>CM060452.1:69512926-70812529 GCA_030545235.1 Helianthus tuberosus | reverse complement strand
GAAAGACCCAATAGTGGTATGACCATCGTCACCAGGTGACACGGCGCCAGATAAAAATAAGATAGAAGCCATTGTAATCGCTCTTATGCTGTAATTGATAACTACTGTGTCGTTTTATCAACTTGAATGACTCGCCAGCATTTCCCCACTGATAAAATATTTTTAAAACATGTTTCAGGCGACCTGCTGTAAATCAAGGAAAACGTGCTACGGAGCACTAACAAGCTTGAAGAGGTGGCTCAGTAAAAATGAATAAACATGTTTTATAAATCAGGGAATTTACTTATGAAATTCCTCTATTGTAAATTACGGGGTTTATCCCGAATTATGAAATAAAATAATCGGGCATTTTCGAGTTTTAAAAGATCCTATAAAATATTCCACTGTCGCATCATTTAGATACCACGAGTTCCTGTCCCGCGGCTCCTAACCGGGTCAAACCGGGGCTGGGGCCATGACAGCACCTCCTACTGTCCGTGTGCCGGCTGGTATAAGAAACAAAGGTCGTGGCTCGCATAAAAGTATTAAATCGAAGAAGGAACAAATGATCAGCCACAAAGGAAAAAGGTCAAGGATATGTAGTGTGTGCAACGAAAAAGGTCATTATATTCGGACGTGCGAGATACTGAAAGGCAAACAACAAAAGAAGATGAAGGGAGTCCAGATTGAAAAAGATCCCAGACACAAAGCCAACGAGGTCGAAGACGATGAAGAGGAAGATGAGTTTGAAGATTACAGTGGAAGTAGTGAAGATGGAACTGAAGAAGAAGATCAGTGGGAGGAGGTTTCAGATGAGGAAGATTAATTTTTTTTAATGTACATGCGATTTTACAAGGCAAACATGCGATTTCATACATATGAGTTTATTTTTTATAATCATGCGATTTAGTTTGTGAACATGTGATTTCATATGCATTAGTATATAAGTAGGTTACATGCGATTTACACTTTGTTTTCATTTCAGTACATGCGATTTTGACTTAACTTGTTTGTTTTTTTGTGACAAAGATGTCTAAGTCATTCATGCGATTTATATTATAACCAAGCATAATATGTATTCAAAACATCTAACCAAAACATGAAAATAAAGTAGTTGTTATTGTCTTACACAACTAAAACTATAAAACTATTAAACAGAAATTTAGTTACTTGAACCAAAGATTTTGTCACGTTCAGCCGAGCGGAACTCTATCTTCTCCTACACAGTGTTTAGAGCATCTTTCAGGAAAGAGAAGGCTAAGTCATCCGCTCGAGATTGTTCCTTAATGTGATCCAAAGATGCGTCTCTGAAGCTTGATGGTGGTTCTTCAAGTAGTCTCTCCCACATTTCTTGGTTTTTCTTGATTTCTTCAAGAATCTTCCCCTGCACATCAAGAATCAGATGTGAAGAGGTGACATCGGTGCTTATTTTTGTCAACGTGCGAGTTGACAATAGTTCTTTTATTGCAATGTTTTTTATTTTTTCTGAATCTTCAGATGCCATTTTTATTGGTCTGTTGTGTGTGTTTTCGTGTTCTATGTCTTAATATGGAAGGTAGTTATATCTGGGTTTTTTATATTAAAATAGTTAATTTATTATGTAGGTAGGGTGGTAAGTTCAGTAGTATTTATGGTAAAATTGATCATTACATGTCAAATTACAGTCACATCGGTAATAAATTCATATTTTTGTATAAAATAGTTAATTTTTATTTATTTTAGTTATTAATTCATTTTTTTTTTTTGCATTTTAGGACAAATTTACATGAAAGTATTAGCAGCAATTTTTTTCAAAATCGCTTATGATTCGAAAACGAATTTGCAAACTATAAGAAATCTTAAACATTATTAGCTTTTTTTGTTCAAATCGCATGTGTATAAATCATGAATTCGCAAACTATAAGAGATGATCAAACATTATTAACTTCTTTGAAATCGCATGTGTATAAGTCATGAATTCGCACACTATAAGACATCTTAAACATTATTGCTTTTTTTTTAAACCGCATGTTATAATATGTGATTTCGCACACTTTACAAAAACACAACCTTTCTTTTTGGTTGCAATGTTTTTTCACACGTTTTATATGTATTTCGCATATTTTTATAATTTTCATCCTGCATCATCTTCTTCGTTAGACGGTCTATCGATTTGTGTTTTCCTGAACTTCCAAAATCAGCAGATAATGAAATCGCAGAAGGAGTTGGTGAATAAGAATAGATCGATTTTTGATTACTTGTTGGATTTTTTAATACGATTTTGAATAATAATAGATCGATTGTGATTTTTTATTTGCTGATTATCAGGGGTTTTGATTTCGTAATGGACGATTTTAACCTTGGCGGTTTCATATATATATTTTAATTTGATTAATTTAATATTTAAGCAGGGGGTTTAAATGAGATGATCTGACGGTTGTGGTTATAGCGTACATAATGTACGATTAGGGATATTGTATGATAACCGGCCTCTATATATATATATATATATATATATATATAGGGTTAGGATCGTATGAGAAGCACTAGGCAAATTGAGAAACTTGATAAGCATTCTGGACCACACATTTTCCTTAAGCTTTTCGTAATATACACATATGTATAGCTTAAAATTGACTATATACACATGTGTATAATTCAAGATTTGACAATATACATATATGTATATAGTTGATTTTAAACTATACATATGTGTATATTACGAAAAGCTTAGAGAAATGTGTGGTCCAGAATGGTTCTCAAGTTTCTCAAATATATATATATCTAAACTAATACACACAATCATCATCATTCATCACCATCCTCAACCACTTCAACCACCACCATCCTAAACCATCATCACCATCCTCAACCACTTCAACCATCATCCTCGTTCACCATCCTCAACCACCGGAAACACCACCATTGCACCACCATCCTAAACCATCGGAACCACCATCGTCCTCCAACACAGCCTACAATCTCCCCGATAACCTTTTCGCTTCATCGAAAGCATCAGAAACTACCAAATCGTCTTCTCGAATGACGCTAATACCCCTGTTTCTTCCGCTGCCCACCAGAAATGTAGACGGTGGGTGGTGTTGGTCGTGGTGGAGTTAGAGGACTCGATAGGTTTGCACCAGAAATGTGCTTCACAAAGTGTCCGGCCTTCCACCACCGGCCGCCGGCACCGTCATTACCGGTTGTCGTTGCGTTTGCACCGCTGGTTGTCTGGTAAATCGTTATTGTTTTCTGCCATTTTTTACACTTTTCTTGGTGGGGTTTGGCTGAAATTAGGAAAGATTGGATCTTTTTCGAGAAAAGAGAGGAAGGATTGAAACTTTTTCAAGATAATAGAGTAAAGATTGAAGCTTTTTGTCAAGATTTTGATGGTTTTTTTTCTTTCTGGGATGATGAACAAGGGTTTTGGATAAAAGGGGGTGAAGAGATGGTGTTAAAGTGATTGTAGTACAAGTGAATCTTGAGTATTTGTCAAGGATTTTGTGCATATATTGTATAGTTTGTTATTTATACAACTTTATTTGATGACGGGAGGGGGTTTCTCCAGTAGTAGCTGCATTTGATGAAGAGGAGGTGGGTCCCACTAATAATAATAATAATAACATTAATTTTTTCATTTATTTTTAATGTAAAATAAGTTTTGGACTAAAATGGCAATTTAGAAACTATTTTTTGTTAATGCCAAAAATACCCCTAGTTATAACTAGTTTTTTAGACTGAGTTAGGTAATGTGATCAAAATAAAAATAAAAGAGAAAGGTCAGGGATCCAGAGGAGAAAAAAATTTATTTGGACTAAAATGACAAATTTGGACAAACCTTAGGGACTAAAATGGCAATTTAGTCTAATAACTATAATTTCAAACTCAGCAGATTACCCTCGACTCTCTACTTTTTTTTTCATATTCTAGGCTGATTTACTAGAAGGGTGTCTGTGCCATACTGCGGGAAACACACATACTGCTAGGGTGTGTATTGTACTGTTATTATCCTCAATCGAAACCAAAGTCATCGGATAGTCTATTTTATTAACCAATGGGTTTGGTCAGTTAGATTGGTGGTTTTTTGTTTGATTTGTTTAATTTTGGTTAATAGCCAAAACCAAACTTGGGCAAAAAATTTTGATTAGAACTACATGAAATTGAGGTATAAACACATGAAATGGAAGTATAAATATGAAATACATGAACTGAATATATAACAGCTAGAAATATATGAAAATATGAATGGTTCGGTTAATTATGGTTAAACGCGGGTACAAAAAAAAATCAATAACCCATTTTGGTTAGTTCGGGTTTTGGTTAGGCGGTATTCGGTTAATTCAGTTTTTGCTTGATTTCGATTCGGTTTCATCTATTTTTGGTTCGATTTCGGTTAACGATTCAGTTAATGCTCAAACTTAGACGTTGTTAATCACGTAACATATTATTTTTTTAGGGGTTATTAGATTTTATTACCCCCCCCCCCAACTATTGGCTATTGGTCGTTGCTACCCTCAACTATCACTTTGACGCCCACCAACCCAACTTAACACTTAGGTGCAGTTTGTTTTTAAGAGGTAAAATGTCTGCAGTCTGCGGACCACATCTGTAGAAGAAGAGGTAGACCAAACCTCTATAGTCTACAAGAAAAAGACTATTTGTTTTTTAACGTATGTAAACTTCCAAAATAAACTTAAACTTGTGGTGGTGTACGGTCGGTGGTGGTGGGTGGTGGTGGTGGTGGTCTTGGACGGTGGTGGTGGATGGTGGACGTGGACGGTGGATTGTGGTGGTGATAGACGGTGGTGGGTGATGGACGGTGGTGGTAGACAGTGGTGGGTGGTGGACGTGGTGGACGGTGGTGGTGGTGGTTCGGTGGTGGTGGGTGGTGGTTTTTAACCCTCTGCAGACCTTAGAAGATCTTAAAAGTGGTTAGGCCAAGTCCGCACCAAAAAGAGCTCGCGCAGGTGTTTTTTTAATGAAACGTCGTCGGAAAAACAAACAGTCTGCAGATGGCAATGTCTGCGCGTGGTCTGCGCGACGTAGACAGAAGAGCCTGCGTAGATCTTTCTAGAAAAACAAACACCACCTTAGTGTGTTCTGTCACCATGTCGTTAACTGGTCACTAACCTAGTTATGTTTTTGGCCTATGTGGCACTCCTTTTCCTACGTGGCATTTATGACGTGGCACAAGATCCCCTTAAAACCCTTTGATGTCTTATGTTCTACATAACCTAATCGTGAATCCAGCCACCAACGACTCATCAATCACCACCCAATCACAACCCGTGCCGCCATTGCACTACGTGCAATCGGTTTGGGCTTTTTAACACATAATAGCGAAGTGGTCCTAGACCACAAGGTAACCAAGCCCAAGCCCAAAACCAAGCACGGTGAACAACGGTCGGGTGTGTTACAAGTGTGGCGACCCGAATCACCTAAGCCAGCAATGCCCACAACGCAACGTTCAAGCCCAAGTTCAAGCTCCACGTGGACGTGCTTTCGTCATCAACGCGGCTCATGCGCAAAACGACAATGACGTCGTAAACGGTACGTTTCTCGTTAATGGATTATGTGCTTCTATGTTATTTGATACCAGTGCGGATAAAAGTTTCGTATCTGTTGAATTTGAATCATTACTTAAATGTACACGATATAAGCTACCAAAATATTTTAACGTCGAAATCGCCAACGAAAAGTCCATAACCATTGATTCCATCCTTCGTGATTGTACCCTTAATCTCAATGGTATAAATAACCAAAAGAAATGTGTAATATTGACCGCATGAAAAACCAAGCTATTCCCTTAACATATATTGTCTAATAAACTCCCACAATTAAAAACAAGAGTAAATTGCGGCTTTGGTCCCTGCGGTTTAGCTGTTATTGCTATATTTTATAAAATCCAAATGGTTTGCAATTTACATACCAAGGTATCTATTTTATTACGGTTTTAGTCCACAACACTAACTCTATCCAATTTATAGTTAAATCATGGTCACTTGCCTCTCATATACAGGGTATTTTGGTAATTAACCATTCAAATCGAAAGAAAACAAACACGTACATTTTTGAAAAAGCACATAAAATGCCCGTATAACAAAAAATAGCATACAATACGATAACGTAGGAACACTCATAAGTAGTGTATGTAAATGTAATAGATACATTAGAATCCAAACTTATTTCTCTTGAATAATTTATTTGTTACACACGTAGGATAGGATAATAAGCATAACAAAACAATACTGAGTAGGAAACAAAAAGTACAATATAACTAACTGAAATGTAAAACATAGGAAGAAGATATAGAATGGCTTGTTTGACATGCTTCTTGTTAGTAGCCTATACGATGCGTATAAAGCTCGCCGCCAGACATAACCTGCACCTGTCAGTCTGCCATGTCTTTTACTTTAATTCAATAATCATCGTATAGGTCTATACGATGCGTATTGATTATTGAATTCAAAAAGTGTGTAGATAGACAGGGGGTGTGCCATTAGAAAACCTCAATCTATATTGTGAGCTAGGCATTCTCTTAATCATAATAACCCCTAATTGCTTCTCTTGATAACGCAGCATTAGTAAGACTACTTTTCATCATACATGTGACATAATAGTGTTGCTGAAATTGTAAAAAGATGTAAACTATTTCCTAGTTTTCTAGCTTACTATGGTGTTAAATGGATAGTATTTTAAGATGCACTTTAACACTAAGGTTGTCGGGTGTGATCATGACACCCCACTCTCATCCAACATCCTATATAATGTGGTCATGGGTTGAGATCCTATACAAACAGTGCTAACTGTAAAAATCGTAAGAACAGATCTGAACAATTGATAGTTTAAATCAAGGGTTGTGATTGATTATAAATAACCCTTATAATTAAAAATTAGTACTAACAAGTTAGGGGTAATTTTGTAAAATTGCTAGTCATTTGACCATTTTCAATTAAATACAAATTCCACCAAGGTTTTTTAAACTAAAATAACTTTTATATACTTCATTATTTTTTTATTTTAAAAGTATACCATAAAATCAAGTATTTTTTATCTTTAATATGAGTACCATATTGCTATACCTTTTTTTTTATTTATAAAAGTAACTTTTAAAAAAGTTACCAAAAGTTGTTTTATAATTGTGCTGATAATGTGTTGATCATGTGTTAATTACAATATAATACAAACAAACACCAAAAGTAGATATAATCAGCACAGCACATCTGATATGCTGATAATGGAGAATGATTGAGGATGTTGTGCTAATGTCGTTTATGTTGATAATGGAGAACGATTGAGGACGATGTGCTGATAATAGGGAACGATTAACGATGTTATGCTAATTATATAGTGTTGTGCTGATTATATTTTTTTGTGGTGGTTCCTACAAGTTGGTTCGATCATGGACAGTTACTAGATCATGGATATGGTAAAAAATTCAAACTTTGATTTGAATTAAACTTTCATGGATTTAGGGATGTTTTAACAATTATTTTTAATTAGTTATAAATAAATATGATGAAAAGGTCTAAATTACCCCTAAATTAAATTTTTATTAAGGAACACTTGTCAATTATGTGTTGATTCTTACGGTTCTTCCAAACGTAAGTGTTTATATTTGATCCCATTACTCAAACCACCAACATCATTTTTTTAGTTTATTTTGTGTAAAATACATTCTACTATAACTTAAAAGGCTATGTCGGTGGGGTGACCCACCGGCATTGCCTTACACCCCCTAAAGTTTTTTTATTTTGCGTTTCAAGCCCCTCAGCTTTGCTACTCCCCTAAACTTTTTTAATATTTCATTTCAAGCCCCTCAGCTTTGCTACGACCTCTCCACTTTTAGAGTAATCAATTTTAGTCCCTTATCTAACTTTACTATTCTTCTACTTTAACAATTGGCATTTTTAGCCCTTAGCTTTTTACTAATTTCTATATTACTTAAAGTACAAAGTCGGTGAAACCACTTCTCTTTGACTTCCAAAATTTCCACTATTAGCTTATAGTTTTGTAATTCATATTTTTTGCATATAGAATTTTCCTTTTATTTAGTCTCTACTTTTGTTACTTGCATTTTTTACCTATACTTCGGCCTTTATTTTGTATGTTTCCTACATATGAATCGGTTCACATATAATACGTTTTGACTTGATGGTATAAATTGGAGTTAGTCTTTTTTACCTATGATTGTACACTATAAACTCGATTTGCTTCACATTTTAATCGAATTACAACACATCTATAGGTTACATTGAGTTCAGTCGGATACTTCGAAACGCACATTATTATTTGATTAACACATCAGATAACGCTTGGACTAATCCGTTCGACGTTTGCGATGTACCCGCGCCGCAACGCGCGCGGGTCTTATTACTAGTTGTATAACTATAAAAAGGCTATGTCGGTGGGGAACTTTTTTTTTAATTTTTTTTTGTCTTTTCCTAGCAACCTTTGAGTTTTTTTTTTTAATTTACGTTTTCGGCTCTTATGCTTTGTGTGTTGTTTCCTAATTACCAACTTCTTTTGCAATTTACAGTTTTCATCAACTTTTTAACTTTACGTTTTTACCCTTGCACTAATTTTTTGTGGTTTTGTTTTTTTACGTATTTTTTCCAATATCTTGTAATGTACGTTTTCGGCCCTTATGTTTTGTTTATTGTTTCTTAAATACCAAGTTCTTTTGTAATTTACAGTTTTCGTCAACGTTTAAACTTTATGCTTTTACCCCTTGCACAATTTTTTTCTTTCTTTTTTGTGGTTTTGTTTTTTTTACTTATAACCTTAAATTTTCGGCATTATACTCTTACAACCTCCTAACTTTCTAAATACTTTTTAATCAACTTTTACGTCTTTATTTTTATTTACGTGTCGCTATAAACTTAAGTTGATTAGCATTCATACTGACAACCTTTTTACTTTGTAAATACTTTTCTAATCGAGTTTCCCACTTGATGTAAGACATGTGTCGACATACTTTTGTATCGGATCAAAAATCGGGTCGTCCCGCCGCGAAACGCGGGTGTAACACCCTAGTTTAACTAATTAAAGAAAGTGAGGTGTATGGTTGGATTTATCCATGCGGTGATTTTAATAAATTAACCCAGAACATTCGTACAAACTTAAAATTGCTTCATATGAATACTAAAAAGACCTGTTAAATAATCAATAAAAAATAATTATGTTGTTGGATTTGGCTTTCAAAAATAAATAAAAGAACTATTAAACAATCATAAAGAATCATGGTATAGAAACTAATAAACAAGAAACTATTAATAATTTATGTCGTTAAAAAAAAAAGAGTGTTTATATTTTATACTTCACATTCATGCTATTTACATACTATAAATTTCCAACATTTATATATGTATTGGGGTGTTGTACATAAGGCTTAGGGGCATTTTCAAAAAAAAAAAAGTTAATATTCCACTTTTAGTCCAAAATTTATCTGATTTTTCATTTTTAACCTAAAAGTTTTCATCTTTTTCAATTTTATCTCACATTTTTTGCTTTCAATTTGGTCCCTATACTTATCATATTTCGTATTTTTTTTATGTTTAACGTTTCATTCTAAATTTTGCGAGTTAACACGGTGCAACGTGCGTATGTGGTTCAATGTTATAATGTTTCGTTTAACACTTCGTTCTAATTTGCGAGTTAATACGACGCAACGTACGTGTATGGTTCAACGGTTTTACATTGTTTTTTTCCCGTTTAACATAAAAGGTTGGTCACAACGAGCGGGTACTAAGTCAACTTAGTTATTATTTTCTGTGTTTTACGTTACGATCTAATTTCTTCACATTAATATGTGTTGGTTGTTGGCGGTGGTGTGACATTGGTACTATTTGAAACAGTTTTACACCCCCACCGCAACGCGGTGGGGCTTAATACTAGTTGAAACTAATAATAAACAATCACATTGTGGATAAGCATTCCATAATAAGAGTTAACTGCCATTTACGTCCCTATGGTTTGTTCACTTTTGTCATTTCAGGCCAAATTTCAAAATTGCACCGTTTTCTTCCCTGACATTTTGGAAACGTGTCATTTCAGTCCAAATAAATAACCACAGTTAAAAAATTCAGTTAGCTTAGAGGTAAAATTCGTTTGTTTCTAAGCAGTTGGTCACGGTTTCGATCCCGGCCAGCTGCAATTTTGACTGTGGTTACCCTTAAGCTAACTGAATTTTTTTAACTGTGGTTATTTTTTTAGGCTGAAATGACACGTTTCCAAAATGTCAGGGAGAAAAATGGTGCAATTTTGAAATTTGACCTGAAATGACAAAAGTGAACAAACCACAGGGACGTAAATGACACTTAACTCCAAGAATAATTATTTACGTTTTAACAGTTTTAACAATCTTGCATCGTTTATCCTTTGACACTAGTCCTGTCAAAATTTTCAGTTAAGTTTGATCATGTGGCTTCCAAACAAGAATAATTTAGTTTCAGGAGCTCTTAGGGGACTGGGGGTGGCAGCGTGATGGCAAACTATCAGTCGTGGAAAACAACCAAACACCGCCGCCACTATACACTATCACTCGTGGATTTCTTCACGCGTTGAAGGGTTGTGAGTGATGGGTTGTTGAGTATTGTGAGTGATGGGTATTGTTGGGTGTTGTGAGTGATGACCATTGCCACTAAAAAGAGGTTGTGAGTGATGGAATAATGGTTGATGACATGGCGGAACTTGATTAGATGTTGTGAGTGATGGAATTTTTGCAAGTGATAACCACCCCCTCCCCCTTATAAGATATTCTACCACTTGTGCAAGAACACACAAGAAAGAAAAAATGGTAACAAACAGTGACTGTTGCATTCTTCCTCTACTTGAAACAAAACCAATAAAGGGACGTTTAACTTATCCTCTATGCAACCTCAGTGTTTGACTTATCAACTCTATGCAACCTCAGTGTTTGTTGGTATATGTCTCATATGGGCTTACAGATTTTCCCATTTTCCGGCTACCAGAGACACCATCAGCAGATGTTCTTGGCTAATCATGTCGTTTTCCGACGTCTAGTTCGGTCTCTACTGGATTCTCTCCCAGTCTGTACGTTGGAACCGAGTTTCTCGGTCCACTTTCAAAGAAAGACTCACTGTTTTTCCAGCAGTAGATATATTTGTATGTACAGCAGACACAAAGATAGAGCCACCTGTCATGGTGATCTAAAGAACCTTACATATTTTAATAGATGGAAATGTGCTAATTTACATCTAGTCTCCCCAGGGCCGGCCCTGGGGGTGGGCGGGGAGGACCACCGGCCAGGACCCGATATTTCGGAGGGCATGCTATTTCTAGAAAAAACCCGATATGTATACGTAAAAATTTCTTTTTCAATAGGGTAAACCTATTCAAACACCAAAATACGTCCACTTACAAAATTATTCTTATACTTTAGATTAGTTATTAGCCAATTGACATTAGGTTTAGACATTTATTGAGCTCAATACCCAATTTCGTTAAGGCCTAAGGGTACGTTTTTTGAAGCTCGAACAGGGTACACGAATTCTTAGGACCGGCCCTGAGTCTCCCAATCCCTACAAATCCTCTCTTTGACCCATTTTCTCTTGTCCATTGCCCATGCCTTCTCCCTAGCTTGTCTTGACCATTTTGTCTTATTTCCTTTTCTTATGTATGCCTATATATAGATAGGTGGTATGTAGCTTTGTGATCATCATTTTTTTCAACAGATCTTTTACCATAATAAAATTGTTATGGTATCAGAGAAAACACACGATCCTACATAAAACAGACCCCCCCCCCTTCCAAAAAAATATAGTCAGCGCCATGGTCTTCTGTGCAAACTTCTTGATTTCCTTAATCGCCTTAGGCGCTTTCTTCTTGAATGTGTTTCCAGGGAGGCGTTTGTGGAGGTTAATGGTGTACTCTCTGATGGAGCAAAGCGACAAACCAGAAGCAAAGCAGAGAAGAACGAAATCAAGGGCTGCTCGTATCGAAGGTGAAACGAGCAAGGTGCCAGGATTAACCAACGAACAAGACCAACAGATTTTGAAGCTCTTTGGTGACAAAATGAGTACCGCTAAAGAGGAAGAAACGCCGATCATTAACATGGCAGGTAACATCAACCATGAAGGTAAATGGGTTGGAGGTAAGTGGGTTGTTGATTCAGGTGCCACCGAAAACATTACTTGTAACGACTCTATGCTCGTGAATAAAACAAAGAAAAACTATGAAGCACCGGTTGTCATACCAAACAGTGATGCCATAGCCGTAAGAGGAAGAGGAGAATTCACATTATCCAATGGCATGAAAATAAAGGATGTTCTCCATGTTCCCGAATTCAAATGCAATCTCCTATCTGTTAGTAAACTGACACGGGACCGGAGTGGGTGATTGCGAGAACGGTCTATACAAGATGGGGATGACGGGAGAACAAAGAAGGGCGATGGCTACCACGGTTGATACATGGCACAATAGATTGGGTCATGCTTCGAATTTTAAACTTACTCATGTTGATTTTCTTAAAAACGCCCATTTGAACCAAATGTTTTTTTTTTGTGATTCTTGTGTTAAGGCTAAGTTTGCAAGATTACCGTTTCCTATCAGCACTACTAAAACCAATGCTTGCTTTGATCTAATACATTGTGATGTATGGGGGAAGTATCGCACACCTTCTCTTTCATGAGCAAGCTATTTTTTGACAATCGTAGACGATTTTATTAGAGCTGTGTGGGTCTTCTTGCTAAAACACAAGTACGAGGCAAGCACTTGTCTCATCGCTTTCCATAATATGATACATGTGCAATTTGAAAAAAAAATATAAAAAGAATCCGATGTGGCAATGGGGGAGAGTTCACATCCACTCACATGCTCAATTTTTATGCAAAGGAAGGAATTGTCTTAGAAACAACGTGTCCACACACACCTCAACAAAATGGCGTGGTGGAACGGAAACATCGACACCTTTTGGAGATGGCTCGGGCCTTAAGATTCGAGTCCAACTTATGTTGGTCCCAGTTTGGACTTAAAACTTCTTTTCACGTAATGTGGCAAGTGATTTCAGTAGATGTGAAAAAGATGTGCGGAAATGGAAATCAGACTTTCAGAAACAAGACCTACAGAATTATCAAGTTTATATCACTTTGAAACAAAATAGTTTACAAGGTGATTATAAGATTATTATCAAATACAAATGAATCTTGAATTCTGTGGGTGAGAGGGCAGTGGAGTTTTGTAGTATATATGAATGCTAAGCTTAACTCATTGTCTTCTGCTTGGTGAGCCTTCTATTTATAGAAGGCTGGGTACATGAATAAACAATTGTTTATTCATGCAATAAGTCCTGCATAAAGTAGCCATTTGACATATTCATTGAATCCAACAGTCAAGTTGCCTTTGTAATCATGATATCCAATAATGTCAAGTTGCTTCGGTTATTGTGGCAGGATAGAGCTGATTTTTAGACAAGTGGGGTATTCATCAGAATTTCTGATAAACCACTTCATCAGAAATTCTGGTGAACAAATCATCAGAAAATCTGATGATCAGAATCGTCAGAAACTGATGATATTTGAAATATCATCAGATCCATCAGAAATGACCTTCTCTGATAATCTTTTTCAGCTCTTGATCAACTTGTGATTCTTTGAAGTAGATGTTGTTCATTTCAGTTGTCCTATCCGATCTTCTTCTTCTTGTTGTGATCTTCAAGACTGTTGTCTTCTTCATAGATCCAGTTGAATCTGATTTTCTTCAATACTTACAAATAAAGTTTCCTAACAGTTTCCCCCTAAGTATTGTAAGAAAATGAAATATCTCATGAACAGAAAATTTCCAAACAGTTGGAAACATAACTTTTGCAAAATTTAAACCAGTTACTGATGTTTTGAAAAACAAATTACATAAAAGATGAAAATTCAAATAAACAAGTTCTTTAAGTCAGCTTCAATTTCTTGTGCACATCTCCTTTCTTTAACTGCTTCTTGTAGGAGATATACTTGTTGTAGATGTCATACATGTCTTTATACCATGTTCTTGCTTGGATCCATTCTTTAATCATTTGCTCAATTTCTTTCCTGTGTCCCTCCAAGTTCTTTCCTACCTTCTGAAGATGTTCTTGTCTCTTGTTCATACTTTTCATGATAAACTTTAGAGTTTGATTTGAGTACTTGCAGATATCAACACTTCTGAACAGAGCTTTGTTTCTTTCAATATCTCTGAAGATGACACCATAGTTATGACTGTCAGTTTTACTTGGTAGTACAATGATGTCTCCGGATTTTGCATCTTCCAATATTTCTGAGGGAACTTTTGTCTTCGATGAACTGACATACACCTTTTTGTTGTGCACATGTTCATAGTTGATACACAAATCAAAGTCTGAAAAGCCATCCTTTCAAACAGCTGTATTCCAGGCTTTGATATGCCCGTTAATGCCCTTCTGAGTTCTTGGGTGTTCTTCTTTTCCTTTTCATAATGATCCTTCATAAACAGAATGTCTAAAGGATGTAGCTTGTCAGCAATTTCTTCGTCAGTCACTCTTTCTTCTTTCCCATTTGCTCTGAGAAGTGTGTATCTGTTCTGCACATAGGTTCCTCCAATCTCATCAGTTGTAACTTTTACTTCATCCACTTTTAAGATTCTTTTTACAGGATTTTCATTCTTGTAGTGAATGCTGTTTGAACCTCTTTTTATCCTCTCTTCCCTTAACGCCAGTCTGACAGGAGTCAGTGGTCTTGGTGTTTCATCTTCTTTTGTCAAATAATATTTCACCAGATTGTACTCAGGGAATATCATTACATCCCTGTCAATCTCTTTAACCAAGAAAGACTGAGTTTTAGAGATTTTTCTTTTAACAATCTTTGGTTTTCTTGAATCACCTTCTTGTTCCCACTCATTCATTGTTTGCAGATTCATAAATTTACTTATGACAGAGTCATCAGACAATGTTGGTTTTGGGACAGATGTTAAAAGTTTCAAATTTGTGATAACTTGAGGTTTTGAGTTTGCTAACCTTTTCACCATTTCATCTCTTGGGACATTTAGAGGTGGACCCATCATTGTGGTTCCAGCTTTGGTGATTGGCGTGGCTGATGATTGTTGTGGGGTTGACTTTGGAGCTTCTTGGTGTGAACTTTCAGCAGGAATTTCTTTCATGATTTCCTTGGGATCCACTTTGGCCAATCTTGCAATGTTGAATTGCATTTTCTTCACCAGTTGTTGCACCTCTTTCACCTGATTTGAGTTGTTGGCCATGCTTTTCTGAACTTTGGTAAATTCAGTTTGAGCTTTCATCTGTATTGCAGCCCATTCTTTTGACAGCTTCTCAAGGGCATCTGTGATACTGTTGTTTCTTGCCCTTAGGATGGTGACTTCTTCCAAAACTTTGTTTGCACTGCTTGATTGTCTTGATTCCACAGTACTTGCAACTTGTGTCTTGATCTTTTCTATTTCTGTGAGAATCATCTGGATTTCTGATGCAGAGATGTTAGATTCTGGTGCCTTTTCTTTCATCTTTTGAAGAGACTTTAGAGCTTCAGTGTTTCTTTCAGTTTGTGTCTTTATCACCTCCACTGATTTTGATAAAGTCTTTAAGTCTGCCCTTTGACCTTGTATTTCTGACAGCAACATATCAAGCTTTTCTTCTACTGGATTTCTTTTGCAGGCTTTGTAGACATTTTCCAGCACAGTTTCCAAATTTTCTTGGTTCATGGATGTTCCTGGGATATTTGGAACAAAGGATGTTCTTTCTAACACACCAGCTGCGAACACATCTGCTGGTGTTTTGGAAATGATAGGGTCACTTTTGGCTTTACCAGATTTTGGTGCAACCTTAAGTGTACCAGAATCACCTCCACCAGTGGTGAAAAACACATTTTCATCCTGGATTTCCTTATATCCTTGAATAATATCAATATATGATTCTCCATAAGTTTTTGAGGTAAACAGATTACCTTTTGCTAGATTTCCTTGACCAGTTCCCTGATCTCCATCTGTTGGGATCTCATCCTCTTCCTCATTTTCTGATTCAGAGTTGAGATTAATGGAACTAGTAACCTCTTCATCAACATCAGTTTTTCTATATTCTAACTTGTAAGAAACATTAACTGAACTTTCTGTTTTTGTTTCTTTTGAGTGAGTATCAACTAAAACAATGTTTAAAAGAGATGTACCAGCAATCTGAGATTCATCATGATGTATAACTTCAATGGCTTCAATTGCAGTACCATCAAAGTGAGTTTCTTCATAATGTTGTTCTTCAGCATCTTCATGAGTTCCTCCAGCAATGTGTGATTCTGCATAGTGTTCATGTACTTTCTCTTGATGAATATCAAATTCATGATGAATTCCTCCTTCATGAATTTGTTGACTTTCAGCATGTTCTGTCTTGTTTTTTGGTGAGTTAGTTATCTCCAGAATTCCTTCACCTCCTGCGGCCTCTGTTCCTGATGACCAGGACTTCTCAACTTCTTCTTCTTCTGGTGATGAAGAACAGTTAACAACTTCTTTGCTGGGCTCTTCTGTTGGAGAATCTGATTTGGTCAGAAGTTCTTCATGTTGTATTCTGTATTGTGAGTCTGGTGCAATGAGGCATAGTATGCTTTCTGGTAACTCAGGGATATCTTTGTCAGATTCCCATCCATGATTGGAACTCCAGGCCTTCATGGTATTTGAACTCCAAATATCTTCCAAAATTGGAATTTCCATGTCCCTTTCAGCAAATGTTTCAGAAATAAAAGTTGAGATTAACCTTGGATACGGCAGATGTGAGGTTATTCTTCCATTTCTGGTGAGGATTGATCTTTTGAGAAGGTTAAAAATTTCTGACCCATAATCAATTTTGAACCCAGTTATGAGTCCATACATGATTGTCAGAATAGCTTGACTAACTTGATCAGTTCTTCCTATCTTTGATGTGAGACATTTGTTTAGCACTTCCATCATTAATTGCCAGATAGCTGGCAATTCATTCCTTCTTATTGCTCCAATTTTGTTGATATCCTTTTTCTTGTAACCAAGATTAATGATAAAGCTTATCAATTCTTCTCTGCTTGGTGATTCAATGTAACTTTCAAGAATTGAAAGTTCAAGCCATTCTCTTACCCTTGCAGGGGTTAATGTTACAAAAATATTTCCCTATACATGAGCAGAGACCTGATTCTCTTCATCTTCTTTAAAAGAGTGAACAAATTGCTATAGTAACTTTTCTGGTACTTCTCTTCCTTTTGTTAGTGCTCCTGAGATTGGACATTTCATAAGATATTCTACCAGAAGTTGACATCTTACATCATATTGCGAATGCTCTGTATTCATCAGCAGATTGTTTTCCTTCATTGGTAGAAATTATGTGTCTTCAACAAAAGGTACTTCATGTTGAACAATTGGGATGTTGAGATTTACTTCTGCCATTGTTGATCTTTGTGAATTATGGTTTGGAATTTAGGGATTTTTGGATTTTGAGTGAGGAACAGGGGATGTTTTGGTTTGAAGTTTTTGTGAAGAAGTTGAGTGATTTTTGAAATTCTGCTAAGTCTGAGTTATATAGTGAGGGTTTTAGAAGAGAATTGTGGGTTTATGGAGTTGAGGGGATATGGAACGTGCCTTGTAATGGCGGTTAAAAGATCATTAATTGTCTTTATTACCTTTAGATCGTGTGATGTGAGTTTTTGTTCAGAATGTAACCGTTGGATCGTGGGTATCAAGATATTTAATGATGGTTGATCGTGTAATCGTGGTTATGCCCTTTCAACTTGTCCTTTCAATTTGTAGTTTCTTCAATCATTCCTTCACGAAAGTGTTAAACTGAATTTTGATTGGAGAAAGCTATCGGTTATATGACACCTTTTCATCTTTGTGGACCCCATTTTGTAAAGAGGTCCAATTAGCTTTCTTCATACTCTTTCCCTTATCAGTCAAAGTTCTATTCTGATGATGTCATCAGAAATTCAGCATAAATTCTGTTAAGAGTATATTTTCTCTTTTGTTTTGACCTTTGTTGACCTTTTAGATGTGGTCAACAGAAGTCAACTTTCTTCAACAGAATTTCTCAATTGAAATTCCCCCTAAATTTGTGACCCTCTTCAACAGATTTTGAAGTTTCGCTTTTGATTGATTTAGAGGTGTACTGGTACCCTTTTTTTTAGATGAGAGGGAATGCGATAAGATCAGAAGACTCACATTTGATTTTCTAGTGGCATCCAAGTCTCTTGGCTATTTCTGATATTTTCTAAAACTTTTTATCATTTTGAAGTTTTACCAGAAAAAAAATTTAGAGATCCATTTTAAGTTTGAATTACCAGATTTTGTCTCCTGTCATCAGAAACTCAGAATTTTGTGTCAAATTTTTTATTTCTGATGATCATGTTTTTCATTTTCTTTACCCATTTCCCAAACCATAAGCCAGACAACAAAGCAATATAAGAAGCACACAATATAAACATATTAACATGCAAAATATCTACACAAACAAGGTTCAAACAAAGAAAAACCTAATCAAGATCTACCCCTTCTATGTTCCATCTCAAGGAGTAACAATAGATCAGTTACCAATCCAGAATTCTGATTGGTGGGTACGAACATGCTGATATTCATGTTTTCTTGAAGTCTCATATCTGCTCTTGGAAAACTTGTAGGAACACCCCCAAAGTCTAGTTGGCTCGTGATTATCTTCATCAGAAAACGAGGATAAATCAAGAACGGCTTGCCAGACCACATGTTGCTTGCAAAATCTCTTATCAAATAATAAGGGAAGTTGTAAGGTGTTCCAAGTACAAGTGCTCGTATAGGCTCCATCAATCTAAGGGATACTTCATGATGATTGATGACCTTCTTTGAAAAACATGCACCCATTTGTGTGACCAGATATTGCCATGGCTTGATGAAGCCATGTTTGTTGATTGCTCGTTGTGGGGTTACCGTATGGTAACCCATTTGCTCCAAGGTTTCTTCTTTTTGTGCCCTTGTGAACATCAGGACTTCATTATCATCATTGAGTTGTAGAGTCGTTCTGATGATGACTTCATTTAACATAATTCTTTGATTCAGCACAACACTCTTGATAGCCATCTGTCCTATGTTCTCATACTCTGATAATGTTGCATTTTTCCAGAACATTTGAAGAATTTATGGATGAACAATTATATTGGCAGTGAGGGCATACTTCAAGTTACTTCCCATGATCATTTTAAGCACAGCTTGGCATCCTTCCCATTGAGGACCTTCCAGGTTGGTCCTCAATCTGAGATTGTGATAAGGATGATAAGTAAGTGGGAAGCATTCAGCTTTCATGGTAGACATTTTTGTATGTGTGCGAAAGTATGAGGTGAAGAAGAAGATGAAGCTTTAAATTCTAGAGATTTTTTTTGTGTCTGAGGATGACAGTTTCAGCTCAAAGTAGTGATCATTTGTAGTAAACTTAAAATTTACCATAAATGGTATCTACCTACTTATAGATTTTGTTCACCACTGTTAGAATCGGAGGCTCTCATGATTGTGTTTGTTTGTATAATTTTGGACAAATCAAACAGAAATGAACAGAAATTTAAGTGCAGCGGAAGTGAAAACAAACTTTGTGAACACAATCAAAGGAGAAAAATAGTTTGATAAACAATTGTTTTTCATAGAGTCGAAAGATTACAATTCAAAGCAAAAGATTACATTGCAAGCTTACAAACTAAGCTCCCCCTCAGCCAGATACTACAGTGGTTGGTTGCACAAGATGAAAGGATTGAATTGAGGAGAAGAACTCACTCAAAACGAATCAAATGTAACAGTACAGAGTATTGTTCCATTTATAGACAAACCAAACCGCTGAGGCATCTCAGCTGACGTCACCATGAAAGTGACATCTAACAACCTAACAACCTGTAAACACTGTTCTATACAAACTACTGATGTCTAACAACTGACTGATAATGAAATACAAAACATGGTTAAACTACTGATTCATGTTCCACTGATGTTGCCTAAGCACTGATGTTGAGCATTAGTGCTTTCTTCAAAGGTGATCAGTCCTTGAATGAGCAGTGCTTGTGTCTTCAGCAGTACTTAAGAGACAGCAGTAGATAGA
The DNA here is from genome assembly GCA_030545235.1 of Helianthus tuberosus. NCBI lineage: Eukaryota > Viridiplantae > Streptophyta > Magnoliopsida > Asterales > Asteraceae > Helianthus > Helianthus tuberosus. Next base: position 70,792,536 of record CM060452.1, on the reverse strand, counting down.
GCGTCAGTGTTTGTCTTTAGCAATCTTTAGCATTTTATCAGTGTTTGGTTCATCAGTTGTTCTTCTGAGCAGTACTTAAAGTATATCAGCTGTTAGATAACCACTGTCAAGGGGAAAGCTTAATGTAAACATCTGCTTATTGTGAATCCACTGTTTGTGAACCGGTTTTGGCTTTCATTATCTGTTCCTCTGGTAGGGTTCAGTCCCAACAATCTCCCCCTGGAATAGATAATGCCAAAACCCTTCATTATTCTAGATTTTTATTTCTCATCAGAAGTTCTTTGATTTGTTCTTTAAATTTTAGCTCAAAATCCTGAGAACTTTTATCATCTTCATCCCGACACAGAGTAAGCTCAAGGAGATCTTGTAGATCTTCAACACCCAGGCCTAGTGCTTGATTCCTTGATATATGCTTCACTTCTCCATTGGTTCTGATCAGAGTCAATACATGGGTCTTTTGATCAGAGAGCCACTTTAGTATTTTTAAACCAAATGGGTTTCTTGGGAGAGATTTATTTGCAGATGGGTTTGGAGATTTTGGCCTTGAGAAAAATTCTAAAGCAGTATCCTGAGCTTCAGACATTCTTTTGAAGGCCTCTTCTATAACTTGATTTGCTGCAGCTATGTCTTCTGCAACTTCTTTGTCAATTTGCTCTTGTTTCTCCTGTTGATCAAGCTCACTGTCTGTGATATCTGCTGATGATGATTTGCTCCAGACCTTTTTGGCAAGGTCTTGTAGCTTTGCTGATCTTTCTTTATCTAAAGCCATTTTCTTGATGGCTTCTTCAAAATAATCAGTGTCTTTTTCTTTTTCTTCTCCAACAGTCAGTTGTTCCCTCTTTTCTTTTCTCAACATTGTGACAGAGGTTTCTTCTGCGTTGATCATTGTTTCAAAAGTCTTTATCTGCTCCTTTAGCTTTTTGTAGTCAAACTTTTTAGGAGTGTCAGAGACTGTCATCCTCCTTTTCTTAAGCCTTTCATAAGCTCATCTGTTTGCTGCTTAGTCCATTTTGCTATGGCATTTGTGTGACAACTGGCACCAAACCGGTAATTTCCGTACACTTTAATCATTATTTAATGACTGCAATTATGTGCTTAATTGTCAGCAATGTCTGAACACATACTAAACAAGTGAATTCATGCACGTTGTATACTACAAAATATTGCCTTATGCATAAACGAGAGCGTTGCATCAGAAATATTAGTAAACTCACCGGTAGGACACAATGTTTCAACAGAACTGCAGAAGGCAGTCAGACATTAGAACTGAGGCCTAGGTGTAGGTCCAACGACAAGAATACATTAAAACCCAAGAGTACATACAAGGGTCTAATATATATACTATTCGGAAGCAAAAATAAGCACTAAAAAGCACCCGAAACGCACTTTAAGTGCAGAATTTTGTATAATTCAGCAATAATTCAGCTTTTAGCACACAAATATTATGCAGAAATGTCGTTTTATTATCCAGAATATTTTCCTAAGTGTTGGGAATCGAAAGGGTACAAGTAGGGTACTTAAAAGACACTAAAAAGTGTAATTTAGCACTTTAACGGATTAATATCCAACCGAACAACCGAACTATACCCGGAACATAAAAATATTAACATTGACGTTGTTTTTCTTTTTCTGAGCCAGTTAGGGTCCGTGAATACCCTAACACCCGCTATTATACATAACACACAAGTAAATGGTTTAACCTTCTAACTAAACATCACTAAACTTAACCATCTAGTTAGAATCCAACCCATTTACCCTCCCCCTTGTAACCGAAAATCGTCCCATATGGGACACCCTCTTACACATTTGATTAAATTAATCTAACTTGCTTAAAATCTTGGAGACACTTTATCTCTTGGGTAATTAGAGTTGGTGAATTATAAAAGAATCCATGGGATCACATTCCAAAAACACTTTACACAATTTGACACTCTTTTCTTTCCCCCTTGATACTCACGGCCGAGAGCCAAGCCACACACCCACTATTATTTTTCAAATTTCCATCTTGCATTCTACATACATTCAAGGGTGAAGGATCTCATACAAGGAGACCCGGTGCTTACGGATTGCCAAGGACCTCTCCACAACGCTATTAACCACCCGTTTTTCGTCTAGTTTCTTCCCTAGCCACGAGCTAGTAGTAAGTGACTCTAAACACCCTATTGTTCATATCTAAAGTGGTTAATAAGAAATTTGTCGTATAAAAATCATGAACACTAGAGATCAAAACTAAAAGTCTACTAAAAATAATAAACATGGTGGTTAATGAATGAATGTTAGTGTAAAACTTTTGAAACCAGTTTTGTTATGATTATTTATTGTTGTTGATTGCTTGTGTTGGAATGGATCGTCATCAAACCACGCTAGATCATGTTCATGGAACATGAACTAGCCATATGTTAAGTCGTAAAGTTATTAGATGACGAACCCTTTCACTCACAAACATGAACTTGTGTAAAAATAGTTTTTCTTGTAAAATGGAGTTCTAAACTAGTGGATTTAAAGATCTACAAGGGGTATTTTCGAAGAACCAAGTGTAAAAAGAAATCATGTTTAGAAACCGGATCTTTCATAAACTAAAGGTGTTTTTGTGAAGAAACAAGTGTGTAGACACTTGTGTAACGAAAGGATTTAACCAAGAAATATTTTCGTAAATACCAACTAGAAGTTGTAAAACTTCATATTCTTTAAAAATAAAGTTTTCAAGATAATGATTTTATTTTTAGAGATGGAAAGACTTACTAAATGTGCTAGTAAGTTACTACACATTTTTGTAAATATTCAAGTTCATGAAATGGAGAAATTAGTGATTATTGTTGATGATTATTGTTGATAATGGTTGTTGATGATTGTTGACGATTTAAAAGAAAATAAACACATGTTTTGAAAACATGGGAAACCTCCATTTTTAGGGGAAACTCTGTCAAAATTTTATAAATTTTGACACTTAGAAAAATATAAGTTTTTGAGAAACTTATTCCCTAAAAATGTATTTAAAAGTATTACCAAGGTTTCCCTAATTTTTGGTGATAAGAAATGAGGATTTCCTCAAGAATAAAAATGGATATAAGTATGTATATTTTTGAGAGAAATATATATTATTTTATCACCAACTTTTGTGCTAAGTGTATATAGTATGTGTTATACGTGCTAGTGTATTAAGACTTAAAAATACACTAAATACTCATGAGGGGTATAAACATAAAAATACACATACAAAATACAAGATACATAATTCAGGTGCAAAGTGCAAAACACGAGATACTTATATTAATTTTTGAAGAAAATAATATAAGTAAGATACTTAGTTAAAAATATAAAATATTTTTAACACAAGAAAATATATACACAAAAGAGAGTGACTGTACTTGTGCGACGCAAGTCTAGTGACTAACGTTAAGAAAACGCGTATAGGTTACGACGTTAATTAAGCAAATCCGTTGAAGTTTACGACGCACAGGAATGCAAAGTTGTGAGTTCATGCTCCCCCTTTTCTTTTAACTGTTTTCAGTTTTATAACTTCGGGGGTGAAATACATGTACAAATGTACAATATTTATAAATGGTATGATAACAAGAAACGCACTTGGTGAGGACGAGAACCAAGTAGGATGCGTTATGAGAAATGATAACAAGAAACGCACTCGGTGAGGACGAGAACCAAGTAGTGCTTTTGTGTCTCAGAATATACCAATTAAATGCCTAAGGTTTGGTGACTTCCTATGTCGTGTCACATGTTAATGGCTTTGCAACCCATTAACAATCCTGATACTTATAGGAATACTGTATTTACATATAAATTCATACCATACTAAAACTTGATATATAACTTGAAGTACGTGGGGTACTCAAGAAAAACTTGATTTATAACTTGAAGTACGTGGGGTACTCAAGAAAACGGGAATTATACTTGAAGTACGTGGGGTACTCAAGAAAAACTTGAATTATACATGAGTACGTGGTGTACACATGAATACTTGACTTATATATGAAAACTTGATTTATACATGACACAAACTATGTTTTCATACAAAGTATACAAACGTGAAACACAAAAACTGCATGAATTCACACCAACATTATGTTGACGTTTTTTTCCAAAACTCACATGTATTTCAGGTAACTAGGATGGATGTGCGCGCGGTCTTGCTTATGCTCTTGGATGTCGCATATGTTTATCTTTAAATAAAGTTGTAGACTTTTAAGACAATGTTTTATGCGACTTAGCGATGTAAACGCTAAACTTATGTTTTCAAATTATGGTATTTGAAGTTATTTTTACGAGCATGTAGCATGTTTACCTTTCGTATGCAATGAGAACCTTTCATGAACACACCTCGTGTTTCCGCCGCAGAAAGGGGTGTGACAATTTGCAGTATCCACCCTTGCATCCACCAGCTCCTACTTCTTTCTTTTATACCCCGAAGTAAGATCAGCTATGAACTTCTTGTATTTGTTCCAATTTGGAGCTGTCTTCTTCTTTCTTGGATCATTTTGAATTCTTTCAATTCTGTTAGCCTCGTGCTTTAATGCAATTATTGGCCATTCTTTGAATTGAGTTTCTTCAGCAGGATAAAACTTTTCTTTCATCAAGATATTCTTTTCTCAATTCTTTTCGTTGATCTGCTTCAGGAGATAGGTTTGACATTTCCTTGTTCAGATCACTTGCATATTCTTCCATTTGTTTGACTTTGGTGGGCAGGAATTCCATTCTTTCCCAAATGGCTTCATCACCTTGATCCTTGCATTCAACTTTGGCTCTTATCTTAGCCTGTCTTGCTTTGAGCTCAAGATATTCATCCATATTTTCGGGAACTATGAAGCCTATGAGAGAAGGAAATCTCCTTTTTGAAGGATCATCTTCGGTGTAAATTGCTTCATCTCATTTTTTACAGCTTCAAGCTCCAGTGGATGTTTTGCAGCCTCAGGGTCATATATGTCGTCTGTTGGCTGAGTTGTTTTTCTTTTTCGAGTGTAAATTGTTTCTGGTGGAGGGGTGCTTTTAGGTGGTTTATTGATTGAAGCAAATATGGCTTGAGATGTAGTGAGGGCATTTGGACCAACAGTAGTTGTAACAACTGGTGTTTCAACTACTGTTGTCCTTACAACAGATGTTGTAACATCTGTTGTCTTCTGCTTTTTCACAGGAGGCGATGATGGTGATGTAATATTGATGAGAACAGTGGTGTATGACTGACTAACAGCTGTTGAAACAACTGGTGTTCCAACCTCTGTTGTCATTACAACTACTGATGTATCAGCAGATGTCTTCTGCTTTTCAGCAGGGGTTGGTTGAGGTGCTGGTGATGGTGCTGATGAGGTTTTGGATGGGGCAGTGGTTGTAGTGGTGTGTGTTGATGAAATGACAGTTATTTGGCTAGCAGTAGTTTTTGTAACTACTGCTATATCAGCTGTTTAGATGGATGTTTGAGATTTTGTGGTTTGAGGTTTGGAGCCTTTGGGAGGTAGTTTAGATGTCTGTTTTTCTTGTTCTGGTTCAATGTACAGGCCATCTTCTATTCCCTTCTTCTTCAACTTGATTTTCTCCCCCTTTTTGGCATTATCTGGAAGGGGGTTATCAAGGAATAGTAGATTGGAAGGAACTTTGCCAGAGGCGCTTTGGATGCTGGCCTTTATAGCCTTGATATCTGCTTGAGTATCCTTGAACCTTGATTCCACCATGTTTGTCAGCATTTGTACATTTATAGCATGCTGCTGATCAGCCATTTGTTTCTGTTTTTCAAGCATGGGTTGGAAGAGATTCCAGAGCTCATTTGCAGCAAGTGCTTGTGGTTGAGTAGGTGCTTGAGGTGGAACAGCAGTGGTTTGTGCTTTTTGAGCTTTTAATAGCTGCTGCACCATATCCTTTATCTCAGCAACTGAAGTTTCAAGTTTTTCAACTCTGCCCGTCAATTCCTGATATTTTGAATCATCACCTATGTTAGTAGGATCATCTGAATCCCCACCAGTAGTGGTTGTATCAATGTGTGACTTAGGAACTGAGTCCCAAAAATCACCCATTGATGCCCCTTGTTCTTGGTACTGGGGACTTCTTTCTTCAGCACTTGATAATCCTTTGTTGATACCAGTGGTTAAAACTAACTTGCTGGTGGTTATCAAAGGTGCTATAGAAGAAATTGCCTTCAAGGGAGTCTTACTAATGAAACAACTGTCCAACTGAAGATCTGTTGATCCATCAGTTGTAGTTGCTGCTCCACTTGAACTACTGACAGGAGTTACTTGTAACTCCTGCAGTGTAACCTCCTCAACTGTTGCTGGGATAGCAGAGGTATAAGCAACAGACCCAGTCACTTGTGGGGGTATACTCTCAGTGATAGGTGATAGAGAGGAACTGGTTTGTGTCTGTGCAATAGCAACTGCATGCAACAAGGGTATAATTGATTGTGGCATTATGATTGGTGAGGGTATGGGAGTTGAAAGAGACATATCCTTGGGATCCGAACTGAGGAAGATGGATCCGATTGGGTCCAGAGCTTCATATTGTGGGGTCCCTGTGCTTACAACCTGATCCTTTTGTGAGGATGCAGGAGGAGTTTTAGGTAATGGTGGAGATCTTTCTACCAACTGCTGTGAGGAAGTAGCAGCAGTGGTTTTTGGTGACATTTGTGTTGTCACAGGCAGTTGCTCTGGGATCTGATCTTCCAGAGTTGCCTTTTTCTTGGGTTTGGTGGGCTTTTTGTAAGATTTTCTTTTGGTCTTTTTGATGATATCAGGTGTGGGTTTCAAAGCAGTGGTTGTGCTGCTCTGATCACCTGGAGCAGTGGGCTCAGCAGCAGATGTCTGAGGAGCAGTGGTAACTGCTATAATTTGCTCAGACACCTCTGCTTTTGTTTTTATTGGTGCCATCATTCTGGAAAATGTTTCATTTGTTAAACCTTTAATTTGAAAATAGACACCTTGTTTGAGCAAATTTTCATTCTCTTTTTCAAAATTTTGTTTAAAATAATAGCTCAGAAATCTTGGAAAAAGTAAAAATGATTTGCTATCAACATTTTTTACCAAGTCATTAAAGATCTCCTGGGAATAGTTGTAATTTTCATTATTTAGGATAGCATAGCCCAGACATTGAATCTTCAATGGTATTTCATTAAACGCTGTTGTTTTATTTGAAACACAACTCAAAAGTGTGTGAAATAAAAACCTAGGTGCATAAGGAAAATAACCTTTTTGTAAGGTATCTACCTTTGATTGTTCTGCATACCCTCTTTTTAAGAAATCCTTTTTCAACTCGGTTTTATCAAAAGAAGGTTTACCTTTCTGATCGTCGAGTTTAAAGACTTCAGAGATTGATTGTGGAGTGATTTGAATCACTTTACCCTGTATCGAGGAGTTAATGGCTATGACTTTATCGTCTTGTTTTTCAAGCGTTGCCTTTTTCCAGAACTCTCTCTGGGTTTGTAGATAAATGGGAGCATCTGCTGTCAACAAAGTTTTGTACTTTGATGCAGATAATGTATCAATGATGGAGTCGAATGTGTGGTTATCGGTGGGTTTTGTGAGCAAACCCAGATAATTGTGAGGAGATTTGTATGGTATCTCGATGGATTCTTCGGCCGTTTGAGCGACCTCTTTGGAAGATGGTGTTGATTTTGGTTTAGATTTTGATTTTGATTTTGACTTCATCATTTTGATGAAAAAGGATCGGAGAGTGATTTTGGGAAGAAAGGTTGGAAACTGCTTTGAGAAGAGAATTTTGGAATTCAATTCGACAGTGTAAAACCCTGTTTGGGGGTTTTGATCAGGGTTTTATTTAGGGAAAAAAATGATCGCTGATGTGGCAGCGGTTATTATGATCTGAAGGCTAAAAACTGACCACGTGTCAACCTCTGATGATATGGATGAAGGATGGAGGACAGTTGTTTTGAGAGCCACTGATGAAACAAGCATCAGTGGTTACAGCGGTAATAATGTGACAACAGTGGATGATTTTTACTATCAGTGGATAGTACACTGATTTTGAGCATCAGTGCTTGCCAAGCAAAGTGAGGATCAGTGGTTGACTTTCAGCAGTGGATAGTAATTAGGAAACAGACGTTTGAACAAAACAGTGGTTAAGGGTAATATAATGGTAATGATTTGAAAGACAACTATATCAACAACTGTTTTGAGAGTTTTTCATTCATGGTTTTGCCACATGTCAAATACACGTTTTGAAGCTTTTACAACTTCTTGACAGTGGTTTAGTACCCCAGATGATAAGAACTTTTTGCAAAGGCAACTCATTTTCGTTTAATATCAGATTAAAACATGAGTGCCCCAGTAGTTTAAGCACTGTTTGGCAATCAACCTTTGATAAGAGTTTAAAACAAGCCTGAGTATGACATGACCTTGACGTATGTACCATTTCCTTTTGACCCATTTATGAGGACAATAATACCAACAAAAATAAGGTACTATATCCTGAAAGGGTACAGCAACCATTGCCAACAAAAAACAAGCAAAAGTTTAAAATATATTATTCTTAAAAAAACGAATAATATATCCTGGTTATTTGAGAAAATCCTTTGTATAAAAATGGTTAAAGGCTTTTCTGAGAACAACATCAAAAGGATCTGGTAACTTTTCAATAAAATACGTAATCATATCATTCTCAAGTTTATGAAAATGGTCAGTGATTTAACAGCAGTTGGTAGGAAATTTTGAATACATTTTTACCACTGTTTGATACCATTTTCTTGTCAGTTGATTTCAAGCATGAGGACACAAGGACACATGAGTTTTGAAGATCATGTTATAGATCTCATTTCCATGTGATGATTTTGAAGATTTGTCTATTCCTCTTGAAGTTCATTCATCGGAATTACCCTTTTTCCCTGAACCTTTTCCTAAACAGATGAATGAACACAGTTGCTTAATGATCATTATTACCCTAAACTTTGACTCTTAAGTGTTTTATGTTTATACTCTTTTCGTTTGACTTCAAAAGTTTTGAGATAAACACACTTTTGAGTTTTTTGTGAATTTTCTTCTTCCCTTTTTATCCTTCCCTTTTATAAGTAATGAACTACTTACTGGGAGGTCTTTATTGAAGGAATACTCAATCCAGAATCATTTTGCAGTAATGCTTTAAGAGAATTGACCATATTTGTACATATTTTTGACCAATCTCGCATTACATATGATATAGACTATCCTGTTTTCTTAATGTATTTTAACATAGTCGATTTGTTCCTTTTGAGAATCTCAACCTGTTTTCAACACATAAGTTCTTATGACTAAAGTTTAATTTCCCTCTTTTTATGTTAGCAAAAACGCTAATGTTTTTATGAACATAGGCTTTTGTTAATCTGAGGTTCATACTTTAGCATCTAATAACGTGACATCACAAGTTTCATAACAACAATTGAAATCAAATTTTGAAAATATGGAATAATTCCATGGTTTAACAGACATGTTTGCAGATCTGAAAACCATGAGTATCTTGTGCATGATGTCACTCGTTGTGTGAGATTTGTGTGTCATATGACATCTTGGTTGTTTTACAGCGTATTTGAATAACAACTTTAAGCATTATCACTTGTTACTCTGTTTTTCAACTGAATACAGCCAACCTTAGTATCAATGAATTTTGAGCCGAACTGTTATGTCAATTTGACTGTTAAATCGAAATTGACTGTCCTAGCTCTGATACCAATTGTTAGAATCGGAGGCTCTCATGATTGTGTTTGTTTGTATAATTTTGGACAAATCAAACAAAAATGAACAGAAATTTAAGTGCAGCGGAAGTGAAAACAAACTTTGTGAACACAATCAAAGGAGAAAAATAGTTTGATAAACAATTGCTTTTCATAGAGTCGAAAGATTACAATTCAAAGCAAAAGATTACATTACAAGCTTACAAACTAAGCTCCCCCTCAGCCAGATACTACAGTGGTTGGTTCCACAAGATGAAAGGATTGAATTGAGGAGAAGAACTCACTCAAAACGAATCAAATGTAACAGTACAGAGTACTGTTCCATTTATAGACAAACCAAACCGCTGAGGCATCTCAGCTGACGTCACCATGAAAGTGACATCTAACAACCTGTAAACACTGTTCTATACAAACTACTGATGTCTAACAACTGACTGATAATGAAATACAAAACATGGTTAAACTACTGATTCACATTCCACTGATGTAGCCTAAGCACTGATGTTGAGCATTAGTGCTTTCTTCAAAGGTGACCAGTCCTTGAATGAGCAGTGCTTGTGTCTTCAGCAGTACTTAAGAGACAGCAGTAGATAGAGCGTCAGTGTTTATCAGTGTTTGGTTCATCAGTGTTTGGTTCATCAGTTGTTCATCTGAGCAGTACTTAAAGTATATCAGCTGTTAGATAACCACTGTCAAGGGGAAAGCTTAATGTAAACATCTGCTTATTGTGAATCCACTGTTTGTGAACCGGTTTTGGCTTTCATTATATGTTCCTCTGGTAGGGTTCAATCCCAACAGCCACAATCTTTGTTATTTAACTGATTATCAGAGGACAAAAGGTATAACAAAGATAAGCTTCTTCTCCACTTCTCCTGCATTAAATGATTTAGGCGGCCATTTTCTGATAATATATCATGATTGCCTACCAATATGTCACTTCAATCTCCTTAATATTGATGGGGTGTAATTAATGAAGGAGAGAGAAAGTTTTATACCCATTAACGAGTTCCCATGAACTTTCTGTTAAATAACGTTATCAGCTCAAAAAAACTTAAAGAGATAAAAAACGCCAAATTACAATTTATGAATATTCTATTAAGAGATATGAATAAGAATAATGACATGCAAGAATTTGCTTTAATGATCAATGATGATTCTGATAATCCATCATGTTTTTCTGATGAATCACCAGAATTTCTGATGATTTATCAGATTTTCTGATGATGCATCAGATTTTCTGATGATGCATCAGATTTTCTGGTGATTTATCAGATTTTCTGGTGATTTATCAGATATATGATTTTTTTTTCTTTGATTATCACTAAAACAGTTTATAAAGCATTTTTATGGTGATAAGTTTATCTGAGAGACTTTTATCACAGAACTGACCACAACTTAGCAGATTGTACTTTAAGCCTTTCACATAGGCTACTTTTTCTACGGTCAAGCATCCATACCTTATGCATCCATATCCCATGATCCTCCCTTTCACTCCATTTCCAAAGTTTACCATTTTACCCAGCTTTGAAACAAAGTTGCTGAGTAAGCTCCTGTCCCCAGTCATGTGCTTGGAGCTTTCTGAGTCGCAGTACCAGATCTGCTGCACATGATGGTCCTGAAATGGAATGATTAGAGGGTTTTTGGTACCCAAGCTTGCTTGGGTACTCTTTCTGATGAGATTTTAAACAAATTATTTTCTTTTGTTGGCCTTTCATCAGAAATTCTGTTATACGCTGAGCCATAAACAGATTTTACATTTTTCTTTTGGAGATGGTGTTGAACAAGCTTCATTATGTCAACACACATACAAGATTTATCAGAATTTTCTGATATTCTTTCTTGTGATGGAATGAGTGGATAATTTTGAAAAGATGAGTGAACTGCTTCTGGAGTTTTTAAAGATTCTTGTTTGCACTCACTTCTTTTAGGTTTAAAGTTGGGTTTTTCAAAAGAGTATTCAGAACAGGTTGACTTGAAAGATTCAGAATCAGATTCTGATGAAAACTTATCAGAAATCTGATGGGTTGCTTTTACAAAGATAGTGGGTTTACTTTCTCTTGTTTTTACATATCCTAAACCCTCTCCTTTGTTCTTTGGTATGGACTCAATGAAGTTTGTGAATTCTTTGGCTTGTTGAAAACCTCTTACATTTATTTCTTTATCATTGATTTTCTTGTAAAGGTCTTTTCTTTCATTTTCATAGAACTCAATTTTAGCTCTTTGATCTAACCTTTCTTCTATTAGTAATTGATTTTCAAGAATGATTTTATTCATGGTCCTCTGCAACTCATCAGATTTTTTACTATCTGATCTCTGCTTATCTTGCAGATTTAGAAAATCTGACATGAGCTTGTTTAGCTTGTGTTCAAGATCAAGATTGTCTAAATTTACCTGTTGTCCTGAAGTTTCTGGTATGTCATCAGAAAGTGCCATGAGGCAGAAATTTGTCATTTCTTCCTCTTCTTCATCAGAAGAATCATCAGAAAGCCATGTATCTGTCCCAGCTATTAAGCTGACTTGCTGCTGCTTCTTAGCTTCTTCTAGCTTCTTCTCATAATAAGCAACATCTTTCAGCTTCTTGGTCTTGCATTCTGATGCATAGTGACCTCTCTGCTTGCACTTGTAACACACAACTTCTGCCTTCCCCTTATCCTTAGATCTACCTTCCTCCTTAGATCTTCCATCCATCCTCCCTCTTTCACTTCTCTGGTATCTCTGGCCTCCTCCCCTCAACCTCTGCTCAAATGTTTTGGTGAGCAGTGCTATTGCTTCAGCAAAAGCTGAAAAGTCTGATGATGTATCAGAAATTTCAAGATTTTGGCTGTTTGATGGTTGTGGATCATTGGTAGGTGGTGTTCTGTTGGTGCATATGTCTGTTGACTTCGTCTTATATCGAGTCTTGGTTTCGTTGCAGATCTGAACAAGAATGATGTCATCATTCTTGATGATGACATCATACAAGTGACATCACATATGACATCATGAAGATTGAATTCAAACGAAATATGATTTTATATTGCAATTTCGTTTGAAGTTGTAAGTTATAATTTCGTTTGAACAAGTTTGTGTATGTTTCAAACGAAATTAGGATGCCTATAAATAGGCAAGTTGTTTTCTCATTTGGAACGGAAAAGCAGTTGGTGTAACGAGGTGCTGCTGGATTTTAATGTGATTAATGAATGAGAAACAAGTGTTAAAGTGATATACTTCTGTTTTCTACTCCATTCTCTCTGATTCTAATCTGTTTGAGTGTTTCCACCACTCAAATAGTGTGTATTGACTCATATTGACTCATTTGGTCGGTCAAATCGATCCTACAATTGGTATCAGAGCCAGTTATGAGCCAATACACCTGAATCGGTAGATTTTTCTACACAAAATTTGATTTCTGGACATTTGAACGGACAAAATGGACTGAGTTTTGGACAGTGTGTGTAAAAGTGAGTTTTAACAAACCCTTGAGAATATCATATCAAAATTCGAAGTAAAAGTGACAAAAATGGATCTTAAACCTTATTTCGTTTGAACGAGCCAAGACAATTTCGTTTGAAAACTTGAATTCCGTTTGAAAATCAGTGGTGATTCCGTTTGAATTACACTATCTCGTTTGAAAGTTTGTGACATCTCAAACGAAATTATTAATTTCGTTTGAAAAAGGTCTAATTCCGTTTGTAAATGTAATCTGTGTGACACATCAAACGAGATTGTCAGTAAATTGGGAAATGTAATCACGTGTTCTATGTCAGAATACATGTGATCTTATCTGTGCACATCAGTACATGCGAGATATTAAAGTTGTCAGACACTTTTGTTGTTGCACTTTGATAAAGTGAGGTTTGATTCTCTCGAAAATCAGAATCCACGTGAACATCTTGTTAACGGTCCAATAGGTTTTCATTTAAAACTAAAAGTTTTCGACAATACATTGAAAAGTGTTTCAATTAAATGTCCTTGCATGTGATATGATATTATCAGTATATTGAAAGTTGTTTCAAATATTGTGTGGTCCAATGAAATTGACTTAAGAAATGAAAGTTGTCGGTCATTTTAGTCGGCCCATGTGTTCACTGAATTAATTATGTTGGTCATATAATCCCAAAAATTGCATGTGATCTGATAAAAATTCATCGGCCCAATCACATTACATATCATAACTGTTGTTGTCGGCCCATGAGTTGTTAATTGAAGGTGATCAAGTCGTTTTTGTCGTTTAGTACTATTAATCAAGTGGTGATTTGTCAAGCATCGGATACCCGCCCGAGCGAATCCTCACCTGATTCGTTGTCACCGGATTTTTGTCATTCAATCGGATATTCATCTGATTCAGTGGTTTGATAAAGTGATTGAAGTGATTTTAGACTATGTAAATTTTCATATTGTTTGAAAATCTGTCTTCGTGAATCTTTCAATACTGAAACATGGATTCTGAGTCTTATAACTCGTTTTTCAGATATGGTATGCTTGCTCAGACTCCAGCAGATATTGCACAGAAGAAGTTTGATAGTTTTATGGGTATCAAGGGAGAGTCTACAAAACAATTGATTGAAAGATACTGCCATTTAGTTCTGGAGATGGGAATATTGAAGATAACTAAGACTAATGAGGAGTGGATCGATAAATTGGCAGACGCATTGCCATATGATGAGTGGGGAACTTATCTGATGGTGTTAAAGAACAATACAAATTTTGCTAATATGAATCTTAGTACATTCGTCGAGAAGATTCAAGCTCAAGAATTTGAACTCCAAAATATTAGAAAAATGAAGTTTGTTGATGAAAAATTCGAACCTGAGAAAAATGTTCAAGGGGTAGAGGAGCAGGTTAAAGAAATTTCAGCTATCAAGGTTGAGAAGAAAGTTGAAGCTGAAATGATGTCCGAGAAGTGCTTAAATTGTGATAAATCTGAAGCAGACAATGCCAAACTCTTAAAGGATGTAGAGAGTTTGACTTTGGAAAAGAAAATTTTGAAAGAAAAGGAAAAAGATTTTGAAAATGAAAAATTAAAAATTGAAAAAGATTTTCAAAGTCAAATGAATATTTTAGAAGATGAAAAATCTGTTATTTTTAAAAATAATCTTGAAAAACAGATTGAAATAAATTCTCATCTTCAGAAAAGCATTCGGCTTGAAAATGAAGCTGAAATTGCTCGGAATAAACTTGATGAGCTTGAAAAGAAATTGAAAGGTTTTGTGAATTCATCTGTACCAGATTATATCTGTCCAAAACCGATCAATTATGTTCCAATAAGTGACAATGTCACAAATTATGACGAAGTCATAATTGAGGATTGTGATGATAAATCTGATGATGAAAATGAGAAAAAGATAATATTTTTGAAATTAAAAGAAAAGTTTCAAGAAACTGTTTTACATTCGACTGAAATAGGTGAATGCTCAAAGCAAAAACCTGTTAAGAAGAATGTAGAACAAAAACAAAATGTTAAAAATTCAAAAAATTTTCAAAACAAAAATAAAAGGTCATCAGTTCAGTCATCCAATCGTTATAAAAAACCACAAAAATTTGAAAATCAAAACTCACAAAAAGTTGGTAATAAGTGGTGCAGGTTTGACCACAATGCTCAAGCGTCAAATCAAGCTTATAGGAGAAGTCATGAGTACTACAAATCAAATCAGTGTTATGATTTGAGTGTTTGGATTGATGGTGGAGATTGGTACGATAACAGGGTGTGTTACAACTGTGGTTTTCAAGGACACATTGCTGTTAACTGCCAGAGACAGAGATTTGAGACAAGAAGATGTTATGAATGCCAAATCAAAGGTCATATTGCCAGAGATTGCCCAATGAGATCAATGGAAAGATCGAGGGCTGAATCTCAGAAAAAGATGAAGAAATCAGTCAAGGTCGAAGAAAAGCCCAAAGAACAGAAGGTAAAAGAACAGAAAGTGAAACTTTCACAAGGGCAGAAAGACTGACTGAGAAAGAAAAGAAAGAAAGCGAGGGAGTATCTTGAAAAGATTTTGTCCTCGGATACAACGGTTAATTCAGATAAAAGTTCTGATGAATCCATTAGATATAAATCTGAGGATAAAAGGTAGAGTAAAGGTAAAATTTGTTGATCAAACAGTTCCAATAAAGGTCGGTGATGAATCTGTTGTGTTAAAAACAAAGGAGCCACCTTCTGATGATAAATTTGTTTCTTCGGAAACAAAGAAGGTATGTGTTGGCGATGAATCTGACTCGTCAAAGTCAGAAGAGCCACAAGTTGAGCTAAAAATTGAAACGTCAGTTCCGCCAATGGATGATGTCAACTTTCCACCATTGCGGACTGAAAATTTTAAACAAAAAGTTGGTAAAGTGAAAAGTTCGAATCAATTCTATTCTGAAAAGAAAGAATTCGATGTCTAAAAGGCTTTTAATAGCAAAGTAAAACATATTTTTGGAAAGATGGTCGATGGTAAGGTAAAAGGGGTTAAAGAATTTTATGAATCTAAAAGATATGTTCAAACCCCGAGTGAAATTGAAAAGGTCACACCCAAGGCTGGTCAGGCTTGGGTGCCTGTATTCTTTGCTTGAAATCCTGACTTGCCGGAACTCCCAGGTTGGTAATTGGGGAGTAGGAATCGGCATCTTTCTTGAGAAATTCACAGGTTGATAACTGTGATATTTCGTCTTACAAGTGGTTAATCAAGGACATTAAGTTGTACTTGATTTAACTATCTTACAAGTGGTATGATTGTTGGAAATTGTTTTGTGATAAATCTACAAGTGGTTGAAAACAGTGTGATGAATTAAACCCCATGTTTGTGAAATGGCAAACAAAACTAATTTTTCCGGAAAAACCATTTTGATTAAAACAAACTTAAGTGTTTTGAAATTATAATGGGAAAATAGTTTGTTGCAGGGGGAGTTCTGATTGTTTATGCCAAGTGGATGGCGAATTGAAGCAATTCGATATTATGTTGTCACTTTATTTGTATAGTTTGTTTTCAAATTTTCTCAGAAAATCAAAATTGAAACATATTTTGATTTTAGGGGGAGAAAAATATTTTAAAAAAATTAGAAAATTTGAAAATGCCAAAAACATTGAAAAATTCAAAATGAGTTTTGTTGTGAAAAAGAGGAAATGATAGTGAATCAGTTGGACTATCACAGCATGCTAAAGAAATGAAATGTCAAATGTGATAAACGGTCTCACTAAAGATGTGACGATAGGCTCAGCTAGACTAGTAGATTTGCGATAGCGATACAAACTTAAATGAAAAAGCCTAGTTCTACTGGGAAACATGATTGAAAGCATAGTACTTAGTTTTGTCCTTCTTGATTGTGTGCCTACTCAGTAATCGCTGAATGCTAAAGAGCATAAAAACCGGTCAGTTTGTGAACTTTCACAACTTGCTGAAAAAGTCGCTGTGATTGTGCATTTCTTTTTGCAAAGATTTAAACTTGTTTTATTTCTTTATTTTGTTTAAGCATTGGACATCCTCTGCGTATACGTGAGTATCGAACTGGATGTTAGTGCCTAAACGTTCTGCTTTATTTTCTTTGGTGTTTCGTTTAAGCTTTGGATCACCTCTACGTATACGGGAGTATCGAACTGGTGGTTAAAGCCTAAACAATTTCAACTTGTTTTTATTTCTTATTTTGTTTAAACATTGGACTTTCTCTGCGTATCGAAAGATCGACCTGATTGTTAATGTTTAAACATTCTGCGTTGTTTTCGCACATATCACAGTTGATGAAAGTTTAAAGGCATTACTCGAGTTAGTGTATTGCATGATGAGGGGATATGCTGAGATCGTGGGGTCCATAAGAATTTAGTGCAAAATTAATTTAACGTATCAGTAAGCATTTCGAAAGTTTTTAGATTAAGCTTAAGAGGACAACTATATCGTCAATCTATGAGAATCGTTTAGAACTTAAAATGATTAAAGCTTAACGGTGCTAGTGATTTGTCTCATAAACTGATATGATTCTCTTACAAAAACTCGCAAAAATATGTTTGTATATAGTTTATTTCCTTAAATTCAAAAAGAGTTTAGTGTGTTTTAGCATAATTTTTTTGAAAAATCCAAAAAGATTTTAGACAACTGATGTTGGAGAGCTGATATTCAAAATTCCGAGTGCTAAACATGATGAACAAATGGTTTGGGAGAGTTTGTTTAACTGAGAAATGTTTTGAAGATGATTAAATGATTAGTTAATCAAGGTCATTAATTTGAACTTGATGTAACTATTAATGATTGATGAATGAATGTTCTCTATTAGTAAGTTTTTCAAAGTGATATAAACAAAAACTTATGTTTCGGGTAGAGAATGTGCAGGAAACGTTGAAAAAGCTAGGTTTCGATTCCTGAAGGTTAATGCCAAGGTTTCAATCCTAAGCTACAAATTCCAGACTGTGATCCCAGAACAATTTAAGGGGGAGTCTGTTCGCAAAAGGGAGTTTGAAGAGTGAAAGAGCTAGATTCAGATTCTGGAAAATAGCTGATAGTGGTGATTAAAGAGAAAGAGAGAGGTTGAAGTATGCTTTAGTGTCAAACATTTTGGAAAGCATGAAGACTGATTAAGACTGAAGTTTTGACATACTAAAGTCTCGTACTGAAGACTCCGTCAACATCCAAGGGGGAGACTGTTGGTGCATATGTCTGTTGACTTCGTCTTATATTGAGTCTCGGTTTCGTTGCAGATCTGAACAAGAATGATGTCATCATTCTTGATGATGACATCATACAAGTGACATCACATATGACATCATGAAGATTGAATTCAAACGAAATATGATTTTATATTGCAATTTCGTTTGAAGTTGTAAGTTGTAATTTCGTTTGAACAAGTTTGTGTATGTTTCAAACGAAATTAGAATGCCTATAAATAGACAAGTTGTTTTCTCATTTGGAACGGAATAGCAGTTGGTGTAACGAGGTGCTGCTGGATTTTCATGTGATTAATGAATGAGAAACAAGTGTTAAAGTGATATACTTCTGTTTTCTACTCCATTCTCTCTGATTCTAATTTGTTTGAGTGTTTCCGCCACTCAAATAGTGTGTATTGACTCATATTGACTCATTTGGTCGGTCAAATCGATCCTACAGTGATTTGAGATAAGAGCTAAAGATCCCCCTCTTTGAATGGTTTCTTCAAGGGTAAATTACACTTTTCGTCCATTATGTTTGTATCGAATTGCAATGGATAGCCTTTAACTTCAATAATTACAGTCACAATCCTTTATTTGTAAAACTCACTACAACATACGTCCTTTAGCATTAACCTGGTTAAAATTTTCAGTTAACTTTAGTCACATAAGGGTAATTTAGTCTTTTTACCAATTACCAAATCATTTAAAATATATTTTAATAAACAACATAAAAATAATACCTAAAATCCATTCTCTATCTAAATACTATGTCCCCCTCTCTCTAAATAACCCTGGCAATCAGTATCACCACCAACCCCACCACCACAAGAACCCTAGAACAACAAATTGATAACAATCCTAAAATTTGATTTCTTTAATCATAGTTAGACTGTGACAACTCGTATTTCAGAACCTATCTTTGTGTTAATGTAACGTATGTGAATCCTATGTGATTATATGAACTTTGATGATCAATGGTATATTATAGGAGAATGTATTTGTTTAAGAGTACGCGTTTGATATCATGTGCATGTTTGTGAACGTATGATTTGGATTTGGTGGGGAACCCTTAGTCGCACACTTCGTCTCGGATAACACAAAAACCCCTGGACCGCACACTCTACTTGTAACCGTATACTACTATTTAGATATTTTGGGCTTTCGGCCCAATCCCTTCTCGACGCTAAGCTGGGCTCGGCCCGTCCCCTCATGCATATACGCACACCCCTTTGAGTGTGGTTTCTCATAATTCACAATTACACAAGAACCTCAAAACCCTAGCCTTCCTTCTTCCCTGCAACGTCAGCCTCCTACCCATACCTCGAAGTTCCTCGTCCCTGGCGACCATAAATTCCGTCATCATTCTTGGTTAGTGTTTCCCTTTAGTCCATTTAGTATTAATTGATACATGAAGCAGATGCTCGTTTGTGTTAAAGGTGATGTGTGTTAATCTGTTTCTTGCATGATAAGTGATAATTAGAGTTTCATGTTAATAGATTATTGATGAACAACAATGATAGTAAACTGTGAGAGGAGATTTTCATGATCTGGCGAGGAACTAGGCTTGTATACTAATAAAACTCTTGACGAAAATGGTGTTCGTACAAATCATTAAACAAACGGTGATGATACGGTTCTAGAACTAGGCGGTGGATTAGTTGAAATGTTATAAAAATGATCGAGATAGGTGTCTTGAGTTTGTTAGGCAATTGCTTGATTTAATCAAAAAGTGGGTGGTAGTCGATGATGTGGCCTACTAGTAATTGTATGAATATTATTAATAAACGTATGATTCAATGATGATGGATGATGATGGCATGAATGCCCTAAATTGATCCACGTATAACACAAAAATATTGATAGTTGTTGTTGATGACTTTATTATTAGAATTTGGAATTCACATGGATCAAAAGTAGTAACAGTTTGGTTTTCTTAATTGTTATGATAGGCATGATTGGTATTTAATTATTCAGATTTGCAAATGACAAATTAAATTGATCCGATTTTTGTTTGTGAGGAATTGTTGATTTTGATTGGATGGTAATTAGGGTACATGAGAATAAATTGGTAACTAATTGATTGATCGATTTGTTTGTGGAATGTGTAACAAATTCCTTAAATCACGGCAATATGAAACTGATCACACAAGTGCAATCACACAAGCTCTTGAATCACACAAGAGCTCAATCGCACAAGCGTCTGGTCGCACAACACAGTCGCACAAGTTTTGTCCAGTCGCACAAGCTGAACTGGACCGCACAAGTTGATTTCTGTTATTGTTTGGGCCGCGTATGCTATTGGATTACTTATGTTATTGGGCCGGGCTTATGTTGGATCGGTTTGTTATTTGGGTCGGGTGTTTTAATTGAATCGCACAACATGTTGTGGATCGCACAAGACTGTGCTGAACGCACAACATGTTGGGCCGCCTGTTGTTGGGCTTTATCTTCTGGATCGTACAAGTTAGACATGATGAGTACTTGACTGTTACTGTTAAGGTGTTAACATGTATTATGTGTTTGCCATGATCAATGTGTGTTCTTAATCTGCTAGTTTATGTGAAACTTATGTGCACTACTTGAAACTAAAACCTGACTTATATGGTAACCATGTTAGGACGTGGTTGACCTCTAGCAGCTCGATTGACCTTTCGTTTATCTGCCGAGCTAACCTAAGGTGAGTTCACACTCTACAAAGCATGGGATTCCTAGGGGTTGGGAATGGGGTTAAGGAACATGGATTCCTCGTCCTTTCTTGGGTAGGACAGTAATGGTTCAGGAATGAAATTCCTCGTCCTTACGGACAGATAACTTTACTAGACCAAAACTCTATCACGAAGTCCCTCCTTTTTATATCGACTTAATCGCCGAGGCCAATGGCGAGCGGGTCATTAGTTAGATAGCGCTATTTAGGTCTGACAAGCCTCACACCGTGCCGCAGAGGACGGGCGTGAACTAATGGATCTGGGCACGTCAATGATGATAGACATTAACAGTTCAGGGCACGTAAACATGACTTTAGTCAGCAGTCGATATGGTAACGAGTCTAGTGTATACATGGGGTAGCCCCCACGGCCGAAATGCCAGATAACTATCATGGGGTAGCCCCCACGGCTGGATTGCCAGAGTAAACGGGATAAACAATCACGTTTTCAACTATGGGGTAACCCCCACGGCAGGGATGCCAGTTAAAGGAACTATTTTTGGAACAAATAAAACCAACACCCAACTGTGAACTCGCTCAACATTATTGTTGACTCGTTACTACATGCTTTGCAGGTCAATAGGTACTTAGCTGGAGCTTGCACAAGGAAGAGTCGTTGTGGGACATGGACAGCTGTGTGCCATGTTAGATCTTTGGATATTTAAACCTATGTTTTGGTTTTAAACATTATGCTTCCGCTCATAACTTAAATTATGCTTGTTTTGGACACTAATCGTGTTGGTTGGACTTTTACAATTAATTACTTGCTTGTTCAATATGATTGGTGGTTTGATCCTGGTCAGTCACGCCTCCAAGCGGTGATACTCCGCGTGTGGATTTTGGGGGTGTGACAGATTGGTATCAGAGCCATTGGTTATAGAGAACTTGGTTTTAATAAGGGAAAAAGTTTTTGTTAAAACCAGACTATAACCTGTACGGTGCTCTACGATCCACAACGACGCTTCACTCCACGTGCAAGGCTCAACATTCTAGGTGATGTGATTTATGTCTTATTGCCTACTTGTTAGATTACATAGAACTTTGCTTATGGTATGCTTAGATAAACGTAACAACGATAGCTTGAAAACACATGCGTGCTTGCTTCCTTCTGTCACTCCACACTTACACACATTCGCAACACCTTCCCTATTTGTGTTTCCTTCGATGTGAAGATCATGAGGGAACGTGTCAACCAAACTCAAGCCAGCTGACGGCTCTTATCAACAAACAAGTTACGGCAGCATTCGCAGCCGCTCAGGCAGGAGGTGTAAACTGCTGTTACGAACCTACCCTAGGATGTTAGATCCTACTCTCATGACCCAACTCTCGCGCTTAACCCTGTCTTTCCTTCCTCGCGCAACAAGGTCAGAACGCTTAGCCGCCTGTATGCACATTTAAGACGTTCATGGACTGTCGTCCTAATACTATCAGTGGCACTAAAGGAGCTATTGGACTCCTCCATTTGTTTGAAAAGCTCGAGTCTGTCTTAGAGACGTGTGAATGCCCTGAGGCTCATAGGGTGAAGTACGCCACTGGTACTCTCGAAGGCACTGCGCTAACTTAGTGGAACGCGCAAGTTCAGATGCTGGGGCTGGCGGCTGCTAATGCCACCCCATGGAATGATTCTTAAAGAACTGATCCAAACGTGAATACCGTAGTCGAGATGACATCCACCAGCTGGAAGTGGAGTTCTTAAACCTGAAGATGACAAGGTCAGAGATAGAAGCGTACACGAAACGATCCAACGAACTGACGGTGTTATGTCCAATAATGGTGGATCCTCCCATCAAGCGCATTGAGCTGTACCTCAAAGGCTTAGTACCAGAGATTCAAAGTCATGTGACATCGGCCAACCTTGCAACCATCCAGGATATTACTCGTCTTGCTCAACGTCTCTCAGATCAGGCGGTAGGACAGAATAAACTGCCGAAACGTATTAATGCTGCTACAACTACTTCGGATGCTCCCAGTGACAACAAACGCAAGTGGAATGGAAATTCGAGCAAAGGGTTCCACTTCGGTTCAGTCTCAGTCGCAGCAGGGAAAAACGGATGAGTACAGGGGCCCCAGGCAGCAGTCTTTTGGTAATCGAAGTCAGGGTGGATACCGGGGAAACCACCCTAAGTGCAAACGATGTAAATTGCACCACAGCGGGCAGTGCAACCGAAATCATTGTCAATGATGCAACAAGCTTGGTCATGGAGCCAAAGATGGTAGAAGCTCACGTCCTGCAAACCAGAACCGACAACAACAGCCACACGATTTATAGAAACAGCAGCAACAGCAGGGTAACAAGGGATGTTATCAGTGTGGTGCTGAAGGTCACTTCAAGAGACACTGCCCACAGTTGAACCAGAACCAGAATCAGAACCACAACCAAGGAAATGGGAACAATAATGGAGGCAACAATGGGGGTAATAACGACGGCAATGGTGCCAGGGGTCAAGTGTTCGTGATTGGTCAAGGTGATACTAGGAATGACCCCAACGTTGTGATGGTTTTGACATCGATATTGGTATGGATTGGCTACCTCAACATCGAGCAGATATTTTTTGTAAAGAAAAGAACGTCCGCATTCCTCGTGCTGGTTAAGAACTTTTGGTAATTCATAGTAACAAGCTCCTGGAGCAGCACCTATAGCTCGTGCACCTTATCGCCTAGCTCCATCAGAGTTGGAAGAACTCTCTATGCAACTACAAGAACTCTTGGATAAGGGTTTTATTCATCCTAGCTCTTCGCCCTGGGGAGCTCCAGTGCTATTCGTGAAGAAGGACGGTACCTTCCGTATGTGTATCGACTACCGTGAACTCAACAAGGTGACCGTGAAGAATCGCTATCCTCTTCCACGCATTGACGACTTGTTCGACCAGCTGCAAGGGTCGAGCTACTATTCAAAGATTGATTTGAGTCCAGGATATCACCAGCTGAGAGTCCGAGAAGAGGACGTCTCTAAAACAGTCTTTAGAACCCGTTATGGACATTATGAGTTTTTGGTCATGCCTTTTGGGCTGACAAACGCACCTGCGGTCTTCATGGACTTGATGAATCGAGTGAGCAAGCCGTACCTAGACAAGTTCGTTATTGTATTCATCGACGACATCCTGATCTATTCTAAGAGTCAGGAGGAACACGAACAACATTTACGACTCATTTTGGAACTTCTGCGAGCAGAACAGCTATATGCCAAGTTTTCAAAATGCGACTTCTGGCTTTGTGAAGTCCATTTCTTAGGCCATGTGGTGAACAAGGATGGGATTCATGTAGATCCATCCAAGGTAGACTCGATTAAGAATTGGCCTGCGCCTCGTACGCCAACGAAAATTCGCCAATTCTTGGGATTGGCAGGTTACTACAGGAGGTTTATTAAGGATTTTTCCAAGATTGCACAGCCTCTTACCTCACTAACGCAGAAGGGCGTTGTTTATCGTTGAGGAAATGCGCAGGAATTAGCATTTCAGCACTTAAAGGATAGACTTTGCAGTGCACCTATCCTTTCATTGCCAGAGGGCACAGACGACTTTGTGGTTTACTGCGACGCATCAATTCAGGGTCTTGGTTGTGTATTGATGCAACGGGATAAAGTTATAGCCTACGCCTCACGCCAACTTAAAGTTCATGAAAGGAACTACACTACACACGATTTAGAGCTGGGAGCTGTTGTTTTTGCACTTAAGATATGGAGATACTACCTGCACGGTACCAAGTGCGCCATTTACACTGATCACATGAGTCTCGAGCATATCTTCAAACAGAAGGAACTGAATATGTGACAACGACGATGGGTCGAGCTACTGAATGACTACGAATGCTCGATCAGGTACCATCCGGGCAAAGCCAATGTGGTGGCCGACGCCCTCAGTCGAAAGGATACCATACCCAAGCGCGTGCGAGCACTACAACTTACCATCCAGTCTAGTCTTCCTTTCCAGATACGAGATGCTCAGGTAGAAGCATTGAAACCAGAAAACATCAGGGCTGAAGCCCTACGCGGCTCAAGGCAACGATTAGAACAAAAGGAAGACGGTGCCTACTACGTAACAGGACGTATTTGGGTCCCACTTTATGGCAACCTACGAGAGCTTGTGAAGGATGAGGCACACAAGTCTCGCTACTCAGTACATCCTGGTTCGGATAAGATGTACCACGACCTCAGAACTACATACTGGTGGCCTAGTATGAAGGCCCACATAGCAACTTACGTCAGCAAGTGTTTGACTTGTGCGAGAGTCAAAGTCGAATATCAGAAACCTTCAGGCCTACTTCAACAACCTGAGATACCACAATGGAAATGGGAGCAAATTTCCATGGATTTTGTTACTGGCCTGCCTAGATCTCAACGTGGTAACGATACTATTTGGGTGATCGTGGATCTACTCACAAAGTCTGCACACTTCTTGGCTATCAAGGAAATGGGTAAGTTCTCCACCTTAGCAGACGTATATCTTAAGGAAGTTGTCTCAAGGCACGGGGTGCCCACCTCTATTATCTCGGATCGTGATGCACGTTTTACTTCTGAACTGTGGCAAGCAATGACAAGTCCTTTGGCTCACGTTTGGATATGAGCACAGCTTATCACCCGCAAATGGATGGGCAGTTTGAACGCACCATCCAGACCCTTGAAGACATGCTTAGGGAATGTGTAATTGACTTTGGCAATGGCTGGGAAAAGCATCTGCCACTTGTGGAATTTTCGTACAATAACAACTACCACACCAGTATCCCCAACTGTTCGCAAACAGTACAACCACTACTGAGGTTGAAGCTACGGAATTTTGGGACGAAATTCCAGATCAACGGGGGAAGGATGTGACACCCCAGGAAAACCATGCAACTTAACTAGCTTCCTCAGTGAGTACGTGCTAAATTTCAGGACGAAATTTCTTTCAACTTGGGGATAATGTGACAACTCGTATTTCAGAACCTATCTTTGTTTTAATGTAACGTATGTGAATCCTATGTGATTATATGAACTTTGATGATCAATGGTATATTATAGGAGAATGTATTTGTTTAAGAGTACGCGTTTGATATCATGTGCATGTTTGTGAACGTATGATTTGGATTTGGTGGGGAACCCTTAGTCGCACACTTCGTCTCGGATCACACAAAAACCCCTGGACCGCACACTCTACTTGTAACCGTATACTACTATTTAGATATTTTGGGCTTTCGGCCCAATCCCTTCTCGACGCTAAGCTGGGCTCGGCCCGTCCCCTCATGCATATACGCACACCCCTTTGAGTGTGGTTTCTCATAATTCACAATTACACAAGAACCTCAAAACCCTAGCCTTCCTTCTTCCCTGCAACGTCAGCCTCCTACCCATACCTCGAAGTTCCTCGTCCCTGGCGACCATAAATTCCGTCATCATTCTTGGTTAGTGTTTCACTTTAGTCCATTTAGTTTTAATTGATACATGAAGCAGATGCTCGTTTGTGTTAAAGGTGATGTGTGTTAATCTGTTTCTTGCATGATAAGTGATAATTAGAGTTTCATGTTAATAGATTATTGATGAACTACAATGATAGTAAACTGTGAGAGGAGATTTTCATGATCTGGCGAGGAACTAGGCTTGTATACTAATAAAACTATTGACGAAAATGGTGTTCGTACAAATCATTAAACAAACGGTGATGATACGGTTCTAGAACTAGGCGGTGGATTAGTGGAAATATTATAATAATGATCGAGATAGGTGTCTTGAGTTTGTTAGGCAATTGCTTTATTTAATCAAAAAGTGGGTGGTAGTCGATGATGTGGCCTACTAGTAATTGTATGAATATTATTAATAAACGTATGATTCAATGATGATGGATGATGATGGCATGAATGCCCTAAATTGATCCACGTATAACACAAAAATATTGATAGTTGTTGTTGATGACTTTATTATTAGAATTTGGAATTCACATGGATCAAAAGTAGTAACAGTTTGGTTTTCTTAATTGTTATGATAGGCATGATTGGTATTTAATTATTCAGATTTGCAAATGACAAATTAAATTGATCCGATTTTTGTTTGTGAGGAATTGTTGATTTTGATTGGATGGTAATTAGGGTACATGAGAATAAATTGGTAACTAATTGATTGATCGATTTGTTTGTGGAATGTGTAACAAATTCCTTAAATCACGGCACTATGAAACTGATCGCACAAGTGCAATCACACAAGCTCTTGAATCACACAAGAGCTCAATCGCACCATCGTCTGGTCGCACAACACAGTCGCACAAGTTTTGTCCAGTCGCACAAGCTGAACTGGACCGCACAAGTTGATTTCTGTTATTGTTTGGGCCGCGTATGCTATTGGATTACTTATGTTATTGGGCCGGGCTTATGTTGGATCGGTTTGTTATTTGGGCCAGGTGTTTTAACTGAATCGCACAACATGTTGTGGATCGCACAAGACTGTGCTGAACGCACAACATGTTGGGCCGCCTGTTGTTGGGCTTTATCTTCTGGATCGTACAAGTTAGACATGATGAGTACTTGACTGTTACTGTTAAGGTGTTAACATGTATTATGTGTTTGCCATGATCAATGTGTGTTCTTAATCTGCTAGTTTATGTGAAACTTATGTGCACTACTTGAAACTAAAACCTGACTTATATGGTAACCATGTTAGGACGTGGTTGACCTCTAGCAGCTCGATTGACCTTTCGTTTATCTGCCGAGCTAACCTAAGGTGAGTTCACACTCTACAAAGCATGGGATTCCCAGGGGTTGGGAATGGGGTTAAGGAACATGGATTCCTCGTCCTTTCTTGGGTAGGACAGTAATGGTTCAGGAATGAAATTCCTCGTCCTTACGGACAGATAACTTTACTAGACCAAAACTCTATCACGAAGTCCCTCCTTTTTATATCGACTTAATCGCCGAGGCCAATGGCGAGCGGGTCATTAGTTATATAGCGCTATTTAGGTCTGACAAGCCTCACACCGTGCCGCAGAGGACGGGCGTGAACTAATGGATCTGGGCACGTCAATGATGATAGACATTGACAGTTCAGGGCACGTAAACATGACTTTAGTCAGCAGTCGATATGGTAACGAGTCTAGTGTATACATGGGGTAGCCCCCACGGCCGAAATGCCAGATAACTATCATGGGGTAGCCCCCACGGCTGGATTGCCAGAGTAAACGGGATAAACAATCACGTTTTCAACTATAGGGTAACCCCCACGGCAGGGATGCCAGTTAAAGGAACTATTTTTGGAACAACTAAAACCAACACCCAACTGTGAACTCGCTCAACATTATTGTTGACTCGTTACTACATGCTTTGCAGGTCAATAGGTACTTAGCTGGAGCTTGCACAAGGAAGAGTCGTTGTGGGACATGGACAGCTGTGTGCCATGTTAGACCTTTGGATATTTAAACCTATGTTTTGGTTTTAAACATTATGCTTCCGCTCATAACTTAAATTATGCTTGTTTTGGACACTAATCGTGTTGGTTGGACTTTTACAATTAATTACTTGCTTGTTCAATATGATTGGTGGTTTGATCCTGGTCAGTCACGCCTCCAAGCGGTGATACTCCGCGTGTGGATTTTGGGGGTGTGACATAGACATTAAGATGTTGGGGCTTTTGATTAGAAGATGAAGACGAGTATGTTGGTGCAAGAATTACGTTGAATCTGTATGGTCAGAGGCTATGGCCGGAGCTCACACCAGCGCCGGCGGCGATCTCCTTATGGTGGAAATCAGATTACGAGTGAAATCTTTTCAAAACCACAAGTTTACGAAAGGCCAAAAGATCATGAGGGGGTGTAGTCAACAAATCTACAACAATCACATGAGGTGCTTGATGAAAGTTCTAAACCAGAATTGATTGCAGGTGTTGAATAGAGATGGGGAGAAACAAATCTGAGATTAGAGTTATTGGGCTCGGTGGTGGTGGGTTCTTCATTTGTTGTTGCAGGTATTGTTGGGGGTTCCAAATATCTGTTGACTGAAACATATAATAATCATATAATAATGTTGCTGCATTACTTTCAAAAGTTAAGCGAAGTACGATGCCTTCAAACTTCAACATTAAGAAAAATCAAGTTCAAGGATCATGTTATTATTAGTAAAACCTTTGGCTCATAATAAAGATTCACAAAGACATTGCCAACTGTATGATAATTAGAAAAACAAATGCACAACACAAATGCAGAAATTCTATTTATAACATTCAAAAGAATAAAAGAAACATAATAGAAAAAGTGAGCGGTATCAACTGTTTGTTTTTTTTCATATTCTAAGTGGATTTATGATATGGTAATTTTGATAAAAATGGTTCTTTTGGCTCATCATTCTCCTACAGAAGGGTGATTATGTATGATCAGATAATTCTATAGTAACATACGTGGTGGGGCTCGATTCGGTGGTGGTGGCTGGGATACTATAGTGGTGGTGGCTGAATTTGGTGGTGGTGAGGTTGGTTGAAGAGATGGGATTTGCTAAGAGAAGGAGACCCCTGTTTGTGTATATTATATATATATTTTTTTAATTTTTTAAATAAATGAGTAAAATTACCGATCTACACTCATGCGCAAGTCACATGATCAAACATAACTTAAATTTTTAACCTAGTTAGTGGTAAAGGACGAAAAGTGTAATGAGTTTTCCAAATAAAGGATTGTGACTGTAATTATTGAAGTTAAAGGCTATCCATTGCAATTCGATACAAACATAAAGGACGGAAAGTGTAATTTAACCTTTCTTCAAATATTTCTTCCTCTCTGGGGATCAAGATGTTGTACAAGTCATGAAGACTCATATTTACTAGTTCTAAGGTTGAGGACAAAGTCATGGTTAGACTTCTCCATTCTCTAGGTAAAGCATGTGGAAATTTTATGTTTCTTTCATCATTTGGTTTAGTTATACCAAATTTCTTTAGCTCGTTCAAAAGTTTTGTAAATCTTTGATATGTATCATTTAATCTTTCATTAGGTAAACTTTTGAACCTCTCATATGAGGAAACATTGTTTGTTCTCTTGTTTCTTCTCATCCTTTCTCCTCCTTCATAAAGATTTTCCAACTGATCCCATATTTCCTTAGCTGATGCACATGCATCAACTTGTGAAAATATGTCATTGGGGATGGCCATTATTAAAAGTGACTTTGCCCTTTCATCCCCAGCCACCAGTTCCTTGTCTTCTGCGCTCCAGTTTATTTCACTTTTGGGAGCACGGGAGGTAGGGATTGCAGGTGATTGGTCACTTGCTGGAATAGCTGGTATTTCAGTCATTGGTATATGTGGACCCCTTTCAATGGATTGAAACAGAGCTCGGTCATGACCATTTAGGAAATTGACCATCCTAATTTTCCATGGGGGTATTCCTCTCTGACCAGAGTCGGAGGTTTAGACATAGAACCAATGTTAAAAGCATTATTCCAGGATTGAAAGCTGGCCATATTTATAGAAAAGAAGATGAGCGATTGATCGTTTGAAAAAAGTTTATTCAATCTGATCTGATACCAATTGTTGGTCCTAGTTTGGACTAAAAAACTTCTTTTCACGTAATATGGCAAGTGATTTCAGTAGATGTGAAAAAGATGTGCGGAAATGGAAATCAGACTTTCAGAAACAAGACCTACAGAATTATCAAGTTTATATCACTTTGAAACAAAATAGTTTACAAGGTGATTGTAAGATTATTATCTAATACAAATGAATCTGAATTCTGTGGGTGAGAGGGCAATGGAGTTTTGTAGTATGTATGAATGCTAAGCTTAACTCATTGTCTTCTGCTTGGTGAGCCTTCTATTTATAGAAGGTTGGGTACGTGAATAAACAATTGTTTATTCATGCAATAAGTCCTGCGTAAAGTAGCCATTTGACATATTCATTGAATCCAACAGTCAAGTTGCCTTTGTAACCATGATATCCAATAATGTCAAGTTGCTTCGGTTATTGTGGCAGGATAGAGCTGATTTTTAGACAAGTGGGGTATTCATCAGAATTTCTGATAAACCACTTCATCAGAAATTCTGGTGAACAAATCATCAGAAAATCTGATGATCAGAATCGTTAGAAACTGATGATATTTCATCAGAAATATCATCAGATCCATCAGAAATAACCTTCTCTGATAATGTTTTTCAGCTCTTGATCAACTTGTGATTCTTTGAAGTAGATGTTGTTCATTTCAGTTGTCCTATCCGATCTTCTTCTTGTTGTGATCTTCAGGACTGTTGTCTTCTTCATAGATCCAGTTGAATCTGATTTTCTTCAATACTTACAAATAAAGTTTCCTAACAACTTACCAACAAGGTTTTGGGGCGAATGTGTGACAACCGTCACTTTTCCGTACATTCCGTACACTAAATGAACAGTAATTTGTACTATAATGACTGTGCATGATCTAGTTTACAAGACAAATGAAATTTTGATTTCTGTTATATACGTACAATGGCATTTCATGATACAAGACTTTATTCGTTGCTACATGCAACACGAGATAGTTCTAATGATACACAGAACAGAATTGGCACCATTACCAGACAAACTAAAAATGCTGACGAAGTTCAGTACATAGACAGACAATATTTTGAGGTCCAGTGTGAGACAGAGACTACGTATTACACTAGTATAGTGCGTAGGAAAGTAAGGACCACAAAACTGCCTTTCTAGATGAAAGACAAAGTGCCGAAAAATGCCTAAAACTCACATAAAGTGCCAAATTTCTACACTAATCAACAAAATTCAGCATTTTAACATGCACTCTTGCAAAAACATGACAAAATGGTCCTGTATGCTTTCCTAAGTGTCGGGAATTAAAAGTGTCACTAAAAGTTACATAAAAGACACTTTGCGTTATAACTTAGCACTGTAACGGAACAGTATCCAACCGAACAACCGGACATTACCCGGAACATAAAAATATTACTAGAAGCATTGTTTTACTTTTCTAAGCTAGTCATGATCCCCGAACACCCTAACACCCACTAAAATAAATAGTAACTAATTACACTAACTAGATACTTGGAAATTGATTACAGGGTAACTACATTGGTTCAAATATTACATTTAACCCCCCCCCCCCCATGCTAATTCACGGTCACATTTAGGGCCCCACCTTAATCTTTTAAAAGATCTACTAAATCCCATTAAATCTTCCCAAAATCTTGCATAAGATGTGTAGTGTACTATAGGAGACATAAGGACCATTGGACAAAGGAATTATGAAATATAAGTAGCCATCTTCTCCAACACTTCTCAACAAACACAAAGAACCTCCATCACCACCCCACCTCACGGCCACACACCATCACCCCACCACCTCCATTTTCGGCCATCATTCAAGCAATCAAATTGTATCTCAAGGTGATACAAGGTGATTTAGGAGGCTTGGTGCTCACGGAACTTGAAGGACCTCTCTTGAGTGCTTTTATCCACCACATTTTCACTTGTGTTCTTCCCTAGCTTTAAGCTAGTTGTAAGCTTCTTGAACACTCTTGTTTACTTCATATTTTAGTGGTTAAAAGTTGTTGTTGAATGGTTTACACAAGAACACTAATGAACATACACACTAATCTTGAACATAAAGCTTTACATAAAGATGGAACATGATGAAATATTGTTAGAAGAATGTTGTTTTGAGTATGTTGATGATTACTTGTTGATTTCTTGGTAATATGATGTTGATCATCATATGGAACTTGCTAAAGTGTGATTAAACATATTATTTAGCAAGTTGTGAAAATATGTCATTGGGGATGGCCATTATTAAAAGTGACTTTGCCCTTTCATCCCCAGCCACCAGTTCCTTGTCTTCTGCGCTCCAGTTTATTTCACTTTTGGGAGCACGGGAGGTAGGGATTGCAGATGATTGGTCACTTGCTGGAATAGCTGGTATTTCAGTCATTGGTATATGTGGACCCCTTTCAATGGATTGAAACAGAGCTCGGTCATGACCATTTAGGAAATTGACCATCCTAATTTTCCATGGGGGTATTCCTCTCTGACCAGAGTCGGAGGTTTAGACATAGAACCAATGTTAAAAGCATTATTCCAGGATTGAAAGCTGGCCATATTTAGAGAAAAGAAGATGAGCGATTGATCGTTTGAAAATAGTTTATTCAATCTGATCTGATACCAATTGTTGGTCCTAGTTTGGACTAAAAAACTTATTTTCACGTAATATGGCAAGTGATTTCAGTAGATGTGAAAAAGATGTGCGGAAATGGAAATCAGACTTTCAGAAACAAGACCTACAGAATTATCAAGTTTATATCACTTTGAAACAAAATAGTTTACAAGGTGATTGTAAGATTATTATCTAATACAAATGAATCTGAATTCTGTGGGTGAGAGGGCAATGGAGTTTTGTAGTATGTATGAATGCTAAGCTTAACTCATTGTCTTCTGCTTGGTGAGCCTTCTATTTATAGAAGGTTGGGTACATGAATAAACAATTGTTTATTCATGCAATAAGTCCTGCGTAAAGTAGCCATTTGACATATTCATTGAATCCAACAGTCAAGTTGCCTTTGTAATCATGATATCCAATAATGTCAAGTTGCTTCGGTTATTGTGGCAGGATAGAGCTGATTTTTAGACAAGTGGGGTATTCATCAGAATTTCTGATAAACCACTTCATCAGAAATTCTGGTGAACAAATCATCAGAAAATCTGATGATCAGAATCGTCAGAAACTGATGATATTTCATCAGAAATATCATCAGATCCATCAGAAATAACCTTCTCTGATAATCTTTTTCAGCTCTTGATCAACTTGTGATTCTTTGAAGTAGATGTTGTTCATTTCAGTTGTCCTATCCGATCTTCTTCTTCTTGTTGTGATCTTCAGGACTGTTGTCTTCTTCATAGATCCAGTTGAATCTGATTTTCTTCAATACTTACAAATAAATTTTCCTAACAACTTACCAACAAGGTTTTGGGGCGAATGTGTGACAACCGTCACTTTTCCGTACATTCCGTACACTAAATGAACAGTAATTTGTGCTTTAATGACTGTGCATGATCTAGTTTACAAGACAAATGAAATTTTGATTTCTGTTATATACATACAATGGCATTTCATGATACAACACTTTATTCGTTGCTACATGCAACACGAGATAGTTCTAATGATACACAGAACAGAATTGGCACCATTACCAGACAAACTAAAAATGCTGACGAAGTTCAGTACATAGACAGACAATATTTTGAGGTCCAGTGTGAGACAGAGACTACGTATTACACTAGTATAGTGCGTAGGAAAGTAAGGACCACAAAACTGCCTTTCTAGATGAAAGACAAAGTGCCGAAAAGTGCCTAAAACTCACATAAAGTGCCAAATTTCTACACTAATCAACAAAATTCAGCATTTTAACATGCACTCTTGCAAAAACATGACAAAATGGTCCTGTATGCTTTCCTAAGTGTCGGGAATTAAAAGTGTCACTAAAAGTTACATAAAAGACACTTTGCGTTATAACTTAGCACTGTAACGGAACAGTATCCAACCGAACAACCGGAGATTACCCGGAACATAAAAATATTACTAGAAGCATTGTTTTACTTTTCTAAGCTAGTCATGATCCCCGAACACCCTAACACCCACTAAAATAAATAGTAACTAATTACACTAACTAGATACTTGGAAATTGATTACAAGGTAACTACATTGGTTCAAATATTACATTTAACCCCCCCCCCCCATGCTAATTCACAGTCACATTTAGGGCCCCACCTTAATCTTTTAAAAGATCTACTAAATCCCATTAAATCTTCCCAAAATCTTGCATAAGATGTGTAGTGTACTATAGGAGACATAAGGACCATTGGACAAAGGAATTATGAAATATAAGTAGCCATCTTCTCCAACACTTCTCAACAAACACAAAGAACCTCCATCACCACCCCACCTCACGGCCACACACCATCACCCCACCACCTCCATTTTCGGCCATCATTCAAGCAATCAAATTGTATCTCAAGGTGATACAAGGTGATTTAGGAGGCTTGGTGCTCACGGAACTTGAAGGACCTCTCTTGAGTGCTTTTATCCACCACATTTTCACTTGTGTTCTTCCCTAGCTTTAAGCTAGTTGTAAGCTTCTTGAACACTCTTGTTTACTTCATATTTTAGTGGTTAAAAGTTGTTGTTGAATGGTTTACACAAGAACACTAATGAACATACACACTAATCTTGAACATAAAGCTTTACATAAAGATGGAACATGATGAAATATTGTTAGAAGAATGTTGTTTTGAGTATGTTGATGATTACTTGTTGATTTCTTGGTAATATGATGTTGATCATCATATGGAACTTG
This sequence comes from Helianthus tuberosus, assembly GCA_030545235.1. Classification (NCBI taxonomy): domain Eukaryota; kingdom Viridiplantae; phylum Streptophyta; class Magnoliopsida; order Asterales; family Asteraceae; genus Helianthus; species Helianthus tuberosus. Next base: position 70,757,307 of record CM060452.1, on the reverse strand, counting down.
CTAAAGTGTGATTAAACGTATTATTTAGCAAGTTGTGAAAATATATCATTGGGGATGGCCATTATTAAAAGTGACTTTGCCCTTTCATCCCCAGCCACCAGTTCCTTGTCTTCTGCGCTCCAGTTTATTTCACTTTTGGGAGCACGGGAGGTAGGGATTGCAGATGATTGGTCACTTGCTGGAATAGCTGGTATTTCAGTCATTGGTATATGTGGACCCCTTTCAATGGATTGAAACAGAGCTCGGTCATGACCATTTAGGAAATTGACCATCCTAATTTTCCATGGGGGTATTCCTCTCTGACCAGAGTCGGAGGTTTAGACATAGAACCAATGTTAAAAGCATTATTCCAGGATTGAAAGCTGGCCATATTTAGAGAAAAGAAGATGAGCGATTGATCGTTTGAAAATAGTTTATTCAATCCGATCTGATACCAATTGTTGGTCCTAGTTTGGACTAAAAAACTTCTTTTCACGTAATATGGCAAGTGATTTCAGTAGATGTGAAAAAGATGTGCGGAAATGGAAATCAGACTTTCAGAAACAAGACCTACAGAATTATCAAGTTTATATCACTTTGAAACAAAATAGTTTACAAGGTGATTGTAAGATTATTATCTAATACAAATGAATCTGAATTCTGTGGGTGAGAGGGCAATGGAGTTTTGTAGTATGTATGAATGCTAAGCTTAACTCATTGTCTTCTGCTTGGTGAGCCTTCTATTTATAGAAGGTTGGGTACATGAATAAACAATTATTTATTCATGCAATAAGTCCTGCGTAAAGTAGCCATTTGACATATTCATTGAATCCAATAGTCAAGTTGCCTTTGTAATCATGATATCCAATAATGTCAAGTTGCTTCGGTTATTGTGGCAGGATAGAGCTGATTTTTAGACAAGTGGGGTATTCATCAGAATTTCTGATAAACCACTTCATCAGAAATTCTGGTGAACAAATCATCAGAAAATCTGATGATCAGAATCGTCAGAAACTGATGATATTTCATCAGAAATATCATCAGATCCATCAGAAATAACCTTCTCTGATAATGTTTTTCAGCTCTTGATCAACTTCTGATTCTTTGAAGTAGATGTTGTTCATTTCCGTTGTCCTATCCGATCTTCTTCTTGTTGTGATCTTCAGGACTGTTGTCTTCTTCATAGATCCAGTTGAATCTGATTTTCTTCAATACTTACAAATAAAGTTTCCTAACAACTTACCAACAAGGTTTTGGGGCGAATGTGTGACAACCGTCACTTTTCCGTACATTCCGTACACTAAATGAACAGTAATTTGTGCTTTAATGACTGTGCATGATCTAGTTTACAAGACAACTGAAATTTTGATTTCTGTTATATACATACAATGGCATTTCATGATACAAGACTTTATTCGTTGCTACATGCAACACGAGATAGTTCTAATGATACACAGAACAGAATTGGCACCATTACCAGACAAACTAAAAATGCTGACGAAGTTCAGTACATAGACAGACAATATTTTGAGGTCCAGTGTGAGACAGAGACTACGTATTACACTAGTATAGTGCGTAGGAAAGTAAGGACCACAAAAGTGCCTTTCTAGATGAAAGACAAAGTGCCGAAAAATGCCTAAAACTCACATAAAGTGCCAAATTTCTACACTAATCAACAAAATTCAGCATTTTAACATGCACTCTTGCAAAAACATGACAAAATGGTCCTGTATGCTTTCCTAAGTGTCGGGAATTAAAAGTGTCACTAAAAGTTACATAAAAGACACTTTGCGTTATAACTTAGCACTGTAACGGAACAGTATCCAACCGAACAACCGGACATTACCCGGAACATAAAAATATTACTAGAAGCATTGTTTTACTTTTCTAAGCTAGTCATGATCCCCGAACACCCTAACACCCACTAAAATAAATAGTAACTAATTACACTAACTAGATACTTGGAAATTGATTACAAGGTAACTACATTGGTTCAAATATTACATTTAACCCCCCCCCCCATGCTAATTCACGGTCACATTTAGGGCCCCACCTTAATCTTTTAAAAGATCTACTAAATCCCATTAAATCTTCCCAAAATCTTGCATAAGATGTGTAGTGTACTATAGGAGACATAAGGACCATTGGACAAAGGAATTATGAAATATAAGTAGCCATCTTCTCCAACACTTCTCAACAAACACAAAGAACCTCCATCACCACCCCACCTCACGGCCACACACCATCACCCCACCACCTCCATTTTCGGCCATCATTCAAGCAATCAAATTGTATCTCAAGGTGATACAAGGTGATTTAGGAGGCTTGGTGCTCACGGAACTTGAAGGACCTCTCTTGAGTGCTTTTATCCACCACATTTTCACTTGTGTTCTTCCCTAGCTTTAAGCTAGTTGTAAGCTTCTTGAACACTCTTGTTTACTTCATATTTTAGTGGTTAAAAGTTGTTGTTGAATGGTTTACACAAGAACACTAATGAACATACACACTAATCTTGAACATAAAGCTTTACATAAAGATGGAACATGATGAAATATTGTTAGAAGAATGTTGTTTTGAGTATGTTGATGATTACTTGTTGATTTCTTGGTAATATGATGTTGATCATCATATGGAACTTGCTAAAGTGTGATTAAACATATTATTTAGCAAGTTGTGAAAATATGTCATTGGGGATGGCCATTATTAAAAGTGACTTTGCCCTTTCATCCCCAGCCACCAGTTCCTTGTCTTCTGCGCTCCAGTTTATTTCACTTTTGGGAGCACGGGAGGTAGGGATTGCAGATGATTGGTCACTTGCTGGAATAGCTGGTATTTCAGTCATTGGTATATGTGGACCCCTTTCAATGGATTGAAACAGAGCTCGGTCATGACCATTTAGGAAATTGACCATCCTAATTTTCCATGGGGGTATTCCTCTCTGACCAGAGTCGGAGGTTTAGACATAGAACCAATGTTAAAAGCATTATTCCAGGATTGAAAGCTGGCCATATTTAGAGAAAAGAAGATGAGCGATTGATCGTTTGAAAATAGTTTATTCAATCTGATCTGATACCAATTGTTGGTCCTAGTTTGGACTAAAAAACTTATTTTCACGTAATATGGCAAGTGATTTCAGTAGATGTGAAAAAGATGTGCGGAAATGGAAATCAGACTTTCAGAAACAAGACCTACAGAATTATCAAGTTTATATCACTTTGAAACAAAATAGTTTACAAGGTGATTGTAAGATTATTATCTAATACAAATGAATCTGAATTCTGTGGGTGAGAGGGCAATGGAGTTTTGTAGTATGTATGAATGCTAAGCTTAACTCATTGTCTTCTGCTTGGTGAGCCTTCTATTTATAGAAGGTTGGGTACATGAATAAACAATTGTTTATTCATGTAATAAGTCCTGCGTAAAGTAGCCATTTGACATATTCATTGAATCCAACAGTCAAGTTGCCTTTGTAATCATGATATCCAATAATGTCAAGTTGTTTCGGTTATTGTGGCAGGATAGAGCTGATTTTTAGACAATTGGGGTATTCATCAGAATTTCTGATAAACCACTTCATCAGAAATTCTAGTGAACAAATCATCAGAAAATCTGATGATCAGAATCGTCAGAAACTGATGATATTTCATCAGAAATATCATCAGATCCATCAGAAATAACCTTCTCTGATAATGTTTTTCAGCTCTTGATCAACTTGTGATTCTTTGAAGTAGATGTTGTTCATTTCAGTTGTCCTATCCGATCTTCTTCTTCTTGTTGTGATCTTCAGGACTGTTGTCTTCTTCATAGATCCAGTTGAATCTGATTTTCTTCAATACTTACAAATAAAGTTTCCTAACAACTTACCAACAAGGTTTTGGGGCGAATGTGTGACAACCGTCACTTTTCCGTACATTCCGTACACTAAATGAACAGTAATTTGTGCTTTAATGACTGTGCATGATCTAGTTTACAAGACAAATGAAATTTTGATTTCTGTTATATACATACAATGGCATTTCATGATACAACACTTTATTCGTTGCTACATGCAACACGAGATAGTTCTAATGATACACAGAACAGAATTGGCACCATTACCAGACAAACTAAAAATGCTGACGAAGTTCAGTACATAGACAGACAATATTTTGAGGTCCAGTGTGAGACAGAGACTACGTATTACACTAGTATAGTGCGTAGGAAAGTAAGGACCACAAAACTGCCTTTCTAGATGAAAGACAAAGTGCCGAAAAGTGCTAAAAACTCACATAAAGTGCCAAATTTCTACACTAATCAACAAAATTCAGCATTTTAACATGCACTCTTGCAAAAACATGACAAAATGGTCCTGTATGCTTTCCTAAGTGTCGGGAATTAAAAGTGTCACTAAAAGTTACATAAAAGACACTTTGCGTTATAACTTAGCACTGTAACGGAACAGTATCCAACCGAACAACCGGACATTACCCGGAACATAAAAATATTACTAGAAGCATTGTTTTACTTTTCTAAGCTAGTCATGATCCCCGAACACCCTAACACCCACTAAAATAAATAGTAACTAATTACACTAACTAGATACTTGGAAATTGATTACAAGGTAACTACATTGGTTCAAATATTACATTTAACCCCCCCCCCCATGCTAATTCACGGTCACATTTAGGGCCCCACCTTAATCTTTTAAAAGATCTACTAAATCCCATTAAATCTTCCCAAAATCTTGCATAAGATGTGTAGTGTACTATAGGAGACATAAGGACCATTGGACAAAGGAATTATGAAATATAAGTAGCCATCTTCTCCAACACTTCTCAACAAACACAAAGAACCTCCATCACCACCCCACCTCACGGCCACACACCATCACCCCACCACCTCCATTTTCGGCCATCATTCAAGCAATCAAATTGTATCTCGAGGTGATACAAGGTGATTTAGGAGGCTTGGTGCTCACGGAACTTGAAGGACCTCTCTTGAGTGCTTTTATCCACCACATTTTCACTTGTGTTCTTCCCTAGCTTTAAGCTAGTTGTAAGCTTCTTGAACACTCTTGTTTACTTCATATTTTAGTGATTAAAAGTTGTTGTTGAATGGTTTACACAAGAACACTAATGAACATACACACTAATCTTGAACATAAAGCTTTACATAAATATGGAACATGATGAAATATTGTTAGAAGAATGTTGTTTTGAGTATGTTGATGATTACTTGTTGATTTCTTGGTAATATGATGTTGATCATCATATGGAACTTGCTAAAGTGTGATTAAACATATTATTTAGCAAGTTAGAAGATGATTATGTGTTTACATAAGATAATCATCTTCTAGTAAAAACATGAACTTGAACATGAAATGATTTTTTGTAAAATGTCAAACAAAGTAAGCTAGTAAACTTGTGAATCTAAGACTTGTGAATGATTTTCCAAGAAAACCAAGTTTAAAAATATGATTTTTGGAATATCGTGATTTTCATTAAACTTACACTATTTTGAGTGACAAAATAAGTGTAGGGTTGCTAGTAAAACAAGAAGGTGTTGTAAATAAATATCTTTGTAAAATGTGTTCACAAGTTGTAAACATCCAAAATTTCCAAGAATGAGTTTTTAAAGGAAGTAAATATATTTTGGAGGGTAATTAGGGCTACTAAATACTCTACCAAGTTACTACATGTTTTCGTGAAATATCAAGTTCATGTTATTAAGTAAAGTATATAGTTTATACACTTGATAAGTGAAATATTGTTTAGAGTGTGATTGTTGGTTGTTTAAATGATTTTTGGAAAAGAAAATGATATGTTAAATCGCATGGACACCTCCGTTTTAAAAGGAAACTTTCTAAACAAGTGTTTATACGTATGTCCTAAACTTTGGTGTTTCCAAATAAACTTTGCCATAGATTTTATACAAGAATACACGTATTGGAGGTTGATTTTTGTAAATAAAGATGGATAAATATATATTTAGAATATATATTTTATATCAAAGACACATTGTGTGATTGTGTGTATACTCCGTGTATTAGTTGTATTATTTTATGATTTAAAATAATATAACTTAACAAAATACCAAGAATCTACAATCCAAAATAATACCAAAAATCACAAGGAACAAATATATAAGTTACACGCTTAATAATGCGAAATCGAGCGCAAGAACGTAACTTATAAATATATTTTTGGCAAATATTATTTTGGATACAAGGACTGAAAACATGATTTTTGAAAATATTACAAGAGTAATATTGTATTTTCGACAAAGAGAAAATGTGTTATTTTTGGAAACTGCAAATACGAGAATACAAATACACAAGTATGAAATACTCCCACCCTTGGGAAGGAGATACGAAAATAAATACTTGAGAAGTATTATAACTTGGAATAACAAGGAAGACATAAAAGAAACGTAACTTAAAACATGAATACTAAGGCAAGGCAAGAACCACTCGTCTAATAGACCCTAGCACATTGTAGGTAATCTTGTTTGCTGACGAGATTTGAGTTACGAGTACGAAGACGCAAAACTGTGAGTTCATGCTCCCCCTTTTCTTTTAACTGTTTTCAGTTTTATAACTTCGGGGGTGAAATACATGTTACAAATGTTACAATGTTTATAAATGGTATGATACAAAAACAAGAAGCACTCTTGGTGATAACTAGTACCAAGTATGATGCGTTTTGAAGAATGATACGAGAAATCGTGTATACTTGAATAGTATGAAATGCCTATGAAATACTAGATCATGTGAGCATAGACTTAAATACAGAAATGCCATTAATACTTAACTAGGGACGAGCGTTAGATCTAACGGGTACGGCCGAACCTCACTCATGGTCAAAACTAGTACCTTGTAGTGCTTCGGAGTCCCAGTCGAGGGTAATCGAGACAGTTGAGGGTAATCGACACAGTCAAGGTAAATTGACACAGTCGAGGTTAATCGACACAGTCGAGGAAAATCGACAAGGGTATGAGCCAATACTAGTGCTCCCTATGTCCTCACATGCCTTAAAGTCCTTGTAAAACATTCATGTTCATATACGCTTTTCATACCTGTTTACAAAGGAGTCTCTCAAAGATTTACAAGAATTACAGTACACAAACAAGACACATGAACTCGCTCAACTTTTGTTGACGTTTTCCAAAATTACATGTATTTCAGGTGACAGGATGGATCTTGGGCACGGGTGTCGTAACTAGAAGTAGACTTCAAGTTTAGATGTCATCCACTTTTATTGATTTGTAACCTAGACGAAGGTTGTGTTTTAAAACTTAAAATACCAGTGTTTGTAATACTCAAATTTTATGAATGGGTGAACATCGTTTTGATCATGTAGTTGTTTATTACGATTGAATGCAATGATATTAAACCAGTCACACATCATACGCTTCCGCAAAAGACAGGGTGTGACAGTTTGGTATCAGAGCTTCGATTGTAGTGAACTAGGATTCCTTCTCGAGTCTAGACTACAATCACTAGAGTTCTCTCACGAAAACATTTTACAAAAAGGTTTTCATTGCATTCACGTAAGCATCAAGATCCACGAGTCAAGCACTTTTCAAAAAGAGACAAGGCAAGGACATTAGTAGGGAATACCCTCAAGATACGGTGCCAATTAAGGCATAGTCTACACGAGTTAGACTTGCCAAAGATAAAATACACTCTTGGTGAAAACTAGTACCAAGTAGTGTTTCTGTCGTGAATCGACAACTAGAAAAATGACCCCCCAAAAACGAGAGTTATACATGATATGATGCATCGAAATGCCTGTTTATGCTAAGTAACATATTTGTTTATCGATACATACATAGGAATAAGTGTACGGAATAAATATTGACGTGAATACATACAAATAAGTGTACGGAATGATTATTGACGTGAACAAGATACCTTCGACTCCGACTACTATTATTGTACGTAACTCACACGATGAAGCTATCAACCTCGCGTTCATTGCAAAGCTCATAGCTAGAGTGATTACCAAACAAGATTCTGAGCTTGCTTCCGTAAGAGATGGCTGTTCTTCCCTCTCAATCGTGAAGGTGCCTGACTACGGCGATGATGACGAGGCAGAGGCGGCAACCTTGAACGAATTCTTGATCAACGGGACGAGATCCCTGCGGCTTATGTGAAGCAAGATTGATGACATACTTGACCAGAAAAGGAAGATGAAGTATTCATCTTGAAGGTGCCCCTCCAACTACTAGGAATTCTCTTTATTCCTATTTCATTTAATCATCGTGCCTATTCGTGCGTAACGATAACAAGTGTTAGCGCATGGACCACTGCAATGGTCTTTTCCATGACAGAAGTATAAGGACAATAGTGTCCCCTCCTTGATTGATCATCTGCTTGGACGAGAGAAAATTGGGGTAACTGTGCAAGGAAATTTATTATTACGGGGGCCTACGTAATAACGACTTGTAGTGCACAGAAATCCTGGTGGACTCTGCTAGTCGAGCTAATGAAAACCACACAAAATTAATCTATAGGTGTACACACCTTCATCTGGTAGAACAATACATAGATCAGTGCTTTAGCGCGTTATAAAGTAAGAAGCCTGTCTTAGCCTACTTCGTGACTGACACTTCTACCTGTATACGAGACGTTTGAGAAAACGACATTTAAACAAGTGAAGATGGGTAACATTCAAAAAGATTCAGCGACGTTACACTCTCTATCACCTCTACACGAACAACCCCATCTCTGGGAAAATATACACATCAATAAAGCTAATATAGCAGGAAATAACTGAAACCTAAATGACCGAGGCGATGTAACCTCGAGTTCATTTTATTACAAACAATAAGCCAAGTTAGCAAGCCTATGTGAAGGCTCAGTAATTGTTTCCTCGCTCATACATTGATTATATATACATGTGAAATTGGGTGATTACATGATGGCTTATGGTGCTATGTACCTCATAGACAATTATGGAATATTGTCTAACCTACTTCATACCTTTTGACATAAGAGAATGCCGCCCAGACGAGACACAAACACCAGTACGTTACCAAGAACAGAAGCTGAGCTTCAAGAACGAATCTCACAGGCAATTGCACGACATGAAGCCCTCCACTCCGAACACAGCGGTGGCACTTCCGGAAATAACCCTCCAACTGGCTGCACCTATAAACAATTCCTGGACTGCAAGCCATTGAATTTTGATGGCACAGGAGGTGCCGTTGCATTTGTTCGTTGGTCAGAAAAGACTGACTCAGTTCTAAGAATGAGTAACTGTTCACCCCAATAGAGTGTTACCTTTATCTCAGGGTTGTTTTTGGATGGCGCACTCTCATAGTGGAACCTTCAGGTTCAAACCCTTGGTGCAGATGCTGCTTATGCACTGAGCTGGAACGAGCTCAAGGAAATGATGGAGAAGAAATACTGTTCTAGGGCTGAAATCCAGAAACTTGAGGTAGAGTTCTGGAATTTGAAAATGGACGGGCCGAAGATCCCTGAATACGTCCAGCGATTTCACGACTTGTCTAGAGTCGTACCCTACTTGGTTAAGCCGGAATTCAAGAGGATTGAGCGATTCATTTGGGGGTTTGCACCTCAAATTAGGAGCTTGGTTACTACCTCAAGGCCTCCAAACATCGCAGAGGCTATCGATTTAAGCGTTACACTTACTGAAGAAGCTCTACGTGCGGGAAAATTCTCGGAATCTGAGGATAGCAAGAAAGAGACTCATGTGGAGTCATCAGGCAACAAGAAAAGGAAGTCTTTAAACCTAAAGATGGGCACCCAAGTCAGCTATGGAAGCTCTAAAGCAAACAAAAGAAAGAAAGTGAATCCGCCACATGGCAGGAAAGCTGATGGAGCCACTAATAAGGCTAGTGGTAAAGTTTACTCGGGGACTAAGCCGAGGTGCGGGGAATGCAATTTTCACCATGAAGGTCGATGTCTGAGGCCTAAGTGCGGAAAGTGTTGAAAGGAAGGACACACTAAGGATGCCTGTTGGGCGAAGGATCCAGACAAAAGAAATAAAGGTAGAGTACCAGGTTGCTACAAATGTGGTGAAGCAGGGCACTTTAGGAAAGATTTCCCTAGGAAGAAACAAGCAAGGAAGGGTTTTCATGATCGAAACTCGTGAAGCACGCCAGGACCCAGATGCGGTTATAGGTACGTTCCCTATTAACCAACCTTATGCATCTACTTTTAATTAATACTGGCATCAACTTTAACCTTGCATGCTTAGAACTTAAGAAACTGCTTGGCCTAGTTTCGAGTAAAATAGACTTCCCGTATTCTTTAGTAATGGGCATATAGAAGGCTAGTTTAAGCAGACGAAGCAATTAAGGATTGTATTTAGGGACTCAGAAGGCCGGAACCTTCTGTTACCATTGACTTGAGAAGTCATAATATGATAGTCAGCATGGATTGGATATCCAAGTATAAAGCCTGAGAACATCCCGTTACGGAAGAAATTCCAGAAGCCTTTTTCTGAAGACTTGCCAGGAATACCTCCACAGCGACGAGAGGAGTTTAGGATAAATCTCGTGCCAAGAGCGGCACCATTACCGAATGGCGCCATACCGACTAGCCTTGTCCATGAAGCTTAAGCTTCCGATATAACTGCAAGAGCTGCTAGACAGAGGGAATTAAGGACATGACATCCTTAGTAAGGACACGAGGAGAAAGTTGACAGTTCCATTTTGCAAAAATTCCATAGAACTGGATATCAAGGATTGGTATCATTTGCCAAGGACTGATAACATGAACAGACAAATCGTCAGGTTATAGTTGCCACTCAAAGACCAACTTGAGGACAAGATGTCCTCCACTGTGAATACAAGAAGGAAATATCCCTAAAATGACCTTTAGGACTCGCTTCGAGCATTATGAGTTCCTTGTCGTATCATTTGGCATAACACATGCATCGACAATGTTCATGGACCTCATGAATCGAACGTGTAAGCCATACCTAGATAAGTCATGATTATACTTATTGACTACATTCTTATATGGCCAACGACCAAGGATGGTCGTAAGCAACAGCTGCAATTTACCTTGCAACTCTTAGAGAAAAGAACAGTTATGTGCTATGATGACGAAAAGCGGATTTCGAATTCGTGAAGTAAGAAACTTTAAGATACGTGGTGGATAAGAACGAGATTCATACCAACCCTGTAACCAAGAGCTAAGGAGCTAGAGTTGCAATTATATGACGCTTCTCGACAAAGTCTCGGTTGTACGTCGATGCAACGAGACCACAACATTGCATACGCAGCACATTGATTAAGGAATCATAAGAAGAAACCTTGAGCTAGATACAGTAATTGTGCGCCGCAAAATTTGACATCATTACATGTAAGAAAACGTTGCACGACCTATTAATCACAAGAGTTGCAGCACACCGTTGATCGTAAGAACTTGAATATTAACATAGATGGACTGAGCTACTGAACGATGCAGACTGTATGGGCATGTTGCGTGCTTGTATGATAAACTTTGACGAAAAGTGGAACACTCACTTGACCTTAGTGGAGTTTTCCTACAACAGTATTTATCACACCGCCGTTTAAACCGCTTCGTGTGAAGCTTTAGATGGAACATAATAAGTCGATTCCTGTCATGTTGAACGGAGACCAGAGATAAACAATCTACTGGCCCGAGTTGGCTCAGGAAAAACTAGAGGCAAGACCGTTTAGATATGTGAACATATCAAGGCAGCCCGTGGAATACAGGAAGATTGCGCCGAAGAGCGGCGGAAATCGCAAGAATTCGAGATAAGAAGTATGGCTTTAATGGGAGCCTCGCCTAGAGAAGGCGTGATATGATTTGGAAAACGTAAAGGTTGAATCCCGGATGTAGGGATCAGAACCATACCTCACAAGATGAAACTTCCAGAAAAAGATCAGTAGTGATCGCGACACATTCATGTGTCTAGTCTTTAGAGGAGTCTGACTCAAGGAACAGTCGTTGTTCCCGCAAATAAGATTCACGTCAATGACAAAACAACAAAATTACTATAGAACCTGTTAAGGTTTCGGACCAAGAGTCCACAATACTATAGAACCTGTTAAGGTTACGGACCAAGAGTCCACAAGATACAGAAAAGACATAATTGATTTACTTGAGTACGATAGAATTCATAACATGACCCAGAATACATGGGAACATGAAGACAAATTTTAAACATAAGTGACCACATTTGATTCACAACTCCCCTGCGACCGATGGCATCGCTTGAATTTCGGGACGAAATTCTTTAACGAGGGGAGACTGTGACAACCGTCACTTTTCCGTACATTCTGTACATTAATGAACAGTAATTTGTGCTTTAATGACTGTGCATGATCTAGTTTACAAGACAAATGAAATTTTGATTTCTGTTATATACATACAATGGCATTTCATGATACAAGACTTTATTCGTTGCTACATGCAACACGAGATAGTTCTAATGATACACAGAACAGAATTGGCACCATTACCAGACAAACTAAAAATGCTGACGAAGTTCAGTACATAGACAGACAATATTTTGAGGTCCAGTGTGAGACAGAGACTACGTATTACACTAGTATAGTGCGTAGGAAAGTAAGGACCACAAAACTGCCTTTCTAGATGAAAGACAAAGTGCCGAAAAGTGCCTAAAACTCACATAAAGTGCCAAATTTCTGCACTAATCAACAAAATTCAGCATTTTAACATGCTAGTCACTTGCAAAAACATGACAAAATGGTACTGTATGCTTTCCGAAGTGTCGGGAATTAAAAGTGTCACTAAAAGTTACATAAAAGACACTTTACGTTATAACTTAGCACTGTAACGGAACAGTATCCAACCGAACAACCGGACATTACCCGAAACATAAAAATATTACTAGAAGCATTGTTTTACTTTTCTGAGCTAGTCATGATCCCCGAACACCCTAACACCGACTAAAATATCAAGTAACTAATTACACTAACTAGATACTTGAAAATTGATTACAAGGTAACTACATTGGTTCAAATATCACATTTAACCCCCCCCCCCCCCCCATGCTATTTCACGGTCACATTTAGGGCCCCGCCTTAATCTTTTAAAAGATCTACTAAATCCCATTAAATCTTCCCAAAATCTTGCATAAGATGTGTAGTGTACTATAGGAGACATAAGGACCATTGGACAAAGGAATTATGAAATATAAGTAGCCATCTTCTCCAACACTTCTCAACAAACACAAAGAACCTCCATCACCACCCCACCTCACGGCCACACCCCACCACCTCCATTTTCGGCCATCATTCAAGCAATCAAAGTGTATCTCAAGGTGATACAAGGTGATTTAGGAGGCTCGGTGCTCATAGAACTTGAAGGACCTCTCTTGAGTGCTTTTATCCACCACATTTTCACTTGTGTTCTTCCCTAGCTTTAAGCTAGTTGTAAGCTTCTTGAACACTCTTGTTTACTTCATATTTTAGTGGTTAAAAGTTGTTGTTGAATGGTTTACACAAGAACACTAATGAACATACACCCTAATCTTGAACATAAAGCTTTACATAAAGATGAAACATGATGAAATATTGTTAGAAGAATGTTGTTTTGAGTATGTTGATGATTACTTGTTGATTTCTTGGTAATATGATGTTGATCATCATATGGAACTTGCTAAAGTGTGATTAAACATATTATTTAGCAAGTTAGAAGATGATTATGTGTTTACATAAGATAATCATCTTCTAGTAAAAATATGAACTTGAACATGAAATGATTTCTTGTAAAATGACAAACAAAGTAAGCTAGTAAACTTGTGAATCTAAGACTTGTGAATGATTTTCCAAGAAAACCAAGTTTAAAAATATGATTTTTGCAATATCATGATTTTCATTAAACTTACACTATTTTGAGTGACAAAATAAGTGTAGGGTTGCTAGTAAAACAAGAAGGTGTTGTAAATAAATATCTTTGTAAAATGTGTTCACAAGTTGTAAACATCCAAAATTTCCAAGAATGAGTTTTTAAAGGAAGTAAATATATTTTGGAGGGTAATTAGCGCTACTAAATACTCTACCAAGTTACTACGTGTTTTCGTGAAATATCAAGTTCATGTTATTAAGTAAAGTATATAGTTTATACACTTGATAAGTGAAATATTGTTTAGAGTGTGATTGTTGGTTGTTTGAATGATTTTTGGAAAAGAAAATAATATGCTAAATAGCATGGACACCTCTGTTTTCAAAGGAAACTATGCGAAATTTTCTAAAAATATAAACACTTAGAAAATACTTTCTAAACAAGTGTTTATATGTATGTCCTAAACTTTGGTGTTTCCAAATAAACTTTGCCATAGATTTTGTACAAGAATACAAGTATTGGAGGTTGATTTTTGTAAATAAAGATGGATAAATATATATTTAGAATATATATTTTATATCAAAGACACATTGTGTGATTGTGTGTATACTCCGTGTATTAGTTGTATTATTTTATGATTTAAAATAATATAACTCAACAAAATACCAAGAATCTACAATCCAAAATAATACCAAAAATCACAAGGAACAAATATATAGGTTACACGCTTAATAATGCGAAATCGAGCGCAAGAACGTAACTTATAAATATATTTTTGGCAAATATTATTTTGGATACAAGGACTGAAAACATGATTTTTGAAAATATTACAAGAGTAATATCGTATTTTCGACAAAGAGAAAATGTCTTATATTTGGAAACTGCAAATACGAGAATACAAATACACAAGTATGAAATACTCCCACCCTTGGGAAGGAAATACGAAAATAAATACTTGAGAAGTATTATAACTTGGAATAACAAGGAAGACATAAAAGAAACGTAACTTAAAACATGAATACTAAGGCAAGGCACGGCCCACTCGTCTAATAGACCCTAGCACATTGTAGGTAGTCTTGTTTGCTGACGAGATTTGAGTTACGAGTACGAAGACGCAAAACTGTGAGTTCATGCTCCCCCTTTTCTTTTAACTGTTTTCAGTTTTATAACTTCGGGGGTGAAATACATGTTACAAATGTTACAATGTTTATAAATGGTATGATACAAAAATAAGAAGCACTCTTGTTGATAACTAGTACCAAGTATGATGCGTTTTGAAGAATGATACGAGAAATCGTGTATACTTGAATAGTATGAAATGCCTATGAAATACTAGATCATGTGAGCATAGACTTAAATACAGAAATGCCATTAATACTTAACTAGGGACGAGGGTTAGATCTAACGGGTACGGCTGAACCCTACTCATGGTCAAAACTAGTTCCTAATAGTGCTTCGGAGTCCCAGTCGAGGGTAATCGACACAGTCGAGGGTAATCGACACAGTCGAGGATAATCGACACAGTCGAGGGAAATCGACACAGTCAAGGGAAATCGACACAGTCAAGGTAAATCGACACAGTCGAGGTTAATCGACATAGTCGAGGAAAATCGACAAGGGTATGAGCCAATACTAGTGCTCCCTATGTCCTCACATGCCTTAAAGTCCTTGTAAAACATTCATGTTCATATACGCTTTTCATACCTGTTTACAAAGGATTCTCTCAAAGATTTACAAGAATTATTGTACACAAACAAGACGCATGAACTCGCTCAACTTTTGTTGATGTTTTCCATAATTACATGTATTTCAGGTGACAGGATGGATCTTGGGCGCGGGTGTCGTAACTAGAAGTAGACTTCAAGTTTAGATGTCATCCACTTTTATTATTTGTAACCTAGACGAAGGTTGTGTTTTAAAACTTAAAATACCAGTGTTTGTAATACTCAAATTTTATGAATGGATGAACATCGTTTTGATCATGTAGTTGTTTATTACGATTGAATGCAATGATATTAAACCAGTCACACATCATATGCTTCCGCAAAAGACAGGGTGTGACAGAATGCATCCTTACCGCCACATACATCATAAACCGGTTACCATCAAAGGTTATTGGTAACAAGACTCCTTACGAGATTTGTAAGTCTTGAAAAACCCGTGATATCACTCAACGGTTCGATCGAACGTGGAATATAAGATCAAACCGGCAAGAACAAAAAGAAATATTTTATTGAATAACATAGTGCCGCTGCTTAGATCTCACACAGTCTTGAAGACTGTCTGGTACGATCTCCGAGAACCTTGCACACAATCCCTAGGATTGTCTGGTACAAGGCTCTCTATTTGGGGCTACATGATTACAAGAATAGGAAAGCTCTACTATAATAACCTAGATAAGACTATTTATAGGAGCCTCTACCCTATTGGCCCACATGGCCTAGCCCAAGCCCAAAACCTAATCTAAACCCAATTAATACATAAATTAATACAATAAAAGATAAGCGTAAAACTTCTGGACCTAACAATCCCCCCTAGTTTTATGCTATCTTTATTGCGGTTTAGATGTTCTCCAGTTTTGGGTCTTCTCCTTTAGAGGCCCAGCAGTGAACGAGCCCATCAATGTGTCTCGGATGGTATGAGGCTTGGTCTCGGATGTAAAGGAGGATGAATATGATGTCGGATGGAGGGAAGCCGATGCATCTCGGATGATTGCGGATAAGCTGAAGTGTGTCACGGATGATGTCTAATCATATCGGATGAAGGTGATAATCCGAAATGAAGTGTTATCTCGGATGAAAAATGGTGTCTCGGATGAGTGATATGATGTATCTCGAATTGTTACGGAAAGTATTTGGGCTTCAATCATATGTACCTGGGCTCATTACATTCAGACCAAGGCTTCACTCATTTTGGGCTTAGAAAAGTCACCAGCCATACACACTTCTCGGTTGCCCTTGTTGGCCCCATAGAATGTTGCACACAAATTCAAAATATGTCCCAACAATCTGACCATAGATCACTCATCATCCAATGGTGTAGAAATTTAGGGTTCTTTGACAATTTTGATTGGACATCATGTGCAGCCGCAAACACTTATTCCCCAACATTCTGCTGACATCATCAATCATCATCCCGATAATCGTTCCCAGCTTCAAAGTTTAAATCCGGAATTGACTTCGGCGAACATTTAACCGGAGGACTTTACTTCCAATAACAAAACAACCACCGCCACCCAGTTCACCATTCCGATGACTTACCATCTCCGGTAAATCTGCACTGAAACCTAGCCAACATGAACATCTTGCAGCCGTCATCCATAAAAAACAGCCGACAACTTCTTTTATGCCGACAACCATCTTGTGCCACCACTTCAGCCGCTACCATCATCTGACTTCTCCGTTCACTTTTTTCCTCCGACCACTTCATCTTCATCGGACCTCTGTAATGGTCATCGTCTTCGACCATTGCTATCGTACCACCGACGAGCACCTCACCATCATTACCTTCTCAGGCATCCACCACCTCCGACACCTGCTGCTCATCATCTTCATCTCCAACATCTTCGGATAAACATCCACAGCCCCTCGTCACATTCGCCTCCTTCATCGTCACTGGCGACTGCACACACAGTTAACATCTCGGCTTTCAACCATCTTCGTCGATCAGCTGTCGTCAAACCGACAACATCTTCAACGACGACTGAACCCCCGACACTGTGCAAATATTCTTCTCGTTCTCCGAGTGATATCAAAACCGAGCCTTTGAAAGGCTTCAATGGCTCTGATACCACTTGTAAGTCCTGAAAAACCTGTGATATCGCTCAACGGTTCGATCGAACGCGGAATATAAGATCAAATCGGCAAGAACAAAAAGAAATATTTTATTGAATAACATAGTGCCGCTGCTTAGATCGCACACAGTCTTGAAGACTGTCTGGTACGATCTCCGAGAACCTTGCACACAATCCCTAGGATTGTCTGGTACAAGGCTCTCTATTTGGGGCTACATGATTACAAGAATAGGAAAGCTCTACTACAATAACCTAGATAAGACTATTTATTGGAGCCTCTACCCTATTGGCCCACATGGCCTAGCCCAAGCCCAAAACCTAATCTAAAACCAATTAATACATAAATTAATATAATAAAAGATAAGCGTAAAACTTCTGGACCTAACAAGATTCTATACAATCAAAAACCCGATTACGAACATATGCGAGTTTTCGGTTGTCTAGCATACTATAAGAGCACCGAAACACTTGGTGACAAATTTGTTGAAAGAGGCAAACCGGGTATTTTTATGGGGTATCCACCGGGCACAAAAGGGTATAAAATTTTTTCGGCCAAACAAAACAAAATAATTATTTCAAGAGATGTCAAATTTGTTGAAAACATTTTCCCTTTCAAAAATGCCACTCTTGAAGAAGAAGAAATCTTTATACCCGCAAAATGGTGGGATAGTGAACCTGTGAGACAACAAAGGGAACCGGATATTGAGCTAGATCCATATGGGCCTCTTTTAGACCCAGAAACTGGGCCATCTTTACAACTGCAAAACACCGATGAAACCGATCCCACAAGCCCAACTGATCAACACACCCAAACCGAGCCCACTAATCCCACCGAGGAACAACACAACCCCAATCCTATGGGCCAAGTTGGTACGACCCATGATCAAAGTGTCAATCTAGAAGGCTTGCATGAAGCTTTCGAAATCGTTGAACTACAAAAAGAAAAAAGAAGCAGGTCACGGCCCAAGCATCTCGATAACTATGAAGTCCGTCTCCCCCCATCCATTGACCATGAGCAATCCACCTCCAATCAAGATTCCTCAACGGTACATCCTCTTGCACATTTCATTTCCTATGATAAGTTTACTAACAATCATAAAGCTTTTTTGGCGGCCATAACTTCAAATCATGAGCCAAAATGTTTTAGCCAAGCAGTGAAGGATCCAAAATGGGTCGAGGCCATGAAGAAAGAGGTTCAAGCACTCGAAGAAAATGGAACATGGGTCCTCGAAGA
This sequence comes from Helianthus tuberosus, assembly GCA_030545235.1. Classification (NCBI taxonomy): domain Eukaryota; kingdom Viridiplantae; phylum Streptophyta; class Magnoliopsida; order Asterales; family Asteraceae; genus Helianthus; species Helianthus tuberosus. Next base: position 70,738,512 of record CM060452.1, on the reverse strand, counting down.
GGGTTTACAAGATAAAATACAAACCCAATGGAGAAATTGAAAGGTACAAAGCGTGTCTCGTGGCAAAAGGCTTCACCCAAACAGAAGGCATTGACTTTCATGAAACTTTTGCACCAGTAGCCAAACTAGTCACGGTTCGAACAAAGGAATGGCACATTCATCAACTTGACGTCAACAACGCCTTCTTACATGGAGATCGTCATGAAGACGTATACATGAAAATCCCACAAGGTTTTGTGAGACAAAATGACCAAGGTGTTTGCAAGCTCCAGAAGTCGCTTTATGGTCTTAAACAAGCATCGAGGAATTGGTATCAAAAGTTTACCAAGTCCTTACTTAAAATCGGTTTCCGAAAAACGGGGTGGACTATTCCTTGTTCCTATTGAAGACAGACGAAGTATTCATGGTTGCACTCATTTATGTTGACGATGTCATACTAGTTGGGAATAATATGGAAGAAATGCAAAACGTCAAGACCTTCCTAGACAAACGATTTAGCATCAAAGATCTAGGAGTATTGAAGTTCTTCTTTGGTATCGAGGTAGCTCGCACCAAAGAAGGCCTTGTGCTTAGCCAACGCAAGTACATCTTAGACATCTTGGAGGATACGGGAATGACTGGTTGTCGTCCGAGTCAGTTCCCAATGGAACAAAATTTGAAATTGGATAAATGTGATAAAGAAGCTCAAGTCGATGCAAACCAATACCGAAGATTAATTGGAAGACTCCTTTACCTTCAGGCTACTAGACCCGACATTGCATATGTCGTCAATATTTTGAGTCAATTCGTTAGTGACCCAAGAGTTAGTCATTTAGAGGCTGCCAATCAAGTCCTTCGCTACCTCAAAGGCACTCCTGGACAAGGGATTCTTCTACCAAAGCAGGGCGGCACCAACCTCATCACTTACTGTGACTCAGATTGGCTTGGTTGTCCTTTCACACTGAGGTCACGAACTGGGTACTTACTTCTCTTGGGAGGCGCTCCTATATCCTGGAAATCAAAGAAACAATCGGTGGTTTCTCGATCTTCAGCCTAAGCTGAATACCGGGCCATGGAGGCCGTGGTTAGTGAGATTATATGGATGAGATGGCTTTTAAAGGAACTTGATATCCCTCAAGAAGGACCGACACAATTGTTTTGTGACAATCAAGCAGCCAGGCACATTGCAAACAACCCCGTGTTTCATGAACGCACCAAACATGTTGAAATGGATTGTTATTTTGTCCGTGAACGTGTCGAGTTAAAAGAGATTCAAACCATGAAAATAGATACAACAATGCAGCTTGCCGATCTCCTCACTAAACCGTTGGGTACCAACCGCTTCCGCACTTTACTTGGCAAGTTGGGCATTACAAATCTCCACGCTCCAACTTAAGGGGGAGTAAAGAACCTTACATATTTTAATAGATGGAAATGTGTTAATTTACAACCTGTCTCCCAATCCCTACAAATCCTCTCTTTGACCCATTTTCCCTTGTCCATTGCACATGCCTTCTCCCTAGCTTGTCTTGACCATTTTGTCTTATTTCCTTTTCTTATGTATGCCTATATATAGATAGGTGGTATGTAGCTTTCTGATCATCATTTTTTTCAACAGATCTTTTACCATAATAAAATTGTTATGATCAACACTGTGCTATCAGTTTTAGCTTATGATTACCCACCAGAGAACCTAACTGTTGATCTCTTTGATGATGGTGGATCTGAGTTAATGTTTTATGGTTTGTTGGAAGCTTCTGCTTTTGCAAAACATTGGTTGCCGTTTTGTAGGAAGTTTCGACTTGAAACAAGATCGCCAGACGCCTGTTTTTCGAATACTCGAGGTGTAAATGAGGCGGTTGATGATTTGCAGTTTCCACATGATTGGTTGTTGATAAAGGTTTGATGTTTTTGGTTGACTAGAGTTGGTTTTTTTTTGTGTTAGGTGGGATAATGTTTTGAGGTAATGGGTATATCATATATGCAGAAACTGTATGACCAAATGCAAGAGAGAATCGAAGCGGCAATGAGGCTGGGGCGGGTGTCCGCAGAAACGAGAGAGCGGCACAAAGGGTTTGATGAATGGAAGTCTGATATGAGTTCTTCTGATCACCAGCCTATTGTTCAAGTATATGAATCTGTGTTTAGATTAGTTAAAAGTGAAAATCACCACAATGAGTTTGACAAAATAGCCTTGAATTTTTTAAATATCTAATCAACAAGTGCTTGACTAGTGTCCTTTGGCGCATCAAATTTCAATCTTGATGCAGCAAATTTATGTGTGGTGCAACAGATCATGTTGCTGCCCCGTGGGGCAGTGGCGGAGGTTCTTGGTGGCCTGGGGTTGCCCGGCCCCTACTGATTTTTCGCTCGTAGTGTTTATTTTACCGATTTTTTGTAGTGTAAAACATTGGATTTTTAAGAGTCCAATGTACAAGTCAAATCGTGGTCTTCAAGAGAATTTGGCGCGACGGATGACATAAGGGTGTGACACGCGGAAGCTTCTGTTGGCTGAAACAATTTCATAATTATAAGAAAATAAAGGTCGAATGATATAATAATTTTTTAAAAGAATCAAGGCTATTTTGTCAAACTTATCGGTCAAAATTGTCCTTTTGATACCTCTTCCCAAGTGAGCCTTTGTATTCTTGTTGTTTTTCTTGTTCATCCAACATAGATATTGATTGATGGAAAGAGCTCCATGTCACTAGATATCGAAGGGAAGATGTTGCCGAAGCTGGTATACGTTGCACATGAGAAGAGAACACATTACAATCACAACTTCAAGGCAGGCGCTTTAAATGCACTGGTACTCATACAACCATCCATCCATACATACATACATGCATGCATCCATTCTTCTATTGTTGACAAAATGCCTTTTGAGATGTCTGTGATAAGTGAAGTAACTGATATAAACAGATAAGGGTATCGTCGGTGATAAGCAACGGTCCAATTATTCTCACTGTAGATTGTGATGTTTAGTCCAACAATTTAGAATCGGTAAAAGATGATATCTGCTATTTCATGGATGAACAGAATGGAAACAAGATTGCTTATGTACAGTTTCCTCAAAGTTCATATAACATCACAACACATGATCTATATGCAAGTTGTTTTAGAGTACCTAATGAGGTCTGCAAACAACATGAACATGTACCTATGTTTGTGATTTGCAATCTACTAATCTGTCGTATTTGTTGTGTAACAGTTGGAAATGGGAGGCATGGATGCTAATGGAGGACCTTGCTATATAGGTAGTGGATGCTTTCACAGAAGACACGCGCTTTGTGGGGCCATATACTCCGCATTCTTTAAACAAGAATGGAATGGAGAAACTACAAGAAACGAAAACGAAAGCGAGAGTGTCTTGGAAGAAAGATGCAAACCACTTGCAAGATGTACCTATGAAAAGAACACCCAATGGGTAAAGGATGTCGGTCTGTTGTACGGTTATCCATCCGAAGACATCGTTACAGGTTTAGCAATGCAATGCCGAGGCTGAAAATCTGTATACCTTAATCCCAAAAGGAAGGGATTAGTAGGAGTCGCGCCCACGACATTGTTAGACGTGTTAGTGCAGCATAAAAGATGGTCCGAAGGCCAGTTTAGCATATTAATCTCAAAGTGTTGTTCTTTTTTATATGGGTATAAAAGAATCCCCTTCATACTTCAAATGGCATACACACTTTACTTACTGTGGGCCCCAAACTGTCTGCCCACTCTAACGTATATGACGATCCCACAGCTCTGCCTCGGAAAAGACATACCCTTATTTCCAAAGGTGTCGAGCTTTTGGATACTGCCGTTTTTGTACGTCATCGTATCTCAGTACATATATAGCTTAGGTGAGTTTGTTTTCTGTGGAGGGAGTGTGAAAGGGTGGTGGAATGAGCAACGAATGTGGCTTTTTAAGCGCACGACGTCCTACTTGCTCGCCTTTTTAGACACGCTTCTGGGGAAATTCGGGTTCTCTGAGCTGGGATTCACAGTCACCCCTAAGGTGGTTGATGAGAATGTGTTGTGGAGATACAAGAAACATGTTATGGAGTTTGGTAGTGATTCGGGCATGTTTATAGGTTTGGCATTTATCGCCATGCTTAACCTTATTGGATTGTTTTGGAGCTTGAAGACAATGGTTATGGATTCTGGGACAACGGCGTTGGATCATTTGGCGTTACAGATTGGAGCGTGTATCGTTTTCATGTGCATTAACTTGCCGGTTTATGAAGGACTCTTTGTTCGGAAAGTCGACGGAAAAATGCCGACTTCTGTCACTTGCAACTCGGTTATCTTGGCTTTGATAGCTTGTGTTAGTATTGTACTCTTTAACAATTGATGGTCTATGATGGAACTATAGTTATTATGCATGTAATTTAAACTTAATTTTGTTTGATTCATGAAAAATGCTAGATAGGGACAACGGCGTTGGATCATTTGGCGTTACAGATTGGAGCGTGTATCGTTTTCATGTGGATTAACTTGCCGGTTTATGAAGGACTCTTTGTTCGGAAAGTCGACGGAAAAATGCCGACTTCTGTCACTTGCAACTCGGTTATCTTGGCTTTGATAGCTTGTGTTAGTATTGTACTCTTTAACAATTGATGGTCTATGATGGAACTATAGTTATTATGCATGTAATTTAAACTTAATTTTGTTTGATTCATGAAAAATGCTAGATATTGTTGAATTTTAATTTTGAGTAAACTACAATTTTACCCCCCTGAGGTTTAGGCCAATTGGCACTCTGACCCCCTCTAACGAAATAATTGCAATTTTACCCCCCAATGTTATTGTTATGTCGCAATATTACCCCCTGCCGTCAAATAAGTTAACAGATCTGTTAACTGGAATGTGAAATGACTATATTGCCCTTTCATATTGTCCCCTATGGTTTGTTCTACTCTGTAATATTACCCCCTGGTGTAAAATGACTAAATTGTCATTTCTTATTACCCCCTATGGTTTGTTGTACTCGGAAATATTACCCCTCGGGCACCACCACTGCCACAATAATCACCACCGGGCACCACCACTGCCACCATCTCTCTCGAGAACCTATCGCCCCAATCTAAGATTGATTCTAATCCCCAACTTACATTTTACAGATTTCAGCAACTTAGTCTTAATCCCTTTCGGGATCCCCTCCGGGGAAACATCATCACCAGATTGCCTTCTTCCATTTCTCACCGTGGAATTCATCTCACTCTCAACGGTTCTGTAAATCTTTAGGTTTATGCTCAGTTTGATTTTCATCCTATTTCACTTGATTCCTAAGCTGATGATGTGGTTAATTTGGTGTTTAGGTTCGTGGAGGTTCAGTGATGCGTGCAAAATGCAACATATAAATTACATCAATTGTGGCATAAAACTAACCCTTTTTTGGTACTAATGTTGGAAAAAGTGTGCTTTTGTCTTCCTTTTGTATTTTCAGGATTAAATGATCTCAAATTAACAAAAGAAGCAAAAAGGCATCAAAATCTAACATAAATACAAGAAAAGGAACAAACGTGACATGCCCGACCCCACGACAGCATCTTCCCAAGCAAAACAAGAAGACAGAAGACTGAACACGCCCCGTGCTCAGCCAGCACGGGGGCGTGCCCAAGTGTCAGTAGAAAACACAAAGTGGTAGAAGCTTCTATTGCCCACCACGGGGCCGTGCTCAGCGTACACGGGGCCGTGGTCAACTATAAGATTCGCACAATCCAGGCAAATGTAACACCTCGAAAAAATTCACGTCCTATAATGTGTTGACACGTGTCAGATGTTTGAACGTGTGAAAGAATGTTCTGAAAGAACTAAAGTTGACAAACATGAAAAGTATATGAAAATACGAGTTCTAAATGTCAACAGTGAATAAATATACTTTACATTAACCCTACATGATGCTCATACCTTTAAACGAATAAATCATGGATCATACGAAGCTAAATATGAAAGAAAGTGAGAGATTACAAACTACAGGGGTTAAATGTGTCAACATGTTTAAGTTATACCTCTGAGTGACCTTCTGACAAACCCGAAGCTTTGTAACGGTTAATTATGCTCACTAGAATGCAGGATATAAATTTCATAAAGTTTCGTTATGGTATGAGAAAGTTATGATCAAATTCGTATACAAGGGGTTAAAGCGTCAACGTTGAAAGTTATGACTTTTCGGGTAATAACAAAGTGACCAAGGACTAAATAAAGTGGGTATAAGTCCTAAAGCCCTTGTAGGTAAATATGGAGGGCTCAAAATGCAAGTAATAATGTTGGTTGACCCTTCGAAAGGCCAAAGGACAAGTTGCAAAAGCTAGAAAATGTTTAAACCTGAAACCGGGGCTTAGGCGGGCCGCGTAAGATGTTGAGAGGTCTTACGCGGGCCGCGTCAGAGGCCCAGTTGCAGAAACTCTAGACAGCAGCCTGTTTATGCGCATAACTGACCCAAAACATATATTTTCACAACATGGGCGACCCCTAAATAGTCCTAGGCACTTAGGGACATCTGTTGATGATCCATTATCAGTAGTAGCATGATTTGTCAATGATCTATGAGCTCAAATTCACTATAAAAGGGCCTTGAGTTGCAACCATTTCTTCACACCTTCATTCTACAATTGAGGAGCTTTCTAGAGTTTTCTAGAGCTTAAGAGCAGACCCAAGTCCTTCCTAATCAAGCTTAGGACTTCAGTAAGTTTGCTTATCCTTTCTTAGTTAAGTTTTTACTTAGTTTTAGCTTAAAAGTCAAACCGTCGTAATTAACGGTTGACTTAGCGATTAATCATTGATGGTTCAGTGATTAGTCGAATTGAAAGTAGTTATAAGTTGGTAATTATGTGCGTAATAAACCCTTAAAAGGGTTCCCCCTGATTTCCACTCTAACTAGGTCTAATGTCGGGTCAAACTTGTTATTAAAAAGTCAACAGGATACTTAATTTCTAATTTTTGCATAATTAGTAATGTAGAACACATACAACCTGTTTGATCATTAATATAACTTGGTAATTAGTGTAAGAACATGTCTAAACACGTTCAACCCGACAATTTACTGTTTAGACCCGGTTCGGAACCGAAAGTCGCAAAGCTTTGACTATTGCTTTGACTTCAGTTCTGACCCGTTAAGGCATGTTTTAGAAATTCCTTAGAGCTTTATTTGGACCAAGTTACATGCTAGTATAACCCTCTGTGATTATACACCATGGTTCATTAGTTAACCAATTAATACGCATGATTCCGTTAATTGCTCATATGTTGACCATTATGCCCTTTTCACCTTAAAACGTGATTTTTGAAAATGTAAAAGAGTAGAAACCTTAGTTTCTAAATTATAAACTTGAACCCAAAATTTGACATCAGTTTGAGGTGTAGATTGAGAGTTATGCTCATTAGCGTAATTAGAAAGCTTTTAAGCAATTTAACGGCATAATTAGCGTATAGCCTATTTAAGCCTACTTTTTGATATCAAACTTATTACCCACTGATGTAATATATTATTTTGGGTTTTTTGAAGATTTTTAATTAATTTTAGGCTGAGCATAACTTATAGTCGTAGGCTTAATCCGGTAATTGTCGGTTTTGCCCTTACGGGCTATAAAATGAGTTTTACATATCTAATTGACTCCAAACCTTTTTCTACTGATTACATATGATAAATAAATTATTTTAAACCTTCTAGAATAAAAAAAATATCAGCTTTGTATGTAGAACCCGGAAACGGCTCTTAATCGCCTTTTTAAGCGTTTTTAACGCATAGTATGTTCTAAAACTATTTTAGACATACAAGGGTTGATACCTACTGATATTTTAGGAAAATTATAATATTTTAACAGTAAGCAAAAGTTGTTAAACTCAGACTTCAGTTTTGAGCTTTTCGGCTTATGTGAAATTACCAAAATGCCCCTACGGTGCATAGTTTGGTTATAATTGATAAATTTCACATATATGCAATACCTTACTGTTATAAATCAGTAAACTAAGTATTTTTGCTGATTATATCAGACCTGTAACTCGGGTTAATACTTAAACTCTTTTATAACCTTATAAATGACCAAACTACCCCTACGGGGCATAGTTTGTGCTTAAATTCGTTTAGGGCATAATAAAAGACATCTTACTGATGTCACAACATATTTGAAGCATATTAACTTAGGAAACCTGTATATAGGATCTCATGAATACCCGTTACGCTTATTACGCGTTCAGTTCGGTTTATGTAACTAGTTTACATAAATTAGCCGAAACGGGTCAAACCTTATCGGTTTTATCTCAAAATCCAGAATGTGTATGAAATACCCATATTAAGCAAGTCTTCAAACTTGTCGGGTCTAAATCACATTCTATCTGGTCTTCGCTTAATCGTGCGTACGAACCGTATCTTTGAGACTAACCGGTCTAAGCTTAAGCTTAACTAAAGACCCATTAGGATTCTAATAGGTTATTATAAACCTTCGTTCCAGATTAGCAGGACCAGTAAAAGCTACTTGCAATTTGCTTATTGTGATTATTGCTCAGGTAAATACTTTTAACTTATTTTCCCTATACGGGCTTGGGTTACGGTATATAAAATACCGCTTGGTCGGGCATCAAATCTTCCATCGTTTGGTGGTTAATTGAATAATTTGATCGGCCCGTTTAAATTGTTTTGTTTACTTAAAGCCTTTGGGGGGTTAATGACCATGTCCCGGATATCCCTGGCATCATTTTACGAAATGGCCACGACTTAAGCGCGGGGTGTAGGCGTACACCCGTCAGTGCATAAAAGAATAATGTGGTGTGTCTATTGATCTTTAACCCGGACACGATCCGGGCTACTGAACGCATAAAGAACATGTAATTCTTTTACAAGATTATACATTTAAATAATTATCCCAAGTTATAAAACGTTTATGCCACGTGCATCCAAATCAATTTTTAATCATTTTTAAAATGAGTCAGTTGATTGTATTTACCAGTGTAAACTGACGTATTTTCCCAAAAAGATTAAATGCAGGTACTAAGCGTAATAGGCTGGATTTTCTCCTTAGCATCAATAAAGAGTCTCGCAAGCTTAAGATGCCTAATGTCTGTTGAACTACTGTTTCCATTTTATTTTCGATCCATATGTGGATAAACAATCGACTGTTGTGATACTTGATATTACAATATTATATTCGGTTGAATTATTTCTTTTATTTGCTTCCGCTGTGCATATTAAATATTGTGTTGTTTGACTATTATGTTGCCAACCACGTCACGATACTCCCCCACCGGGCCCACCGGTGACACGTGGAATTCGGGGTGTGACAGGTTGGTATCAGAGCCAACACTGAGTGAATTAAACACTAGCCTTTTGTGTTTAATCTCAGTTACACAATTGCACATTCCTAAACTTTCAAGTCTAGACACATAACATAGGACAAAATCCACTTTGTTTGGTTTTGTTTTGTCCTTTATTTTATATTCTTGTCGTTATCTTATGTTGTATTGACAGGATCAAATATGCCGCCAAGATTCTTTAGAAGAAGAGGACGAGGCAAGGGGCCAATCACCGCCCCCAATGATAATGAAGCCGGGCCTTCGCATATGCAAGCTCCTTCTACCACCGAGAGTGACGATCCTCGACAGAACCGGAGGAACCTTTTCGAGCCGGCTAGACGGTCGGTTTCACACAGTTCGACACCTCCCGTTCATAACTCATATGGGCCACATTCGGAAAATGAGCCCAATAACCCACAACCCTCCTATATACCCCTTCAGCGATCTTTATCGCACCATTCTTTTGGAGACACTACACCTGTCTTCAGGGGCCGGTTTAACCCGGCCAACTACATACAAGAGCCAGTGGGTTTTAACCCATTGGGGCCAGAGGATCATTTCTCTGGCGATCATGCGGAGGATATAGACGAGGACACGGATCCCGTCAAACCTGCCAGTGTTACACCGAACCATCCCATTGAGATTTCGGATGGCTCTTCTTTTCATGGATCACCCTACTGTGGTCCAGACAGCTTTCAGGAGAGGTGTACTCAGCACGAGTGGTACTTCACACCCTCGCACCATTCATCACCTCACCAACAGCAGCAACAGCAGCAACAAGATCCCTCAGAGGATCCACGTTTTGTGGCAGTCACGCCACCACCTCCTCTGCCGCCAGTTCAGCCGGCACCTCCGCAACCGCCGAGGCGTAGAAGAACAGGCGCACGTATGTCTGCGCGAGCGGGGGATTTCCATTTTAGTTCCCCACGCAAATCAAGTGGCAGTCATTATCCGCCACTTCCAGAAGATCCACAAATGGGTGGACCTTCCAACCCCGTTGTACCGCAACCACCGCCGATGGGTTTTGATAACCCGATTCCAGCATACACGGGTTCTATGGCGTATAACCCGTTTGAACAGCCAGCTCACACCAACTACGGTTACGCTGAAGCTGACCCATACATGGTAGCGGCCAATTACAACGCCTTTAACCCGGAAGGACCGTATGGAGCTCCTTGGGGAGTAGGGTACCCAACTCATGGGTACCAGATACCTGCCAGACCTATAATACGGACACAATCGCAGCCGCCACGGTTTTCTCCCCCAGAACGGGAGGAAATTCTTCAGAGACTGGACCAGGTTGAGCGAGACTTTCACCGCGATCGCAGGGAGTGACAGACTTTCTTCCAAGGATTGACAAGCCTAATAAAAGGGAAGAGCAAGAAGGACCATTGAATCCTTCCACTGTTGTTGTGATTTCCTTGTATCATTTGAGCCCCTGCGTGGGCCTGTCTTGCTGTATTAGCCCCTGCGTGGGTATGTGTGTTGTTTTGTTTGTTTTGAACCCCTGCGTGGGTCTATCTTTCTGTTAAACCCCTACGAGGGTATGATGTTTGTTTAAGTCCCTGCGTGGACTAAGTATGTTGTTTGACCCCTGCGTGGGTATATTGCTTTGTTAAAAAGTCCCGTTTAGGGCGACGTGTAACCTATTTAATAATTAATGGAATGTTAAGTTATAAATTTCATTTTGCTACTATAGGCATGAATATATTACGTGAAATAAATAAATAAATCAAAATCATTCCTTTTAATAAAAATCTGCCTAATAATTATTTAATAAGAATCTTAAGAGTGAAACCTAGCCTGAGTGTCATTTTGAAGACCTGGCCATGATGGTAAGACCTGTTTAAAAGATTCAAATCCCTGTTAACATCTGTAAACGTGTTAACGCTCCTAGCAGATGTGATCCGTTAAAAATCACACACGTCATTCTTATATAAGGATTCTTTAAAAGATTCCTAACCCAACTAAATGATCTCTGAATCATGGGTTTAAATCATCAATTAAGATGATCATATTTTGACCATACGTTGGTAATATAATGCCTACGGGCCTTGCTCATTTCCATATGAGCCAAAAGACAGTGGTAGGTATGACTCCCTGTCAGAAAAAGGTAGTGAACTATGTTCAAACCTCAAAGCCTTGATTCTCTGAAATCATAGCTTATAATTTAAATTGACCTTGTGACTAGGCCGTTTGTGCTACAAATAAAACTGTTAATGTTTATAATTAGGATAAATTATAATAGAAATCCTAATTAAATACGATTAATAAATTAACCAAATATGGTCTCTGTTTACCATGGTTAATGAATTACCCTAAGGGGCAATTCCATAATAAACTCCCAAATAAACTATTGTCCTTGTTTTCTGTAACAGTTCAATTAAAATGGCTGACTCGAATGAAATAAATAGTCACCCAGTGGAGAATAATGATAACGCCCGAGTTAATTTAACGAGTGCTGAATTGAAAGCGTTGGTAGACGACGCAGTTACAAAGGCCTTAGAGCGGCAGTACGAAGAGTATAGTGGGACTCGAAGTAGGACCCTATCTACACCACATTCAAAGCCACCTTCCAAGAAGGAAGAACTGAAGAAAGATGATGATCGACTCTCCTCGAAACCACCACAGTGCTCCATCTCAGCAGGTTGTACTAAATCAAGAACCCCGTAACAAGGGTTGCTCCTATAAATACTTTGTTTCATGCAAGCCCAGGGATTTCACTGGGGAAAAGGGAGCCATTGACTGCATGACGTGGTTAGATGAGATGGATACAGTAGTAGATATCAGCGGGTGTGCTGAGAGGGATGTAGTCAAGTTTGTGTTGCAATCTTTTAAAGGCGAAGCCTTAGCCTGGTGGAGATCACTGATTCAAGCCACTGGGAAGATCCCATTGTACAACATGTCTTGGGAACAATTCGTTGCCCTCATCAGGGAGAATTACTGCCCCCAGCATGAGGTTGAGAAGATAGAGTCTGATTTTCTATCGTTGGTAATGACAAACCTTAACTGTCAAGCTTACCTCACGAGCTTCAACACAATGTCCCGGTTGGTTCCGTATCTGGTGACCCCGGAACCAAAAAGAATAGCTCGTTTTATCGGTGGTTTAGCCCTGGAAATTAAGGCAAGCGTGAAGGCCTCCCGGCCAGCTACTTTCAGGTCTGTAGCTGACATATCTTTGTCCCTCACTCTGGATGCGGTCAGACAAAGATCGCTGAGGAACAAAGATGCTGAGAAGAGAAAGCGTGAAGATGATAATTCACGGAGGTCAAACAAGAAGCACCGAGGAAATGGTGACAACAAGAGGGGGTCTGAGTCAAGAAAGGATGGGCATCAGTCTAGTGAGAAGCCCAAATGCAAGATTTGCAAGAAACAACACTTTGGAAAGTGCAGGCTCGACTCGAACTCGCAGACTCAGTCAAGAACTTTTGCTTGCGGGATATGCAAGTCCAAGGAGCACAAGACCTTGGATTGCAAAAAGCTGAAAGACGCAACGTGCTACCGTTGCAATGGAAAGGGGCACATTAAGACCAACTGCCCGAAATATGCAAAGAAAGACGACGAAGGAAAGAAGTCAAATGCTAGAGTCTTCAGAATGGATGCAAAGGAAGCGGTTCTAGAAGACAACGTGATTCCAGGTACTTTCCTTGTAAATGATGTCTATGCAAGAGTACTTTTTGATTCAGGAGCTGATAAGTCTTTCGTAGATAATAAGTTTTGCAAATTGCTGAATTTACCTGTCAAAACCTTAAGTGTGAATTATGAGGTGGAGTTAGCAGATGGCACCATAGAAACCGTCTCAACTGTGCTACATGGATGTGTTATATCCATTAAGAACCACTTTTTTCCTTTGTCCCTACTTCCTTTGAAGTTGGCTGGTTTTGACATAGTGTTAGGCATGGACTGGTTATCTCATAACCAGGCCCAAATTGTCTGTGATAAGAAGCAAGTGGTGATCAAGACTCCGTCTGGTGAATCACTTACCGTTCAGGGAGATACACGGTATGGATTGCCTGAGCAAGTGACTATGCTCAAGGCCTCTAAGTGTTTAAAGAAGGGTCGTGTCATCTACATGGCACATGTGACTATTGATGATCCGAAACCCAAGATGGGAGACATCCCCGTCATTTCTGAATACCCTGATGTTGTTCCGGAAGAGCTACCTGGTTTACCACCAGATAGGCAAGTGGAATTCAGAATTGACATCATCCCTGGAGCAGCACCAGTTGCTAGAGCACCTTATAGGTTGGCGCCCACAGAGATGAAGGAATTGAGAACGCAATTAGATGAATTGCTAGCTAAAGGTTTCATTAAACCTAGTTCGTCTCCTTGGGGAGCGCAAGTCCTATTTGTGAAAAAGAAGGATGGATCGATGCTTCTGTGCATCGACTACCGTGAGCTTAATAAGGTCACAATAAAGAATAGGTATCCTTTGCCCAGGATCGACGATTTGTTCGATCAATTGCAAGGGGCAAGTTATTTCTCGAAGATTAACTTAAGGTCAGGCTACCACCAACTGAAGGTTAGAGATGAAGACGTACATAAAACTGCATTTAGGACTCGTTATGGTCATTACGAGTTCCTAGTGATGCCTTTTAGGGCTCACTAATGCACCGGCCGCATTCATGGATCTCATGAATCGCGTTTGCAAGCCGTACTTAGATAAATTCGTCATCGTTTTCATCGACGAAATTCTCATTTATTCTAAGAACCAAGCTGACCACGAGAAACACCTTCGCTGTATTCTCAAACTCCTACATCATGAGAAACTCTATGCCAAATTCTCTAAGTGTGAATTCTGGCTTCGAGAAGTCCAATTCCTTGGACATGTGGTTAGTGAGCGTGGTATCCAAGTGGATCCCGCTAAGGTTGAAGCAGTTATGAACTGGCAAGAGCCGAAGACGCCTACAGAAATTCGTAGCTTTCTAGGCTTGGCGGGATATTATAGGCGTTTCATTGAAAATTTTTCAAGGATTGCTGCACCCCTAACTTCCTTGACTAGGAAAAAGGTTAAGTTCGACTGGGGACCGAAGCAGCAAGAATCTTTTGATATCCTTAAACAAAAGTTGAGCAACGCCCCTGTGTTGACGTTGCCGGATGGATTCGAAGAATTTGTAGTTTATTGTGATGCATCACACACTGGCATGGGGTGTGTGCTTATGCAGAAAGGCAAAGTCATTGCCTACACTTCAAGACAGTTAAAGGTGCACGAAAAGAATTACACCACCCATGACTTGGAGTTGGGTGCCGTTGTATTTGCACTAAAACTGTGGAGACATTATTTGTATGGTATCAAGTGTGTGATCTATTCTGATCATAAGAGCCTTCAACATCTGTTTAATCAGAAGGATTTAAACATGAGGCAGCGCCGGTGGATGGAGACTTTGAATGATTATGATTGTGAAATTAGATACCATCCCGGCAAGGCGAATGTAGTCGCTGATGCCTTGAGCCGAAAGGAAAGGGTGAAACCCATCCGAATCAATGCCAAGAACATTGAAATAAAGAACAGTTTGACTGAAAGGTTGTTAGCTGCACAGAGGGAAGCTGTGATGGAAGCTAACTATCCTAACGAGAAGCTAGGGGTAACTGAGGAGCAGTTATCTCTTTGCAAGGACGGGATTCTGAGATTGAATGGACGGATATGGGTTCCAGTTTATGGAGGACTTCAAGATGTCATCCTCCAGGAAGCCCATAGTTCCAAATATTCCGTTCATCCTGGAGCTGATAAGATGTACCAGGATCTAAGGGCAAATTATTGGTGGATAGGCTTGAAAAAGTCTGTAGCTGCCTATGTAGCTAAATGCTTGACGTGTGCGCAAGTCAAGGCAGAACATCAAAAGCCGTCAGGTTTGCTACAATAACCTGAACTTCCCACATGGAAGTAGGAGATGGTGATGATGGATTTCATCACCAAGTTGCCAAAGACAAGGAAAGGCAATGATACAATATGGGTGATAGTTGATAGACTGACTAAGTCAGCACATTTCCTACCCATTAAGGAGACTTATAGCTCTGACATTTTAGCCCAGTTGTATGTGGATAAGATTGTAGCTTTACATGGCATACCTGTGTCTATTATCTCTGACAGGGATACTAGATACACGTCACATTTTTGGAAAAGTTTCCAGCAATCTTTGGGCACGCGTTTGAATTTTAGTACGGCTTACCATCCTCAGACGGACGGTCAGAGTGAGCGTACTATTCAAACTTTGGAAGACATGCTTCGAGCATGCATGATTGATTTGGGTGGTAGTTGGGATAACCACCTACCACTAATCGAGTTCTCCTACAACAATAGCTACCACACCAGCATAAAGGCTGCGCCTTTCGAGGCCTTATACGGTAGAAAGTGTAGAACGCCCGTTTGTTGGGCGGAAGTTGGAGATGTCCAATTATCAGAAGTAGAGATAGTCTTTGAAACGACGCACAAGATTGTCCAGATTCGTGACCGTCTCAAAGCTGCCCGAGATAGGCAGAAGAGCTACGCAGATCCAAAGCGTAAATCTTTTCACTTCGAAGTAGGTGACAAGGTGTTGCTTAAGGTATCACCCTGGAAAGGAGTGATGCGATTTGGTAAGAAAGGCAAGTTGAGCCCGAAATACATAGGACCTTTCGAGGTTATCGAACGTGTCGGGTCAGTTGCCTATAAGCTAAAATTACCTAAAGAGCTCAGTGGTATTCATAATGTATTCCACATCTGCAATCTTAAGAAGTGTTTCGCTGACGAATAACTGGTCATACCACATACAGATGTGCATATAGATGAGAGCTTAAAATTTGTGGAAAAACCATTGTTGATTGAAGATCGATAGGTTAAGAAGCTTTGAATGAAGCATGTGCCTATTGTAAAGGTAAAATGGGATGCCCGTAGAGGTCCCGAATACACGTGGGAGGTTGAGTCCACAATGAAAGAAAAGTACCCTTATTTATTTCAATACATCTCAAGGTCGAGATTTCTTTTAAGGGGGTGAGGATGTAACACCTCGAAAAAATTCACGTCCTATAATGTGTTCACACGTGTCATATGTTTGAACGTGTGAAAGAATGTTCTGAAAGGACTAAAGTTGACAAACATGAAAAGTATATGAAAATACGAGTTCTAAATGTCAACAGTGAATAAATATACTTTACATTAAACCTACATGATGCTCATACCTTCAAACGAATAAATCATGGATCATACGAAGCTAAATATGAAAGAAAGTGAGAGATTACAAACTACAGGGGTTAAATGTGTCAACATGTTTAAGTTATACCTCTGAGTGACCTTCTGACAAACCCGAAGCTTTGTAACGGTTAATTATGCTCACTAGAATGCACGATATAAATTTCATAAAGTTTCGTTATGGTATGAGAAAGTTATGATCAAATTCGTATACAAGGGGTTAAAGCGTCAACGTTGAAAGTTATGACTTTTCGGGTAATAACAAAGTGACCAAGGACTAAATAAAGTGGGTATAAGTCCTAAAGCCCTTGTAGGTAAATATGGAGGGCTCAAAATGCAAGTAATAATGTTGGTTGACCCTTCGAAAGGCCAAAGGACAAGTTGCAAAAGCTAGAAAATGTTTAAACCTGAAACCGGGGCTTAGGCGGGCCGCGTAAGATGTTGAGAGGTCTTACGCGGGCCGCATCAGAGGCCCAGTTGCAGAAACTCTAGACAGCAGCCTGTTTATGCGCATAACCGACCCAAAACAGATATTTTCACAACATGGGCGACCCCTAAACAGTCCTAGGCACTTAGGGACATCTGTTGATGATCCATTATCAGTAGTAGCATGATTTGTCAATGATCTATGAGCTCAAATTCACTATAAAAGGGCCTTGAGTTGCAACCATTTCTTCACACCTTCATTCTGCAAATGAAGAGCTTTCTGGAGCTTAAAAGCAGACCCAAGTCCTTCCTAATCAAGCTTAGGACTTCAGTAAGTTTGCTTATCCTTTCTTAGTTAAGTTTTTACTTAGTTTTAGCTTAAAAGTCAAACCGTCGTAATTAACGGTTGACTTAGCGATTAATCATTGATGGTTCAGTGATTAGTCAAATTGAAAGTAGTTATAAGTTGGTAATTATGTGGGTAATAAACCCTTAAAAGGGTTCCCCCTGATTTCCACTCTAACTAGGTCTAATGTCGGGTCAAACTTGTTATTAAAAAGTCAACAGTATACTTAATTTCTAATTTATGCATAATTAGCAATGTAGAACACATACAACCTGTTTGATCATTAATATAACTTGGTAATTAGTGTAAGAACATGTCTAAACACGTTTAACCCGACAATTTACTGTTTAGACCCGGTTCGGAACCGAAAGTCGCAAAGCTTTGACTTTTGCTTTAACTTCAGTTCTGACCCGTTTAGGCATGTTTTAGAAATGCCTTAGAGCTTTATTTGGACCAGGTTACATGCTAGTATAACCCTCTGTGATTATACACCATGGTTCATTAGTTAACCAATTAGTACGCATGATTCCGTTAATTGCTCATATGTTGACCATTATGCCCTTTTCACCTTAAAACGTGATTTTTGAAAATGTAAATGAGTAGAAACCTTAGTTTCTAAATTATAAACTTGCACCCAAAATTTGACATCAGTTTGAGGTGTAGATTGAGAGTTATGCTCATTAGCGTAATTAGAAAGCTTTTAAGCAATTTAACGGCATAATTAGCGTATAGCCTATTTAAGCCTACTTTTTGATATCAAACTTATTACCCACTGATGTAATATATTATTTTGGGATTTTTGAAGATTTTTAATTAATTTTAGGCTGAGCATAACTTATAGTCGTAGGCTTAATCCGGTAATTGTCGGTTTTGCCCTTACGGGCTATAAAATGAGTTTTACATATCTAATTGACTCCAAACCTTTTGCTACTGATTACATATGATAAATAAATTATTTTAAACCTTCTGGAATAATAAGAATATCAGCTTTGTATGTAGAACCCGGAAACGGCTCTTAATCGCCTTTTTAAGCGTTTTTAACGCATAGTATGTTCTAAAACTATTTTAGACATACAAGGGTTGATACCTACTGATATTTTAGGAAAATTATAATATTTTAACAGTAAGCAAAAGTTGTTAAACTCACACTTCAGTTTTGAGCTTTTCGGCTTATGTGAAATTACCAAAATGCCCCTACGGTGCATAGTTTGGTTATAATTGATAAATTTCACATATATGCAATACCTTACTGTTATAAATTAGTAAACTAAGTATTTTTGCTGATTATATCAGACCTGTAACTCGGGTTAATACTTAAACTCTTTTATAACCTTATAAATGACCAAACTACCCCTACGGGGCATAGTTTGTGCTTAAATTCGTTTAGGGCATAATAAAAGACATCTTACTGATGTCACAACATATTTGAAGCATATTAACTTAGGAAACCTGTATATAGGCTCTCATGAATACCCGTTACGCTTATTACGCGTTCGGTTCGGTTTATGTAACTAGTTTACATAAATTAGCCGAAACGGGTCAAACCTTATCGGTTTTATCTCAAAATCCAGAATGTGTATGAAATACCCATATTAAGAAAGTCTTCAAACTTGTCGGGTCTAAATCACATTCTATCCGGTCTTCGCTTAATCGTGCGTACGAACCGTATCTTTGAAACTAACCGGTCTAAGCTTAAGCTTAACTAAAGACCCGTTAGGATTCTAATAGGTTATTATAAACCTTCGTTCCAGATTAGGAGGACTAGTAAAAGCTACTTGCAATTTGCTTATTGTGATTATTACTTTGCTCAGGTAAATACTTTTAACTTATTTTCCCTATACGGGCTTGGGTTATGGTATATAAAATACCGCTTGGTCGGGCATCAAATCTTCCATCGTTTGGTGGTTAATTGAATAATTTGATCGGCCCGTTTAAATTTTTTTGTTTACTTAAAGCCTTTGGGGGGTTAATGACCATGTCCCGGATATCCCTGGCATCATTTTACGAAATGGCCACGACTTAAGCGCGGGGTCTAGGCGTACACCCGTCAGTGCATAAAAGAATAATGTGGTGTGTCTATTGATCTTTAACCCGGACACGATCCGGGCTACTGAACGCATAAGGAACATGTAATTCTTTTACAAGAATATACATTTAAATAATTATCCCAAGTTATAAAACGTTTATGCCACATGCATCCAAATCAATTTTTAATCATTTTTAAAATGAGTCAGTTGATTGTATTTACCAGTGTAAACTGACGTATTTTCCCAAAAAGATTAAATGCAGGTACTAAGCATAATACGCTGGATTTTCTCCTTAGCATCAATAAAGAGTCTCGCAAGCTTAAGATGCCTAACGTCTGTTGAACTACTGTTTCCATTTTATTTTCGATCCATCTGTGGATAAACAATCGACTGTTGTGATACTTGATATTACAATATTATATTCGGTTGAATTATATCTTTCATTTGCTTCCGCTGTGCATATTAAATATTGTGTTGTTTGACTATTATGTTGCCAACCACGTCACGATACTCCCCCATCGGGCCCACCGGTGACACGTGGAATTCGGGGTGTGACAGTAAATCTTCATAGTACAAAGATTCTTCTGCACACGGGGTCGTGCTCAGCGGACACGGGGGCGTGGTCAACTAATAAGACAAGCTGCATTAAATGAAGAAAGAGAAGGATGTGGACACGGGGCCGTGCCCACTGGACACGGGGCCGTACCCGAGCTTCTGTTCAGCCTATAAATAGGAGTGCTTGGCCCAAGCTCAAACCATCCCTTGGCACACCACCTCTCTCACACTTCACCCACCACCCACCACCACCATAACACCATCATCCACCACCATCATCCATTGTCCATCATAGAGTGTCTGAGTCGTCTCGGGATCCAAGATTAGGCGTAAGAGTTCTTGACAATCAAGGCCATGTTTTCGTAAGTCTCTTACATCACTTGGTGAAGACAAGTGTCTAGTGTAATACTTTTTATTTCTAATCTTTTCGCACTTTTTATTTGGTTTTGTATTAATGACTTTAATAACTAGTTTCTTACGTTAAAGGTGATTCTTCCTTATCGTTTGTCCGTGGTGTCTTGACATTATTTTACTGTCTATATAAAATAAAAGATTTTCACCATTCATATCTCCATGGTCTATATGGAGGTATGTTGGCTACCTGGTCGGGGGTTAAGGGAACGGTTTGGTAAGAGTCTTGCCATTGTTCAGCGTTTAGAGATCCTGCAATGGACCTGGGTCAAATTTAGTAGGACCTCCTTCAATACTTAACGGTATTGGATGGCGGGGGTCCAAACTCTTTGATCCCCTCATAAGTTAACTACTATTAATACTATAACCCGGCTATTTAGGACTGTATCCCTGCTGACTCAGACTACTTAGTCGAGGGTAACGTCACCTCCAAAAGAGGGGCCTACCATAATTTGCATTAATAACTTAATTAATTATCTTTTAATAATCCGACCCTTTAGGATTGTATCCTTGCTGACTCAAACTACTGGGTTGAGGGTAACGTCGCCTTCAAAAGAGGGGCCTACTACAATAACTAAGATAATCTCTTAAATAAGTGCAAAAGTGCGGAAATAATCAAAGGTTACACTATACACGAGTCGGAACCAAGTGATTCATCTTGTCTATCTGTTTTTTCTTTTATTTTTATTTTTTCAGCATTTTAGTTAGTTTTTATTTTTCTTAGCTTAAAACATTTTTCTAAACTTTTTGATTTGATTAGACGTTGAGGATAAACCGGTACTAAAAGCTCTTGTGTCCTTGGACGACCTCGGTATCTTACCAACACTATACTACGCTCACGATGGGTGCACTTGCCCATATGTGTGTTTAGTGTTAGTAAATATCGTGTTTTATAAATTTAAAACTTGACTAAAAAAGTGTTAAAGGGGCTTAAAATATACACCTAATATATATAACACTTCACACGCATCAAGTTTTTGGCGCCGTTGCCGGGGACACAAGGATTTTAAGAAAGCTTAAAATCGACGGCCTAATCAGTTTTTCAAAACCTTTTCAAAACGCGCGCACATTTTTCTGCATTTTAGTTTAGTTTTGCATTTACAGTAACCTGTACACGGGGCCGTATTCATTGAACACGGGGCCGTGCTGCACATTTTCATAAAAACTCCCTGTAACAGTAGCTTGAACACGGGCCGTGCTCACTGAACACGCCCCGTGCTCAACTAGATCAGTAAATTTAATTAAAACGCCTAGATACAGATTCTGTACACGGGGCCGTGTCCATTGAACACGGGGCCGTGTCCAGCCTCTGTTTATGTTTTTTTTTATTTTTGTTTTCTGATCTCGAGACTTGGTTGTGGTCTGCTGAGTGATTCTTATGGATCAATACTCAGGAGGTTACAACTACACCTATGAGGAGGATGATTATAGGAGTAACTATTGCACTAATTATAGTAACCCACACTCGGTTCAATATTGTCACTCATATCAGCCATCCAATTCATACACCTACTATGAGGAACCCAGGTACGAGCCATCAACTTCATACACATCCTATGAAGACCAAAGGTATGAACCTCCTCCCTCATACTCATATTTTGATGAACCAAGGTATGAGCCTTCTTACTCATACTTTGAGGAACCAAGATATGAGCCACCACCTTCATATGCTTATTATGAGGAACCATGGCGTGAACAACCCACCTCATATGAGTATTATGAAGAACAAAATTATGACCCTTATCCATCATATACTTACAATGAAGAACAATGGTGTGAACCATCTACTTCATATGGGTATTATGAGGAACAAAGGATCGAACAACCGGATTCAAACTTTGAAAATCCTGATTCTTTTTCTATAACCGAAGTGACCGATAGGATATTAGAACACCGTAGAGTTATCGATCGCTATATAAAAGAATCTCGCGCAAGGGAAGAGGAGTCCCGCGCAAGAGAAGAATTAAAAAAGGAAGAGATAACTGAAAGTGTAAAAATGGAAGAACAAATAAGTGAAAAACCGACACATGAGTTAAACAACGAAAAAGTAAGTCCGACGGCGTTAAAATTCAAGAAGACTCTAATTTTGGAGAAATTAATCTCTTGTCACCTTCTTTTGAAAATCATTGTTTAGTACCCACTCATGCTAAGTTTTTAAAAGAGTTAAACACTAACACTAAAATTGACGAAACGGTAAGTGTTAAGTTAACTAATGATCAAACCTCGCTAATAAAAGAAGACCCATTTGAAATTAACATTACACCGGTTCCATGTTTCTTTCAAAATTCATTTATTAGTAACGTTACAATCGATAAAGATCTTTGTGCTAACATAATGCCTAACTACATTTTCGAAAAATTAAGTATTAGTGATTTTTCTCCACTTCAAATACCCATTTTTCTATCCAATCGGAAAGTAATAAAATCAATCGGTGTAGTTGAGGATGTATTGGTCCAAACAAATCAAATGGTAATCCCGACCGACTTTGTCATCCTTGATGACGCTCCTCTAGTGCTGGGACGACCATTTGTAAAAACTCACGAAGCTTTGAAAAACCAGAAGTTCAACAATCTACCTCTTCAATTAGGGGCATTTAAAAGAAGTGTCGATCTTGAGCGGTCAATGAAATATCCATTCGGCAATAATGACCCCCTAATTGAAGATGAAGATGAACCACCCGATACAAGTGAAGAAATTGACCACTTTGTTGAAGAAGAGGTCGCCATAGAACAAACTTTTAAAGTTCATGATCAAAATGAGCAACCAAATAAGGAGTCTCCTAAGGACCCACCACTTGAGCTCAAAGAACTTCCAAAAGGTTTGGAATATGCTTTTCTAGACAAAGATGGTAATTTACCTGTAATTATTTCGTCTAAATTAGATAGCTTAGAAAAAGAAAAATTAATTAGTCTTTTGAAAAAACACAAAAACGTGATCGCTTGGAAACTAGTAGACATAAAAGGAATTAGCCCTTCCATGTGTACGCACAAAATTTTAATGAATGATGACTACAAATCGGTAATACAACCACAACGACGAGTAAATCCAAATGTTCAAGAGGTGGTTAAAAACGAAGTCATCAAATTACTTGACGCCGGACTTATCTATCCTATCTCCGATAGCCCTTGGGTAAGTCCCGCCCAAGTAGTTCCAAAGAAAGGAGGTATGACGGTGATAACTAACAAAAAAAATGAATTAATACCCATGAGAACCGTCACAGGATGGAGAGTATGTATAGATTATAGACGATTAAATGAAGCAACAAGAAAAGATCACTTTCCTCTACCCTTCATTGATCAAATGTTAGAAAGATTATCCGGTCATAAATTTTACTGTTTCTTGGATGGTTTTTCAGGTTACTTTCAAATCCCGATAGCACCCGAAGACCAAGAAAAGACAACTTTCACATGTCCCTATGGAACTTTTGCTTATCGACGCATGCCGTTTGGTCTATGTAATGCCCCCGCAACATTCCAACGTTGCATGGTAGCCATCTTCCACGACATGATAGAAAAGACAATGGAAGTCTTCATGGACGACTTTTCTATCTTTGGGGATTCATACGACCAATGCCTCGACAACCTTGAACGAATGCTATCCCGATGTGAGGAAACTAACCTCGCCCTTAATTGGGAAAATGCCATTTCATGGTAACGGAGGGAATAGTACTCGGTCACAAGATCTCAAGCGAAGGAATGGAGGTGGATCGAGCCAAAATAGATACCATTTCTAGACTACCACCTCCATCTTCCATAAGAGCTATCAGAAGTTTCCTAGGGCATGCCAGATTTTATAGGCGATTTATCAAAGACTTTTCCAAAATCTCAAGGCCTCTAACAAAATTACTTGAAAAAGATGCCCCTTTCATCTTTGACAAGGATTGCAATCAAGCATTTCTAACCCTAAAGGAAATGTTAATCAATGCACCTATCATGATAGCGCCTGATTGGAAATTTCCTTTCGAAATCATGTGTGATGCTAGTGACTTTGCAGTTGGAGCTGTCTTGGGACAAAGAAAAGAAAAGCATTTCCACCCAATTTATTATGCTAGTAAAACACTAAATGATGCACAAGAAAATTACACAACAACTGAAAAAGAATTACTAGCTGTGGTATTTGCTTTTGATAAATTTCGTTCTTATCTTGTTCTTTCTAAAACTATAGACTATACAGATGTAACGCCTCGAAAATTCACGTCCTATAATGTATTGACACGTGTCGTAGGTTTGAACGCGTGAAAGAATGTTCTCAAAGGACTAAAGTTGACAAACATGAAAAGTATGTGATTATACAGGTTCAAAATGTCAACAGTGAATAAATATACTTTATAGTAGCCCTACATGATGCTCATACCTTCAAACGAATAAATCATGGATCATACGAAGCTAAATATGAAAGAAAGTGAGAGATTACAAACTACAGGGGCTAAACGTGTCAACATGTTTAAGTTATACCTCTGAGTGACCTTTTAGCAAACCTGAAGGTTTGTAACGATTAATTATGCTCACTAGAATGCACGATATAAATTTCATAAAGTTTTGTTATCGTATGAGAAAGTTATGATCAAATTCGTATACAAGGGGTTAAAAGCGTCAACGTGAAAGTTTATGACTTTTCGGGTAATAACAAAGTGACCAAGGACTTGGCAAAGTGGGTATAAGTCTTGAAGCCCTTGTAAATAAATATGAAGGGGTCAAAATGCAAGAAATAAGTTTGGTTGACCCTTCGAAAGGCCAAAAGACAAATATGCAACAACTTGAAAATGTAAAATCTGACCTTCACTCTCAGGCGGGCCGCGTAAAGATTAACAAGACTTTACGCGGGCCGCGTCAGACCCCCAGATGCAGAAAAGTTGGACAGCAGCCTGTTTTCACGCAATAACCGACTTTAATCAGATATTTTCACAACATGGGCGACCCCTAAACAGTCCTACGCACTTAGGGACATCTGTTGATGATCCATGGCCATTGCTAGCATGATTTGTCAACCATCCAAGGTGATTAAAGCACTATATAAAGGCCCTTGTTGCAACCATTTTGATCACACCTCATTTCTGCATTCCTGATCATTTCTGGAGCTCCAAAGCAGACTCAAGTGATCACAAATCGTGCATAGGACTTCAGTAAGTATACTTAACCTTTCTTAGTTAAGTTTTTGCTTAGTTTTAGCTTAAAAGTCAAACCGTCGTAATTAACGGTTGACTTAACGATTAATCATTGTTGGTCCAGTGATTAGTCGAATTAAAAGTAGTTATAAGCTGGTAATTATGTGGGCAATAAACCCTTAAAAGGGCACCCTCTGATTCCCACTCTAACTAGGTCAAATGTCGGGTCAAACTTGTTATTAAAAAGTCAACAGAATGCTTATTTTCCAATTTATGCATAATTAGCAATGTAGAACCCATACAACCTGTTTGATCATTAATATAACTTGGTAATTAGTGTAATAACATGTCTAAACATGTTCAACCCGACAATTTTCAGTAAAGACCCGGTTCGGAACCGAAAGTCGCATAATTTGACTATTGCTTTGACTTTCAGTTCTGACCCGTTTAAGCATGTTTTAGAAATGCCATAGAGCTTCCTTAGGACCAGGTTACATGCTAGTATAACCCTCTGTGATTATACACCCTGGTTCATTAGTTATCCGATTAATATGCATGATTCCGTTAATTGCCTATATGTTGACCATTATGCCCTTTTCACCATAAAACATGATTTTTAAAAATATAAAATAGTAGAAACCTTAGTTACTGATTTATAAACTTGCACCCAAAATTTGATATCAGTTTGAGGTGTAGATTGAGAGTTATGCTCATTAGTGTAATTGGAAAGCTTATTAGCGATTAAACGACATAATTAGCGTATAGCCTAGTTAAACCTACTTTTTGATATCAAACTTCTTACCCACTGATGTAATATTTTATTTTGGGATTTTTGAAGATTTTTAATTAATTTTAGGCTGAGCATAACTTAGAGTCGTAGGCTTGATTCGGTAATTGTCGGTTTTGCCCTTTCGGGCTATAAAATGAGTTTTACATATCTATTTGAGTCCAAACCTTTTGCTACTGATATTTTAGGTAAATTATAATATTTTAACAGTAAGCAAAAGTTGTTTAACTCAGACTTCAGTTTTGAGCTTTTCGGCTTATGTGAAATTACCAAAATGCCCCTACGGTGCATAGTTTGGTTATAATTGATAAATTTCACATATATACTTTACCCTACTGTTATAACTTAGTAAATTAAGTATTTTTGCTGATTATGTCAGACCTGTAACTCAGGTTAATACTTAAACTCTTTTATAACCTTGTAAATGACCAAACTACCCCTACGGGGCATAGTTTGTGTTTAAACTCGTTTCGGGCATAATAAAAGATATCTTACTGATGTCACAACATATTTGAGGCATATTAACTTAGGAAACCTGTATATGTCTCTTACGGTTACCCGTTACGCTTCTTGCGCGTTCAGTTCGGTTTATGTAACTAGTTTACATAAATTAGCCGAAACGGGTCAAACCTTATCGGTTTTATCTCAAAATCCAGAATTTGTATAATATACCCATATTAAGCAAGTCTTCAAACTTGTCGGGTCTAAATCACATTCTATCCCGGTCTTCGCTTAATCGTGCGTACGAACCGTATCTTTAAAACTAACCGGTCTAAGCTTAGGCTTAATTAAAGACCCGTTAGGATTCTAATAGGTTATTATAAACCTTTGTTCCAGAATAGGAGACCGGTAAAAGATATCTGCATTTGCTAATTGTGAATTATACTTGCAAAGGTAAATACTTTTAACTTATTTTCCCTATACGGGCTTGGGGTACGGTATATAAAATACCGCTTGGTCGGGCATTAAATCTTCCATCGTATGGTGGTTAATTGATATTTGATCGGCCCGTTTAAATTGTTTTGTTTACTTAAAGCCTTTGGGGGGTTAATGACCATGTCCCGGATATCCCTGGCATCATTTTACGAAATGGCCACGACCTAAGCGCGGAGTGTAGGCGTACACTCGTCAGTGCATAAATAAAAATGTGGTGTGTCTATTGATCTTTAACCCGGCACGATCCAGGCTACTGAACGCATAAGGAACATGTAATTCTTTTACAAGTTTATATATTTAAATAATTATCCCAAGTTATAAAATGTTTATGCCACGTGCATCCAAATAAATTTTTAATCATTTTTAAAATGAGTCAGTTGATTGTATTTACCAGTGTAAACTGACGTATTTTCCCAAAAAGATTAAGTGCAGGTACTACTCGTAATTGGCTGGATATCTCCTTAGCATCAAAAGAGTCTCGCAAGCTTAAGATGCCTAAAGTCTGTTGAACTACTGTTTCCTATTTATTTTGATCCTTCTGTGGATAAACTTTCAACTGTTTGTGATACATGATATTACAATATTTTATTCGGTTGAAATATATCTTTCAATTGCTTCCGCTGTGCATTTAAATATTGTGTTGTTTGACTATTATGTTGCCAACCACGTCACGATACTCCCCCACCAGGCCCACCGGTGATACGTGGATTTTGGGGTGTGACAGGTTGGTATCAGAGCCAACATTGAGTGAATTAAACACTAGCCTTTTGTGTTTAATCTCAATGACACAATAGCACATTCCTAAATTTTCGAGTCTAGACAAATAACATAGGACAAATTCTCATTTGTTGTGTTTTGTTTTGTCCTTTATTTTATATATTCTTGTTGTTATCTTATATTATATTGACAGGACTAAATATGCCGCCAAGATTCTTTCGATGTAGAGGACGAGGCAAGGGGCCAATCACCGCCCCCAATGACCACGAGGCCGGGCCTTCGCACATGTGAGCTCCTTCCACCACTGCGAGTGCTGACCCTAGAGAGAACAGGAGGAACCTTTTCGAGCCTGCGAGACGATCTGTTTCACACAATTCGACGCCTCCTTTTCATAATTATTATGGGCCACAGTCGGAAAATGAGCCCGACAACCCTCAACCTTCTTACATACCTCTTCAGCGATCCCTATCGCATAATTCTTTTGGAGACCCCACACCTGTTTTCCGGGGCCGGTTTAACCCGGCCAACTACATACAAGAACCAGTGGGTTTTAACCCATTGGGGCCAGAGGATCATTTCTCCGGCGATCATGCGGAGGATATGGACGAGGACACGGATCCCGTCGAGCCAGCAAGCGGTACACCCAACCATCCCATCGAGGTCTCGTATGGTTCGTCTTTTCATGGATCACCCTACCATGGTCCGGACAGTTACCAGGCACGATTTAATCAGTACGAGTGGTATTTTACACCCTCGCATCATTCGTCGCCTCATCAGCAGCAGCAGTAGCATCAGGATCCCTCTGGGGATTCACGATTCGTGGCAGTCACACCACCGCCTCCACCACCACCAGCTAATCAAGCACATCTGCAACCGCCGAGGCGTAGGAGGACGGGTGCGCGAATGTCCGCGCATGGAGGAGATTTTCACTTCAGCTCTCCTCGACACTCAAGTGGCAGTCATTATCCGCCACTACACGAAGACCCGCATATGGGTGGACCTTCAAACCCAGTTGCACCGCAACCACCACCGATGGGTTTTGATAACCCGATTCCTGCCTACACGGGTTCGATGGCGTACAACCCGTTTGAGCAGCCGGCTCACACCAACTATGGTTACGCTGAAGCCGACCCATACTTGGTAGCGGCCAACTATAACGCCCTTCATCCTGAAGGACAGTATGGAGCTCCTTGGGGAGTAGGATACCCAACTCATGGGTACCAAATACCTGCTAGACCTATAATTCGGCAACAATCGCAGCCGCCTCGGTTTTCCCCACCTGAAAGGGAAGAAATTCTTCAAAGGTTGGACCAAGTCGAGCGAGATTTTCACAGAGATCGCAGGGAGCGACAAAGTTTCTTCCAAGGATTGACAAGCTTAATAAAAGGGAAGAGCAAGAAGGACCATTGAATCCTTCCATTGTTTGCTGTAATTCCCTTGTATCAGTTGAGCCCCTGCGTGGGTCTATCTTTCTGTTAGCCCCTGCGTGGGCCTATCTTTCTGTTGACCCCTGCGTGGGTATGTTTGTTGTTAAGCCCCTGCGTGGGTAAGTCTCTGTTTGAACCCCTGCGTGGGTAATTTGTCTATTTAAAAAGTCCCGTTTAGGGCGATATGTAATCTGTTAATAAATTAATGGAATGTAAGTTTATAAATTTCATTTTTTCTATTTTATGCAAAAATAAATTATATATGAAATAAATGAATAAAAATCATTCCATTTAAAAATATATCTGCCTATGTAAATATTAATTAAGAATCTTAAAGGTATAACCTAGCCTGCATGTCATTATAAGACCTGGCCAAGATGGTAAAACCTGTTAAAAAGATTCAAATCCCAGTTAACATCTGAAAACATGTTAACGTTCCTGGCAGAAGTGATTCGTTAAAATCACACACGTCATTTTTATATAAGGATCTTTCCAAAGATTCCTAACCCAACTTAATGATCTATGAATCATGGGTTTAAATCATCAATTAAGATAATCATATTTTGACCATACATTGGTAATATAATGCCTACGGGCCCTACTCATTTCCATATGAGACAAAAGACAGTAATAGTCTTTGACCCTGTCTGAAAAAGGTAAAGAACTATGTTCAAACCTTCATGACCTTGATTCTCTGAAATCATGGCTTATAATTTAAAAATGTCCTTGTGACTAGGCCTTGTGTGCTAATAATACTGTTATTGTTTATAATTAGGATAAATTATAATAGAAATCCTAAATAAATGTGAGTAATAAATTAACCAAATATGGTCTATGTTTACCATGGTTAATGAATTACCCTAAGGGGCAATTCCATAATAAACTCTCAAATAAACTATTGTCATTGTCTTATGCAACAGTTCAAATTTAAAATGGCTGACTCGGATGAAATTAATAGTCACCCAGTGGAGAATAATGATAACGCCCGAATTAATATAACGGGTGCTGAACTGAAAGCGTTAGTAGACGACGCTGTTACAAAGGCCTTAGAGCGGCAGTATGAAGATTATAGTGGGACTCGAAGTAGGACCCTATCTACGCCGCACTCAAAGCCCAAAACTCATTCTGAGGCTCACAGCAAGCCTCCTTCCAAGAAGGTAGAACCCAAGAAAAATGATGATAGACTCTCCTCAAACCACCACAGTGCTCCATCTCAGCAGATTGTACTAAATCAAGAACCCCGTAACAAGGGTTGCTCCTACAAATACTTTGTTTCATGCAAACCCAGGGATTTCACTGGGGAAAAAGGAGCCATTGACTGCATGACGTGGTTAGATGAGATGGACACAGTAGTGGATATCAGCGGGTGCGCTGAGAGGGATATAGTCAAGTTTGTGTCTCAATCATTTAAAGGCGAGGCCTTAGCCTGGTGGAGATCACTGATTCAAGCCACTGGGAAGATCCCATTGTACAACATGTCTTGGGAATAATTTGTTGCCCTCATCAGGGATAACTACTGTCCTCAGCACGAGGTCGAAAAGATTGAGTCAGATTTTCTTTCGTTGGTAATGACCAATCTAGATTGCCAAGCTTACCTCACGAGCTTTAATACCATGTCGAGGTTGGTTCCGTATTTGGTGACCCCAGAACCCAAACGAATAGCTCATTTAATTGGGGGTTTAGCCCCCGAGATAAAGGCAAGCATGAAGGCCTCTCGGCCAGCTACTTTCAGATCTGTAGCTTATATATCTTTGTCCCTCACGCTGGACGTGGTCAGACAAAGATCGCTGAGGAATAAGGATGCTGAGAAAAGAAAACGTGAAGATGACAATTCACGGAGGTCAAACAAGAAGCACCGAGGAAACGGTGACAACAAGAAGGGGTCTGAGTCAAAGAAGGATGGGCATCAGTCTGGTGATAAGCCCAAGTGCAAAGTCTGCAAGAAACAGCACTTTGGGAAGTGAAGGTTGGAATCAAACTCGCAGACTCAGTCAAGAACTTTTGCCTGTGGTATATGCAAGTCCAAGGAACCCAAGACCTTGGATTGCAAAAAGTTGAAGGATGCAACCTGCTACAGCTGTAATGAGAAGGGGCATATCAAGTCCAATTGCCCAAAACTCGCAAAAAAGGCTGATGATGGAAAGAAGACCAATGCTAGGGTCTTCAGAATGGACGCAAAGGAAGCAGTACAGGATGACAATGTGATAACAGGTACTTTCCTCATAAATGATGTCTATGCAAGAGTACTTTTTGATTCAGGCGCAGATAAATCATTTGTAGATAATAAGTTTTGCAAATTGCTGAATTTACCTGTTAAAACCTTAAGCGTAAAGTATGAGGTGGAGTTAGCTGATGGCACCATAGAAACCGCCTCAACCATATTAGATGGATGTTTCATATCCATTAAGAACCACTCTTTTCCTTTGTCCCTACTTCCTTTGAAGTTAGCCGGTTTTGACATCGTTTTAGGCATGGACTGGTTATCTCTTAACCAGGCCCAGATTGTCTACAATAGAAAAAAAGTGATGATCAAGACTCCATCTGGCGAATCAATTACCATTCAGGGAGATACCCGGTATGGATTGCCTGAGCAAGTGACTATGCTCAAGGCCTCTAAGTGTTTGAAGAAGGGTTGTGTCATCTACATGGCACAAGTGACTATTGATGAGCTGAAACCCAAGATGGAAGACATCCCCGTCATTTCTGAATACCCTAAAGTTTTCCCTGAAGAACTACCTGGCTTACCACCAGATAGGCAAGTGGAATTCAGAATTAACATCATCCCTGGAGCAGCACCTGTTACTAGAGCACCTTATAGGTTAGCACCAACGGAGATGAAGGAATTGAGGATGCAGCTAGACGAATTGCTAGCCAAAGGCTTCATTAGACCTAGTTCGTCTCCTTGGGGAGCGCCAGTCCTATTTGTCAAAAAGAAGGATGGATCGATGCGTGTGCATCAATTACCGTGAGCTTAATAAGGTCACTATAAAGAATAGGTATCCTTTGCCCAGGATTGACGATTTGTTCGATCAATTACAAGGGGCAAGTTATTTTTCGAAGATTGACTTGAGGTCAGGCTACCACCAACTGAAGGTTAGAGATGAAGACGTACACAAAACTGCATTTAGGACTCGTTATGGTCATTACGAGTTCCTAGTGATGCCTTTTCGGCTCACTAATGCACCTGCCGCATTCATGGATCTCATGAATCGCATTTGCAAGCCGTACTTAGATAAATTCGTCATCGTTTTCATCGACGACATTCTCATTTACTCGAAGAACCGAGCTGACCATGAGAAACACCTTCGCTGTATTCTTAAACTTCTACATCATGAGAAACTCTACGCCAAATTTTCCAAGTGTGAATTTTGGCTTCGAGAAGTCCAGTTCCTTGGACATGTGGTTAGTGAGCGTGGTATCCAAGTGGATCCCGCTAAGGTTGAAGCTGTTATGAACTGGCAGGAGCTAAAGACGCCTACAGAGATTTGTAGTTTCCTAGGCTTAGCAGGATATTACAGACGCTTTATCGAAAAATTTTCAAGGATTGCTGCACCCCTAACTTCCTTGACTAGGAAGAAGATTAAGTTCGACTGGGGACCTAAACAGCAAGAATCCTTTGATATCCTAAAGCAAAAGCTGAGCAACGCTCCTGTACTGACATTACCTGAAGGTACCGAAGAATTCGTTGTTTACTGCGATGCATCACACACTGGCATGGGGTGTGTGCTTATGCAGAAAGGCAAGGTTATTAGCTATGCATCACGTCAATTGAAGGTGCATGAAAAGAATTACACCACCCATGACTTGGATTTGGGTGCCGTTGTATTTGCACTGAAGCTATGGAGGCATTATTTATATGGTATCAAGTGTGTGATCTATTCTGATCACAAGAGCCTCCAGCACCTGTTTAATCAGAAGGATTTAAACATGAGGCAACGACGATGGATGGAGACGTTAAATGATTATGATTGTGAAATCACATACCATCCCGGCAAGGCGAATGTAGTCGCCGATGCCTTGAGTCGAAAGGAAAGGGTGAAACCCATCCGAATCAATGTCAAGAGCATTGAGATAAAGAACAGTTTAAATGAAAGGTTGTTAGCTGCACAGAAGGAAGCTGTGTTGGAAGCTAACTATCCTAATGAAAAGCTAGGAGTAACTGAGGAGCAGTTATCTCTTAGCAAGGACGGAATTCTGAGATTGAATGGACGAATATGGGTTCCAATTTATGGAGGACTACGAAATGTCATCCTCCAGGAAGCCCATAGTTCTAAATACTCCGTTCATCCTGGAGCTGATAAGATGTACCAGGTGGATTCACTGCAAATACTAGCTTGGCTAAGTATTGCCGAGATAATGGTCTACTTCTTCACATCCACCACGCAATGCATGCGGTTATTGATAGACAGAAGAATCATGGTATGCACTTCCGTGTACTAGCTAAAGCGTTACGTATGTCCGGTGGAGATCACATTCATGCCGGTACCGTAGTAGGTAAACTTGAAGGGGAAAGAGAAATCACTTTGGGCTTTGTTGATTTACTGCGTGATGATTTTATTGAAAAAGATAGAAGTCGCGGTATTTATTTCACCCAAGATTGGGTCTCTCTACCAGGTGTTATACCTGTAGCTTTGGGGGGTATTCACGTTTGGCATATGCCTGCCTAACCGAGATCTTTAGGGATGATTCCGTACTACAGTTCAGTGGAGGAACTTTAGGGCACCCTTGGGGTAATGCACCTATGTAGAAGTCTGTAGCTACCTATGTAGCTAAATGCTTGACGTGTGCGCAAGTCAAAGCAGAACATCAAAAGCCGTCAGGTTTGCTACAACAACCTGAACTTCCCACATGGAAGTGGGAAATGGTGACGATGGATTTCATCACCAAGTTGCCCAAGACAAGGAAAGGAAATGACACCATTTGGGTGATCGTAGACAGACTGACTAAGTCAGCACATTTCCTACCCATTAAGGAGACTTATAGCTCCGACATGTTAGCCCAATTGTACGTGGATAAGAGTGTAGCTTTACATGGCATACCTGTGTCTATTATCTCTGACAGAGATACTAGATACACGTCACATTTTTGGAAAAGTTTCCAACAATCTTTGGGCACGCGTTTAAATTTTAGTACGGCTTACCATCCTCAGACGGACGGCCAGAGTGAGCGTACTATCCAAACGTTGGAAGACATGCTTCGTGCATGTGTGATCGATTTAGGTCATAGTTGGGATAACCACCTGCCGTTAATCGAATTCTCCTACAACAATAGCTACCATACCAGCATTAAGGCTGCGCCTTTCGAGGCCTTATATGGTAGAAAGTATAGAACGCTCGTTTGTTGGGCGGAAGTTGGAGACGTCCAATTATCAGGACCAGAGATAGTCTTTGAAACGACGGACAAGATTGTCCAGATTTGTGACCGTCTCAAAGCTGCCCGAGATAGGCAGAAGAGTTACGCAGATCCAAAGCGTAAACCTATGAAATTTGAAGTTGGTGACAAAGTGTTGCTTAAAGTATCACCCTGGAAGGGAGTGATGCGATTTGGTAAGAAAGGCAAGTTAAGCCCGAGATACATAGGACCGTTCAAGATTATCGAATGTGTTGGATCAGTGGCTTAGAAGTTAAACTTACCTGAAGAGCTCAGTGGTATTCATAACGTATTCCACGTCTGCAATCTGAAGAAATGCCTAGCTGACAAATCGCTAGTCATACCACATACGGATGTGCATATAGATGAGAGCTTGAAATTTGTGGAAAAACCATTGTCGATTGAGGATCGACAGGTTAAGAAGCTTCGAAGGAAGCATGTGCCTATTGTAAAGGTCAAATGGGATGCCCGTAGAGGTCCCGAATACACGTGGGAGGTTGAGTCCACAATGAAAGAAAAGTACCCTTATTTATTTCAGTAAATCTCGAGGTCGAGATTTCTTTTAAGGGGGTGAGGATGTAACACCTCGAAAATTCACGTCCTATAATGTATTGACACGTGTCATAGGTTTGAACGCGTGAAAGAATGTTCTCGAAGGACTAAAGTTGACAAACATGAAAAGTATGTGATTATACGGGTTCAAAATGTCAACAGTGAATAAATATACTTTATAGTAGCCCTACATGATGCTCATACCTTCAAACGAATAAATCATGGATCATACGAAGCTAAATATGAAAGAAAGTGAGAGATTACAAACTACAGGGGCTAAACGTGTCAACATGTTTAAGTTATACCTCTGAGTGACCTTTTAGCAAACCCGAAGGTTTGTAACGATTAATTATGCTCACTAGAATGCATGATATAAATTTCATAAAGTTTCGTTATCGTATGAGAAAGTTATGATAAAATTCGTATACAAGGGGTTAAAAGCGTCAACGTGAAAGTTTATGACTTTTCGGGTAATAACAAAGTGACCAAGGACTTGGCAAAGTGGGTATAAGTCTTGAAGCCCTTGTAAATAAATATGAAGGGGTCAAAATGCAAGAAATAAGTTTGGTTGACCCTTCGAAAGGCCAAGAGACAAATATGCAACAACTTGAAAATGTAAAATCTGACCTTCACTCTCAGGCGGGCCGCGTAAAGATTAACAAGACTTTACGCGGGCCGCGTCAGACCCCCAGATGCAGAAAAGTTGGACAGCAGCCTGTTTTCACGCAATAACCGACTTTAATCAGATATTTTCACAACATGGGCGACCCCTAAACAGTCCTAGGCACTTAGGGAAATCTGTTGATGATCCATGGCCATTGCTAGCATGATTTGTCAACCATCCAAGGTGATTAAAGCACTATATAAAGGCCCTTGTTGCAACCATTTTGATCACACCTCATTTCTGCATTCTTGATCATTTCTGGAGCTCCAAAGCAGACTCAAGTGATCACAAATCGTGCATAGGACTTCAGTAAGTATACTTAACCTTTCTTAGTTAAGTTTTTGCTTAGTTTTAGCTTAAAAGTCAAACCGTCGTAATTAATGGTTGACTTAACGATTAATCATTGTTGGTCCAGTGATTAGTCGAATTAAAAGTAGTTATAAGCTGGTAATTATGTGGGCAATAAACCCTTAAAAGGGCACCCTCTGATTCCCACTCTAACTAGGTCAAATGTTGGGTCAAACTTGTTATTAAAAAGTCAACAGAATGCTTATTTTCCAATTTATGCATAATTAGCAATGTAGAACCCATACAACCTGTTTGATCATTAATATAACTTGGTAATTAGTGTAAGAACATGTCTAAACATGTTCAACCCGACAATTTTCAGTAAAGACCCGGTTCGGAACCGAAAGTCGCATAATTTGACTATTGCTTTGACTTTCAGTTCTGACCCGTTTAAGCATGTTTTAGAAATGCCATAGAGCTTCCTTAGGACCAGGTTACATGCTAGTATAACCCTCTGTGATTATACACCATGGTTCATTAGTTATCCGATTAATATGCATGATTCCGTTAATTGCCTATATGTTGACCATTATGCCCTTTTCACCATAAAACGTGATTTTTAAAAATATAAAAGAGTAGAAACCTTAGTTAATGATTTATAAACTTGCACCCAAAATTTGATATCAGTTTGAGGTGTAGATTGAGAGTTATGCTCATTAGCGTAATTGGAAAGCTTATTAGCGATTAAACGACATAATTAGCGTATAGCCTAGTTAAACCTACTTTTTGATATCAAACTTCTTACCCACTGATGTAATATATTATTTTGGGATTTTTGAAGATTTTTAATTAATTTTAGGCTGAGCATAACTTAGAGTCGTAGGCTTGATTCGGTAATTGTCGGTTTTGCCCTTTCGGGCTATAAAATGAGTTTTACATATCTATTTGAGTCCAAACCTTTTGCTACTGATATTTTAGGTAAATTATAATATTTTAACAGTAAGCAAAAGTTGTTTAACTCAGACTTCAGTTTTGAGCTTTTCGGCTTATGTGAAATTACCAAAATGCCCCTACGGTGCATAGTTTGGTTATAATTGATAAATTTCACATATATACTTTACCCTACTGTTATAACTTAGTAAATTAAGTATTTTTGCTGATTATGTCAGACCTGTAACTCAGGTTAATACTTAAACTCTTTTATAACCTTGTAAATGACCAAACTACCCCTACGGGGCATAGTTTGTGTTTAAACTCGTTTCGGGCATAATAAAAGATATCTTACTGATGTCACAACATATTTGAGGCATATTAACTTAGAAAACCTGTATATGGCTCTTACGGTTACCCGTTACGCTTTTTGCGCGTTCGGTTCGGTTTTTGTAACTAGTTTACATAAATTAGCCGAAACGGGTCAAACCTTATCGGTTTTATCTCAAAATCCAGAATGTGTATAATATACCCATATTAAGCAAGTCTTCAAACTTTTCGGGTCTAAATCACATTCTATCCCGGTCTTCGCTTAATCGTGCGTACGAACCGTATCTTTAAAACTAACCGGTCTAAGCTTAGGCTTAATTAAAGACCCGTTAGGATTCTAATAGGTTATTATAAACCTTTGTTCCAGAATAGGAGACCGGTAAAAGCTATCTGCATTTGCTAATTGTGAATTATACTTGCAAAGGTAAATACTTTTAACTTATTTTCCCTATACGGGCTTGGGGTGTCACACCCCGACCACGTGGAACATACAAAACGTGGCGGAAATGTCGGGGAGTGTTGTAACAGAATTAATTGTTTCAAATCCATGGCAATTGAAGTTTCGTTTTATTGATTAAAAGTGTTACAATGTCTTAACAAACAAGGAAATACAACATAATTAACTAGTCTTGTATCTTTTATTGTCACTAAAGCCCAAGTCTGCCTATGTGTATCTTGATCATCTTATGCAACAGCTCCTGAAAAACACATGTGAAAATAGGTACGTCAGCATAAAATTGCCTGTGAGATACATAGGTTTTGTGAAAATAGGTTCCGTGACTTATGTTTGAGAAAATGTTTAGTCATGAACCTTGTTATTTGCTTTGTTTTGTAAATCATTTGAAAAACAATGAGTTCAGATGATATGTATAAATAAGTGAATAATGTATGGTTAAATGAATAACCATAGTAAAATGGATTTGTATAAGATAAGTTGTTTGTAAAACAATGTCTTGTGAAAAGTATGTTATTTGTATAAAATGTTATATGTCTCAAACTGAAATGATTCAAATAACGCTACGATATGTAATACCATACAAACACTTATATATAGGAAGTACCAGCGGCGTATCCACCATGCTTGTATCATATTACACACGCATCGTTACTTAATCACTTAATCAAACCAAACTAACCAATGTAAGAAGTCTATGTTTAAATCAATTGTCAAATGTATTGGGTAATATGTCAAAGTGTTCATGTCAAGATGTAAATCATATCAAAATGTCTATGTCAAATATCCATGTCAAATGTCTATGTCAAATATCCATGTCAAATGTCTATGTCAAATATCCATGTCAAATGTCTATGTCAAAATGTCATGTATGGCAAGTGAAATGTCTCAACTAAACCATATGCACAAAACAAAGTATTGAAGTAAAACTTGGTTTAAATCAAAGTTATGTTTTGTGGGAAATGCATGATCAAATGTCAATCATGTTAAAATGTCTATGCCGAAATGTCTATGTCAAATGTCTATATCAAAATGTCATGTAAAACGATGTACTAAGTAATGCACACAATTGGGCACACCTAGCATGAAATGTCATAAAATCATGTACTATAATGTACTAACGAACATAGCAGTATATGATGTTAAAACAGGAAAGCATGAAAGTAACAAGTAGGCACATGTGTTCCACCCCAAAACAGTTTGGAAAACAGTAAAAGAGGGGTCTATGTACTCACTTGAGATTGCTCAGAAGTCCTTGAGTAACAACCAAACAATGCTAGAGATCGCGGATATCAAACGGCACCTAATATAGGTAACTACATTAATAAACCGGACCTAAATCGGAAGACTGGGTAGCATGAGGGTTTGTAAACCAAATGAGTGTAGGAACTCATGTGATATGGTTAATCAAAGCCTACATACTAAATGAAACTTAACCTAAGTGTCTACGACCCATTACGACCCGTTTAGGTAGCTTATGCTACTTTAACGCGTCGTTCGCGTGAAACGCGTTTGGACCGCCTAACTAGTCCTATGACAAGTGTTATATGCCTAAACATGTTACATAATCAGTTATGTGACAAAGGTTTAGGTTACATATGCTTAATTACCAATTATACATGAAAAGGGTATTCTGGTAATTTACCTAAGGCATATAAACTACCTATCATACAACTACTTAAACGATGTGACCATAGGGTATAACCTCGGAAGGTTATTCCCTACCTACTATGGTCACCTAATGTATTTGGTCGGATCCTAATGATCGACCAAATGGGTCGGGTTCGAGGTATAAGCGATTTATCAGATCGCTTACCCTACGACCCTAGACAACGTGGTAATCAGTAGGCATAGTCCCAAGGGACTATAACCAACGTGATTACACTCACGTTGCGAAGTTCAAACGAACTTCGCATTGACCATAACTGGTCAATGTAGAAAGTCAAACAAAGTTTGACTTTCAGACTCGAAAGACTCGAAAAGCAAAAAAAGAACGAAAGAATACTTACGAAGGGTCCCCGAATGCTAATCTCGATCCAAGAACTCAGGTATGAAACAATGGTTTCAACTTAGAGCTCTCAAATCAAGATTCTTGTGAGAAATGAAGTTGGGGATGGATGGGTATTTATAGGAATACCCGAACCGTTAGGATCGTTTCATGGAAACCGTGCCATGATCCAACCCGTACACTTGTCGGAAACTCATGGTGACTAAATTGGCCACTCACCATAGGGTATCAACATGTGGCAAGGGATTAAGGAGTGGAGAACAGCTGTTAACAGCTGTTAATACGTCGAATCTGGTCCCGAAAGTGAAAAACTGATGTTCCTGCATGTTTTCTGCCCAGAATAGGCAGTCGCGTAGCGCTACTGCCAAGGCATTAGGCAGTCGCGCTACGCTAGCACCCTCCTGTTTCAGAAATCTTTCAAAAGTGGCAGGAATGGTCCCTGCACGTGTTTAAGGCCTTTTTCGATGCGTTTGAACCCCGTTAACCTCATTTCAAGGCTCTAAAATGAAGTTAAAGTATAGGGAACTCAAAACATGCTCAAAAATATGCCGGAGGTTGGTTCGTTTGGCCGTACGAACGCGATGTTCGCTTAATTACGACGGAATGCGCATAAGCGCGAAAAACGATCCAAATGACGCGACGAATGGATTTTTCTTATGGCGAACACTAAAATATAATATAGTCATGCTTTCATAAATTTTTGGATGTCCGGATGTATTCAGAACGTGAGTTATGCGTAAAAATGCAAACTTGTGCACTTTTTGACACTTTTAGTCCCTGAATGACCCAAAAGTTTATTTTAGCACACCGAACCCATTAAAGCCTATTTCTAAGCTATGTAAAGGATATTTATGGTATGTTTAACTTATGTTCATGTTCCGGAAGGTCTGTTACAGTTCAAATTGGCATACTTTCGCAGTTTGTCAACTTTAGTCCCTGTAAGCGATTAAACTTTGATTTCACCACACCAAACCTTCCAAAACTTATATCTAAGTTATGTAAAGGTTATTTAAGGTATGTTAAGCCTATTTCACTATTCCGGAGTGTTCGTTGCATTAAACTGGTTATATTTACACATCAGTGCGTGTATAACCTTCCAGAAAGCGATTTAGAGCTTGAAATCGAACATGAGTTGATATGTGCAAAAGATACACATATTTTTACAAATCCCAAGTATGAAATACAATATTTCATTGGTTTGGCATTTGTTTGATGGTTGGAGTGACACAGGTGTTACAGTCTCCCCTACTTTAGGAAATTTCGTCCCGAAATTAATTCGTAGGAGTCTATCTGTGACTTTGTGTTAAATAACCATCAAAGATGAACAAGACGTAATCCTGTAATTTCTCTTTAACGAACATTTTTTCAGAAATGAAAAATGAACGGAGTTATTTTCAACAGGCATTATTCAGAAACAAAAATGAACAGAATAGTCATTTTCCACAACATCTCCAGAAACAAAATGAACA
Source organism: Helianthus tuberosus (assembly GCA_030545235.1). Lineage (NCBI taxonomy): Eukaryota > Viridiplantae > Streptophyta > Magnoliopsida > Asterales > Asteraceae > Helianthus > Helianthus tuberosus. The sequence continues at coordinate 70,697,285 of CM060452.1, read as the reverse complement.
GAATAGTCATTTTACATCTTCAGAAACAAAACAGAATAGTCATTTTACATCTTCAGAAACAAAAATGAACGGAATAGTCATTTTACATCTTCAGAAACAAAAATGAACGGAATAGTCATTTTACATCTTCAGAAACAAAAATGAACGGAATAGTCATTTTACATCTTCAGAAACAAAAATGAACAGAATAGTCATTTTACATCTTCAGAAACAAAAATGAACGGAATAGTCATTTTACATCTTCAGAAACAAAAATGAACGGAATAGTCATTTTACATCTTCAGAAACAAAAATGAACAGAATAGTCATTTTACATCTTCAGAAACAAAAATGAACGGAATAGTCATTTTACATCTTCAGAAACAAAAATGAACAGAATAGTCATTTTACATCTTCAGAAACAAAAATGAACGGAATAGTCATTTTACATCTTCAGAAACAAAAATGAACAGAATAGACTCTAGACGCATGACAAAATTTGCTGTGGTTTCCGTGCACTGAATTTCATAATTATGTATGCATCCATAATTACGCAATTCCTTGCATAGTCCGCACAATTTGTCTGAAATGTGAAGGGGAGGAAAAATCAAACCTGATGATGAGTGTGACTAAACTACCATAGGGTCCTTTTAATTAGATCGACAAAGGTTCCTTTTAAATTAGGCCAACAAGGAGTCCTTTCAGCTATATCATCACATGATATTCCTAACCAGATTTTTGGATCAATCTGTTTACCTAGACCTCTCAGGGTCTAATTATGGAATGGTACAATATAATCCAAGGGTCTTTACTATTACGTACAAGCCCGTTGAGGATTTAATATAGCACCCAAAGATATGGAAGATTCTACGAGGATTTGGATGACAAGAATTTGGATCACACAAAAACATAAAAAGGGAACACATAAGCACATAATCACATAGTTGTTTAACTTGGTTATTAATTTGTTATCTTTGGACGTGGATACTTAAAGCACACCAGGAATCCAATTCGTGGATTTCATTTGGCACTTTAATCATTTCAAGAATCTATCTATGAAGATAGGAAGATCTTAATAAGAATTCGGCTTTGTCCTTATTGAATCGTAATGTACGTATTAAGGCATACGGATAATTCAATTAAGGGCTCCGATTTGAGTGATATTCATCCACAAGGATCTGATTATAAGGATAGAAAGATCCTTCATGGATTTTGGAATTTGTGTAACGAAAGGTGATTCGACACCTTGCACTAGGCGAGTTTAAGTCGATACACAAGGTAGAAAATTCATGAGGTTGAGACGCTAGATATGCCAAGGCGACATATGAAGCAGAACTTGAAGGTTAAGCAGCAACAGGGTTTTCAACTGCTTTGCTTTGAACAGCAAAGCGACACATGTTAACCAAATGTCTCCATCGTCCACCGTGGGTACATTTGAAACAGGGTATTTGGTTTGGATGATGACAGTTGCATTGATTGCACCAAGGAGCAGTTCCCTTACGGCTTCATCCCTGAGGCGAGTCATGGTGATAGCTAAGTCAACGATCCTCTGGAGTACGACGCCTATTCGCTGGGTAATTGCAGCACCTGGTTCGGACATTGTTGTTGCGATGAAGAGGCACCATGAAGAAAATAGAAGACATGGGAGGAAACAAGGGAAAGATAGTCGAGAGAAAATGACAACGCATGAAGATTGTGACCATTTGTTTGTTACCAAAGGCAAACAAATGAGACAGTGACTAATCAAAATAAATGGGTCAATATAATGTATCGCGAAGACATGTTCGCCTATAAGTGAACACTCATCCCAAGAATTCCCAGGTAAGCACAACTGGTCTCGCGTCTGATGAGATGTATACGAAGTGCTTGCCTAGACAGAAAACCCAGGATACAGGCATTCACCCTTCCAGTTTGCACGTGTTCACATTATTTAAAACCAAAAACCTTGACGAGATTTTTGAAAACTCAAAGGGGTTCAAAACCATATAATAGAGGGTTCAAAACCTTGTAATCAATCATCCTAGAACAGATGATTAGTTTTCAAAGCGGTTTTGAAATTTATGTTCTAGTTGTGGTCGTCACCTAAGGATAGGTGACGGTATTGTTTTATGACTAAACGCAAGTAAACTCGCGTTAGGGTCCTAAGAAAGTTATAGACTAGGTCAAAGCATTACTAATAACCTAATTCCCTATAACCATTGGCTCTGATACCATCTTTTCTGTCACACCCCGACCACGTGGAACATACAAAACGTGGCGGAAATGTCGGGGAGTGTTGTAACAGAATTAATTGTTTCAAATCCATGGCAATTGAAGTTTCGTTTTATTGATTAAAAGTGTTACAATGTCTTAACAAACAAGGAAATACAACATAATTAACTAGTCTTGTATCTTTTATTGTCACTAAAGCCCAAGTCTGCCTATGTGTATCTTGATCATCTTATGCAACAGCTCCTGAAAAACACATGTGAAAATAGGTACGTCAGCATAAAAATGCCTGTGAGATACATAGGTTTTGTGAAAATAGGTTCCATGACTTATGTTTGAGAAAATGTTTAGTCATGAACCTTGTTATTTGCTTTGTTTTGTAAATCATTTGAAAAACAATGAGTTCAGATGATATGTATAAATAAGTGAATAATGTATGGTTAAATGAATAACCATAGTAAAATGGATTTGTATAAGATAAGTTGTTTGTAAAACAATGTCTTGTGAAAAGTATGTTATTTGTATAAAATGTTATATGTCTCAAACTGAAATGATTCAAATAACGCTACGATATGTAATACCATACAAACACTTATATATAGGAAGTACCAGCGGCGTATCCACCATGCTTGTATCATATTACACACGCATCGTTACTTAATCACTTAATCAAACCAAACTAACCAATGTAAGAAGTCTATGTTTAAATCAATTGTCAAATGTATTGGGTAATATGTCAAAGTGTTCATGTCAAGATGTAAATCATATCAAAATGTCTATGTCAAATATCCATGTCAAATGTCTATGTCAAATATCCATGTCAAATGTCTATGTCAAATATCCATGTCAAATGTCTATGTCAAAATGTCATGTATGGCAAGTGAAATGTCTCAACTAAACCATATGCACAAAACAAAGTATTGAAGTAAAACTTGGTTTAAATCAAAGTTATGTTTTGTGGGAAATGCATGATCAAATGTCAATCATGTTAAAATGTCTATGCCGAAATATCTATGTCAAATGTCTATGTCAAAATGTCATGTAAAACGATGTACTAAGTAATGCACACAATTGGGCACACCTAGCATGAAATGTCATAAAATCATGTACTATAATGTACTAACGAACATAGCAGTATATGATGTTAAAACAGGAAAGCATGAAAGTAACAAGTAGGCACATGTGTTCCACCCCAAAACAGTTTGGAAAACAGTAAAAGAGGGGTCTATGTACTCACTTGAGATTGCTCAGAAGTCCTTGAGTAACAACCAAACAATGCTAGAGATCGCGGATATCAAACGGCACCTAATATAGGTAACTACATTAATAAACCGGACCTAAATCGGAAGACTGGGTAGCATGAGGGTTTGTAAACCAAATGAGTGTAGGAACTCATGTGATATGGTTAATCAAAGCCTACATACTAAATGAAACTTAACCTAAGTGTCTACGACCCATTACGACCCGTTTAGGTAGCTTATGCTACTTTAACGCGTCGTTCGCGTGAAACGCGTTTGGACCGCCTAACTAGTCCTATGACAAGTGTTATATGCCTAAACATGTTACATAATCAGTTATGTGACAAAGGTTTAGGTTACATATGCTTAATTACCAATTATACATGAAAAGGGTATTCTGGTAATTTACCTAAGGCATATAAACTACCTATCATACAACTACTTAAACGATGTGACCATAGGGTATAACCTCGGAAGGTTATTCCCTACCTACTATGGTCACCTAATGTATTTGGTCGGATCCTAATGATCGACCAAATGGGTCGGGTTCGAGGTATAAGCGATTTATCAGATCGCTTACCCTACGACCCTAGACAACGTGGTAATCAGTAGGCATAGTCCCAAGGGACTATAACCAACGTGATTACACTCACGTTGCGAAGTTCAAACGAACTTCGCATTGACCATAACTGGTCAATGTAGAAAGTCAAACAAAGTTTGACTTTCAGACTCGAAAGACTCGAAAAGCAAAAAAAGAACGAAAGAATACTTACGAAGGGTCCCCGAATGCTAATCTCGATCCAAGAACTCAGGTATGAAACAATGGTTTCAACTTAGAGCTCTCAAATCAAGATTCTTGTGAGAAATGAAGTTGGGGATGGATGGGTATTTATAGGAATACCCGAACCGTTAGGATCGTTTCATGGAAACCGTGCCATGATCCAACCCGTACACTTGTCGGAAACTCATGGTGACTAAATTGGCCACTCACCATAGGGTATCAACATGTGGCAAGGGATTAAGGAGTGGAGAACAGCTGTTAACAGCTGTTAATACGTCGAATCTGGTCCCGAAAGTGAAAAACTGATGTTCCTGCATGTTTTCTGCCCAGAATAGGCAGTCGCGTAGCGCTACTGCCAAGGCATTAGGCAGTCGCGCTACGCTAGCACCCTCCTGTTTCAGAAATCTTTCAAAAGTGGCAGGAATGGTCCCTGCACGTGTTTAAGGCCTTTTTCGATGCGTTTGAACCCCGTTAACCTCATTTCAAGGCTCTAAAATGAAGTTAAAGTATAGGGAACTCAAAACATGCTCAAAAATATGCCGGAGGTTGGTTCGTTTGGCCGTACGAACGCGATGTTCGCTTAATTACGACGGAATGCGCATAAGCGCGAAAAACGATCCAAATGACGCGACGAATGGATTTTTCTTATGGCGAACACTAAAATATAATATAGTCATGCTTTCATAAATTTTTGGATGTCCGGATGTATTCAGAACGTGAGTTATGCGTAAAAATGCAAACTTGTGCACTTTTTGACACTTTTAGTCCCTGAATGACCCAAAAGTTTATTTTAGCACACCGAACCCATTAAAGCCTATTTCTAAGCTATGTAAAGGATATTTATGGTATGTTTAACTTATGGTCATGTTCCGAAAGGTCTGTTACAGTTCAAATTGGCATACTTTCGCAGTTTGTCAACTTTAGTCCCTGTAAGCGATTAAACTTTGATTTCACCACACCAAACCTTCCAAAACTTATATCTAAGTTATGTAAAGGTTATTTAAGGTATGTTAAGCCTATTTCACTATTCCGGAGTGTTCGTTGCATTAAACTGGTTATATTTACACATCAGTGCGTATATAACCTTCCAGAAAGCGATTTAGAGCTTGAAATCGAACATGAGTTGATATGTGCAAAAGATACACATATTTTTACAAATCCCAAGTATGAAATACAATATTTCATTGGTTTGGAATTTGTTTGATGGTTGGAGTGACACAGGTGTTACATGGGGTACGGTATATAAAATACCGCTTGGTCGGGCATTAAATCTTCCATCGTATGGTGGTTAATTGATATTTGATCGGCCCGTTTAAATTGTTTTGTTTACTTAAAGCCTTTGGGGGGTTAATGACCATGTCCCGGATATCCTTGGCATCATTTTACGAAATGGCCACGACCTAAGCGCGGAGTGTAGGCGTACACTCGTCAGTGCATAAATAAAAATGTGGTGTGTCTATTGATCTTTAACCCGGCACGATCCAGGCTACTGAACGCATAAGGAACATGTAATTCTTTTACAAGTTTATATATTTAAATAATTATCCCAAGTTATAAAATGTTTATGCCACGTGCATCCAAATAAATTTTTAATCATTTTTAAAATGAGTCAGTTGATTGTATTTACCAGTGTAAACTGACGTATTTTCCCAAAAAGATTAAGTGCAGGTACTACTCGTAATTGGCTGGATATCTCCTTAGCATCAAAAGAGTCTCGCAAGCTTAAGATGCCTAAAGTCTGTTGAACTACTGTTTCCTATTTATTTTGATCCTTCTGTGGATAAACTTTCAACTGTTTGTGATACATGATATTACAATATTTTATTCGGTTGAAATATATCTTTCAATTGCTTCCGCTGTGCATTTAAATATTGTGTTGTTTGACTATTATGTTGCCAACCACGTCACGATACTCCCCCACCAGGCCCACCGGTGATACGTGGATTTCGGGGTGTGACAACAGATCATGCAGCCATTCGATATCTCTTCAAAAAGCAGGACGCAAAACCACGTTTGATTCGGTGGATTCTACTCCTCCAAGAATTTGATATTGAAATCAAAGATAAAAGAGGAGCAGAAAATACCGCAGCAGATCATCTTTCACGCTTGGAAGACCCAGCTTTGGAGGCAACTAGGGACGAGCAAATCAACGAAAAATTCCCGACTGAGTCCCTGGAAATGGTGGAATATAAGGAAGAACCATGGTACGCCGACTATGCTAACTACCTAGCTAGCGGTATAGTCGCAAAAGGTTGGCCACATCATCAAAGAAAAAAATTCTTTGCCAATGTGAAACACTATTTTTTGGAAGATCCATATCTTTTCAAAATGTGTGCCGGCCAACTCGTCCGACGATGCGTACATGGTAGCGAAGCACGAAGAATTCTCCGCCATTGTCATGAAGGTCCATACGGAGGGCATCATGGTGCCGCTAGTACCGCACGAAAGGTATTTGATTCAGGATTTTATTGGCCAACGATTTACAAAGACGCCCAAAGTCTTGTCAAAACATGTGATGCTTGCCAAAGAACAGGTAATATTTCTTCCAAAAATGAAATGCCACAAAATGACATTCTTGTTTGTGAAATTTTTGATGTGTGGGGACTCGACTTTATGGGACCTTTCCCACCGTCAAAAGGAAACAAATATATACTTCTGGCAGTAGACTACTTGTCTAAATGGGCCGAGGCCGAGGCACTTCCAACAAATGATGGAAGAGTTGTGGTAAGATTTCTGAAGAAATTATTCTCTCGTTTTAGCACACCTAAAGCATTAATAAGTGATAGAGGTACCCATTTTTGCAACCATCAACTTGAAAATTTTTTAACAAGATATGGGGTCTATGACCGGGTCTCAACAGCATATCACCCTCAAACAAACGGACAAGCCGAAGTGACTAATAGAGGTTTAAAACGAATACTCGAAAAAACCGTAGGGTTAAATAAAAAGGAATGGGCAGATAAATTAGATGATGCTTTATGGGCTTTTCGAACTGCTTATAAAACAACAATAGGTACAACCCCATATAAGCTAGTCTATGGAAAAAGTTGTCACTTGCCAGTAGAAACTGCACACAAAGCCTATTGGGCAATTAAAAATGTAAACTTAGATTTAGAATTTGCTGGTAAAAATCGATTTTGTCAATTAAATGAATTAGACGAACTTAGGAATTATGCATACTCAAACTCCGAAATTTATAAGGAAAGAATGAAAGATTTGCATGACAAACATATTAAACCTAATGAATTTCGAGTAGGAGATCTAGTTCTTTTGTTTAACTCACGACTTCGATTGTTTCCTGGTAAATTAAAGTCTAGGTGGTCAGGACCTTTTTCCATCACCCATATTTTCCCACACGATGCAGTAGAAATTAAATCTCGGAATGGACCTCCATTCAAAGTCAATGGCCAATGGCTGAAACTCTATCAAGGATTCATTGAGGATGAAGAGGAGGAGATCTCGCTTCAAACGGTTGAAGAATGAAACCATCATCATACCTGGTAAGTTACGAACGATCGGGACGATGTCTAAAGCGGTAAGTTTTCTAACCAAAGTTTATGGGAAACAAGGGCACTCACACGAGCACTAAAAAAAAACTATGCTCGGCACGGGGACGTGTTCGCAATGCAGTCGGGATATATCCCCTTTTTCATAACAGTTACAACATTCCACACGCCCCGTTTCCCTGAAAAAGCTCTGGTTCCAGGCGATTTTCCACAAATTTTCGACATCTCCTTTTGTTCTAACAACGTCAAGGTATGATTCTTACTTCATTAGCAGTTAGATTAGTTACTTGCATGTAGTTAAAACACCAAAAATTTGGGGAAAATCTAGGGTTCTTGAAGTTCATCCGGATCGAACCTCAAATTTTTGTTTAGATCTGTTTGCATTTAGTTAGATTAGTGTTATGGGAAGTAAATCCACTTGTATTGTTCATAGATTCGCCCGATTTCTCATAAAAACCTCAACCCCTTGTTTTTTAACCGAAAAAGATAAAATTGATAGGGTAAACGGGTTATTTTGGGGAAAACGGCGCTTGGGGTTTCAATTTCGGGGAAAACCGCACCTATTAGACCAAAAATTTTCAAGTTTTCGAAACCGGGTCGAAAAATGGAATTTTTTAGTAACAGACGCCTGGACACGGGGCCGTGTCCGCTGAACACGGGGTCGTGTCCAGCCCACTGTTAACAGTTTTGTCCGAAAATGCTAATGTTTCGTGCTAACTTTTGGTGTATTCTTTCAGATGGCAAGGAAGTTCACAAGATTTAACGCAAATGAGCTCGATGAGAGGGCTAGATACGAAGTACTTCAGACAAGGCCGGAGGAATACCCAAGGCAAGCATGCACGGATTTATCATTGGTGAACCAACTCGACCGCTTCAACAACCTTGTCACAGGACCACTACGAGTCGCTTTAACAACTCGACTTCGTTCCGTCCACGAATGCACTTTGGAATTCTATAGCACCTTCACGTTCAACTCAAGGTGCGACCCATTCGACAATGATGGGGTAGCATTCCGATGTGGCGGAACTAAGTATTCGATCTCTATGGCACAATTTGGATCGATTGTCGGGTTGTATGCGGAAGAAGATGCAGGTAACGAGGAAAATACTGGAGGGATGCGAGAGATAGGTGAAAACGATCGCCAAGCCGTGTGGGCTCAGATTGGTGAAGGGTATTACAATCCGAGCAGCACTAAGAGTACGAAGTTGAGGGATCCGCTCTACAGATACATCCATAGGCTCCTCGGCTACTCTCTTAGTCAAAGACACGATAGCGGTGGAGTCGTTGGGTTAAGAGATTTGGTTGTCCTCCACTGCATCCACAACCGCAGGTCGCTCGATGTTCCGTTCCTCATGCTCCGAAACATGCATCATAACCGCCTTGCTAGTGCACCGACCCCTATCTTCTTTGGGGGATGGGTGTACCGTCTCTTCAGGCACTTCACCCGCACACCTAGGTCATTTGACAGGAGCCCATGGTCGGGTAGGGTTGATATACACATCTGCCGCTCAATGAACCTAATCTATGAGGCTGAAGACGGGACGGTAAGCTTTCAAAGGATGCAAGGTCATGCATGGAACCCGCAAGAAGCACTTGTCCTCCACGCTCCGCAACATCATCAGTATCAATACCAGCCCCATGGTGACCCGGGCCAATCCTCCTCCTCAGGAGGCGGTTTTCCTAACTTTCAAAGTTTACATTATTTGTTGCAGGAAAACCTCATGTGCACCAGGAACACCTACAATATGGCAAGCAACAGGTACAACCGGGTTGGGGCGATCGAGAGAAACATATCCGATATCCAAGATGATATTGGAAATATCCGGGAGTACATGGCTGGCCATGGTGGGGAGGATGATGATGAAGACGAGGACATGGATTAGGCGGGAGGAGCGGAGGAAGAAGCGGTTGGTTGGTGATTCCCCAGGTTAACCTTTTCCATCTTGAACAATTTGAGGCCTGCGTGCCAAGTGTTGAACAATTTACTTTCCCTAACTTCTTTATTTTCTGCATTTATTTTTCTTTTAACTTTGACATGGATGTTAAACTTGGTAAAATTAGGATGTTTGCTATGGTATGGTTTGGTGTTTATTGATTAAGCAGGTATATACGAGGCTTAGAGGACTAAGCATTAGTACTACTAAAGCCGGGACAGGAAAACTGAAGAAAGAAACCTGTTTTTCAACCTCGCAGATTGTCCGCACGGGGCCGTGTCCAGCCGACACACCCCCGTGCCCACTCCCCTGAACCTGCTGTTTGTTTTAATTCTGCAGACCTTGACAAACACGGGGAAGTTGTAACATTCCTATTTTTATATAAGAATTATATATTTAGTTAAATTTATTAACCACTAGTAACTAGTAACTAGTTTATTTTAATATAATTATTCAACCCAAATAGTTTTAAACACTATTTTATATAGTTGGTTGAAATATTATACTAATTAATTGGCCTGGATATGAGTGACCTTTCTAATAAAATAAAAGTCTATAAAAACTTATATTATTAGACGGGTAGATTACGGGTAAGTTAAAGGTTAGAAATATGAAATATTTAGACGGGCCTAGTAACCGTTTAATAATTAAACTATAAAAATACATTATATTTGAACCTACTCTATTTTTAATAAAACTTGGTTCAAAATGTAGACAAAAATATACTCGTTCTAAAGACATATTTATTATTTCCTAAAACGTTATATTTTAGAAGTTATACACGCCAAATAAGTAAAGCAGTTAAATTAATTATAATATATATATATATATAAATAACAAAATAATATTTAATTTAACAATTAAGATTTGTTATGTCTACTATCGAGACAACAGAAACAAAACATGAATAATAAAATAATATAATAATAAATTACAAACTAACTTATGAAATAAAAATACACGTCCATGTATATATATATTATAATATGTAGGCATGATACGTGTAACTATAATCTCAAAACAACAAAGTTAGATGGAGGTGTAGGTGGCTGACAACCTTAGTCCCCAAGACAAACCTTTACTATAAATAGAAAGCATTGATTCAAACAATCAGTTGCCTCTTTTCTTTCTACTCTAAATATCGCCTACTTTCTCTCTCAATATATATATATATATATATATATATGTAAATATTTTTATTATTTACCTCATTATAGTAATAATGCCATGCCCTGTTTTAAGTGTTTTAACTCCCGATTACCGCTATCCTTTCCGATTGATCTGAGCCTCATAACATATGTCAGGGCTCTGCCCGACTAACTTGTTGGGATTCGGTCTCGGGACATCGGGATAAGGTTGAATTAGGGGTACTATACTTAACACGAGTACAAAAATATATATTTTTATAGCTCAAAAGTTATACCCAAAATTCTACCAGAAGATTTTCTAGTTAAACCCTAAAGTTACAAAGTGGGTCCATTCTATTTTCTCACCGTTTTATTCCCTTTTGTCCCAAATCATAACAACTCTCATCAAAAGTTCTATTTATTATTATTTATATTTTGTATAAAAAGAAACCCTAATTGTGACACCCAAGTGATTCTGCACAAACCCTAAAATTTTCAGAACAATCAGAATCAGGATCAGGGCCCCTAAAACTCAAGGGGGGTATTTCCTACACGACGATTATCCTCACAAATTGCTGTCTAAATTGAATTTTACGAAAATTTTGACTCAGCAAGCCTACTCCCACACGTGGCTATCCTATAATGAAAATGCAACCCTTACGGACCGTAAGGGAGGAGTCTTACGGTCCGTAAGCAAGTCAAAAATCGTGTATAAATAGCAGGCATTGGCACTTGATTTCTGGCGATTGAACGACGATAAAATTCAAATTGTACGCAGATATATCGTCCAAATATTCTAAAAACACACACGAATCGCTAATTAAGTATAGCGGGGTGCTCCTACGATACAGGGTATTAACTCGATCGCTGCTACGATTCAATGTCCGATCGATGGAAACTATCCGATGGATGTTTTAGTGCTATCCTTTGTCATTAGTCGTGATTCCGACCGGATGTTTGAGTACCACCCAAATTCGGGGAATACTCTGTCATTCGTTGTAAATCCGATGGATGTTTAAGTGGTTGCACTTTGTCATTCGTTGTGAGGGTTTTAATCTCGTGAGTTATCGTAATTGCTGTATTAAGTTACCTACCTAGTTCGTGTGCACTAGGTTACAAGGCTAAGCTCTGCCTGTATCTGCAATATATCAAGACTTATCTATAGACTAAACTTTGCCGTATGAATCTGCATGATTATAATGTGAGTCATTCTCTTTTTATCAAATTTGATTTCAAAAGCATGGTTATTTCAAAGGTTATAATTACAGTGATTAAGTTTATGTAATCACCAAATTACAGCCGGTATGTAGGGTTTTGTATACATTACTTGATAATCTTCACCATTGGGGCAGCCAAGGGGTGATATGACCATAGTCACAGACACCATTGGACGAATGGGCCAATGGGTCGAGTGACAAAATATTGTGGGTAGTTGGTTGATATCAGAAACATTGTAATCTCTCTTAATACTATAAATTATAACAAACGTGTCGTTTTAGAAAAATGAATGAACTCACTCAGTATTTCCTGCTGACAAAACCTTTTTAAAACGCGTTTCAGGTAATTACAGTAGATTGGAGTAAGAGATGGATATGGCACTGAAAGGTTTCAAGAAGTGGCTTATTTTATTAATTAAATCAAATTAAGAAATATTGTTTTATGTAATCAAATGTATCTTTATTAAAGCTACCTTTGTAAAACATGGGTTTATCCCATCTATTTAATAAATAAAAATCCGGTGTTTCTAAACTCTGATATTTTTCCTAACTCACGGTCCTGATGAAATTTTCGCTGCAACGTTTTCAAAATAATCACCGGTACCACTGGGCTGTTCGCGACTCCCAATTCCGTCCAGGGTGGGTCGGGGGCCATGACAGAAGGTGGTATCAGAGCCACTGATTTAAGCCTATAGGTGTTGTAATAAAATACCTAAATTTAAATGAAGAGTTAGGAACTTGATATTTTATGGTAGCACTCAGGATAGTATTTAGACTTGAACTTAAGAAAAGATGCCTTAGTATAAGCTTCAAGATAAGCTATTTACTTATGAAAATAAAGCGTGGTAGGTTTTGGTATGCCGTAAGAATGATGATTAGAACATTGCAGGCAATAGCACTTAATTACTATTCATTCTTGCTTATTGATATTACTTGGTCTAGAATAAAGATATGTTATGGAAATACAAATTTCCTTGATTCTGGATAAAAGCCCTAATAAGAGAGGCACTTTTAAAAATCTTGAAAAGATACTATTTATGGGAAATATAAAATTTTCTCCGGCAAGACTGGGTATGGTGTAGCAGACTCTCCAGCTTGTTCGGATATACTAAGGTTACCTCTCCGGCGCGAACCGGATAAGACGGGGTATATAATATGTCAAACAAGTGACAAGATTTCCCTAAATAGTATCATGACCTGATAACTGACTTGTTTTTGGTAATATGAATCTGTTAAATACATTGACCTTATAGAGGGTATGTATACAGCATGTGAAATATATAATTATATAGATAGGTATATCTATAAGGAAATCCAAAAACACCATAAGGATTGACAATTTGGAATAAAGCACAAGCATCTGTGTCTAGATTTCTTTATCAAGAATCTCTTTTCCGATATCAAACATTATTTCGTTTGATCATCTACCTCGTAACTCGGGCAACAATAATAACAATAGAAACCCTTTAAATTGGGACATCATCAAAAGTATAAGAATTTCCAATACGCAAGTAAGAAGCATGTAAAGTTATGCTAATACACAAGAAAACACATGAAAATTTAATTATAAGTCCACGGACGTCGAAGTATATCACACACGACTTCCAAGGCAAGACCTTTGGAAAATATAAATTGAGCACGATGACACTAAAGCTAATTTCGTCAGTAGAAGAACTACTAATAAAAAAGAAGCACTTTGCTACACGATCCTACAAACGACACGAACCTCGCTGAGGTACGTTGTAACAAGATTTCACCGCAATCGATGCATAGTCTAATCCAATTCTTGACATTGAAAAAGGAGTCACATACCTTTGCAAATTCCCTATTTCATTTTATTCGACATTCCCTGGTAATGTCACTTAACAACGGTTATCACACGAAATTCAGATAAAGTTCTTATATTTCTTTTGTTAAAATTCTGATCTCTGTGAATAGACTTTTGCATTGCTACTCCTCCTAATGGTCATCTTACCATGAGGATTTCTTTCATATTAGCAAATATTGATCTGTTTCATTTCTTGGTAAATTCACACGTTACACATGCACTGTTTGTTGCGCATGTGGTTCGTTTGATTCATGAAGACCACTGGAGGGCTTCATTCCGATTTGTTATTTTATCCAAACTCAAATATCATTCCGCTTTTTGCACTGTGAACCATATTATTGCAAAACGATGACTCTTTGATATCGAGTCAATGAATTTTGTTAAACCATTGAGGTAAAGAATTTATATTTTTATATATATATGTATAAAATTTTGTTTGAGGTATACTCTCATTTAAAGTTTATGTTTAGTTATTTATTTTTGGTAATTAATATTTGTTTTATTATTAGTAATAATATATTAATAGTAGTAGTATTATTTTTAGGTACTAGGGTTATTGTCAAGGGCAGGTATTGGATAGCCTAGCCTTAGTTAGGCATGGACTGGCCACCTATGCTTAAACAAGGCAGCACTAACCAATATCCACCCATGATAATGATTAGTTAATATATATAAATTAAGTCATCATACTTATTTAGCAAATTTTAATTATATATAAAAATACATTTTTAATTGGTACTGTAAGGAGAATACATATTTTCATAAAACAATACAAGAATTAGAGGGACGAATAAAATAAATAATTGTCTATCACATGTTTTGTAGTAACTATGTACCGTAAACACTTTGGTAAGAAAATAACAATATAAAAGTCATCAACTACGTTGGATTAAGGAAACATTGTAATATATAAATAGTCTCCGTTTTTACTTATTTACAACATTTGTAAATACATTCACAACGTTATATGGTTCAAAATAAAAATAAGTAATCACATAGAATCGACTCATTAAGTGATATATATTTACAAATTATTTTACAAATACTTTTGTACGATAAATATTTTACACCTTTATTTACAACTTTCATTTAACGTTATAAATAATAGTGATTTCTTTTACAAAATAATAATATTAAAATATTTTGTAAACTTCATTGCGATGTTTTGTAATATATATATTACATAGTAAATATAAGTTATTTTACATAGTATAGTAAAATACTAAAATAATATTTATTTAAAAATGGTGACTATTTACATATAGTAAAAAAAATGCGTAACAAATAATATATATTACATAGTATTTATATTTGATATATAAGATACGGTCACAAATAATATATATTACATTTGCTTTACAAATATAAGATAATGGTTGGTCATGCCAAAACAACTTGTTCTTATTATATTTCGATCTCTAGGATATAGTATGAAAAATATGGTCACTAATAGTATACTATCACATTGTTTCACAATTAAAACAAATTGGAACTCTAAACAATGATACACTAACTCTATTGTCTTTTGGTGTATCTTTGCAATTCACTCATCTCAGCACATTGATTTTCTCATATCATAATTTAATATTTGACAAATCATTTTTCATGCTTTTATTTTATTTGGATTCTAAGTCTTCCTCAGTTGCCAATCAAAGTAAGCTTTCTTTTGACAAAGAATTTTATTAATTCTAAAAGTCATTCACATTCATTTTAAATATCTATTGGCTTGAACCTAGTCACTTTGGAAATTTATATCATTTTATCTTATTCGATTTCTTGAACTAATTCAGTTGAACCATTGAATCTTACTTATGATACAACTCGTATTCACAAAATTTGATATTTTAATTCTATGTCATCTACCTTAAATATTATTTTATTGACTAAAATATGACATAAGTCTAAAAGAAATATCGTAACCCAAATCTCGAGGACGAGATTTAAAACAAGGTGGGGAGAATGTAACATTCCTATTTTTATATAAGAATTATATATTTAGTTAAATTTATTAACCACTAGTAACTAGTTTATTTTAATATAAATATTCAACCCAAATAGTTTTAAACACTATTTTATATAGTTGGTTGAAATATTATACTAATTAATTGGCCTAGATATGAGTGACCTTTCTAATAAAATAAAAGTCTATAAAAACTTATATTATTAGACGGGTAGATTACGGGTAAGTTAAAGGTTAGAAATATGAAATATTTAGACGGGCCTAGTAACCGTTTAATAATTAAACTATAAAAATACATTATATTTGAACCTACTCTATTTTTAATGAAACTTGGTTCAAAATGTAGACAAAAATATACTCGTTCTAAAGACATATTTATTATTTCCTAGAACGTTATATTTTAGAAGTTATACACGCCAAATAAGTAAAGCAGTTAAATTAATTATAATATATATATATATATATATATATATATATATATAAATAACAAAATAATATTTAATTTAACAATTAAGATTTGTTATGTCTACTATCGAGACAATAGAAACAAAACATGAATAATAAAATAATATAATAATAAATTACAAACTAACTTATGAAATAAAAATACACGTCCATGTATATATATATTATAATATGTAGGCATGTTACGTGTAACTATAATCTCAAAACAACAAAGTTAGATGGAGGTGTAGGTGGCTGACAACCTTAGTCCCCAAGAAAAACCTTTACTATAAACAGAAAGCATTGATTCAAACAATCAGTTGCCTCTTTTCTTTCTACTCTAAATATCGCCTACTTTCTCTCTCAATATATATATATATATATGTAAATATTTTTATTATTTACCTCATTATAGTAATAATGTCATGCCCTGTTTTAAGTGTTTTAACTCCCGATTACCGCTACCCTTTCCGATTGATCTGAGCCTCATAACATATGTCAGGGCTCTGCCCGACTAACTTGTTGGGATTCGGTCTCGGGACATCGGGATAAGGTTGAATTAGGGGTACTATACTTA
The DNA here is from genome assembly GCA_030545235.1 of Helianthus tuberosus. NCBI lineage: Eukaryota > Viridiplantae > Streptophyta > Magnoliopsida > Asterales > Asteraceae > Helianthus > Helianthus tuberosus. The sequence continues at coordinate 70,680,486 of CM060452.1, read as the reverse complement.
ACACGAGTACAAAAATATATATTTTTATAGCTCAAAAGTTATACCCAAAATTCTACCAAAAGATTTTCTAGTTAAACCCTAAAGTTATAAAGTGGGTCCATTCTATTTTCTCACCGTTTTATTCCCTTTTGTCCCAAATCATAACAACTCTCATCAAAAGTTCTATTTATTATTATTTATATTTTGTCTAAAAAGAAACCCTAATTGTGACACCCAAGTGATTCTGCACAAACCCTAAAATTTTCAGAACAATCAGAATCAGGATCAGGGCCCCTAAAACTCAAGGGGGTATTTCCTACTCGACGATTATCCTCACAAATTGCTGTCTAAATTGAATTTTACGAAAATTTCGACTCAGCAAGCCTACTCCCACACGTGGCTATCCTATAATGAAAATGCAACCCTTACGGACTGTAAGGGAGGAGTCTTACGGTCCGTAAGCATGTCAAAAATCGTGTATAAATAGCAGGCATTGGCACTTGATTTCTGGAGATTGAACGACGATAAAATTCAAATTGTACGCAGAGATATCGTCCAAATATTCTAAAAACACACACGAATCACTAATTAAGTATAGCGGGGTGCTGCTACGATACAGGGTATTAACTATCCGATGGATGTTTTAGTGCTATCCTTTGTCATTAGTCGTGGTTCCGACCGGATGTTTGAGTACCACCCGAATTCGGGGAATACTCTGTCATTCGTTGTGAATCCGATGGATGTTTAAGTGATTGCACTTTGTTATTCGTTGTGAGGGTTTTAATCTCGTGAGTTATCGTAATTGCTGTATTAAGTTACCTACCTAGTTCGTGTGCACTAGGTTACAAGGCTAATCAATAGGCTAAGCTCTGCCTGTATCTGCAATATATCAAGACTTATCTATAGACTAAACTTTGCCGTATGAATCTGCATGATTATAATGTGAGTCATTCTCTTTTTATCAAATTTGATTTCAAAAGCATGGTTATTTCAAAGGTTATAATTACAGTGATTAAGTTTATGTAATCACCAAATTACAGCCGGTATGTGGGGTTTTGTATACATTACTTGATAATCTTCACCATTGGGGCAGCCAAGGGGTGATATGACCATAGTCACAGACACCATTGGACGAATGGGCCAATGGGTCGAGTGACAAAATACTGTGGGTAGTTGGTTGATATCAGAAACATTGTAATCTCTCTTAATACTGTAAATTATAACAAACGTGTCGTTTTAGAAAAAGGAATGAACTCACTCAGTATTTCCTGCTGACAAAACATTTTTAAAACGCGTTTCAGATAATTACAGTAGATTGGAGTAAGAAATGGATATGGCACTGAAAGGTTTCAAGAAGTGGCTTATTTTATTAATTAAATCAAATTAAGAAATATTGTTTTATGTAATCAAATGTATCTTTATTAAAGCTACCTTTGTAAAACATGGGTTTATCCCATCTATTTAATAAATAAAAATCCGGTGTTTCTAAACTCTGATATTTTTCCTAACTCATGGTCCTGATGAAATTTCCGCTGCAACGTTTTCAAAATAATCACCGGTACCACTGGGCTGTTCGCGACTCCCAATTCCGTCCAGGGTGGGTCGGGGGCCGTGACAGAAGTGTCCACCCAACACGCCCCCGTGTCCACTTTCTGTAAGTTTTCGTTACTGGCAACTGAACACGGGGTCGTGCCCACCAGGCACGGGGCCGTGTCCAGTGCCCAGTAACATAATTTTTTGCTTAAATCACACCTTTTACACATTTAATCAACCTAAAAATTTATTTTTGGGACACATTGAGGAAAATGTGTAATTTAAGTGGGGGGGGGGGTGTTAAAACCTTGAATCTTGCAAGTCCTAAATACAAGCCTTACACAAAACTCTATTGGAACCGCTAATCACCCCAAATTTTTTCTAAAATCTTCATTTTTTTTACTTGTCTAGGTTTAACTTGGGAATTTCAAGTTCTAAAAAGGTTATATTTTTACAAATTTACAACCGATAGCGTCGTGATAAAAAGAACCAACATAAGAAAATTATGAAAAGGCATGGCAAACTTAGTTAAAATTTGATTATATATACTTGATCACATAAAAACTCATTCCCACAAAAGTGAGTTTTGAGCCTTTATTGAGCATACAATTACATATCATTATACTAAATGCTCATTTTTCGTTTCTTGTGTGAATAGCCGCTTGGTTCTTACGACTCTAGAACTTGCCATGACGATACATTCCCGGTCCTTTCCAACTTAAACCCGAGTAAGTAAATGATGGAGGCATTAGGACTAACCCTTTTTATTTCTACACCATTATTTTTCTCTTTTTTTTACCACCTACACAAAATCCCCCTAGTTAGCCCCTTTGAGCCTAAACCTTTTCATTTCATAACCCAAACCAAACACCCTTTTACCCACCAAAACCTTTTTCTTTTTTAACCCTTTGTTTTAGTAACTAGCTCGGTCTTTCGTATGACTTTTCAAAAAAAAATGTGTTGATGATGAAGCAAAAGAAAATAAACAAACAAGTTCATCAAAAATAACTTTGTTTGAATAATAGCTTCATCAAAATAAAAGTTACAAAAATAAAAAGTCTTACGAAAACCGACGTTTGTTACGCTTTTCGCCCTTTTTCTACTAACCACTAACCCAACCACCTACCTTTAACCCAAGCCTAACCCTTCACCCAAAAGTCCTCTTGATATTTACAAAGGTATATAAGTTAAAAAGGAGGATTGATTGCTTGGCAAGCCTATGGTAGGAGTAAGTTCCATGCCGCTCTCGAGTGATCCACAAAAATACATCTTCGGCCGAGTGTTGAGTGATCCCTGTGAGGTATGTGAACTTGTATATAAATAGAATTTTAAAGAAGCATGTTATGCCCTAATAAGTAATTTCTCTTATGAAAAGTTTTAAATAAATCATGACGAATAGGATTGTAAATAAATAAAAATAAAACTAAATAAAGAATCTTGGAAATTCCGACACTCTATGACAAGCCCAAAAACCTTCTTCTCTACCCATTCCATTCCATTTGGGAGTGTAAAGCCACATTATAAAGAGTTTTGCTTGAGGACAAGCAAAGATTCAAGTGTGGGGGTATTTGATGCGTGCAAAATGCAACATATAAATTACATCAATTGTGGCATAAAACTAACCCTTTTTTGGTACTAATGTTGGAAAAAATGTGCTTTTGTCTTCCTTTTGTATTTTCAGGATTAAATGAGCTCAAATTAACAAAAGAAGCAAAAAGACATCAAAATCTAACATAAATACAAGAAAAGGAACAAACGTGACATGCCCGACCCCACGACAGCATCTTCCCAAGCAAAACAAGAAGACAGAAGACTGAACACGCCCCGTGCTCAGCCAGCACGGGGGTGTGCCCAAGTGTCAGCAGAAAAGACAAAGTGGTAGAAGCTTCTATTGCCCACCACGGGGCCGTGCTCAGCGTACACGGGGCCGTGGTCAACTATAAGATTCGCACAATCCAGGCAAATCTTCATAGTACAAAGATTCTTCTGCACACGGGGTCGTGCTCAGCGGACACGGGGGCATGGTCAACTAATAAGACAAGCTGCATTAAATGAAGAAAAAGAAGGATGTGGACACGGGGTCGTGCCCACTGGACACGGGGCCGTGCCCGAGCTTCTGTTCAGCCTATAAATAGGAGTGCTTGGCTCAAGCTCAAACCATCCCTTGGCACACCACCTCTCTCACACTTCACTCACCACCCACCACCACCATAACACCATCATCCACCACCATCATCCATTGTCCATCATAGAGTGTGTGAGTCGTCTCGGGATCCAAGATTGAGCGTAAGAGTTCTTGACAATCAAGGCCATGTTTGCCTAAGTCTCTTACATCACTTGGTGAAGACAAGTGTCTAGTGTAATACTTTTTATTTCTAATCTTTTCGCACTTTTTATTTGGTTTTGTATTAATGACTTTAATAACTAGTTTCTTATGTTGAAGGTGATTCTTCCTTATCGTTTGTCCGTGGTGTCTTGACATTATTTTACAGTCTATATAAAATAAAAGATTTTCACCATTCATATCTCCACGGTCTATATGGAGGTATGTTGGCTACCTGGTCGAGGGTTAAGGGAACGGTTTGGTAAGAGTCTTGCCATTGTTCAGCGTTTAGAGGTCCTGCAATGGACTTGGGTCAAATTTAGTAGGACCTCCTTCAATACTTAACGGTATTGGATGGCGGGTGTCCAAATTCTTTGATCCCCTCATAAGTTAACTACTATTAATACTATAACCCGGCTATTTAGGACTGTATCCCTGCTGACTCAGACTACTTAGTCGAGGGTAACGTCACCTCCAAAAGAGGGGCCTACCATAATTTGCATTAATAACTTAATTAATTATCTTTTAATAATCCGACCCTTTAGGATTGTATCCTTGCTGACTCAAACTACTGGGTTGAGGGTAACGTCACCTTCAAAAGAGGGGCCTACTACAATAACTAAGATAATCTCTTAAATAAGTGCAAAAGTGCGGAAATAATCAAAGGTTACACTATACACGAGTCGGAACCAAGTGATTCATCTTGTCTATCTGTTTTTTCTTTTATTTTTATTTTTTCAGCATTTTAGTTAGTTTTTATTTTTCTTAGCTTAAAACATTTTTCTAAACTTTTTGATTTGATTAGACGTTGAGGATAAACCGGTACTAAAAGCTCTTGTGTCCTTGGACGACCTCGGTATCTTACCAACACTATACTACGCTCACGATGGGTGCACTTGCCCATATGTGTGTTTAGTGTTAGTAAATATCGTGTTTTATAAATTTAAAACTTGACTAAAAAAGTGTTAAAGGGGCTTAAAATATACACCTAATATATATAACACTTCACACGCATCATTCAGTTGGATTCATTGAATCGATTTATGGTGTTCTCAAGCCCCTCTCTCTCTCTCTCTCTCTCTCTCTCTCTCTTGTTATATGTTTAAAGCAAAATCAATTTGGGGCAACTTTACTCATTGCCAAAGAAACTCACATTTCTTGTCACTTTTTTCTATAACTATAATCATTTTCATGCTCTTGTTCTTCAAGGTGAAAATGGACCAAATCCACTAATAGACTCTAATTTAATCATTGTAATGAAGAATGCCTCACTATGTTTATAATTATTCACACCATATTCATTAAAAAAAAACAGGAAGAAGAGCATTCAAATCCGCTGCGGCTCTGGTTTGTCGCCGTTGGTCGTCATCACCAGCTCACTCTTTCTTTCTCTCTGTGTCATTTCTCCGTCTGGTCGCCGCCATCGCCGCCGTGGCGGCGGCGTTGTTGCTGTTGTTGTTCTATGCTGCCACTGAGAGTCTCACCGGAGACGAAACCGGGTGGGAGTGGTGTAAGGGGGAACAGGAGGTGTTGTGGGTGTGCGTTTGCCGGTGAACAGGAGGGCGGAGCTAGATGAAGATGATTACCAAAATGAAAACCCTAATATGAAGAAGAAGAAGATGCAGCAGGTATCTTATAAATAATAATAATAATAATAATAATAATAATAATAATGGTTTGTTGGAAATTACCTTTTTACCCTTTGACCTTTACATACTTATGTTGACTGTTAACCATAATTGACACCAGGGGGTAAATGTGCGACATAACAACAACGTTGGGGGGTAAAATTGCAATTATTTCGTTAGAGGGGTCAGGGTGCCAATTGGCCTAAACCCCAGGGGGTAAAATTGCAGTTTACTCTTTAATTTTTTATGGTGTAAAATAAAAGTAAAAATATGATAAATGTAAAATTAAAATTAAAAGTTATGTCAATCTTGTATTTTATCTGTACATTATGTCAATCTTGTATGTTTATTTGTAAATTATGTCAATCTTGTATGTTTGTTTGTAAATTATCTACAATTTTTATTTGTAATTCATGGAAAAATTAACACAACAGTTTAACCGCGGTTTCTTGTACATGACCAAAGATCTTATGCCAATGTGGGGTAACTCTTCAGTTTAAGAAAAAAAAAAAGGTTTTTGTTGATGCCTGGCTTCGGGTATGATTAAGTATTGAAAAATCACGCAATGAGAGAAGCCGGGTAGGGTTTAGGTACGTGTATTGAGAAGAAAAATCATACCTTATGTATCTGGATAAGGTATGATCGGGTTCGGGTATTGGAACCGGTGACTAATACCCGGTTTTAAAAAATAAGTTTATTTATTATTTTAATCAAAAATAAATTTGTTTAATATGATATATGGATTTTGTAAAAATAATTATAATTAATTGCAACATAAATTCACTAAAATACAAATTATTTGTTTTATAATATGCATCTTTAAAAACTTAAATATAAAAGTTGTAAACATAAAAATATACTTGAAAAATTCGAGTATTCTATCGGGTATTAAAAAAACGGTATCAGGTATAGGGTATAACCGGGTTTAGGAATAGGATGACCGGTTCGGGATATTTACGGGTATAAATAGGGTACGGTTTTGGATACGGGTATTGAGCTCAAAATATATACCCTATCCATACCCCACGGGTAGGGTTTGGTTCGGTTGCGGGTATAAAATATCTGGATACAAAAATAACCGGTTCCGAGTTTTTTTCTCAGGCCATGTTTTGGGTATAGGTTTTTTGTGCACCTCCAGACTTGATAAATAAAATTTTTGATAAAATTCACACTACTAACTGCAAATTATAAGCGGGCCGGGGCCAGAACTAAGATCCGTAGAGTAGGTGTATGCCTTGCCATTCAAAAAGAGAATAAAAATAAAAAACCCTGAAGATCTTATGGTTTTGGTCTAAAACATCTTTGATGATATACCACCACAATGTATACATAACAAAGCAAAGTAAAATCTACAAAGCAATACAAGTTACATTACTCCACTACAAGTCAACTATGTGCTACTGCACTAGCTGCTGTAAACTTAAAACTACCAGTTACAATCAACAGAAAGAATACTACATTACTACATAAACGATTCCGGCCCCAGAACATCTGCGACACGTAATCACTGACTAACCGTTTATTGGTGTTGTAACAATTGGTTGTAAATACTGTTTGTCATCTTCTGCATATCTTCAGACTAGACCTAACTGAACAAGATATTATACCTCCGGATCACACGTTATTTGCCTTTAACGGTTTTTCCAACTCGAGACTTCCAAACAACCTGCATTCAAATAGATTCAAGTTTCAATAACAATCGAGTTTTAGCGGATTTAGAAGAATACAAGAGGAGATGAACAGAGATGACTACAAGCGGCTCGTTGTCGGAGAACTCCGCATTGTCAGATTCATCGGAAGTTGATCCCTTTTTGTCCTCAGGTGTTTGTGCATCGGCTGATTCACCTCCTGGATCTGAGTTGTTATTTTCATCTTCTTCCTTATGAGATTTATCGGTTTCTACAATGTCAGCCTTTTCGGTTTCTTTCTTCGCAGATTCAGCTTCGATTCCCTGAGAGGATGCGGTATCACTTGAGCTACTCTCGGCATCTTTTATTTGTTTCTTCACGGGACTTGATTTTTTCACCTTGTCGGAATCCTCCTCGCCTTCTGAGCTCTCGTCGTGTTCATTACTCGACGTTTTCCCTGCAAGAGTAAAAAACCACCAAAAACGTCAGTCTTATAAGAAACTCGAGATAAATATACTCATTATTAGGAATGTGGTTAGACCGACCTTCGGTGTCCAAACTATCATCTTTAGAAACTTTGGTAGGCTTGGTGCCGACTTCAGGTTCGGTTTCAGGCTCGGCCTCATGCATTAACGTATCAAGATCCTTGCTTTTCTCTATTTCCAAATATTCAGCTCTTTGTGACACCCCCTTTTGTCCTTGCTTTAAATTTTTTCGTGGAGTTCTTTTGCCTCGTACCGTAGATGACGGTGATCTACCATCCCAACAAAACTTCAGTTTTAAAAACATTTAAAATTAATTAATTAAACTGAATATCCTACTCACATTTCGGCCGATTCCTTAGCTTTTTTGGAGCTACTCGATGACTTGAGTTTCTTCTTAGATGATCTGCAAAACGGAATCCAACAAGTTTACAAACCTACCCGACAAACGATGGCATTCTATAAAGTTTATAGCATAAACACAACTATTGTACGTAGTTACTTACCCTCCTTTAGAGGGTGAACTAGTTGACAGTCGCTTATGCTGCAAGCGCAAATTGAACAACGTTAGATATCAATGGCATTAATAATTTAATATTATAAGTGAGCGTAATTAAGAGATCAGACCTGTTTAAGCTTGTGCTCATTCTCAACAAATTCCCATCGCTCTTTGTCTAGTTGTAGCACTTCAACATCCCCGTCATCGTATGATACCTTCAACATGATAGGAAATAGTTGAAATAAAAAGAAATCTAAATAAAGAGTAAAATGTCATTGCCGTCCCTGAGGTTGGCCAGTTTTGCGACTTTCATCCAAAGGCTTGTTTTCCGCATCTGGATCCAACAGGTTTGAAATCTTGCCATTTTCATCTCGCTGTTAACTCTGTCCTTTTTTCTTTGTTAAGTCAGGGGTATTTTCCGTCTTTTTTGCTAACTTAAAGGGCAATTCGGTATTTCTCTTTATGTGAAAAGACAAAATACCCCTGAAAAAAGAACAAATTGCCCTTTAAGTTAGCAAAAAAGACAGAAATACCCCTGACTTAAACAGAAAAAAATGGATGGAGTTAACGAGCCGGATAAAAATGACAAGATTTCAAACCTTTTGGATCCAGATGCGAAAAAACAAACATCTGGACAAAAGTCACAAAACTGGCCAAACCTCAGGGACGAAAATGGCATTTTACTCCTAAATAAATAACCATTTTATGCACGCAAACGAAGCTCACCACATGTTTTTTCTTTTCAGGATCGTAAGACTTCACAACACCTTTATAAAACCTGTCGATTATACATCAAGAAAAATCATTGTAATGCTGTAATATTTACAAGCCATAACCGTAATGTCAGAATTAGCAACAGGTCAAACTAGTGCTGCTTTGAAATATATATATATATATATATATATATATATAAAATGAAAAGAAGCTTACGCCTTATCCATAGGCCACCAGACTTGTATGCGTCTGCCAACCAAGTCTGTCTTGTGACTTGGGGTTTCGTCCACGGTGCACTACAAAAGAGAATATGGTATCAAGATATGGCTTCTGAACATATAACGTTTCCTTTCTACATGCTCTAAATAAAATATTAAAAAGTTGGTCAAACCTTCGCTAATCCGGAAATCCGTCTTCTCTTCCACTTCCTAATGGGCCCTGACTTCTGATTATTATCAGCCTCCACGGGCTTTTTAGGCTGTGCATAAGACAACAGACACGGTTCTCAAGAATAATCGACAAAAATGAAGAGAATAAACTAGCTTATAATTCAAATTTATGCATTAAAACTAACAATACCTTCGTATCACGTTCGTCAGTGTTAGTGGAGTCTTTTTTATGTACGGAAGCTTTGTTGGTACTTGCTTTCAAAGTAACCTTATCATCATGTGAATCATCTTCCATTTTATTGATATTAAATGTGGTAGTTACATAAGTTGATCTCTTTTGACCCTTAGCAGGGGATGATCTCCGACGTTTTGGTACTGAGACATTGCTTAGATCGTTAGACACGCTTTTCCTCTTGAGCTTTGTTTCACTTGATATTTTACCATGCCCATTGCTTGAATCGAATTTATTTGACACATCCGCATTATCCGAGTTTATTTCTTTTAACATTCCCAATATGTCGATGTTATTTTCAGCTTCAACGACAGCAGGCGCAGATCCGTTATTCACTACCTTTTTGTTTTTTGCCTTTGATCCTTTAGCTTTTAGAAGTTTTAACATTTTTCCTAACGGCACGTCGTTTTCACTGTCCTTCAGAATATCATCCTCGTTGGATATTGACGGAACCTAGGAACAATATTAGAGGAGATCACAAAAGTCATTATATATTCATTTGTTAGATCCTTTGCAAAGTTTTGAAAACCGGACCGGACCGGGAACCCGGGGGAGGGGGTCTGACTGGTCCGGTTCACCCTATCAGGCTCGTTTTGAGTCGAACAGGCCGGTTGAACCGGATTTTTCAGGTGTTGAACCGGATTTTTTTTTAAATCAATTTTATCCTATTTATTTTATAAAATTGACAGCATCACTGGTTCTTACATCCGGTCCGAACGGCGCAACCAGTGGACCGGTAAGGAGACAGGTTCGACGTCCGGTCCGATTCTAAAACATTGAACATTTGTCTGTAAATTTGGTAAACTTGCATTGAAAGAAAAAAACTATAAGTACATACATCGCCGTTAGCTTCCAAGATAAGGGACTCAAAGTATGCAAGAGCGTTCTCGTCAGCCAGCCATGTTTGACCTTCAGCAACCTCTGTGTCGATCTCTTGTTTGTTTTCGTCTTCTTCGGTCTTTTCTATCTTCTCGTCTTCTTTGATCTCTTGTTTCTTATCATCTCCGGTGATTTCTTCTTTCTTTCCGTCTTCTTTATTCTCATTTTCTTTATTCTTGTGTGGTGCGTACAAGACTTGCGGAAGAGAAACGCGTACAACCGACTCATTAACATCTTTGTTTCTTGCTAACCGCTTCGTGATCGACAAGCATAGATCACAGATTGCGTGCGAGTTCTGAACATGAAATGCAAGTTAGTAATCTACGATGACCGGCAGCTTAGACTTATCCAACATTATTATAGAATATCACCGTACCTTTGTCATATTTGTATCTACAGCATCTTCGAACCTCTTGATACTTCGAACAACAGAATTTATTGAATTTATATCTTCCCTTCTTAGACCATCTTCGTCTCCAGCTGCTAACTTAGAAAAAAATACGTACAACTTCCTGCAGAAACAAAAAAAGAAAACTTTATAAATTATAAAAATCATAAATATCAGAACTTGAGTTCTATAATTTCTCACTATGGAACCGAATATACCTGTATATCTGTTCATATGCTTTGATATCCTTGCATTCATCGATTTTTGGACATGAAGGATGATGTGCAAGTGCATGGACCAAGTACGGAAGAATGTACTCCGGGTCGCACATCTCGAGGATTTCTTTCAAATTCTGATTTTCCTACGAAATTTAATTTTAGTAAGATTTGATATAGACATACAGTTATAAAATATCAAACAAATTTCTGACACAATCTAGAGATTGAGATTGGAGTCGTTGAAAGTAGGGTTGCAAACGAACCGAACGTTCAGCGAACAATTCGTGAACCGTTTGGCGGGAAGTTCGTTTGTGTCCGTTCGTCTAATAAATGAACGAACACAAACAGAAAAAACTCGTTCGTTTAGCTAAATGAACAAACATGAATTTATGCCGCGTTCATTCATTTATGTTCGTGAATGTTCGGTAACGTGTTCGTTTGTGTGCGTTTATGTTCGTTTGTGCTCAATAGCTCATTAGGAGTTTTAATTTACATAGTATAGTTAAATACTTCCAAATTCCTACTGATAAAATATTTAACAAATATTGGTGTATTGTATATTACATACCGCTTGTTTGTATTCATTTGTGTTCGGTTATGTTCTTGAACGCTTGTTTGTGTTCGTTTGTGTTTATGTGCATTCTTTTGTGTTCGTTACCAACAATTAACGAACAAACACGAGCATGTTCATTTCTGTAATGAACAAACACGAACAAAAAATCTCGTTTGGTAAGCGTTCATGAATAGTTCGTGAACACATATATTTCGTTAACGAACACAAACAAGGTCTTGTTCGTGTTCGTTCGGTTCGTTTGTAGCCCTAGTTGAAAGTAACCTCAAATACCACTTCGAGAATAGTGTTTTGGGGTCCGAAATCTAATAAGAAGGCACAGGCATATTTGGAGTCCAAACTCTTGTCTTTTATGTACTGGTGTACTTTGTTGAGAAATAGTTTCTTAACCTCGGGGAATCCAACCTGCTTGCATCGTACAAAAAAAGGTAAACATGTGACCAGTCTATAAAGTTGTTTACAATAAAAGTTTACCTCTGATGTTCTCATGGTAAGGTGAAATAAATCGATGGGAATTTTCTTATCCCAGTGCTTCGATAGACGTATAATGGCCTTAGCTGAAGCTAGCTTTAAATGAGCCTTATCAACAGAACTAGTACAAATAAAAACATTTTTCAAAGGGTGTACTTGCACAACCATGAAACCGAAACTAAAGTAACCAATGGTACCTTGATTCAACATCTTTTGAAATTTCCCCAAAAGAAAGTAAATTCTGAAGATCTTTTAACAGCTCATCGATGCCAACACGAAGATGTGCATCTTTTACTGGCAGGTAGCTCTTCACCAGAGTTTTAATGCCAAATATCTACACAACAAACTTGTAAGTTTCATAAACATATATATATATACACACACACGTTTTACTCTAAGAAAAGTAACCTTTAATGAACAGAGTTCGCTTCTGGCATCCCATGATTCTTTCGCTTTATCTCCAGTTTTCTGAAACATAATAAAGCAAATTGTTACATTACCTTGATCATATATTCATATAAATCATATTAAATAACAAGTATCAGATAGCAGGTGGGCTTGAGTATCATACCTGACCACAACTTAAGATAGATTTTCTTATAAAGCCAATGACTTTACTCTCTTGTGTTTCGAAAACCGGCATCGCAATCTGTGCTATACACCCTAAAGACTGTAAAACAGAAGGTAGATTTGTCCTCTTCTCTAGTATATCCACTAATCGCTGCATCGTTATATAAGGAAGATAAACTGCAACAATCAATACATGTATATAATAATAAAGTGTTGCATGATATATGAAGTTAGAACCTTATATAGAACCGAAAGTGATTTGAGCCCTTGATCCTTTGTAATGGCTGCTAACGCGTGTACCGCATACTTCGCCTGCTTCCTAGTACCCTCTAAGCATATTCTTTCAAGTATAAGGTCTAACGAACTGTAGAAATATTAGTATAATATTAAGTGCCTTGAAAACATATCCAAAGAAGATTCTTCCGTTACGAAAATTAATAATATCGAAAATCCAAACCTAGATGATTCTCCCGATTGTTCACGAATGGTTTCACCAGCTTTTGCTAGTACGTGCAAAGCGCCTTCCTTGATTACCTCATCATCGTCCTCAAGAAGATGGGCCAAATCATTTTCCATCCCGCTTAACAACAAAGGACTGAAGCACCCAACGATCTGCATAACATATTATTATTGTTTGGAGATAACTTACAAGTGGTAAAAGGACAACTATATATGCATGGTTGCAAAGGCGCTCCCAGGGAGTTGCGAGTACTCAGCCTAGGCGGAGAGTACTTGGGGAGTACTGGAGTACTCGGACATGTTAAATTATAAAGAAATTAGTTTTCAGGGAATTATATATATGTCAAATATCATAAGTTTACAAATAATACATGAATATCAATATAAATAAAAAATACATGTTTAAATAGTAAAGTATTTCAAAAATTGATATCCATTCCTTGAAAAATGATATTTATTATTTAATATGATAAACATAGGAATTATGTTTTATTTTTTTAAAGTCCACCACAGCCCGAGTTGACCAACTAGATCTAATTCTGGCCGAGGTTGACCGCATTTGATCGTCTCCGAGTAATTAGGCAGAGTTGAAGAAAATCGCCTCCCGTGGCGGAGGTTCTTGATGGCCCGGGAGAGCCCCGACCCCCACTGATTTTTCGCTCGCAATGTTAACTTTTACCGAAAATTTCAAAAAAAAAATTGTAGTATAAAATATTGGATTTTTAAGAGTCCGGCCCACTGATTTAGATTTTGAGAGTCCGGCCCCCACTGATTTTCCATTCGAACTCCGCCACTGATTGCCTCGGTGACGTACCTTGTAGCAAGTACTCAACGAGTACTAGGCCTTCTAGACCTTGTTTTACGACATTGTATACATGTAACAAATGAAACATTACCGCAAGTATATCCATGCAAGCCTTAGTTAATGTTTTGTTCCCATCACTTTTCTGTAGGTCAGTCTCGAGAACAAGATCTTTGAGAAACTCCTTATCGAAGATTGTGTATGAGCATTTTATAGAGAGAGTGCTTAAAAGTTCGTAAAGAGGATGCTTCTCGTCAACAATCTTAAGCAACTCATCCTGCCAAAAGAACAATAATTATAAATAAAAGACACCACTACTTATCGATTGACGAATTAATAACATCTTCTGAACAGTTGCTTACCCGAAGGGTTCGACTTTTATGAGAACTAGTGGTGGCATCCAGTAGTGTTGTCAATATCTTCCAAATGTTATCGACATCTTTTGATTGATCGAGAAGCTGAAAATCTGCTTCTGCTTTTGTGGGATTAACTAAACAATGAGATATAGACCGAATACATGGTGCGGCTTTCTTCTGTAGCTCCGAAGCGTCGTTATCCTGTAAATACGTCTGCCTAAGTGAAAGATACTTGTGCAAATCTAGTTGTAACCTGCAATGCAAAGGGATATCATCGGAAATACGTATTTAACAAACAAAAAGACATTTAGAGATGCAAATGGAATGCACATGTACGGTATTCCCAAACCTTTGCTTCTGCTCCAGTAATTTCTTTAAAGCCTTCACCTCGACTTCATCGAAATTTGAAAATAGTTTGACCCACTTTTTAACCTTATCTTTGACTGAAAATTCAGCTGGGAATAGAGACATGTATAGAATTTGCTCAACCGTGTCGGGTCTGGAAAATGGATAAATTTAATTACATCAGTTCAGAAAGTCGAATAATGGCTTATACGTGATATATGCCCTCTAGTTTTGCCAAAAAAAAAAAGATCAATAACGTACTCAAGATCTTTCTCGTATAAACATTTCAAAATTCTTCCAGGAATCCAATTATAGTCATCATTTAAGTTCGATCCACCATGTTGCTTCAAACACGAGATTCGGTAGATATCAGATAGCCTCTCCAACGTATACCTTTTCACAAGAAGCTGTATTACAAAAAGAATATCAATTGGCGTGATTCATGTGTATTTGTTTGTTTTAACGCAAGTAGAAAACAGAAAGACGCTTTACAGATTTGTCCTCGAGGTGGGCAGCAACAAGCTTTATGGTATCAGATGAAATAGACGACAAATCATGAGAAGCTACATCTGAAACTACCGCAACCACTTGTTTCCGTATACTTTCATCATCATCCGACAGCCGGTCACGCAGGGCACCTAACATTTAACCCCAAATAACTATCAAACATCATGCAAGAAACCGAATGAAACAGAGTAAAACAGAACTTACCAAGTAACTTAGGAGCTTCTTCTCTGAACGGGTCAGACAACAGACACAGTTTGACCTTTTCAAGGACAGACATCCGGACCTCAATGGTATCATCGGATGATCTCTTCAAAAACTCCGTAAATATCGGATGAAACGTCTTCGGAATGGCGGATCCCTTGTGTGCAAACAAGTCTCCTACCAGTCTCACCGCCTTTACGCGAAGGTCTACTTTATCTGTCTATAAATGCCAAAACTTTAATTAATAAAATTGTTTTCAAAACGAACATCCAAACACTCTTAAACAGAGATAAGATATGCTAATGATTACCAGTAGTTCTTTCGTCAGGCTTGGCACGACTTTCTTTAAAACCTGAGGAGCACAGCGATATACGTCATAGATAACTTCATGGTAGTCGATATGATGTTTCGAAGCTCCGGACATTGACGATAAAATAAACTGCTTAATCCCAGGTTCAAGTTTTCCAGCACATTGCCTGATAACTTCCATACCGAGCCTCCTTGCTGCTTCGCTTACATCCTAAGAAACGAAGTTGAAATTTTTTTAATAACCATATATTAGTCATTAGTAATTAAAAAACGAGATTATCACTAACGCACTTTCTTATCACGGCCTAAAACAGATAAAATGGTGAGTAAAAGGTCCTCGCCGATATCCTCACTTTCTTCCAAAAGAACCGTCATTATTGTCTCCATCGCCACGGTAACGATTTCGGTATGCTCGTCACTTTATGTAAGAAAGAAAAAATCAGTCAGGTATTCTGCTTATCATTCGACACTAGGTTAGAGTTAAGAAACTGAACCTGGCAACATTGAAAAATGTTTTAAACATTTCATTAACTAAATCATCACACTCGAGATCCAACATCACGACAAATGATCGGTACTTTGCTACGGTATCCAGTATGTTTACTATCCTTCCAAAAGACGGGTCTTTGGTATCTTTTAACCCTTTGAAAGTGCTAACAAACAAATGAAAGATGTCCTGAAAGCAAATGGAAAACAACAGTTGGTACCAGAAAAATAAAAAATGACCATAATCCTATACAGTTAATGCGTAAAATATCGGATATCGGTCAAGGACCGATATTTGAGATATAGGTTATCTCTTGGTGAGATATCGGTAATTTTAATATAATGCAGAATTTATGTATATAGCAATCTAACACCAACAATTCAGTGATATATCAGTGATATATCGGTTATACCGGTCAAATATCGGTGATATATCGGTTGTATTGGTCAAATCTCAGTGATATATCGGTTATATCGGTCAATATCGCCGATAATATCAGTACCGATATTTGACACCGATATTTTACTAGGGGACTGATATAACCGATATATCACCGATATTAACTGCATAGCCATAATCAAGTCATGTAAATAAAAAAATACCTTCAAAACATCATCGTCATATGGGGCTTCAGGGGCGGTAATTCTGGTTATCTCACAAGTGCATGCTGCAACAAGAAGCTTAACTTGTTCGTCTTGATGTTTTAGATACTCTGGCTTGACAATAGCATTCATTAGAGTCTGCATAGACTCCAACAACGCCTTTGATGGTGATTGGACCATTTCAGAGAGAGATGCTGCAGCTTCCTACAATTACACCATTTCAACTTATGTTCATCAGTTTATGAACCTCATCAATAATCACATGAACTTAATTATGACAAAAAAAAAAGGTCTTAATTATATGAACAAGAAGGTTGTACGACTAATCGTATCCGTAAAAGTGTAAAACACTAAACTTTAGTATAGCTTAGCTATCTAAACAAGAACATATACATAGGTAACTGATTATTTAAAACAACAAATGATAAAATTTACCATCACTGCTGACGAAACTCATTATTCCAAATTGAGCCCTAATTTTAACCTAATTATGTCTAACAAACCCTAATTTTGTTAAAAAGACAAACTTTTTTGTAAATTCTCAGGAATCCAAAAACCATTTATTTATCAAGCCATGTATGCACCAGTTGTGTTCAAGCAGGGATGTGAATCAAACTCATGACCTATAAGTTCAAACCACTTGAACAAGCCCAATTAAAGTGTAACTTCCTCTCAATTAAGATACCCAATTACAAACCCTAAAACCACCAAAACCATATTAAAAATACCCATCTCAAATTCTTAATACCAAAATCTAAAAACAGTAACTTTGAAGTGAAATTGACAATTATAAACAATAAACCAGTCAATTTTCAAACCCAATACATACCCAGCCCTATGAGCCCTAACTTTCAAAACTAAATTCACACAGGACTTTCATCAAACACATAAACTGCACCCAAAACTGCATTACCCAACACTCAAATACCCACAAATTAACCACTTAAAACACAAAAATCCCACAAATTCAAAACCCCAGAATTCAAATTCCTCAAAAATTAAACCTCTACAAGTTCCACAACATGACTCCAAAGCGAACAAAACATGAATTACATGAACAATTCTTGTCAAAGACTCTGAAAAAGATAGAATTTTTACAACTGAAATGAAGAAAAGAGTACCGTTAGAAGGGTAACAACAGCATCTTTACTTGCAGGTGGGTTTTGAAGGCTGGATCCAACTTGCTTGAGTTGAATTTGCAGCTTTTGAGCCATGGTTTGTGGTTAAGAACTCAGGGTTACTTTTGAATTTTGTGTTTAAATCGACATCTGAGAGATAGAAGAAGAAGAAAAGGGGGAACCGAGAGAGAGCGTATGAAGTCTGTGTGTGTGTGTTTAACTATGTGATTGGAGAGTTGTTATATTTGGGGTGACTTCAGACCGATCTCAAAAATGAGTTTACACACTTTGGGTTTACCACATGCAAGTCTCCTTTTGTTTCTCCTTTTTTTATGGTTTTTTGTTTCTTTGGTTTTTGAAATTGGTGTCTTAAAAGTGTAATTATTTACATATATTTTATAAAATTAAGTGAAATTTAGGTAAAAATTAGTAAGTCATTTGTCAAATACTAATTTTAAAGGAAAAAAAAAACGAAACTAAGCTAAACTAAATCATCTGCAAGACTTACTAAAACAGTTACAGTTATATAGTTATTATAGTTTTATGTTTACTTACGTTAAAATAGTTTAGCTGAAAGTATGATCAAAGTCGAGTTCTTGTTATAGAAAGAGAATATCTATAGCATTGATGGGAGATTAAAGCTTTGGAGTTATGAGAGTCGTCGGAATGAGGTCGGTCGGAATAGTGAAACGATGGAATTTGATGCGATATTGAATGACATTCGTGAAATAAGTAAGTCTGAGAGGTAGATATTTGTTAGTTAGCGGTTTCGTTTTAAGCTTCAATAACTGAAGTATCAACCCTTAGGTTTAAAAAAGTTGTTTGGTTTAAAACGTTATTTGAAATGAAACGCGCTAAATATTTGAAAAGTTATGAAAATGGCGGCAAATAATATTATGACGACCAAACCGCATTATATGTTTGAAAGGTTGTAAAAATAGAAGCTTGGAACTAAGTCATACCGAAAAAATTGATAACAAAGATTAGAAACCATGAATCCAATAAAATAGAACATTGTTAATTAAGATATTGTTGTTTCCAAATTCAGTATATGACTAGATTATGTATTAAATCGAAAAATTTTGGGTCATCATATTTGTATTTATTTGTTTTGATTAGAATGTCCATTTATACATACATAGTGCTAGAGCGGTGGTAGTGTGATGTCGCATGGGACACAAACACTAATAATCAATGTCCATTTATACATAGTGCTAGAGGGGTGTTAGTGTGATGCAGTAGGAACACAGACATTGGTATAACATGTTATTTAACATGTTATTTTTTGAAAGATTAAAAAGAAACTATAGCTATATCATCTTTTTGGTTATAACATGTTATTTTTGGTCATAAAACACAAACTCTCGTCTTTTTTGGTTTCTCAAAATACAACACAAAAATCTAGTACAAAAGTATCTAGCACAAAAAATGCAGTACGAAAAATCTATGACAAAAATCCACTACAAAAAAACAGCACAAAAATTTAGTAAAAAAGATCTAGCACAAAAAATGTAGTATGAAAAATCTAGGACAAAAAATTCACTACAAAAAAATTAGCACAAAAAATTCCAGTGCACAAAATGGAGCACAAAAATCCAGTTTAAAAAATATAACACAAAAATATTATGAATATATAAATACAACATAATTTTTGGGGTTTTTAATTAATTTTATATAGCAACATGGGACTCAAATTAAAGATAAGAAGTTTTATTTTATGGTGTAATTATTTTTTAAATAATGTCACATAAAAAAGTTATGAACGCTAAAAATAAGGAAATTTGAAAAAAATCAACATAAGTGGTTATTCCAAAAGTACACTTGCACCTTTTTTTCTTACACTTTGATGTTAACCAATAAATTTAAAAATGAAGGATCGGGATACTTTCTTAGCCTATTTAAACGTAATCAAGTTTTTTATTTGATCATAACCTTGCCCTTTCTTTAAATAAAACTACACTAATATTTGGAATGCTATTACAATCAACTTGTTAGTAAACTAGTATTGTTAATAGGGCTGACATAACGGGTCAATCCGATTTGTTAAGACACGAACCCGAAACATGTAAACACGAATACAACACGAAATCTTATCGTGTCAGATTTTCAAAACACGAACACGAACCTGTTAATAAACAAGTTACACTAAGTGACCTGTTAAGACACGAAAAAATTACCAACGTATCATACGACCTGTTTAAGACATGGACACGACATGTTAAGACACGAACACGACCTGTTTAAGACACGAACACGACCGAATTAGGGAAGCTGCGAACCGAATTGGGAATGGTGGTGTTTATGAGATAGATTTAAAAATTAGGTGTTGGATTGTGGAAAAGGAATCACGTGTGTTTGTGTATAATCCATCCTAGGTCCCACGACTGATGACCCCATGTCCACACCCACATATAATATTTTCTAATTATTAACAAGTACTTAACGGGTCTTAACAGGTTAACGGGTTTTAACCTGTTTAGACACGAAATCTGTTAAGGTCTTATCGTGTCGACCTGTTTTAGACACGAAACTTGTTAAGGTTAAACACGAAACATGATAACTTCGTGTAAGTTCGTGTCGTGTTATCGTGTTCGTGTCAGAATTGTCAGCCCTAATTATTAATTATTAGTCTTAAAATATCATGTATTACTCTTACATAAGACTACATTAGGGGTAGTCTAGCACTACACTAACTTGCTTTGTGTTACACTAGTAATTTGACCCGCTGGTGATGCGTTGCGGGCTCGTTGCAAACATCAAATGGATCAGTTCAAACGTTATGTGATGCGTTAACCATATAAAAAATCGTGTTTCAACGTATCCAGTTTAACTCAACGTAACTTGTATAAGCATTAACGTACCTTGTATAAGCATTGCATTTGGATAAAAATGTAAAGTAAATCAAATTTGTATCTGTATCGTACAATCATAACATATTTATATGTGACATGACACATACATAGGAATCGTATCCAAAAAAGAAAACATAAAAACATGTATAAAGAAAAAATGATACGTATAATCAAAATGGATTAATTAGAGCTTAAAAATAAACCATAAAAGAAAACCTATTCACATTAGGGGGACATCATGAGTGTTCTGCAAAGTAAAATTGTACGCGTTGCCCGCGGGGGGGGGGGGGGGGAGGGGGGGAAGCGTAGAGTGACTCGAATTTATACCGTCGGGTGAAAACGTATTATATTCGACCTCACTCGTTTTGTAACAAAATTTACGCCGAAACGTTGACCAACCGAAATTTACATAAAATAAGCATAAAAGTACATTATATTTGACATGATTCGTTTTGAAAAAAAGTTAGCGTCAAAATGTAGACGAATCCGAATTTATACCTACACATACGTAAAAATACGCACGCAAAAAAGTAGTTTTTAAAAAGTAACGGAACGATAGGGGTAAACTCAAAACTTTAAAAATTTGAGAGGGCCAAAATGGTATTTTACAAAAATTTTAAAGACAACGAATAATTAGTTTATTAAAAGGGGACATCATGAGTGTTTTGCAAAGTAAAATTGCACGCATTGCCGGGGGGGGGGGGGTCGAAGCATAGAGTGAGTAGAATTTATAACGTCAAGTGAAAACGTATTATATTTGACCTCACTCGTTCTGTAACAAAATTTACTCCGAAACGTTGATCAACCAAAATGTACATAAAATAAGTATAAAAATGTATTATATATTTATATTTGATATGATTTGTTTCGAAAAAATGTTAGCGTCAAACGTAGACAAACTTGAATTTATACGTGCACGTACGTAAAAATATGCACACAAAAATGTAGTTTTTAAAAAGTAAAGGAACTAAAGAGGTAAACTCAAAACTTTAAAAACTTGAGAGGGCCAAAATGGTATTTTATAAAGATGTTAAAGACAACGAAAAATTAGTTTATTAAAACAGAAATTAACGATCGAGTGCTATGGAAGAAAAATTAAATTAGTTAAATATTGGAAGGTTAGTATGCTAAAAAAAATGACAAGGGATTAGGATTGTCATATGAAAAAAAGTTGAGGGGGATTGGTGGAAAGTAGAAAGTCGGAAACCACCGACTTTCTACTTTAAGATTATGTATAACTAGGTAATTTTTAAACGTCGCATATTCATGTGTGGGGAAAGGGTGGGGACTAAGGATACCACAACAAATCTAGGTTGTATGATTACTATCAGAAATCTTGAAGGTGTTGAAGTTCAAACGGGTCTTTGAGTTGAGATGTCAGTTAGTAAACCAAGATAAAAAGTTGATGTTTCGCCTGCCTTTTTGGAAGCAAATGGAATACACAATGGTGACAAGTGCAGTTTCACCTATGTCAAAAAATGAAGCTAGTTGTTTCTAAATTCAATTTCAAAAAATAAGAAAGAGCAAGTGATGATTGGTGATGGTTAAGTGGTAATGGTTTTTTGTGAATGAATGGTTGGAATCATCTTAAGTCTTACATGACACATATTAATGTTGTTTTTTGTTTACCATGTTCATGTTTAAAAAGTGATTTATTTGGTAAAACATCTAAACTTTTGGTTATATGTTTGAATGGTTACATTTATATGGGTCTAACGGTCTATATGTTGATCCATTTTGAGCTGTTAAAGTTTAATGTTTATATATGTATTGGTTTAATGTAGTTTTTATTTTTCAGTTATATTACTTATTATACAGAATCCTTTTAGTTAATATTTAGGCTACTAGTTGGTTTTTTTAACAATATTTTACATGTTTAATATATTCGTTGAACATTTATGGAACAATAAAATCACTTTTAGTTGTTGATTCACGAGCGATGGAATCTCATTTTAATTTGTGAAATTACTTTTATTCTTTAACTACTAATGATATTCATAAACTTGTTAATATTGTCGTAGATTCCTTCGTTACACGCACTCAAAACTCAAGGCGGAAGAAGAAAAACATACGCATGCGCCCTTATACAACTACTTATATGACCATTTCAACATCATTTGAAATTAAGACTATGACAAATAATTTTTGTATGTACGTTATATTTTATCTTTAAAAAATGTAAAAGATGTTTGTTATTCATTTACCATTTAAATGATGTTTAATTGCTAAGTCGTGTATCGTACGGGTACTTATCCTAGTTCACAATATACATATAATATTGTAAAAAGAATATAAATATATTAATATGTATCATATATTTAACTAATCATATCGGCTATTTACTTTTGTTTAACTCATCTTACATTGGAATGGGGTGTGGAAGAAAAAAATCAAAACCATTAGGTTTTGGTTAAAAATAAATGATTTCAATTTTAAAAGAATCTCTTATAAGTATAATTCATGAAAAAGTTTATGTTAAATTTAGTTTGGATTGCTTTGTAATGTAGAAATCTAAATGTTGAAAGCATAATGTAAAGGGAAAAAAAGGAACCTAAAGGAAACAAGACCAACCAGGTGATTTAATCTGAACTATTTAACTAATATAAAATACAAAACAACCAAAAGAAAATAAATAGTTGGAATTGGTTAAAAGGAGGTTAAGGGGTTATATGATAGCCTCTAAATGATTCCATTAAGAGGTTATTTCTGAATCGATCAGAGGTATAGTGTGTTTAGTTAAATAAAAGGAAACCTCTGAATCAGTTAGATTTATAAACATGCTAAATATAGCCTCTTATTCGGCTAGAGGTATTAACGCCTTATATGGTGGGTTCCAAACAACCCCTAATGTCGGGATTCAAACTCGTGCATGTAACCTTAAATACGTGTGTTTTATCCATCATAGTAGGTTGGTGATTATGTTATTATGTTTATTTAAACTTTATATGTATTAACATTGCAAGCGGTGAAAAATAAAATAAAAAAGGATCCACCACCCACACCCACCAATCAAGGATGACTACTGTAGATCCCCTTTATGTGTATATATATGATTACTCTACATGAGAATGACTTAAATAGGATATCATATATCATATACAAAAGACTAAATTGCATAAATCAATATTTATGTTATACCTAAACTGCACTTCATATCATAAAGGTTGATTTGTACAGAATGTTATTATATATATAGTAAAATATTTGTTTGCAAAAACATTATTATTTGTTAATAATTATATATTTATATATAAAAAATAGTTTTAAATTTATTTATAAAAATTTTGATTTTAGTATTTTTTATAAAGTAAATAATAATGACAAGATAAATTACTTTTTATATAAAGTATAAATAAAACACAAATTACAAGAACTTTATTTAAAAAAAAATTGGGTTTTAGTTATACTGTATATAAAAAGTAATTTATCTTATCATTATTATTTACTTTATAATATATATAATTATAAAAATATTCCGCACATTTAACGACGTGTCTCTCTAAACCACTGTGTCCCCCTTCATATGCCACGGTTTCACATCTTACATAACCCCGAGCGCCACCGTTAGTATCCGGCCATGTTATCACTGTATTAAACATTTACATCAATGTTTTCGGTACGACACAGTGAAATATATATTGAGGGTCTGATGTTATGCAAATCTTACATCGTGGCCTCTAATTGTATATTGCGAAGATCTAATGTGAAGATTTTGTGATTATGGTGGTGGCCCTTGACGGTTATCTCTATAACCACAAGGAAGCAAATAGCATCAAAGAAATGATTCTTGTACAAATAAACAAAATCCTAATATGATCCTACTCACTATCGTACCATTATACATTCCTTTTGTCTTTTATTTAGTTGAATATAAAATACATGCATTAGACCCCTCTAGTGGTAACGTGAAAGGGCGTGGAGGGCAAAAAAAGCCCCATAAAACCCGCCACACCGTCTCCTA
Organism: Helianthus tuberosus; assembly: GCA_030545235.1. Taxonomy (NCBI): domain Eukaryota; kingdom Viridiplantae; phylum Streptophyta; class Magnoliopsida; order Asterales; family Asteraceae; genus Helianthus; species Helianthus tuberosus. Next base: position 70,655,983 of record CM060452.1, on the reverse strand, counting down.
GGGCGTTTTTTGTCTTTCTTTTTGAATGGCATTTTCTTTTTCATGTCTGAGATGAATGTGAATGGCCAATAGGATCCTCCCACATCTATTTTGAACCCTTTTTATATTTATTTAATAAATAATTGAACAAAATTGAGTAATAATTGAAGGAGCAAGAAAGGGGTTTGAACCACTACACCCTTTTTGGATGAAAACTGCTCTTGTTGACGTGACGTCCACATAGCAGAAAACGCCTCTAAGGGGATTGAACCACTACACATAGTCTTAGAATTTAGATTAAGAAATTTCACTTTGTATAATTTTTTCGTTATAATTTTAATAAAATTTAATATAAATATATATACACACACATAAGTAGACAATATTTTTTTTATTACCACAAAAGATTTCTCTTCAAAAATATAGCTGGGTAACAAAAAAACACTTACAAAGCATTGAAGGTTCATCAAAATTGAACAATAATAAATGATTTAATCATATAATCATATAACGATATATAAAAAAATAAGCATTACATATCATTCTTTTAAAAATCAGATCTAAAAACAAATTACATATGTTTACAATTATGTAGTTGTTCTCTAAACGTGATAGTTTAGAATCATATTAACAGGTTCATAAAATTTTAAATATTAAAGTTAGTTTACCCTATTATTGTTGTTGTTGATTTAACTTGAAATTAGTTGTTTTTAAAAATGTTTTGTTTCTTTTGAGTAAGTAACTAAAACTCAATAAAAAATGATCGAAGATGTGTATCACTATATCTTTGGCAGTAACAATTTTTAATGAAACCAAAAACATTCAAAATCAGCATCCCGCTGTAACGCACGGGTTAGCGGCACCTCGTTATTAACGAATAATAATGTTTTTGCAAAAAAAAATATTTTACTGTATATATAATAACATTTTTCACAAATCAACCTTTATGTTATAAATAATCTTTTTGCACAAATCAACATTTATGTTATAAAAGACCATAGTACCCTCACATGCAAAGCATGTGAGGTAACTTAACTGAGTTTTTGGACGACGTTAGTTGTAAAGGTTATAAAACGTTACAAAACATGAACATAAAGGTTGGGTTTTACCGATTTCATAGTGAAAGGTATGAAGTGCAGTTTAGGTATAACATGAAGGTTGATTTATGCAATTTAGTCTATACAAAATATTACAAGTTTAATGTAGAACAAATTAATTCGCCCACAAACCCACATTTATGAACTCACTTACCCCTCCTATTAGAGCTCTCTTCTATTCTATATGAAAACTTCAAGTGCACAAGAAGCAACATATGTAGTTTGTAATTAGAGGTGTTGAATGATCTCACTCATAGTTATATTTACGTTGCAATAGTTTCTTGAAATTTCACGAAAACTTCATAAAAATACTGTGAAGACTACCAAAATACTATAATGACTGCATTATGTTAAATTAAGATTATCAATCTTTTTAGAGCGTAATCATGTATTCTACTTTGTAATTTTATCTTTCAGCTAATCACATATTATAAGTGCTCTAAAGATGTTATTACATCTTTTAAATATTAATTATGAACCAACTACACTCTTTTCTCTCAAAGTTTAATTTTTATTAAAAAATATGTCTTTAACCAATGGTTTAGTCTAAACAAAAAATAGGTCTAAAAACATATTAGAAAAGACACCCATAGATTTCAATGATAGATAACGCACCTCGTTCGTTGTTATGGTTAATTTATGTGAGTTTAACAAAACACAAATGAAATAAGTACAAGTTAAAACTTTTCACTTTGTTCTTCAACCAAAACCTCCTCCCAAACACATGATATGTGTTTTTAGCAATTACCCGCATTTACAATACCCAAACAAGTTAAAAAAACATTATTATAAATCTTATAAAACATTTAACTAAATCTAAACATTTAATGGAAATTGATTATCTTATTTAAAATTACCAAAAACATGCTATAAAACCATTATTTTGACACTTTCCAACTCAAAGCTATCTTTTTATTATAAAAACAATATAGAGTAGGCATACATACCTTTCTTACCAAACATATGTGTCCAAACTCGAATTATGTTGATTTTCTATGAATTTAAACAAGTTAGCATGGCATTCGTGTACAATTACGAAATTATACACAACTATTAAATGTATGTAGCGACTGTTTGAAAACATATACACGATTTCTAACCGATTAATCCATTATGAGTGTCATTCGCACCTTACAACTAAAAAACAACTTCAGTTATGAACACTATCTTTAAGAATACAAATCCGAGTGAGAGTTAACTTAGATGTTTTTTTAAGAAAGGTAAGTTATAACACATTCCAATCCTTGATATCACCATCAATTTAAAGGTTGTTCTAAAAAATTGACTTCTTTTTTTACTCTCGCAAGTATTCTTCGTGTACGTTTTTATTATGTTTGGTATCAAATGAAGAAAGATTACTCTCTTCTCTCCCTTCTTCTATTTTAATTTAGTGAAATTGCATATTACGTCTCTTAAAACATCTGTATTTCATCACTAACAACATTAGTTAGGGGTCTAGCATCAAACCCGTCATATAATCCAATATCATACGGTTTGCACGCAAAGAACTCACAGTCTTTATGTTGTTCGAGTGGAGACTTCTTAGATGGTCACCCGTCATTGGCTACTCACACCCAAACACGTTGAACTAGTGAGTTATCATTTCAATCAATAATTGATGCACACAAAATGTGTTTGGTGTAATTAAGACAAAGGGCTTTCTTATGTACCTAGGAGAGCGCCTATTCAAAACCAATGTAGGATTGCCTACAATGTTGTAATCACCTCCTTATGGATACATTGCTTCTTTATGGATACATTATCCTCTTTGAGGTTTTCTCCGCCATCCCAATCAAGAATGTGGGATTCATTTGTTATGTCTTCCCGAATGACACAAACGTGGATCTAACACCATTTGTAACATCCGATCCATCACACCAACCAACATTGTTGTTTCCCACAAAAAGCTCAGTAAATTCTCTAGTTTCTTCTATATTTTTCTTATTATCGGTGTTTCTTTTGGCACACATGAAACTTTTGCACACGACTACACACAAAACACCCTCTTCTTTTCCATCAAATTTATTAAACCCTCCACCTCCTTTTTTGACACTTATAGAGTTATAGCCCATTATTTATCAAGGTGTATCCACTACTACCTAATGGGTTGGTAAATTTCCAAAGCTTAATGTGTTTAATTATATCAATTTGTGTGAAATTGAATACCATACTTTGAGATGGTTTGTATTTTGCAGGCCTTGATAGGTTTAAGGTGTATTTTGGAAGCTTTACGAGCTTTGGAATGAAGGTAACAAGGAAATGATGCATTTAGGAGCTTACGGGAGCTTAAATAAGTGCATTTCGGTAACTAATTGAGAAATGGGAAGCACATGGAAGCATATGGAAGTAATTGAGAGTGGTTTTGAGAAGAAAGGAGAAAACATGGGATGAGAACGCAAGTTACTTCATTCGGGACGCAACAAAGGGCGCATGAAAGTGTGGATTTCAGAGCAGGTACACATAATGCGTCCCCCATCAGTTACAAATCGTAAAAGTACCCTTTTTGACCTAGGATTAAACTATGAGTGGCTAATTTCTCCAAGATCATCCCCGGGTGAAAGATTTTGAGTTTCTAGGGTTTGTTTTTCATGTTTTGGTTTGATACAAACATTTGTTAATCTTTGATTGAAATTATGTGAATCATTTGTTGGTATTGCTTTGAACTCGAAACGAAATTGTTAAGTTTTATTGCAACCATTAAGTTGTGATTTATGCTAGGGTTTGGTTTTTGTTCTTGATTAACAAAGTATACTATTGTCTCATATTGTGATGGTTATCTTGCACCGGTTGCATATGATAGATGATTGTTGATGTCTAAGATTAGGATTTCAAATTAGCAAACTCAAGAAGTCATTCGTGTTCATAACATAATCAAATCATTCATGGTGGGTAGCCCCAGATACTTATTAATCCGAAACCCGGGTGTGATTCTTTTCTAAATAGTGTTCACAAATCCATTTTAATTACCATTTAGATATTCATCATTCCAAATAACATTATTAAATCGTTTTCTACAAAGCAGTTGAAATCACATTGTTGGTTCGCACTTTCAAACACAACTTTAAAGATGAAAAGCAAGCTTCATAATTGACCCATTTAATCAATCTAAATCTAAACACTAACCACAAACTCTTCGTGGTTCGGCACCCTTCTTACCACTAGCTATATAGTTAAAGGTACTAATGAACATATTATAAATCTATCTTTGATTGGACCCTCGACATCCGATCACTACCGCAAAGGCTCAAACTAGGTATCATCCTATAATTTCCTAAATTTTCACAAACATCATTTTAACCCTTTTTAGCGTAAATGACATACTCAACCAAAGTAATCAATGTAAATAAAACTCTTTCACACAAAAATTTGAATTTTATGAATTATACCCAAGATTGAGATGTTATAAAAGGCATGTAAAGCGTATTTGTAAGTTTATGTGCAATTTGGTAAAAGGAAAAAGTAACACGAGACATACTTTTTATCTCTTTTAGTGAAATGCATGCATTAAACATGTTAACTTTAGATTAATTAGATATAATATATACGTAACAGTGGAATTTAGTCCGAGGTTATTCTTTTCTCACTAGATATGGTTCTTTTTCTCATTTGGAACACATTAAACATTACTAGTTATGAAAAATGCGAAGTATGCTAAATATTTACATTAAACAACATATTAAATTAATAATTAATAAAACAACCTTTTTTAAAAACTTGGAGTTCGGCATCCCGTCTAGAGATTAATTTTTAATTAACCCGCAACTTGAAGCTCCTTACTTGTAAGCCTATGTCACACACGACGTTAGTTTTTGTTAAGTGAGTTTATACATAATGGGATAACCTCTTAGTACTCCTATATCCCCATTATTACCTACAATGTATGTTTACTCATTTCACCCCTAATTGAGTTTTTATTAAGTGAGTTTATACATAATCACATCACCTACTTCAGATGATACGTATTTCTTCAATATCATGTTCATCCAATTCTAGTGATATACATTTCACTAATGATCACAAACAACCTTATCATACCCCTGATTCTGATTCTGGTGGGCTTGATTTAAGGTATATATGATTGATTATTCACAAAATTTTTATGCAACGAAAGATAAAGGTTAAACTATAAAAATAATAGTCATACAAAAGTTTAACAAAATTCATAGATCAAACTACACAAAGGTTTGATTGAAGACGAAACAATGATGACCAAGACTGAAAACATAAAAGCTTCAAAATGTCTTGGGAGACATCATAAATTCAAGTCTAATGAGTCGCAAGTTCCTAAGACATCTTGAACCAAAGTATTCTAGCTTTATTCCAAAAGAGCACCTTAGTCAATCTTTAAAACAGGTATGCTTACACCAGTAAATACAATTAACATACACATTTAGAAATACCATGTCACACCCCAACCGATGGCGGAAACATCGGGGCAGGACGAACAAATCGCTCAAAGCTTCATAACGCTACTTGTTTCGATATAGATTAATCAGATTTCATAAAAAGTATCAAAATGTCAAACATAGAATCAACCAAAACAAATTGTATCAAAACACTATCAAAATTTCAACATGTTCAAAATATTGTTTTTCTAAGATGAGTTTCTAAATTCATCCTAGCTTGATTTCCTGTTTTCCTTCGCCTATCAACCTGCAACATGTATTAAAATAAAATCAACAAAAATGTTGACGAGTATACAAGTTTAATACATAGCATACATATAGTTTAAAATGTGACTTTCTCATATCCAACATGAATAACATATTACAAGTTTCAACATGCTAAGCTCACGTAATCAATATGTTAACCTAAGTTTCCAACGCGTTAATTTTGCTTGTCCCAAAAGAGTAGCGGGAGGTTAACATGCTTGACTCGACAATACCCCAAGACTCAAGGGTTGTGCGTTAACCCTATAGCGCTATAATTGTCAAGGTTGGCTAAACATAAGATTCAACGTTCACATAGCGTATAAGACTCACAAGTATCACAAGTATCATGTTTTCATGTATAATAGTGGATAGAGCATGTTTACCAACAAGTTTCAAGTGTCGTGTGTTTATATAGAATACATGTTGCATCCCAAAGTGTTTAAAGCAAAAAGGGATCGAGTATACTCACAGTGGGTGCTTAGAATCTAAACACAGATTGGTTGGATCGAAGGGAGCGCTGGATCAGCCTACGTGTGGGAACAGAGCATAAGTCCTCTAAGTGCTGACCCGGTTGGAAACAGAGTGTCGAATGGTGCAAAAATCGAGTTTAAGTGTTCGACAGACTATCCGAGCGGATGGGTTCCATCCGAACGGATGATCATCCAGACAGATGGTCATTCGGTCGGATGGTCATTCGGTAGTTCGTGGTTGTTTAAAGTTTTCAATGGTTTGATCAAAGTGTCCTACAAAAGTAAACAACAATTTGTTATCATGGGCAGATCATCTGGACCAATGGTCATCAGAAAGGATGGCCATTCGGGCAGATGGTCAGTGTTCTGAAGTTTCGTAAAATTTTCTAAGTAAAAAGTTTTGAGTTAACGGAGACGGTGTGACGACGTGTCAAGCAACGGAAACACGCCAAATCCAGATCATTCGGTCAGATGGGTACCACCCCTTCGGAGAGATGAGCTGTTCTTGGTCAAATTTCATGTTTGACCCGTTAATCGGTCCATCTCTCCGGTGGATTTTCAAGCCGGCTCGCGACTAAAGAATGAGTCGAGAGTCTGATTGAGTCCCGATTCCATCATTATTGAGTAAAAACTGAAGAAAAGTTTAGAAGTGAGTTGTAAAACGTGAAAGTTTATCAGATCTGAGCCGAAAACATGTGAAAATCCTTTAGATCTTGTATAAAATGTGAAAATCCTTTAGATCTTAGACCAACTCCGACTTATTGGTGCTTCACAACAGTTTGCCTAAGCAAAACGAGTGAAAACCACCTTCGGAAGGTCTAAAATGAGTGTTTTTGAGAAAATGTTAAGGTGTGTGTGTGATTTCGATGAAGAAGATGGAGTAGAAGTGAATAAAGATGAAGATTGGAGAAGATTCGGGGGAAAAAGCTTACAAAGATGCCTTGATTCACGTCTGAGGGCCTGAGAGCGAATGAGCAGTGAAAGGTGAAAATGAAGAGTTAAGTCCACTATTTATAGGTGACACTGACAGGCTAAGTCGAATGGTTACGCTCGGATGGCTAGGTCGGTTGTGAGTGGCAGTCGATCGGATGGCTCGTCCAGTCGAATGGCCATCCGGTCGGATGTTTATCCGGGCGGATGGTCATCTGAGCTGATGTCCATTCGGACGGCCGGTTCACATTTGTTAGTTTTCCAACTTTGTTTTGTTTTGCGAGCGAGGTTAAGTGTTGCGTTGCGTATTATTGTGAATAGCCATTACATATAGCATTATTATTCATCTAGGCGTCCAATTAGCGTAAATAACAAGAGTAACTTCGTGTTTCGGATTCGTGTCTAAATTAGTTTCTCGTTCATCAAGTATTAAAGCATAACAAGTGTCAAGAATCTAGGATAAATACATCGTTCACACATATAAAAAGCATCACAAGAGTCAAGAATCTGTTTAACCATATCGTTCACATATAAGAAGCATCACATAGAGTAATAGTTTCACATAGTTTAACATAATTAAGATTAAAATAGTCTCATTTCCATTATGATCGATCGTCTCGAGTGTACAAGTATCACAGGATAGGAAGTATGATTAAGACTTGCTAAGATAAAAGGGGTATCGAAACGCAGGGCGTTACATACCATAATTCTTAGATAAGTATCTTGATCACCAGTTTTAAAATTTATGCATTCAACTCAGCTATGATAGTGCAACTGTTGGACATTAACCAAGTATACACGTGATGGCGACGGTTTTGTGTCGGTCTAGTTAATTTAATAACTCTAGCACCATTAGGTGGGTTAACTTAATAACTTTTAAACATGTCTACCTAGTTTTAAATTTATAGAAATGATTATTACCTAAACTAAGCACAATTAATAGGCAAACATACCTATCGTTTGTAGTAAAGTTTATGTAAGAACCAAGTATCGAACCCAAAGGATACGACTTTTACTACTCAACTTTAAATTACCAACTAGTTGATTGATTATCTTTTGCTTATTTGTTATTTTATATTTAAACCAATAAAATAAAATCAGGTAATAGAGAATTAGTCGTGTTGCTTTGGGTTCTCGGCTCCACTTGCGATGAATTATAGTTAAGTTATTGGCAAGCGGTGTGGTGAATTAATTAAAAAACCAATATTTTATACTTAAACCAATAAATAAAAGCAAGTAATAGAGAATTAGTAATGTTGATTTGGGTTCTCGACTCCACTTGCGATGAATTATAGTTAAGTTATTGGCAAGTGGTGTGGTGAATTAATTAAAAAAGCACGGCTCCTAGCTAAGGTTACAGACAGGTTTTCATTAGATTTGCAAATTATCTCTTTGAGGTTAAAATAGAATTAGGTTAAATTAAAGTTTATTCATTGCCCTTGCTTAAAAGAAGACTCCTTTTAAAAAGAAATCCCTTAAGTTTAGGTTAAAGACATCTAACTACTCTTCTTCTTCTTCTTCTTCTTCTTCTACAATACTATACTTTATGATCCTTCTAGTCATGATCCATCTTATAGGACCATCAAGGATATATATATAGCTGCTCCATATAGGTTACTAATGACACTTGTGATTGATTAAGGTGATTGATCTTTATTTAACTGGTGGCGTTATAATAATAAATATATATATAAAGACGTATAGGTTTTAACATAGGTTCACCAACCTTGGTGCGAATCAAGCCTAACATATAGATTGTGTTAGACAAGTCGCTTAACCAAGTTTTGGCTTATCATTGAAGCCTAGCATATAGACTGCGCATGCCAACAATGATATCCTTGATAAACGAAGGTTGATCACAAAATGTGTTTCCACAAATGAGTCTACCACTTCTCCAAATTGGGATCCTCCTACTAGTATATGGGTTGTCACACACCATGAGTATATTAATAGGCTTTACACCACTAAGGTTATCAAGAACACCCACACGATCAAAGACCAAAACCGAATCACAAGGCTCATTAACAAAGAAGAAGGGTAGAAAGATTTATCAAAGACATAGCACACTACTTTGATAAAGTTTAATCATTTAATTCATACCAACTTTCATCTACAACCTAAGCAACACTAGATGTTTAGCCAAGAATGTGCATAGTAAACACTACTTTAATAAAGTTTAATGATTTAATTCATACCAACTTTCATCTACAACCCAAGCAACACTAGAAGTTTAGCCAAGAATGTGCATAGTAACTTGTCCAGAAGCAATGATCATGGAAAGTTACATGATGGATTAAGTGTAAGAATCAAACAACTAAATGAAGGTTGTTGATTACAAGCCTCTCTCTCACTCAAACTAAGCTATTACAAGTGTTTTCTTGGAGTGATCCCAAACTCCTTGTGGCCTCCCAAGACCAGAGAGTATATGTGTGAAAAGTGGGAGAGTAATGGTTGGAATGGGATGAGAAAATGGGCAGGATGTTGGTGCATGCGTCTGTCGATTTCGTCTTGTATCGAGTCTTGTTTGTATTTAGATAGATCAGGGCACGTTATACGAGAAAAATGTCAAAAATAGGGTGAGAGACAGTTTCAAACGAAATTAGATTTGGTAATTCCGTTTGAAAGTGTCAAGACAGTTTCAAACGAAATCACTGATTCCATTTGAATCTGATTTCGTTTGAACCCGGTTCAAGCGGAATTAGTAGCCTATATATAGTGGTGTCTTGATTTCATTTGTAATTTTTCCGGTCACTGAGTCGAAGTGCTGCCGAAGTGTCTACTCGCTGTAAAACGTTGTCAAATCAATATAAAGACAGTTTAAAGTGTATATCTTGCTGAATTGAACTCAATACGTCTGTTTCCGCCTTTCGTATTGAGAAAAACTCTTCTAAACGACTCGTTCGGGTCTGAAAACGACCCTACACAGGAAAAGGCGCCTATTTACATGCTAAAGAGGCCCAGGGTGCATGGGCGTGCATGGGGATGCATGGTCATGCCCCGTCCTTTCTTCCGACAGACAGTTGTGTAATGCTTCGCATTTTAGTACTTTCCTTATTTAGAAAGTATGTTTGTATTTCTATTTTTGGAAACTTGTAACTCCCTTGTATTCGTATTTCCTTTCCAAACATTGTAAATCTGAGGTTTGGATCATAATAAAACTTGATCATTTTATACAGTGTTTTATACATACTTGTTACATACTCGTTACATACTCGTTATACGTTGCAAACATCGATACATGCTTATATACACAAACTCATACTTGGAATAATTACAATATCAGCTTATACATGCATTTTATTTATACTTATGTATATCCATTACACTTGTATACTTGAAACACGTAAAGCTGGCTAAGAATACGTGAAAATGGCCTAACTCAACCCTTCATGTGACTCTTCGTGCGAATGGGCTATCCCATTCGTGCGACACGTCCCCTCGTCCCAAGCTCACTCGCACCAACCTCCACTCGCCCTTATAACTACGAACCCGTTCCCTTACTTGTCACTTTCCCCACTTCAACTCTCTCTCAAAATTCTCTACACTTGCACACTTCGAAGATAGCATTTCAGCAGCTACAAAGTGAGTTTTAAGCTCACTAATACTATCGTTTTTAGCTTATTTCTCCTACTTTCTTCAAAACTTCATAACTTGGATATCCTCTTGGATGTTTCACAAACTTGCCTTGGCAGTCTAATGATGAAACTCACCACTTTGAGTCCAAGAATGAAGACTTTATGTTTCTATGTTTAATTCAAACTTTTATAAAATACTTTTATGTTCTGAAAACTTGGCGAAATCTTGAACCCACCGAGCTCACAACTAAGTCTAGAGCATGAATGATGTTCCTGTTGTTTGCGATTTCCCCAATGTGTTTCCTGAAGATCTACCTGGTCCTCCTCCTCGTTCAGTTAATTTTCGTATCGATTTAGTCCTTGGCGCTACACCTGTTGCTGAATCTCCATACCGCCTCGCACCCTCAGAAATGTAAGAGCTATCGAGCCAACTTTAGGAACTACTTAATAAAGGCTTTATACACCCTAGTACTTCTCCTTGGGGTGCGCCGGTTCTCTTTGCCAAGAAGAAAGGCGGTTCCTTTCGGATGTGCATTGGTTATCGTGAACTTAACAAGCTTACTGTTAAGAATCGTTATCCTCTTCCTCACATAGACGACCTCTTCGATCAACTTCAAGGCGCGACGTGTTTCTCTAAGATTGATCTTCATTCAGGTTATCATTAACTTCGAGTCCTCGAAGAAGTTATTCCTAAAACCGCCTTTCGTACGCGATACGGTCATTATGAGTTCATAATCATGCCTTTTGGTTTGACCAATGCACCTGCGGTCTTCATGGATTTGATGAACCGAGTGTGCAAGCTTTACTTGGACCGTTCCGTGATCATCTTCATCGACGATATCCTAATCTATTCCAAGACACAAGAAGAGCATGAGCGACACTTATGTCTTATTCTCGAACTCTTGCGCACTGAACAACTTTACGCCAAATTCTCCAAGTGTGAATTTTGGTTAAAAGAGGTTCAATTCCCTGCTCATGTCGTAAACGAGAAGGGTATTCATGTCGATCCCACGAAAATCGAAGTTGTGACGAACTGGATTGCACCTAAATCTTCGTCTGAAATTCGTTCGTTCCTTGGATTGGTGGGTTGTTATCGTTGATTCATCTCTAACTTTTCAAAAATCGCCATTCCTCTTACTTCCTTGACTCAAAAAGATAAACCTTTTGTTTGGGGTCCCAAGCAAGATGAGTCTTTCCAAACTCTCAAGGAAATGCTTTGCAATGCTCCTATTCTTACTCTTCCCAACGGAAACGACGATTTCGTCATGTATTGCGATGGCTCTAATCAAGTTCTTGGGTGCGTTCTTATGCAACGAGACAAGGTCATCGCTTACGCATCGAGACAACTCAAAATTTACGAGAAAAACTACACTGCTCACGAACTTGAACTTGGTGCAGTTGTTTTTGCAATGAAGATATGGCGACACCACCTTTATGGTACCAAGTGTGTGGTCTTTACCAACCATAAGAGCCTTCAGCACATTTTCAATCAAAAGGAACTCAACATGCGTCAACGTCGCTGGGTAGACTTGTTAAACGACTATGACTGCGAGATTCGCTACCTCCTAGCAAAGCGAATGTCGTGGCTGATGCTCTTAGTCGTAAAACTCATGTCAAGGGTATTCACTGTTTCTAACTCGTGGACCATCTCCGAAACCGCATTCATGAAGCACAATACTCATTGTTAATGAGGGTAACCTGTACAATGAGATGAAGTGTGGTGTTGAAGATCAACTCGTAACCAAATCCGATGGTATTCTATACAATCTCGATCGCGTTTGGGTGCCAAATTGTGATTACCTTCGTGATCTCTTAATGAAGGAGGCACACAAGTCTCGATACTCTATTCATCCTGGTGCTGACAAGATGTATCTCGACCTCCGTACGTCTTATTAGCAGCCAGGCATGAAGAAGGGTATCGCCACCTTCGTTTCGAAGTGTCTCACATGCTCAAAGGTGAAAACTGAATATCAACGTCCCTCTAGCCTACTTGAATAACCAGAAATCCCTGTTTAGAAATGGGAAAGTATCTCTATGGACTTTATCACCAAACTTCCTCGTACTTCTTCTGGTTATGATAGAATTTGGGTAATCATTGATCGATTGACCAAATTCGCTCATTTCCTCCCCATTCGTGAAGACTACAAAGTCAAGAAATTGGCTCGTATCTACACGAATGAAGTCATTTGTCGACATGGTATCCCCATTGACATCATCTCTGACCGTGATGGTTGTTTTACTTCACGTCACTGGCAAACCTTTCAAACCGCCCTCGGTACTCATCTTAATCTTAGTACCGCCTTCCATCCTCAGACCGACGATCAAACCGAGCGTACTATCCAAACTCTTGAGGATATGCTTCGCTCTTGCGTAATCGATTCTGGTGGCAACTGGGATATGCACTTGCCTTTGATAGAATTCTCTTACAATAATAGTTATCACGCGAGTATTCAAATGGCACCGTTCGAAGCATTGTATGGTCGTAAGTGCCAATCGCCCATTTGTTGGCATGAGATCGGAGAAGCTCAAATCACCGGTCCTGAGCTTATACAAGAGATGACGGATAAGATCTTGCAGATTCGTGACAACTTGCTCAAGGCTAGAAGCCGACAAAAGAGTTATGCTGACAAGCGACGCAAGCCCTTGGAATTCAACGTTAGTAATTACGTACTCCTAAAGGTATCTGTTGGGTTAATCGGGTTTGGTTCGCGGGTCACACGAGTCGGCACATTATCAAGTCACGGGTTCAACGCGGGTTACGGAAATGGAGCAGATATCGAATATCTTTGAATGGTTCAAGTTGGTCAATGAGAGTTTGTTTTTAGTTACGTTATATTTGCATAAGTCTAAGTGTTGCATGTGTTTAATTAGTGTGGTCAAATCGTGGGTCATATTTCCCATATTATAGGAGTATTTATCGTTCACGTTCATTAGCATTAGTGCTATATATGTATTTTCTGTTTGATGAATGAATGTGTAAGTTCATATTTTCACCAGTGCACATTTCCGATTCCAAAATTTTGTTATTTCTGTGATTCTTTTGTAACCAAGCTTGGGGCCTGAACCAACATTTGGTATCAGAGCCTAGGGCTCGAGAAGCGGGTTTGAAAATCGGAGGAAGCCTCCGCCACCGGCGGGTGTGTCGGTCGGTGGAGGGCAGGCGTAAAAGAAGGGTTCGGGAATGTTATACAGCAGAAGACGGAGACCGGGAGGTGGTTCGTGTCAGTCGTTGTCATGCGGAGAGTACCGGTTAGGATGACGGGGGTGACTGGTGAACACCGGTGTGTCTCGTAGCTGTTAGTCATGATTAAAGGCGTTGAAAGGGTTGTTCGGTTGTTAGTTGCGGGTTTGCGCAACTAGTATACAACCGGTGATAACAGTAGATGGTGAGAACGAGTACCTTGATTGGATTGTTCGTGATAAGAGGAGACTGGCGTAGTGCGTGAAAAGCGGGCAGAATGGATCCGTCAAAGCAGGTGGCTTTGGATTCGTCTCGTTCGGCAAGTTGAGAAAACGGAACAAAAGGGTGGCTTGTTTTCTTTGTCGGTGGAGAGCCTCTTGAACAATGGTGATCGGAAAAAGGTTGTTGAAAAAAAAGGAAGAACACGGTGGTGACATTATGGCGTTGGAGTTCAATCGGGCGGCTTTGGATGTGACCGGGGTAGGTCGTTGATCCGTGATAAGTAAAGATGTGAATGAACGGTGTTCCAACGTTATGCCATGTTACATGATATGGGCGTGGTGTTTTTTATTCGGGTTGAACCGAGACATTGGACGTGATCGAGGTGAAGATCAGGTGTCCGTTAAATGTCATAGTGGTTCGAAACCGGGGTGATTCGGTGCTGCGGTGATGGGTGTGAAAAAACTGATTAAGGGGGTGATTGTTGGGTTAATCGGGTTTGGTTCGCGGGTCACATGAGTCGGCACATTATCAGGTCACGGTTTCAACGCGGGTCACGGAAATGGAGCAGATATCGAATATCTTTGAATAGTTCAAGTTGGTCAATGAGAGTTTGTTTTTAGTTACGTTATATTTGCATAAGTCTAAGTGTTGCATGTGTTTAATTAGTGTGGTCAAATCGTGGGTCATATTTCCCATATTGTAGGAGTATTTATCGTTCACGTTCATTAGCATTAGTGCTATATATGTATTTTCTGCTTGATGAATGAAAGTGTGAGTTCATATTTTCACCAGTGCACATTTCCGATTCCAAACTTTTGTTATTTCCCTGATTCTTTTGTAACCAAGCTTGGGGCCTGAACCAACAGTATCCCCTTGGAAAGGAGTAGTTCGTTTTGGTAAGAAGGGAAAACTCGCTCCTCGCTATGTAGGTCCTATAAATATTCTTGAAAGGATTGGCAAGGTGGCGTTCGACTGGACCTACCTCAAGAACTCAACAATGTTCACCCAACGTTTCACGTTTCAAACTTGAAGAAATGTTTAGCTGAAGAAGGACTTCAAGTTCCACTCAAAGATCTTTAAATCAACGAGACCTTACACTTCGTGGAGAAACCGTTCGAAATCATGGACCGAGGAGTCAAGCAACTAAGACGTAGTCGAATTCCCATAGTTGAGGTACGATGGGAAGGAAAACGTGGCCTTGAGTTTACTTGGGAACTCGAAAGTGAAATGAAGACCAAGTACCCGTATCTGTTCATTGAGTCTTCCTCTTGAATAAATTTCGGGGACATAATTTCCTAAAGTAGGGGAAACTGTAACGCTTCGCATTTTAGTACTTCCCTTATTTAGAAAGTATGTTTGTATTTCTATTTTTGGAAACTTGTAATTCCCTTGTATTCGTATTTCCTTTCCAAACATTGTAAATCCATGGCTTTGATCATAATAAAAGTCGATCATTTTATACATACTTGTTACATACTAGTTATACGTTGCAAACATCGATACATGGTTATATACACAAAGTCATACTTGGAATACTTGCAATATTAGCTTATACATGCATTTTATTTATACTTATGTATATCCATTACACTTGTATGCTTGAAACACGTAAAACCGGCTAAGAATACGCGAAAATGGCCTAACTCAACCCTTCATGTGACTGGGCAGACTCTTCGTGCGAATGGGCTATCCCATTCGTGCGACTGGCCCCCCATCCCAAGCTCACTCATACCAACCTCCACTCGCCCCTATAAATATGAACCCATTCCCTAACTTGTTACTTTCCCACACTTCATCTCTCTCTCAAAATCCCATGTATTTGCACACTTCGAAGATAGCATTTCAGCAGCTACAAAGTGAGTTTTAAGCTCACTAACACTATCGTTTTTAACTGATTTCTCCTACTTTCTTCAAAACTTCATAACTTCGAAGATAACTGTGGGTTAGTGATGAGGTTGGTTTCAGTCAAGAAACGAGTCTGTTCAAACAAAATAGAACCCATTCGTACAACAGAACCCCTTCGCACTCGCGCGACTGAGCTCCTTCACGCGAAGGGACCTTCTATTGATTCTATTCCTGCAAAATCCTAAGAGTTGAATGTCACACCCCAACCGATGGCGGAAACATCGGGGCGCGACACTGAGCGAAACAGATTGTCCAGGAGAATACACAACAACTATAATTACCAAATATTTAACGTCATGTCCCATACCATGACATATAAAGTAAAACACTTATTACAGACATAGTGTTCTCAAAGACAAATATTGTTCTGACAACTCATGAATTATTTAGTTCGTTTCTAGACTTCCCTAGCTTGATTCCATGGCATCCAGCAACTAAAAGCATCCTAAACACCTGTCACATACGTTAAAATAAAGTCAATACACAGAGTGTAAAGGTGAGCATACAAGTTTAATAGTATAAAAGTAGCGAAAGCGATTTACGCATAACCAGCATGTAACACGTAGAAATGTGAAGCATGTAAGCTATCAACAATGAAATATGCACAGACATGACTGCGAGTTGTAGAATGCGCAACACATATCACCACTGTGACACGTGAAGAAATAACCTTAACAACCACTATCAATGACAGGTGCTGAGTCTAAACTATAGTACTATCGTTGCTAAGGTGTCAGGCAACAATCACTGTGTAAACATAACATAACATTCATCGAATAACACGTATGACATGCGAGAGCGGTTAGCGTGTAAAAAGTGTTTGCGTTGTGTGATTGATGTGATTTGGCATAAGTAACGTATGTAACACCCAAAAGTGCGTAAAGTAAAAAGGGATCGAGTATACTCACTGTTCGTTTTTACTAAATAAACACAAGCTTGGATTGAAGGGAGCGCCGGAGAGATTAGCCTGATCATAGTACGACAGTATAAGCGTTGAACAGTGCGTTAAACATCATGTCGGAGTGACGTGGGTCGGATAGTGATCTGATCGGAGGACTGTCCGAACAGATGGTCATCCGAACGGATGACCATTCGGTCGGAGGGTTGTTCGTTTGGGAGGGATGTATTTGTGTATTGCTTGAACTTCGAAGTTTTCGTTGTACCATTTTAAAAGATGTGAAGTATCTTTACATGTCCAGCCATCCGGTCGGATGGTCATCCGGACAGATGGCCGCCCGCTCGGATGGTGATTCGTTTGGACTGATACTCTTTGAAGTTTTTGGAAAATTTTCTAAGTGTTTGAAACTACAAGTCACCTGGACGAATAGTCGTTCGGTCGGATGGTGATCCGATCGAACGGCTATCCGATTGGGCAACCTGTTCATTTGAAAACTTGTAAAATCAGCTTAGAAAGTTTGCGTTTTGACTGAGACGACATGACAACATGTTAAACAATAGAAATCTCATCAAGTCCAACTCATCCGTTCGGACGGGAATCACCCCGTTCGATCCGAACCAGCTGTTCGTGACAGAATTTCATGTTCACCCCTTGAATTGGTCGTCTTGTTCGGTAGAATCCATTCTCAGACCAGTTCTCCTCCAAAGAATGAGTAGAGAGCCTGAACGAGCCCGGATTCTAGCAGTTTTGAGTAAAAAGTCCAAGATGTTGAAGAAAAGTCTGAAACACTTAGATTATGCTTAGATTTAGTAAGATTCGTATAAAATCATGTAGAAATCTGTTAGATTCAGACCGTTCTTGCTGGAATGAAGTCATTCTCCGAAGTTTATACAAACCCGTGATGACGTCATCATCAAACAACCCGAAATCAGGTGTCCTCAATGTGTCCCAAAAATAAGTTTTTAAGTTGATTGAATGTGTAAAAAGGTGTGTTAAAACAAAAATTTATGTTACTGGGCATCTGGACACGGGCCGTGGTGTCCGGGCACGGACCCGTGTTCAGATTGCCTGTAACAGAAAGTAACAGAAGGCTGAGCACGGGGGCGTGTTCAGCGAACACGCCCCATGTCCAGTTACCTGAACTGGGCGTTTTTCTGCAGACCCTTGAGCACGGGGGGTGTTGGCCGAGCACGACCCGTGCTGAACTTGCTATAATGAAGTCCTAGCCTATAGTTTATTTTAAGAGCAAAATTTCCAACAAAGATAATTTTCTCGGTTGAATGAGGCTTGAAGAACTTCTTCACCGGGTATGGTTCCTCACACGTCATTGAGCCATTCTTCTATCTCCCAAGGGAGAAAAAAGCGGGCTCATTGGCATCATCGTTTTGAGGGGGTGTAACTTCCACCGGGACTTCTTGTAAATTGTTAAGAGGAGGTTCCGCGGGGATGTCATCCCACCCGGTAGGGTTAATGACTCCAAGTGCTAAGTTCCAATCCTCTTGGGGAAGGATTGGTTCCATGGGAGGTGTCACAAGAATGTTCAACCTCTGGTGCAAGAGATTGATTTCTTGGAAACTGTTTTCCAGCCCCACCGTTAAATAATTTATACGGTCGATCATGACCTCTTCTACGGATGTCATTTCGTCGAGAGCTTCTCGTAGTGCCATCACATCGCGTACAAGAGTTGCTTCGATTGAAGGCCTTCGCTCCCTTCGACTGTTTCTGGAATGTGCTAAAGAGGTTCCACTGTTTTGGCTTGACATTCTACGAAAATAAATTGAAAAGAGTTCATTTCAATGAAACAGTACCTTGAACACAGCCCCGTGCTCACCGAGCACGGCCCCGTGTTCACCTCTCTGCAGATTTTTGGAACAAGGAATCTTGGAGCTTTAAATTATTTTTCTGACTATTGAAGCATTTTCAAGCAGAAATAACTTAAAACAGTGTTGTAAAACTTATTTTTAACAAGATTCCTTGAATAAAAATCTAACAAATATCACAATAAAGCTTGAAACCATGGTGATTTCAAGCTCTAATGGAGGTGTTGAGGGAAAGATGAAGAAGAAGGCAATGGACAAAAGTAGAAAAGACAAGATGGTTGTTGATAACCTTCTTTAGAATATACCTAGTATGGTATGTGTGAAGATCCCACCAAATCTTTGTCTTAGGAATGGTCCAAATGTGAAGGAATCTTGCTGCATTTATAGAAAATGACAGCACGCTGGACACGGCCCCGTGTGCAGATGAGATTCTGACACTTTTTGTCCGTATTCTGACCGAAAGTCATACGAGAATTGTCACGACCCCCGACCCGGTTTGACCCGTTTCAGGAGCCGCGGGACAGAAATACTGCGGTATTGATTTAATTGAGTTTAACAGCGGAAACAGGATCGTTTAAAGCTAAAATTTTTCCCCGATTATTTTATTTCACAATTCGGGATAAAACCCTGATAATTTACAATATTATATTTTTACTATAAAAGCGTGATATTACAAAAGCATTTCTTTATTTTATATCGAGCCACTATCTTAAGCTTGAAATGCTCCCCAGCACTTTTCCTGAATTACAACAAATCACCTGAAACATGTTTGAAAAAGGTTTTGTCAGCGGGAAATACTGAGTGAATCATTCTATTTACTAAAATGACACATTTGTTATAATTTACAGTATTAAGAGCGATTACAATGTTTCTGATATCAAGCCAACTACCCACGGTATTTGTCACTCGACCCATTGGCCCATTCGTCCAATGGTGTCTGTGACTATGGTCATATCCCCCATTGGCTGCCCCAATGGTGACGATTATCAAGTAATGCATACAAAACCCCACATACCGGCTGTAATATGGTGATTACATAAACTTAATCCCTGTAATTATAACTTTGAAATAAATAGGGTTTTGTAAATAGATTTGATAAAAAGAGAGAATGACTCACATTGCTGATTTAATATGGTCAGAGTCTAATCTATGATTTAGCCTTGTTAACCTAATATAAATAATGCACACAAAACTGGGGTAGTAATCAATCCAGCAATTACGATAATTTACGAGATCAAAATCTCACAATGAATGACAAAATGCAATACTTTGTCCATCGAATTAACGATGATCCGTTGAATTAACAACGAACGACAAGGTATAATACTTTACCCATCGAATTAACGATGATCCGTTGAATTAACAACGAACGATAAAGTATAATACTTTACCTATCGAATTAACGACAATCCGTCAAATTAATGACGAACGATAAAGTATAACCCTAATGTGGGCGGCATTTAAACATGCATTGGATATCTTGATCGTCGGATAAATGAATCGTAGCAGCGATTGTGCTAATACCCTGTTTTGTAGCAGAATTTCAATACCCAGGGGTTGAATTTTGGAATAACAGTTCGTAACACAGTGTATTTGTGAGAATTATGTCGACGTAAAATGTTCAGAATTCGAATGCCAATGTCTGCTATTTATAGGTGAAATTTTGGAACCCCTGCGCATCGTAGGCCAAACATCCCCTGCGCATCGTATGGTATGTTAGACTGGCTGCGCATCGTAGGCCAAACATACCATACGCATCGTATGGGTTGAAAAATAGGTCTATAGACTAGCCACGACTGGGACTAGCCTTGCTGAGTTGCCACTTTTACATTTCAGTTAATTGACAACGATTTTTAGTGGATAATTATCCACTAGGGTTTATCCCCCTTAGTTTTAGGGGCCCTAATCCTGATTCTGAAAATTATGAAAATTTCAAGGTTTGTTCAGAATCACTTGGGTCTCTCAATTAGGGTTTCCTTTTGGACTAATTAATTTAATAATTATGACTTTTGATGAGAGTCGTTACATTCTCCCCACCTTAAGAAAAATCTCGTCCTCGAGATTTACTGGAATAAGTGTGGATACTTTTTCTTCATTTCTGATTCCAGTTCCCAGGTGTATTCAGCTCCCCTCTTTGAGTCCCACTTTACTTTGACTAGCACTAGGCGTTTGTGCTTGAGAAACTTGATCTTTCGATCCTCAATTTGAAGAGGTTTCTCAACAAATTTCAACTTTTCGTTTACTTCTATATCTCGAAGAGGTACTACCAGTGATTCATCTGATAAGCATTTCTTGAGATTGGATACATGAAATACATTATGTACTCCAGATAATTCTTCTGGTAATTGTAAACGATAAGCTACTGGTCCTATACGTTGGATCACTGAAAATGGTCCTACGTACCTTGGACTTAGCTTTCCTTTCTTTCCAAATCTGACTACTCCTTTCCAAGGAGAAACTTTCAATAATACTCTGTCTCCTACTTGGAATTCTAAGGGCTTACTTCTATTGTCTGCATAACTCTTCTGGCGATCTCGAGCCGTTTTCAGCCTTTCCTTGATTTGAGTAATCTTATCAGTTGTTTCTTGCACTATTTCAGGTCCTGATAACTGACTTTCTCCTATTTCTGCCCAGCAAACTGGGGTTCTGCACTTTCTTCCATACAGTGCTTCGAATGGAGCAGTTTCGATGCTTGAGTGATAACTATTGTTATAGGAGAATTCAATTAATGGTAAATGATCATCCCAACTTCCACCAAAGTCTATTACACATGCTCGGAGCATGTCTTCTAGAGTTTGGATCGTCCTTTCACTTTGTCCGTCCGTTTGTGGATGATATGCAGTGCTTAGGTTTAGTCGAGTTCCCATAGCTTGCTGGAAACTTTTCCAGAAATGGGAAGTAAAACGACTATCTCTGTCCGAAACAATGGAGAGTGGAACTCCATGTAAGGATACAACTTCATCTACATACAATTTAGCCAGTCTTTCCATGCTAAAGGTTTCTTTCATAGGTAGAAAGTGAGCTGATTTGGTTAATCGATCCACAATTACCCAAATCGCATCATTACCTTTTCTGGTTTTGGGTAACTTAGTAACAAAATCCATTGTTATAAGTTCCCATTTCCATACTGGCATCTCTAACTGTTGTAGTAATCCTGAAGGTTTCTGATGTTCTGCCTTAACTTGTGAACAAGTAAGACATTTAGAAACATAGCTGGCTATGTCCCTTTTCATTCCTATCCACCATAAATTCTTCCTTAAATCTTGGTACATCTTATTGTTTCCTGGGTGCATAGTGTACCTAGATTTATGAGCTTCTTCTAAAATCTTAGGTCTTAAATCTCCCTGCTTAGGTACCCAAATTCTACTCTTATGGAATCTCCAAATTCCATCTACTCCTTGTTCTAATTCTTTGATTCGTCCTTTCATTCCTTCAGCATTATCCTTGATTGCTGTAGTTTGAACATTCTTCAATTGTTCCATTAAATCTATTTGTAGATTTAATCTGAGAGCACGAACTCGTCGTTGTTTCTCATAATACTTACGACTTAAGGCATCTGCAACTACATTCGCCTTTCCTTCGTGATATTGAATATCACAGTCGTAGTCACTTAAGATTTCCATCCATCTTCTTTGCCTCATGTTTAACTCTTTTTGCCCAAATATATATTTTAAACTTTTGTGGTCTGTGTAGACAGTAAATTTACTTCCGTAAAGATAATGTCTCCAAATCTTAAGGGCAAAAATTACGGCTCCTAACTCCAAATCATGAGTCGTATAATTCTCTTCGTGCTTTTTCAACTGCCTTGATGCGTACGCAATTACCTTCTTGCGTTGCATAAGCACACATCCATATCCAAATTTTGAAGCATCACAATATACTTCAAAATCTTCAGTTCCTTCTGGTAAAGCTAAGATTGGTGCATGGGTTAATTTCTGTTTCAGGATTCTAAAAGCTTCTTCCTGTTTAGGTCCCCATTCAAACTTAGTGGCTTTACAGGTTAACTTAGTTAATGGTACGGATATCTTGGAAAAATCCTTAATAAACCGTCTATAATACCCAGCTAAACCTATAAAACTTCTTATTTCCATGGCTGTTTGTGGAACCTTCCATTTGGTAATTGCCTCTATCTTAGCAGGATCTACATGAATACCTTCATGATTCACCATATGTCCTAAAAATTGCACTTCCTTTAGCCAAAATTCGCATTTCGAGAATTTGGCGTACAACTTTTCTTTTCTTAACAAAGTTAAGAGTGCATGAAGATGTTCACAATGCTCTGTCTGACTTTTGGAATAAATAAGTATATCGTCTATGAAAACAATTACAAATTTATCCAAATACGGTTTACAGATCCTATTCATCATGTCCATGAATGCTGCAGGTGCATTCGTTAACCCGAAGGGCATGACTGTAAACTCGTAATGACCATACCTAGTTCTGAAAGCAGTTTTAGGTATGTCTTCTTCTTGTACCTTCAATTGATGATATCCAGAGCGTAAATCTATCTTAGAAAAATATCTAGCCCCCTGTAGTTGATCAAAAAGATCATCAATCCTAGGTAATGGATATCGATTCTTAATTGTAACCTTATTCAATTCCCTATAATCGATACACATTCTCATTGAACCATCCTTTTTCTTCACAAACAACACTGGCGCTCCCCAAGGGGATGAGCTAGGTTGTATGAATCCTTTACTTAATAATTCATCTAATTGCTTTTTCAATTCTAACATTTCTGTGGGTGCTAACCGATAAGGTGCCTTGGCTATCGGTGTAGTTCCTGGAATTAAATGAATCCTAAATTCTACTTCCCTATCCGGAGGTAATCCTGGTAAATCTTCTGGAAATATATCAGAGTATTCCAATACTACTGGTATTTCCTTCAGATCTTTTCCCTTAGTGCTAATGATTACTGAAATCATATACACTATTCCTTGTTTTCGTTCATAATTAGCAACTTTCATTACTGATATGAACTTCATGGGTTTACGTGGTTTATCTCCTGTAATCCTAATCACTTCTCCGGTAGGTGATTGAATTTCTATGGAATTCTGATCACAAAGGATTCTAGCATGGTTGGCTACTAACCAATCCATTCCTAATACAACATCAAATTCAGCTAAATTCATTGGCAATAGTTTTGCAGAGAATTTATGTCCTAAAAGTTCTATGTTTCCTTCTTGCAACACTTTATCTATCTTAACTGAATTTCCGTCTGCGGTTTCAACAGTAAAAATCTGCCTAGTATTGGTTAAAGGTAAACTAAGAGCTTGACAGAATGAAGTATTTATAAAACTTTGGTTTGCACCAGAGTCAAATAATACTTTTGCGTACACGTTGTAAACTAAGAACGTACCCGCTATCACATCCGGAATAAGTTCTGCTTCTTGAGTGGTCAGCTGAAATGCCCTGGCATTCTTCTTAGTAGTTCCTTCAGCCGCCTTAGGTTTGTTATCTACTGGTTTGACCAATTTAGGACATTCTGTTTTATAATGCCCTGCTTCTCCACAATTAAAACAGATTACTGTTTTCTTTTTGCAGTTCTCTTCACGATGTCCTACAGCTTTGCAAAAATTGCAAGTAATATCGCATCTTCCATAATGCTTCTTTTTGCATTTCCTGCAGAATGACGGAGCTGAAGATTGCCCTGTTCCTTTTCTCTTGAAGCTGTTATTATTACCCACACGAAATCCTTGGGTAATTTTCTGAGCTAGTGCCTTCTTCCTATCTTCATCTCTTGTGCGCACCAATTCATCGGTCAGAGTGTTAGCTAATTCCACCGCATCATCAATAGTGCGAGGTCTCGCAGCTTTAACAATATTGCGGATTTCGCTAATTAGCCCCCAAATATAGCGAGAAATGAGTACCGGTTCTGGCGAAGCCAATGTTGGTACCACTCTTGCATATTCAAAGAATGTCGAGGTATATCCGCGACAATCCACATTCATCATCCGATGATTTAGAAATTTATTCGCCATCTGTTCCTTCTCATACTCAGGACAGAATTTTCTTTCTACCAAACCCTTAAATTCTTCCCAAGTCATAGCATAAGCTATTGCTCTTCCTTTTGATTGTAACACAGTATTCCACCACTCGAGTGCTCCTTCTTTGAACAGATTGGATGAATACATGACCTGATCATCTTTACCACATTTACTTATTGCAATGACTGCTTCGGTTTTCTCTAACCAACGCAGTGATGCAGTTGCTCCTTCATTGCCTGCAAATTCAGTGGGTTTACAAGCAATGAATTCTTTGAAAGTGCAACCAGGCGTTGCAGTTTTCATTTTCTTGAGTAATGGAGCTTGATGTGGTTCCTTATTATGATTATCATGCTTATTGCCTCCATTTACACTATTACTGAAGTTATCTTCAGTAATCTGTTTACTAGGAACAATCTGTTGTGGTTCGATCGGATTCTTTATAGCAGCAACGAATGCTGGAATAGCATTGGCTATCCCTTGAGCAACAATGTTTTCGATATCTTGCCGAGTCATATATTGATCTCTTGAATGTTGTTCAGAATGATTAACTTCATTAATAGGTTCATCATTACTGTTTGCCATCTGATAATGTATATATATAAATTTTATTAGTAACTGACAAATAATAATTATATACAAACAATCAGAAAATTGTATAATACAGATATAGTCAAAATAATCGATCTTTCGATTTCATTTTATATATATATCTATCATAGCATGCATCATTACTCACAGATATCATACAGAGTTTTATTGGTTATTTACAGACTAACTTACTAATATTATTATACAACTACCATTTTATCATCGTACTATCTCTCGTCACTTGCTGTTCTTAAAAACGCATTTCCCTCTCGTCGTACTTCCAAGCAATCTGTCCCCCTATCTCCCTGATTCTAGTTCCAGCATCAAACAACTCTTCGCCAAAGTGGCGAAGTTCAGCCATGTTTTCATTGCTCATGGGTGGATTAGGTAATGGTTCTGGATCGAATTGTGGAAGAAAAGAGTAAGGATCGTTGACAATATTTTGAAATTGCCAATCGTTCGTCCACCATTCGTCCATTCCTATGGGTTGGGAGTGGACTATTGGATCCGGAATTGCTGGTTCCCAATTCATAGGGAGTTGGTTTCCAAGAGAATAATTAAAAATATTATTATTATTATTATTGACAGGCTGAATGGTTTCACAGCTTGCCAACAGGAAATCTATCTCATCTTGAAAAGTTCTTTCCTGGGTTGGATTGGAACTCTCTCCTATTTCTCTCTGAACTGGTATAGACCCTTGCCCAACTTTCATTACTACTTCTTTAGTAATTTCCTCCATCGGTATTTCTATCTCCTTATCCTTCTCTTTGTCTCCAGTTTCCATTTCCTGTGATTCAGAGCTCTCTCCAATTATAATTTCTTTTTCCTTTTTCAAAGGATTATTTATTTTGGGCAGTTTCTTAGCTGGCTTCTTCTTACGGATTTTCCTCCATCCTACATAAGTTCTTTTCTTCTGTTTTGGCTTGCTCAAAGGTGGAACCTTGAATTCTACTAGTTGTTCAACATCGGGATAGTAGCTAGTATATTCTTTGGAAGCTTTGATAGTTACGGGATAAAGATTAAGATTCTGAAAATCTTCAGATATTCCACTCATACTGATGTAGCATATATGCAAAATGCATAAAATACTAAGTTAAAAGTTACAAATAACTTTTGTAATTTATTACACACAGTGTACTTAGTTGTTTACAAAGATAACTGATAAACATACTTAGGTTTTCAAATTTTATTTATCACACAAGGTTTCTAGATTGTGAGAGTATGGTGCTAATCTTTAAAGATTTATATTTTCTGCTACTGTGGCTAGCATATATAAATTAGCCCATTTCTCATCTAGTTTATCTTCCCAAGGTGATTTATCAATTAATTCCTGAGTTTCCCGTTTAATCCTCTTTTCTCGGATTTTCTCTTTACTTTTCTTAATAATCATTTCCCTCCTTCGAGGAGAAAGTGATTCCTCGTATTGTGCCTTTCGCACGAATATTCCTTCTTCAGGAATTTCAGCCTGATTCGAGGATTTGGTTCGGGATGAACTTCCCTTTTCACTGGATGATCTATCTAATTTAAGATAAATGCTTGACAGCTTTTTCTTACCCATACTGTAACTAACAAATAATCAAATAATCAGTTAATAATACAAATAATCACATAATAGTAATCAGGAAAAATTAAGTATTTCTAAATACTTAATCAGCTTAACCCAGTGGCTCTGATACCACCTTTTTCTGTCACGACCCCCGACCCGGTTTGACCCGTTTCAGGAGCCGCGGGACAGAAATACTGCGGTATTGATTTAATTGAGTTTAACAGCGGAAACAGGATCGTTTAAAGCTAAAATTTTTCCCCGATTATTTTATTTCACAATTCGGGATAAAACCCTGATAATTTACAATATTATATTTTTACTATAAAAGCGTGATATTACAAAAGCATTTCTTTATTTTATATTGAGCCACTATCTTAAGCTTGAAATGCTCCCCAGCACTTTTCCTGAATTACAACAGATCACCTGAAACATGTTTGAAAAAGGTTTTGTCAGCGGGAAATACTGAGTGAATCATTCTATTTACTAAAATGACACATTTGTTATAATTTACAGTATTAAGAGCGATTACAATGTTTCTGATATCAAGCCAACTACCCACGGTATTTGTCACTCGACCCATTGGCCCATTCGTCCAATGGTGTCTGTGACTATGGTCATATCCCCCATTGGCTGCCCCAATGGTGACGATTATTAAGTAATGTATACAAAACCCCACATACCGGCTGTAATATGGTGATTACATAAACTTAATCCCTGTAATTATAACTTTGAAATAAATAGGGTTTTGTAAATAGATTTGATAAAAAGAGAGAATGACTCACATTGCTGATTTAATATGGTCAGAGTCTAATCTATGATTTAGCCTTGTTAACCTAATATAAATAATGCACACAAAACTGGGTTAGTAATCAATCCCGCAATTACGATAATTTACGAGATCAAAATCTCACAATGAATGACAAAATGCAATACTTTGTCCATCGAATTAACGATGATCCGTTGAATTAACAACGAACGACAAGGTATAATACTTTACCCATCGAATTAACGATGATCCGTTGAATTAACAACGAACGATAAAGTATAATACTTTACCTATCGAATTAACGACAATCCGTCAAATTAATGACGAACGATAAAGTATAACCCTAATGTGGGCGGCATTTAAACATGCATTGGATATCTTGATAGTCGGATAAATGAATCGTAGCAGCGATTGTGCTAATACCCTGTTTTGTAGCAGAATTTCAATACCCGGGGGTTGAATTTTGGAATAACAGTTCGTAACACAGTGTATTTGTGAGAATTATGTCGACGTAAAATGTTCAGAATTCGAATGCCAATGTCTGCTATTTATAGGTGAAATTTTGGAACCCCTGCGCATCGTAGGCCAAACATCCCCTGCGCATCGTATGGTATGTTAGACTGGCTGCGCATCGTAGGCCAAACATACCATACGCATCGTATGGGTTGAAAAATAGGTCTATAGACTAGCCACGACTGGGACTAGCCTTGCTGAGTTGCCACTTTTACATTTCAGTTAATTGACAACGATTTTTAGTGGATAATTATCCACTAGGGTTTATCCCCCTTAGTTTTAGGGGCCCTAATCCTGATTCTGAAAATTATGAAAATTTCAAGGTTTGTTCAGAATCACTTGGGTCTCTCAATTAGGGTTTCCTTTTGGACTAATTAATTTAATAATTATGACTTTTGATGAGAGTCGTTACAAGAATCTTTTGGTGGACACGGGGGCGTGCTGACCTGGACACGGCCCCGTGCCTAGAAGCTGTTTATGAAGTTTCGTCTATTTTTAAGGAATTTATCCAGATCGGGTGGTTCCTTACTGGATGGAACAACACCGAAGTGCCTGAGATACCTTAGTTGCCCTAGTTTTAGATGAGAACGCAAGAGGTTATCGGAAAGGGTGATTCATATGCTAAATGTAGGTGGACAAGTCCAACCCTTATCCGGGCTCTCGTTAAAGAAGGTGTATGTCGAATCGCTCAGGTCTATGTACGCATCGACGGAAGTCGATGGGGAATCCTTTACGGCACAATCGACACATGGACGACTATCGCTCAAGTCTTTGCAAGAGTTAGAGGTGATTTCGGGAGCGACGATGTTGTTTCTATCCGAATGCGATCTCAATAATTCTTCTTGGGCGTTGTCTTGAGATGAATTAGTTATGTCCATCTCAAGCTCTTTTATCCAATTAAGAATTAGATCTTCTATTTAAAAAAATTATTCAAGAATCGTTTCATTTAGAATAGATGATTGAGAGCATTCTAGGGAGAGATAGGTATTATTTTTACTCTCGCCCCTCTTAAGGCTACAGGAAAACGATAGGTCTATATAGTGTGGAGTATAATTTTAAAAATAACATTTTAAATCTTCATGAGTTCCGCCACATATTTGACACCACATACCATAAGAGGAGCGGTAGTAAAAAAATCAGTATCGCTCATGTTTGTGTCAGAAATTACCAACCGTCGGGATCTTACGGTTCTGTTTTCAGTATCTGATACTTGGGCACGGCCCCGTGTTCAGCTACTGTCTGACTTAAAACAGGATTAACAGTACCAAAGATTGGGCACGGGGCATGTTCAGCCGGTACTGCCCGTGCTGAGCTCTACAGAAGCTGAAAAATTAAGAAGAATCCTAAAAAAAACAGAAAAATAAGAAAAACGATTAGGCCGTTGATTCCTAACTTTCTTAAAATCCTTGTGTCCCCAGTAACGGCGCCAAAAACTTGAGCGTAGTATAGTGTGGGGTGTGTTATAAGTTTTTATGTATATTTTAAGCCCATTTTAACACTTTAGTCAAGTTTTAAATTTATAAAACACGATATTTTACTAAAACTAAACACACATATGGGCAAGTTCACCCATCGTGAGCGTAGTATAGCGTTGGTAAGATACCGAGGTCGTCCAAGGACACAAGAGCTTTTAATACCGGTTTATCCTCGACGTCTAATCAAATCAAAAATTTAGAAAAAGGTTTAAACATGAAAATAAAAACTAAAAATGCTGAAAATAAAAATAAAATAAAAACAGATAGACAAGATGAATCACTTGGATCCGACTCGCCTTTAGTGTAACCTTTGATGTTTTCCGCACTTTTGCACTTTTTAAGAGATTATCTTAGTTATAGCAGTAGGCCACTCTTTTGAAGGTGACGTTACCCTCAACCCAGTAGTTTGAGTCAGCAAGGATACAATCCTAAAGGGT
Source organism: Helianthus tuberosus (assembly GCA_030545235.1). Taxonomy (NCBI): domain Eukaryota; kingdom Viridiplantae; phylum Streptophyta; class Magnoliopsida; order Asterales; family Asteraceae; genus Helianthus; species Helianthus tuberosus. The sequence continues at coordinate 70,625,942 of CM060452.1, read as the reverse complement.
TGGATTATTGAAAGATAATTAATTAAGTTATTGTGCGTGTAGTGTTATAGATTTTTAATGTATATTTTAAGCCCTTTAACACTTTTTAGCCAAGTTTTAAATTTATAAAACACGATATTTACTAACACTAAACACACATATGGGAAAGTGCACCCATCGTGAGCGTAGTATAGTGTTGGTAAGATACCAAGGTCGTCCAAGGACACAAGAGTTTTAGTACCGGTTTATCCTCAACGTCTAATCAAATCAAAAGTTTAGAAAAAGGTTTTAAACTAGAAAAATAAAACTAACTAAAATGCTGAAAAATAAAATAAAAATAAAAACAGATAGACAAGATGAATCACTTAGATCCGACTCGTGTTTAGTGTAACATTTGATTATTTCCGCACTTTTGCACTATTTAAGAGATTATCTTAGTTATTGTAGTAGGCCCCTCTTCTGAAGGTGACATTACCCTTAACCCAGTAGTTTGAGTCAGCAAGGATACAATCCTAAAGGGTTGGATTATTGAAAGATAATTAATTAAGTTATTAATGCATATTGTGGTAGGCCCCTCTTCTGGAGGTGACGTTACCCTCGGCTAAGTAGTCTGAGTCAGCAGGGATACAGTCCTAAGTAGCCGGGTTAAAGTTTTAATAGTAGTTTACATATGAGGGGATCAAGGAGTTCGGACCCCCGCCATCCAATACTAGTGGGTATTGAAGGAGGTCCTACTAAAGTTGACCCAGGTCCTTGCTGGATCTATACACTGAACAAGGCAAGACTCTTACCTAACCGTTCCCTTAACCCCCGACCAGGTAGCAAACATATCTCCATATAGACCGTGGAGATATGAATGGTGAAAATATTTTATTTTATATAGACAGTAAAATAATGCCAAGACACCACGGACAAACGATAAGGAAGACTCACCTTCAACATAAGAAACTAGTAATTAATACATAACCAAATAAAAAGTGCGAAAAGATTAAAACTAAAAAGTATTACACTAGACATTTGTCTTCACCAAGTGATGTAAGAGACTTAGGAAAACATGGCCTTTGATTGTCAAGAACTCTTACGATCAATCTTGGATCCCGAGACTACTCACACACTCTATGATGGATGATGGATGATGGTGGTGGATGTGGGTTGTGATGGAGGTGGTGGGTGGGTGAAGTGTGAGAGAGGTGGTTTGCCAAGGGATGGTTTGCAAATGAGCCAAGAACCCCTATTTATAGCCTGCACAGAAGCCCGGACACGGCCCCGTGTCCACCCGTCTTCTCTTCCTTCATTAAATGCAGTTTGTCTGCATTAGTTGACCACGCCCCTGTATCCGCTGGGCACGACCCCGTGTGCAGAAGCGTATCTGTACTATCAAGATTTCCTCATATTCTGCGAATCTTAGAGTTGACCACGGCCCCGTGTCCGCTTGGCACGCCCCCGTGGTGGGTGATAGAAGCTTCTACAGCTTTGTCTTTTCTGCAGACACTTGGGCACGCCCCCGTGCTCATTGAGTACGGGGCGTGTTCAGCCTTCTGTTCTCTTGTTTTGCTTGGGAAGATGTTGTCGAGGGGTCGGGCATGCCACTTTTATTCTTTTTCTTGTATTTATGCTGGATTTGGCTGCATTTTTGCTCCTTTTGTTCATTTAAGCTCTTTTAACCCTGAAAATACAAAAGGAAGACAAAAGCACACTTTTTTTAACATTAGTACTAATAAAGGGTTAGTTTTGTTCCTCATTTGATGTAATTTATATGTTGGATTTTGCGCACATCAAATGCGTAATGTGGTAGGCCCCTCTTTTGAAGGTGGCGTTATCCTCGGCTAAGTGGTTTGAGTCAGCAAGGATACAATCCCAAGTAGCCGGGTTAATGTATTAATAGTAGTTTACATATAAGGGGATCAAGCCATTCGCACCCCCGCCATCCAATACCAGTGGGTATTGAAGGAGGTCCTAGTAAGCTTGACCCAGGTCCTTGCAGGATCTATACACTGAACAAGGCAAGAACCTTACCAAATCATTCCCTTAACCCCCGACCAGGTAGCCAACATATGTCTATATAAACCGTAGAGATATGAATGGTGAAAATCTTTTATTTTATTTAGACAGTAAAATAATGCCAAGACACCACGGACAAATGATAAGGAAGTTTCACCTTCAACATAAGAAACTAGTTATTAAAGTCATTAATATAAAACCAAATAAAAAGTGCGAAAAGATTAAAAAACAAAAGTATTACACTAAATGCTTGTCTTCACCAAGTGATGTAAGAGACTTAGGCAAACATGGCCTTTGATTGTCAAGAACTCTTACTATCAATCTTGGATCCCGAGACTACTACACACACTCTATGATGGATGATGGTGGTCGATGAGGGTGTTGTGATGGTGGTGGAGTGTGGGTGAAGTGGGAGAGAGGTGGTTTGTCAAGGGATGCTTTTGAAGTGAACCAAGCACCTCTATTTATAGCCTGCACAGAAGCCTGGACACGGCCCCGTGTCCACTGGGCACGGCTCCATGTCCATCCACTTTCTCTTTCTTTATTAATCGCAGTTCGTCTGCATTAGTTGACCACGCCCCCGTGTACGCTGGGCACGGCCCCGTGTGTAGAAGCAAATTTGTACTATCAAGATTTGCTTGGATTCTGCGAATCTTAGCGTTGACCACGGCCGTGTGGAGCTGGGCAATCCCCCGTGTTGGGAAATAGAAACTTCTACAACTTTGTCTTTTCTGCAGACACTTGAGCACGCCCCCGTGCCCGCTGGGCACGGGGCGTGTTCAGCCTTCTGATATCTTGTTTTTGCTTGGAAAGATGCTGTTGAGGGATCGAGCATGCCACATTTATTCCTTTTCTTGTATTTATGTTAGATTTAGCTGTATTTTTGCTTCTTTTCCGCCCATTTAATCCTGAAAATACAAAAGGAATACAAAAGCACACTTTTTTCCAACATTAGTACTAAAAAAGGGTTAGTTTTATGCCTCATTTGATGTAATTTATATGTTGCATTTTACACACATCAAAGTACATAGCTATACTCTTCCATTTCTACATTGGGATCTCGGGTTACACGAGTAAGCCAGAGGGCCTTTGTTGCTCAACTTTGACTTTCGAACAAGTCAGGCACTTCGAAACATAGATAGCGATATCCTTTTTCATTCCAGGCCACCAATACCGAAGACGAAGGTCATGGTACATCTTGTCGGCACTGGGATGAATGGAATATCGAGACTTATGGGCTTCAGTCAACAATAATCCGCGCAAGTTATTGCGACTGGGGATCCAGATGCGATCTAGATAGTAGAGGATACAGTTCGATTTGCTTTCCAATTAGTTTTCGGAACCAAGAATTCGTTCTTCCTTCAGGGGGCGTTCGGTAAAACAGGCGTGTTGTGCGTCACGAATAAGAGCTTCGAGGTCGTGCTGGGTTTGCTTATTACAAACGCTATGCAAATAGCTTCGTCTGCTGAGAGCGTCGGCAACGACATTTGCTTTGCATGGGTGGTAACGAATCTCACAGTCGTAATCGTTAAGAAGTTCAACCCATCGGCCTTGGCGCATATTCAGTTCCTTCTGGTTCAAGATGTATTGTAGGCTCTTATGGTCGGTGAAGACCGTTCACTTGGTATCGTAAAGGTAGTGTCGCCAAATCTTTAACGCAAAAACAACTGCACCTAGCTCGAGATCGTGGGTTGCATAGTTCTTCTCGTGGATCTTGAGCTAACGAGACGCGTACGCGATAACCTTGTCTCGTTGCATAAGAACACAACCGAGACCGAGGTTAGAGGCATCGCAGTAAACTACGAACTCGTCGTTTCTGTCGGGTAAAGCGAGGATAGGAGCATTATAGAGCATATGCTTGAGAGTTTGAAAGGCTTCCACCTTTTTAGTTCCCCAAGCAAAAGGCTTGTCTTTATGTGTCAGAGAAGTAAGCGGGACGACGATTTTAGAGAAATCTTCGATAAATAAGCGGTAATAGCCCGCTAGTCCTAGAAAAGAACGGACTTCGGTTGTGTTTTTCGGTGTAATCCAACTCTTAACTGCTTCAATCTTCACGGGATCAACGTGAATACCTTTACTATTGACAATGTGGCCGAGGAATTAAACCTCCTCTAGCCAAAATTCACACTTGGAGAACTTGGAATAGAGTCGATTCCCTTGGAGTAATTCGAAAACCAAACATAGATGTTGCGCATGTTCGGCTTTCGAATTGGAATAGATCAAGATATCATCGATAAACTCGATGACGAAATGGTCAAGAAAAGGTTTACACACGCGATTCATCAAATCCATGAAAACCGCGGGTGCGTTGGTTAAACCAAAGGGCATAACGACGAATTCATAGTGGCCGTAGCGAGTGTGAAAAGCGGTTTTAGGTATATCTTCCTCCTGAATTCGTAACTGATGATAGCCTGAGCGTAAATCAACCTTTGAGAAACACGTAGCACCTTGTAACTGATCAAACAAATCATCGATTCGAGGCAATGGATAGCGATTCTTGATAGTAAGCTTGTTAAGTTCCCTATAATCGATGCACATCCGGAACGATCCATCCTTCTTTTTGACGAAAAGGACAGGTGCGTCCCAAGGAGAGGTGTTAGGGCGAATGAAGCCTTTATCAAGCAGTTCCTGGAGTTGACTCAAAAGTTCGCGCATTTCGGACGGAGCAAGTCGATAGGGAGCTTTAGCGACAGGATTAGCTCCAGGAATGAGATCAATACGGAAATCAATATCACGAGATGGCGGTAAACCAGGTAAATCATCAGGAAAGACAGCAGGAAAATCACGAACTACGGGCACCTTTTCCATTGTCTTTTCTTTCTTTTCCTTCTCTGCTACTATGATGTGTGCCAAGAAGGCTTGGTATTCCTTTCGGAGATATTTGCTCGCTTGAATGCACGACATGAGTTTGAGATCCTTTGAAGGCATTTTGCCATAGACACAGACTTGATCACCATTTGCGAGAGAGAAACGAATCATTTTATCGAAACAAATGAATTCAGCACGATTTTCACGAAGAAAATCCATGCCTACTCTGATGTCAAAACTACCAAGCTGCATAGGAATAAGATAAATTGGGAAGACGTGATTGTTAAGTTCAAGAGTACAATCACGTAGAACGGAACTAACAGTGATTGTTCTTCCAGTGGCAATTTCTACGTTGAACGTTGACGGGAGGTTAGCGCATTTACGTTTTAGGAGCTTCTCGAATTCAAACGATACAAAACAGTTATCAGCTCCAATATCAAATAAACACGATGCATATCTACCATTGACAAGAAACGTACCATTGACAACATTGTTGTCAGCTTGAGCCTGGCGGACGTTGATGTTGAATGTTCGGTCGCGGGGTACTTGTTGTGCTGGCTGCTGCTGAGGCTGCTGCTGTTGATGTTGTTGTTGCGTTGGTTGCTGCTGTGGCTCTTGCTTCACCACTATGTTCGGGCAGACATTTGTAAAGTGGTTAGGATCACCACATGCATAGCAAGCTCTTGCGTGAGCAGGAGCTGCTTGTTGTCCCTGTGGAGCGGGAAGAGGAGCTGGCAGTGCAGAAATTTGAACTTGAGCTTGGCGGGGACCAGTGCGGCAGTTTGCAGTAAAGTGTCCGTAAATGTTGCAATAGACACAAAATCGATAAGCAATCCCAACTGGATGATGGTAAGTACAAGTAGGGCACAGTGGGTGAGGACCGGTATACGCACACTTTGCGGGCGGCGCGTTGGTCACTGGTGCAGCTACTTGGCGGTTTTGGTTCTGAGGTTGGGCAGGAGCAGCGGTGAGAGGAGCAGTTGTGGTAGCACAGTTCTTGTTGTTGTTCTTGCGTTTGTGGCGTGATGATTTCGACCCTTGGGATGTGGCGGGTTCAGAGGCGGGTGAAGCGGTGACTTGGTGGAGCATATCTTCTCTTTCTGGTGACTTTTCAAAGTTTGTATCCCATTACAGCATCAAGTTGTGAAAACATATCTTCTCTTTCTGGTGACTTTTCAAAGTTCTAATCTAAGGGTAGCTCCAAACATTCCCTTATCTTTTCTGGTGAAATTTTAATGAAGATATTTCCCCATACATGTGCTGTTAGCTCAGTTTGACTTGAGATTTTGAGAGTTTTTACAACTTGTTGTATGAGTTCTTATGGTACCTCTCTGGTCTTTGTAAGAGCTTGAGCTAACGGGCATCTTGTTAGAAATTCAATGAGAATTTGACACTTCATATCATATTCTTCGATGTTATCATTCATTGCTTCATTGTTGCTCTTTAATGGAAGAAATTCATCTTCAGTGATGAAAGGAACTGAGTGTTTAGTTAGAGGTATGTTGATGTTGACAGCCGCCATTGAGAATTTGGGTTTTGTTTTTGGAAAAGGGTTTTAGGGTTTTGAATTTGAAGGTTGAATATGAAAGACTCTGTTTTTGAATGAGGTATTTATAGGGTGTAACGACAGAGATTTTTGAGTGTTTGTCGTGGGTTGTTTGAGTTCAGGGTGATTAATGACACCTTTAAGATGTTTTAATCCTTTAAGGAAACAACCGTTTTTGAAAAACCTTTGATTTATCTCTAATTTAATGTATATCCTTTTAAAGATACTTAGAGACTTCAAAGATTTTGCAGATAAACACTAGTTTCCAACTTGCACATTTTCTCTATGTGGGACCCCTTTTTAAAAGGTCCAATCGAAACCCTTTGTGTGTCTCCCCAGATATTTCTCATAATGATATATATATATATATATCATCAGAATTTTTTTTAAGATGAGAGGGAATAAGTAGAGTTCTGAGATTTTACTTACATTGTAGTCTTGCAGTTCTGAACTCCACACCTTTGTTCTGATATACCAGAGGTATATTGTTTTTTTTTTATATAGCTTGTTCCAGTCCTCAGAACAAAAATTTAGAAAGAAACTTTTTCTTAAAAATTTGGATTTTCATAAATTCAATTAAATCTGATTAAAAGAATTGTTTTTCTGATGATATGTTAAACTTTCTGGTTTTTCAAAACAAAATATGATTTTCTGATTTGTTATCAGAATTTTCACAGTTTTCTGGTGAATGATCAGTTTTTCTGATTGATCATCAGATTTTGAGTTCTACTAACTTTTGTCAGTATTCATGTGTAATCCACCAGATTTTCTTTGATTTTATCAGTCAAGTTATGTTAGTTCCCCCTAGATCTATTTACCAAAATTTTTTTTAAAACAAACCTGTTGAAAGAAAACATAAAACAAACATGTTAAACGAAAACAAAACATAAAACAAAGAAAACTACTACTCCTCCTCCTCTAACACATTGAACATGCACTTCACATATAACCAAAGACTGGTTACTCGTCCGGTGTGATTCGTTGATGGCGTCAAGGTGGCTTCACTAATGTTTTCTTGAAGTACCAGCTCAGCTCTTGAATAGCAGCTTCTCACTCCTCCAAAGTCCAGCTGACTAGTGATCACCTTGGTAACAAATCGAGGGTAAATCAGAAAGGGTTGACGGTCGTGGATGTTTGCTTCTAGGTCTCTCATTAGAAACTTAGCATAGTTGTAAGGTTTTTCTTGTATCACAGCATGCACCACTTCCATCATCCTATTTGACAGCTCATTGAAGTGTCCAATTTTCTTGGAAAAGCATACACTTAGCTGTGTTACCAAAAACTGGAAAGGTGGTATAAAACCAGACTTGCTAATGGCCCTTGACGAGTTGAGTGTGTGATAGCCCATTTCAGTCAAGGTTTGTTGCACATTTGCTTTTTCCAGAAGTTGGATTTCATGATCATCACCCAGTTTGAGGACATTTCTGATTGTTTCTTCTTTTAGAGTAATTTTTACTCCCATGACCTCACTTTCAATCCACATGGAAGTACCACCAAAAATGATTTGAGAGTTCCACCAGAACTCTTGGAGAAGTTCTGGATATATGGTGACATGTGATGACACAACAAAGCCTAGAGGAATTCGCATGATCATATTGTACACAAACCTGCAGTCCTCCCATGCAGGTCCTTCCAAGTTGGATCTTAATCTAAGATTGTGAAGTCTGTGAAACGGAAGAGGGAATTGAGTGGCTTTCATCAATTTTGGGCGACCCATTTTTGATAAGGAAAAAATTGTTGAAAGGCTTTTGAAGAGCTGGTTTTTGTTACAAATGTTCTTTTCAGGTTGTTAATATTTATAGGTGAAAGTGATGTTAACAGCCAACCTTTTTCTCTTCAATTAAGAAGATATATGTCCCAGTGAATGTAACAGTGAGTGTAACAGTGATTTTGACAGTCTATTAAGCCCCATGTGTGAGTAAGCATTTAATGACTAGGCATCTATTTTCATAGCTCCTAATGATTCTAGTGCCTACGTGTCACATTTAAGTTCCTTATGAAGAAATGACGTTGCATGCAAAAAACGGGTTTGGTAATTAAACCCCGTTAATACTAAAAGACGGGTAAAGTACCGTTAGTGGTAAAAGTTACCCGGTGGAATATTAGGATTTAAATAATTAATCCTAATAATAAATAAAAATGAATAAAAGCTTTAAAGAAATAAAATGGACAAAAGGCCCGAGTTAACGGGGCCTAAAATAAACTTAGTCATAAATATTCCCGAACCCGCTAAGTTAACTAGGAATATTGAACCTAGTTAATAAGTGAGAGTATTGTTAAAAATAATTAGGTTGTGACCTAATTAATAACTAACCAAACACGAGGGACCAAAGCCGGATAACTTACAAATGGTTTTATAAACTTAAAAATAAAACAAACACACACATATGTGTGTGTGCGTGCGTGAGAAGCCAGGAGGGAGCTCCATGGAGCAAACCCTAGTTCTTCAACAAAATCTTCAAATTGGAAGATCAAATGAAGGCCAAATTCGGAATTTAATACATAGAAACGATCACCTAGTCGTGGGGATTGTAAGGTATGTCGAATTTCTAACATCCATGAAGTTGTGAAAATTTGTTAAATTTGCATGATGCGATTTATGCAAGAATCATAGAGGCTATGGCCAAATTAATGAAGTATGATTGCTTAGGAACAAACCCTAAGTAGAAATTTGAAGTAAAATTGCTAGGATTTGAGTAATTTGGTGATTTACCACTTTTAGACAAGTGGGTTTTTATTATATAGTGAAGATGAGGATATACACATGTTTAAAATCATCATAGTTGATAGTAGAAGCAAAATACTTGAACAAATTGTAAGTTTGAGTATATGATCATAATTGCCATGAAATGGGTTTAGTTGATTTGATGAAATTAATGTTGTATGGGTGTTTATAAACACCGTAGTAACTCGTACGAATGAACTACTTGAACAAAATAAGGATTTTGTTAAGAGTTCATAATTGTTTAGAAGTGAGTCTTGATACAAGAATTAAACTCAATGATTTATGATTGAGTTTAATAAGAAAAGTAGTCAAAGAATCATAAGGTGTGAAAGTCATGATTTGGAATGACTAATCTAACAACCTTGTGAATAATGAATGATAGTTGGCACTTAACAAGCTAGGTGAAGCTTGAGGAGAAAGCGGGTCGAACGAATCAAGAATGAAAAGGAAAGCGTAATTCGGATGAAAGGTAAGTGAAACTTACACACTTTGTAGAATACTTGTTTACTTTACAAGTAATAAATGCGATAACGATAATAATGAAAATATGGTTTCCGACGCGATTGGTACGAGTCGGAACATATAAAGATGGTAAAAACCATGGTTTATGGTAAAAATGATAAATCGGTAAATCGGTCATGTAATGACTAAGAGATTATGAGTTTGATAAGATTACCGCGTAGTGTAATCTAATATTGAGAAAAGGGGTAAAAATGGAAATTTAGTCAAGTGTCGATTAATGTAAATTGACAATAAAAAGGGCACCCATGGCGTAAGCCGAACGGGTCAAATTTGTAAGAAATGAGTTAAAGAGAAAAGGAGGGGTCAAGTGGTAACATCCCACATGGGCCGGATGTGTAAATTTGAAATTTACAAACCTTGTTTTACTACATATGTAAATGTTTGATCATATGAGCCAAACGGGTCAAATGGTGATGATAACACCATTTGACAATAATGACTAATCTTGGTTGTCAAGTCATATGTAAACAGGAACGAGTAGCAATTCTGGGATAATTGCGACGCTATAGAATATTGGTTAATAAATGCGAGGTATAAACGGGTCTATACGTTGATCCGAGCCAGGTACGCACAAATAAGTTGTTTTGGTCAAATATTAGTGGAAGTCCTTTATCGTAAAAATGAAGGATTAAATGTGACCAAAACGCCCTTGTTAGCTAATTCGAACAAACAACCTTTAAAGCTTGTTTGGAAACAAGTTTTATGATTAAGCAAATACTTAGATTAAGTATAGAAGTTGAAAGAAGTATTATATTAGTCAAACGGTACTATTTGAGTTTTTGCCGTAAAATAATGATTCGAGAAGTAAAATTTGGTTTATATAGATCACCACATCAAACCGCCATAAACACAAGTGTGGTGGGAGATTATAGGATAAGAAATGTGGTGATGAAATGCTAGAAACAATCGAGAGCAATTTTAGGCTCGAAAATGCTTAAATACCCTTAACGGGTCAAAATAAGCATACTAGCGAAAACGGGTTTAAATTGTGAAATAAACTTGTGATTAGAACCTAAAATGTTAGTTAATAACAAATTGAGAAGTGTAGGTGATGTAGGAATCAAACAAATGTGTTCGTTTGATAAAATGCATAAACGGGTCAAAATGTGGTACAAGGGCGATAAGCCGAAGACTTAAAAGTCTGAAATTTTATTATGAAGGTTGTTGGATTTTAACTCCATAAGATGGAGAATTAAATTACGGACGCGTAGGAAAAAGAATCGGGTAAAACGGATTAATAACGAAGAAGTTATGGCTGTTTCCGTGAAATCAGGTTACGCAGGGAATTTGCAGCACCAGCAAACGAGTTTCTGTCTAAAACAAGCACTCGCGTAGCGCGAGCATCAGTGGCGCTACGCGAGCCCCTAAACTCCGAAAATTCTTGAATTTTATCATTTTTAACCCCTGTACTTGTTTGGACTTGATATTTGACTATCGAAACTAACTTTTAAGTTGGTTTTGATCATAGGTGAATGTCAAGAGTGCACGGATGAAGATCAAGCAGCTACGAAGAACCGAACACACGAGATTAAAGCTTCCGCACAACATTACGTCATAACTTTTAAATGGCGAACTTGTCTAAATTTTGTTTAAAACTTTTAAGTTGTAAAAGTGTTAAATTACTCGTATTTTTCTAAGGATACTTAATGATAAATTCATGTTTGTTTTCGTTAATTGCACGAAAACCTTTAGATTAATAACATGGGTGTTACAATTCGACGTTTCCGATGTCTAGCGATGACGATACCGAGTCGTCTTCCGACAATGAGACGCTAAAATATTTTGTGTCGGTGTATAACGAACTTGATGCCGAGTCGTCCCGCCCAAAGAAGAAGATGGTAGACCGTGATCGTATACGTGCCAACGAAGTGTTAATGAACGATTATTTTGTGGAAAATCTGCTCTACAATGCCGAAACGTTTAGAGATCGGTTTCGTTTACCCAAAGAATTATTTTTAAAGATTGTTGGAGACATCGAAGCAAGCGAGGAATGGTTTCAAGAACGTTACGATGCGAGGGGCAAACCAAGTTTCACGCCGATACAAAAATGCATGTCCGCCATTCGCCAACTAGCGACAGGTAACCCTCCCGATCAATATGATGAATACCTAGCTATGGCGGCCAGAACTTCACGTGAATGTTTGCAATTTTTTTGCAACGCGGTCATTAAGTTGTATGGTAAAGAGTTTTTACGTAAACCGACGAGCCACAACATCTCACGTATTTACGCCGCACATGAGGCTAGATGGCATTTTCCCGGGATGCTCGGTAGCATCGATTGTACACATATCGAGTGGAAAAATTGTCCAAGAGAGTTGCGAGGGACTTATGTTAGGGGTGACATCAATAGACCAACCATCATACTAGAAGCAGTGGCGTCGAATGATTTATGGATTTGGCATTCGTATTTCGGTGTTCCAAGTTCAAACAACGACATCAATGTGTTGCACACCTCGCCGTTGTTTCAAACCGTAACGGATCGTACCGCACCTTCCTCTCCTTTCTATGTTAACGGACGACATTACAAACGAGGCTTTTTTCTTGTGGATGGTATCTACCCGTCATGGTCTGTTTTTGTGAAAGCTCCCTCATTTCCTGTCGAGGCTAAAGAAATCGTGTTCAAAAAATTGCAAGAATCGGCAAGAAAAGATGTTGAGAGGGCATTTGGTGTTTTAAAGGGTAGATGGGGTATACTACACCGACCGGTTCGTGCGATGAACAAGAAAGCAATACATAGCATAGTGTATGCATGTATCATATTGCACAATATGATAATCAAAGAAGACGGACGTGCAATATCCCCGGATTAGGTGCCGGATCCTCCTACACAAGTTCAAGTTCCACAAAATATCCAACAAGAATTGCGTAATGAAGAAACTCACTTTCGGTTGAGATACGATTTAATCGAACTAGTAGGTTCTCTAGGTTTGGAGTTTCATGAGTCGGACGAGGAGTAGGTTTTTTTTTTAATTGTAGCCTAAAATATTTCTAGTATGTTAAATTGAACTAGTATGTTTTATTTTTAATGAAATTTATAATTTTAGTGTTTTATTGTTAATTTCTAATTTAAAATAAAAAATTAAAAAAATTTGTGAGTGATGGAATTCTATCACTAGTGATAGAAAATTGGGTGATGACATGGCAGAAGTTGATTGGATAGTGTGAGTGATATAATTCTATCACTAGTGATCACCCCCACTCACCTAATAGGTGTAGGCTTCACAATGTTGTAGTGATCACCCCCACTCACCTAATAGGTGTAGGCTTCACAATATTGTAACATGTGCTTCATCTTTATTTCATGCATTCATCACTTGTACAACATGTTTACTTCTCTATTAGACCCTCACTATTAAAAAATTGTCTTGTTTATATTAATAAGTTGCATGCATCCATTTATATACTATTAATTGGTAACATTGTTAGGCATTAAAACTTGTATTTTTAGCTTATAAAGTTGGACATTGCTTTATGATAAAACCATGTACTATAGTATTTATTTATTTATATACTATTAATTGGTAACATTGTTAGGTAGTGATGAGCACGGTACCCGTTCGGTACCGGTACTGAAAAACGAGAAAAGTGGGTACCGGTACCGAATACACCGGCCGTAACATGGAGCTCATGTATAATGTTTAGGGGTTGTTTGGTAACTTTTGAATGGTTAAGTGATGAATCAGTAAGAGGTCTAGGTCTGAACTATTAAATGCTTAAGCAGTATGAGGTCTGAACTATTAAGAGACAGTATAATGCTTAACCGTTCAGAGACAAATATCTGACCAATTCAGATTAGAGGTCTTAACCATTGAGACTCAGTATAATAATTAATCATTCAGATGCAAATGTCTAAACCATTCAGATGCAAATGTCTAAAACATTCAGACATTTACTCACGAAACTAACAGTATGAATCATTAAGTGTTGAACCAGTAAGAGCTCTGAACCATTCAGACCCTCATTAAAAGGTAAACAAACAACCCCTTAATTATTAACTAACCCATGCCGTCTGAATTTGTAAGCCCGACCGCAACGCGACGGGGTCTTACATCTAGTTTTAAATTATTTCATAACAATGAAAACCATTTAATCATAATTTAATGCTTTTTTATGATTTAATCTTTGTTTTTATTAAGAAAATATCTTTAGGACCTTGGATGATGCATATATCACATATTTCGTTGATTTGCGTAAAATAATCTCTCAACTCATTTTTTAATATCGCGTATCAAAGATGTCAACGACAACCATTGGTTATTGTCACAACTGTTACATGTGCAGAGGCTATATATACAGACGATGTTCTTTTTGAACGGCAAATTAGGATTACTGACGGACCACTGGAGTATTATCATGCCACCTGCGGAACCACCCGATCATATCTATCTCCACTATGCTATAATGCCTATACACCAATTCAGGAGGAAACCCTATAAATCTAGGAAAAACCCATTTGAACCCAGTCCCAAAGCCTATAATCAAGTTGCCTCTTAAATATGTTACTAGCCTATAATCATGGGCATACAGACGATGTTGTTAATGTGGGATTTCATGTGTCAACGTTTTTCGCAGAGTGTCATTTTAATTAAGCGTTGTCCATTTTAACTATTTAAGAGGCAACTTGACATTTTGAAAAATAATTTTATATCTACATATATCTTAAACATGTTCAAAGACAAATGTATATCAAAATTAAGTTGATGGACATTGGATTTTTTAATGCCAAACAGAATAGCAAGAGACATAAAGAAGTGGGTCAGTTGAAAAACTATAACTTTACCATTACGTTATGGTGTTTTGAGCATTTAATTCCACAAAGTCAAAAGTCTATTAAAACTAAAGTATTGCCATTAGATTTCAAATTGAACAACATTTCTTCTACTTCTATGACAACGATACAACAAATAAGTTCATCAAGTCTACACTTGGACAAAATTTGATACAATCATAAGAACATAATCGCAAACCCGTCTCAATATTTGAATTCTAGTGCAAGACCTTGATCCTTTGATCCTCATCAAGAGAGTTTGATGACATAACCTTCATGCTTTGATCCTCATCAAGAGAGTCCGATGAAATAACCTTCATGCTTTGACCCTCATCATGAGAGTTTGATGAAACAACCTTAATGCTTTGATCCTCATCATGAGAATTTGAGGAAACAACCTTGATGCTGTGATCTTCATCATGCGAAGTTGACGAGATAAAGCCGGTTTTATGCAACATTTCCAACTCACTGAAATACGCACACGATTTACTATCCTTCCCCTTCTCCATCGTTCTTCTGTAATACTTGTTGATGTTTTCCCATTTCTCTTTGCACTTTTTCGGGGTCCGGTTATAACCCATACTGGATAAACCAGCAGCAACTTCGTCCCAAATAGACGCTTTCGGTATCTTCCCGTTACACTTCTGATTCAGAGCAACTCTAACTGTTACAAGGGCTTGCACTTCAGATTTCGGCCATCTTTTGGTATTCGGGTCCGTCTCATATTCGTCAACGTTATGCATTTCTATATCATCATACGTTAACTTTTCTTGACTTTGATGATTCTGATTCTCAACTTGTATGTCGAGAGAATCTGGGATTTGGATCTCCTGGCCCAATGTGTTTTTGATGAAAGAAATGAGAGCGAGGCTTTGCGATATGTGTTGTTTTCTAGCATGTTCGTCCCTCTTTGCTCTAGCGATCTCTTGTTTCTTCCATGCTTGTTCGCGCATGATGCTTTCTTTTTCTTTCTGTTCCAACATCTCGATCAACTGTTTGTGCATTTCTTCCTGTTTTTGGATTACTGTTCTCATCATGCTTTCGACAAACAACTCCATCTTCCTCCTTGATTTTCTCTTCCTCTTTTTCTTGTTTACGGGCTCCTCGATTGGTTCTTGCAATTTGCCGGTTTCCCCAGATGAAGAAGGGCTGAAAAGAAAGAAAAAACGAATTAGTTAATTGGTTTAGTCCAGCCATCTTTTTTTTCTTAATTTTAAGCAGTTAATGCAGTAAAAAAATCGGATATCGGTCAAGGACCGATATTTGAGATATAGGTTATCGTGGTGGGAGATCGGTAATTTTAATATCATGTATAATTTATATATATATATATAGCAATTTAACACTAACAATTCAGTGTACTCTCCTACCATTAACAAATTAACTTTTTGCAACTTGCAAAACACTAACAATTGTAGCAAGTAGAAACTGATTAAGACTTAAAACACTAACAATTAACAATTAAGACTTAAAACACTAATAACAACAATAAGAAGAAAGACGAATGGTAGAACTAAGAAGAAAGACGAATGGTAGAACTAAGAAGAAAGACACTGATATTGGGAAAATCATTGATATATCGGTCAAATATTGGTCAATATCACCGATAATAACGGTACCGATATTTGACACCGATATTTTACATGGGGACCGATAACCGATATTAACCACATACCCCGTCAATATCTACTAACTAAATGGGATCAGGTAAAAAGCAGCTCACGCTGGCATGTGGCCTTCAAGAGGGTTAAAGGCAGAAAAACAAGTTAAAGTTGGATTCGAACTTCAGAGCTCTGCTAGAGTGACCCCTTGAAGGTTTTCCAACCATCTATCTTTTTGTCGACATAGATCAAATCTAAGATCCCGATTCTCTAAACGAACAACTTGGTGCTCATTGCTCAATTTGTGACTGACATCTATCATCTATGTAACAATCAATAGCTGACTTCTAAACATCATTTTCAAGAACAAAAACTTGCAATTTACTGTTTCTGTTTGTGAAACATATGATCAGAAAACTGAAAAAAAATCTTGTCAATAACAGCCATCAAAATATAGTAATCTGACATATTCTTCAAGACACAACTTTCATGAAGAAAGCAGAATCAAATGTCAAGATTGGTGTAACTACATCAAGTAAAAAGTCATTATCTAGAAAAGATACAAGTACCCACTACACACCTACATACATACCAAAAATGTACACCTCTTTTCCACATTGATTTCACCACTTTAACCTAAAAATAGAATAAAGAAATCCATACCCCTAACTACATAAACTAAAATTAATAAATAAAACTCAAATCCAGTTCCAAAACATCTCAACAAATATGAATCAAATTTTCAATTGATCCAACTTTTAAAATACTCAATAAATCACATCACATGTTAATTAAATTCATCCATTCAGGCCAATGGTGGTAAAGTAAAAAGGAAACAAATAAACAATTCCAAATATATATGCCCTGAAAGCACAAATAAATAAAACAATTTCAAATATATATATAACCTAAAAAGCACAAATTTCAAATACAGGGTTGGGATCTGGTACAAATAAAATTAACCAACCAAACATACAAATAACTACAGTAATAATAATTAATAATAATAATAATAATAATAAATATTAAAAAAAAAAACTACCTTAACACAGCCTCAATTTGACCATCATTCATCGGTAACCCTAAGTCCTCACAATTTATGGGAACAGCAAGACCACCACCTTCCGGCTGCCAGCTCAGCGTCTTAACATCAACGGGATCAGCTAACGTGCACCGGTCGGAGAAGCTGCGGACGTGGCACCTAATCGGCCGGAGCTTTTGCGGCGGCGGCTGCAGGGGCGGAAAATGGTCGTGGTCGGGTGAGATTTTGTGGTGATCGGAGAAGGTGTCGGTGGTTGGAAGAGTGAAAGGAGAGAAGTGGGTGTCGGAGAAGAGAACGACGTCGTTTGGGAGGCCATGGTCGCCGGTGAAGACTTCCATTTTGGTCCGGTTGCGGTGAAAAGGTAAAGCGGCTATGGAGTGGATTGGTGAGTGGTGACTTTTTGTGTGGGTAAAATTTGTGGTTAAATTTTGTGTGGGATTGGCAAGATTGGTACCTATGGTTTCGTTGAATGTACGTAAATAGACCCTCGTTTATTGGTAGAGAAATGAGTGTAAAGGAATAGTGATTTGGTTATTTGTTACATTAAAGTGGAAGAATTGTTGTTTTAGCTAAAAATCATAATATGTCACTTAATAGACAATCATAATCATAACCGGTTGATTATGACGGTTATGGTTAATAAGTTTTGATGATTATAACGATTGGTTATGGGTCAGTTAACTGTAAATTTATGACTAGCTAAAAATAACTCAGAAAGTTTTTTGACCCTGAAATAACTTGTTATTACACTTTTTATATATAATAATGTATTACATAGTATTAAAAAAATACTATAATCTATAATATTAATATCGAAGATTCAAACAAAGAAATATAATATAAATAATAAATTCAAACAAATTCAACCAAAATCATATGATATAACTCACAAATTCTAACAAACGTTTAACCAAAGCATCAAATATTAAAAAATGGTGAAAAGTGCAAAATCCAACAACGATTTTACTACATCTTGATTCGGTTTAGTTATGGTGGGTATCGAAACTTTGTTAACCATAACCAACCCGCTACATTCGGTTTTCAAAAAAACAATTAACCAACCCACCGGTTTTTTATTTGGTTTCGGTTCATTCAGTTCGGTTTTGTCGGTTAATTCGATTATGAGTCGGTTAATTTGGTTTTTTGCACACCCCTAGTTAGAAATCAAGATACTGAATATAGTTTAGATTAAGGTTAATTCGGAGAAACTAAACAAGGAGAGCAAAATGTGGAGGTAACTCGATTTAGGTTGATCTAGCAAAAAGTTATATTTCTTTATAGAGAAAAGTGTCTGGACAGTCTCTGTGGTTTGCTCAGATTTCACCTATAGTCCCTACATTTCTAAAATTACAGCTTTAGTCCCCAACTTTTGCACATTCGTTCTCGGATAGTCCCTGACATGGATAGGGGTTAGTTTTTGGTGTTAAGTGGGTGTGAAATGACCTAAATACACTTACTATTAAAAAAACTAATAAAGAAAACTTAAAAAAAAAAAACAAGTGGGCCCCACCATCTACCCACCCCCTTTTCTCCCACTTTCTCTCTGATCTCAAACGCCACCACCGCCACTCTCATATTCTCTTCAAATAACAATCGAATGACCATCAAAAACCGATGACCGACAACCTGCAACAATCAATCAAACCACCAACAACCTGCACCATTGGCTCCAATTCACCCCTTATAACCACCACTAACCACCATAACAATAACCACCTGCACCACCGGAAAAACACCATGAACGACCGGGAACCTGCAACAGTCGAACAACCACTCAATTAGGGGATGTTTCTTACCGATGATGGTCTGATAGCAGTGCACATGTGACTTTGTTTGTGTCACTTGAAAGCAGAAGGAAAGGAAGGTGTTGAATTGGGGCAATACGTGTATATGCCACTCTGCCGATTTTCTCAGTGATTTCGAAGGGTCCGACATAACGCGAATTAAGCTTGTCGCGTTTGCCGAAACGAACCACACATTTCCAAGGTGAAACTTTTAGCAAAACTTGATCTCCAACTTGGAATTCCAGGGGTTTCCTACGCTTATCAGCATAGCTTTTCGAAGGTCACGAGCTGCCGCCATTCGTTGCCTGATTTGGGCAATCTTTTTGTTGTGTCGAGTACAACTTCTGGGCCAGTGATTTGGCTGTCGCCAACTTCAGCCCAACATAGAGGTGATCGGCATTTCCATCAGTACAAAGCCTCGAACGGAGCAGCCTTAATGCTGGTATGGTAACTATTGTTGTAGGAAAATTCCACTAAAGGCAAATGTCTTTCCCAGCCATTACCAAAGTCAATAACACACGCCCGCAAAATGTCTTCAAGGGTTTGGATAGTACGTTCCGTTTGACCATCCATCTGCGGGTGATAGGTAGTGCTCATGTCTAGCCGTGAGTGATGTGCACAAAATGCAACATATAAATTACATCAAATGTGGCATTAAACTAACCCTTTTTAGTACTAATGTTGGAAAAAATGTGTTTTTGTCTTCCTTTTGTATTTGCAGGATTAAAAGAGCTCAAATGAACAAAAGAAGCCAAAAGGCAGCTAAATCTAACATAAATACAAGAAAAGGGATAAACATGGCATGCCCGACCCCTCGATGGCATCTTCCCAAGCAAAACAAGAGAACAGAAGGCTGAACACGCCCCGTGCTCAATGAGCACGGGGGCGTGCCCAAGTGTCTGCAGAAAAGACAAAGCTGTAGAAGCTTCTATCACCCACCACGGGGGCGTGCCCAACGGACACGGGGCCGTGGTTAACTCTAAGATTCGCAGAATCTGAGGAAATCTTGATAGTACAGATACGCTTCTGCACACGGGGTCGTGCCCAACGGACACGATGGCGTGGTCAACTAATGCAGACAAACTGCAATTAATGAAGAAAGAGAAGATGGCTGGACACGGGGCCGTGCCCAATGGACACGGGGCCGTGTTCGGGCTTCTGTGCAGGCTATAAATAGGGGTGCTAGGCTCATTTGCAAACCATTCCTTGGCAAACCACCTCTCTCACACTTCACCCACACTCCACCACCACCACAACACCATCATCCACCACCATCATCCATCATCCATCATAGAGTGTGTGAGTAGTCTCGGGATCCAAGATTGATCGTAAGAGTTCTTGACAATCAAAGGCCATGTTTGCATAAGTCTCTTACATCACTTGGTGAAGACAAGTGTCTAGTGTAATACTTTTTATTTTTAATCTTTTCGCACTTTTTATTTGGTTATGTATTAATGACTTTAATAACTAGTTTCTTATGTTGAAGGTGAGTCTTCCTTATCGTTTGTCCGTGGTGTCTTGGCATTATTTTACTATCTATATAAAATAAAAGATTTTCACCATTCATATTTCCACGGTCTATATGGAGGTATGTTGGCTACCTGGTCAGGGGTTAAGGGAACAGTTTGGTAAGAGTCTTGTCTTGTTCAGTGTATAGATCCTGCAAGGACCTGGGTCAACTTTAGTAGGACCTCCTTCAATACCCACTGGTATTGGATGGCGAGGGTCCGAACTCCTTGACCCCCTCATATGTAAACTACTATTAATACTTTAACCCGGCTACTTAGGACTGTATCCCTGCTGACTCAGACTACTTAGCCGAGGGTAACGTCACCTCCAGAAGAGGGGCCTACCACAATATGCATTAATAACTTAATTAATTATCTTTCAATAATCCAACCCTTTAGGATTGTATCCTTGCTGACTCAAACTACTGGGTTGAGGGTAACGTCACCTTCAGAAGAGGGACCTACTACAATAACTAAGATAATCTCTTAAAAAGTGCAAAAGTGCGGGAATAATCAAAGGTTACACTAAACACGAGTCGGATCCAAGTGATTCATTTTGTCTATCTGTTTTTTATTTTTATTTTATTTTTCAGCATTTTAGTTAGTTTTATTTTCTTTTTAGTTTAAAACCCCTTTTTCTAAACTTTTGATTTGATTAGACGTTGAGGATAAACCGGTATTAAAAGCTCTTGTGTCCTTGGACGACCTCGGTATCTTACCAATACTATACTACGCTCACGATGGGTGCACTTGCCCATATGTGTGTTTAGTGTTAGTAAATATTGTGTTTTATAAATTTAAAACTTGGCTAAAAAGTGTTAAAGGGCTTAAAATATACATTAAAAATATACGACCCTTCACACGCATCAAGTTTTTGGCGCCGTTGCCGGGGACACAAGGATTTTAAGAAAGTTAGGAATCAACGGCCTAATCGTTTTTTTTTCTTTTTTTTTCTATTTTTTAGGATTTTTCTTAAATTTTTCAGTTTCTACAGAGCTCAGCACGGGCCGTGCCTGGTCGGACACGGGGCCGTGCTCAGCATTGTTACTGGCAATTTTTATTTTCCGAGTTACAGGGAGTTGAACACAGGGCCGTGTCGGTGCAGCACGGGGCCGTGTCGAGCTTCCCAGTAACAGGGTTCCGGAAAACAGCTACTGCATCTCTGACCACGGGCCATGTTCACCTGAGCACGGGGCCGTGGTGAACCTTCTGACCAATGTTCTTTTCTGTTTTTATTGCAGGACTTGGAACCCAGGCGCCACATCTGAACTTTCTACATAGTGTATGAGCTCCAGTTATAGTAGAGACATAAAAGAACCTCTAGAAGAACCCGAACGCTTTCTCAGAAAAAAACTTAAAGCTAAAAACCAAGAGAAAGTTTCGGGGGACCCACTTCCAATGGCGGATCAACGTACTCTTATGGATTACCTACGACCCACCGTGGGTAATCTTGGCGCCGCTATCAATGCACCGAATGTCGAGGCCAATAACTTCGAACTTCGACCGCATTTGATACAAATGCTCCAAAACTCTGCAACCTTCCATGGGCTTGCAGACGAAGATCCCCATTTGCATATCACTAACTTCCTAGAAATATGTGATACGTTTCGGATCAATAGGGCATCAAACGACGCCATCCGCCTTCGAATGTTTCCATTTTCACTAAAAGACCGAGCTAAGGCTTGGCTTAATACCCTCCCAGTTGGCTCGGTAAACACCTGGGATGAACTGGCCCAAAAGTTTTTATATAAGTATTTCCCTCCTACTAAAACGGCTAAATTAATGACTGAAATTAATACATATTCACAAGAGGACGGGGAATCCTTATATGAAACTTGGAAAAGGTTCAAGGAACTACTGAGAAAGTGTCCTCATCATGGTCTTGCAGTATGGCAACAAGTTTCCACTTTCTACAATGGATTGTTGCCACACACAAGACAAACACTTGACTCTAGCTCCGGGGGACTCTTAGGTAATCGTCGCCCAAATGAAATTTATAATCAAATCGAGGAAATTGCTCAAACCAATTTTCAGTGGCACACTCCCCGAGGCAATAAATATATTGCCCCGGGCGCCCATAAGGTTGATGAGAGCACTTCCTTGCAAGCCCAAATTGAAGCCCTTTCTTCAAAAATCAAAAAGCTAGAAATGGTAAAAACGACTTCGGTTATGGCTTGCGAGGGGTGTGGTGGGCCACATGAAAATTGGAGTTGTATGAAAGAATTGGATAACCAAACGCAATCGGTAAACTACATTGATAATAGACCTAGGCCGTCAGGTCCTCCAATGGGTACCTACAACCAAGGATGGCGTAACCACCCTAACCTTGGTTGGAGAGAACCCGACAATAGTAGTAACCAACAAAATCTAAACCAACGAACAAACTTTCAACAACCAAGAAACGAGTCGCAAAATTTCTCTCAACAACAACAAGGGGGACGAGAAAGGCTTGAAGATACTGTATCTCGCCTCATCTCCGACTCCAAAAAGAAAAACTCGGATCAATTTCAACAATTGGAATCGAATTTTAGAAATTAATAAGATAGTATTCAAAACATTGAAAAACAAATAAATCAACTAGCTCAAAATATGTCCTAGAGACCACAAGGCGCATTACCCAGCAATACCGAAACCAACCCAAAGGCACAAGTCCATCTCATTACGTTGAGAAACCGCACCGTGGGTCCCGAGGAGGCCCCGCTACCCCCAGTTGAAAAGAGCCGATCTAGTCAAACCGCGACTCCACCGACGGCCAGCTCCTAAACCAAATCAAGAGCCCCCCAAGAATCCTCCGGTTCCATACCCCGGTCGGTTAATTCGCCAAAAGACTGATGAGCAATTTACAAAATTCATAAATTTACTAAAACAATTGCATGTCAATATTCCATTTGTTGAAGTCCTAACCCAAATGCCTAAATATTCAAAATTTATGAGGGACTTCCTCACTCACAAAAGGAAAATCGAATCATTGCAATTAGTAAATTTAAGTGAAGAATGTTCCGCCTTGCTACTCAACAAACTCCCGCAAAAGAAGATTGATCCTGGAAGCTTCACAATCCCTTGTTCGATTGGGGAATCTCCCATTCGCAATGCACTAGCCGAGCTCGGGGCTAGCATCAACCTCATGCCCGCATCAATGTTTGATCGACTTGGCTTGGGGAAAACAAGCCCTACGAAAAATGAGCATATAACTCGCTGATAGGTCGGTCAAATATCCACAAGGTGTCACTGAAAATCTATTGGTTAAATTCGGCGAATTTGTCGTCCCAGCCGACTTTGTCATATTAGATATGGAGGAAGATACCGAAGTACCACTCATCTTGGGTAGGCCATTCCTAGCCACGGCCCACGCAGTGGTAGACATGAATAGTGGGACACTAACATTAAGGGTTGGGGACAAGGAAATGAAGTTTGGAGTTAGCAAAAGAGTAGAAGACGATGACCCAGTCAATTACATGAAGGTCATAGACTCAAGTTTGGATGATGCTCTCCGACGCTGCAACATGGGATGCATGACATCCCACTTGGGTAACATATGACTGGCTTTGGGTCTAGCCAAGGACCCTTATAAACGTGGCGCACCACGGAGGCATTCCGCGGAACTATCCTTAGTTTAGTTTAGATTAGTTTTTATGTTTTCTAGTTAGTTTTAATTTTCAGGAATAAAACACACTCGGGATGGTGAAGGATACCAAGGGAAACTTGCACCAGCACCCCCATGCACAAAAACAGAGCCTCCCGCCGATTTTTCTTCATTACAGCAAGTTCAGCACGGGGCCGTGCTCAGCCAACACGCCCCGTGCTCAACCATCTGCAGAAAAATACCCAGTTCAGGTACCTGGACACGGGGCGTGCTCACTGAACACGCCCCCGTGTCCAGCCTTCTATTACTTTACTTTCTTTTCTGTTACTGGCAATCTGAACACGGGGCCGTGCCCAGACACCACGGGGCCGTGTCCAGACGCCCAGTAACATAAATTTTTTCTTTTTCACAACTTTTTACACATTCAATCAACCTAAAAACTTATTTTTGGGGCACATTGAGGACAATGTGTAATTTAAGTGTGGGGGGGATGCTAAAACCTTGAATTTTGCAAGTCTTAATTACAAGCCCTACACAAAACTCTATTGGAACAGCTAAACACCCCAATTTTTTTCAAAATTTCTTTTTCTTTTTTACTTGTCTAGGTTTAATTTGGGAATTTCAAATTCTAAAAAGGTTATATTTTTACAAATTTACAACTGACAGCGTCGTGATAAAAAGAACCAACATAAGAAAATTATGAAACGGCATGACAAATCTAGTTAAAATTTGATTATATATACTTGATCACATAAAAACCCATTCCCACAAAAAGTGAGTTTTGAGCCTTTATTGAGCATACAAATACATATCTTTAAACTAAATACTCATTTTTCGTTTCTTGTGTGAATAGCCGCTTGGTTCTTACGACTCTAGAACTTGCCATGACGATACATTCCCGGTCCTTACCAACTTAAACCCGAGTAAGTAAATAATGGAGGCATTAGGACTAACTTTTTTATTTCTACACCATTATTTTTCTTTTTTTTTTACCAACTACCCAAAATCCCCCTAGTTAACCCCTTTGAGCCTAAACCTTTTCATTTCTTAACCCAAAACAAACACCCTTTTTACCCACCAAAACCCTTTTTCATTTGAAACCCTTTATTTTAGTAACAAAGCTCGGTTTTTCTTATGACTTTCGTATGTTGAAAAAAAATGATGATGAAGCCAAAAGAAATAAACAAACAAGTTTATCAAAAAGAACTTTGTTTGAAGAATTGCTTCATCAAAATAAAAAGTTACAAAAATAAAAAGCCTTACGAAAACTGATGCTTTTTATGCCTTTCTGTAACACCCCGTGTTTCCACAAGTCAAAGTCAAGGTCTAAGTCAATGACCGATTTTGCGCAACTTGACTTATAGAAATTTCTTTATTTTATTTGTATTATGTGGAGTAAGTGTCGTTAATTGCAATAATCGAATTGTGTTAATCGTTATTCAACCGATCTACGACTGTGAACTATAGGAAGTAACAATGCGAGAAAGTTAACTAATCAATAATCAAGCTATGTTAATCAAATCGACATCAAATCGTAACTCGAGCTACGTACTTTTATTTGTTACTATACGTGTGTGTGTGCCTTACGTGTTACCTGTGCATGATTATTTATGTTATGTTGTGATAATCAAGCGAACTCAATCGAAACTCGAAAACTAACTCGAAATGCAATCGAAACTCGAAATCGTGAACGAACTATGATAGATGGTGGAAAATAGATTACACGAGATATGAGTGTTTGGAACTGAAAGTAATTTGACTAGGAAACCCTATCGAATCGAACCGCTCGCAATCGAAATCGAAATATCAAAAATCGTCACACAAAAGACTCGAAAGGTGCGACTGATCGATCAGGCTTCCCAGCCGATCGAACAGCTAGCCGAACGGACTGCTGTCCGATCGGACATGCTGTCCGATCGAGCTGCCTGGCCGATCGGCCAGCCCTTTCCTCTTTTGTCATCCTATAAATACCCCTGTCATTGTCATCCTTTTCCACTTTTGGAAACCTCTGTTCGACCAGTACGCTCAGCTCACCTTTTCGCAGATTTCTCTCGATTACGGTAAGGTTTCATCCTAAATCTTGTACTTTCTTGATCTATACACACTCCTACACCTTTCTATCTTTCAAATCTTAACTTTTAACCGTGAAATCATCAAGATTCAAGTATTCTAGGATGATGTCATCATGGGTTCTTGAAGAACTTCATGATTTAGCCTCAATCCACCAAGAATAGCTTGGATCTAGACGATTTCCACATAAACAAACAAGGATCTTTCATAGATCTAAACATACACGCGGTGACAAGGATTGAAAGATGGATTTTCCAACCTTCCTTCAACCCTTTGTCACTCAATAACTTCAAACCGGTGGAAACGGGGCCTGAGTCGGTTTACAAATCACTTCGGTGGTTGTATGGCTCAAGATCCGGATTCTATCCACAAGGTTAACCGACTTCGAGTTAAATGTTAAACTTCGTTCCGAACAGACCACCGACCGGATTTGGGTGATTCCTGTCCGACCCGGGAAACCAAGTAAGGACGAGGCATCTATGGTTTTACTCGCTGTCAAAATACCTCGATAAAGCGACAAACAAATAAAACAACCAAGTGTTAGACGAAAGGGCTGATCAGGTCAGAATGCTGACCGATCAGACTGCTGTCCGAACGGACAGCCAGCCGATCGGATAGTCAGCCGATCGACTGGCCAGCCGATCGGCTAGCACCTGGTCCCACACAATCAATTTATTTTGAAGAATGGTATTGAACGAACTGTTGTTCGATCGAACTACTATCCGATCGGATTACTCTTCGGATCATGAGATACTATGCTTCAATACTTAATCGATTTTCAACATGTTCAATGCACTAGAAGTGCCACCCGATCGAACAGCCGTCCGATCAGGTGACACCCTGTTGTCCGATCGAACAACAATTGTGTTATTCGATCGATCAACTATCCGATCCATTGCACCATACATTACATTTCACTTAAAGTCTTTGACTCGTTGACCTGTCCGATCGAACACCTGTCCGATCCAAAGACTAAACGTTGTAATTCATTTGAATGCCTAACCGATCGAGTTGCCGGCCGATCGAACTGCCGTCCGACCGACCGACCTGAAAGGTAAAGATACTTCAATGTTTTCAAATGCTACAACGAAAACTTCAAAAGTCAGACCATCATACACAAACACATCCTTCTCAAAGGAAGGAACAATCCACTCGAACATCCATCCGATCGGCCTACCGACCGACCGGACAGCCGTCCGAGCAGACTGTCAACTGAACGGTCAGCCGTCCGATCGGGCTACCGTCCGATCGGCCAGCTGTTCGACTCTCCAACACTTGTTTCCCGTTTTACGTTTCACTTACCGTTATGCTACCGAATCTATTCAGGCTAACCATACTCGCCAAGCGCTCCCTTCAATCCATTAATCGCTGTGAGTATACTCGATCCCTTTTTGCTTTAAGCACTTTTGGGTGTTACATACGTTACGAATATTCAAACTACAACAATCACACTACTCAATACTATTTGAACGCTAACCGTTAATGCATGTTATACGTGGCTTATGAATCCTTGTTTGTTATTTTTACACATGGAAAGCTGTCTACCTGCCTTAGCAACGATAGTACTATAGTTTGGACTCAGCACCCATTCACACGGGGGTTGTTAAGGATCATTTACTTGCATGGATTACGGTGGTAATCATGTATTGCGAACTGCCTCGGGCAGTCAACCCACAATCATTGGTATCGATGGATCTATGTCGATAACTAACGTGCTTCATTTCACTATGTGTACGTGCTGGTTATGCGTAAAGGAATTCGAACTCTATATGCTATTATCAAACTTGTATTACATTATATGTATTGACTTTATTTTAACGTATGTGACAGGTGCGTAGGAAGTTTACATGCTTAGCATGCCGTGAACTTGAGGCTAGGAAAGGTCTAGGACGCTCTCTGCGCTGTGATGAAATCGAAGCTTGGAAAAAGGGTCCTAGAAACCAACAAATAAACTGTTTATGTTTGAATCTGAGTTGTCGGAACAGAATATTTGCCTAGATTTTATCTGTAATAATTTGTTACTATTTGAGACATGGTATGGGACATGTTAAATTAACTTGAATGGTAATGATAGTTGTTATGGAAACTTCTGGACAATCTGTTTCGCTCAGTGCCATGCCCCGATGATTCCGCCATCGGTTGGGGTGTGACAGATTGGTATCAGATAGGGTCAAGCGATTTCGTCGAGATTAGGTGTGAAAACCGCAAACTCTCGACTAAATTGTTTGGTCGGTGACGATCTTATCGATTTATCAACGATTTCCTCATTATTTTCAATAACAAACGAGGAGAATTATACCAAATCAGGAGTGAAATCCATATTTTGATGAATAATCTCCTCAATTTTGCTAAAACAAGGAAGAAGTTGCTAAGCTAGGGGTGAAACCCTAACCTTGACAACTTGCTCCAAACTTTTACTCATCTCACCAAAGTGTCACACCCCGATTTCCAACGTGTCACCGGTGGGCCCGGTGGGGAGTATCGTGACGTGGTTGGCAACATAATAGTCAAACAACACAATATTTAATATGCACAACGGAAGCAATATAAAAGATAAGTTTCAACCGAATTTAATATTGTAATATCAAATGTCACAATATTCGGAAGTTATCCACAGATGGATCAAAAATAAAATAGAATTAATAGTTCAACAGACTTCAGGCATCTTAAGCTTGCAAGACTTCTAGTGATGCTAAGGAGAAATCCCAGCCAATTACGCTTAGTACCTGCATTTAATCTTTTTGGGAAAATACGCCAGTTTACACTGGTAAATACAATTAACTGACTCATTTTGGAAAATGATTGAAAATTGATTTGGATGCACGTGGCATAAACATTTTATAATCTTGTGAACGAATTACATGTTCCTTGTGCGTTCAGTAGCCCGGATCATGTCCGGGTTAAAGATCAATAGACACACCACAATATTCTTTTGTGCACTGACGGGTGTACGCCTACACCCCGCGCTTAAGTCGTGGCCATTTCGTAAAATGATGCCAAGGATATCCGGGACATGGTCATTAACCCCCCAAAGGCTTTAAGTAACAAGACTGTTTAAACGAGCCGATCAAATTATTCAATTAACCACCCAACGATGGAAGATTTGATGCCCGATCAAGCGGTATGCTATATACCGTAACCCAAGCCCGTATAGGGAAAATAAGTTAAAAGTATTTACCTGAGCAATGTATAAATCACAATAAGCAAATTGCAAGTAGCTTTTACTGGTTCTCCTAATCTGGAACGAAGGTTTATAATAACTTATTAGAATCCTAACGGGTCTTTAGTTAAGCTTAAGCTTAGACCGGTTAGTTTCAAAGATATGGTTCGTACGCACGATTAAGCGAAGACCGGATAGAATGTGATTTAGACCCGACAAGTTCAGAGACTTGTTTAATATGGGTCCTTCATGCACACTCTGGATTTTGAGATAAAACCGATAAGGTTTGACCCGTGTCGGCTAATTTATGTAAACTTGTTACATAAACCGAACCGAACGCGTAATAAGCGTAACGGGTAATAATGAGAGCCATTTACAGGTTTCCTAAGTTAATATGCTCCAAATATGTTGTGACATCAGTAAGGTGTCTTTTATTATGCCCGAAACGAATTTAAACACAAACTATGCCCCGTAGGGGTAGTTTGGTCATTTTAAAGGTTGTAAAAGAGTTTAAGTGTTAACCTGAGTTACATGCCTGATGTAATCAGCAAATATACTCAATTTGCAAAGTTATATCAGTAGGTTAAAGTATATATGTGAAATTTATCAATTATAACCAAACTATGCACCGTATGGGCATTTTGGTAATTTCACATAAGCCGAAAAGCTCAAAACTGAAGTCTGAGTTTATCAACCTTTGCTTACTGTTAAAATATTATAATTTACCTCAAATATCAGTAGGTATCACCCTTAGTATGTTTAAAATAGTTCTAGTACATACTAGGCGTTAAAAACGCTTAAAAAGGCGATTAGAAGTCGTTTCCGGGTTCTATATAGAAATCTGATATTTTTATTATTCCAGAGGGTTTAAAATAATTTATTTATCATTTAGAATCAGTAGCAAAAGGTTTGGAGTCATTTAGATATGTAAAACTCATTTTATGGCCCGTAAGGGCAAAACCGACAATTACCGGATTAAGCCTACGACTATGAATTATGCTCAGCCTAAAATTAATTAAAAATCTTCAAAAATCCCAAAATAATATATTACATCAGTGGGTAAAGATTTTGATATCAAAAAGTAGGCTTAACTAGGCTATACGCTAATTACGCCATTTAATTAACATAAAGCTTTCATTTTGCGCTAATGAGCATAACTCTCAATCTACACCACCAATTGATCTCAAATTTTGGGTATAAGTATATATATCAGTAACAAAGGTTTCTACTCTTTTGCATTTTCAAAAATCACGTTTTAAGGTGATAAGGGCATAATGGTCAACATATGAGCAATTAACGAAATCATGCGAATTAATTGGTTAACTAATGAACCATGGTGTATAATCACAGAGGGTTATACTAGCATGTTACCTGGTCCAAATTAAGCTCTAAGGCATTTCTAAATCATGCCTAAACGGGTCAGAACTGAAAGTCAATGCAAAAGTCAAACTATGCGACTTTCGGTTCCGAACCGGGTCTTTACAGGAAATTGTCGGGTTGAACATGTTTAGACATGTTCTTACACTTATTACCAAGTTATATTAATGATCAAACAGGTTGTATATGTTCTACATGGCTAATTATGCATAAATTGCAATTTAAGTATCCTGTTGACTTTTTATTAACAAGTTTGACCCGACTTTTGACCTAGTTAGAGTGGTAATCAGGGGGAACCCTTTTGAGGGTTTATTACTCACATAATTAGCAACTTATAACTACTTTTGATTCGACTAATCACTGGACCATTAGTGATTAATCTTAAAGTCAACCGTTAATTACGACGGTTTGACTTTTAAGCTAAAACTAAGTTAAAACTTAATTAAAGAAAGTTAAGCAAACTTACAAGAGTCCTAAGCTTGATTAGTGATCACTTGAGAGGGGTCTTGAGCCCCAGAATTGATCAGGAAGTGTAAGAGGAGGTGTGAAGAACTTGTTGCAACTAATGGCTTTATATAGTGATTTAATCACCATTAAAAGTTGACACACAACTCTACCACTGCCCACAACTGGTCCACAAGTGTCCCTAGTGCTTAGGGGGTGCCTAGGGGTCGTCCAAGATGAGGAAATTCGGTTAAAATCGTGCAGAATGAAAAAGTCAGACAAGAAACAAAATTTCCGGAACTGGCAGTCCCTCGCGTGGCGCGAGGACCCCTCGCGTGGCGCGACGGAGTATCTGCACAAATCTGAATTTTAGATTTTTTGCGATTTGATCCTTGGCTCTTCAAACTTCGTTTAGACACTTGTTTCTTGCATCTTGAACACTCCAAATTTATTTATAAGGGCTTTAAAACATATACCCACTTTGTTAGGTCCCCGGTTAACCTTATTATTACCCGAAAAGTCCTAACTTTCAACGTTTACGCTTTAACCCTTTGCACACGAATTTGATCATAACTTTCTCGTACGATAACGAAACTTTACGAAATTTATATCGTGCTTTCTAGTGAGCATAATTAACAGTTACAAAGCTTCGGGTTTGTCAAAAGGTCACTCAGAGGTATAACTTAAACATGTTGACACTTTTAACCCCTGTAGTTTGAAATCTCTCACTTTTAGCTTCGCATGATCCATGATTTATTCGTTTGATGCTATAAACATCAAATACGGTTAATTTACAATATATTTATTCACCGTTGACATTTAGAACTCGTATATTCACATACTTTCCATGACTGTCAACTTTAGTCCTTCTATAACATTCTTTCACATGTTCAAACATATGACACGTGTCTACACATTATAGGACGTGAATTTTCGAGGTGTTACATCCTCACCCCCTTAAAATAAATCTCGACCCGAGATTTACTGAAATAAATAAGGGTACTTTTCTTTCATTGTGGATTCAACTTCCCACGTGTATTCGGGTCCTCTACGGGCATCCCATTTGACCTTTACAATAGGCACATGCTTCCTTCGAAGCTTCTTGACCTGTCGATCCTCAATCGACAATGGTTTTTCAACAAACTTCAAGCACTTCTTCAGATTGCAGATGTGGAACACATTGTGAATTCCACTGAGCTCTTCTGGTAAGTTTAACTTATAGGCAACTGACCCGACACGTTCGATAACCTCGAAAGGTCCTATGTATCTTGGGCTTAGCTTGCCTTTCTTACCAAATCGCATCACCCCTTTCCAGGGTGATACCTTAAGTAACACTTTATCACCTACTTCGAAGTGAAAAGCTTTACGCTTTGGATTTGCGTAACTCTTCTGCCTATCTCGGGCAGCTTTGAGACGGTCGCGAATCTAGACAATCTTGTCCGTCGTTTCGAACACTATCTCTGGTCCTGATAATTGGACATCTCCAACTTTCGCCCAACAAACTGGCGTTCTACACTTTCTACCGTATAATGCCTCAAAAGGCACAGCCTTTATGCTGGTGTGGTAGCTATTGTTGTAGGAGAACTCAATTAGTGGTAGATGCTTATCCCAACTACCACCCAAATCGATCACACATGCACGTAGCATGTCTTCCAACGTTTGAATAGTACGCTCACTCTGACCGTCTGTCTGCGAATGGTAAGCCGTACTAAAATTCAAACGCGTGCCCAAAGATTGTTGGAAACTCTTCCAAAAATGTGACGTGTATCTAGTATCTCTGTCAGAGATAATAGACACAGGTATGCCATGTAAGGCTACAATATTATCCACGTATAACTGGGCTAACATGTCGGAGCTATAAGTCTCCTTGATGGGTAAGAAATGTGCTGACTTAGTCAGTCTATCAACTACAACCCATATTGTATCATTTCCTTTCCTGGTCTTAGGTAACTTGGTGATAAAATCCATAGTTACCATTTCCCACTTCCACGTAGGAAGTTCAGGCTGTTGTAGCAAACCTGACGGCTTTTGATGTTCGGCTTTAACTTGCGCACATGTCAAGCATTTAGCTACATAGGTGGCTACAGACTTTTTCAAGCCTATCCACCAATAATTTGCCCTTAGATCCTGGTACATCTTATCAGCTCCAGGATGAACGGAGTATTTGGAACTATGGGCTTCCTGGAGGATGACATCTCGAAGTCCTCCATAAATTGGAACCCATATGCGTCCATTTAATCTTTGAATTCCGTCCTTGCTAAGAGTTAACTGCTCCTCAGTTACCCCTAGCTTTTCATTAGGATAGTTAGCTTCCAACACAGCTTCCTTCTGTGCAGCTAACAACCTTTCAGTCAAATTGTTCTTTATCTCCATGCGCTTGCCATTGATTCGGATGGGTTTCACCCTCTCCTTTCGACTCAAGGCATCGGTGACTACATTCGCCTTGCCAGGATGGTATCTGATTTCACAATCATAATCATTTAAAGTTTCCATCCAACGGCGTTGCCTCATGTTTAATTCTTTCTGATTGAACAGATGTTGAAGGCTCTTGTGATCAGAATAGATCACACACTTGATCCCATATAAATAATGCCTCCACAGTTTTAGTGCGAATACAACGGCACCCAACTCCAAGTCGTGCGTGGTGTAATTCTTTTCATGCACCTTTAACTGTCTTGAAGCATAGGCAATAACCTTGCATTTCTGCATAAGCACACACCCCATGCCAGTGTGCGATGCATCGCAGTAAACCACGAACTCTTCTATTCCATCTGGCAATGTCAGAACTGGGGCGTTGCTCAACTTTTTCTTCAGAATATCAAAGGACTCTTGCTGCTTAGGGCCCAAACGAACTTTACCTTCTTCTTAGTCAAGGACGTTAAGGGTGCAGCAATCCTTGAAAATTTTTCAATGAAACGCCTGTAATATCCTGCCAATCCCAGGAAGCTACGAATCTCTGTAGGGGTCTTTGGCTCTTGCCAGTTCATAACTGCTTCAACCTTAGCGGGATCCACCTGGATACCACGCTCACTGACCACATGTCCAAGAAATTGGACTTCTCGTAGCCAAAATTCACACTTAGAGAATTTGGCATAGAGTTTCTCCTGATGTAGAAGTTTGAGAATACAACGAAGGTGTTTCTCATGGTCAGTTCGATTCTTAGAATAAATGAGAATGTCGTCGATGAAAACGATGACGAATTTATCTAAGTACGGCTTGCAAACGCGATTCATGAGATCCATGAATGCGGCCGGTGCATTAGTGAGCCCAAAAGGCATCACTAGGAACTCGTAATGACCATAACGAGTCCTAAATGCAGTTTTGTGTACGTCTTCATCTCTGACCTTCAGCTGATGGTAGCCTGACCTCAAATCAATCTTCGAGAAATAACTTGCCCCTTGTAATTGATCGAACAAATCGTCGATTCTGGGTAGAGGATACCTATTCTTTATCGTGACTTTATTAAGCTCACGATAATCGATGCACAGACGCATCGATCCATCCTTCTTCTTCACAAATAGGACTGGCGCTCCCCATGGAGACGAGCTAGGTTTAATGAAACCTTTAGCTAGCAGTTCGTCCAGTTGTGTCCTCAATTCCTTCATTTATGTGGGTGCCAACCTATAAGGTGCCCTAGCAACTGGTGCTGCTCCAGGGATGATATCAATTCTGAATTCGACTTGTCTATCTGGTGGCAAACCAGGTAGATCTTCAGGAAACACTTCAGGGTATTCAGAAATGACAGGGATGTCTTCTATCTTTGGTTTAGGCTCATCAATAATCACCTGTGCCATGTAGATGACACGACCCTTCTTTAAACACTTGGAAGCCTTGAGCATAGTCACTTGCTCAGGCAATCCATACTAGGTATCTCCCCGAATGGTAAGTGATTCACCCGACGGAGTCTTTATCACCACTTGCTTTCTGTTGCAGACAATTTAGGCCTGGTTATGAGATAACCAGTCCATGCCCAAGACTATGTCAAAACCGTCTAATTTAAATGGAAGTAGAGACAGAGGAAAAGAATGGTTCTTAATGGATATAACACATCCATCTAACACAGTTGAGACGGTTTCTAGGGTGCCATCCGCTAACTCCACCTCATAATTCACATTTAAGGTTTTGACAGGTAATTTCAGCAATTTGCAAAATTTATGATCTACAAACGACTTATCAGCGCCTGAATCAAATAGTACTCTTGCATAGACATCATTTACAAGGAAAGTACCTGTAATAACGTTGTCGTCTAGAATCGCTTCCTTTGCGTCCATTCTGAAGACTCTAGCATTAGTCTTCTTGGCCTCTTCAGGCTTCTTGGTGTATTTAGGGCAGTTGGTTTTAATGTGCCCCTTTTCATTGCAACGGTAGCACGTTGCGTCTTTCATCTTCTTGCAATCCAAGGTTTTGTGATCCGTGGACTTGCATATTCCACATGCAAAGGTTTTTGACTGAGTCTGCGAGTTCGACTCGAGTCTGCACTTTCCATAGTGCTGTTTCTTGCAAATTTTGCATTTGGGCTTCTCACCAGAATGATGCCCATCTTTCCTTGACTTCGATCCTTTCTTGTTGTCACCGTTCCCACGGTGTTTCTTGTTCGATCTCTGTGAACCATCATTTTCACGTATTCTCTTCTCAGCCTCCTTATTCCTCAGCGATCTCTGCCTGACCGCATCCAAAGTGAGGGACAAGGATATGTCAGCTACAGATCTAAAAGTAGCTGGCCGAGAAGCCTTCACGCTTGCCTTGATTTCCGGGGCTAAACCTCCGATAAAACGAGCTATTCTCTTTGGTTCCGGGGTCACCAGATAAGGAACCAACCGGGACATTGTGTTGAAGCTCGTTAGGTAAGCTTGACAGTCAAGGTTTGTCATCACCAATGATAGAAAATCAGACTCTATCTTCTCCACCTCATGCCGAGGGCAGTAATTTTCCCTAATAAGGGCATCAAATTGATCCCACGACATGTTGTACAATGGGATTTTCCCGGTGGCTTGAATCAGAGATCTCCACCATGCTAAAGCTTCACCTTTAAAAGACTGCGACACAAACTTGACTACATCCCTCTCAGCGCATCCGCTGATATCCACAACTGTGTCCATCTCGTCCAGCCACGTCATACAGTCGATGGCTCCTTTCTCCCCAGTGAAATCCCGAGGTTTGCAGGAAACAAAATATTTATATGAGCAACCCTTGTCACGGGGTCCTTGATTTAGTACAACCTGCTGAGATGGAGCACTGTGGTGGTTCGAGGAGTGCCGATCATCATCTTTCTTCGGTTCGTCCTTCTTGGACGGTGGCTTTGAAGGCTGTGTAGATAGGGTCCTACTACGAGTCCCACTATACTCTTCGTACTGCCTTTCCAATGCCTTTGTAACTGCGTCATCGACCAACGCTTTTAGTTCAGCACCCGTTAAATTGATCCGGGCGTTATCAATGTTCTCCACTGGATGACTATTTATCTCGTCTGAGTTAGCCATTTTAATTGAACTGTTACAGAAAACAAGGACAATAGTTTATTTGGGAGTTTATTATGGAATCGCCCCTTAGGGTAATTCATTAACCATGGTAAACAGAGACCATATTTGGTTAATTTATTAATCATATTTATTTAGGATTTCTATCATAATTTATCCTAATTATAAAACAATAACTATTTTATTTGTGGCACAAAAGGCCTAGTCACATGGACATTTTTAATTTATAAGCTATGATTTCAGAGAATCAAAACATGAAGGTATACTGGCACAATAGGCCTAGTCACAAGGACGTTTATAAATAATAAGCTATGATTTCAGAGAATCAAAGCATGAAGGTATACTGGCACAATAGGCCTAGTCACAAGGACGTTTATAAATAATAAGCTATGATTTCAGAGAATCAAAGCATGAAGGTTTGAACCTAGTTCATTACCTTTATCTGACAGGGAGTCATTGCTACCACTGTCTTTTGGCTCATATGGAAATGAGCAGGGCCCGTAGGCACTATATTACCACGTATGGTAAAAATATGATCATCTTAATTGATGATTTAACCCATGATTCGGAGATCATTTAGTTGGGTTTGGAATCTTTGAAAAGATCCTTATATAATAATGACGTGTGTGATTTTAATGAATCACGTCTGCCAGGAGTGTTAACATGTTATCAGATGTTAACAGGGATTTGAATCTTTTAAACAGGTCTTACCATCATGGCCAGGTCTTCATAATGACACTCAGGCTAGGTTTCACACTTAAGATTCTTATTCAATATTTAAATAGGCAGATTATTATCAAAAGGAATGATTTTGATTTATTTATTTCATA
Organism: Helianthus tuberosus; assembly: GCA_030545235.1. Lineage (NCBI taxonomy): Eukaryota > Viridiplantae > Streptophyta > Magnoliopsida > Asterales > Asteraceae > Helianthus > Helianthus tuberosus. Next base: position 70,588,720 of record CM060452.1, on the reverse strand, counting down.
TATAATATTTATGCATATAATAGCAAGATGAAATTTATAAACATAACATTCCATTAATTTTCAAAAGATTACATGTTGCCCTAAACGGGACTTTTCCACAAACAATATACCCACGCAGGGGTTTAAACAAGTACTTACCCACGCAGGGGCTTAATAACACACATACCCACGCAGGGGCTTAATAACATAATAGTCCACGCAGGGACTTACACAAATAACATACCCACGTAGGGGTTTACAGAAAGATAGACCCACGCAGGGGTCAAAACAAACAAGCATACCCACGCAGGGGCTCAACAACAAATGGAAGGATTCAGTGGTCCTTCTTACTCTTCCCTTTAATTAGGCTCGTTAATCCTTGGAAGAAAGTTTGTCGCTCCCTTCGCTCCCTGTGAAACTCTCGCTCTACATGGTCCAACCTTTGCAGAATTTCTTCACGCTCTGGTGGGGAGAACCTTGGTGGTTGCGATTGTTGCCTGATAATAGGTCTTGGAGGTATTTGGTACCCGTGTGTTGGGTACCCTACTCCCCATGGATCTCCATAGGGTCCTTGGGTGTTGTAGTTAGCCGCTACCATGTAGGGGTCGGCCTCTGCGTAACCATAATTGTGGTGAGTCGGCGGTTCAAACGGGTTATACGCCATGGAACCCGTGTATGCTGGAATTGGGTTATCAAAACCCATCGGCGGTGGCTGTGGTACAGCTGGGTTAGAAGGCCCACCCATTTGTGGGTCCTCCTGATGTGGCGGATAGTGGCTGCCACTGGATTGACGAGGAGAGCTGAAATGAAAGTCTCCTGCTCGCGCAGACATACGCGCTCCAGATCTCCTACGCCTTGGCGGTTGTGGAGGTGCCGGTTGAACTGGTGGCGGTGGAGGTGGTGGCGTGACTGCCATAAATCTTGAATCCACAGAGGGATCCTGTTGCTGCTGTTGCTGCTGCTGAGGCGGTGAATGGCGAGGAGGTGTATAGTACCATTCGTGCCTGGTAAACATAGCTTGAAAGCTATCGGGACCAACATAGGGTGATCCGTGGAAAGAAGATCCGTCAGAGATCTCTATCGGGTGGTTTGGTGTACCACTGGAAGGTTCGACGGGATCCGTATCCTCGTCCATATCGTCCGCGTGATCTCCCGAGAAATGATCCTCCGGCCCCAATGGGTTAAAACCCACTGGTTCTGCTATGTAGTTGGCCGGGTTAAACCGGCCCCGAAAAACTGGTGTAGGGTCACCAAAAGAATTATGCGATAAAGTTCGCTGCAACGGTATGTAGGAAGGTTGCGGGTTGTTGGGCTCGTACTCCGGTTGTGGCCCATAAGGGTTATGGACAGGAGGTGTTGAACTGTGTGAGACCGACCGTCTAGCCGGTTCAAAGAGGTTCCTCCGGTTTTGCAGGGGATCGTCACTCTCAGTGGTTGAAGGAGCTCGCACATTCGAGGGTCCTGCCTCGTTGTCATTGGGGGCGGTGATTGGCCCCTTTCCACGTCCTCTTCTCCTGAAGAATCTTGGCGGCATTTTGTTAATCCTGTCAATACAACATGAGATAACGACAAGAATATATATAAATTAAAGGACAAAACAAAAACCAAACAAGGTAGAAATTGTCCTATGTTATTTGTCTAGACTCGAAAGTTTAGATATGTGCAATTGTGTAACTGAGATTAAACACAAAAGGCTAGTGTTTAATTCACTCAGTGTTGGCTCTGATACCAACCTGTCACACCCCGATTTCCAACGTGTCACCGGTGGGCCCGGTGGGGAGTATCGTGACGTGGTTGGCAACATAATAGTCAAACAACACAATATTTAATATGCACAGCGGAAGCAATATAAAAGATAAGTTTCAACCGAATTTAATATTGTAATATCAAATGTCACAATATTCGGAAGTTATCCACAGATGGATCGAAAATAAAATAGAATTAATAGTTCAACAGACTTCAGGCATCTTAAGCTTGCGAGACTTCTAGTGATGCTAAGAAGAAATCCTAGCCAATTACGCTTAGTACCTGCATTTAATCTTTTTGGGAAAATACGTCAGTTTACACTGGTAAATACAATCAACTGACTCATTTTGGAAAATGATTGAAAATTGATTTGGATGCACGTGGCATAAACATTTTATTTAACTTGGGAGAATTATTTAATATTATAATCTTGTGAACGAATTACATGTTCCTTGTGCGTTCAGTAGCCCGGATCATGTCCGGGTTAAAGATCAATAGACACACCACAATATTCTTTTGTGCACTGACGGGTGTACGCCTACACCCCGCGCTTAAGTCGTGGCCATTTCGTAAAATGATGCCAAGGATATCCGGGACATGGTCATTAACCCCCCAAAGGCTTTAAGTAACAAGACTGTTTAAACGAGCCGATCAAATTATTCAATTAACCACCCAACGATGGAAGATTTGATGCCCGATCAAGCGGTATGCTATATACCGTAACCCAAGCCCGTATAGGGAAAATAAGTTAAAAGTATTTACCTGAGCAATGTATAAATCACAATAAGCAAATTGCAAGTAGCTTTTACTGGTTCTCCTAATCTGGAATGAAGGTTTATAATAACCTATTAGAATCCTAACGGGTCTTTAGTTAAACTTAAGCTTAGACCGGTTAGTTTCAAAGAAACGGTTCGTACGCATGATTAAGCGAAGACCGGATAGAATGTGATTTAGACCCGACAAGTTCAGAGACTTGTTTAATATGGGTCCTTCATGCACACTCTGGATTTTGAGATAAAACCGATAAGGTTTGACCCGTGTCGGCTAATTTATGTAAACTTGTTACATAAACCGAACCGAACGCGTAATAAGCGTAACGGGTAATAATGAGAGCCATTTACAGGTTTCCTAAGTTAATATGCTCCAAATATGTTGTGACATCAGTAAGGTGTCTTTTATTATGCCCGAAACGAATTTAAACACAAACTATGCCCCGTAGGGGTAGTTTGGTCATTTTAAAGGTTGTAAAAGAGTTTAAGTGTTAACCTGAGTTACAGGCCTCATGTAATCAGCAAATATACTCAATTTTCTAAGTTATATCAGTAGGTTAAAGTATATATGTGAAATTTATCAATTATAGCCAAACTATGCACCGTAGGGGCATTTTGGTAATTTCACATAAGCCGAAAAGCTCAAAACTGAAGTCTGAGTTTATCAACCTTTGCTTAATGTTAAAATATTATACTTTACCTCAAATATCAGTAGGTATCACCCTTAGTATGTTTAAAATAGTTCTAGTACATACTAGGCGTTAAAAACGCTTAAAAAGGCGATTAGAAGCCGTTTCCGGGTTCTATATAGAAATCTGATATTTTTATTATTCCAGAGGGTTTAAAATAATTTATTTATCATTTAGAATCAGTAGCAAAAGGTTTGGAGTCGTTTAGATATGTAAAACTCATTTTATGGCCCGTGAGGGCAAAACCGACAATTACCGGATTAAGCCTACGACTATGAGTTATGCTCAGCCTAAAATTAATTAAAAATATTCAAAAATCCCAAAATAATATATTACATCAGTGGGTAAATATTTTGATATCAAAAAGTAGGCTTAACTAGGCTATACGCTAATTACGCCATTTAATTAACATAAAGCTTTCATTTTGCGCTAATGAGCATAACTCTCAATCTACACCACCAATTGATCTCAAATTTTGGGTATAAGTATATATATCAGTAACAAAGGTTTCTACTCTTTTGCATTTTCAAAAATCACGTTTTAAGGTGATAAAGGCATAATGGTCAACATATGAGCAATTAACGGAATCATGCGAATTAATTGGTTAACTAATGAACCATGGTGTATAATCACAGAGGGTTATACTAGCATGTTACCTGGTCCGAATTAAGCTCTAAGGCATTTCTAAATGATGCCTAAACGGGTCAGAACTGAAAGTCAATGTAAAAGTCAAACTATGCGACTTTCGGTTCCGAACCGGGTCTTTACAGGAAATTGTCTGGTTGAACATGTTTAGACATGTTCTTACACTTATTACCAAGTTATATTAATGATCAAACAGGTTGTATATGTTCTACATGGCTAATTATGCATAAATTGCAATTTAAGTATCCTGTTGACTTTTTATTAACAAGTTTGACCCGACTTTTGACCTAGTTAGAGTGGTAATCAGGGGGAACCCTTTTGAGGGTTTATTACCCACATAATTACCAACTTATAACTACTTTTGATTCGACTAATCACTGGACCATTAGTGATTAATCTTAAAGTCAACCGTTAATTACGACGGTTTGACTTTTAAGCTAAAACTAAGCTAAAACTTAATTAAAGAAGGTTAAGCAAACTTACAAGAGTCCTAAGCTTGATTAGTGATCACTTGAGAGGGGTCTTGAGCTCCAGAATTGATCAGGAAGTGCAAGAGGAGATGTGAAGAACTTGTTGCAACTAATGGCTTTATATAGTGATTTAATCACCATAAAAAGTTGACACACAACTCTACCACTGCCCACAACTGATCCACAAGTGTCCCTAGTGCTTAGGGGGTGCCTAGGGGTCGTCCAAGATGAGGAAATTCGGTTAAAATCGCGCAGAATGCAAAAGGCAGTCAAGAAACAAAATTTCTGGAACTGGCAGTCCCTCGCGTGGCGCGAGGACCCCTCGCGTGGCGCGACGGAGTATCTGCACAAATCTGAATTTTAGATTTTTTGCGATTTGATCCTTGGCTCTTCAAACTTCGTTTAGACACTTGTTTCTTGCATCTTGAACCCTCCAAATTTATTTATAAGGGCTTTAAAACATATACCCACTTTGTTAGGTCCCCAGTTAACCTTATTGTTACCCGAAAATTCCTAACTTTCAACGTTTACGCTTTAACCCTTTGCACACGAATTTGATCATAACTTTCTCGTACGATAACGAAACTTTACGAAATTTATATCGTGCTTTCTAGTGAGCATAATTAACAGTTACAAAGCTTCGGGTTTGTCAAAAGGTCACTCAGAGGTATAACTTAAACATGTTGACACTTTTAACCCCTGTAGTTTGAAATCTCTCACTTTTAGCTTCGCATGATCCATGATTTATTCGTTTGATGCTATAAACATCAAATACGGTTAATTTACAATATATTTATTCACCGTTGACATTTAGAACTCGTATATTCACATACTTTCCATGACTGTCAACTTTAGTCCTTCTATAACATTCTTTCACATGTTCAAACATATGACACGTGTCTACACATTATAGGACGTGAATTTTCGAGGTGTTACACAAAGCCTCGACGAACTTCAATGACCTGAGTTCATAAGTATGACCCAGGGAGTACATCTTAAATGCCCAAGAATCGAGGCGGAAACACGATCCCGAAAGTCGAAGTGTGACGACAAGTTTGTTGAGAATAGTCGAATCACTTTGGGTAGTCAACGGCTAGTAGCCGCAGACGATCTAATTCTCAATTTTATGTGTTTGGAGTCGACAGTTGTCGCTCTGATAATTCGTCAATTTTATGTGTTTTATGTGCTTTTACCTATTTATGTGTTTAAATTTTTGAAGAATTACTCGATTTTGCTTTCACTTCGATCAACACACACGACTCGCACTACATTTCTATCCCAAATCACTAACAAATCGCCGAATTTTGGACAACCCTATGCTACACTACGCTATTCGATATACTAAACGCGATCGCTATAATCGAACGATCGCGAGCCTTGAATAATAGGTTTCTGTTTTCTGACTGCCTCTGAGTGATTGAATGCGAATGTGTTTCCTTACTTCTGTGCTTTACATGCTTAGGCGTTATGTGACTATGTGCTCTACGTGCTTATGTGTATATGTGATATTGTGCTCCATGTGTTACGTGTGTACGTAAATGTACGTGTTACTGAGCTTTAGTAAGTAGTAAACGTGTGAGGTGAGATTCGAATACAATGTGTTGAGTTCCGTGGCGATGTCTATTGCAGACAATGTCGTCTGGATCACGTCATGCACTTTCTCGTCAAGAGAAGAGAGACAGACGTCTTGCTTCCATCATCTCCAAGAGTGTGGCAAAGGCCATGAGTGATGTTTATGAGAATGCCAGCAAATCATCCGAGGAATCGAGGACCGAAGCTCCCAAAGCCACCGCAAGGCCTTTCAGTTTCAAGCAATTTAAGTCGTGTGGGCCAAAAGAATTCACGGGCGAAGGAGGTCCTACTGCTCTATTCCACTGGTTTGATTCCATTGAGGTTACTCTGCGACAGAGTGGTTGCCCTGATGACCTTCGAACTCTGAATGCTACCGGCGTTTTCCAGTCCCGTGCATTAGACTGGTGGACGGCCTAGAGGAACAAGCGAGGGAACGATGCAGCCTACGGTCTGTCGTGGGACGAGCTCAAGGAAGTTATGTTAGAGGAATTCTGCCCTCCTCACGAACGTCAAAAGCTAGAAGATGAATTTTGGCACATACAGCAGAAGGATGGTGACAATGCTGGTCTCACTGCTCGTTTCAAGCAGCTCAGCATTATCTGTCCCGATCAAGTCAAGACTCCCGACATGACAATCAAGAAGTACATCCGGGCCCTGCCCGACTGCGTTGCTGATTTCGTGCAAGCGGCTAAGACTACGACGATCAAGGAAACTTATCTACTGGCCGCTGGAATCAACGACAAGCGGGTTAAGGCTGGTGTCTGGGATAAGACTTCGAAGCATCTGCATCAGGTTACTGCTACCGCACCGACTGCTGAACCCACCTCATCGAGCAACAAGAGGAAGAACAAGAGAAAGAACAGCACCAGCAACAAGAACTGTGCGATGCACCAATTCAAGCTGTGCCTGCCCAACAGCGTCAAGTAGCGGCGCCTGTGGCCAATGCACCGCCTGCAAAGCGTGCATACACTGGACCACACCCGCTCTGCCCTACTTGCACCTACCACCACCCAGCTGCCATTGCTTGCCGTTTTTGTGCTCATTGCAACGTATACGGCCATTTTACTGCCAACTACCGTATTCGTCAAGCTCCTGCCAATCAAGCTCTACTCACTGCCCCATAGGGTCAACAAGCTCCTCCGGTACCCGCGGTCAAAGCCAGAGCCTGCTTCGCATGTGGCGACCCGAATCATTTCGCCAACATGTGCCCAAACAGGGTTGTGAAGCAAGAGCCTCAGCAACAACAACCACAACAGCAACAACAGCAGCAGCAGCAACAACAGGCCGCACGTGCCAGAACTTTCAACCTCAACGTGCGTCAAGCCCAGGCCGACAACAACGTGGTCAATGGTACGTTCCTTGTGAATGGTATTTATGCTTCCAGTTTGTTTGATACTGGAGCGGATAATTGCTTTGTGTCGTTCGAATTTGAGAAACTCCTTAGTCGTAAACACTCCCAACTCTCCTCGACATTCGATGTTGAAGTCGCTACCGGAAGAACCGTCACCGTTAATTCCGTTATCCGTGATTGTACTCTTGAGCTCAACAATCACGTCTTCCCAATCGACCTTATTCCGATGCAACTCGGAAGCTTCGACGTCATAGTGGGCATGGACTTTCTTCGAGAAAACCATGCTGAAGTGGTGTGCTTCGACAAGATGATTCGATTTTCGCTCGCAAATGGTGACTTATTGTGTGTATATGGCGATACTACTTCAAAGGGGCTCAAGCTTATGTCATGTGTCTAAGCTAGCAAGTATCTCCGTAAGGAATACAGGGCTTTCTTGGCTAACATTGTAGTAGCGGAGAAGGAAAAGAAAGAGAAGAAGGAAGTGAAAGACGTTCCTGTGGTTCGAGAATTTCCTAACGTTTTTCCAGAGGATCTTCCCGGACTACCTCCAAGTCGTGACATCGACTTTCGTATCGACCTCATTCCTGGAGCCAACCCTATTGCCAAAGCTCCCTACCGACTCGCACCGTCAGAAATGCGGGAACTCTCAACCCAACTCCAGGAATTACTTGAGAAAGGCTTCATTCGCCCGAGCACCTCTCCCTGGGGCGCACCAGTCCTTTTCGTCAAAAAGAAGGATGGGTCGTTCCGGATGTGCATCGACTATCGGGAATTGAATAAGTTGACTATCAAGAACCGCTATCCTCTACCTCGTATTGATGATTTGTTTGATCAACTACAAGGCGCTACGTGTTTCTCCAAGATCGACCTACGTTCAGGTTACCATCAGCTACGTATTCAAGAGGAGGATATACCTAAAACCACATTTCGTACTCGTTACGGCCACTACGAATTCGTGGTCATGCCTTTTGGTTTAACCAACGCACCAGCGGTTTTCATGGATCTGATGAATCGCGTGTGTAAACCATATCTTGACCGTTTAGTCATCGTATTCATCGACGATGTCTTGATCTATTCCAAATCGAAGACCGAACACGCGCAACATCTACGTTTGGTTCTCGAGTTACTCCAGGGGAACCAACTCTATGCCAAGTTCTCCAAGTGTGAATTTTGGTTGGAGAAAGTTCAGTTTCTGGGTCACATTGTTAATAGTCAAGGTATTCACGTCGACCCTGCGAAGATTGAAGCAGTCAAGAGTTGGGTTACACCTAAGAACCCGTCTGAAGTCCGCTCTTTTCTCGGACTAGCGGGCTATTATCGACGATTTATCGAGGGATTCTCAAAGATCACTGTGCCGCTTACCTCTCTTACGCATAAAGACAAGCCTTTTGTCTGGGGAACTAAACAAGAGACTGCCTTTCAAACCCTCAACCGCATGCCTTGCAACGCTCCTGTTCTCACATTGCCCGACAGAAACGACGATTTCATTGTCTATTGTGATGCTTCCAACCTTGGTCTCGGCTGTGTTCTCATGCAACGGGACAAGGTCATAGCTTACGCATCTCGTCAGCTCAAAATCCACGAGAAGAACTATACAACCCATGATCTCGAGCTCGGCGCAGTTGTTTTTGCGTTAAAGATTTGGCGACACTACCTATACGGTACTAAGTGTACGATCTTCACCGATCATAGGAGCCTACAGCACATCTTTAATCAGAAGGAACTTAATATGCGTCAACGCCGATGGATAAAACTTCTCAACGATTACGACTGTGAGATTCGTTATCACCCAGGCAAGGCAAATGTTGTTGCCGACGCACTCAGCAGAAGGAGCTACCTGCTTAGCACTCGTAATGTTCAAGCCCGGCACGATCTCGAAGCTCTCATCCGCGACGCTCAACATGCATGTTTCAACGAACGCACCTTGAAAAAAGAAAGAATCTACCACGATGGAGCCCAGCTGGTGAGCAAATCAAACGAGATATTTCACTTTTTAGACCGAATTTGGATTCCCAAGCGAACTAATTTACGACAAATTCTGATGGACGAAGCCCACAAATCCCGGTATTCTATTCATCCCGGAGCCGACAAAATGTACCAGGACCTTCGCTATAAGTACTGGTGGCCGGGTATGAAAAGGGATATCGCTCTCTACGTCGGAAAATGTCTAACTTGTGCTAGAATCAAGGCCGAACATCAAAGACCCTCTGGCTTGCTTGAACAACCACCAATTCCCATGTGGAAGTGGGAAAGTATAGCCATGGACTTCGTAACCAAGCTACCGTACACGTCATCAGGTCACGACAGCATTTGGGTTGTTGTTGACCGTTTTACTAAATCAGCTCACTTTCTGCCGATACGAGAAGACTACAAGGTAGAACGATTAGCCCGAATCTACACCGACGAGATCATTTGTAATCATGGGATGCCTCGTGACATCATCTCTGGTCGTGACGCTCGGTTTACCCCGCGACTGTGGGAAACGTTTCAAACGGCACTCGGTACATCGCTTAATCTAAGTACCGCTTTCCACCCCCAAACCGACGGTCAGACTGAAAGAACGATCCGTACTCTTGAAGACATGCTCCGTTCGTGTGTTTTAGACTTCGGTGGTAATTGGGATAAATACCTGCCGTTGGTCGAATTCTCGTATAATAACAGCTATCATTCTAGCATCCAAATGGCACCATTCGAGGCATTATACGGAAGAAGATGTCGATCGCCTATTGTGTGGCACGAGATCGGTCACTCGCAACTAACCGGTCCGGAGCTACTACAAGAAACGACAGACAAAATTTTCCAAATTCGAGACAACCTAGTGAAAGCTCGAGATCGACAGAAAAGTTACGCCGATAAAAAGCGCAAGCCCCGTGAATTTGGCGTTGGTGACTACGTACTCCTAAAGGTATCACCTTGGAAGGGTGTAGTCCGATTCGGCAAGAAAGGGAAACTCGCGCCTCGATATGTTGGACCTTTTAAGATTCTGGAAAGAATCGGAAAAGTCGCCTACAGACTCGAACTACCGGAGGAACTTAGTAACGTCCACCCGACCTTCCACGTGTCGAACCTCCGAAAGTGCATAGCCGACCACGACTTACATGTTCCTCTCGATGACCTGCAAGTGAACGAAACATTACACTTCGTGGAAAAGCATGTCGAAATCATGGATCGCCAAACCAAGCAGCTCAAGCGCTCACGCATTCCTATTGTGAAAGTCCGATGGGAAGGCAAACGAGGCGCAGAGTTCACTTGGGAACTCGAGAGCGACATGAAGGCAAAGTACCCGCAGTTATTCGAAGAGAAAGTCTAGATAGAGAAAGTTCTCAGACGTGAATCATGGAGGTTGAACAGCTTTCAGCTTAATTTCGGGACGAAATTCCCTAAACAAGGGGAGGCTGTAACACCCCGTGTTTCCACAAGTCAAAGTCAAAGTCAAAGTCAAGGTCTAAGTCAATGACCGATTTCGCGCAACTTGACTTATAGAAATTTCTTTATTTTATTTGTATTATGTGGAGTAAGTGTCGTTAATTGCAATAATCGAATTGTGTTAATCGTTATTCAACCGATCTACGACTGTGAACTATAGGAAGTAACAATGCGATAAAGTTAACTAATCAATAATCAAGCTATGTTAATCAAATCGACATCAAATCGCAACTCGAGCTACGTACTTTTATTTGTTACTATACGTGTGTGTGTGTGCCTTACGTGTTACCTGTGCATGATTATTTATGTTATGTTGTGATAATCAAGCGAACTCAATCGAAACTCGAAAACTAACTCGAAATGCAATCGAAACTCGAAATCATGAACGAACTATGATAGATGGTGGAAAATAGATTACGCGAGATATGAGTTTTTGGAACTGAAAGTAATTTGACAAGGAAACCCTATCGAATCGAACCGCTCGCAATCGAAATCGAAATATCAAAAATCGTCGCGCAAAACACTCGAAAGGTGTGACTGATCGATCAGGCTTCCCAGTCGATTGAACAACTAGCCGAACGGACTGCTGTCCGATCGGACAGGCTGTCCGATCGAGCTGCCTGGCCGATCGGCCAGCCCTTTCCTCTTTTGTCATCCTATAAATACCCCTGTCATTGTCATCCTTTTCCACTTTTGGAAACCTCTGTTCGACCAGCACGCTCAGCTCACCTTTTCGCAGATTTCTCTCGATTCCGGTAAGGTTTCATCCTAAATCTTGTACTTTCTTGATCTATACACACTCCTACATCTTTCTATCTTTCAAATCTTAACTTTTAACCGTGAAATCATCAAGATTCAAGTATTCTAGGATGATGTCATCATGGGTTCTTGAAGAACTTCATGATTTGGCCTCAATCCACCAAGAATAGCTTGGATCTAGCCGATTTCCACATAAACAAACAAGGATCTTTCATAGATCTAAACATACACACGGTGACAATGATTGAAAGATGGATTTTCCAACCTTCCTTCAACCCTTTCTCACTCAATAACTTCAAACCGGTAGAAAGGGGGCCTGAGTCGGTTTACAAATCACTTCGGTGGTTGTATGGCTCAAGATCTGGATTCTATCCACAAGGTTAACCGACTTCGAGTTAAATGTTAAACTTCGTTCCGAACATACCACCGACCGGATTTGGGTGATTCCTGTCCGACCCGGGAAACCAAGTAAGGACGAGGCATCTATGGTTTTACTCGCTGTCAAAATACCTCGATAAAGCGACAAACAAACAAAACAACCAAGTGTTAGATGAAAGGGCTGATCAGGTCAGAATTCTGACCGATCGAACTGCTGTCTGAACGGACAGCCAGCCGATCGGCTAGCACATGGTCCCACACAATCAATTTATTTTGAAGAATGGTATTGAACGAACTGTTGTTCGATCGAAATACTGTCCGATCGGATTACTCTTCGGATCATGAGATACTATGCTTCAATACTTAATCGATTTTCAACATGTTCAATGCACTAGAAGTGCCACCCGATCGAACAGCCGTCCGATCAGGTGACACCCTGTTGTCCGATCGAACAGCAATTGTGTTATTCGATCGATCAACTATCCGATCCATTGCACCATACTTTACATTTCATTTAAATTCTTTGACTCATTGACCTGTCCGATCGAACACCTGTCCGATCCAAAGACTAAACGTTGTAATTCATTTGAATGCCTAACCGATCGAGTTGCCGTCCGATCGACCGACCTGAAAGGTAAAGATACTTCAATGTTTTCAAATGCTACAACGAAAACTTCAAAAGTCAAACCATCATACACAAACACATCCTTCTCAAAGGAAGGAACAATCCTCTCGAACAGCCATCCGATCGGCCTACCGACCGACCGGACAGCCGTCCGAGCAGACTGTCAACCGAACGGTCAGTCGTCCGATCGAGCTACCGTTCGATCGGCCAGCTGTTCGACTCTCCAACACTTTTTTCCCGTTTTACGTTTCACTTACCGTTATGCTACCGAATCTATTCAGGCTAACCGTACTCGCCAAGCGCTTCCTTCAATCCATTAATCGATGTGAGTATACTCGATCCCTTTTTGCTTTAAGCACTTTTGGGTGTTACATACGTTACGAATATTCAAACTACAACAATCACAATACTCAATACTATTTGAACGCTAACCGTTAATGCATGTTATACGTGGCTTATGAATGCTTGTTTGTTATGTTTACACATGGAAAGCTGTCTACCTGCCTTAGCAACGATAGTACTATAGTTTGGACTCAGCACCCGTTCACACGGGGGTTGTTAAGGATCATTTACTTGCATGGATTATGGTGGTAATCATGTATTGCGAACTGCCTCGGGCAGTCAACCCGCAGTCATTGGTATCGATGGATCTATGTCGATAACTAATGTGCTTCATTTCACTATGTGTACGTGCTGGTTATGCGTAAACGAATTCGAACTCTATATGCTATTATCAAACTTGTATGCTCACCTTTACATTATATGTATTGACTTTATTTTAACGTATGTGACAGGTGCGTAGGAAGTTTACATGCTTAGCATGCCGTGAACTTGAGGCTAGGAAAGGTCTAGGACGCTCTCTGCGCTGTGATGAAATCGAAGCTAGGAAAAAGGGTCCTAGAAACCAACAAATAAACTGTTTATGTTTGAATCTGAGTTGTCGGAACAGAATATTTGCCTAGATTTTATCTGTAATAATTTGTTACTATTTGAGACATGGTATGGGACATGTTAAATTAACTTGAATGGTAATGATAGTTGTTATGGAAACTTCTGGACAATCTGTTTCGCTCAGTGCCATGCCCCGATGATTCCGCCATCGGTTGGGGTGTGACACTTTCGCCCTTTTCTACTAACCACTAACCCAACCACCTACCTTTAACCCAAGTCTAACCCTTCCCCCAAAGTCCTCTTGATATTTACAAAAGTATATAGTTAAAAAGGATGAGGATTGATTGCTTGGCAAGCTTATGGTAGGAGTAAGTTCCATGCCGCTCTCGAGAGTTTTCACAAAAATACACCTTCGGCCGAGTGTTGAGTGATCACCCGTGAGGTATGTGAACTTGTATATAAATGGAATTTTAAAGAGGCATGTTATGCCCTAAATAAGTAATTTATCTTATGTAATGTTTTAAATAAATCATTACGAATAGGATTGTAAATAAATAAAAATAAAACTTAATAAAGAATCTTGGAAATCCCGACACTCTATGACAAGCCCAAAACCTTCTCTTCTACCCATTCCATTTGGGAGTGTAAAGCCACATTATAAAGAGTTTTGCTTGAGGACAAGCAAAGATTCAAGTGTGGGGGTATTTGATGTGCGCAAAATGCAACATATAAATTACATCAAATGTGGCATTAAACTAACCCTTTTTTAGTACTAATGTTGGAAAAAGTGTGTTTTTGTCTTCCTTTTGTATTTTCAGGATTAAAAGAGGTCAAATGAACAAAAGAAGCAAAAAGGCAGCTAAATCTAACATAAATACAAGAAAAGGGATAAACATGGGATGCCCGACCCCTCGACAGCATCTTCCCAAGCAAAACAAGAGAACAGAAGGCTGAACACGCCCTGTGCTCAATGAGCACGGGGGCGTGCCCAAGTGTCTGCAGAAAAGACAAAGCTGTAGAAGCTTCTATCACCCACCATGGGGGCGTGCCCAGCGGACACGGGGCTGTGGTCAACTCTAAGATTCGCAGAATCTGAGGAAATCTTGATAGTACAGATACGCTTCTGCACACGGGGTCGTGCCGAGCGGACACGGGGGCGTGGTCAACTAATGCAGACAAATTGCAATTAATGAAGAAAGAGAAGATGGCTGGACATCTGGCCGTGCCCAATGGACACGGGGCCGTGTCCGAGCTTCTGTGCAAGCTATAAATAGGGGTGCTTGGCTCATTTGCAAACCATCTCTTGGCAAACCACCTCTCTCACACTTCACCCACACTCCACCACAACACCATCATCCACCACCATCATCCATCATCCATCATAGAGTTTGTGAGTAGTCTCGGGATCCAAGATTGATCGTAAGAGTTCTTGACAATCAAAGGCCATGTTTGCCTAAGTCTCTTACATCACTTGGTGAAGACAAGTGTCTAGTGTAATACTTTTTATTTTTAATCTTTTCGCACTTTTTATTTGGTTATGTATTAATGACTTTAATAACTAGTTTCTTATGTTGAAGGTGAGTCTTCCTTATCGTTTGTCCGTGGTGTCTTGGCATTATTTTACTGTCTATATAAAATAAAAGATTTTCACCATTCATATCTCCACGGTCTATATGGAGGTATGTTGGCTACCTGGTCGGGGGTTAAGGGAACGGTTTGGTAAGAGTCTTGTCTTGTTCAGTGTATAGATCCTGCAAGGACCTGGGTCAACTTTAGTAGGACCTCCTTCAATACCCACTGGTATTGGATGGCGGGGGTCCGAACTCCTTGACCCCCTCATATGTAAACTACTATTAATACTTTAACCCGGGTACTTAGGACTGTATCCATGCTGACTCAGACTACTTAGCCGAGGGTAACGTCACCTACAGAAGAGGGGCCTACCACAATATGCATTAATAACTTAATTAATTATCTTTCAATAATCCAACCCTTTAGGATTGTATCCTTGCTGACTCAAACTACTGGGTTGAGGGTAACGTCACCTTTAGAAGAGGGGTCTACTACAATAACTAAGATAATCTCTTAAAAAGTGCAAAAGTGCGGAAATAATCAAATGTTACACTAAACACGAGTCGGATCCAAGTTATTCATCTTGTCTATCTGTTTTTTATTTTTATTTTATTTTTCAGCATTTTAGTTAGTTTTATTTTCTTTTTAGTTTAAAACCCTTTTTTCTAAACTTTTGATTTGATTAGACGTTGAGGATAAACCGGTATTAAAAGCTCTTGTGTCCTTGGACGACCTCGGTATCTTACCAACACTATACTACGCTCACGATGGGTGCACTTGCCCATATGTGTGTTTAGTGTTAGTAAATATCGTGTTTTATAAATTTAAAACTTGGCTAAAAAGTGTTAAAGGGCTTAAAATATACATTAAAAATATATGACACTTCACACGCATCTTGAGCCAAAGGATTTTTGCGTTACATGCCACAGTTCAGATGCGAAACGCGGGTCACGATCAGAGATGATGGAAGTTGGCACTCCGTGCCTAGCGACTACTTCCTTCAAATAGATATCAAGGAGTGTCGAAAACTTATCAGTTTCCTTGATTGCTAGAAAGTGTGCAGATTTGGTCAGTTGATCTACAATGACCCAAATGGTGTCGTTCCCTCGCTGAGATCTAGGTAAACCAGGGACAAAATCCATGGAAATTTGCTCCCATTTCCATGTTGGTATCTCAGGTTGCTGCAGTAACCCTGATGGCTTTTGATATTTGATTTTGACCTTGGTGCAGGTCAAGCATTTACTAACATACTTGGCAATTCTAGCTTTCATACTAGGCCACCAGTATAAGGTTTTGAGATCATGATACATCTTGTCAGGACCTGGATGTACCGAGTAACAAGATTTGTGTGCTTCGTCCATCACAAGCTCTCGTAGGTTTCCATAAGATGGAGCCCGTATACACTCCATAAAATAGTAAGCACCGTCTTCCTTGAGTTTAAGTCGCTTTTCCATGCCCCGCAGGGATTCATCGAGAAGGTTTTATTCCTTTAGTGCTTCAACCTGAGCGTTTCGGATTTGAGTAGGAAGATTAGAGTGAATCGTAAGCTGTAACGCACGTACACACTTAGGTTTGGTTTCCTTTCGACTGAGGGCATCAGCCACAACATTGGCCTTGCCTGGATGATACTTGATCGCGCACTCATAGTCGTTGAGGAGTTCAACCCACCATCGTTGTCGCATGTTCAACTCTTTTTGATCAAAGATATGCTGGAGACTCTTGTGATCAGTGTAAATGGTGCACTTGGTACCATACAAGTAATGTCTCCATATCTTGAGTGCAAAAACTACGGCACCCAGTTCCAAATTGTGGGTGGTGTAGTTTTTTTTCATGAACTTTGAGTTGACGGATGCATAAGCAATGACTTTCTCGTGTTGCATTAACACACAACCGAGTCCCTGGATGGACATGTCACAATAGACAACAAAGTCGCATGTGCCTTCTGGTAACGAAAGAATGGGTGCACTACAGAGTTTTACTTTCAACTGTTGAAACACAGATTCTTGAGCATCACTCCATTGGTAGGTAACACCCTTTTGAGTTAAGGTAGTGAGAGGTTTTGCAATCTTCGAGAAGTCTTGAATAAACCTTCGGTAGTATCCTGCCAATCCCAAAAATTGACGGGGTTCAGTTGGATTACGGGGTGCTGGCCAATTCTTGATGGAGTCAGCCTTAGCTGGATCGACATGTATCCCAACTTCATTCACTACATGGCCGAGGAAATGGACTTCACGGAGCCAAAAGTTGATTTTCGAGAACTTAGCATAGAGTTGCTTGCTTTGAAGGAGCTCTAGAATGATGCGTAGGTGATGTTCATGTTCCTCCTGACTCTTAGAGTAAATCAGGATGTCATCGATGAAGACTATGATGAACTTGTCAAGATAAGGTTTGCACACTCGGTTCATGGGGTCCATGAAAACCACAAGTGCATTGGTTAATCCGAATGGCATAACAAGAAACTCGCAGTGACCGTAACAAGTTCAGAATGTTGTTTTGGAAATGTCTTCGTCTCGGACTCTTAGATGATGATAGCCCGATCGCAGATCAATCTTAGAATAGAAGCTCACTGGTCAAATAGATCATCGATGTGTGGAAGTGGATTGCGATTCTTCATGGTAACCTTGTTGAGTTCATGGTAGTCTATGTACATACAGAAGGTACCGTTTTTATTCTTGACAAACAAAACAGTGGCTCCCCAGGGTGACGAGCTAGGACGAATAATGTCACACCCCAACCGATGACGGAAACATCGGGGTATGGCACTGAGCGAAACAGATTGTCAAGAGAAATTCCAGAACAACTAATTTACCAGATGGTTAATATTATGTCCCATACCATAACCTATCAAGCAATCCATTATTACAGAAATAGATATTCTTAAAACAAAACATGTTCCGACAACTCAGATTAAAACAAATAAATTGTCTTTATTTCTAGACTCCCATTCCTACTTGATTCCACAAAAGCAGGTAAAGCACAGCATCCTAAGCACCTGTTACATACGTTAAAATAGAGTCAATACACATTGTGTAAAGGTGAGCATACAAGTTTGATAGTAATATTAGAGTTCGAAATAGTTTACGCATAACCGGCATGTAACATGTAACAAAGTGAAGGCAAGTAGGTTATCGACAGAGAAATATGCACAGACGTGACTGCGAGTTGTAGAATGCGCAACACATATCCCCACTGGGATACGTTAAGTAAGCCCTTAACAACCCCTGTCCACGACAGGTGCTGAGTCCAAACTATAGTACTATCGCCGCTAAGGTGTCAGGCAACAATCACTGTGTTAACATAACATACAAGCATTCATTGAATAACACGTAGCATGCAATAATGGTCAGCTTATAAATAGTATTTGCGTTGTGTATCGATTGTAATTTAGAATAAGTAACGTATGTAACACCCAAAAGTGCGTAAACCAAAAAGGGTTCGAGTATACTCATAGATAGCGTTTAAGTTAATAAACACCGTCTTGGATTGAAGGGAGCGCTGAGAGATTAGCCTGAACAGTTAACGATAACATAAGCGAAGATCGGTGCGATAAACGGTGAAAAGTGTCAAAGTGTCAGATGGTAATCCGATCGGATGGCAATCCGATCGGATGGCAATCCGATCGGATGGCAATCCGATCGGATGGCAATCCGATCGGATGGCCAGTCGTTCGGATGTCAATCCATTCGGATGGTCATCCGATCAGATGGCCATTCGATTGGATCGACATTCGTTTGGTAAGGATGTGTTTGTGTATGATGGCTTTGAGGTTTTCGTTGTAGCATTTTGAAAACAGAGAAGTATCTCTACCCTTCAGGTCATTGATCGAACGATCGTTCGATCAGATAATGATCCGATTGGCAGGACACTTAGTGAGAACAAGTTCACAGCAGGATGGTCACTCGATTGGATAGCTATCCGATCGGTTGGCAATCCTTTAGAAACTGATGTTCTCTGAAAGTTATGAAAATGATTAAGTATCGAAGTTCCAAATGTCACATGGTCGGATGGTCATTCGATCGGATGGCTATCCGATCGGACGACAATCCGTTCGACGTTCAGAGCTTTGCAAGTGAAAGTAAAAAGTTTAAGTGTGGAACCAAGTGCATTCCGATCGGATACCAGTTCGGTCGGATGGCAATCCGATCGGATGGCTATCCGATCGGGAAGCAATCCGTCCCAACGAACCTGATCGTCTTGAACTTGATTATTTTTGAAAGTTTTGCAGTTTGTTCGAGACGGTATGATAACGCACCAAACAACGGAACCTCGTCAAGTCCCAAGTCGTCCGATCGAACAGGAATCACCCTAGTCTGTTCAGCTAACTATTCATGACGGCGGTTCATGTTCAGTCCAAAATCGGTTGTCTCTTTGATAGAAACCAGATCTCATGCCGATGCTTCACTAAGAAATGAGTAGAATACCTGAACGAGCTTCGATTCTATCGGTTTTGAGTGCATTGAGTGTAAAAGAGTTGAAAGAAAGTTGGAAAACCATCTTTCAATCCTATTAACCATGGAAATGTTTAGATCTATGCGAAAATCATGTTTAATCATGTGGAAATCCTTCAGATCTGAGTTGTACTTGGTGGAATGAGGCCAAAACTTGAAGTTCATAAGAACTTCATGATGACATCACCATAGAACACCTCAAATCCGTTGATTTCACGGTTAAAAGTTAAGATTTAAAGATGAAAATGATGAAGAAGTGTGTGTAGATCATGGAAGTACAAGGTTTAGGTTGAAAACTTACAAGAATCGCGAGAAATCGAGAGAAAGAAGGCCTTGAGCGAGCTGGTCGAGTGAGAGAGCTGTCACATCACAAATGATGTGACAGGAGGGTATTTATATGCTGCCAAAAAGGGAAAGGAGGGTAAGTGTCGGATAGGATGCACCTCGATCGGATGACACTCCGAGCAGATGGCAATCCGATCGAATGGCAATCCGATCGGATGGCCATTCGATCGAGTGGTCACTCAATCGAGTGATTCCGACGAGTTGCGTTCTGACGCTTCGTTTCACATTCTGAGCATTGCGATGCGTTTAAGCGAGGTTGCGATGCGTTTAAGCGAGGTTGCGATGCGATAAGTTAATAATAACCACACAAAATACTATATCTAACATACGATTATCATAAATAACTTGCGTTTAGCGCTTGCGATTAAATTGCGATAGAGTTGCCATGGCGTTTCGATTAGTCACCACAAACATAAAGTAAACATGCACAAGTAACACATAAATAACACACACACACGTAAAACAATATTCAGAATCTACCAATCAAGGTGCGAGCGCGATTGCGATGCGATTAAGCGATAAAGCGATAAAACATGCGATAAACATCCATTAAATCTCGATTATTAATAGATACTCCACATAATACAACTAAAGCGATTAAAATAAAAGATTCGATTGCAAGTCAAAGAAGTCAATCAGTAATTAAGCAAGGAGTGACAGATCGCAATTATCAATCTTTTCTTCCTTTGACTTCAATCTTGACTTTGACATTGACTTTCGTAACACGGGGTGTTACAGCCTCCCCTAGTTAAGGGAATTTCATCCCGAAATTAGGCTTTAGCCGTAACAAACAACTGTGGGTACTTCGCATTCATGTCACTTTCGAGTTCCCAGGTGAACTCTGCGCCTCGTTTGCCTTCGCAGCGAACCTTCACAATGGGAATGCGTGAGCGCCTGATCTTCTTGGTCTCTCGGTCCATGATCTCGACAGGCTTCTCCACGAACTGTAATGTTTCGTTCACTTGTAGTTCCTCAAGTGGAACGTGTAAATCCTGCTCGGCTAGACACTTTCTGAGGTTCAAAACATGGAAAGTCGGGTGGACGTTACTAAGTTCCTCTGGTAGTTCGAGTTTGTAGGCCACTTTTCCGATCCTTTCCAGAATCTTAAAGGGTCAAACATATCGAGGCGCGAGCTTTCCTTCCAAGGTGATACCTTTAGGAGTACGTGATCGCCAACGTCAAATTCAAGGGGCTTGCGTTGTCTATCGGCGTAACTTTTCTGACGACTCCGAGCTTTCAGCAGATTGTCTCGAATTTGGAGGATTTTGTCAGTTGTTTCTTGTAGTAGCTCAGGACCGGTTAGCTGTGCATCTCCGATCTCATGCCACACAATCGGCGATCGACATTTTCTTCCATATAATGCCTCAAAGGGTGCCATTTGTATGCTAGAATGATAATTGTTATTATACGAGAATTCGACCAAAGGTAAGTGCGCGTCCCAATTACCACCAAAATCCATGACACACGAGTGAAGCATGTCTTGAAGAGTACGAATCGTTCTTTTAGTCTGACCGTCGGTTTGGGATGGAAGGCGGTACTTAGATTAAGCGTAGTACCGAGAGCGGATTGAAACATTTCCCAAAGACACGAGGTAAACCGACCATCGCGGTCAGAGATGATGTCACGAGGTGTACCGTGTCGACAGATAATTTTGTCGGTGTAGATTCGGGCTAATTTTTCTACCTTAAAGTCTTCTTGTATAGGCAGGAAATGAGCGGATTTGGTCAAACGGTCAACGATAACCCAGATGCTATCATGACCTGAGGTCGTACGTGGGAGTTTCGTAATAAAGTCCATGGCTATGCTTTCCCATTTCCACATCGGGATCTCAGGTTGCACAAGCAAGCCAGATGGTCTTTGTTGTTTGGCCTTGACTTTCGAGCAAGTCAGGCACTTCGAAACATAGATAGCGATATCCTTCTTCATTCCCGGCTACCAATACCGTTGACGAAGGTCATGGTACATTTTATCGGCGCCAGGATGAATAGTGTATCGAGACTTGTGGGCTTCATCCAACAGGATTTGTCGCAAGTTAGTGCGTTTGGGAATCCAAATTTGATCCAAATAATGGAAGATCCCATTCGATTTATTCACTATCTGTTCGCCATCATGGTAAATCCTTTCCTTCTTCAAGGTGCGTTCGGTAAAACATGCATGCTGGGCGTCACGGATAAGAGTTTCGAGATGGTGCTGGGCTTGGATATTACGAACGCTATGTAAATAGCTTCGTCTGCTTAGAGCGTCGGTAACAACGTTTGCTTTTCCAGGATGATAACGAATCTCACAGTCGTAATCGTTGAGAAGTTCCACCCATCGGCGTTGGCGCATATTCAGTTCCTTTTGGCTGAAGATGTGTTGTAGGCTCCTATGGTCGGTGAAGACCATACACTTGGTACCATAAAGGTAGTGTTGCCAAATCTTCAACGCAAAAACAACTGCGCCTAGCTCGAGGTCATGGGTTGTATAGTTCTTCTCGTGGATTTTGAGCTGACGAGACGTGTAAGAGATAACCTTGTCCCGTTGCATGAGAACACAACCAAGACCAAGGTTTGAGGCATCACAATAGACAATGAAGTCATCGTTTCCGTCGGGTAAAGCGAGAACGGGGGCATTGCAGAGCATATGCTTGAGAGTTTGAAAGGCAGTCTCTTGTTCAGTTCCCCAAACAAAAGGCTTGTCTTTATGCGTCAAGGAAGTAAGCGGGACAACGATTTTTGAGAAGTCGGCGATGAATCGACGGTAATAACCCGCCAATCCGAGGAACGAACGAACATCGAATGGTGATTTTGGAGTAACCCAGCTCTTAACAGCTTTAATCTTCGCGGGATCAACATGAATACCTTGACTATTGACAATGTGACCTAGGAATTGAACCTCCTCCAGCCAAAATTCACACTTGGAGAACTTGGCATAGAGTTGATTCCCCTGGAGTTGCTCGAGAACCAAACGTGGATGTTGCGCATGTTCGTTTTTTGACCTTGAATAGATAAGGATGTCGTCGATGAATACAATGACGAAGCGGTCAAGAAACGGTTTGCACACACGGTTCATCAAATCCATGAAAACCGCCGCTGCATTGGTTAAACCAAAGGGCATTACGACGAATTCATAATGGCCATAGCGGGTTTGAAAAGCGGTTTTCGGTATATCTTCCTCCTGAATGCGTAACTGGTGATAACCTGAGCGTAAATCGATCTTCGAGAAACACATAGCACCTTGTAACTGATCAAACAAATCATCAATTCGAGGCAGAGGATAGCGATTCTTGATAGTCAGCTTATTCAACTCCCTATAGTCGATGCACATCCGAAACGACTCATCCTTATTTTTGACGAAAAGGACTGGTGCGCCCCAAGGAGAGGTGCTAGGGTGAATGAAGCCTTTGTCAAGTAATTCCTGGAGTTGACTCGAGAGTTAACGCATTTCATACGGAGCGAGGCGATAAGGAGATTTTGCAATAGGGTTGGCTCTAGGAATGAGGTTAATATGAAAATCAATATCACGACTCGGGGGTAAACCGGGTAACTCATCAGGAAAGACGTTAGGAAAATCACAAACTATAGGAACATCATTCATGCCTGTAGTTCTTTTCTTTTCCTTCTCCGCTACTACGATGTGTGCCAAGAAAGCTTGGTATTCCTTGCGTAGATACTTGCTAGCTAGAACACACGACATGAGTTGGAGTTTCTTCGAAGCGACTTCACCGTAGACACACAATTGATCACCATTAGCGAGCGAGAAGCGTATCATCTTATCGAAGCAAACAACTTCAGCATGATTCTCACGAAGAAATCCATGCCTACTATGACATCAAAACTACCAAGCTGCATTGGAATGAGATCGATATGGAAGATGTGATTGTTGAGTTCGAGAGTACAATCACGAAGAACAAAATTGACAGCGACGGTTATTCCAGTGGCAACTTCAACATTGAACGTCGTGGGGAGATGGGCGTGCTTACGATTAAGGAGCTTTTCAAATTCAAATGATACAAAATAGTTATCGGCTCCAGTATCAAATAAACACGAAGCATATATACCATTCACAAGGAACGTACCGTTAACCACGTTGTTGTCAGCTTGAGCTTGGCGGACATTGATGTTGAAGGTGCGTCCGCGGGCTGCTGGCTGCTGTTGCTGTTGCTGAGGCTGCTGCTGTTGTGGCTCTTGCTTCACCACTTGATTGGGGCACATGTTTGCGAAGTGGTTGGGATCACCACATGCAAAGCAAGCTCTAGCATGGATCGCGGGCGCAGGAGCCGCTTGTTGGCCTTGTTGAGCAGGAGCTTGACCTTGAGTTGGAGCTGTGATCGGAGTGTCGCGCTCCGGTCAAAGATAATATTTATAGTCCCAAATTACCCTTAACAAATAGTTAGTGGTAGCAAGGGGTCGAACCACGAAGAGTATGTGGTTTGCGATTGGATTTGGATGAATTCTTAAAGGATGTCACAATTATGAAGCTTGCTAATTTGTTTTTATGATTTTTAATTGATTTCTGAAAAGATGTTGAAATGTGAATAGCAAATGGGTTAGATTAACTAAAAGAAAAAAACAATTACAAGAAACGTAATTGATGGTTTAAAAACAAGATATGTAAACAAGGTTCACACCTGGTTTCAACAAATGCAAGACTTAGGATTACTATGTGTTTTAATTTGATTTACTCGAAATAATTCATTAACGGGTCAACAATCACAAAGCTTAGGTGCCAATCGCTATCAACGTCATAGACAACGGACCACGATGCACTTCGTTACTTTGGACTAGCAAATCCTATCAAAAGACAAGGCATAAATACGTCTATTCATTTCACAAAGTCAAATTTAATCATTCACTCGACAATTCGCAAATTCAATACAAACGTAGGACAATTGTCTAAAGATTCAAATGTAATTCAAGTTGTCACAAAGCAAACATCAAAACATAATAAACCCTAAATCTTACAAAAGTCTACACCGGGGTGAAACCTCCAAGAAATTAGCCGCTCATGGTGAACGGGACTTGATCAACGGATGTTAGAGACTTGATTTGAATCATCTTGGAACTTGTAGAATGGTGAATGATGAAGGTTAGGTGTTGGGATAAAGAATGATGGTGATTGATTTCAATGATGGATGGATTAGGGTTTTTGAATGGAAGTGATGAAGAATTCAATGTTTGATCCAATGATTCGGGTGATGAATATTGATGGTAGGTGGATTGGTGATGAAAGATAGTCAAGATGATGATCAATAATGGCTCCAAGAATGATATTCAAACTTACATCAAGTGTAACCCCCGTTTTGGTTGGTGAAAATTAGTTTTTATTCGTCAAACAATCAAGCAAGTCAAACAAACGCGCCTTAGTTCCGTCGCCGACGGTGCCTGTAAAGTCCAAAACCCAGCAACGGCTTACTTCACTGTCTATGGCCAAAACAGGCGACGGTGAATTCTACGAGGCGTCGCCGACGACCCTCTTGGGCGACGGTGCTTCCAAGTCCAATTCCTCAATTTTTCGTTTCTTTAACCTCGATTGATCCGTTCTGCGTCCCGGTTGCTCGTTTTTTCGTCCCGATGACCCGTAAAGCTCCTGAAAAGCTCCTTTAACTCCGCTAGACTTGCAAAATACATATCTATTCAAAAGTAGGCTATTCAAAATTAAAACTTGTGTAAAAACATCAAATTAAGCAATTACGATCACTGGTTTTCGACCACGTATCACATCCCCACACTTGTCTTTTGCTTGCCCTCAAGCGAATCTGTTTTTCACTTTCACGTGGGTCGAACAAAGAATACACTCCCCATTCCCGAGACGAAGGTTAAGGTCAATTTTCATGCTAAAGTTCAAACTCTTTACAATTTTCAACATATTTAACGGTAAAGTGTATTCACATATAAAATGGTTATCCAAGATTAACCCGCCCGTGAAACCAACAATTCATGCACATCCCTCACAATGTTCTCTCCACTCGGTTTATAAATTGGCTAATGTTTATAATGTATTAGCACTTCCAAGAATAATCGCTCAAAACCGATTAGAACACGTACCCGCATAGGCTTGCAAATCAATCATTCTCCACCACCAAACACAAATACTAAGCACAAGTCATAAGGTCTTTGTAAGGGTTGTAACAGGGCTAGGCTAAGGGTAGGAAATAGGATATTTTAAAGTGGCTAAGGTGATGAAAATTTGATTTTTATTACAAAAGACTACTCTAAACAAAACTAAACTATAAACATCAACAACAAGGCAACAACTTTAACCTTTTATTTCTCAAACTAAGAACATATATTTTTGTTCTTTTCTCACAAATTTTCTATTCTTTTTCATAACATTTTCTGATTTTTTTTAAAGCAAACAATCACAACTATAAAAACTTGACTTCTATAATCGAATTTCCATCACACGGGTTAAAAAGAAAAAGGTTTAAGGTTATGGGCTATAGGGTGGTCAACCGAAAGGATTAGGCTTAAAATTGGCTACTAAGGGATAAATTTTGGGTAAGGATATAAAATTGGTGTAAAAGGAAAAGGTTTACCTAATGCCTTAATCATTCTCGTGCTTGTATTCGGTCTATGGTCTCGAATGTATCAAAAATTGCAAGTTCTACAATACGCGACTAATGGTCCACTCAAACAAAGAAACATGTATATGTAAATCTATGATATAAAAGTGGCTCAAAACCTCACGTATAAGGGTATGGTATGTGATATGCATAAAATGCTAGTTCCTTAGGCGAATTATTCCCAAATAACCACCCGCTAAATACCCGTCATGCTATTAATTTGAACTTGACCATGACAAAAGACCAAATGGGTTGTGCCATCCCTCGTCGACTTAGTTACTTGTGCTTTAACATCGCTTTCGAAACAAGATATTTTTGAAAAATTTTTGAAATTTCCCCCCATCCCCACACTTGAGGTAAACATTGTCCTCAATGTGTAGTATTTAAAAGAACGGGTCAAAATCGAAAAACTTTTACTACTCCCCCATCCCCACACTTGAGGTAAACATTGTCCTCAATGTGTAAGAACTAGAGTTTTTGAAATGCACAAGGGATGTGACACGGCTAATTTCCCAAAAATTCCACCCCGAAGACTAAAAATACAATTACAATCCACTTATTACTAACTAAGAATCAAGGTAAAAAGGAAACGCATGCACCGTATTTTTGTCGCTAGATGCTCATATCTTCTTCTTCTCTTCATAAAAACGGTTGTCCCGCGAACATGTTGTACCTACAAATCTTAACCCTTGTGTAGAAGCATGCTTCTCACAACCATTGAAATTTATTAGGTTCTTAGTCCTACCATTTTTATGAAAGTTTACCAACTCATGCGTTAAATTACCTTGATTTTTGTGGAAAAATAGTATACAACGATAACAATCCTAACTCACTTTCGTAGGAATCACGGTTGCATTTAGCTTATGCAACAAGCCCTTTTAAACCTCCCAATAGCTTGGGAGGACGAGAGGTCTCGTGAGGGTTATATAGGGAGCACACCCGCAACGTTCATTTAACTAGGCAAAAAGAAATAATAACGAAATAGAAATAAAGAAATCAAAATATACAACAACAACAACAACAACAACAACACAAAACATACCTCGCCCTTACCGCTGATATCTCTCGCTGGGGTTAACTGGCGGGTTTGGCTGGTATGGATAACCAGTGAGGGCCTCAAACATCTCCTTGTAGTTATCGAGGGGCCCTTGCTCTCCTTGGGGTGGTGGCTGGTAGGGTATCGGAATGAAGCTGGACCCAACTGCCTCGAGCCAGTGAGGGGATGGATCGGATGGGCCTCACGGAACTGGGAGGTTGGGGTAGTCGGTCCACCCCGAGCGTTCGACAAAAGGAAGGCCGGCTTCATAGTCCCTCTGATGTCGCTCCTGGTCATGGAGGACCTTGGCATTATTAATAGCCATTTGATTAGAAACATATAAAGCGCTCCATCGGCGTCATTCCAGTTCATTGCGCACATTTTGACGCCTCTCCTCGTCTGCCTCCCATGCCCGTCTTCGGGCCATATCTTCCTCCTGCAATTGTACAAGCGTTCCATTTGTGACCTTTGTAGCGCTTGTTACAATTGCTGCTCCTCCATTTGTTTTTTCATCCTCTCACGATGGACTACTTGGAGAGCCCACTGTTCTTGCATTTGGCCCCCAAGCATCACTTCCCAAGCCTTCCTTCTCACCTCATATTCCCTTCCTTCTCATATACATGCCGACACATTATCATAAACCGCCTGTTACCCGCGGTTAAAATGCCTGTACGTCGGCCCCTGTCTTTGATTCACAAAATTTGCTACATCGGCAGAAATTTCCCGATGTTGCCGCCTGTACCTCTGCCTTGGTCCCCGTGGACCGGTAGGCTCAGTCTCATCCTCCATGTCAACCATCTCCTCATCTTCATCACCCTCTTCAGCCTCACTCGGATCAGTGTACCTGTAACTGTTTCCTTGGTCATCCTCCACTGTATGAAGATGACCAAAGACTTTAACCGTTATCTTCCAATGCCGCTTCATTGAAGCGAGGTTAAACTGATCGATGGGTTTGGAAACCCACAGCGATTCCTAGGGCAATGCGTTTTGCTGTAAAATCATCGCGCTGATTAACCGCACGTAGGGGATCATCTTCCGTTTGAATGACTCCCTTGTATCCCACGTGTTTATCATCACGATTTGACGCCATGATAGCCTTGGTTTCCCATACAACAACGAATGTAAGACCCGGAAATCGGGTGCCTTCACTGTCCCGCGGTCTCCGAACCGCACCATAACATTTTCCAACGAAATGCCTTGTAATATTTACCCTCCAAGGACAAATCGTTCCTAGATTCCCTCGCACCCCCAGAACCTGGCAATACCGACGCTAGCATTTGATCCGGATCAGCCGTGTTTGTTTTGTTATCCAAAAAATGATCATAGTCATGATAATCATATGCTTCAACCCCCAATGAATCAAATCTCGCGATGGCGTTCATGTGCTCAAGCGATATAATCATTTGATTCTTGCCAATGTTGCCAATTAACTGCCACGTAGGAGCCGACCCATCTGAATTTTCAAACCTTAAAGTTGACAACCATTCACAAACCGCAGCCAAATAGACTCGTGTGGTGATATCCTCACACCAATCTAGTACTCGTTCCCACCCGATCTTCTCAAACCTTTGAGTTATGCCGATTGTGCGGAATTCCTCAACATTCACCGCACGTTCACATACTACTCTATCGGGTACAGCCTTTGAAACACCCGTGACCATTTTCATCTTCCACATCTTTGCCTCTAACCTTTTGTTGTTATACCGGGAAAGAGCCTTCTGCTTGTCGTCTTTCTATACCGAGGCCGACCTACTATTTTTGGCTTCCTCCCAACTCCAATCCTGTCGATAGAGTTGCCCATCATCTTCTTCCACATTGCTTAACTATTCCCAGCGTCTTTGATAATGTCCCGAGCCTGAACCGGCTCCAGAAGATGAACCTTGTCAAGACGTTTTTGATGTCTTTCTTCCTCCGAACATAGCTACAATCAAAAGACAATAGAACAATTAGCACACCCAAATCTTCAAAAAATCACAAAGTTTGAACATAATCTATGATTTTGAATTTCAATCAATAACTAGATGCAAAATCGCCTTTTTAAGCTTCCAAAGTCACACATTTTATCATCTACATATCAATCTTAACATGTTTATTCATAAAATTTCTCAAAGTTTCATGGTTTCAACAATATTCAACATCACAACTATGCTCAATCATGCAACTAATTAGTGTAATCACATCACTAAGACTAGAGCATGTTCAAATCCCACCCAAATCAAGTAATCATTCTTAAATTTATGCTAAAACATCATACATTATGACAAACAACCTACTCTTAAACAAGAAGCTTATAAATTTCAGAAGAAATCAACATTCCATATGATAATCATGCATAAATTGAATGAAATTCCATACCTTTGATGTAGATGAACAAAAGAAACTAAGAAAGAGTGCAAAACAAGAAATTTGATGAACACTCTTAAAAAACCCTAGAAATCACGCCCAGAAATCTTGCAAACGAGCAAGAGTTGATGAAAACCGTGATAGGGGTTTTGCTCCTCTCGAAAATTTACACGAAATAGGCTCAAGAATCACTGGATTTGGTTGAGAATTGAAGAAGTTATGGAAGGTTGAAGATTAGGGTTCTTGGTGGGAGGTTTGGGGAAGATGAAGTGCAAGAGAGAGAAGGGTAGGTGATTCACGCGAGTAATAGCATTAAAACAGATGTTGGGTTGAATTCAGGTCATTTGTGTGGTTAAAAGATGATCTGGGTCAAGTTTTTATGGTGGTATAGGTGATTTGGTTCGAACTTACACCAAATAAGCAATTCATCGTCGGACCGTTTTACAAGAACCGTCGGCGATGGTTGGTGTGTCCGTCGACGACGGTGCACAGATGTTGACAAGGGGCCGACGGCCTATCTCACTGCTTACGGACGAATCTGGGCGACAGACTTTTTGAGGGACCGTAGGCGACGGGCATGACCACCGTCACCGACGGTATGTAGATATTCAATTTTATTATTATTTTTTTATTGAAAATATCGAGAAAATTATGAAGGTTTTGTAAAGGGACTATATACATACAAAAATCCTAAAAATTGTTAAAAATCTTTTTGTAATTTTTTTATAAGTTAAAATTTAGAACTACAAACCGTTTACGGTCCTACCACCCCCCCCCCCCCCCCCCCCGGAAAAGTCGTGTATTGTCCCTAATACACACAAATAAGTCTAAAAACATACCTTTTGTCGTCAAGACCCGTTCATGATATCCGGACTTCACACAATCAAGAGGGTTAGTATAAAACGAGAACGATTAACATAAAAATACTGGCACAATTAAATAAATTGTACATAACTTTACAAAACTCAATACCGGTCCTTTCAGTTGACCTCATAAGTTGGCACACTTACCACGAAGTTCACCAACTCCACATTCTCATCCTTTTTATCATTGTTACCATCAAGGAACGGTTTAAGGCGATGCCCATTAACTATTTGTTTCGACCCATCCTTTGGGTCCTTGATTGTAACATCTCCAAGCTTTCCGACCCGTGTAATCACGTACGGGCCCATCCATTTGCTCTTAAGCTTACCGGGAAAATATTTAAGCCATGAATTGTTAAGCCAAACCTTTTGACCTACTTCAAACTCCTTCGGCTTCAACTTCGCGTCATGTGCTCTCTTCATGTCATGCTTGTACTTCGAGGCGCACTCATACGCTTCTTCCCGAAGCTCCTCCAACACGCAAAGCTTTAATTTTCGCTCCTTTCCTGCATAATCATATTTCATGTTAACCTCTTTTATAGCCCACCAAGCACGATGCACCAGTTCAACCGGTAAGTGACAGTTTCGCCCATAAACTAAGCGATAAGGTGTAGTTCCAATAGGTGTTTTATTCTATAAGCCCATAAAGCATCATTCAACTTCGTCGACCAATCCTTTCGGTCTGGTCGAATGGTCTTTTGCAAAATTTCTTTTATTTGCCTATTAGAAACTTCCACTTGACCGCTTTTTTGTGGGTGGTATGGGGTAGCAATCCGATGGTTAACACCATACCGTTTCAAGAGTTTGCCGAAGTTAAAATTCTTAAAGTGAGATCCCCCATCACTAATGATCACTCGGGGAATCCCAAATCTAGAAATTATGTTTGTTTGTACAAAATTGCAAACAACGGTATGGTCATTCGTCTTGGTGGCAATCGCTTCGACCCACTTAGATACATAATCGACAGCCACCAAGATGTATAAGTTGCCATGCGAATTAGGGAATGGGCCCATGAAATCGACCCCCCACACATCAAAAATATCTACAATGAGGATCGGTTGCATGGGCATTTCATCCCTTTTAGAAATGCCCCCTAACTTTTGACACTCAACACAATTTTTAGCGAAATTAAAAGCATCCTTGAATATAGTCGGCCAATAAAGACCACTATTGAGCACTTTGTGACCACTGAAATGGCCCCCACAAGCAAATGAATGCAAGTGCATCAAGACCCTAGGAATCTCCTCGTCGGGTATGCATCTTCGAACGACTTGATCCGGACATATCTTGAATAAGTCCGGTTCTTCCAACGTGTAGTACTTGATTTGAGAAAGGAAGTGCAACCTCTTCCTTCTATCCCAATGAGCCGGCAAGTCACATGTGACCAAATAATTAACAATATTAGCATACCATGGTAATATTGAAACTTTTAGAATTTGCTCATCTGGGAAGTTCTCATTAATCTCTTCACGGGAAGAATCCTCCTCCACAACCAATCGAGACAAGTGGTCCGCAACCACATTCTCACTCCCTTTCTTGTCCCGAATTTCCAAATCAAATTCTTGTAGCAAGAGAACACATTGAATTAATCTCGGCTTTGAATCCTTCTTGTCCATGAGATACCTAACTGCAGAATGGTCAGAATATACAATGACCCTAGTACCCCATATATAAGCACAAAATTTATCCAACGCATATACCACCGCAAGTAGCTCTTTCTCGGTAGTTGTATAATTTAATTGTGCATCCGAGAGAGTCTTACTTGCGTAGTAGATGGCAACCGGTTTCTTGTCTACCCGTTGACCCAATACGGCCCCCATCGCATAGTCACTTGCATCACACATAATTTCGAATGGTAATGACCAATTCGGTGATTGCAAGATCGGGGCCTCAACCAACTTTTTCTTCAACACGTTAAAGGCATTTTGGCAATTTTTATCAAAATCAAACGTTTTATCCTTAACAATAAATTACATAGGGGTTTTGTTATATCACTAAAGCTTTTTATAAACCGCCTATAAAACCTCGCGTGTCCCAAGAACGACCTAATACCCTTAACACTTGTGGGATAAGGTAAAGTGTATATGACTTGCACTTTTGCTCTATCCACCTCGATCACGCGACTCGAGACGACATGCCCTAACATAATCCCTTCTTGAACCATAAAATGGCTCTTTTCCCAACTCAAAACTAAATTTTTCTCAACACATCTTTTTAAAACTTTTTCTAGTTGGTCAAGGCATGTATCAAATGATGACTCAAATATTGAGAAATCATCCATGAAGATTTCCAAAGACTCCCCCACCATATCTGAAAAGATACTCATCATACACATTTGGAAGGTGGCGGGGGCATTACAAAGTCCAAAGGGCATTAGCCTAAATGCGAAGGTACCGTATGGACAAGTAAAAGTAGTCTTTGCTTGGTCTTCTGGATGTATTGCAATTTGATTGTATCCTGAATAACCATCCAGAAAACAATAAAATTTTTGTCCGGCCAATTTCTCAACAATTTGGTCAATAAATGGCAAAGGGAAATGATCCTTGGAAGTGCAGCATTTAACTTCCTATAGTCAATACAAATATGCCACCCGGTTACCGGCCGAGTGACGACCTCTTCACCTGCGTCATTTGTGACGACTTGAATGCCCGCTTTCTTAGGAACTGTTGTGTCGAGCTTACCCATTGGCTATCCGAAATAGGGTATATGATACCCGCATCTAGCCACTTAAATACCTCATTCTTAACCACTTTTCTCATGTTCGGATTTAGTCTCCGTTGTGTGTCGCGAGAAGGACTCATGCCATCTTCCGTGATGATCTTGTGCATCACCACCGAGGGACTAATTCCCTTCAAATCCGCAATGGTCCACCCGATAGCGGCTCTATGAGTGACCAACACTTTCATCAACTTCTCTTCTTGCTCCCCGGTCAAGGATGCAATGATAACCGGGAGCGTGCTACCCTCACCCACATAAGCATACTTAAGATGCTTGGGTAGCGCCTTTAACTCTACCACCGGAGGCTCTTCCAACGACTGCTTTAACTTTGTGTTGATGCTTTCCGGAAGGCTTTCCACTTGATGTGTCCAAGTGGGCCTTCCTTCCCTAGCCGCTAAGACCTCCAACTCTTTCACCTCCTCATCCATGCTCCGATTCGTCTCTCCTTGTAACCTGTCAAACATGAAAATTCCTCTATTGTGTTTTCCTCTTCGACACTAATGTCGCATAGAGGTATACACTCGTCAACAATGTCCACCATATAGCATTCATCGCCGACTAGAGAATCCGTCAATCCTGAAAAGACATTTAACCGCAACCGACGGTTACCAAAAGTCATGTCGACCGTGCCCGACTTGCAATTAATTTGGGCATTCGATGGTAGGAGGATTGGTGATGAAATACAGTCAAGATGATGATCAATAATGGTTCCAAGAATGATATTCAAACTTACATCAAGTGTAACCCCCGTTTTGGTTGGTGAAAATGAGTTTTTATTCGTCAAACAATCAAGGAAGTCAAAAAAATGCACCGGAGGAAACTGGGAGCCGTCGCCGACGGTCCCTAGTTCCGTCGTCGAGGGTGCCTGTAAAGTCCAAAACCCAGCAACGGCTTATTTCACTGTCTACGGCCAAAACAGGCGACGGTGAATTCTACGAGGCATCGCCGACGACCCTCTTGGGCGTCGGCGACGGTGCTTCCAAGTCCAATTCCTCAATTTTTCGTTTCTTTAACCCCGATTGATCCATTCCGTGTCCCGGTTGCTTGTTTTTTCGTCCCGATGACCCGAAAAGCTCCTTTAACTCCGCTAGACCTGCAAAATACATATCTACTCAAAAGTAGGCTATTCGAAATTAAAACTTGTGTAAAAACATCAAATTAAGCAATTACGCTCACTTGGTTTCGACCACGTATCAAGCTCGAGCTTGACTGGACCTGTACGGCAGTTGGCGGTGAAGTGGCCGTACATATTACAGTGCACACAGTATCTGCAAGCGATACATGTTGGGTAAGCAGGGTGGGGGACCAATGTATGCACGCTTGGCCTGCGGTGGATAGGTTACTAGTGCCGTGGTTTGGCGATGTTAGGGTTGCGGTTGAGCTGGAACAGCTTGAAGAGGAGCGATAGCGGTGACAGCGCAATTTTTGCTACTGTTGTTGTTCTTCTTCCTCTAGCGAAGAGAGGACTTTGAAGACTGCGGTGCGGTGGCGGCGGTTTCAGCAGTAGGAGCAGCGGTAACTTGATGAAGATTCTTGGAGGCTTTATCCCAATAACCAGCCTTGACTCGCTTGTCGTTTATCTCAGCAGCGAGTAAGAAGGTTTCCTCAATGGTTGACGTCTTCGCAGCTTGAACGAAATCAGCCACGCAATCCGGAAGAGCACGGATATACTTCTTAATGGTGATTTCGGGCGTAGAGACTTGACCTGGACAGATTATACTCAGCTGCTTGAAGCGAGCAGTTAAACCAGTGTTGTCGCCATCCTTTTGCTTGATATGCCAGAACTCATCCTCCAACTTTTGGAGCTCGTGGGGAGGGCAGAACTCTTTCATCATCAAGTCCTTCAACTCATCCCACGTCAGCCCGCAAGCTACATCATTCCCTCGTTTGTTTCTTTCGACCGTCCACCAATCTAGAGCGCGGGATTGGAAGACGCCATTGGCGCTAACAGTGCGAAGGTTTTCCGGACAGCCGCTCTGTCGCAGGGTGACTTCAATAGAATCAAACCATTGAAACATGGCCATAGGCTCATCTTCGCCGGTAAATTCTTTCGGGCCGCAGGCTTTGAACTGCTTGAAGCTAAAATAAGAGTTAGGAGCATCAGTCCTGGACTCTTCAGAAGACTTGCTAGCATTTTCATTAAGCTCACTAACAATCTGACGAATGACTTTCGCCATCTGCTTTGAGACAAGGGTAGCGCGGGAGTGAAACGATCCAAATGACGACATTGTCTGCAATAGACATCGCCATAGGACTCAATCACTATTTCGATTAATCCTAACATAGTCTAGCGAATTCACTAAAAGCTACTTTATATATAAAGCTCAGGAACACGTATAGTCACGTAAACATATAATCACATAGGCACAGAATCACATGAGCACATAAGCACGTAAGGCACAGAAGCATGTAAGGTACACGGAATACAGAAACCATACTATATTTGCACGTATTCACCTGCCTATATTGCACATATTCACCTATCATTCAAGGTCTGCGGGTTCAAGATTAGCGATTGCGATTAGCGAGTACACAACGAGTAGCATAGCGTATAGTATAGCATAAGCGAGTAACATAACATGCAATTATCCACAAGTAGCAGCGATTTGTTAGCGATTTAAGATAGATGTGTAGTGCGTATTGTGTGAGTCGATCAAAGTGAGAAGCGAAAAGCGTAGAAATCATCAAAAATCAATCTTATAAACAAATAAAATCACATAAAATTCACATAAACGTCAAATATCAAAGTCAGCAGTTGCGGGCACAGAATCGAAACATATAAAAATCAGCGATTGCGAGCTTGAAATCGAATATAGATTGTCTAAGGCTTGATAGACGTTGACTAGCCAAGGTGATTCGACTATTCTCAAGGACTGCGAGTATACGTTTTGGCCTAATAGACTGTGCTCTATCACCGTCATACGGCGAACGGCATGCATCCTTTCGGTTACTCACGCAACTCGAGTAGTTGGAATCCATCGAGACTTTGGTGAGAGTTTTGTAAAGTCGAAAATAGAGCGGAATAAGTCATCAAGATTTGGGTTTCACCCCTAACTTAGCGACCATATTCCTGTTTGTGTGATAAAATCACGAGATTTAGAAAGGAATTTGTGTCGAAGTACGCATTTCACTCCTGATTCAACGCAAATTCTCTTGTTTTTAGTAAAAATGCAGGTCGAACAAGTGATTTGGTCGAGAGTTTGCGGTTTTCACACCTAATCTCGACCTAACCACATATTCATTTTCGAAAATAGCGCAGTGCGACTGCCTTAGGAAAGGCAGTTGTGGTAGTATAACGTGGGTGCGAGCGAGAATAGCAAGTAAGCTTGTACAAAACCCCTACAGGGTATGCACAAGTCGGTCCATTGGTACTTAGACTATAGACTAGGTCGTTTCTAATACATCGACCCGGACTAGGTCGTGTCTTGCCTAATTCCCTGTATTTATGGCTCTGATACCAATCTGACACACCCCAACCGATGACGGAAACATCGGGGCATGGCACTGAGCGAAACAGATTGTCAAGAGAAATTCCATACCATAATTAAGTATCGAAGTTCCAAATGTCACATGGTTGGATGGTCGTTCGATCGGGTGGCTATCCGATCGGACGGCAATCCGTTCGACGTTCAGAGCTTTGCAAGTGAAAGTAAAAAGTTTAAGTGTGGAACCAAGTGCATTCCGATCGGATAGCAGTTCGGTCGGATGGCAATCCGATCGGATGGCTATCGGCAATCCGTCCCAACGAACCTGATCGTCTTGAACTTGATTATTTTTGAAAGTTTTGCAGTTTTTCATGACGGTATGATAACGCACCAAACAACGGAACCTCGTCAAGTGCCAAGTCATCCGATCGAACAGGAATCACCCTAGTCCGTTCAGCTAACTATTCGTGACGGCGGTTCATGTTCAGTCCGAATCGGTTGTCTCTTTGACAGAAACCAGATCTCATGCCGATGCTTCACTAAGAAATGAGTAGAAGACCTGAACGAGCTCCGATTATATC
This sequence comes from Helianthus tuberosus, assembly GCA_030545235.1. Lineage (NCBI taxonomy): Eukaryota > Viridiplantae > Streptophyta > Magnoliopsida > Asterales > Asteraceae > Helianthus > Helianthus tuberosus. The sequence goes on along the minus strand of CM060452.1, from coordinate 70,551,544 downwards.
GGTTTTGAGTGCATTGAGTGTAAAAGAGTTGAAAGAAAGTTGGAAAACCATCTTTCAATCCTATTAACCATGGAAATCATGTGGAAATCCTTCAGATCTGAGTTGTCCTTGGTGGAATGAGGCCAAAACTTGAAGTTCATAAGAACTTCATGATGACATCACCCTAGAACACCTCAAATCCGTTGATTTCATGGTTAAAAGTTAAGATTTAAAGATGAAAATGATGAAGAAGTGTGTGTAGATCATGGAAGTACAAGGTTTAGGTTGAAAACTTAAAAAAATCGCGAGAAATCGAGAGAAAGAAGGCCTTGAGTGAGCTGGTTGAGTGAGAGAGCTGTCACATCACAAATGATGTGACAGGAGGGTATTTATAGGTTGCCAAAAAGGGAAAGGAGGGTAAGTGTAGGATAGGATGCACCTCGATCGGATGACACTCCGATCGGATGTCCATTCGATTGAGTGGTCACTTGATCGAGTGGCTCCGACGAGTTGCATTCCGACGTTTCATTTCGTGTTATGAGCATTGTGATGCGTTTAAGCGAGGTTGCGATACGATAGGTTAATAATAACCACACAAAATACTATATCTTACATACGATCATCATAAATAACTTGCGCTTGCGATTAAATTGCGATAGAGTTGCGATGGCGTTTTGATTAGTCACCACAAACATAAAGTAAACATGCACAAGTAACACATAAATAGCACACACACACACACGTAAAACAATATTCAGAATCTACCAATCAAGGTGCAAGCGCGATTGCGATGCTATTAGCGATTAAGCGATAAGACATGCGATAAACATCGATTAAATCTCGATTATTAATAGATACTCCACATAATACAACTAAAGTGATTAAAATAAAAGATTCGATTACAAATCAAAGAAGTCAATCAGTAATTAAGCAAGGAGTGGCAGATCGCAATTAGCCATCTTTTCTTCCTTTGACTTCAATCTTGACTTTGAATTTGACTTTCGTAACACGGGGTGTTACAAATAAAACCCTTGTCCACTAGCTCCTGCAGTTGTGTGGACAATTCTTCCAATTCAGATGGGGCTAGACAGTATGGTGCACGAGCTATAGGTGCCGCTCAAGGAGTTAGCTTGATTTGAAATTCGAATTGCTGACGCGGTGGGAGACCAGGTAACTCCTCATGGAAAACCTTAGGGAAGTCACGAACAGAAATATCTTCAATCTTCTTTTCTTTAACTTGAGTGTCGGTGACGAGGGCTAGAATGGCAGTATGGCCCTTTCGCAAACACTTTTGCGCCTTTAAGAACGAGATGATGCCTACGACAGCACCACTCTTGTCACCATGAATCGTAAGGGGTTCACCGCTAGGACGAGGAATGTGGACAATCTTCTCCTTACAGAGTATTTCCGCTTGATGCTGGGACAACCAATCCATCCCAATAATGACGTTAAAACTACCAAGAACGATAGGGATGAGATCGATAGCGAAAGTCTGACCAGAAAGCACGAGTTTACAATCCTTGACAATGTGTATGGCCTCTACGCTTTTACCATCTGCTAATTCGACAACATGTTTGGGGTTCAGAGGAGTTGGGGTAGGTTTAAGTTGTTGACTAACTCTTAAGGACACATAACTAGTGTCAGCTCCCGAATCAAACAAAATAGAAACAAAGTGGTCGTCTAGAAGAAACTTTCCCGTCACGACATTGGGATCGTTCCTTTCCTCTCCCTGTCCAATCACGAAAACTCGCCTATTAGCACCATTGTTGTCATTATTGTTCCGGTTGTTATTTCCGTTTCCTTGGTTGCTGTTGTTATTATTGCGGTTCTGGTTCAACTGAGGGTAATTTCTCTTAAAGTGCCCTTCGGCTCCAAATTGGTAACACCCCATGTTGTTACCCTGTTGTTGTTGCTGCTGCTGGTTCTATGGGGCTGGTTGTTGCTGCTGATTTTGTCTTGCAGTATACAGACTCCTACAATCTTTTGCCGCATGCCCTGGCTTGTTACATCTCTGACATCGGTTCTTATCACACTGCCCACTATGGTGCAAGTTACAACGATTGCACTTCGGGTGGTTTCCCCTATACCCACCCTGGTTTTGATTTGTTGTAGTATGTTGGTTGGGGCTCTTGTTGTCGTCGATCTTCCTTTGCTGTGGCTATGGCTGCGAGGAGCTAGAACCCTTGCCTAAGTTTCCATCCCACTTACGCTTGTTGTCGCTTGGAGCTTCATTAGTAGCAGTAATCCGCTTGGGTAGCATGTTCTGTTCGACTGCCTGATCAGTAAGTCGGTGTGCCAGTCATAACTCGCTGAATAGTAGGGAGATTTGCTGCAGTAACCATGTTCTGTATCTCTGGTACTAAACCTTTGATGTAGAGCTCGATGCACTTATAAGCGGGATCAGCCATGTTGGGACACAAAGCAGCCAAATCATTAGATCTCTTTATGTAGGCTTATATCTCAGACATTATCATCTTCAGGTTATAAAACTCCACCTCAAGCTTGTGAATATCATCTTTATGACAATACTCTTCTTTTATCAGATCCTTGAACTCATTCCAAGGAGTGGCATTAGCAGCCGCCAATCCTAACATCTGTACCTGTGCGTTCCACCAGGAGAGCGCACTTCCCTCGAGTGTTCCAGTTGCAAACTTCACCCATGTAGGATCGTTTGCGGACCCGAACGAGTCGATCAGAAGAGTTTATCTCAGTTTGAGCGGCGGAAACGAACAAACCGAGGTCAATTCAGCAAGATTCACGATTAAAACTGTTGTACTATTGATTTGTATGACGTTTACAACCTGACAACACTTCGGCAGCACTTCGTTGCTCACCGGAAGAATCTCTGAAAACTTACAAATGATTTAGCTTGAATGGTATTTATAGAGAAGAGATTTAGCTTGAAAGTGTCATGCCACTTTCAAGGGAAATCTTAGATTTAGCTTGAAACTGTCAAGAGACACTTTCAAGGGAAATCACCACGTTCAAGCTAAATTACCTTAAACACATTCTAAAACGTATCACAAATCTAACATATTTAGTCCTAGACTCGATACAAGACGAAGTCGACAGACGCATGCACCAACAACCCAATTGGAAATAGGGCATTCACACATCTCGAAAACTGTCTCTATCTTCTCAAACCAGTGAAGAAGACCCATGGCTCCCTCGGTACCACTGAAATAGCTAGGCCTACAGTCTATGAAGCTCTTAAAGGTGCATGCTCGAGGTTGAGCAGGTTGACCTTGTAACACCCCGTGTTTCGGAAGTCAAAGTCAAAGTCAACGTTGAAATCAAAGGAAGAAAAGATTGCTAATTGCGATCTGTCACTGCTTGCTCAACTCTTGTTTTGACTTCTTTGACTTGTAGATAATCTATTTATTTTATCGCATTAGTCGTATTATGTGGAGTACTTGTTAATAATCGAGGTTTAATCGCTATTTATCGCATGTTTTATTGCTTATCGTTTATCGCATCGCAATCGCAACCCGAATTATGCGTTCTGGATATTGTTTTACGTGTGTGTGCTATTTATGTGTTACTTGTGCATGTTTAATTATGTTTATGACGTGGTGATTAATCGAAACGAAATCGCAACTCTATCACAATCGAATCGCTAACGCTAAATGCCAGTTAATTATGATGATTGTATGTTAGATAGAGCGAGCGAGCGATGGATAGGTTATTTATTGTTTAAATACGTGTGCATCGCAACCTCGCTCGAAACGCATCACAACGCTCAACACACGAATCGAAACGAAAAAACTCAACACGTCGGGCACCAGGATCGAGTGGCCATCCGATCGGATTGTCACCCGATCGAGCCGCCATCCGATCGGTGACTCATCCGATCCTTGCACACTTACCTCTTTTGGAAAACCTATAAATACCCTCCTGTCACATCATTTGTGATGTGACAGCTCTCTACTCGACCAGCCGCACTCAAGCTCTCCTTTCTCTCGATTTCTCGCGATTCTTGTAAGTTTTCAACCTAAATCTTGTACTTCTATGATCTACACGTACTTCTTCACCATTTTCTCTTTTGAATCTTAACTTTTAACTGTGAAATCAATGGATTTGAGGTGTTCTAGGATGATGTCATCATGGAGTTCTTATGAACTTTAAGGGTTAGCCTCATTCCACCAAGAACAACTCAGATCTGAAGGATTTCCACAAGATTAAACAATGTTTTCGCATAGATCTACACATATTCATGATTAAAAGGATAGAAAGATGGTTTTCCAACTTTCTTTCAACTCTTTTACACTCAATGCACTCAAAACCAATAGAATCAGAGCTCGTTCTGATCTTCTACTCTTTCTTAGTGATGGGTGGGCTCAAGATCTGAGTTCTATCAAAGAGACTACCGATTTCGGGTTAAACATGAACAACCGTCTCGAACAGTGGACTGATCGGACTAGGGTGATTCTTGTTCGATCGGATCACCTGAGTCTTGATAGGGTTTCTGTTGTTTGGCACGTTGTCATACCGTCTCGAGAAAACCGTCAAAACTTTCAAAACAATCAAGTGTCAAAGACAATCAGGTCGTTGGTACGGATTGTCGTCCGATCGGATTGCCGTCCGATCGAATTGCCATCCGATCGAACAGCCATCCGATCGGCTTACACTTGGTCCCACACTTTAACTTTTTCAACTTTTCAAGATCTGAATGTTGAACGGATTGCCGTCCGATCGGATTGCCATCTGATCAAACGACTATCCGACCATGTGACATTTGGATCTTCAACACTTAAACAATTTTCAACATGTCCAATGCATAAACAGTGATCAACGGATTGCCACCCAATCAGATTGCTATCTGATCAAGTGACAATCCTGCTGTGAACTTGTTCTCACTAAGTCTCCCACCAATCGGAGCGTTACCCGATCGAACGACCATTCGATCGATCGACCTGAAGGGTAGAGATACTTCTCTGTTTTCAAAATGCTACAACGAAAACCTCAAAGCCATCATACACAAACACATCCTTACCAAGCAAGATGTCAATCCAGTCGAGTGGCCATCCGATCGGATGACCATCTGATCGGATTGACCTCCGACAATTGGTATTTTGCAACGTTTTACGCTCCGCTTATAGTTTATGCTATCGTTAACTGTTCAGGCTAATCTCTCCCAGCGCTCCTTTCAATCCAAGACAGTGTTTACTTGTTAAACAAAATCTGTGAGTATACTCGATCCCTTTATGCTTTACGCACTTTTGGGTGTTACATACGTTATCTATATTCAAATCACATCAATCACACAACGCAAACACTACTTATATGATAACCGTTATTGCATGCTACGTGCTATTCGATGAATGCTTGTATGTTATGTTAACACAGTGATTGTTGCCTGACACCTTAGCAACAATAGTACTATAGTTTGGACTCAGCACCTGTCGTGGACAGGGGTTGTTAAGGGCTTTACTTCACATGTCCCAGTGGGGATATGTGTTGCGCATTCTACAACTCGCAGTCACGTCTGTGCATATTTCTCTGTCGATAACCTACTTTCCTTCACTTTGTACATGTTACATGCTGGTTACGCGTAAACTATTTCGAACTTTATTATTATTACCAAACTTGTATGCTCACCTTTACACTATGTGTATTGACCTCTATTTTAACGTATGTGACAGGTGTTTGAATGCTTAGGATGCTGTGCTTACCTGCTTTAGTGGAATCAAGTAGGGAGGAGTCTAGAAACAAACGAAAAACAATTTATCTATTTTGAATCTGAGTTGTCGGAACAATTGATCTGTCTTTGAGAAAACAATGTCTGTAATAATTGCTTTTATTTGATATATTATGGTATGGGACATAATGATAAATATCCGGTAATTTTAGTTGTTATGGATTTCTCCTGGACAATCTGTTTCGCTCAGTGCCATGCCCTGATGTTTCTGTCATCGGTTGGGGTGTGACAGACCTGTCGTGTAGAGAGAAAGGAGTAGGGTTAAGAATAACATAATGACACGAGAGTAGGATCTAGACTTCCTTGGATAGTTCATCATGGTAGGCTTTACCTCCCGGTTGGGCTGCTAGAGCTTCAGCAACCCTTGCATTGATCAAGGCCGTCAACTAGGACTGAGTCATGTTGATACCACCATCACGTCCTCCGCCTCGTCCGTTCATAATCTTCACATTCACAAAACACCAAGTGAGAACGATGACACAAGAGTGTGGAAAATAATAGAAGAGGGTTTTGACAACAACACATAAAGTTCCAAGTAAACTCTAAGAACTAAGCATGCTACATGTAGCACGTCAATTAAATATCAAACAGGCATATGCATGACTATACCATCTAAAGTGTCGATCCTTGCACAAGGAGCGAAGTGTCGTTGTGGATCGTTGAGTACTGAGCATGTTATAGTCTGGTTTTTCTCAAAAAGATTTTCCCTTTTTAAAACCGAGTTCACTATAACCAATGGCTCTGATACCAATCAGTCACACCCTCAAAATTCACATGCGAAGTATTACCGTGAGGCGTGAGACTGACCAGGATCATGCCACCAATCATATTGAACAATATAAGAAAGTAAATAAAACCAAACACAATCAACATGATTAGTGTCCAACAGTTCAAACAAAGTCTAAATTAACAGCGGAAGCATTAAGTTCAAAACCAAAGTAAAAGTTTAAAATTTATAAAGTTTGTCATGAACCCCACAACGGTTCATTCCCCACAACGGCCACTCATCCCTGCAAGCTCCAGCAAATAAACTAACAACCTGCAAAGCATGTAGTAACATATCAACAAAAATGTTGGCGAGTTCACAGTTGTTTAGTGTTGTTCCAAAAACATAAGTTCGTTAAATTACTATGTTCTTATAAAACATGTCATGGGGAGCTACCCCACCTTTTTAAGCTACTAAACCCGTTACCATACCGACTACTAACTGTTGTTATGTTTAGTGCCCCGCGTCAATGTCTATCGTCATTGACTAGTGCCCAAGTATATTAGTCCACGCCCGTCCTCTGTGGTACGGTGTGAGGCTTGTTAGACCTGATAGCGCTATTCAATTAATAACTCGTTCGCCATTGGCCCGGCGATTAATCGGTATAAAATGTGTAGGAACTTTCAGATAGAGTTTCCGTCTAGTACGCTTAAGACATGTGATATAATAGAAAATTAACTTGTTGTCCCACCAAAGGGGGACAAGGTTTCCCGTATTCTACCCAAGGAGAATACGTAGTTGTTTTATTATGTTCCCAATCCACCGGAAACACATGCTTTTATAAAAGTGTGAACTCACCTTAGATTAGCTCGGCAGATTAAGTTATGGAAAGAAATTGTAACACCCCGAAAATATAAATCCTTATATTAAAATTCTAATGAAATAACAAATAAGAATTTACCAACTAGGAACTTAACCTAGTTAAATTCAAGTCTTGAAATAATTCATAACATGGTTAAGATACTTAAACTTAAGGGAAAATCATAGTTGAGGGTTTAAACTTGTCAAAAAGTGAAAGATAATTACTAATAGTAACAAAACCAAACCGAACACACAAAAACTTGTGTGTCTGGTCGATCAAGAGAAAGGGGGCGACACAGGGGATTCTCCAACCCTAGCTTCACACCAAAATCTACTAAATTGAAGCCTCAAATCTGTCTCAAATCGAATTCTAAACATGAATTAGTGATCACCTCGTCATAGGGATTAAAAGGTATGTATAATTTTGATATTTTGATTCACCATAAATTCTAGGTTAATGGTGAATAACTGAAATTGAACCTAGATATGTCATGCATGAATGAATCTTGAAGTAATATGATGTTTAGGATTAAACCCTAGATGATAAATTGTGAAAATTATTGCATGTTACTTGAAGAAATTACAATCACCATTGTAGGTGATTTATGATATTGTAAAGACTAGACAAGTACTAAGATTATGAATTTTAATCTAGAGAAAAGCTGAATGGTATGAGGAAATTCAGTAATTTGAATGTTTAAATGAGTACAAATTGCTTAATTAAAGTGAAATTAGATGTTAAATTGCAAGTCATGAACTAAGTAATGATTGTAGAAAAATCTGACTCGTTAGGTGTTCGTTGAAATGCCTAACTGAGGATTTAAATGTTAGAATAGGAGGAAAACGCAGATTTAGTCATGATTCATAATGATGCGATTATGGTCATGAAAAGATTTCTAAACAAGTTGTAAAACTGAATTTTCTAGGCAAAGAGTCTGGATCATCAAGCGGACAAGCCGGAGGGAATTCACGGGGGAAAGGCGTGCTCTAGAGGTACGAAATTACCGTTTCGTTACATTATGAATTATTTGTTAGTTTCATGTTGTAGTTTTAAAAACATGGTAAACAAGATAGATCAATACGTCATGGAAGTGACTTTGCGTCTTAAACAAGAGAAACGGGTCAAAACAGTTGATAGAAATTGGATTTTTGTAATACATTGTTTGATGCCTAAATCTTGGCATCCAAACGGATCGAACAATCTAGTATGGTATGATTAATGCTCCGGGATATGATAGATTGTTCTTGATGATGGGTTAATATATATCATATAAGAAATACGAGGTTTTAATGTACCGGTATCATGGAAAAACTGAAATCCGAGAGTTGGGATCTTGGTGTAATGAACTTACAAAACAAAACATGAAAATTCCAGGTACTACCGTAAATTACGGTAGTACCGTAATTTACGGTAGAGATTAGATGTTTACGGCATGGATCTCCTGCTTTACGGTGAACTTGTAAGTGTTCAGGACTCACCGTAACTTACGGTGATACCGTAAGTTACGGTAGAACCAGAATAGCTTTTATACTTTTATTACTTCCAATGTGATGTTAAACCTTGTGATTATATTATATTATAACGTCAAAACTAATGTTTTTAATGGTTTTGATCATAGGTAAATTGGTGGATCTTACGGGTGGCGATCAAGTGATTAATGAAGAACCGAACACTACATTTTGAAGCTTCCGCTATGTTTTGAATCTTTAAAACTTTTGTGTATGGGTTGTAAACATATTTTAAACTTCTTTTTAAATGATTCAACTTAGTTATTAGTCGACTAAGTTTGATGTAACTTATGAACTTTGTTTTGAAAGTTAGGTTATTTAAACACCATTTTACTAGAAATGGTATAATCTTTTCTAAAATCAAGGGTAAAATTTAGGGTGTTACAAGTTGGTAATCAGAGCCTAAGGTTGTCAACAAAGTGTTCGGTTCAAGCTTGATCGATCGTCCGGTAAGAACTAACTTATTTTGTTAATAAATTATGTACTACGTAGAGAACGAGAAATGAACAAATATGCATGAAAATGAAAAGAGTGTGTAAGCTCACTCAAAAACAAGAAATGCATGAAACAAGAATTATTAAATCAAGTTACGAACTTGATTGAATTGAAACAAGAATTATTAAATCAAGTTACGTACTTGATTGAATTGAAACAAGAATTATTAAATCAAGTTACGAACTTGATTGAATTGAAACAAGAATGATTAAATCAAGTTACGAACTTGATTGAATTGAAACAAGAATGATTAAATCAAGTTACGAACTTGATTGAATTGAAACAAGAATGATTAAATCGAGTTTTGAGCTTGATTAAATCAAAACAAGTAAAGCATGTGTTATAAATGGAATGTTTAACAATCTATGTAAACATTTCAGAAACAGAGATGGCTGATGGAGGTAATGATAATGCGGTGCCAAGAGTCACCGAACAAATGAGAGGAGTGATTGCCGAAGAGGTTGGAAAGGCGATCGAAAACAGTTTGTCGGGCTTTATTGATAAAATTCAAAACACAGTTTTATCAATAGTAGAAGAGAGAATCAAGAAATTGGAAGATGATTCCAATTCAGCAAAGGAAAAGCATGGTGGACGAAAGCCTTGTTCATACAAGGAATTCATGGCCTGTAAACCACCAATATATAATGGGGAGGTTGATCCAATTGTGTGCCAACGATGGCTAAGTGATATCGAAGGAGTATTCGAGAGAACTCATTGTGATGAAAATGACTACGTAGCTTATGGTACGGGTCAATTAAGAGGTCAAGCGAAAGACTGGTGGGATAACAAAAAGAAGGAGATTGGAAGTGAAGCGGCTAAGGCCATGACATGGGAGGAGTTTAAGACGCCGTTTCTTAAACACCATAGTCCCAAAGCGGTCATAAATAGAATCAAGGAAGAGTTCATGCAACTCAGACACAAAGGTGAATCCATAGACAAGATCACGGGGATGTTTATGGACAAGATAAAGTTCTGTGATGATTTGGTGATGAATGAAGAACAAAAAGTCTATTACTACCATAACATGCTAAGTGCGGAGTATAGAGAGTTCATAACCCCTTCAAAATACGGGACCCTTACCGAGATTGTCAATGCTGCTCGGGAAAGGGAGATCAAATTGAAAAAGAGCATAGAACGGGGTGAACGAAGGGCACAAGATGTGAATCCAAGCCCTACTAAGAAGGCACGAACAAACGAAAACGCAAAGAAATCTGATACAAAAGGCGGGTCGCCAAGTTGTAGAATTTGCGGGAAGGGTCATAAAGGCGAATGCCGTTACAAGGATAAGCCTTGTCCCATATGCAAGAAAACGGGACACATGGCTATATCGTGCCCGGAGAAAGTGACGGTTTGTTACAATTGTTATCGAACGGGTCACAAGAAGTCGGAATGCCCGGAATTGGTTGGAAAGAAGGATGGGCAGGAACCGAAAGGTGAAGCCCCAAAAGCAAAGGCAAGATCTTTTCAACTAACCGCTGCAGAAGCAAAGGTTGAACCTGACGTGGTCTCAGGTATATTTGCTGTAAATTCAATTCCTGCACACGTGTTATTTGATACGGGTGCGAATAAATCCTTTGTTTCATATGGATTTATTCGACATCCTTCGTTTGTTCTAACAAAAATTACCTGTGCCTTTAGAAGTAGAGATAGGTAATAACAAGAGCTTTGTTGTTTGTGATGTATGTAAAAATTGTAAACTGAGCATTGATGATGAAGAATATTTGATAAACCTAATCCCGATGTCAATGGGAGAATTTCAAGTAGTCGTTGAGATGGATTGGCTATCTCAACACCATGCAAAGATCGTGTGTTTTCGCAAAGAGATAAAACTAACATCTCCGAGCGGGAAACACGTCACCATTTATGGCGAAAAAGGAGGCAACCCTATAGTATGCTCAATGTTGAAAGCTCACAAGCTTATGAAGCGAGGATGCAAGGCATTCATAATATACGCTAATGAGCCCGAAAAAGAATCACAAAAGATTGGAGAGGTACCGGTTGTACGAGATTATGAAGATGTGTTTCCGGAGGATTTACCGGGGATACCGCCTAAACGGGAAGTAGAGTTCGGGGTCGAATTGATTCCGGGCGCGAAACCCGTAGCAAAAACCCCGTACCGACTTGCACCGTCGGAATTACAAGAGTTGATGTCTCAAATCCAAGACCTGCTTGACAAGGGATTCATAAGGCCGAGTGTGTCTCCTTGGGGCGCACCGGTGTTGTTCGTGAGAAAGAAAGACGGGAGCATGCGCATGTGTATCGATTACCGGGAGTTAAACAAACTCACGGTAAAGAACCAATACCCGCTCCCGAGAATAGATGACTTATTCGACCAACTACAAGGCGCGAACTGGTTTTCAAAAATTGACCTTAGGTCGGGGTATCACCAACTAAAGGTCAAAGAAGAAGATGTGCCGAAGACGGCTTTCCGCACGAGATACGGACATTACGAATTTCTCGTGATGTCATTTGGGCTAACAAACGCGCCCGCGGCTTTCATGGACCTCATGAACCGGGTTTGCAAGCCAATGTTGGATAAGTCAGTCATCGTGTTTATCGATGATATCTTGGTGTATTCGAAAAGTGAAGCTGAACACGCACACCACCTACAAGAAGTGTTAGAGACACTTAGACGAGAGAAGTTGTATGCAAAATTCTCTAAATGTGCCTTTTGGTTACGAGAGGTACAATTTCTCGGCCACGTCATAAGTGCCGACGGAGTATTGGTGGATCCGTCAAAGATAGAGGTCGTGTCAAAATGGAATATTCCGAAGAACCCTTCGGAAATTAGAAGCTTTTTGGGGCTTGCGGGATATTATAGGAGATTCATTCAAGATTTCTCCAAGATTGCGTCCCCGCTAACAAAGCTAACACGGAAGAAAGAAAAGTTCATTTGGGGTACTGATCAAGAGAAAGCGTTTCAAACGCTAAAAGAAAAGTTAACTCAAGCTCCGGTATTGACATTGCCGGACGGAGTCGAAGACATGGTGGTTTATTCGGGTGCTTCATTATTGGGGCTCGGTTGCGTGTTGATGCAACGGGGCAAGGTAATAGCCTATGCCTCGAGACAATTGAAGATACACGAGAAGAAATATCCCACGCACGATCTCGAGTTGGCTGCGGTGGTATTTGCCTTAAAAATCTGGAGGCATTACTTGTATGGGGTAAAGTGCACCATATTCACCGACCACAAGAGCTTGAAATACTTCTTTGATCAGAAGGAGCTAAATATGCGACAAAGGCGATGGCTGGAAACGGTGAAAGACTACGATTGTGAAATAAATTATCACCCTGGAAAGGCTAATGTGGTGGCGGATGCGCTAAGCAGAAAAGCGGACTATGTCCCAATACGAGTAAGATCGATGCAACTCGTGGTGACCTCAGGTATACTTGAACGTATTCGAGAGGCGCAATTAGAAGCAATGAAAGAAGAGAATTGGAAGAAAGAAAGAATAATCGGGCAAGTGAAAGATCTGTCGGATGGAAATAACGGGTTGAAGACTCGATCCGGAAGAATATGGGTCCCACATACTTGTGGAGTAAAGGCACTTCTACTTAATGAAGCTCATAAATCCCGTTATTCGATTCATCCGGGTGCAACCAAGATGTACAATGATTTGAAACAAAATTATTGGTGGCCCGGAATGAAGAGGGACGTGGCGAAGTATGTGGAAAAATGCTTGACATGTTTACAAGTCAAGGCGGAGCACCAGAAACCATACGGCAAACTCCAACCGTTAGAAATTCCGGTTTGGAAATGGGAACATATTACAATGGATCTGTTAACCAAATTGCCAAAAACGAATCGTGGTTATGATGCCATATGGGTAGTGGTGGATAGATTGACGAAAAGTGCTCATTTTATTCCGATTCATGAGACTTATACGTCAGAAAAGATGTCAGAAGTTTATACCAATGAAATCATAGCACGTCATGGGGTGCCGGTGTCCATCGTGTCTGATAGGGATACCAGGTTTACTTCGAATTTCTGGAGAGATTTCCAAGAGCAAATGGGGACCAAATTGTTCATTAGCACTGCGTACCATCCTCAAACGGATGGACAAAGTGAAAGAACGATACAAACATTGGGGGACATGCTACGGGCGTGTATAATCGACTTTGGAGGCAGTTGGGATGTTCACCTACCGTTAGTCGAGTTTTCGTATAACAACAGTTACCAATCTAGTATTAAGATGGCACCATACGAAATGCTTTACGGTAGGAAATGTCGAACCCCGGTATGTTGGGGTGAAGTGGGTCCACGTGAACTCGCCCACCAAGATATAGTACGAGCCACAAATGAAAAGATCGATAAAGTTCGGGCACACTTGAAAGCGGCCCAAGACAGGCAAAAGGCGTATGCTGATAAAAGGAAAAGGCCAATCGAATTCCAAGTTGGTGACATGGTCATGCTAAAAGTTTCCCCATGGAAGGGTGTTATTAGATTCAGAAAAAGGGGAAAGCTAAGCCCAAGGTTTATTGGGCCGTTTAAAATTATCGGGAGAGTTGGCAAGGTAGCTTACCGTCTTGAATTACCAGAGGAGTTAAGTGGAATTCATAGCACGTTCCATGTATCACAATTGAGAAAGTGCCTAGCAGACGAAACGACCTATATCCGTTACGATGATATCGAAGTGGATAATAGTCTAAATTATGCGGTGAGACCGGTGGAGATTTTAGATAGAAAGGTCAAACATTTACGAAATAAACAAATTGACCAAGTTAAAGTCAAATGAGAGCATAGAAAAGGTTCGGACACTACGTGGGAGTCCGAAGAAGAGATGCGACGTCTTCACCCTACTTTATTTGGTACGTAATTCGGTTTCGGGGACGAAACCCTTTTTAAGGGGGGTGAACTTGTAACACCCCGAAAATATAAATCCTTATATTAAAATTCTAATGAAATAACAAATAAGAATTTACCAACTAGGAACTTAACCTAGTTAAATTCAAGTCTTGAAATAATTCATAACATGGTTAAGATACTTAAACTTAAGGGAAAATCATAGTTGAGGGTTTAAACTTGTCAAAAAGTGAAAGATAATTACTAATAGTAACAAAACCAAACCAAACACACAAAAACTTGTGTGTCTGGTCGATCAAGAGAAAGGGGGCGACACAGGGGATTCTCCAACCCTAGCTTCACACCAAAATCTACTAAATTGAAGCCTCAAATCTGTCTCAAATCGAATTCTAAACATGAATTAGTGATCACCTCGTCATAGGGATTAAAAGGTATGTATAATTTTGATATTTTGATTCACCATAAATTCTAGGTTAATGGTGAATAACTGAAATTGAACCTAGATATGTCATGCATGAATGAATCTTGAAGTAATATGATGTTTAGGATTAAACCCTAGATGATAAATTGTGAAAATCATTGCATGTTACTTGAAGAAATTACAATCACCATTGTAGGTGATTTATGATATTGTAAAGACTAGACAAGTACTAGGATTATGAATTTTAATCTAGAGAAAAGCTGAATGGTATGAGGAAATTCAGTAATTTGAATGTTTAAATGAGTACAAATTGCTTAATTAAAGTGAAATTAGATGTTAAATTGCAAGTCATGAACTAAGTAATGATTGTAGAAAAATCTGACTCGTTAGGTGTTCGTTGAAATGCCTAACTGAGGATTTAAATGTTAGAATAGGAGGAAAACGCAGATTTAGTCATGATTCATAATGATGCGATTATGGTCATGAAAAGATTTCTAAACAAGTTGTAAAACTGAATTTTCTAGGCAAAGAGTCTGGATCATCAAGCGGACAAGCCGGAGGGAATTCACGGGGGAAAGGCGTGCTCTAGAGGTACGAAATTACCGTTTCGTTACATTATGAATTATTTGTTAGTTTCATGTTGTAGTTTTAAAAACATGGTAAACAAGATAGATCAATACGTCATGGAAGTGACTTTGCGTCTTAAACAAGAGAAACGGGTCAAAACAGTTGATAGAAATTGGATTTTTGTAATACATTGTTTGATGCCTAAATCTTGGCATCCAAACGGATCGAACAATCTAGTATGGTATGATTAATGCTCCGGGATATGATAGATTGTTCTTGATGATGGGTTAATATATATCATATAAGAAATACGAGGTTTTAATGTACCGGTATCATGGAAAAACTGAAATCCGAGAGTTGGGATCTTGGTGTAATGAACTTACAAAACAAAACATGAAAATTCCAGGTACTACCGTAAATTACGGTAGTACCGTAATTTACGGTAGAGATTAGATGTTTACGGCATGGATCTCCTGCTTTACGGTGAACTTGTAAGTGTTCAGGACTCACCGTAACTTACGGTGATACCGTAAGTTACGGTAGAACCAGAATAGCTTTTATACTTTTATTACTTCCAATGTGATGTTAAACCTTGTGATTATATTATATTATAACGTCAAAACTAATGTTTTTAACGGTTTTGATCATAGGTAAATTGGTGGATCTTACGGGTGGCGATCAAGTGATTAATGAAGAACCGAACACTACATTTTGAAGCTTCCGCTATGTTTTGAATCTTTAAAACTTTTGTGTATGGGTTGTAAACATATTTTAAACTTCTTTTTAAATGATTCAACTTAGTTATTAGTTGACTAAGTTTGATGTAACTTATGAACTTTGTTATGAAAGTTAGGTTATTTAAACACCATTTTACTAGAAATGGTATAATCTTTTCTAAAATCAAGGGTAAAATTTAGGGTGTTACAGAAATATGCGAGGTGGAACCGGTCAATCACGTCCTAACATGATTACCGTTTAGTTTATTAGTGTGCTCATGAAAGACACGAAATCCTTACACGTATCTAACACTATCATGCAATCACGTTGACAACTTACATATATATCCCACATATATATTTTCGTTCAAACGGTATATGTATGTAAATATATAGATGGTCGTAGCATACAACAAATTAAACGGCATTTAATGTTGACATTAAACATGTTCGATCATTCTCAGATAACACAACTAACAATCAGATGCACACATTGCGACTTAATACGTTTCAGTTTTAATCCACAAAACTGGGCTGTTTTCGGGTATTTTTCATAAAAATAGCTACAAGTCACAATAAATTCCCAAAACAATATATGACATGTGAAAAGTCTCGGCGTGTTTCTGTAAAATTTTCAAAGTCTAATTGTTTACATATTTTTCGTAAAAATTCGAGCAATGGACAGTGGTCTGAATTGTTACGATTCCTACCCCCTGCACACCGTTTATTTTATTTAAAAATCACCGAGTCTCCAAATGAGGTGATTCCAGTTGGATAACTTCAGTTTACTCGCACATTTTCTACAATTTAAATTTCGTAACATATGTCCCATTATACCCTTAGATATGACAGAAATCGTGAAATGCAATTTCTACAGAAAAAGGACAGCCCAACGCACTGTAACGAAAAATTCCATTTAAAATAGTAACCGACGTCAAAAAATTATGATTCCAGCACCGTTTGAATCGTATTTCGAAACTCTACTTTGTGGACTCAAGAAAACTCAGTTTTCGATATGTTATGACCCGGTTACAGCCAACGGAAGTTGGCTGCAAATTTCAGACAGAATCTGTTTTCAGCTTTTAACATTTTAATGCGAGTTGTATTGATTCCGTTAACATATTTAGTGAACAATAACAACACGTACGCATATGTTAACATCAAAACTCATATTATTTATCAACTACTTTATCAAGAAACACATGATATCATCGAAACCCTAGTTCATACATAATATCTAAACATACTTCATCCACAACCCTAAACATCATACTTGATTTCTAACGAACCCTATGTCACAAGTTATCATCATATCATCAATAATTCAGAAAAAACACAGCCACATATACTCAATAATCCAGAAAAACGCAGCCATGTATACTCATACAATTACCAAGAAAACTAACCTTGATTCAAGAGGATGAGAGAGCTAGAGAACTAGAGAGAGGGGGCGATCGAGAGGGGGGGTCTTGATCCTCTGCTGTCTCACCAAGGGGGGAGAAAGAAGATTAGGGTTTGCTATTTTTTTTAAACTAACATACTCACACATGCACATAATAAAACATCTAAGGATCTTGGGCTTTTGTTTGGGTTTGGGCCGAAAACACAAGGGGGCGGCCTGGGCTTGGGATAATCAAATGTCTTGGGCCCAAGGTTGTCGGGTTTGGGGCATGGTCACGAGAGTTTCGAGTCGGGTTACGGAACCTAGTTAAGTCATTCGCAATTAAACTGAACGTATTTATATTAATCAAGGTTTCTTTTTAATAAATAAATTAATCTAAATTATTCGTGTGACTCGAGAAGTAAAACGTGACAAAACAGAATTTATAATGGTGAATAATGAACGGTGCTAACCTTGAAATTCCGGGTTGTCACGGAACATAACACTACAAACCTACCTATGTAACAGATTAAACCAAACAGGGGAACACATCAATAATATTCATGTCGTCGTGTTCATTCAGAAATAATCCTTACTACTAATTTCCAGCACATTTGACAGATTTATAAGAACATAAGAAAACAATATTCAGGATGAGTGATTGAAAACATGACTCGAATTTCAAAAATAAAAACACACGTTAAACCTACTTAATAATATCAATGTATAAACTTAACTTGATGATTGATGACCGCAAACCATTAATCTACATAATATAACGGAGATTAGGTTACAAATCTTGGCGGATAAACAACATAAATGAATCAAAATGAAAAAATTAAGACAGATGAAGGAAAATACACAAAAAAAACTTCCGATTAAATTACCGATTCGAACCCTAACTATATTGAAGAAAACCATGGATGATGGATGAATGATTTCTGAAATGTGATGAAAAACAACTTCAGTTTAAATTAACATATCAGATACATAACCAAAGATAAAAATACCAACCTTGAATCGATTTACACATTCATGAATCAATTTACTGAAGATAAGAAGGATCATCTACAGAGGAATTCTTCGTTTTTGCGATGACGGTGTCAAAAAATGAGTGATTTGAACATTTAGGGTTTCTTTACATCATTATATACCACAGGTCAAACACCGGTATGGATACCACACGTGGGATCCGTAAAAAAAATAAGTGGTTTCCCACATTTTCTCGCCAAAAACAACAAATGGTTGCACCAGAAGATGTCATGTGTCCCAAACCTTATTTGTTTATATAATATATAGATTGTTCTTTAAATTATATTTAATAATAGGGTTGTTGGATTTTATCACTCCTAATTATTGGATATTGGCCGCTGCCACTCCCAACTTAACACTTTGTGTGTTGTGTCACTTAGGGGTGAGCAAGAAAACCAAAATAACCGAACCGTAACCGAATAACCGAAATAACCGAACCGAAACAAAAACCGACGATTCGGTTTTCGGATTTTTAATAACCGAAAATTTCGGTTCGGTTTTCGGATAAACTTTTTCAATAACCGAAAAAAAACCCGAACCGAACCGATAAGTTACAATCCATATATTTTTATGTTTAAGTTTAAATTGTTTAAGTGTTTAACCCAATGCTAGTAGAAAATGTTAATTTTATTCTTGAATGTTAAGTGTTTATAATAAAAACATTATAAGTGAAATGATTTATTATTACCTATAAGATATAACAAAATTTAATAAAAACTTTGAAGAAACATAAAAAAAGATTAGAAGGTTAGATTTATGTAAAACAATATTAATTAAAGATGTTAACTATAATAATTTAAATGTAAACATATAAAAAGATTGTTATGAGTGGATTTTGGTTCCCCTTTTGTCTTTTAGGAGCAAATTCACCTGCAGTCATTAGTAATTCACAAAGTGTTAGTCTAATATCACCAATAACACAAGTTAAATACTAAGAAATGTTCACATGTGGAGTGACACAACACACAAAATGTTAAGTTGGGAGTGGTTGGAGTCAAAGTAATAGTTGAGAGTGACAACAGCCAATATCTAAAAGTTGGGAGTGATAAAATCCAATAACCCTAAATATTATTTTAGTGTTTGTAAAGTTATAGTTGTTTAAATTATATTTAATTATTATTACTAATAAAATTAAAACTAACCTTAGATGAGCATATATTTTTAGATAATATTGTAGCTTTTACAACCTCAATAACTTTTAGATAATATTGTAGTCTTTACAACCTCAATAACCATTCTCTTCAACACAAGTAATAAAACAATAGTTGTATTTTACACAAATAACCCCTTTTATTAAATTAAAGAAGTACATAAGTGGTCCCTGAAGTTATAAACATTGTTTTTGTTATTTCATAGAAACCTAACAAAAAAACAAACATTTGTTAGTCCTAATACTCTAGGTTCTTACGAAATTAAAAGTTGATACCCAGAGTATAACTTTGAATTATTAGTATATGATCTTGTTACTTCCTATAAACCACATGGACTAACGGTATAATTAACTCTGTCTTTTATTTTTTGATTTAACAAAATTACATGTTCACCACCCTTATGTTATAGATTTTTTTATTATTATTATAACCCTAAACTATTATAAAATGTGTTTGTTCTTTTTGTTCTTTTTTTTTTTTTTTTTTTTGAGTTTAGGATTGTACCTGTCTTTTAATTATTGATCTTAAAAATGGATATTTGGGACCTCCAACCAAGGTAACAAGGCCAAATACAACCATGATATGGCTTCATGTCTATTTTAATTCAACCCTTCAATTATTTCTTTTCTGCATATTTGGTACTTCCTTGACAATCATTCAATGAAAAGTGAAAACAATTTGCTTGAATAGAAAAGTTTGTTGAAAGGTTTGTTTAATTGAAAAAAAGGACATTATACTTTTATATTAATTAAAAGACCGAGAAATTCTAACATATCATTTTCATATAATTACTATTAACTATAACACGTTTTTCAAATGTCTTTGAACGTGCGGGGACCATGACATAGGAGGCAAGCGATAACCCATCCATTTGGTATTTACAAGAATCCGAACATCGGCGTTATGAACATCGACGCATGCAAGCAAATTACTAGTTGAGACTAAAAGTTTTGCATTTTAACTTCTTTCTTCTATTGACTGAGCTTTATACACAAACAATTACCCTTATAAAAGTGCATAGAAGGGGTGTTTTATACCCATGATTGTTTACTAGAAAACATATATTTTTTCCCAAAAGTCTAAGCTCGTCACTTAAATAGTTGGGTACTTTATGTAAAAATTTAAAAACCAAAAGAGAAATTGACATCAAATTTTGAGAATCAAATGTAAAATCTGTTATTTTAGTGTACTAATATGAAAAAAAAAATTAAACAGGTCGTGTTCATGTCAATACGTAAATAATTATTTTGCATTCAAGTTTGAGTGTTGGAGTCAAATAGTTGCTATGGTGTGGATATGTATAGAGCGATGCTATGCTGGCTCCTCACCTGTCTACATCATCTTTTTTTGATTCTACGCTTTAAAAAGTTTGTTATGTTAAAACCAACATCTTTTGCATTTTTAGTTTCTTAAAATTCATGCATTTGAATCTTTTTGGGAATTTAAAGTGTCTAAAACTGTTGCTAAGTTTTTTTTATACTCAGGTTGCAAAAAAAAAAAAAAATCCTTTAAAACATGTGTCCAAACCCCGACGATAAGGCCTAGCAAGAGCACGTAAACACTATGCCTAGCGATAATAACATCTCTATGTGGAGACACAACTCACTTTGTTTCCTTGTAGTGACCAATGTGGCTTGATTCTCAATTAACCCACCCATTTCGACAATGACATCAAACCATCTGTTAACCTAGGTCGTGATTCTCAACGATTTATCTGCTAGTTTCCACCCATTAGGCACAAAACAAGGTTGGACCGGCATTGATGGCTTCGGGTGGTTGCATTGAAAAAGCAACATATTGGACAATTTAACCCGAGAGCTGCTACTACATCAAGCAGTGTGGATGCCATGATGTTTTTTTTTTTTTGTTCTGGTCATGCTAACCTTCTTGCCGAAGTTCATTGACGATGGTATTAGATACCGGAAATCGAAAGTTGTAAATTGATTGCCGGCCTGATTCGAGAAGGGCAATTCTCCGATTACAAGATAAATTCACTTAAACAAATAACTAGACAAGAACTAAAATGTAGGAAACTGATTATTTAAGCTAAACTTTAGGTGGGAAACAGTTCTCTTCTTGATTTCTTGGAAAAACTGAGTTGTTAAGAGACCTTGATGTTCATGCTCTGGTTCCTCGTAATCATCAGCACGTGACGGAGATTCACTTCGATCATTAATTTGGTGGCGGTTTGGCGGTAGTCAGTGGTGGGGAAAAATTAATAGCGACCGGCAGGGATATCTTACAAGCTTCTCCCCTCTTTTATCTTTTAAAATATCAAAGAATGATTTATGATCAACAACCTTTTTCACAATTGTCGCCACATCCAATCACTTCATCACCCGTCGAACTACCCCCGTCCTCTTCCATGTTCAGATTGGATCAGCTATGTTTCCCCTTGTGGAGAAGATCACCGTTATTGGTAGTATGCATTTCGGGTGTTATTGGCAAGATCATCCGATTCTCCTTTGCCTCAACATAGGGGTACATTCATCCGAGCTTTGATTTCTTCAGCATCAGCCTTCAACGGTGTAAGAATGGCAGCCAAACGAGCCGCAATGGCTGCTAATTGGGCAGTGATAGGCTCGCCTACTTCTCCTTGATTGCAGTTCCGGATAGAAGTCGCCATCGATTTCCTGGCAATGATAGATTCCGGAAATCGAAAGTTGTAAATTGATAGAATTGACAATTAAGTTGGCCCGATTCGAGAAGGGCAGTTCTCCGATTACAAGATAAACTCACTTAAACAAATAACTAGACAGGTATTAAAATGTAGGAAACTGATAAAGGTGGTGCAAGGCATGTGCCGAATAATCTCCGAGTCTGGTGTGTGGAATTTCAGTTTTAGCTTCTTTCATTTAGTTCTTGAGGTCAATAACTTTAGCAGAGAGTATTGTTGTGGTGCAAATGTATTAGGATTGAGTTAGGGATTTAACAGTAATTGTTATCGTTAGAAGGGTCTAAATGAAATTACTCGATCAACTTAACAGCAAGTTAACTCTCAAGTCTACTAACACGATCCTAGTGAACAAGAATAAGGGATCCCACTCCAACTTCTTCGCTAATATTTCTTCCTTCTTGAAAGGCTATATAAAATTTCTTCATCCCGTTCGTTGTTTTAACATATCAACCTCCTAAATACCTTAACTTTGACCAGTTTTTGAACCAGTCTGAGGCCCCCTCGTGTCTTTAAAACAAAGCTCAAGACTAGATCACTAATATCTTGAAACGTTCTTACATCCCTACAAATGGTCATAGAATATTTACACTATCCATATGCCAAAAATTGGGTACACGACTTGATGTAAAATTAGCAAAAATGCAGATATACCTCATTTTTAGAAGAACAACGATCTTTCTACCATATAAACCTCTGAATACCAGGTCCGTGGTTCCAATGAAAGGGCCGAAATAAGAACATTACCATTGTGAAGATATTAATGGATGTATATAAGAATCCCATGAGGAACCACACTCGGTCATTTGTGATGTGACAATGAATAATTAGGAAAAAGAACGGGATTGTGTAGTATCTGAATTCTATCAGGGGTGTAGGAATAAGAACAGCAGCTGAAGCTAGAAAATAAGCTAAAACCCACACTTTCTTCTGAACTTTAGCTGCAAGTAAAATACGTTGGTTGTTCAGTAAAAATGAACACATATACGAAAATGGGCTAAGTCAACAAAAAAATGTTCCGGTTCAAAACAGGTAACTTTTTTCTGAACGGGTCAACATGTTGAATTAAACCATATCACTTTTTGGTGCATTTTTATGTATTTTAGAAATAACTAATATAATTAACGTTAATACAGAACACTGTACCATTAAAATAATAATCTTGCTTTTTTTTAACAGATGACATGCAAGTAGGTGTAGAAACGAGCCAAGCTGCTCGTGAGCTACTTGAGACCGGCTCTCTAAAAACTCAAATCAAGCCGAGCTTGAGCCTAAAAGAAGCTTGTTTAATAAAGGAGTCTGAACCCGAGCTTCACTTATGGAGCTCGGGTGGTGTTTATATATATTCTTATTTAATATATCAAATATATATTTAGATAATAATTATAGTTTTTTTTTTTTTTAACGGCAAATTTGGATCACTGACGGACCACTGGAGTATCATCGTGCCACCAGTGGAACCACCCGATCATATCCATCTCCACTAGACATAATGCCTATACACCCGATCCCCCCCCCCCCCCCCCCTTGTGGGAATCGAACCCAGGACCTATTGGTCCCAAAGCCTTATCCCACCCCCAAGATGCCACTAGGCTATAAAGCCATGGGCAGATAATAATTATAGTTACGCATAAAACTAGGATAAAATTAACTAAATAATATATATTTGTAAATATAAGAAAAATATTAAAAAATATATAAATAAATAAAAAATGAGCCGAGCCCAAGCTTTAGAAATAGAGTTGGAAATGAGCCGAGCTCGAGCTCTTGTAAGTTACAGCCCTATATGCAAGGTTGTAAACATTTGGTTGCACTATGGGGGTTGATCTCAGACCCATTTCACCCGGTCCATTTTTAACCAAGTTTATAAAGTTTACCCGTTTAACCCTCTAAAGATAAAAAAAATAACCCAAAGCGACCCATTATCAGATAAACACCTAAAAAGTGTCACCTTTGAGGGAAAGTAAACAACTACTTGAAGCAGGTTACTGACCTAATATATTAAGGATGGAAGCCCACGAGTAAACATATAACGGAACCAGCAGGTATCTTGTTGACCAATGAGCATTTATAATCTTTCGCCATAGATAAAATGGATAATGACGATTATCAGCAAGTAGATACGGGTGCGCGATGCTGAAATGGTAGAGAAAAACGCATAAAAAGATAATCACTGGATGTAATGCAACAAAGTGAGAATTCAAATATAATCATGGCCAAACCTGAAATTGTGGACCAAATAAAAGCTAACTACGGTAACCAAAAGCCACAATGAAAGATTAAGGGGTCTATTCTTCAAGAATGATCGAGTCAAAATTGCAGCATGACTTTTACTAAAGTGCACGGGAGCCATAAAACAACATGAGACTAAACTGTAGTAGAATAACTGAGCAAAGTGTGGAGAAACAGTGTGAGCTTCTTTAGCCCCTGCAAACACAAATACAATTGGTTAAATCGGTTTGGATTTTGGGTTCGGCCATTTATTTTGTTTGGTTTTGGTTTAAATTCCTCTTAAACCAAATCAAATTCCAATTCAAAAAAAAAATCTAGTTTGTAATTTGGTCGTTTTCCGTTTGACTTGTGGCTTTAGTTATATTTCCATGCTTTATATTATTTGATTTGATGCAGTTCAATCAGAAAACTTCTAACTCAGAAAACCAAATTAGATTTTAGAGAAAAATGCCCGGATAGTCCCTGTGGCTTAATAATATTTCACATTTAGTCTCCAACTTCTTGAAATTACATTTTTGTTCCCTATGGTTTGCTCAGTTGTTACTCAGATAGTCCCTTGACTGGAATCTGGATAGAGGTTAGTTAGTCCAGTTAAATCAATATATGAAATGACAAAACTACCCTTACTATTAAAAATAGAATAGTTAAAAGAAACATTATTAACATTTAAGAAATTAAGTGGGGCCCACCACCCACTTCATCTTCTTCCCACTAAACCAGTACCACAGGGAACAAAAAAGTAATTTCAAAAAGTTAGGGACTAAAGGTGAAATATTATCAAACCACAGGGACTATCCAGGCATTTTTCTCTAGATTTTTTAATCCACACAAAACTGAACACAAATCCGATTTGGTAGGATTTTTGGATTTCACGTGTCCAAGCGGAAAATTGCACACCTATAAGTAGAATAAACTAATGACAGGTGTATAAAAACACAAAAGCAAAATCTTGTAAACTGTATATGAACTGAGAGTTACCAAGAACTATACTGCCGTTCCAAACAACAAATGCAGCAAAAGCCAACAATAACGCAAGGAAGGGACCAAAAGAGACGAGAAGCTCCCACTTTAGATGCCATGACACTAAAATGATGCTCTGAATCTCACTAAACAAACCTGCATTAATAATATATAATAAGAGAATTTAACATTGATATAGTTTTTATTCTTGAAAGCTCGATCTATATGCTAGATGAGATGAGCATTATAAAAAAGGAGTAAAATGTCACTTTCATCTATGAGGTTTGGCCAGTTTTGCTTTGTTTTTCCGCATCTAGATCCAAAAGGTTTGAAATCTTGTCATTTTCATCCGACTCGTTAAATCTATCCATTTTTCTCTGTTAAGTAAGGGGCATTTCTATCCTTTTATACATTTTTTATTAAAATAAAAACACTATAAGAAATAAAGATCCACCTCTGTTGACTTTCTCACCACACAAACCCTTTAATCATCACAAAAATCTCTAAAAGACGAAAGTACCCCTGACTTAACGTTAAAAAATGGATGGAGTTAACGAGTCGGATGAAAATGGCAAGATTTCAAACTTTTTGGATCCAGATGCGAAAAAACAAACCTTTGGATGAAAGTCGCAAAAAGAGCCAAACCTCAGGGACGAAAATGACATTTTACTCAAAAAAATATCACGCATACAACCCTGCATTAAAATGAACTATTTAATTTTAAGTTCATATACAGTTTCAAATCATGCATACCACCATAAATATTTGTGAATTTAAATGTAAATATTATGAGGCAAACCTGATGAACGGTCAGGAAGAGAGGCCAGGCTCGTTTCATGACTGGCAGTATGTACAGCATTACCTGATCTTCGCTTTTTTAGGTTTGAACTGATATTAACGCCTTTACTTGAAACAAACTGGTCATTTTTAGGCTCTGATAACATCTTATCCTTATGCTTCTGTTTAACTTGAACATAATCTAGAACTCCAGTACATGCAACGAATAGCACCCAAATAATATTTGTTTGACGAACAACTACTGCAACAGCTCCAAGCTGCAAACATTTGGTTAAAATCAGTTACTGCAATGAGAAATATCCATCATGATATTCCGAAATGTGCCAAAAATGTAGATCTGTTTAAAATATAAATAAATAAATAGATAAAATGTAGACATTCCTA
This sequence comes from Helianthus tuberosus, assembly GCA_030545235.1. Lineage (NCBI taxonomy): Eukaryota > Viridiplantae > Streptophyta > Magnoliopsida > Asterales > Asteraceae > Helianthus > Helianthus tuberosus. Next base: position 70,525,176 of record CM060452.1, on the reverse strand, counting down.
AACCCGTGTAAAGTTAAAACAAAATAACCTAAAAAGGAAACATGTAAAATTAAAACAAAATAACCTAGAAAGGAAACATGTAAAATTAAAACAAAATAACCTAAAAGGAATCATGTAAAACGGGTCAAAAGTCACCCAAAATGTATTTCTGATACATAAAACCTCATAAATATAATTTCAATACAAAAAAAAACAGATTATTATTTAAATAATGTAACTTTCATAATCATAATTGGCACATTAACTAATATATAAAAAAATCAAAATTCAAAAAAAGGCCAAAAACATTACCAACGCACTGCACATGTAGTTCTTCTTGAGACACATAAGATACATGGCAAGAACTACGGTAAGTGACGCAACATCTGTATAGTAAAGAAAAGTGAAGAACCAGTGAAGGGGGTATAAGGCTAAAATAACAGAGTAGAAAGTTGCTTTTCTGTCATCAAGTGACGGCTTCAAAACTTTAATTATATCATGAACCAAAATGCTGCAAATTACAGCCAGAAAACCATTGGTAGATCGCAGAACTGCTATTGAGCAGACCTTGATAAAATATGAGGCGGGTAGTGAAAGGAAGTACCTGCAATATAGTGTAAGTAAACTTCTGTCAGCAACAATCTTTTTACATGTAATAAATAAGTTCCTCTAAGTAACTAATTTAGTAAATATGATTAAGAAAAATGATATTACCAAGATCGTAATATAAATTCTTTGGAAAACAAGATTTACGAGGCTTTAACTGTAAGCATCTAAAAAAACTTCAGGTCACTTTGAAACCGTTCAACCCGTTTCATTTTTAATAAACATTTTCGACTTTAAACCTTTGACCCGTATGACAAATATATAAGCTAGAAATGGGTCTCTCTACTAGTTAGTTTGGATTTACTTCCGCTGTACTACAAAATACTAACTTTGGATTCTATTTTGAATAATTCCAAGATAAATTAATATTCATCTAATCAGGTTTCTAGGAGTTCAGAAAAATACAGCAAATAATATTCTTCGTCAACAAACGGGGTAAAATTCACATGCAAATACGCAACCTTGCATTCGAGAGGAGACAAGCAATCATTTAAAGTTCAACATGATTACATCATTACAGTGTTTTGCTTTTCTTAGTACTTTCAGAAAAATGAGAACTTTTTTAAGAAATGCATTCATGTCAATAGTTTCTTATTAAATTTGGTTATGAAAATATGCAACTTTGCCCCACGAGTTACTTTGTAATCTATCAAGAAGACTCTTTTTGTAACACATTGTATAGTGATTGCTTTACAAAAGAGGAAAGAAATATGTTTTATATCAACTCCATAAAAAGAATGAGCAATATTGTTTAAGAAACCTTACAAAAAAACTTCCAATAAAGATTTCAAATAAATAACAAATGGAAAATGGCCACAAAACTCAGCTGCAATACAATTAAAAATCCAAGAAATCAAAAGTGTTTTAAGTACAACATCAAATCAGGTTCTTGTCAAAACAGGTAACTTTTTAAACGGGTCGGACTGCGACACTTTTCCCCTATATCTAAGCAGTCAATAGCGGTGCTATAGCGGTTAGCGGATCTCAGGGTGTGTAGCGGTCCAAATAGCGGTGGCCTATAGCGGTTCCGCTATTAACGGTGCTAAATACCGCTATAGTGGTGGCCTATAGCGGTTATAGCAGTAACGGTGTTTGATTGTGTTAATTCTTAAATTAAATACTTCAAAGTTACTATTAGTATTTGATTTGCAACAGGTATTTGATAATGGAATGATATTACTATGAATTTTGATATTACTATTAATATTTTTCAAAGATATATTTATATATATATAAAAATACATAAATTATGCATGGTATAAAAATTACCGCTATACCACCGCTATAACCTATATATCATATAGCGGACCTTGACCGCTATTCGATTTTGGACCGCTATAACTGCATAGCCCTATATAATTCTTTCCTAATGTATTTTGAAAAAAACAAAGAAATGACATAGGATTGCGGCACTTTTCGCCTATAATGTTTCATGTTCAGCTAGCTAGCTTTCTAAATTTGATCCGTTAGATATAACACATAATCCAAATTGACCAATATATATGGGTCGGCTCCACAAAAGACATATAATAATAACATAGAAGAAGCAAAAGTGAACAAAGTGATGGTAAAACTTACAGTCCAGGAGGGGTGGTTATCATAGGATCCCAAGTTTTAAAATTGCCTAGGCAATACTGCTGAGCCTGAGGAACATGAAAGATCTCATCCTACACAAACATTTCAATTTGAGTAAGTAAATAAACACAAACAAACAGATTCTGATTTGATATATATAATACCAACCATGTATGGTTCAGGAACAATGTGATTGACAAAAATGGACATTGGTATGGCCCAAGAGCTAACAATCACAGCAACTGTAAGTCTACCCATTTTCTCACTTCAACTGAAAAAAAGAAAATCATAACATTTCATTTCATTTCTAGAGCAAGACACATACAAAATCAATATGAAAACGAGTAGACTTCAGGTGGTCAATGTAGCAGTAAAATAAACAAATTATAACTAGAATATGAGATCATATAATAATTTCTGAAGCATGATCAGCAACACATACAAAAACTAGTAGATTTCAAATATAGTCACATAATTCGCTGGTGATTTTCGTTTTGGTTCGTCCGATCCAATTCGCAGGCTAATCGAAGTTGCTAAATCGAAGCTTACCTGCTGGCTGGCTGGCTGGCTGATTGAACCTTACCTTCCCTTCCTGCTGCTGCTGCTGCTGCTGCTGCTGCTGAATCGTAGAATGATGTTTGTTTTTTTTAGGTTTAGAAGATGGAGGAGCCAACAGAACAGGGGAGATAGACAAGAGTACGGCTGCTTTACTTTAGTTGTTTAGGGTTATTTTAATTTTAACTAGAAAAACGTTCCTATAAAGTTCCGTAATAAAGTTAAAAAGAGTAGGGCTGTCATATCGTGTATACCCGTACACGATAAGACACGACACGATAAGACACGATACACGAAATCTCATACACGAACACGACACGATAACTTATCGTGTCCTTTTTTTCAAACATGAACACGACATACACGAAAATTACCTGTTAATACCTGTTAACACAACTGTTCAACCGTTATACACGAAAATTACCTGTTAATACCTGTTAACACGAACAAAAACACGAACACGGCATGCTATCTAAGAGTTACAGAGGGGGTTTAGGGTTTTATTTTTTTTGAATTGAATGAGGAATGAAAATAGAAATGAATTAAGGAACCCACACGCACATGGCTAATGAGTTTTATTTAATTTAATTTCTTATCGTGTACTAACGGGTATTAACAGGTAAACAGGTATTTAACCTGTTTATACACGAAAATTAACAGGTAATTTCGTGTCTACCTGTTTGGTACACGATACATGTTAAGGTCATACACGATACCTGTTAACTTCGTGTAGGTTCGTGTCGTGTATTCGTGTAAAATTGCCAGCCCTAAAAAAGAGGTTTGGGATGAAAAGGTTTAGTTTTCCGGCCAAAAACGTTTTTCCGGCGACCGGAGACTAAAGGCGTTAGGGTTCTGTTAGTCAGGGTCCATTGGAGACGAAAATGTTAATAGTTAAGACTGCTAGTGATTATTTTTTAAGTTGGGACTGTTGACGGCCAACAACAAATAGTTTGAATTATTAAAATCTAATATTCCTATATTAAATGAAAAAGTATTCAAAAACTATATATTATTATAAAAATAAAGTTACTATTTATCGTCTTTCGTAATCAATGTATATAATATATAATATATAATTTTATTTGAGTAAACTGCCATTTTGGTCCCTGTGGTTTGGCCAGTTTTGTCACTTTAGTCCAAATCTCAAACTTATTACATCTGGGTCCCTGTGGTTTGCATTTTGTTTCCATTTTAGTCCAAAATCCAAAAAAAACCCCTTTTTGACTGTTGAGAGCTGTCTATTTTGTCCTTTAGTACAGGGGCATTTTGGTCATTTTTTAAATTAAAACTGATTATTTTTTTAGCTCTCTCTCTCTCTTATTAAAGATTATCAGCTCTCTCTCTCTCTTATTACCCAGATCAATGAAATATGCTCTCTCTCTATCTCTATAGCACCACCACCACCGCCACGGCGCCACCTCCTCCCTCTCTATAGAAAGAAACTCAGCAGCACACTGATTTGCGGAAGGAACTCCAATGACGGATCTGAGATTTGGGGAAGAAAGACGGTGGTGGCGTACAGTCGCTTACCGGAGACGAGGATGGTGGAGAGGAGGATGGTGGAGACTGGATCTGTCGACGGCGGATGGTGGAGACAATGGCGGTGGTGGATCTTAATGGTGGAGACGATGGCGGTGGTGGATCTTAATGGTTGTGGCGGTGTTAAGCAGCAGGGGGCGAATGAGACTGATGTGGTGGTTACGGCGGTAGTGGTGGCCTGCCCGGTGGTGGAGGTGTTCGTTGGTGGTGGTGGGTTTCGGGTGTTGGTGGGTGTTGGTCTGTGATTTTGTGATGGATGATGATATGTGAACCCAGTCCTTTTATTCACCACGAGGCTGTGATGATTTCACCTAATCCGAGTCAAAATTGGGTCAACATTTGAGATTTTCCGCAGCTTGGCGTGGCAGAATCGGAGGAGTGCAAATGCGCTTGCAACCTCTGTTTGCAGCCATGGCGGTTTTAATTTGTTGTTGGAGCCTCGTTTCTTTTTACAAATCGGTTTTTGTTATTATTTGTTGTTGTCTGTATTTTGATTTTTGTGATGGTTTCTGGTTTTGTTATGGGTTCTTGATTTTCTTGAAGATGATGTTCTTGATTTTCTGGATTTTCTGGATTTTCTGGGTTTTGATGATGATGTTCTTGAAGATACAGATCTGAGCCTCGTTTCTTTTTACAAATCGGTTTTTGTTTTGATTGGTTGTTGGAGCCTCATTTCTTTTTACAAATCGGTTTTTGTTTTGATTTGTTGTTGTCTGTATTTTGATTTTTGTGATGGTTTCTGGTTTTGTTCTGGGTTCTTGATTTTCTTGAAGATGATGTTCTTGATTTTCTGGGTTTTGATGATGAAGTTTGATGATGTTCTTGAAGATGATGTTATTAATTATTGAAATGTTATAATAAATTAACATGGACCAAAATGCCCCTGCACTAAAGGACAAAATAGGCAGCTCTCAACAGTCAAAAAGGGGGTTTTTTGGATTTTGGACTAAAATGGCAACAAAATGCAAACCACAGGGACCCAAATGTAATAAGTTTGAGATTTGGACTAAAGTGGCAAAACTGGCCAAACCACAGGGACCAAAATGGCAGTTTACTCATTTTATTTTTCTTTTGACTATATTATTTTTTACCTAGAATATGTAAATTATTTTGAGTTTTTTTTATTTACTCTATCTTTATTGTTAATATGATTTTTATTTTTTACCAAGCATAGTTAAATTATTTTGAGTTTTTTTTTTACGTACTCTCTTTTTTGCTGTTAACATATTTTTCATGTCGCGTGTCTTCTTTTTTTTCTAGATCAAACACATTTCTCTATCATCTTTCTCATTAGTTCAAGAATGTCATTTTATCATAAAAAAAACCCATCACCTGCCCAACTCATCCTACTTTTTGCAAAACATGGCTTCCGTAAGTCACTTCCTTCTTCAGAGAATGTTCTTATTTCCGTAAAGCGTTGTATTTTCTTTTTATTACTGGAGCGTAACCTACTCATAATTTATCTGCAAAAGTTTTAATTTTTTTGAAGCATGGGCCCTTAGAGAAGCTAAAGAGAAGCGTGGTGAAAAGCTAACATGGAGATTAGACTTTTAATAAACATTTGATGGTACATCTTTTATATGTCCAACAGAGATTAACATGTTAATAGTAATAAAAAAAGTAATTTTCTAAACGTTCTATGTTACTTACATGTCGATCTTGAAGAAGGAAAGGGACAAGAAATCATAAAGTTGTGGAATGTTATCCGAGAAACAACTATTGGCGTGATCTTATGTCTCACTTTTTGTGCAGGCATGGCATAATAGTCTCAACCAATAATGATTGATAAGTATTCATTCATTTGAATTCAGGTAATAACCGGTATGGGTTGAAATTGGTTGGGTCGGATGGACCTGAGACACTTTGTCCAAAACTCGATGTGTTTTATAAATAGTTAGCGTGTTTCGTATTAATAAGAAGTTATATTTTTTTCACTAATAATATGATTTCTTAAGTAAAAACGTTGTAAGAGGTTTTTTGCATTAGTAAAACAATTTAGGCAAACATTCATCTGTGTTTGACCCGTTTTCTTTTTAACTACCTTTTTTTATTATTTCTTTTATTTTACTAATTCGACATGTTAGCTTGCAGTTTATCAGTTAAAACAAGATTCCATAAAGTTATCAACATTGACAAATACTTAGTTTTTTTACATCTGGGGTTAGTAAGAAAAATACTAAAGTAGTGCAATGGATCGTTGTTGCAATATTTTAAAAGACTAAAATAGAAATGAGAAAAACTAGTTATATATTATATTAAAGATAATAAGGATCTAGAATAGTATACTTCCATTGGTCCACGTGTCACTCTCTAATTAGTCCACGCATAAGTAATTTTTTCTACTTTTTTTCTTTGTTAGCTCTCTTAGTTCCACTCTTTGATCTATACAACTCGTTTTAACCTCTCAACGCGTTTCAATTACTCAATTTCACGTATCAAACCTCTAAGTTTATAATACATGTCGTTTCACCCCCTTTCTTTTATATCCGTATAAAAGTAGCCTCCAAAGCAAAACCATCGTCAAAGTTGATGGTATTAAAATTCCCAACATAAAAGAGTACATATTTTCTTTTTACATTTGAGGTTAGTCTTAGGTGTACATGAGGCCTATATTGTTGTCTTATTTCACATATGAAGCTCCTGAGCAACTATTAGTGACATCAAATTGCCAAACCAGAAGCATCGTGATGGACTATTGTCGCAACTAAAACAATGGAATGGATGTTGTTGCAATTTTTACGATAACTCTGAAAATAGAAACGAGGAGAAATTTGTAATATAAAACGTAAACGCATTTGTTAATATTAATATATAAGCATCCTTAGAGGTCGATGGATCAATCTTGGAAATAGCCCCGAACGGGATGAATTTACACATGAGATTCTTTGTCGTTAAAAAAATTAAGATACATCATTCGATTAATCATATGATAAAAGGATGCCAACAAAAGATATATGCAACATCACGTGTCATTTCAAGATTTAGAAACATACTTCAACAAAAAAGTGACTTTGACCGTTTGTGGTCAAACAGTTCGTTCCAAGATATATAATTTGTACATATAATCTAAGCAATTTTACAGTATGTTAACTTTCAAAGAAATATCAACACAATATGTACCACAAGTTTCAAGTCCCAACCGATACTCAAACGAATATAAAATTATGGATGACTCCTATAATATTATTAGATCAAGAAAACTACACAAAAACTTGATTCTTATAATCCAGAATACCTAATACATAGTATTTATAAGCTAACCTATCACATTAGACTTATACTAGGATTGCTCATATAATTATCCTATAGACATCCAAACCTCACTCGTTTGTAATGTTAGATAATTATCTAACCAATTAACTAGTACATGATAATTACAACTATTATATATGATTGCTCTAATGAATAAAGACTTTGAGTCAAGGATTAAGGATTGTAAGTCAACTTTTGAGATAGTTTCTTGACATAAATAAAATTTGGGTGCTTAGCCAAGCTCTTACTGTTTTCCGTTTTCGTTCTTGTTCAATACTAATTCTACGGTTGACATATGAAGTAAAAAAAAGGTTAATAGTTTATGCTCTTCCGAATTGAATTGTTAAGCATAGCTTTTGTATTTTAGATTACACACTACATTTAGGTGCAGTTTGTTTTTGTTGGTGCATATTTTGTATGTCTGCCACTGTACGAAGGGACATCTCAGCTTAATATCCAGCTTCGTACAAGGAGACGTTTTTGGGTTCGTACTAAGGGACAATTCTAGCTTCATATGATGGGACTCTTGGTACTTAATTGTCATTTTGTCCGGAACTTTAGATAATATATTTGATGATTCGATCATGGATTGTGGAAATTAGTGGGGTAGTCATGATACTGGTGCAGAATGTTTATTATCTAGGGTATCTGACTATTTATGTGCCGTAACGTTAAATCCGCATAGATGAAAAACTGACATTCGGGGGAGATATAGTCATATTCTCAGTATAGTCAAGTTTTTCAGAGATGACAGAAGAGTGAATTGCTCAGTTTGAGGGGGAATTGAGTGATAAGACGTCAGAATTTGCAAAAATGAGGGGGGAATAAAAATTTCAGATGAAATTCAAAGCATTTTTGAAATTCGTGTCACTGCAACAGTATTCGGGTGGTTCCGACTTCAAAATTGTCTGGGAATGTGAATCTGATTGTGGATGAAAGCTTCTGAGATCTAGATTGTCTAAGAAGATGAATCTGATTGTGAATGAATGCTTCAGAGATCAGTATACGTTACCAGATGATTCGTTATCCATTGAAGATTTGCTGATTGTGGAAATTACCGTTTACACGGATCTATCATTCTTGAAGGTGCTTAAAGTTGATCACAGAAAAAGGGATTTCAGACTTTCAGGGGTAATCAAAGATTTGAAGTTAACCAGTGGGGTGTTTGAAGTTTCTATCAATTTCCGATTGGGTTTCTGTAAATTAAACAGATCAAGCAGGCGGAATGCGAGATCGATGGTGCTGAAATGATATATCAAAAACCGAATGCGGATGTGGTTAAGGTTGAAACAGAGAAGCTGCATTGATTAGTTTTAAGTTGATGATTATTCGTGAAGATTGCAGTTTAGCAAATCAGAGGAGAAGTCGTGAACTATGCAAACAAAGACCTAAAGATTCATTTCAGGGGAAATTTATGCATAACACTGTCAAAGCAAACCCGAATCATCAATCAAGGGGGAATCGATTGAAGATTTCAAGATGCCTGATTGAAGTTGTTGAATATTTGAAGTTGCAGAATATTCAAACACGGCTCAATGTTTTCAAAGTGACGATTCGACAGTGACAACCAAGGGGGAATCTGTTGGTGCATATTTTGTATGTCTGCCACTGTGCGAATAGGCTAGATAGAGCGTGTGTTGAATATTGTATAGAATAGTGTGAAATCCAATATGAACTGAAGGTTCTGTGATGTTATAGCTCCTTCGTACGAAGGGAGTCCCTTCGTACGAATGGGCAAGTTAGTCGGTTCGTACTGAAGCATAAGACCTTATCTGGTTCGTACGAAGGCATTAGGTGCAGCTTCGTACGAAGCCACAATGCCTATATATATGGGTGTTGGGTCTTGTGTTGGAAAAGCTTTTGGTTCCTAGAGGGGAGATGTTGTCCAACTGGTTTCGCAGGTATGTAACTTTTATACATTAATAGAAACCAGATTATAAGTGACTAGTTTGGTGTCGATTCTACTTCTACTCCTTTCTTATCACCGAACTGGTTATCTCGGGACCAAAGCTCCGTCAAACTCGCCGGATCCTGGACTCTCATAACTCTGGGTAGTCTTATCCTAAGCCAGGTTAGATTCGACATGAAACATATCACACAATACCAACATGTTTTCCTTCAACCATGGCATATTATTCTCTCAAAATACAACTAAACAGACCCTACGGTTTGACGTCGAGAATGACGATTGTAACGCCAACCTTCAGGTCTGGGGTTATGGTAATGTGAGAGCGTTGCTTCTGCCATCTGCTTGAACTCGTGGTAAATAGCCCCACCAAGTTGCTTGTAAAACTTTATATATGTAAACGCAAATATAAGCACAAGGAAGAATGAAACACTATATAAAGTGATATCAGTCCATTTCCTCCACTGCTTATAGTTAAAATAAGTGTGGCTGCAAATGCCACCATCATCATTGCCACAGAGATGATCAGGAGTGTAAGTCCTAAATGTAACTTTTGAAATAAAGATTTCTCAAAATCCTTAAAATGGAACGAGGATGTGACGATGTTAAGAAATATGATAACTGATGTTAAACTTGATGATAGTGAAATGGCGTCGGCGATGGTAAATATGAGAAAGAGAGGTTGGTTCTTGAGAACATGATGGCCTGTTTTTGAGTCTGGCCCACCTGGCATAGTGTATGCTGCAGCGAAAGCGACTGTGGCAATGAGTATCGCGACAATGGAGCAGTTTTTCGCATTCTCACTCATCCATTCTTTGGCTTCGGCCCTCGAAGAATACTTGTTCTCTGGTCTTCCCTTTGGAGTTTAACCTCATGGTATCTAAGGTTATACATGTCTCCTTTACTCTTTGCAAACCAAGTAAAGTAGGAAGTTTAAGCAATAGGCATCTACCACTATTTGGATTATACTCATTTGACAAGACAACTAGAAATAAATGGTTGAAATTGCCACCTTCTAATAAATGCAATGAGTATGTGTTAGAAAGTTGAACTGACCTTAAACAAAAGTGCATCCTCTTGTAGTAATAGAGCAGGACCTTTTAGGTCCTCTGTAGGATTATCAACTTTTTCGCCAACTAGATGAAGCAAGGTGTTCCCATAGTTGTCAATTTTTCTTCTCACCCTCGTCTTTTGAATGTTCAACCTATCAACAAGATCGATAATTTCAATACGTCGATGCAAGATCGCTAGACTTAAAATGTTACGCCCCTCATGGTCAATATGCTCAATTGCCCGAGGATACACTTTAACTATTTTCTCAACAATCTCGGTACAACCATGTATGGTTGCTAATAATAGTGGTGTATCGCGCTTATACATATCACCCATCATTTGTTCATTTTCAGCTATGGATTTACGCCTTCCATAGAAATGGACACTTGATCTACCCTTCCTTATCCAAGATTCAGTCATTTTCCATGACATGTCAGCTTTTACCAACACCTTAACAAGCTTCAATGCCCATTCACATCTATGCTTTTATTTCTTCAGTTTTTTTTAGCCAGCGAAGTATTATGTTGGTATCTTCAAAATCTACATCAAACACTAAGACAAGAAACTTTCATATTTAATAAGTCTTTTATCCTTGAAGTTTTCAACAACTACAACTATGAGTAGATTAGAGAACCATAGAATTTTTTTTTATTTTCAATTATGGGTTTGCGCTATCCTGACTTATGTGTCTTAAACCTGCCAATATATGAAACCACTTTATCTTAATTAGTTGAACTCAATATCTAAGATATGTAGTAATTCAAAAACAAAAAGAAAGGGTAAAACTAATCTATCACTCATCTAAATATTGCAGATCATAAATTTCAATTTTCAAGAAGCTATATTCGTTATCTTAAATAGCGACTAACACTAACCCATTTCTCAAATCCCAAAAGACTTGAGTTGTCATTACTCACTTTTGAAACAACTTAATTATAAAAAGAAAAAAATAGGAAAAGTGATCAAGTAGAAGTATAGTGTTCGCATCATCGTACACTTGTATATCATGCGCTTGAAAAAAGTTTTAGGACCGAATACTGGTGGGCTGCACGAAAGAAGAAGAGGTGTCATCTTGTCACCATCCTTCTCGTTTATCAAACGTGGGTTCTTGGAGGCTATCACGTTGTCGCAACCCCCGCCCCCTTATCTGTCCCGGGAACGGGCGACCGCGAACCTCAGTTGTGGTGGTATCAGTTTGTTTATTAATTTGGCAGCGGAAATTTCATCAGGACCGTAGTTAGGAAATGTTTATCAGAGTAAAACCACCATATTTTATATTAATAACCACATGGGTAAAACCCAAGTTTCTTATTACAACATAGGGATAAACCCTATTTTATTGAATTTAAAACATCGACTTTTGGGTAACTTTTATAGCCACATTTTTCCAAGCCGTCAGTGCTCTCAAGCTGGCTTTCTCAATAAACTTAGAAGTGCGTGCAAATGCTTTGTATGTTCCTCTTTGCTCTTAGAGTAAATGAGAATATCATCTATAAAGACAATTATAAATTTATCCAAATATGGCTTACATATTCGGTTCATCATGTCCATGAATGCAGCTGGGGCATTGGTTAAACCAAATGGCATGACAGTAAATTCATAATGGCCATACCTTGTTCTGAAAGCGGTCTTAGGAATGTCCTCTTCCTGTACCTTTAATTGATGATATCCTGACCTTAAATCGATTTTAGAGAAAAATCGTGCTCCTTACAATTGATCAAACAGATCATCAATTCTTGGTAATGGATACCGATTCTTAATTGTGACTTTGTTCAATTCACGGTAGTCAATGCACATACGCATTGATCCGTCCTTCTTTTTAACGAATAAAATCGGTGCTCCCCAGGGTGATGAACTTAGCTGTATAAATCCTTTCTCCAACAATTCGTCTAATTGTTTCTTCAGTTCTTGCATTTCTGCGGGTGCCAAACGATAAGGTGCTTTGGCAATTGGTGCGGTTCCTGGTATCAAATGGATTCTGAATTCAACTTCCCTGTCTGGAGGTTGCCCTGGTAACTCTTCTGGAAATACATCTGAAAATTGGGATACTACTGGAATTTCCTTTAATCCTTTTCCTTTAGTGTTAGTGATTATAGAAATCAAATACACTAATGATCCTTTCCTTATATAACTTGCAGTTTTCATCACAGAGATGAATTTCGTGGATTTAGAGAACTTATTTCCTTTAATTGTGATATTTTCATCTCTTGGTGAATTCACTTGAATTGACTTTTGATCACATAAAATACTGGTTTTATTGGCTATTAACCAATCCATTCCTAACACAATATCAAATCCTGCCAGATTCATGGGGTAAAGGGTTGCGATAAATTTCTGATTTAAAATTTCTATTCTTGCTCCCTGCAAGACTTCAGAAATCTTAATAGTTTCCCCATTTGCTGTCTCTACCAGACATTCTTATGGAAGTTTAGTTAATGGTTGATTGAGTAATTTGCAAAATGAAGTATTAATAAAACTTTGGTTTGCACCAGAGTCAAATAATACTTTAGCAAAAACATCCTTAACTAAAAACGTACCGGTGATCACATCCGGGATCATCTTTGCTTCTTCTGCAGTTAGAACAAATGCTCTAGCATTTTTAGTATTCTTGGTGTTCGTAGCTGGAGTTAGCTTTGGACAGTTAGGCTTGATGTGGCCTTGTTCTCCGCAGTTGTAACATATCATGTTGCTAATCTTTTTCCTACAATCTTCCTCCTTGTGTCCCGATATTTTGCAGAAGTTACAGTATATGGAGCATCTTCCTGAATGCTTCCTTTTGCAATTCTTACAGTAGGGTGCAGAGGCAGAACCTACATTTCTCCCACGGTTAGAATTTCCAGAACGAAATTCTTGTGTAAGTTTCTGGGTTAGGTTCCTCCTTTGATCCTCTTCTCGTGTACGGACCAATTCATCTGTCAAGGTGTTGGCTAATTCTACAGCTTCTTCTATAGTTTGGGATCTAGCTGCCTTGACTACATGCCTTATATCTCCAATCAATCCCCAGATGTAACGGGAGATTAATATTGGTTCAGGTGAAGCAAGGGTTGACACTATTCTAGCATATTCAAATAATAATTTAGTGTACCCCTTACTATCCACACCAGTCATTCTAAGGTTTAAAAACTTGTTTGCTATCTGTTCTTTTTCATTAGGAGGGCAGAATTTCCTTTCTACCATGTTTTTAAACTCCTCCCATTCCATATTGTAAGTTCTATCACTTCCTTTAGTCTGGAGGGTAGTGTTCCACCATTCTAGTGCTGAATTCTTAAACAAATTGGAAGCAAACATTATCTTATCCTCTTTCACACATTTACTTATTTTTAAGACTGCCTTAGTCTTTTCTATCCAGCGTAGAACTGCAACGGCCCCTTCATTGCCCGAGAATTCCATTGGTTTACAAGACCAGGATTCTTTGTAAGAACAACCGTAAGACACGGTTCTTCTTCTTTTGGGAATGGGCATTTGAAGTACGGGTCCATTGTTTACGCTGTTTACAGGTTCAGAGGGTCGCTTGCTATCATGTTTACTTTTATTTTTTGCTTCCCTAACCGTTTGAATAATATATGGCATCGCATCTATTATTCCTAGTGCCACTATGTGTTGGATGACACTGTTATCCACTTGGTTTCCATTATTGTTGTTTGGATTTTCATTACCCGGGTTATTGTTACTCTGGTTATCGTTATTCGGATTTTCCTGATTCACTTCGTCGGCCATCTGAATTTAAACATTTACCACATATTAATATCACAAGATAATTAACAATTTGAGTAACAACCACACAACACACATATTAACCAAAAGCGTCGAGCATTGCGACTTTACTCTTTTCTATTATAGTATACTTCTAATACAAACCAATACTAGAAATTAAAAATTACAATACAATACAATACTGCTATGCATCGCTAACCACAAAGTGGTCTATACTACAACATATATTATTATTACACATATTATTATTATTAAAAAATTCATAAAAACATATTATATATTATTATTATATTATTATTATTATTACCAACTTCACCATCTCCTTACTGGTCTGGATTCATCCAGTAATCCATATTGCGCCCGTCGTACTTCCAGACGAGTCGCTCTCCTACCTGCCTCATCCTCTCACTACTCTCTAAGATTTCTTCTCCGAAAGTTCGGAGCTCAAGCACATTTTTTGCACTCATTGGGGGTGCAGGTGCTGGTACTGGGTCTGGGTACTGGGGCATGTGATTCTCCTGAGGGTACGGATTCTCTAAGATCTCCATAATGTATTCATCGTTATCGTAGTAGGGATCTAGAGGGTCCAGACCTGGATATGTTGCTAAGTTCGGCATGGTTTCATCATTTAGGTGATAGTGTGGCACATAATCCCTATGATCGTCGAACCATGGATCATAATTTGGATCTAAGGGATTAGGGGCTGATATCCTAGGTATCTCCTCAAGGTTGAAATCATGCATTTCTATCTCCATCGGCTGAGTGGGGAACAAAGGTAAGGGTTGTGGGGCTACTAGTTGTTCCAAATTTGGGTCGGCTGCAGTTGTTGCTAGGATATGAAAATTGGCTAAGCTCCTATTAAGCATATCCTGTGTATGGGCATCTGACTCTCGCTTAGCGGCTGCAAGGACTCTTTGTTGTTGCAACTTTCGCATTCTTTTCCTATGCTCGAATGCTCCCTTACTGAACCATCCTCTCTTTTTCTGAGGGAATGACTCTTCAGACTGAGCCTTAAAGATAAGCATCCCTTCTTCCTGATCAGCAGAATACCCAGAGAGGGTAGGCTGGGAAGAAGTTCCTTCACTCCTTGGTGAATCAGACAACTGACGATACATGTCCGAGGGTCCTTGATCACTCATACTGTAAACTATCAAATAGTCAAATAACACATAACAATAAAATACAGATATGCACATATTTTCATAATTTATTTCCTAACAATTTGAATAATATATTGATGTCAGCAGAACATTTCTATGGCGGAATCAGTGGCTTAGCTCTGATACCACCATCTGTCGCAACCCCCGCCCCCTTATCTGTCCCGGGAACGGGCGGCCGCGAACCTCAGTTGTGGTGGTATCGGTTTGTTTATTAATTTGGCAGCGGGAATTTCATCAGGACTGTAGTTAGGAAATGTTTATCAGAGTAAAACCACCATATTTTATATTAATAACCACATGGGTAAAACCCAAGTTTCTTATTACAACATAGGGATAAACCCTATTTTATTGAATTTAAAACATCGTCTTTTAGGTAACTTTTATAGCCACCTTTTTCCAAGTCGTCAGTGCTCTCAAGCTGGCTTTCTTCTAATTTGGCTGTCACATTTTGTTACCTGAAACGCGTTTTAAAAACATTTGTCAGTGGGAAACACTGGTGAGTGAATCCCAGTTTAATCAAGAAGAGTTTTATCAATTAACACAATATTGAGAGCTATCACATTGTTTATTTCTACACAATTACTCATTCAGTACTGTCAATCATAACTGGTGGGTCATATTACACATTGGCTAACTCGTTGTCGAATTATAACATGTTCCACATTTTGTGTACAAAACTCCAACATACCGGCAGTAATTGAAAAACTACAAAGACTCAATCACTGCTTAATCATATTGTAAAGCATTTAAGGTTTTGTAAAATAATTTACAAAAGTTTACAAAAAGATGATAAAGTCACATTGCTGTCTTAGACTTCTTTTAGGGTTTCCTGGTGATCTATCTAAAATTTATACAAATGTACATATGTTAGTATAATAACCCTTTATTTATATTAACGATACCCTCCCCGAGACGGCATTCCAACAACTACGTCGGGCAGAACCACGACAGTCGTTACGGAATCCGGGATCAATCGGGCAGCGTATCTAATATGTAATCGGGGTTATAATACTTACAATGGGGCAGAACTTCGTTAATTAGGGGGTATAATACTTGGAGATTATGCCTATTACTTCAGAAATTCGTAAGAAATGTAAGGACTCTCAAAATTATCATAAAAATACCCGTAAATATAAACCCGGACCCCTGAAACCCTAAACCATATTAAAAATCAAGAAAAACAAACTATTGGGTCTCAGGCGGGCCGCGTAAAAGATAAGGTATGTCTTACGCGGGCCGCGTCAAACCTGTGTTGACCAGATAAGTGTTCCGGATCCACGTAGCGACCACCTGGCTAACATACTCATGACTGGTCAACCCTACTCGTAGACTGGGCGGCCACGCGGGCCGCGTAAGGTTGAGCTAAGAATTTACGCGGGCCGCGACAAACCTTAATTTTACCTATAAATAGCCCGTCACTTGCACAGTCCACTGGTGTCGATCAAAACTTTCAAAAATGAAGTTTTAGTATTCTGAAGTCGAAAATAGCAATTATATTAGAGAGGCGCTGCTCCGATACCGAGTATTAACTCGATCGCTGCTACGATTCAATGTCCGATCGATTAAACTATCCAATGGATGTTTAAGTGCTGCCCACATTAGGGTTTATGCTTTGTCATTCGTTGTTAATTCAATGGATGTTTAAGTATCGCACTTTGTCATTCGTTGTGAAGGTTTTAATCTCGTGAGTTATCGTAAATGCTGTATTAAGTTACTAACCGAGTTGTGTGCATGTTATTAAAATTAGGTTAAAAGGCTAATTAGTAGGCTAGGCTCTGCTCAAATTAAATCTGCAATGTGAGTCATTCTATTTTTATCAAAATGCTTTATAAATTCTTAAAAATTTTCAAAGTTATAATTACAGTGATTAAGTTTATGTAATCACCAAATTATAGCCGGTATGTGGGGTTTTGTATACATTACTTGATAACCGTCACTATTGGACAAAGAGTTAGCCAATGAGTTGTCACACCCCGACCACGTAGAACATACAAAACGTGGCGGAAACATCGGGGCGTGTTGCAACAGAATTAATGTTTCATAACCATAGATATCAAAAGTGTTTCGTTTTATTAAACATTGAATAATTACATCGTCTGGAAATCTAAATACACAATTTAAACATAGTCTATCATTGTTATTGAGTCACTAAGGCCTTGTCCAGTCCTATGTGAGCATGCATCTTATCAATCGATATCATTCAACAATACCTGAAACATATGTGAAAACGAGGTCAGCAAAGAAATGCTGGCGAGTACATAGGTTTTGTGAAAATAAGATTCATGACTTCTGTTTAAGAAAATGTTTAGTCCTGAACCTTGTAATTTGCTTTGTCTTTGTAAATCATTTGAAAAATAATAAGTTTAGGTGATATGTATAAATAAGAGAATAATGCATGATTAAATGAATAACCATGTAAAATGAGTTTGTATAAGATAAGTTGTTTGTAAATAAATGTCTTGTGAAAAGTATGTTACTTGTATAAAATGTTCTATGTCTCAAACTGAAATGATTCAAATAACGCTACAATATGTAATACCATACAAACACTTATATATAGGAAGTACCAGCGGCGTATCCACCATGCTTGTATCATATTCCACACGCATTGTTACTTAATCACTTAATCCAAACCAAACCACCAAAGTAATGTTCATGCCCAAATGTAAATCATGTAATATGTATAACCAATGTCAAAAGTGTTTTTGTGTCAAATGTAAACCATGTAATATGTAACCAAAATAATATCGTATATCGCTTTGAAGCCAATCGTTTATCCAATCGTTAAAACATCGTGTGAAAACCTATCGTTTACCCAATCGTTTAATTCGTTTTAGGTCGTGAAACTACTTAAATGGTCGTCTCGCTAATAACATTCAAACCTTCTTGACTTTCGTCGCTTCTCGTTTTCGTCGCTTCTCGTTTTCGTCGCTTCTCGTTTTCGTATTAACAAACCTCCATAGGGTAAGTTAACAATTACAGATTCAGTCGCTACCTACCATACCCACACATAACCACGGGTGTAGTAAATAACGGGATTTGTCAGATCCTATGGTACCATAACCTAATACTGGTCGGCTTGATCATTGCTAATGAATGTCATTTGTTATGTAACTACAACCAACAAGTTTGTTCACTTTATTGAAATCGTTATTAGTTTTGTATAAATCGTTTTAATTGTTTTTGAAACCATCGTTATAACATCGAAAACATTTAGCACATATGAGTCACCCCAAAACAATTGAAAGCAGTAAAATAGGGGAATAATGTACTCGCCTGATAATGCTTGGAGGTCTTGAACAACAACCAAACAAAGCTAGAGGGAGCACGGAATCAGTCAGCAATCTAAAACTATATAAATAAACCGGACTTAAATCGGGAGATCGGATAGGATGAGGCTTGGTAAACCAAATGAGTGTTGGAACTCATATGATATGGTTTAACAAGGCCTACATACTACAATGAAACCAAACCTAAGTGCTTTCGACCCATCGCGACCCATTAAGGTAGCTTATGCTACTTTAACGCGTCGTGCGCGTGAAACGCGTTCGGACCGTCTAACTAGTCCTATGACAAGTGTTATATGCCTAAACATGTTACATAATCAGTTATGTGACAAAAGTTTAGGTTACATATGCTTAATTACCAATTATACATGAAAAGGGTATTCTGGTAATTTACCTAAGGCATATAAACTACCTATCATACAACTACTTAAACGATGTGACCATAGGGTATAACCTCGGAAGGTTATTCCCTACCTACTATGGTCACCTAATGTGTTTGGTCGGATCCTAATGATCGACCAAATGGGTCGGGTTCGAGGTATAAGCGATTTATTAGATCGCTTACCCTACGACCCTAAACAACGTGGTAATCAGTAGGCATAGTCTCAAGGGACTATAACCAACGTGATTACACTCACGTTGCGAAGTTCAAACGAACTTCGCATTGACCATTACTGGTCAACGCTGAAAGTCAAACAAAGTTTGACTTTCTGACTCGAAAAGCAATAAAAATAAGGAAAAGAACGAAAGAATACTTACGAAGGGTCCCCGAATGCTAATCTCGATCCAAGAATCTCAGGTATGAAACAATGGTTTCAACTTAGAGTTCCTAAGATCAAGATTCTAGTGATTTTAGCAATGGGGGTGGATGGGTATTTATAGGAATACCTGAACCGTTAAGATCGCTTGTCGAATATTGTGCCTTAATCGTATCCGTACAAGTGTCGGAAAGTTATGGTGCCTAAATTCCATCCTTATCCGCTGACTAAGCAAGTTAGAATGTGTGGTTGTGAATTAAACAACGGCTAATACATCGAATCTGGTCCCGAAAATGCAAAACTGAGTTTTCTGTCCAGTTAAGGCACTCGCGTAGCGCGACTGCATAGGCCCTTAGGGCTCGCCCTACGCCACTGCCCCTATGTTTCAGAAATGTTTCAAAAATTGGCAGAAATGGTCCCTGCACGTGTTTAAGCCCTTTTTCGATGCGTTTGAACCCCGTTAACCTCATTTTAAGGCTCTAAAATGAAGTTAAAGTATAGGGAACTCAAAACATGCTCAAAAATATGCCGGAGGTTGGTTCGTTTAGCCGTACGAACGCGATGTTCGCTTAATTACGACGGAATGCGCATAAGCGCGAAAAACGATCCAAATGACGCGACGAATGGATTTTTCTTATGGCGAACACTAAAATATAATATAGTCATGCTTACATAAATTTTTGGATGTCCGGATGTATTCAGAACGTAAGTTATGCGTAAAAATGCAAACTTGTGCACTTTTTGACACTTTTAGTCCCTGAATGACCCAAAAGTTTATTTTAGCACACCTAACCCCTCAAAGCCTATTTCTAAGCTATGTAAAGGATATTTATGGTATGTTTAACTTATGGCCATGTTCCGGAATGTCTGTTACAGTTCAAATTGGCATACTTTCGCAGTTTGTCAACTTTAGTCCCTATAAGCGATTTAACTTGATTTTGCCATACCAAAGCCTTCAAAACTTATTTCTAAGTTATGTAAAGGTTATTTAAGGTATGTTAAGCCTATTTCACTATTCCGGAGTGTTTGTTGCATTAAACTGGTTATATCTACGCATCGGTGCGCGTATAACCTTCCAGAAAGCGATTTAGAGTTTGAAATTGAACAAGAATTGATATGTGCAAATGATACACATATTTTTACAAATCCCAAGTATGAAATATAATATTTCATTGGTTCGGTATTTGTTTGATGGCCGTGGAGGCACAGGTGTTACAGTCTCCCATACTTTAGGAAATTTCGTCCCGAAATTTATTTAGAGGAAACTTGTGAGAGCTTGAAAACATGAAGTTGAAAAGACCGAAAAACATTGGTTAGGGTTCTGAACTTCTAGTAACTTTAATAACATCATGCTTGCAATGTAAGAGGGATACTTATATACAAGTATATGAAGCATCATTGGTGCGTCCACCGTACCTCCATTACATCGTCCTCATTTTGGTATTGTTGTCACTATCGGTTCTTACACATAATAAACCTTACTGGGTTTCTGTGCACTAAATTTCATAATTATGTACGCGTCCATAATCAGACAATTCCTTGCACAGTTTACACAGTCTATTTTATAATATGTAGGGGAAAACCAAATGAATGAACCTGTGATGAGTGTGACTAGACCGCCATAGAGTCCTTTAAATTAAATCAATAAATGATCTAAATAGACTATCAAGGAGTCTGTTCAGCTACATCACTAGATGTCATTCTCTAACCAAATTGTGAATCAATCTTTTTGACTAGACTACTAAGAGGGTCTCTTATGAATCATGGAGTAGTACTATATAATCCAAGGGTCTTAACTCTTACATAGAAGCCCATTAAGGATTTAAGGTAGTACCTTTTTGAATATCCTACTACGAATCCATCATATGAAGATATGAAAGATTCTACGAGGATTTGGATAACGAATATCCAGAGTATACAAAAACACAAAAATCATAGAGGAGAACACATAAACATATATCACATAACCACAAAATTGTTTGTTAATTTGTCTTGTAAATTGCGTACATGCATTTAAAGCACACTTGGAATCCATTCCGTGGATTTCATTTGGTACTTTAAACGTTATCAAGAATCCAACTATAAAGATAGAAAGATTCAAAAAAAAAAAATCGATTTCGATTACTAGGAACCGAAGTGTTCGAATTAAGGTACATAAGGAATCCGATTAAGGACTCTGATTTGAACGATAATCATCCATAAGGATCTAATTGTAAAGATAAAAAGATCCCATATGAATTTTAGAAGTTGAAGATGTTTTGAAACCTTGCACTGGATGTGCTTAGGTCAAAACATGCTGTAAAATGCTTATGAAGTTGAGATGCTTGATATGTCAAGGCGACATATGAAGCAGAATTTGAAGGTTAAGTCAATGTATGAGGAAAATATTTTTGAAAACTATGCATGGGGTTCTTTTAAGAAAAAATGTGTTTAACGTTTTTGAAACCTTATATATAATACTTTTTGAAATCATAAAGTAGGTGTATTAGGTAGATATATTTACAAAAATGTTTTAAAATCATGCGAGATGAATTTTGAAATTATGTATAAGGTTTTTGAAAGACATGAATGATGCTTTTCGAAATCATGCACTTGATCAGAAAATGTATTGTGTTAATATTGTCTTCAGACTATATGAAATATTTTGAAATTAGAAAGGTTGGTTTTGATAACATGGCCAATGTTTTTGAAATAACATAGACAATGCATCTAGAAAAATTGTTTTCAAACTATATGAAATGTTTTGAGATCATGAAGATTGTTTTGAAATACTGGTACTGTGTATGTTGAAAAATCAAAACGTAATGGGTATGAGATTTGAAAATACCCTTAGTTATCTAACCAAGGATTTAAAGGCACAGATGTGCGAAAAGCACGATTACTCATAATGTCACTTAATTTTCTGTACTTTGTTTCTTAGAGTGAAACGAGTACTTAAAATTTTTGAGGGAATCATGAGCAATCATTTGAAAGAGAGAAATCACAAGAGTAGTTTGTAAGGTACATAGTTCCTTGATGTAGGTATCATAGGAAAAGCCATACACACCTAGCAGGGGGTTGAGCTAGTTGGTTGGGGACTGCTTTACCATTGTGAGCGACCATGGCGAAGTTCTGAGAAGCCTTTCGCTTCTTTGACTTCTTAGGGAATCGTTCATCCATGGTCTTTGATTCCTCGATTGGTTTCTTGGCTGATGGTGTTGTCGCCTGACTAGGTCCTGCCTGTCTTGGTGACTCTTGAGTGGCTTCATCCTGGCGATGATACATGGCAGTAGCTAATTCAACAGTCTTCAGGACTACTTCGCCTATTCGCTGAGCGAATTTTGGCTGCTTGCTCAGATATCTGGGCGTCATCGTGATGAAGAGACATTCTTGAAGAAAAAGAAAGGCATAGGGAGAAACAGGTGAAAGATTATTGGACAATCAAAACAGAATGATAACGCATGAAGATTGCGATCATTTGTTTGTTACCTAAGGCAAACAAATGAGACGGTGACTGATCAAAGTAAATGGGTCAAAAATAATGTATCGCGAAGACATGCTCGCCTATAAGTGAACACTCATCCCAAGAATTCCCAGGTAAGCACAACTGGTCTCGCGTCTGATGAGATGTATACGAAGTGCTTGCCTAGTCAGAAAACCCAGAATACAGGCATTCACCCTTCCAGTTTGCACGTGTTCACATTATTTAAAACCCAAAACCTTGACGAAGTTTTGAAAACTCAAAGGGGTTCAAAACCATATAATAGAGAGTTCAAAACCTTACAATAGAGGGTTCAAAACCTAGTAATCAATCATCCTAGATCAGATGATTAGTTTTCAACGCGGTTTTGAAATTTATGTTCTTGTTGTGGTCGTCGCCTAAGGATAGGTGACGGTATTGTTTTATGACTAAACGCAAGTAAACTCGCGTTAGGGTCCTAAGAAGGTTATAGACTAGGTCAAAGCATTACTAATTACTAATAACCTAATTCCCTATAACCATTGGCTCTGATACCATCTTTCTGTCACACCCCGACCACGTAGAACATACAAAACGTGGCGGAAACATCGGGGCGTGTTGCAACAGAATTAATGTTTCATAACCATAGATATCAAAAGTGTTTCGTTTTATTAAACATTGAATAATTACATCGTCTGGAAATCTAAATACACAATTTAAACATAGTCTATCATTGTTATTGAGTCACTAAGGCCTTGTCCAGTCCTATGTGAGCATGCATCTTATCAATCGATATCATTCAACAATACCTGAAACATATGTGAAAACGAGGTCAGCAAAAAAATGCTGGCGAGTACATAGGTTTTGTGAAAATAAGATTCATGACTTCTGTTTAAGAAAATGTTTAGTCATGAACCTTGTAATTTGCTTTGTCTTTGTAAATCATTTGAAAAATAATAAGTTTAGGTGATACGTATAAATAAGAGAATAACGCATGATTAAATGAATAACCATGTAAAATGAGTTTGTATAAGATAAGTTGTTTGTAAATAAATGTCTTGTGAAAAGTATGTTACTTGTATAAAATGTTCTATGTCTCAAACTGAAATGATTCAAATAACGCTACAATATGTAATACCATACAAACACTTATATATAGGAAGTACCAGCAGCGTATCCACCATGCTTGTATCATATTCCACACGCATTGTTACTTAATCACTTAATCCAAACCAAACCACCAAAGTAATGTTCATGCCCAAATGTAAATCATGTAATATGTATAACCAATGTCAAAAGTGTTTTTGTGTCAAATGTAAACCATGTAATATGTAACCAAAATAATATCGTATATCGCTTTGAAGCCAATCGTTTATCCAATCGTTAAAACATCGTGTGAAAACCTATCGTTTACCCAATCGTTTAATTCGTTTTAGGTCGTGAAACTACTTAAATGGTCGTCTCGCTAATAACATTCAAACCTTCTTGACTTTCGTCGCTTCTCGTTTTCGTCGCTTCTCGTTTTCGTCGCTTCTCGTTTTCGTATTAACAAACCTCCATAGGGTAAGTTAACAATTACAGATTCAGTCGCTACCTACCATACCCACACATAACCACGGGTGTAGTAAATAACGGGATTTGTCAGATCCTATGGTACCATAACCTAATACTGGTCGGCTTGATCATTGCTAATGAATGTCATTTGTTATGTAACTACAACCAACAAGTTTGTTCACTTTATTGAAATCGTTATTAGTTTTGTATAAATCGTTTTAATTGTTTTTGAAACCATCGTTATAACATCGAAAACATTTAGCACATATGAGTCACCCCAAAACAATTGAAAGCAGTAAAATAGGGGAATAATGTACTCGCCCGATAATGCTTGGAGGTCTTGAACAACAACCAAACAAAGCTAGAGGGAGCACGGAATCAGTCAGCAATCTAAAACTATATAAATAAACCGGACTTAAATCGGGAGATCGGATAGGATGAGGCTTGGTAAACCAAATGAGTGTTGGAACTCATATGATATGGTTTAACAAGGCCTACATACTACAATGAAACCAAACCTAAGTGCTTTCGACCCATCGCGACCCATTAAGGTAGCTTATGCTACTTTAACGCGTCGTGCGCGTGAAACGCGTTCGGACCGTCTAACTAGTCCTATGACAAGTGTTATATGCCTAAACATGTTACATAATCAGTTATGTGACAAAAGTTTAGGTTACATATGCTTAATTACCAATTATACATGAAAAGAGTATTCTGGTAATTTACCTAAGGCATATAAACTACCTATCATACAACTACTTAAACGATGTGACCATAGGGTATAACCTCGGAAGGTTATTCCCTACCTACTATGGTCACCTAATGTGTTTGGTTGGATCCTAATGATCAACCAAATGGGTCGGGTTCGAGGTATAAGCGATTTATTAGATCGCTTACCCTACGACCCTAAACAACGTGGTAATCAGTAGGCATAGTCTCAAGGGACTATAACCAACGTGATTACACTCACGTTGCGAAGTTCAAACGAACTTCGCATTGACCATTACTGGTCAACGCTGAAAGTCAAACAAAGTTTGACTTTCTAACTCGAAAAGCAATAAAAATAAGGAAAAGAACGAAAGAATACTTACGAAGGGTCCCCGAATGCTAATCTCGATCCAAGAATCTCAGGTATGAAACAATGGTTTCAACTTAGAGTTCCTAAGATCAAGATTCTAGTGATTTTAGCAATGGGGGTGGATGGGTATTTATAGGAATACCCGAACCGTTAAGATCGCTTGTCGAATATCGTGCCTTAATCGTATCCGTACAAGTGTCGGAAAGTTATGGTGCCTAAATTCCATCCTTATCCGCTGACTAAGCAAGTTAGAATGTGTGGTTGTGAATTAAACAACGGCTAATACATCGAATCTGGTCCCGAAAATGCAAAACTGAGTTTTCTGTCCAGTTAAGGCACTCGCGTAGCGCGACTGCATAGGCCCTTAGGGCTCGCGCTACGCCACTGCCCCTATGTTTCAGAAATGTTTCAAAAATTGGCAGAAATGGTCCCTGCACGTGTTTAAGCCCTTTTTCGATGCGTTTGAACCCCGTTAACCTCATTTTAAGGCTCTAAAATGAAGTTAAAGTATAGGGAACTCAAAACATGCTCAAAAATATGCCGGAGGTTGGTTCGTTTAGCCGTACGAACGCGATGTTCGCTTAATTACGACGGAATGCGCATAAGCGCGAAAAACGATCCAAATGACGCGACGAATGGATTTTTCTTATGGAGAACACTAAAATATAATATAGTCATGCTTACATAAATTTTTGGATGTCCGGATGTATTCAGAACGTAAGTTATGCGTAAAAATGCAAACTTGTGCACTTTTTGACACTTTTAGTCCCTGAATGACCCAAAAGTTTATTTTAGCACACCTAACCCCTCAAAGCCTATTTCTAAGCTATGTAAAGGATATTTATGGTATGTTTAACTTATGGCCATGTTCCGGAATGTCTGTTACAGTTCAAATTGGCATACTTTCGCAGTTTGTCAACTTTAGTCCCTATAAGCGATTTAACTTGATTTTGCCATACCAAAGCCTTCAAAACTTATTTCTAAGTTATGTAAAGGTTATTTAAGGTATGTTAAGCCTATTTCACTATTCCGGAGTGTTTGTTGCATTAAACTGGTTATATCTACGCATCGGTGCGCGTATAACCTTCCAGAAAGCGATTTAGAGTTTGAAATTGAACAAGAATTGATATGTGCAAATGATACACATATTTTTACAAATCCCAAGTATGAAATATAATATTTCATTGGTTCGGTATTTGTTTGATGGCCGTGGAGGCACAGGTGTTACATGAGTGATATGACCATAGTCACAGACTCCATTGGACAATGAGGTTACCGATGGATGGTCGAGTGACAAATACTGTGGGTAGTTGGTTTGATATCTGGAAACATTGTAATATCTCTTAATACTGTAAATTATAACAAATGAGTCGTTTTAATAAAATAGAATGATTCACCAGTATTTCCCGCTGACAAAACCTTTTTCAAATATGTTTCAGGTGATCTGTTGTGATCCAGGAAAAGTGTCGCGTAGCACTATAAAGCTTAAGGAAGTGGCTCAATATAAAATAAAGAAACATGTTTTTGTAAAATGAAGATTTCTCCGTGAAATTTTATGATTGTAATTTGTAAATTAACGGGGTTTATCCCGAGTTATGAAATAAAATAATCGGGAAATTGCAGTCTTAAAAAGATCCTGAAGAAAACTTCCGCTGTTAAATAAATACCACTGGATTTTCTGCCCCGCGGCTCCTGAAACGGGTCAAACCGGGTCGGGGGCCGTGACAGAAAAAGGTGGTATCAGAGCCACTGATTTAAGCCAATTAAGTATTTAGAAATACTTAATTTTACTAATTGCCAATTATGTGATTATATGTTTTATTAACTGACTAATTGTTAGTTACAGTATGGGTAAGCAAAAGTTGTCAAACATCTATCTTAAATTAGATAGGTCATCCAACGAGAAGAGAAGTTCATCCCAAACCAAATCCTCAAATCACTCTGTAATTCCTGAAGAAGGAATATTTGTGCGAAAGACACAATATGAGGAACCACTTTCTCCTAATAAAAGAAGTTTAATTTTAAAGAAAAGTCAGGAGAAAATAAAGAAATTCCGAGAAAAGAAGATTAAACAGGAAACCCATGAATTAACCAGTAAAACACCTTGGGAGGACAAGTTAGATGAGAAATGGGCAGATCTTTATATGCTAGCCACTGTAGCAGTTAATGCAAATCTTTAAATAATCTGATTCAAGTTTTAGTACCCTTATCATCTACAGTCCAGAAACCTTATTCAGTAAATAAATAAATTTACAATAAAAACCTCGTGTGTTGTAATTTTCAATTAGTTACCCAGTCTAAAATAATATTTAAAAGGTTTTCTATGAAATTTTGTTATAATTTTTAAATTGTGTGTATTTTGCATAACAGCATGAGTGACTTGTCCGACGCCCTTCATAATTTAAATCTCTATCCGGTAAAAATAGAGGTTTCCAGAGATTTCAATAGGTATATACCCGACATAGAAGAACCTATTGAATTCAATGCTACACCTCCAGAGAAACCCAAGCCCAAGAAAAGGAGAAGATTCGTGGGATGGAGGCGTGTGCGTAAGAGGAAACCAGTCACTAGAAAGATTCCCAAAATAGAAAATCCCTTAGATAAAGGGAAGGGAATTTAAGTCAGGGAAGAATCTAGGCAGATGGGAATACAGTTTGAAGAATATTCGAAGCAAATAGAAATGGAGATTGGAGGAGGTTCTAAACAAACCCAAATAGAAATGGGAGAAAGCTCTAAACAAACCCAGGAAATGAAATTACAGGAAGAGCTAGATTTTATATTGGCAAGCTGTGATACTATTAAGCCTGTCAATACAAATGTTTTTACTCATCCTATTGAAACTCAACTTCCAATAAATTTAGAACCAGCAATCCCAGAACCTATAATCCACACTCAACCTTTAGGAATGGACGAGTGGTGGACAAATGATTGGCAGTTTCAAAACCTGCTCAACAGTCCTTATTCCTTTCTTCCTCAATTCGACCCAGAACCTATACCTAATCCACCTATGAGCAATGAGAATTTAGCTGAACTTCGCCACTTTGGCGAGGAGTTAATGAATGCCGGAAATAGGATCAGGGAAGTAGGAGAACAGATCTCCTGGAAGTATGATGAGAGGGAACGCCGTTACTAAAATAACAACTGACGAGGGATAGTAGGTTTATGAGACTGTGGTTGTATAATAGCAATAATTAAATCTTGTGAAATAACTTAAAATAAAACTTTGTAAGATAATGGTGTGTATTGATGCATACTATTAAATATAAAATGGGAATCGAGAAATCGATAGTTTTGGCTATATGTGCTTTGTGAAATTTATATGATTGATTTGTGTATAATTGTTATTTATTCGATACTAATAAAATTATATATATTAATTATCAGATGGAAAATGCTAATAACGAACCAGTTAATGAGGTTAATCAATCTGAGCAACACCCGGAGGATCAATTTTTGAATAGGCAGGATATAGAAAATATCGTTGCTCAAGGAATAGCCAATGCTATTCCAGCAATAGTTGCTGCTATTAGAAATCCAATTGAACCTCAACAAATCATTCCTAGCAAACGTATTTCTCTGAAGATAACTTCAGTAGTAGCATAAATGGAGGCGGTAATCATACTCATCACGATAATAATCCACGGCAGGCTCCGCTCCCTAAGAAAATGAAAGCTGCAACGCCTGGTTGCACTTACAAAGAATTTCTTGCTTGCAAACCCGCTGAATTTGTAGGAAATGAAAGAGCGACTGCGGCACTGCGTTGGTTAGAGAAAACCGAGGCAGTAATTACCTTAAGCAAATGTGACCAGGACGATCAGGTCATGTACGCGTCAAACCTTTTTAAGGAATGGGCGCTAGAATGGTGGAACACGGTGTTACAAGCAAAAGGAAGAATGATGGCATATGCTATGAATTGGGAAGAATTTAAGAGTTTGGTAGAAAGAAAATTCTGTCCCGAATATGAAAAAGATCAAATGGCGAATAAGTTCTTAAATCATCGTATGATGGGTGTAGATTGTCGCGGTTATACTTCGACATTCTTTGAATATGCTAGAGTGGTACCAACGCTGGCTTCGCCAGAACCGGTACTCATTTCTCGCTATATATGGGGATTGATTGGTGAAATCCGCAATATCGTTAAAGCTGCGAGACCTCGTACTATTGACGATGCGGTGGAATTAGCTAACACCCTAACTGACGAATTGGTATGCACAAGAGATGATAACAGGAAAAAGGAACTGGCTCAGAAAATTACCCAAGGATTTCGTTCGGGTAATAATAACAGCTTCAAGAGAAGAGGAACAGGGCAATCTTCAAATCCGTCATTCTGCAGGAATTGCATAAAGAAACATTTTGGAAGATGTAGTGTAACCTGCAATTTTTGTAAAATGGTAGGACATCGTGAAGAAAACTGCAGGAAGAAAACCATAACATGCTTTAACTGTGGAGAAGCGGGGCATTTCAAAACTGAATGCCCTAAATTGGTCAAACCAGTAGATAACAAAGCCAAGACAGCAGACGGAGCTACCAAGAAGAATGTTCGAGCTTTTCAGTTAACTACTCAGGAAGCCGAACTCATTCCAGATGTGATAGCTGGTACGTTCCTAGTTCACAACGTGTATGCAAAAGTATTATTTGACTCTGGTGCAAACCAAAGTTTTATCAATACTTCATTCTGCCAAGCTCATAACTTACATTTAACCAACCTTAGGCAGATTTTTACAGTCGAAACGGCAGACGAAAATTCTGTTAGCATAGATAAAGTTTTGCAAAAGGAAAATATAGAACTCTCAGGTCATAAATTCTTTGCAAACCTGTTACCTATGAAATTAGCCGAATTTGATGTTGTGTTAGGAATGGATTGGTTAGTATCCAACCATGCTCGAATTCTTTGTGATCAAAATTCTATAGAAATTCAGGCACCTACTGGAGAAGTAATCATAATTACAGGAGATAAACCACGTAAGCCCATGAAGTTCATATCAGTAATGAAAGTTGCTAGTTATGAACGAAAACAAGGAATAGTATATATGATTTTAGTAATCCTTAATACTAAGGGTAAAGAACTTAAGGAAATTCTTGTAGTCTCAGAATACCCAGATGTATTTCCAGAAGAATTACCAGGACTACCCCCAGATAGGGAAGTAGAATTTAGAATTCATTTAATTCCCGGAACTACACCGATAGCGAAGGCACCTTATCGGTTAGCACCCACAGAAATGTTAGAACTGAAAAAGCAATTAGATGAATTACTAAGTAAAAGATTCATACAACCTAGTTCATCCCAGTGGGGAGCTCCAGTGTTGTTTGTGAAAAAGAAGGATGGTTCCATGAGAATGTGTATCGATTATAGAGAATTGAATAAGGTTACAATT
Source organism: Helianthus tuberosus (assembly GCA_030545235.1). Taxonomy (NCBI): domain Eukaryota; kingdom Viridiplantae; phylum Streptophyta; class Magnoliopsida; order Asterales; family Asteraceae; genus Helianthus; species Helianthus tuberosus. Next base: position 70,494,346 of record CM060452.1, on the reverse strand, counting down.
AAGAATCGATACCCATTACCTAGGATTGATGATCTTTTTGATCAACTTCAAGGAGCTAGATATTTTTCTAAGATTGACTTACGCTCCGGATACCATCAGTTGAAGGTACAAGAAGAAGACATACCTAATACTGCTTTCAGAACTAGGTATGGTCATTACGAGTTTACAGTCATGCCCTTCGGATTAACGAATGCACCTGCAGCATTCATGGACATGATGAATAGGATCTGTAAACCGTATTTGGATAAATTTGTAATTGTTTTCATTGACGATATACTTATTTATTCCAAAAGTCAGGACGAGCATTGCCAGCACTTGCATGCACTCTTAACTTTGTTAAGAAAAGAAAAGTTTTACGCCAAATTCTCGAAGTGTGAATTTTGGTTGCAAGAAGTGCAATTCTTAGGTCACATGGTGAATCATAAAGGTATTCATGTAGATCCTGCTAAGATAGAGGTAATCACCAAATGGAAAGTTCCGCAATCAGCAATGGAAATTAGAAGTTTTATAGGTTTAGCTGGCTACTATAGACGGTTTATTAAGGATTTTTCCAAGATAGCTATACCATTAACTAAGCTAACCTGTAAAGCAGTTAAGTTTGAATGGGGACCTAAGCAAGAAGAAGCTTTTAGGATCTTGAAGCAGAAATTAGCAAATGCCCCAATTCTAGCTTTGCCAGAAGGAACTGAAGATTTTGAAGTTTACTGTGATGCTTCAAGATTAGGATTTGGATGTTTGTTAATGCAACGCAAGAAGGTAATTGCATATGCTTCAAGACAATTGAAAAAGCATGAAGAAAACTATACGACTCATGATTTAGAATTAGGAGCCGTAATTTTTGCCCTTAAGATTTGGAGACATTATCTGTACGGAAGTAAATTTACTGTCTATACAGATCACAAAAGTTTAAGATATATTTTTGGGCAAAAAGAGTTAAACATGAGGCAAAGGAGATGGATGGAAATCCTAAGTGATTACGACTGTGATATTCAATATCACGAAGGAAAAGCAAATGTAGTTGCAGATGCTTTAAGTCGTAAGTACCATGAGAAACAAAGACGAGTTCGTGCTCTTAGATTAAATCTACAATTAGATTAAATAGAGCAACTGAAAAAGCTTCAAGAGACAGCAATAAAGGATATTGCTGAAGGTATGAAAGGACGAATAAAAGAATTAGAGCCAGGAAATGATGGAATTTGGAGATTCCACAAAAGAAGAATTTGGGTACCTAAGTAGGGAGAATTAAGAAATAAGATTTTAGAAGAGGCCCATAACTCTAGGTATACCATGCACCCAGGAAACAATAAGATGTACCAAGATTTAAGAAACAACTTTTGGTGGATAGGAATGAAAAAAGACATAGCTCGATATGTTTCTAAGTGTCTTACTTGTTCGCAAGTTAAGGCAGAACACCAGAAACCTTCAGGTCTACTACAACAATTAGAAATGCCTGTATGGAAATGGGAACTCATAACAATGGATTTTGTTACTAAGTTGCCCAAAACCAGAAAAGGTAATGATGCGATTTGGGTAATTGTGGATCGATTAACCAAATCAGCTCATTTTCTACCTATGAAAGAAACCTTTAGCATGGAAAGATTGGCATAGTTGTATGTAGATGGAGTCGTATCTTTACATGGATTTCCACTCTCCATTGTTTCCGATAGGGATAGTCGTTTTACTTCCCATTTCTGGACAAGTTTCCAGCAAGCAATGGGAACTCGACTAAATTTAAGCACGACATATCATCCTCAGACAGATGGACAAAGTGAAAAGACAATCCAAACTCTAGAAGACATGCTTAGAGCATGTGTAATAGATTTTGGTGGAAATTGGGATGATCACTAACCTTTGATCGAATTCTCCTATAACAATAGTTATCATTCAAGCATCAAAACTGCCCCATTCGAAGCACTATATGGAAGAAAGTGCAGAACTCCAGTTTGTTGGGCAGAAATAGGAGAAAGTCAATTGTCTGGTCCTGAAATAGTGAAGTAACGACCGACAAAATTTCTCAAATCAAGGAAAGATTAAAGACTGCTCGAGATCGCCAGAAGAGTTATCCAGACAATAGACGGAAGCCTTTGGAATTCCAAGTATGAGACAAAGTTCTATTAAAAGTTTCACCTTGGAAAGGAGTAGTCCGATTCGGTAAGAAAGGAAAGCTAAGTCCACGATACGTAGGACGATTTCCAGTAATCCAACGTATAGGACAGGTTGCTTATCGTTTACAACTACCAGAAGAGTTAGCTGGGGTACATGACGTATTTCATGTATCCAATCTCAAGAAATGCCTATCAGATGAATCTTTGGTAGTACCTCTCCAAGATATAGAGTTAATGAAAAGTTAAAATTTGTTGAGAAACCTCTTCAAATAGAAGACAGAATGGTGAAATTTCTTAAACATAAACGATTAGTACTGGTCAAAGTCAAGTGGGATTCGAAGAGAGGACCCGAATACACTTGGGAGTTGGAATCAGAGATGAAGCGAAAATATCCTCACTTATTCCAATGAATCTCGAGGACGAGATTCTAAATAAGGTGGGGAGAATGTAAGGACTCTCAAAATTATCATAAAAATACCTGTAAATATAAACCCGGACCCCTGAAACCCTAAACCATATTAAAAATCAAGAAAAACAAAATATTGGGTCTCAGGCGGGCCGCGTAAAAGACAAGGTATGTCTTACGCGGGCCGCGTCAAACCTGTGTTGACCAGATAAGTGTTCCGGATCCACGTAGCGACCACTTGGCTAACATACTCGTGACTGGTCAACCTTACTCGTAGACTGGGCGGCCACGCGGGCCGCGTAAGGTTGAGCTAAGGATTTATGCGGGCCGCGACAGACCTTAATTTTACCTATAAATAGCCCGTCACTTGCACAGTCCACTGGTGTCGATCAAAACTTTCAAAAACGAAGTTTTAGTATTCTGAAGTCGAAAATAGCAATTATATTAGAGAGGCGCTGCTCCGATACCGGGTATTAACTCGATCGCTGCTACGATTCAATGTCCGATCGATTAAACTATCCAATGGATGTTTAAGTGCTGCCCACATTAGGGTTTATGCTTTGTCATTCGTTGTTAATTCAATGGATGTTTAACTATCGCACTTTGTCATTCGTTGTGAAGGTTTTAATCTCGTGAGTTATCGTAAATGCTGTATTAAGTTACTAACCGAGTTGTGTGCATGTTATTAAAATTAGGTTAAAAGGCTAATCAGTAGGCTAGGCTCTGCTCAAATTAAATCTGCAATGTGAGTCATTCTCTTTTTATCAAAATGCTTTATAAATTTTTAAATATTTTCAAAGTTATAATTACAGTGATTAAGTTTATATAATCACCAAATTACAGCCGGTATGTGGGGTTTTGTATACATTACTTGATAACCGTCACTATTGGACAAAGAGTTAGCCAATGAGTGATATGACCATAGTCACAGACTCCATTGGACAATGAGGTTACCGATGGATGGTCGAGTGACAAATACTGTGGGTAGTTGGTTTGATATCTGGAAACATTGTAATATCTCTTAATACTGTAAATTATAACAAATGAGTCGTTTTAATAAAATAGAATGATTCACCAGTATTTCCCGCTGACAAAACCTTTTTCAAACATGTTTCAGGTGATCTGTTGTGATCCAGGAAAAGTGTCGCGTAGCACTATAAAGCTTAAGGAAGTGGCTCAATATAAAAAAAGAAACATGTTTTTGTAAAATGAAGATTTCTCCGTGAAATTTTATGATTGTAAATTAACGGGGTTTATCCCGAGTTATGAAATAAAATTATCGGGAAATTGCAGTCTTAAAAAGATCCTGAAGAAAACTTCCGCTATTAAATAAATACCACGGGATTTTCTATCCCGCGGCTCCTGAAACGGGTCAAACCGGGTCGGGGGCCGTGACAAGAAAGAAAAGATTTTGAATGAGCAGACTGAAGGCCCGATGCCCTCTATTTATAGGGCTGATTTTCAAGTCTCTCACGGCCCGCGTAAGGTTAGAGTAAGGTCTACGTGGCCCGCGTAGTAGGGGTCTAGGCGTAGGTGTAACAACTCTCACCAAAACTATTATTTATTATTATATTCAGTTCAATAGGAAACCCTAATTAAGACACTCAAGTGATTCTGCACAAACCCTGAAATTTTCAGAACAATCAGAATCAGGATCAGGGCCCCTAAAACTCAGGGGGGGTATTCCCTAGTTACGATTATCCATATAAATTGCTGTCAAAATCGAATTTTACAAATCCGCTGACTCACCTGAGCTACAAACACACGGGGCTACCCTATGGTAGGTAGTGACCCCTCGCGCCACGCGACGCCCAAGTGGGTACCCCTCGCGTCACACGAGGGGGTCAAAATTTAAGTATAAATAGATGGGTTTGGGACTTGAATTTTGGCACTTGAACGACGTAAAAATTCGTTATACATACTGAGTTATACTCTGATTACTACAAAACACACACAATTCACGAATTGCTGCTGCAAAACAGGGTAATAACTCGATCGCTGCTACGATTCAATGTCCGATCGATTAAAACTATCCAATGGATGTTTAAGTGCTGCCCACATTAGGGTTATGCTTTGTCATTCGTCGTGAATTCGATGGATGTTTAAGTATCGCACTTTGTCATTCGTTGTGAGGGTTTAATCCCGTGAGTTATCGTAAATGTTGTATTAGTTACTAACCTAGTTTTGTGTGCATTGTTATTTAAACTAGGTTAACAAGGCTAATTCGTAAACTAGACTCGCTCGTGTTAAATCTGCAATGTGAGTCATTCCCTTTTTATCAAAGTACTTTATAAATTCTTAAATGTTTTCAAAGTTATAATTACAGGGATTAAGTCTTTGTAATCACCAAATTACAGCCGGTATGTGGGGTTTTGTATACATTACTTGATAATCGTCACCATTGGACAACGGGTTAGCCAATGGGTGATATGACCATAGTCACAGAAACGAGTCGAGTGACAAATACCGTGGGTAGTTGGTTGATATATAGAAACATTGTAATCGCTCTTAATACTGTACATTATAACAACGTGTCATTTTAGTAAAAAGAATGATTCACCAGTATTTCCCGCTGACAAAACTTTTTTCAAACATGTTTCAGGTGATCTGTTGTGATTCAGGAAAAGTGCCGTGAAGCACTACAAGCTTAAGGAAGTGGCTCAATATAAAATAAAGAAACATGTTATGTAAAATAAAGATTTTTCAGTGAAATCATATGATTGTAAATTACTGGGGTTTTATCCCAAGTTGTGAAATAAATAAATCGGGAAATTTCAGTTTTAAAAAGATCCTGATGAAAACTTCCGCTGTCAACTCAATTAAATAAATACCACGGGATTTTCTGTCTCACGGCTCCTGAAACGGGTCAAACCGGGTTGGGGGTCGTGACAGAAAAAGGTGGTATCAGAACCACTGAGTTAAGCTAATTAATTATTTAGAAATACTTAATTTTCCTGATTGCCATTTTTTGATTATGTGTTTTATTAACTGACTATTTGTTAGTTATAGTATGGGTAAGTGATGTGTGTAAAATGCAACATATAAATTACATCAAATGAAGCATAAAACTAACCCCTTTTAAGTACTAATATTGGAAAAAAGAGTGTTTTTGTTTTCCTTTTGTATTTTCAGGATTAAATGAGCTCAAAAACACAAAAGAAGCAAAAAGACAGCTAAATCCAACATAAATACAAGAAAAGGAACATAAGTGGACTGCCCGACCCCTCAACGGCATCTTCCCAAGCAAAATAGAGAAGGCAGAAGACTGAACACGCCCCGTGCTCAGCCAGCACGGGGCCGTGCCCAAGAAGCAGCAGAAAAGACAAACCTATAGAATCTTCTATTGCCCACCACGGGCCGTGCCCAGCGGACACGGGGGCGTGGCGAAAGTACAGCAGGCGCATTAATTGTAATTGCGAATTACAATTAATGAAGAGAGAGAGTGTCAGACAGGCACGGGGCCGTGTCCAGCGGACACGGGGGCGTGCCCAGCCTTCTGTTCAGCCTATAAATAGGAGTGCTTAGTTTCATTTCAACTCATCCCTTGGCACACCACCTCTCTCACACTTCATCCACCACCCACCACCATCACAACACCATCATCCACCACCATCATCCATTGTCCATTGTCCATCGTAGAGTGTGTGAGTCGTCTCGGGATCCAAGATTGATCGTAAGAGTTCTTGACAATCAAGGCCATGTTTGCCTAAGTCTCTTACATCACTTGGTGAAGACAAAGTGTCTAGTATAATACTTTTTATTTCTAATCTTTTGCACTTTTTATTTGGTTTTGTATTAATGACTTTAATAACTAGTTACTTATGTTGAAGGTGATCTTTCCTTATCGTTTGTCCGTGGTGTCTTGGCATTATTTTACTGTCTATATAAAATAAAAGATTTTCACCATTCATATCTCCACGGTCTATATGGAGGTATGTTGGCTACCTGGTCGGGGGTTAAGGGAACGGTTTGGTAAAGGTCTTGCCATTGTTCAGCGTTTAGAGGTCCTGCAATGGACCTGGGTCAAATTTAGTAGGATCTCCTTCAATGCTTCACGGTATTGGATGGCGGGGGTCCAAACTCTTTGATCCCCTCATAAGTTAACTACTATTAATACTATAACCCGGCTACTTAGGACTGTATCCCTGCTGACTCAGACTACTTAGCCGAGGGTAACGTCACCGCCAAAAGCGGGGCCTACCATAATATTGCATTAATAACTTAATTCATTATCTTCCAAAAATCCACCCTTTTAGGATTGTATCCTTGCTGACTCAAACTACTGGGGTGAGGGTAACGTCACCTTCAAAAGAGGGGCCTACTACAATAACTAAGATAATCTCTTAATTATGTGCAAAAGTGCGGAAATAATCAAAGGTTATACTAGATACGAGTCAGAACCAAGTGATTCATCTTGTCTATCTGTTTTTCTTTTATTTTTATTTTCAGCATTTTAGTTAGCTTTTATTTTTATTAGTTTAAAAATCTTTTTCTAAACTTTTTATTTTGATTAGACGTTGAGGATAAACCGGTACTAAAAGCTCTTGTGTCTTTGGACGACCTCGGTATCTTACCAACACTATACTACGCTCACGATGGGTGCACTTGCCCATATGTGTGTTTAGTGTTAGTGAAATATCGTGTTTTATAAATTTAAAACTTGGCTAAAATAAGTGTTAAAGGGGCTTAAAATATACACCTAATATATATAACACTTTACTGCACATCAGTAAGCAAAAGCTTTCGAACATCTATCTTAAATTAGATAGTTCGCAAAAAGAAAAGGGAAGTTCATCCCAATCAAAATCCTCAAGATACTCAGTAGATATTGAGGAGGGAATATTTGTTCGTAAAGCTCATTATGAAGAACCACTTTCTCCTAATAAAAGAAGTTTGATTATTAGGAAAAGTCAAGAGAAAATAAAGAAATCTCAATCAAAAGAAATGAAAGTTAATCAGGAAATTCCGAAACTTGGTAGTAACCCACCATGGGAAGACAAGTTAGATGAAAAATGGGCAGATCTCTATATGCTAGCCACTGTAGCAGTAAATGCAAATCTTTAAAATACCCTAACACAGTATTAGCACCCTTATCACCTAAAAGCCAAAAACTTTACCCAGTAAATAAATAAAGTTACAATAAACCCTAGTATGTTTAATTTTCAGTTATCCTTTGTATTAAATTTGTCACACGGCATGCAATAATACTTGAAGGTTATCTGTGAAATTTTGTTATAAAATTTTTAACTTAATATTATGCATATATGCTAAACAGCATGAATGAGTTATCTGGAGCCCTAGAGAATCTCAACCTTTACCCGGTGAACATAGAAGTTTCCAAAGAATTTACTGGTTACTTTGCTGATATGGAAAAACCTATAGAATTCCAAGCTCCACCTCCGGAGAAAGCAAAACCTAAGAAAAGAAGAAGATTGGTAGGCTGGAGACGGGTACGCAGAAGAAAGCCAGCAACTAGGAGAATTCCCAAGATAGAGAATCCCCTAGATAAAGGAAAAGGGATAGAGATTGAGGAAGATTCAAGATGAGAAGGGATGGAAATTGGGGAAAATTTTAAGCAAGAGATTGGAGAAAGCTCTAAACAAACCCAGGAAATGACATTACAAGAGGAGCTAGATTTCATATTGGCAAGCTGTGATACTATTAAGCCTGTCAATGAAAATGTTTTTACTCATCCTATAGAAACCCAACTTCCAATTAACTTAGAACCAGCCATCCCAGAACCTATAATTCACACTCAACCTCTAGGAATGGACGAATGGTGGACTAACGATTGGCAGTTCCAAAACCTACTTAATAATCCTTATACGTTTTTCCCTCAGTTCGATCCAGAACCTATACCCAATCCACCTATGAGTAATGAAAACATGGCTGAACTCCGCCATTTTGGCGAAGAGCTGATGGATGTTGGGAATAGGACCCGAGAGATAGGAGGACAAATCTCATGGAAATATGATGAAAAGGAACATCGTTTTTAAAATGCAAGTTGACGAGGGAGAAGTGGGTTGTGAATCTGTGTTGTATAATAATAATAATAATAGTAATAAAAATCAGTATGTGTAAAATAAACAATAAAACGGTTGTAATGTAACAGTGTGTAATGATGCATAATATAATATATATAAAAATGGAAGTTAAGAAATTGACAATTTTGGTTATATATTTGCTTACGTAATTATGTGCAATTATTTGTTATATTTGGTTATCTCTTATATATACTAATTATATATAAATTAATTATCAGATGGCAAACGTTGGTAATGAACTAGTAAATGAAGTAAATCAATCTGAGCAAAATCAGGAAGAGCAATTGTTAAATAGGCAAGATATCGAGGATATCGTTGCTCAAGGAATAGCCAATGCTATTCCAGCAATTCTTGCTGCTGCCCAGAAACCTGTTGAACCTCAACCACTCATTCCTAGTAAACGAACCCAGGAAGATAACTTCAGTAATAGTGTAAACGGAGGAGGCAATCATATTAATAATAACAATAATGTTCTGGAAGCCCCAATTTTCAAGAAAATGAAAGCTACAACACCTGGTTGCACTTACAAAGAATTTCTTGCCTGTAAACCAGCTGAGTTTGCAGGTAACGAAGGGGCGACTGCAGCACTGCGTTGGTTAGAGAAAACTGAGGCAGTGATTACCATAAGTAAATGTGCCGAGGAAGATCAGGTCATGTATGCGTCGAATCTTTTTAAAGAAGGGGCGCTAGAATGGTGGAACACAGTCTTACAAGCTAAAAGAAGGATCGTGGCGTATGCTATGAACTGGGAAGAATTTAAGAATCTTGTAGAAAGAAAATTCTGTCCCGAGTATGAAAAGGAACAAATGGCAAATAAGTTCCTAACCCACCGGATGGTGAATGTGGACTGTCGAGGATATACTTCGACATTCTTCGAATATGCTAGAGTAGTACCAATGTTGGCTTCGCCAGAACCGGTACTCATTTCTCGCTATATTTGGGGATTAATTAGTGAAATCCGTAATATCGTTAAAGCTGCGAGACCTCGCACTATTGACGATGCGGTAGAATTAGCTAACACTCTAACTGACGAACTGGTACGCACAAAAGATGAAAATAGGAAAAACGAATTGGCTCAGAAGATTACCCAAGGATTTCGTGTGGGTACTAGTAACAACTTCAAGAAAAGAGGAACAAGGCGATCTTCAACTCCGCCATTCTGCAGGAATTGCAGAAAGAAACATTATGGAAAATGTAATGTAACCTGCAACTTTTGCAAAGTTTTAGGTCATCGTGAAGAAGACTGCAGAAAGAAAACCACTATCTGCTATATCTGTGGAGAAACGGGGCATTTCAAACCAGAATGTCCTAAATTGGTCAAACCGGCAGACAACAAAGCCAAGACAGCCGACGGAGCTACTAAGAAGAATGCCAGAGCATTCCAACTAACCACTCAAGAAGCAGAACTCATCCCAGATGTGATAGCTGGTACGTTCTTAGTTCACAACGTATATGAAAAAGTATTATTTGACTCTGGTGCAAACCAAAGTTTTATAAATACTTTATTCTGCCAAGCTTTAAATTTGCCCTTAACCAACCTTAGGCAGATTTTTACAGTCGGAACGGCAGATGGGAATTCAGTTAAAATAGATAAGGTTTTGCAAAAAGGAAATATAGAACTTTCAGATCATAAATTTCATGCAAACCTGTTACCTATGAAATTAGCCGAATTCGATGTTGTGTTAGGAATGGATTGGTTAGTAGCCAACCATGCTCAAATCCTTTGTGATAAGAACTCTATAGAAATTCAGGCACCTACTGGGGAAGTAATCATGATTACAGGAGATAAACCACGTAAACCCATGAAGTTCATTTTTGTAATGAAAGTTGCTAGTTATGAATGAAAGCAACGAATAGTGTATATGATTTCAGTAATCATTAGTACTAAGGGTAAGGAACTTAAGGATATTCCTGTAGTCTCAGAATACCCGGATGTATTTCCAGAAGAGTTACCTGGATTACCACCTGATAGAGAAGTTGAATTTAGAATTCATTTAATTCCTGGAACTACACCAATAGCCAAGGCACCTTATCGGTTAGCTCCTACTGAAATGTTAGAATTGAAAAAGCAATTAGATGAATTGCTAAGTAAAGGATTCATACAACCTAGTTCATCCCCGTGGGGAGCGCCAGTGTTGTTTGTAAAGAAAAAGGATGGTTCGATGCGAATGTGTATCGATTATAGAGAATTGAATAAGGTTACAATTAAGAATCGATACCCATTACCTAGGATTGATGATCTTTTCGATCAACTTCAGGGAGCTAGATATTTTTCTAAGATAGATTTACGCTCCGGATACCATCAATTGAAGGTACAAGAAGAAGACATACCTAAAACTGCTTTCAGAACTAGGTATGGTCATTACGAGTTTACAGTCATGCCCTTCGGATTAACGAATGCACCTCCCGCATTCATGGACATGATGAATAGAATCTGTAAACCGTACTTGGATAAATTTGTAATTGTCTTCATCGACGATATACTTATTTATTCCAAAAGTCAGGAAGAGCATTGTCAGCACTTACATGCACTCTTAACTTTCTTAAGAAAAGAAAAGCTTTATGCTAAATTCTCAAAGTGTGAATTTTGGCTACAAGAAGTGCAATTCTTAGGACATATGGTGAATCACAAAGGTATTCACGTAGATCCTGCTAAGATAGAGGCAATTATCAAATGGAAAGTTCCACAAACAGCTATGGAAATTAGAAGTTTTATAGGTTTAGCTGGATATTATAGACGGTTTATTAAGGATTTTTTCAAGATAGCTGTACCATTAACTAAGTTAACCTGTAAAGCAGTTAAGTTTGAATGGGGACCTAAGCAAGAAGAAGCTTTTAGGATTTTAAAGCAAAAGTTAACCAATGCTCCAATTCTAGCCTTACCAGAAGGAACTGAAGATTTTGAAGTATATTGTGATGCTTCTAAGCTAGGATTAGGATGTGTGCTAATGCAACGCAAGAAGGTAATTGCGTATGCATCAAGACAATTGAAAAAGCACGAAGAAAACTATACGACTCATGACTTAGAATTAGGAGCCATCATTTTTGCCCTTAAGATTTGGAGACATTATCTGTACGGAAGTAAGTTTACTGTCTATACGGATCATAAAAGTTTAAGATATATTTTTGGGCAAAAAGAATTAAACATGAGGCAAAGGAGATGGATGGAAATCCTAAGTGATTACGATTGTGATATTCAATATCACGAAGGAAAGGCAAATGTAGTTGCAGATGCCTTAAGTCGTAAGTATCATGAGAAACAACGACGGGTTCGTGCTCTCAGGTTAAATCTACAATTAGATTTAATGGAACAACTAAAGAATGTTTAGGAAACAGCAATCAAGGATGACGCTGAAGGAATGAAAGGACGAATAAAAGAATTAGAACAAGGAGCTGATGGAATTTGGAGATTCCACGAAAGAAGAATTTGGGTACCTAAGCAGGGAGAATTAAGAAATAAGATTTTAGAAGAAGCCCATAAATCTAGGTATACCATGCACCCTGGAAACAATAAAATGTACCAAGATTTAAAGAATAATTTCTGGTGGATAGGAATGAAAAAGGACATAGCTAGATATGTTTCTAAATGTCTTACTTGTTCACAAGTTAAGGCAGAACACCAGAAACCTGCAGGTCTACTACAACAACTAGAAATGCCTGTATGGAAATGGGAACTTATAACAATGGACTTTGTTACTAAGTTACCCAAAACCAGAAAGGGTAATGATGCGATTTGGGTAATTGTGGATCGATTAACCAAGTCATCTCATTTTCTACCCATGAAGGAAACCTTTAGCATGGAAAGGTTAGCCAAATTGTATGTAGATGAAGTAGTATCCTTACATGGAGTTCCACTCTCCATTGTATCAGATCGAGATAGTCGTTTCACTTCCCATTTCTGGACTAGTTTCCAGGAAGCAATGGGAACTAGACTAAATCTGAGTACTGCATATCATCCGCAAACAGACGGGCAAAGTGAAAGGACGATCCAAACCCTGGAAGACATGCTCCGGGCATGTGTAATAGATTTTGGTGGAAATTGGGACGATCACCTACCTTTGATCGAATTCTCCTATAACAATAGTTATCATTCAAGCATCGAAGCTGCTCCATTCGAAGCTCTGTATGCACGAAAGTGCAGAACTCCAGTTTGTTGGGCAGAAATAGGAGAAAGTCAATTATCAGTTCCTGAAATAGTACAAGAAACCACTGATAAGATCACTCAAATCAAGGAAAGGTTAAAGACGGCTAGAGATCGCCAGAAAAGCTATGCCGACAATCGACGCAAGCCACTCGAGTTTCAAGTTGGAGATAAAGTACTCTTAAAAGTTTCTCCTTGGAAAGGAGTTGTTAGATTCGGTAAGAAAGGAAAGTTAAGTCTAAGGTACGTAGGACCATTCCCAGTGATCCAACGTATAGGACCAGTTGCTTATCGTTTACAACTACCAGAAGAGTTAGCTGGAGTACATGACGTATTTCATGTATCCAATATCAAGAAATATCTATCTGACGAGTCTCTGGTAGTACATCTTCAAGATATAAAGGTAAACGAAAAGTTAAAGTTTGTTGAAAAGCCATTACAAATAGAAGATAGAAAAATCAAGTTTCTCAAACACAAGCGGTTAGTACTGGTCAAAGTCAAGTGGGATTCAAAAAGAGGATCCGAATACACTAGGGAGCTGGAATCAGAAATGAAGCGAAAGTATCCTCACTTATTCCAATAAATCTCGAGGACGAGATTTTTATCAAGGTGGGGAGGATGTAACAACTCTCACCAAAACTATTATTTATTATTATATTCAGTTCAATAGGAAACCCTAATTAAGACTCCCAAGTGATTCTGCACAAACCCTGAAATTTTCAGAAAAATCAGAATTAGGATCAGGGCCCCTAAAACTCAGGGGGGGGGGGGGTATTCCCTAGTTACGATTATCCATATAAATTGATGTCAAAATCGAATTTTACAAATCCGCTGACTCACCTGAGCTACAAATACACGGGGCTACCCTATGGTAGGTAGTGACCCCTCGCGCCACGCGACGCCCAAGGGGGTACTCCTCGCGTCACGCGAGGGGGTCAAAATTTCAGTATAAATAGATGGGTTTGGGACTTGAATTTTGGCACTTGAACAACGTAAAAATTCGTTATACATACTGAGTTATACTCTGATTACTACAAAACACACACAATTCACGAATTACTGCCGCAAAAAAAGGTAATAACTCGATCGCTGCTACGATTCAATGTCCGATCGATTAAAACTATCCAATGGATGTTTAAGTGCTGCCCGCATTAGGGTTATGCTTTGTCATTCGTCGTGAATTCGATGGATGTTTAAGTATCTCACTTTGTCATTCGTTGTGAGGGTTTAATCTCGTGAGTTATCGTAAATGCTGTATTAGTTACTAACCTAGTTTTGTGTGCATTGTTATTTAAACTAGGTTAACAAGGCTAATTCGTAAACTAGACTCGCTCGTGTTAAATTTGCAATGTGAGTCATTACCTTTTTATCAAAGTACTTTATAAATTCTTAAATGTTTTCAAAGTTATAATTACAGGGATTAAGTCTTTGTAATCACCAAATTACAGCCGGTATGTGGGGTTTTGTATACATTACTTGATAATCGTCACCATTGGACAACGGGTTAGCCAATGGGTGATATGACCATAGTCACAGAAATGAGTCGAGTGACAAATACCGTGGGTAGTTGGTTGATATATAGAAACATTGTAATCGCTCTTAATACTGTACATTATAACAACGTGTCATTTTAGTAAAAAGAATGATTCACCAGTATTTCCCGCTGACAAAACATTTTTCAAACATGTTTCAGGTGATCTGTTGTGATTCAGGAAAAGTGTCGTGAAACACTACAAGCTTAAGGATGTGGCTCAATATAAAATAAAGAAACATGTTTTGTAAAATAAAGATTTCTCAGTGAAATCATATGATTGTAAATTACTGGGTTTTATCCCAAGTTGTGAAATAAATAAATCGGGAAATTTCAGTTTTAAAAAGATTCTGATGAAAACTTCCGCTGTCAACTCAATTAAATAAATACCACGGGATTTTCTGTCTCGCGGCTCCTGAAACGGGTCAAACCGGGTCGGGGGTCATGACAGTAGGTGATCCGGGTCATACGTATAGGTTCAACACACGTTTGACACGTGTCAACACCGGGTGCGATCTGATCCTATAGCTGTCGCGGCCCACGTAAGCTTAAGAGGTGGCTTACGCGCCCCGCGTAAGCCTCATTTTCTTTGTTTTTTTAATTATTTTTAATTATATTTCATATTTTGGGCTCGGTTTTCACATACGGGGTGTATTTTAAGACAAATAGGGTAATTTAAAATATATTAGGGCGCCAGAAAAATTTCAGGAGGGTTGATATACATGTGAGCCATAACTGTTAAAAGTGATGCATGATATACAAAGTATATGTTAGAGTCACAATGAAGCCAACTAGTGTGGTTAGGGGTGTTCACATCAGGTTTTAACAGTTTTTTATGTAAAACTGTGAGCCAAACTATTAGTAACTTTTTTGATATTGGAAACCAAATCCAAACCGTTGAAATTTAAAAATGAACCATTACTAAAGGTTTGATCGGGTCAGTATGAATTGACAGTTTAGGTTGTCAGATAAAAATAAAAACTAGTCCCAAAAACTAATTGTCAATTTTGAATGCATATTATCTAAAAAACAGTCTTGATTATCTAATAAAGCTAGAACTGCCACCAACCAATATATATACATAAAGAATTAATATTGGTCCGGTTTTATGTGGTTGGCTTTCCGTACAAACCACAAATTATATCATTCGCTATGGTTTGAAAATTTTAAGCTGACCGACCAAAAAAAAGAACCGGTGTGAAACCAAAACGGGACCTGTTGGAACAATTTCATGGTTTTAAACCGAATCATGAACACCATTGTGTGTGAACAAATATGCTTACAATAGTTTCTACTAAGAATTGCTCTATGAAGTATGGTAGATTTATCATCCCTTTGAAGAAACGTTTTCAAATCGGGACCCTGAGTGGTTCGACACACTTGGCGATGAAGTAAGTTAAAAATCTTGGTCTTGCTATTTGAAGCAGCAGTGAACAAAGCAGTCTCGCCGAGTCTATTAGTCATGCCGAGCAACATAGGGGCCCTGGCTAGCATCTCGGCTGCAGCCTCGACTGTCTTGTTGTTAAGTCCAGTCTCGTGAAGCATGGTGTGTCCACTGTCCACCATTGTTTTGCCACATGAGTTTGTGGGAGTCACACATTGGCACCATATCTAGGCAGGGCGTACCCACCCTAAGCCAAGGGTGGGCGGGCGCACCCCATGAAAAAATATTTTTTAGTGTTATTTTTCGCCGGAAATCCCGACCGCACCCCTTGGAATTTTTCACCCGCACCCCTTGAAAATTTTCAACCGCCCCACTTAGAAAAAAAATAATTATTAACCACTTATTCACTTAATTATTTTATCCAATCAAAGCCCAATCTGCAATCAATTTTTATTCACACAAACCCAAACCCAACCTAAAGAAATTTGAACTAAATAAAATAATTCAAACCCATCCACCCATCCCATTTCCAAATCCCGCCTCAAAAAAAACTCCCAGCGACTTGACGCCCTTGCTCACCACCTAGTGGCTTTTTTTACCGGGAAAACCAAAATTCCGGTTGGACCGACCCATATTACGTCAGAATTCCAATATATAACTTGTATGGTTTATTTATTTATTTATTTATTTTGTTTTATGTGATAATTAGGAGAAAATATAGATGTGTAAGGGTTTAATCTTTCTATATTTTTTTTGATTTTTTTGTTGTTCTAGACTTGTAGTTAAATGATTTTGTTGTTTTATTTATAGCTTTGTTTATTTAAATGATTAGTTACAAATAATCAACATTTAATATTAGGGCTTGAATGTTTAAAAATATAGTTGAAAGTTATGGACTATGGTTGAACATGATTGTTTATTTTGTTTAAGTGTTTAGTGTTGTTTTATGAACTTATGGATTAATGTTCTTTTGTCTTACATGATCCGACCCGACCCGCTATGAACCAATTTTTTTTATACAGCTAGGGGCTTAAAATCTTAAAAAATATTCTGCACCCTCAGGAAAAAATTCCTGGGTCCGCCACTGTATCTAGGAGTTGTAATGCTAGGTCGTTTTTTAGGTTGGTAGCCAAACTTAAAACAGTGTCATCATGTATTGTAGGTGTATGTAATGGGCCCTTGGAATGCCTGCGCATATCTCGATAACTTTAGCTTCCTCCCCACTTTTTAAAGCTTCATACAGTTCTAAACTAACCCGCAAGTCCTCGGCTTCCGTCAGAGCCATTGTCTTTGATCTAGAGAGTGTGAGAGAGGTAATCTAGATTTTAAAATGCCTACACATATACATTTATAGACATATTTAGGCTCCATAGAGGGCTATATCACGTCACCTAAGGGGTAGGTGTGCTACACTTTTCATCACTCACCACACCCAATCATGTTCCGGTCACGTCATCGAACATGGTTCCATCACTAGTGATGGATTTTAGTGGGGGTGCCCATCACTCACCACACCCAATCACACCCAACAATTTCCCTCCTTCTTCACGCGTCATGGCCAGCACGAGTGATGAGTTTCACGCGTTATGGGAATGGGTGTCGGCGGTGTATCACGCTACACCACGCGTGATCTTTGCTTCATAACGGGGCGCCCCGACCCCCGTAACTGAGGCCTTTTTTGTTAACTTGCACGGTGTTGAATAAAATCAAGTCCCAATTGACAATCAAACAGAAGAACACGAACACTAATGGAATAACTCTCCAATATATTAATCAGAATATATAACTCAAAAAACTTGTTAGAGTCTCTTAAACCATAACTCGGTTTCTCTTTTCTCATGATAATGTCTAACCCTATCTTGGTTTATATAGACTAACCTGACTTGGTAGCCAGGTATAAATAGCTTAATTATGAAACTTAACTAACTATGACCAACTTGTCAACATTGATCCCGCTAGTTCACCGACTTGTGACTTGAAGTCCGTAAATTACCAACATAAAACCCCCTTAACGATATAATAAAAAAAAGAAATTTAAAAAATAAATAAATGTGATTGTTCAGAATCAAGTGGACCCCCGAAACCAAAGCTTTGGCGCTCGTTATCTGCTTGGTGAAGCCACCTACATCCCAGAATCGATATTGGGGGCGCCATGGGTCTGACGTGGTACCGGGCGCGGGGCCACACCTGATAGCCTTGTATCAATTATATTATATATATATATATATATATATATATATATATATATATATGGTTGAGTTCATTTCAGAACTCTAAATAACTACAGAACTTTCAGAACTCCTAATAAACAATCATTTTATATATAAGTTTTTGTATTTAGGATCTTTTTATCATCTATTATATGTATTTCTTTGATTACATACATATTAAAAGTAGTTTACATATGTTTAATTGCCAAAATTATATATATGTGTCATAACTAATTACATATATGTAAAAAAACTAGTTTACATATGTGTAATTCTAAAATTACATATAAAAACTGATAAAATTACTCTTAACGTGTATGTAATCGTAAAAATACATATAATAAATGATAAAATTATCATAAACATAAAAATATATAAATAAAAAGATTGTTTATTAGGAGTTCTGCGAGTTCTGTAAATATTTATGGTTCTGAAATGATTCTGGCCCTATATATATATATATATATATATATATATTGTTGACGAAGAACGATGAATAGTTTCTTTATTTTTATAATAATATATAGCTTTTTATTATTTTTTTAATATATTATAATAGTTTATTATTATATTTACTTTTAATAACATATTTTTTATTTTTTTTCCTTTTTTAAAACCATATATTTCCTTTACCAATTTTTAATAATTCTCTTTTTTTCTTTTTTAGAACATATATTAATTTATCGATTAATTTGATACTTCTTTAATAATTTACGTTTATAACTTTTTTTCTAAAAACTTAAGTGCGTAGTGGTGTTTGATTTTTTTATTGTTGATAAGGACGGTGAATAGTAACTTTATTTTTATAATAATATTTAGCTTTTATTATTTTTTATGTAATTACCCTTATTCTTAAAGAGAAAGGTCGGTGCACCGGCCAAAAGACAATAATACCCATTCAACAGAGATGTCGTACGCTTTAGAAAAGTGTGTGGCCAAGGTTTTCTTCCAGATCTTTCATCATTCTGCTCTCACTATCTCGATCTTGCTTGCTCTCGCCATCTTGCAACCATTGTTGCTATCAATACCTCTCAACAGCTTGCTGTTTAGGTTATTATCAAATTACTTTTCTTCTCTTTCGTCTTCTATATTCATGCTTTGCAAAGACCAGTTTAGTGTACTCCTGCATCCACAAAAATGGAAGATATCATCAATTAATCATTATACAAGCCTTTAACCCTAATTTTTCTTAACAAAAATTGTTATTATTCAGCCAAAAATGCTTGGTTCTCCTTTGTTTTATGCTACATAAAATTTTCTTATGCTTTACTCAGTCTTCTAGGTTTTGTATTGAAGCTGGGTTTTAGGTTTATGCTTGATTGCACTTTAGGTTTTTGATTTCATGCTCCATGGTTTTAAATTTCGTTTCTTGCTTATGGGTTCCTTAGTTAACGCCAAGTGTTTGTTTAAATGTCTCAAAGATTGTTTTCGATATTGCGTGCTTAATTACTATATTACTTCATCATTGTTACTTATATTTTCTTTATTTAAACTGTGAAGGGGTTAATTACCGTTCGTATGTCTGTGTGTGTATTGGTTGCAACAGGTTGTTTGTGTCCTGACGTGTCTTGCTCTTTGATCTCAAGGGATTTTCTTCCAGCTCTTTGCTTAATTACAACAATCTGAGTTACAAAATACAAGATTCAGGTTAGTTTTTTGGGTTTTTTTCATTGCTTCTTATTTGCAAATTGATGAGTGTTTTCAGTTGTCGGATTTCATATGTGCTGCTCTATGTCAGTTTATAATTGAATGAAGAGATGGATCTTTTCAAATCTTTATATGGAAGTGATGGTATTTGGAATAGATTATTTTTAATCAAAACAACGTAGTTTTGATTGGTTAACGTGTAAGGTTAGGTGTCTAACAGCACCGTATTCACTTTTCTTTTTTTTTGTTTTAGTTCCTTAGTCGGAGAGAAATGAAGAAAAAAATACACCCATACGCTTCATATAGGCGTCACACCTTTATTTAGGCGTTACCCTTTGACTGGGGCGTTTGTGCGTTACATAAGTTTAGCCGCATTTTCATGAATGATACTGGCTCAATTTTTTAAGCAAAATTGACAAATTCATTGATGTAATTAAGAGACTGGGTAACTAGGTAGTTTGTTAGATTGCATATTTAAAGTAGTAGCTTGGACAATTAAAACCGTCAGAGTGTATGCTTGGGGTTGTGTGAAAGTATCTTTTGTAGGATATTTAAACTGTTTGCTTCGTTCTAAGGATTGTTTGTGACACTTGAAATATTATATCTGCTGGTTAGTAGCCACGATGAATGAATTTTTAACCTAAGATTATAAAGCCGCACATGTATCCAGTCCATCTATATTGCATCCTCATACTTTGTTAGTGTAAGATACGACCATACGGGGGTCGAGGGTATGTTTTAATTGATTCAACCAAAGAAAGCGGTTACTAGGTAATGGGCATTCTTTATTCTTTTTTGTGTCTGATCTTTTAATCGTAATAAAAACTAGGCTTCTAAGAGAAGGAAAGTGACTTATGGGAACATAACCATAAGAAAGAAAGAGAAGTGCATTTTTTAGGGCACATAAAATTTGTTGACGGTATTCTAGCTTTTCAGGAGGTAATGATTTACATGCACTAAGTCTTAATGAATGTAAAACATACTTGCGGAAGCATGGCACGAGGGTATCTGGAACCGAGGAAGAGTTCATACAGCGAATCGAAGAGCACAATAGGTTAGTTCAGTTTTTGTTTTAAACTGTCATACTTATTTGTGAATAGTTTTTTAATTTAAACTTATTTTAATTCACTATGTATCGACTCTGTTATCCTGAAACTTTGAAAGATATTTGACACTCTTTGTTCTACCCGTATAAATAGTTGACTTTTTTGATTTTTTATATGCTAGAACGTTTTTATGAGTTTTTTTTTTCGATAAAACTTCAAGACTGAGTATTATAATAAATTACTGGAACCTCATAACTCTCCCAATTGCTAGCTGATCATCTGAAAGATGCTGGCCACATAACATCAATTGTAGTGCACCTATTTGCAAATATTCTCATTTTTTGTGGTCTTATATTTTAAAGTAAATTAACTTTACTATTTGTTAACTCTTCTATCCTAAATGATAGAGGGCACTCTTTCTTCCATACGTAGAAGGAGTTGGCAATTTTGATTTTTTTTTGCTTTAGCGTTTGTATGAGTTTTTATTTGATAAAACTTTAATACTGATACTTATGATAAATCACTGGAACTTCATACCTCCCGGTTGCTAGCTGAGCATCTGAAAGATACTGGTCAATACATTGTTCTGTCTCTGAAAAGAGCATGGGAGGGTTAGTGGTTTACTATCAGTTCCACTTGCAGTGTACTTATATGCAAATATTTTTTTGGAACTATATTTCAAAGAATATTAATTCCACTTTTTACTAACTCCCATATTCTGAATGATGATGGGCACTCTTTGTTCCAGAGGCCGACCCCGGTTGATGGCTGGGTGGGCGGGCGGGTGCACCTCTTGAAAAAAAATTGATGTATTTTTTAGGCAAAAAACCCGATCGCACCCCTTGAAAATATGGTTGAACTTGAACCCCTCATCCGCACCCCCAAAAATAATTCCTGGGTCCGCACTCAAGGAGCAAACTGGTGCAAAAAAGACCTGGAGCCTAAGCGCATGCCTGAGACAAGCAAGGTGAAAACTGGTTTTGGGCAGATTTAGACTGGTATAATCTTAAAGTTAAAGGTCGGTGCATTTTACTTCCATGGTCCCTTCTTTTTTCCAGTTTTACATGTATTCTCCCTTCCCACCGCTACATGGTCGTTTCTCTATTTCATTTCTCCCTTTCCCAAATGCACCACTTTCCTCTTCACTTCTCTGAAATTGACAGACATCTATATTCGTTGATGGTGATTAGCTCTAATTCGGTGACCTACAGAGGACCGACGATGGTGAAGTACATGCTTCATGTGGTGGCGATTTTATTGAAGGAAGGTGGGGATTGGGATCTGTTTGTCAATTTGAGGACTTCTGATTATCTTTAGGTGAAACAAGATGGTACGTCATTGTCGGTTTTATTGTTTTTTTGTTGGGAATTTCGTCAAAAACCTGTCGTGCGTGGTTTGTTGTGATAAATTTTGTCATATTAGAGAACTAGGTTATTGGCCCGTGTGACACACGGGTGTAACGAATAAAATGTTATCAATGAAATTAAATATTACATTATAAAGTAAATGGATTGCAATTATAACCACAAATCTAGGTACAAACAATTCATAAATTTCTAAATATTTCCTTGTATTAGTAATTTTATCGTATATTAATAATTTTAATCAGTCTCTTATTTTTAAACTTGAAATTTGTTCATTCTTCCTCTAATTTGGGTCCCTACTTAATTCTTCGCCTTCTTAATTCTTCTTCTACAAAACAACATACATCATCAAAACTCAAAAGTATGCACATTGTAATAAAATCTTTAAGATGTTAATAAATAACAAACTTGACACTAAAATATGATTACGTTACCTCTAGAATTGTATTCTTGAGTTCACTACACACCACAATGCCATTATATATAGAAATGGAACGACCATTTCGGAACGCAAATCCAGCCATTGCAAGGAGCATAATCGATCTCTGGCTTCTTTGTGATAGCACAGATTCTAAGAAAACAATGATAGTTAAATTATTAGCACAAAACTATTATAAGACATTAATAAAAGACCTATTGGCATAAAACATGAACTACTGAAACGTAAGAAGATAGAAATTTCCTTTTTACAAAAGTTATTCAAGATAGAAACAAATTTTTTGTAAAAAATAGTGGTACCTCATGTAGCAGCCACCACTTCTTTCTTTTGCAAGACCAAAGCAAACAAACATAGCTTGCAAATAGGCTTTAAACTAAAAAACAATGTACTTTGAAAAACAAAAAAATGGCAATCGAATAATGATTTGTACACCATTAAATTATGAAAAAATAGCTACTTACCTTTGCATGACCTATATGCAGATATCCATTTGGTTCTGGTGTAACATTGGTCAAAACTTTTCCACCTGTTTTCTTCAGATGTTGTTCCAATATTTCTTTTGAATTGCAAGCTCTAAGCACAAGTCTATCATGTAAACTTGTAAAATGGGAAACGTATGTGTGTCAAAATTATATCTTGCATTTTTACTGCACGAAAACAATGTTGACGATAAATATTAACACAGAAATCTAAATTAGCTGACATATAAATATGGAGGAAAACATATGACACAAATTTACTGAGAAAAATAGTTGATTAATAAGATGTATTGACACAATAATGAGAACTTAACATGATTCACCAGACAATTACATTCTCCAAGTATGTTAGATAACATGCTCCAAGTATGTGAGGTGATTGTTAGCAAAACACACAGCCAGCAATCAGCAATGTGATTTCACTTGATCAGTTAAGTTAAGTTTCAAGTATAATTTGTGCTCTACGTTTAAGTTACAAAAAGTGTAAATATGTCAACATTAAGTTTATCAAAACATTTCGTTTACTTGAATTTACTATTGTAGGATAGTGATGCAATTAGAATCTCAAATATCAACTACGCGGAGTAATTTTATAGGTTCCTGACAGTGCTAAAAGAAGTGAATATATATATTAGATAGAACTTAAAGATTTTGAGGTGATCATGGTTTTTATCATATTTCAAAATCAAATCCGATTCAAACTAAAAAACCTAAATTAATCATGTAATAAGTTACGGTGGTTACCTTAATGCAAGAGTCTGGTGTTGAGAAAGTCTAATCATTTCTTTGATGCAACAATTTGGTGAAACGGTTGTGATGCGCCGACAGTGGTGAAGATAGGAGACACCAACACAGTGGTGAAGAACGCCTAGCCAGTGAAGCGAGAAAAGTTGTTCGTAAACATTTCAAGACCTTCTCTATATCCATCTCTGCTTGCATAGATACAATAAGTATATTATTAAAATCGATAACTATGGATATGTAGAAAAATAAGAAACTTTTGTCATTTGTTTCTGGATATCGATATATAGTTATGCATCCTTATTCAATGGTACCTTAATAAGATTTCATACACATTTATGAGCCTCTAAAGCTACAAACCGTGTAATATGTACACAATTTATGTAATTCAGTAGAACTTATCAACATCAACATAATTTATCATCATTCTATCTTTACTGTACAAATAAAGTAGAGGATTGCATGAGAATTAAAGTAACACACAACAAAAAACAAACCACTATTAGATGCTGGTTTGAATTGAAGGACCTATTTGCTTGTATAGATACTTATAACAGGGAGATGGCAAGTATACAGATTAAATATATTGCTCTATGATGTGATAATAATAACCGCATGTTACATCATACTTGAAGAATATGACGATATAAAGAATGGCAAACAAAAAAATGATGCCAGAAACATGAAACTATAGTTTATTACCATCTACGATTACAACAAAAGGAGAAGATGCGATGATGATGTTTCACTATTTATTGCTTCAACAAAAAGTTCATAAATTGGTCAATTAGCCCAAACAACTTCAACAAATAGTTCAATTCAAGCATAGCATGTAAGTGAAACATGAAATTTGTGAACCTGATTTCTTCAAACAATAGCAAAGCTTCTTTCAATAACCAACACCCTGCATATACACTTCACAAATTCAGTTCATAAACTACAAAAAATTAAAATCTCTCTATATAAACTATAATAAATCCACTTAACAGAAAATACAACCAGATCAACAATGGAGAGTGAAAGGGATATTGTATGCCTTTATAGACTTCACCCAAGACTCAATGTGCAGAAGAGGAAGCCAAATGCAAAGAGCAATCCGTGTGAATGCTTTTGTATACCGTCGGATTAGGTTTAGAAATCGAGCACTACCGTAGGATTTGTGTTTCTTGAATAAGATTTGGAGTTTTATGCAAATACGGATCTGTATGATATGTGTTTCAGAGAGAAAGTAACATACATAAGGGTTGTTTTGGGTTTTTTGAACTAAAGCTTGAAATGAAATTGAAAAGAGAAGATACAGATGGAACTAAGAACTAAGAAGAAGAGGAAGAAGAAAGGGAAAGATGGGTATGGGGTGCGTAGGGTTTTTGACATTTTGTATGTATAGGGAAGGGAGAAAGAGATGTTACAGATAGAGTTGGGGTTCCCAAAACTTTGACTTGTTTTTTTAATTGACTTTGGCTTTATCTAAACATAAAAAATGAAAATTCTATGAAAATTACATGTAGGATTATAATAACGTCGAGGCTAGAGATTTTGACACATATGATTGTCAAGCTTTGCTTTATTATATAGAGAGAAGTTATTGGTTTTCAAGGGTTGCTAAAATATGCAGCTAAATATGGTTTCTGATTTTTGTTGACTTGAAGTGATTTTGAAGCCCTAATTTTATTTGTTTGCATTGACCATTGAATTAACTAAGAAACATATTATATGAAGAATGCCCTAGATTGAATCGCTGAACCATCTGCATAAATGGATATTAATGCTTAACACGTCTGGGCCCTAAATTAATACTAATTGTGGAATTGAGTCACGTTGTGGAGTCATTAAAAAAGGTGAATCCTTATTGAATGAAAAGTTATTTTGCATGCAATTACGACAATATTTGGCACAATTCAATTCTTTGGACTTGCAGGCTAATTACTTAGTTGGTTGTGGGTCAAAAGGGAACGAAATTGGCTGGAGAACATTCAGAGGAAGAAAAGGATTCGAGTAGCAGGTATTATCATTCTTACCTATATCAATGCATTCAGGAAACTAATCTATTTCCACAAGTAAATTGGCTTTACTGTAAAGCCTGCCTATACATTACTGTATTAGAATAACAATACATTGATTAATGAACAAGTACTTAGAAAAATAAAGACAGTAGAACTTGACCCAGTAGAGAAAGTTATGAGAACTCAACTACCGAAATTTAGACCCGTAGAATACATATTTATAGAAGGCAACCTGATTTCGACCAATCAGAGAACAGCAGGTGAATACAGAACACA
This sequence comes from Helianthus tuberosus, assembly GCA_030545235.1. NCBI lineage: Eukaryota > Viridiplantae > Streptophyta > Magnoliopsida > Asterales > Asteraceae > Helianthus > Helianthus tuberosus. Next base: position 70,468,530 of record CM060452.1, on the reverse strand, counting down.
CAAGTTAGATTTAATTATGTTTCAATGCTTATTTAAATTATCAAAAGAATGTGCACTCCAATTACTTCATTTCTACATGACTTTGTTTGAAATCTTTTGTTAGGTTGTGAATGGAATTGAGCAAATTACTAACAAGTTAAAACAGAGAAGGGGAGTTTTTAAAGGGTAGTTGCCCCTCTCTTGCCACAACATCATCATGTTGAGTTGGTGAGTTCATCCCCATTTCTTGCTGAAAATCAACAACCCTTCAACAGAAAAAGAAAATAAAATATAAAAGAGTAAATTATAGTTTTCATCCTTTGAAAAGTTTTGTATGAAAGGGTACTTCCTACCTCTTTCTCTCTCTCTCCCTCTCTAGAACACACTGTGTTTCCGAGTTTACTAAATGTATATGTCCTGAAAGTTATTATTGGAGATGGCAATGATGTTTATTTCTGTATGGATTATTTTTCGAACATCATAAGGGTGGAGGGTATGGTTAATCACTCTAGGGTGATTGAGTGAAATCCTACCCAATAATATTATGCCATGTCAACTCCCCATTCCACTCTCCATTTTGCACTCAATCAGGGGGTATGGTTAATCACTCTAGGGTGTTTGAGTTATATATTTTTTGATTGGTTCTTCCTCTCCTCTCTCCTCTCTCTCTCTCTCTCTCCTCCATCACTCTTCCCTCACTTCGGTGATTACACACCGATTTTGGTAACCTCTCACCTACTCACCGATCAAGTCAATCAAGTGGGTATGGTCACCGATCGGTGACACCCACTTCCCGCTTAACTCACCGAGCATTATACCCCCACCATAATCGGGCTTAGGGTTAGATCCGGCCCGTATCTTGGCGGGGCAACCCGGATGGTATGTGAGATGCAACCGGTGTTGCAGCCATGACGCATATGGCAAAACTCTGCAACAACGATCATCAATCTCCATAGCTATAATCCACACGAAGGTGTTAACAGTGAGAAAAAGGAACAATTGGTATGCAATCTACACACTTTTTCATCTAATTCCAACACAAAACCAAACTTTATATCAGTCCTATTTATTATGCCCACTATGGTTGCTGAAAAATCTGACGTTTTATTGGCCGAACAAATCAAACAAGCAGCTAATGAAGGTTTTAAAGGTAACCCATAAGTTCTATTAGCTTCAATTGATCCATTTTTTTAGTGTATTATATATTTATATGATGTTTGATGTGTACTCTGTGTCGGGTTTTGTCAGCTAATAAGTTTTCACAAGCGATTGATTTGTATACAAAAGCGATTGAATTAAATGGTCAAAATGCTATGTATTGGGCGAATCAGGCTTTTTCTCGTACTAAATTGGAGGAATATACTAAATTGGAGGAATATGGTAGTGCCATTCAGGATGCTTCTAGGGCTATTGAGATTTACCCTAAGTATTCAAAGGTTTGTTGGTTTGTTTATGTTTCTTGATTTTGAATAGAAAGTTTATGAGTTGTAAAAGTTTGAATTTTTTTGGTGGGTTTAGGGTTATTATCGGCGTGGTGTTGCGTATCTTTTAATGGGTAAGTTTAAAGATGCACTTAAGGATTTTCAAAAGTGAGTAGTGTCGAATATAGCTTATTATTTCGATTTACTATAACTTTTGACCCGCCGTGCGTAATCCTAGTATATTATAATAGTTTATTATTATATTTAATTTTAATAACATATTTTTAATTTTTTTTCTTTTTAAAACCATATATTTCCTTTACCATTTTTTAATAATTTTTTTTCTTTTTTAGAACATATATTAATTTATCGATTAATTTGATACTTCTTTAATAATTTACGTTTATAACTTTTTTCTAAAAACTTAAATAAGTAGTTGTGCTTGATTTTTTTCTTGAAATTCCGTTATAAATTTTATTAAAAACGAAGTTGTACTTAAAATAAAATATTTATTTGGTATCATAAAACGATACGATGATAAACTACACCGTTTTAATGGTTTGACTTTTTAAACAACATGCTTTATATTTAAATCACATTTGTTTTACATTATCATTTGTTCGGTTTCGCTGTAACGCACGACGTAAAAAAAATTAGTATATATTTAAATAAAAGTGAAGTTGAACTTATACACACGTACCATCAGTATTCCTATATGCCAAACACCATTAATCTAAAATCCAAGTATTCATCTCATTCCAATTTTTAAAGTTAACGGTAATAAACCAAAGTAGCAAATGTTATCTATATTTTATATTTTTCAAAGTTAATTAATTATAAAATATATAGGGATGACGTAAAATAAGAACCACCTTTAGATGCGAGAACTTCAGGAACCATTATCCACTCTAGATTTCTAAGGGTGGGCGGTATGATGTGCGGTGACTAGGGGATTGAGTGGAGTCACCAATCGGTGACCACACCGTGGTGATTGAGTTAGGGTGTTTGAGTATGAGAGAGGGTGAGAAATCTATTATATATAATAAATGTGTTAAATTTTGCTGATGTGTCAACTTGTGGTTCAATCTCACAAGGTTTTTGGGCGGGAAAACATGTGAGCAAAATGGGAGGCGGGATCCGTTTATAAATTGGGTCAGAATCCGGATTCGGGTCAAAATAAATGGATCGTATATATGGTCTTTTCCAAACAATATTAGTTTACAACTTCATTTTTCTAAACCCTAGCCTCCCTCTCATTATCGGTGTACTGGATCCATCATCGTCTTCAGGATTCACCAAACAGGTAAAAATTCTTTAAATATAGATTCATGTTTGATAACGTCGATTCCTATTTGATGTTCTCTGTCACATGTTCATCTTTTAATTTATTTATTTTTTCAGTTTATTCATCCTGATTTCACTGAGTATTTGATATGTTTTTGCTCTTTTGTATTAGAAATTATATCGGTATATATCACTGATAATACCAGTATCGTGATAGCAAGAGATAATTTGAACCAATATTGTTCATTGGGTCTGGCGATTGATATCTTCAGTCGATTCACTGTTCGTTCGCTCTCTGGTATTCTTTATCCTCTTTTCGATTTCACCATTGTTTTGTGTTCGTTATGTTAATTTTATCACAAACCAGATTGTTTTTGTTTCTGTTTCGGTTGTGTTGTGTAGGCCGTAGATCTGGTTTCTAATACAAAACAAGTTGCGGAAATTAGTAACAAACCAAAACCCCCAATTCTCATCATCAAACCTCTTCAATCACTCTGATTCAACATACCAAGAAAAGGTCTCGCCATCCGCCGTTGTGCAGTCCTTCTGGCAAGAAAAGGTTTGTTCAGTTATCAAGTCTCCTCAATTTCTTCTGTTTTTCATTGACATTCAGTCATTGATGTTGTTGGTCTTCATAATTTCGATCTGTCTAACTGTCTTTATGGAATTGAAATTTGACAACAGACCCAACTTCTTTTTAATGTTTTATCTTAGTGTTGAATACTACTGAATTGTAAGACTATGCAAAAATCTTGGATTTAAGATTTAGTTAAAGATCTGAGGGTTTTTTTTTTAAATTAAAGTGGTATTTTACAACTTGAAGGTCAAAATGAAAACGCAACACCAATGGATTTTGTTTTGGGATAAAACACCTCTGCTTCCTGGTATTTCTTCCATGCCCTAATTTTGGTGCTTTTATCATCAAATGCGCTCCTAAATCATCTTCTTTTTTTTGTGAATTTTTATCCAAGATATTCCTTAGGGTTCTTCATTGTTAATATAATAATGTTTTTGTTTATAGTTATTGATGACAGTTTGTATTGTTTTGAAATCAGGTGATAGAATTGGTGATCGGGTTTGGTGGTATTTGTGTATTTCGGAGGAATTTTTTTTTGAATAGTTGGTACTTATTGGACGTTTTTAGGGTTTCATATATATTCAACTTATAAATTGAAATCTTTTAGTTATGGGATTTTATGCAAATAGAACAATCTTAGATAGAACATTGTCTTCTTTACAATCTTACATATAACAATCATGTGCTTCTCATGTAGGATATCATGAATATTTTGATCATGAAACGGGCCAATTCAGGTATGTTATTGTGGTAACGGGTCAAACGAATAAAGTAATAAACGATCAGCTAAAATGAAACCGGTCAGACGTGTTAGATGAATGATCAGTCGGAATTCGCCTATTATGTGTTCAAGTGCTAACTTCCTAAATCTTTTCAAAATAAATAAAGATATTATATTATTATTTTAAAAATATAGCTTTAAGTTTATATTTTACCACCTGGTTTGCCGGCCTAACCTATATCGACAATCTACCCAAACTGATTAACATGTAATTGATATCATCTTTGCAGATCGTTGTTGATGGTATTTGGAAGGTATGCCCTGAAGCTGGTGGTCCGATCCAGTTTCGTATTCCTCCTACAATCACATAAGATACGTTCAACTTGGAGATGCTTGATCAGGGTCAAAACTGGTTGGACCATTGCAAGCGTGTTTCTATAATGATTGATAACTCACTTAGTCGTGTTCACACACTTGTCCAAATCTTTTGTTGTGATATCGAATGATATAATGAGAACTTAGAAGGATTACAACATCCAGGTATTAATCTAAAATATTTATCAAATTATGTGATATGCTTTGAAGGGTGTTTTAGTAATTATGTACACTTTCTGTAACAGATCCCATACTGGCTCTTTACTATGAAAAAAAAAGATTGTGAAATCGAGGGCCCATGTGGTTTACGAAATTACCCATGCTCTCAAGATGCTCATTACTAACATTTTCTTAGTATATCCTTTTTTCCCCTCTCTACCAACCCTGCATTTCATCTTATATTTGTCTATGTGGTTTTTTTGAGTACATTTTTTATATGATTTTCATGTAGAAATTAGTAGGGATATAATCAGGGGCAAGGAATGGGAATTTACCGAACCCTCCTCTATTCAATCATCGATTTTACAACTTGAAGGTACATTTACTCTTTCAATACATGACCTCGGTAGATCTGGTTGTTTTGGGTATTTTTTTTTTATGATTTGTGATACATGTGGTTCGATTTTTGGAAGCAATCTTTAAGATTAAGGTTCCGGAATCAATCTATGAATGTTCTTCATTTTTTGAATTAGTATGGTTTTCATAACATTATAATATTCTATGCTATTCTATTCGGTAACCGTAACCCTAATTTGCAGATTATTGTTTTTGGTGGGTTAAACCGTTGAAGAGAAGCATTAGAGGTTTTTGGTTTTTAGAGACTATTTATCGTGGGTTAAAAAGCATAACAGTTCCAGTCCTCCTAACAGGTTAGGTATCACCTAATTTTCTGATTTCACCCCTGTAGAGCATCGCTTGACGGGGCGCTGCTGCTACCAAAACAAAATTATTAAAAGTTTTATATCTCAATTAGGTAACTGTTAGTTTCATCAAAATGATTTTCAAAATTTATAATTTTATTTTACAATTTAGGATATTGATGTAAAGTGCACTTAGTTGGAAAATAAAAATTAATCAACTCAACAAAAAAAAATTAGGAATTGATATAATTGAAATGAAATAGTTAGGATTCTGTCCTTTAACCAAAAAAAAATATAACATGAAGAAGCTGGGGTTCCATATCAATTAGCTTTTATAGGTAAAGTAATAAAAAATTGAATATTAACTCGAAGTTAAATATAAGCAATTATTTTTGTTTCTTTAATAGGGCTCCATATCAGTGAGTATGTCCATATATTTCTTGAGTTTTTGTTTCATATACACTCATTTAACATTTGACATTGTTAAAATGAATGCAAATATGGATGAAATATATAAAAGAACACACTTTAATTCAGAGTTAAACGCTGCAGTTCAAGAAATGTAATGACCATTAGTAAGCATAGGATTTAAATATGTTTATTTTTTCTATAGTTGATTAAATCCTTTTTGAAGATTACTAACGCCTACTAATAGGGAAAATGTTTTAATAAGTAACGTAAAGGCTATTTTACAAATTGAAAGCAGAGATGAGCTCGGTACCAACCAGGTAGTGAAAATCCCCAAAAATGTGTACGGTACTGGTACGGAAAATCCCAAAATGGGTGCCGGTACCAAAAATCCAAAAGTCGGTACCTAAAATATTTCGGTTCGGGGTATTCGGTCTCGGTATTTGGTACCATTTGCTCATCCCTATTAGAAATTGATCTCGTAAGTTGTTATGATATTAGTAACTTTGATTTGACTTTCTTGAATGAAATGATTATGAGTTTGTATGGAATATACACCTTAAGATTAAGGTTCCGGAATCAATCTATGAATTTTCTTCATTTTTCGATTCAGTTTTTGCCATATATTTGCTTCGTTTTCTGAAATCAATATATGAATTTTAGGGTTTCTGAAACAATCTATGAATATTGGGGTTTTTTGAAATCAACATATGAATATTAGAGTTTTCAAAATCAATATATGAATATCAGGCGTTCAATGTCTTTACATTATATGAAATATCTGGTATAAATAGTTGTATTTTGTTTTTATATGCATCCGTCTAAGGATTCAACAAAATGTAGGTCTCGTGGTGGTAGCACTTCAAACCATGGTGCCAAAAGTGGTACAGGTCGTTATGCTGGCCGTGATTCTAGATGGGGAACCTTTACCAATATTCGCATTGGTAATAAGCTATTAAACGGGGAGTCAAGAAAAATGAAGGTATAATTTCTATTTTCTCATTATTTGGGGTTTAATTTTTTGTAACTTTCTTATGTGGTGCTTTTAGTAGGATTACTATTGAACTAATATTGTTTCATATTGCTTATGTTTATGCATGTTTAGGTTGGTTGTCTTTTTCTTTTGGTTATGCATCTATAACTTCGTCATTTCCCTCCTATAACATGTTTCAGATTTGAGAGTTCTTTTCGTAGTTTATCCTTTCAATTCATGTTTTTTGTTTCTTTGTTAGTTATTTATATTAGTTCATATATTCTAATTCGTCTTCTCTAAAGATACGGAAGTTGCTAAAACAGCAAGAAAACAAGTTTAAGAAGCAATACACTCGGCATCATTTGACATGAATATTCCTGCTGTTTGTGTAGTTAGCTAGGTTTGACTAATTACTTATTACTTTATCCCTTCATATTATTAAAAGTTAATAATCAAAATTCAGTAATATGGTAGGTGTAGGAATATTATATTTAAAAAAAAAATTATATTGCTTCTTACTTTGCTTAAGGGTAAAAGTTACCTAAATGGGAATGGTTCAAACGGATTGAAAGTAGACAGAAGTCTATTGTAACGTCGATGTCTTTATTTTCACTGGACTTTTTTTCTTATTATAATATTTTATCTACTTCTTATATTTATCCAAACATGTTGTTTTTTAGACATTGGCTTGGCGTTTAGATGCTCCTAATCTTGAAAGCTACCATGCAAGAGTGGGGTCTTTGTAGTGCTATTGTTACAAGTATGTATTATAGCATATTATTGTTACAAGTATGTTTTATAGCATATTATATTCTTAGCATTTAGAGAAAAGTCAAGTGGGAGGTTTATGATAACATCCATGGGTGTTAATCGGTTCAGATATTTGTTTTGATGTCAGGTTATTCATCACACACTTTTGACAATTGCAGATGCATATGTAATGTTAACAGGGGAAGGTAGCTTTACACAATTATGCTTCTTGTATATGAGTTTGCTAAACCCAACATCTACTTCAGAAGGTATGCTTGGTACCCGTCGAAACGGGTGAATTCATGTTAACACAAAGCACTTTTTTTCCCAAAATTGCCAATGCTTTCAATTAATGATTAGCATGCCAAACGGTTGTTAAAGATATGTTATTTTAATTTTTTAATGGAACCTATGCATTTGACATGCTTGGTTAAATTGGTTTGGTCAACATTTCTCTTCTTTTTTAAACCCTAAGTTATCAATTTTGGTTCAATAACCGAAAATCAGTAGCCTATCTGTTTGTTTAAAGTAGCTCTGACATGCTTCGATGAACTTCATGTTGTTTTGTTGGATTAGATATGAAAAAACTTCACATTCATATTTATATTATCGTTTTTTTGGTGTTATTAGCTTTTCTACTCTAATAGCCTATTTAATTTCATTTTAGGTGTTATTAGCTTTTCATAATTTAAGTTTTTTCATGGTGTACCCTAATCCGGTTAAGATTTACAAGTGGAGGATCTTTTGGCTGATCCTGAGAATGAATAATGGTTGTCCATATCTGCATATCTTCGAGCTGTGTGGAGGTACACACAATCTCAATATTGGTGAATTTTATAAACTTTTCTTCTATATGTTGTATTAAAATATATAATATACAACTAAGGACCCATATTTCAAATACATGAGAGGTGAAGGCATTTGGTCTTTTATCTGAGGAGGAAATTACTAAGGGGATAGAGTTACTGCTGGAACAACATAATATGCTTTTGAAGATATTACGAAGGCGTCTGAGCTTTAGATGAAAGTTAATCGGGCATCCAAGTTGGAAGGAAGCTTCTTGAACAGGTTGCCATATGTAGAATTTAGATCCATTTACTAAAAAGTGGGTTGTGATTTAAATCCTAGATTAATATTATTACCTCTTTACATTGCAGGGAACTTAAAATTGAAATGCTCTTGGTTGGCTCATTCACAACTGGTGCCATTTTGTTGGTGGTTATTTTTTGCCTTCATGTTCGTTGTGAAGAATTTTAATACTGGCATGAAACATGATCAATATCTACAGGTTGGACTCTCAGCGATAATATATTTAGGGCTGAACGACTATGTTTGATTTGTAAGTAACCAAGTCACTAATAAACGACTTATGTTGAATCTGTAATGGGTGAAGTGGTTGAAAAAGTTTTAAAGAAAATTAGCTGGATTAGTGGGACGGGTCAAATGGATTAAAGTTTTAGAAATGTAGAACAAAACTAAATCTCCAAAATCATTTTATTAAAAGAGTTCCGATTATTATTGAATAGAATAGTTTTTAATTATAGTTACTTATGAATTTGTTTTAGAGGCTACACTCTTCGTGATGGCGAATGAAGTATATGCTAATAAACAATGTTTATCCGGATGTCTTCCGTCTGTTTACATGGAACGAAAATTATGGCTTGAGATGACACATGGTAAGACAGGAACACTTGAATATGAGGTAAATCTGTAAATGTAGATGGCAATGTATTTTCACCTTCGTCTGATGATCATCTTGCAAAAAGTAAAAGGAATCTCAAGGTTTCATAATTATCCTTGAGTAACATGTTTGAGTGATCATAATTATATGTCTCTGATAATTGTAACTCTTGTATGATTTATTTCCTATTTTGGTTCCAGAAACTTCCTAGGTTGTCAACATCGGCACTTCATGATCTACGTTATAAGAGAAAGAAGACTAGAAGCAGGTGTAGGGCATTTAAAACCTCTATGGTCACCAAAGTGGGCTTTTTTTTTCTTTTTTTTGCAGATTTGCTAGCTCTCATTGAGGTTCTTACCATCTATTGTCCAAATAATCTTGTGGGGATCACACAAATTACTCAAGTTTTTCAAGATATCGACATTGGTTAATCAAGATAATGACAAAACTGCACTTCAGGTATATGTTTTTATCAAAATGTGATGCTATAATATAAAGAGTACAAAAATCTTGATGCACCAGTTTGGTTTGTTTAAACTGTAACCTGATACTTGATCGTTTCTTATTAGCCTTGTGAAAGACTTATAAATATAATTTAGGCGATATTGAATCTCAACTTTATGGCCCGGCTTTTGATTTGATCATAATATTAATTATGCTTAATCCGCTAATTCGCAATTACCGGATTTGTGAAGGTGAGAAACTTTCAGGTGTGTTATTGTAACAAGAATCTTTGATTTCAAATTAACACGAATCTTTGTTTCCATTCAGACAATTGCTTCTTTGAAGAAAGGTGTATATATTTTGAAGTATGATCGAAGAGGATAGCCTAAACTTTGTCCTTTCAGGTACAAAAACTTTGATCTGATTTTCGGTCAAGCATTAATGTGGTCATCGGACTATAAGTGCGAAGAAAACGAACAAAAAAACATTCTTTCTTCATGTTTTTTGATAAACTTGGTAGCTTATAACTGTTGTTTGTTACTACATTGCACCAAAAATGTTAGTTGACCTGTAGCAATGGCAATTTTAAAAAGACTACAAGTGCCCCACATGGTGGTTATGTTGAGAAATTTTCATATATTGTCATAAAAGAATTCAATTTTTTTGGTCGTACCAGTACGTTGTTATTTGACCCGTTTGTGTTGGAAGTTGTACCAAATTGAAAGGAACGGTGAATTATAAATTAAAGAAATTAGTTTAGATGTTGAATTAAAGTGAAGGCACCAGTACATATCTCATGAAATTGATACGTAAAGTGGGAAGTGATTGAATGTACTATGTGGAATTAACTTGGACATGTTAGAAATGATGAGATGGGTCGAACTTTACAGATAGCGTTGCTTACACCATGTCTTCAAAAGTGTGGGGTTTTTTTTGCATTACTTTTATTGATACACGTATGATTAATGTAATTTAAAACCCAATTCAAAATGAAGTATGGTAATTCCTTTATAAATGTTAATGTGGATTCTTTATATATTTTGTATTTATAATTCAAAATTAAATTAATTATTATAACTTACTCAACCGTAACATTTGTTTATGAATGGAAATTTGATTCAATTTTTACGAATTCAATTTTTAATTAATAAATTCTCTTCCAATCGCCCATCTATTAAGTAATAATGAAATAATTCTAAATATATGTTTTGTAAAAGTCAGCGAAATATTGGTTCTAAATTAAATACTACAACTAAAGTTATGTTTGCAATCAACTTATTTCGTATTTAAAATATTCAAAATACAAATATCACATCTTTATATTATTGGTAAGATATTGATGGTTCAACATTTTGAAAAAAAAAAACGGAATATTTGCAATAACTTTGAACAAATATTTAAATGGATTAGTTGATTCTATTAAATAGTAATCAACATTTCAATCGATGGAAATGGGCTAAATTGAATTTATGTTTCAAGTTCATTTTCATTTTACTTATACAAATTAGGTTATTAATATATATATTATACTTAGTAATACATTATATGTTTCATTCGTTCATACTATGGTTTATATTCCTTTTAAAATGCTACTCTTTGAGATTTTAACCAAGCTAAATGCTATATCAATTCATCGCTTCAAATGTGTATACAGAGAATGGCGAGACGTTCTATCATCCTTTCATCTTGGTATGAATCATTCTACATACGTAGAAAATTATCTGGTAATATGTTGAAAATTATATGGCAATTGTTTCCATTGATAAATCGCATTGTTTGCATATATATATATATATATTTATATACGATTAACATTGAATTATTGAATATATATCCTTAGAAATTTTATAAAAAAACTGTTTTAATAAAATTAATAAAATATTAATATCCTTAAAAATAGAGCGACCCGTGGGTACCACGGGTTATAACCTAGTCGGTGTATACTCACCGAAGTTGGAGAAGAAGAAAGGGAGGAGAGAGAGATGAGAGAGGAGAGAAGAACCAATCAAAGTAGGAGAGAGGAGAGAGAAATCAGGTGTTTGAGTGGGTGTTTAACCATACCTAGTGTTTGAGTAGAAAATGGTGAGTGAAAAGGGGAGTTGACATGGCTAAATATCATTGGGTAGAGAAAACTCAAACACCCAACTCAATCACCACCATACCGCCTACCCTAATGTATTAGTGGTTAAGATTGAATTGTTAAGTTTGGTTTGTCTTGTAGTGATTTTATTGATTAAAAATGAATAAATAGTACAAGAAGAATATTTTGGAAAATATGATTTGTGTAGTATTCATGTCAACTTGTCAAACTGATAATCAAACATCATAGACTACATCACTCTTTATGTTAACATTAATTACATTTGTCTATTTAAATATATAATTAATTATAACACATGATTTTTTATACAAAAAAATTACAGTACATGTATAAAAAGAAAACGTATTCAATCTCTGATCATGATCTTCATTTTTTGTTCGTTATCCTCGTCATTTGAACGTAAAAGCCCAACACATATGGAAATCATAGAAAAAACAAAGCGTTTACATTCCACAAACGTTAAGAGGAGCTCGGGCCGGCGATCATAAAAACATTTTTTATCGTGTGTAATAAAAAAACATTTTCTTACATTCGACACCGTGCGCGAATTTTTTTTACATTCGACAACGTATGAGAAACAATTTTTCAAACATATGTAAAAACTAAACATTTACGTGTGCGTTTTTACATACGTTTGAAAAATAGATTTACGCGTGACGTTTAGAGGAGCTCGGACCGACGATTAGGGGTGTAAAAAACATTTTTTTTTCATTCAACACCGTTCGCAAAAAAAATATTTTACATTCGACAACTTATGTAAAAACATTTTTCAAACATACGTAAAAACTATTTTACGCCTTCCGTTTTTACATACATTTGAAAATTAGATTTACGCATTACATTTAGAGGAGCTCGGGTCGGCGATCTTACAACTAACCGGGAGCTTAACGGAGTTAAATAGTGACCCAAGGCCCTTAATAGATAACTATGGGGGTCCTAAGTGCAATAAATGAAAGTTAAATAAAGTTAAAATGGATTAGGGACTGAAAATGCAAAGTTTAAAAAGTTTTTACCGGATTCTCCCTTTGTCGCGGCCCGCGTAGACTCCTTAGGAGTCTTAAACGGCCCGCGAGAGCAGTACCAGCAACAACAGACCTGCACAGCTGCAGGTTCAGCCAGTTCCATCGCCTTTGCATGCAATTTTTCGATACCAGGGTCTGAGCCAACAATTTTTCATGCACTAGGGACACTTGGAATCATCAGGGCACTATAGATTTGCAGATGGAATGATCTTGGAGCTCTCAAAATCCTATATAAGGCCTTGTTCTTCATTTGTTCAATTGCACACTTTGAAAATCACTTCACAACTCATTCTCTGGAGTCCCTTGGAGCTCTAGGAAGCTTTCCTCAGTTCAATATTCATGCTAAGGACCATAGTAAGTGTTCTTAGCTCCCTAAGTTCAAGATTTGTTAGTTTAATGACCAAAAGTCAAAGCCATCGTAATTAAGCTTTCACTTAGTGATTAATTACTAATGGTCCAGATATTATTCGAATTGAAAGTGGCTATGAGTTGATAATTATGTAGGTAATAAACCCTTAAAAGGGCACCTACTGATTATCACTCTAACTTGGTCAATTGTCAGGTCAAACTTATTAATAAAAAAGTCAACAGAAGCAATTTTTACAAATAAATTCATAACTGATAATGCAGAGGTTATGGAACATGTTTTAACATTAAAATAACTTGATAAATAATATAAGAACATGTTTAGGCATGTTCAACCCGACAATTCTGAGTTTAGGCTCGGTTCGCAACCGAAAGTAGCAAAAGTAGACTTTTGCTTTGACTTTCAGTTCTTACCCGATTTAGCTTGTTTTAGATATGCCTTAAGGTTCCTTTAGGACCATATTATATGTTAGGAAAACCCTCTGAGGTTATGCTACATGGTTCCTTAATAATCTGAATCATTTGCATGTTTCCGTTAAATGCTTAAATGTTGACCATAATGCCCTTTTTATATTAAAACGAGATTTTTGAAGATGCGAGTGAACAAAAACCGTCATTACTGATATTTAAGTATGTCCTAAAAGTTTGACATCAGATTGTGCTCTCAAATAGGAGTTATGCTCGATATCGTAAATTGAAAGCTTTTTTTTAATTAAAAGGCATTTTTGGCATAAAACCTATTTAAACCCAAATTTTGACACCAAACTTTCTACCCACTACTAAGATATAATATTTAGAGATTTTTAGAATTTTTTGTTAAATTTTAAACTGATCATAACATAGGGTTCTTGCATTGACTCGGTAGTTGACAGATATGCCCTTTTTGCTAATAAAATGAGTTTTACACATCCCTTAAATGTCAAACCTTTTTCTACTGATTTTATATATTAAATAAGTTACTTTAAACACTAAAGACTGATCAAAATCTCAGATTTCCTTTTTCAACTCGAATATCGTCAAATACCGACTTTTGTGCGATTTAGGTGCATAGTATGGTTTAAAACCATACTTGGCACCTAAGACTTGTTACCTACTGATATTATGGATAAATTTTTATAATTTAACAGTAAATAAAAGTTTTGAACTCATATTTTCAAATTTAACCCTCATAACATATGTGAAATGACCAAATTGCCCCAACGGTGCATAGTTTGGCCATAAATGATAAAATTCACATATGTATGATATCTTACCGATATAACTCATTAAAATAAATATTTTTACTGATTATTTTAGACCAGAACCTCAGTTTCCTATTTAACCTCTTTTATGAACTTTAAAATGACCAAAATACCCCTACGGTGCATAAATTGTTTTTAAATTCGTTTTGGGCATAATGGAAGGTATCCTACTGATATCAGAACATATTTAAAGCATATTAACTCGTGGAACCTGTTCATGACTCATTTGGTTACCCGTTGTGCATATACGTGTTCGGTACGGTTTATGTAACTAGTTTGCATAAATTAACCAAAACGGGTTAAACCTTATCATTTTTACTTCAAAATCCAGAATGTGTTTAGTTTACCCATTTTTTACAAGTCTTCAAACTTGTCGGCTCTAAATCACATTCTAATCCGGTATTTGCTTAATCTTGCGTTTTGAACCGTAAACTTTTCTTTAAAACTAACCGGTCTAAGTTAAGACTTAAATAAGACCTGTTAGGAATCTAATAGGTTATTAAAACCTTCGTTCTAGATTAGGAGCCCAGTAAAAGCTATTTGTACTTGCTGATTGATATACGGCTGGGATTAAAATATTATTTTAGCTCAGGTAAATACTTTTAACTTATTTTCCCTTATACGGGCTTGGGATACGGTATTATAATAATACCGCTTGGTCGGGTATGAAGTCGTACAATAGGAATGTGATTAAAAAGATGCATAACCCGTTCTAATCTGTCTTGTTTGATGCAATGCCTTGGGGGGGGGGGGGGGGGGTTAATGACCATGTCCTGGATATCCTTGGCTCATTCATTAGAAATGGGCATGACTTAAGCACGGGGTGTTGGCATACACCTGACAGTTGCGTATGTAAAAAGGTACCCCACTCGTAATGAAACTTCTTGTGGGTATTATACCAAGTGGTGTGTCCATTAATCTTAATCGGCTCTTCTAACCGGGTCCTAAATGGACGACAAACATGTAAAACTGTATACAAGATTATTTTTAAATAATTGTCCCAAGTTATAAAAGATATTTATGCCTTGTGCATTTAAATCAATTTTTATAAACACCTTTCAAAAGAGTCAGTTAATTGTATTTACCAGTGTAAACTGACGTATTTTCAAAAGGTTAAGTGCAGGTACTAAGCGTAATGGGCTGGAACTCCTGAGTGATTAAATAAAGAGTCTTGCAAGCTTTTATCACTTTAAGTCTGTTGAACAATACTTCTTTTGTTTTGATCCGCCTGTGGATCCATCTTACAACCCGTTGTATAATATTTCATTGTACTTTCAACTCGGTTTGTAATAATTTACTTTTAGACTTCCGCTGTGCATTGAACTGTGATTATTGACCATGATGATATCAACTACGTCACGATACTCCCCACCAGGCCCTCCGATAATACGTGGAAATATCGGGGTGTGACAGGTTGGTATCAGAGCCAGTTTTGAGTGAATTAAACACTAGCCTTTTGTGTTTAATCTCAATGACACAGTTTGCACATTCCTTGACCTCCGAGTCTAGGCTAATGACTTAGGACTAATCCTAATCT
The DNA here is from genome assembly GCA_030545235.1 of Helianthus tuberosus. Lineage (NCBI taxonomy): Eukaryota > Viridiplantae > Streptophyta > Magnoliopsida > Asterales > Asteraceae > Helianthus > Helianthus tuberosus. Next base: position 70,452,790 of record CM060452.1, on the reverse strand, counting down.
TATTGTTTTTTTTGCTTGTTTATTTTGTTTGTTTTGACACGAACAAGACAGTATGCCGCCACGTTTCAGAGGAAGAGGTGGACGAGGCAAAGCACCAATTACTGCACCAAATGATCACGAGGCCGGGCCATCACACCGGCGAACTCCTTCAGCAACCATGAGCTCTAGTCCTCAAGAAGACTGGAGGACATATTTGGAACCCGCGAGGCGTTCTGTCTCGCTTAGCTCTTCACCCTCATACCACTACTCCTTTGAGCCACACTCAGAAAATGAGCCCAATGATTCTCACCACTCCTTCATACTGCTGTAGCGGTCAAGCTCACACCGGGCTTTTCAGGACCCGACCCCGTACTTTCAGAGCCGGTTCAACCCGGAAAACATGAGTGAAGAACCAATGGGCACCCATTGGGGCCAGAAGACCACTTACCTGAAGCTCAGGATATGGAGATGGATGATGACCCCGATCCTGAGATGCCACCAACTGGGACGCCCACGCATCCCATCGAGATTTCTGACGGATCATCTTTTCATGGTTTGCCATACAGGGGCCCAGACAGTTTCGCTGAAAGGTGGGCCGCATACCACTGGGAGTACACTCCCCCTTTCAACCCACCTCAACAGCAGCAGCAGGATCCCTCTGAGGATTCGCGTTTCCAGGCAGTTACTCCACCATCACAGCCACCGCTAGAGCAGCAAGCTGCCTTCGGAACCACCGAGGAGAAGAAGATCAGGTGCACGGATGTCCATGCGAAGAGGGGATTTTCACTTCAGCACCCCTCAACACTCCAGTGGCAGCCACTACCCGCCACTTTATGAAGACCCGCAAATGGGTGGGCCTTCAAACCCAATTTCAGAAGTTGACTCTGCGCCAGTCGCACCACCACCACACATAGGTTATGATAACCCAATTCCTTTATACACCGGTGCAGCGACGTATAACCCTTTTGAGCAGCCAGCTTATCCTGGCTACAATTACTACAATGCCCCGGTCGTCGACCCGTACCTCGAGGCGGCCAACTACAATGCTCTCCATCTAGAAGGGCCTTACGCAGCTTCGTACCAGTCTGGGTACCAAGCATATGGGTATCAATACCCACCACCTCCTCAACCTCCGAAGCAGCAGCCGCCGCAGCCGCCACTAATCCAACCACCACAGCAGCAGGAGATTCTTCAGAGGTTGAACCAGGTGGAGCGAGAGGTTCAAGAAGAGCGTAGAAGCCACCGGGTCTACTTAAGGGTTTGGCAGACCTAATCAAGGGGAAGAAAAAGAGGGATTACTGAAATTCCTTATTTATTTGTTTTGTAATTTTAAATTTCAATCAAGTCCCTGCGTGGACAATTTTTATTTATGTAATAGGTCCTTGCGAGGACTAGTATTTCTTATTTTAGTCCCTATGTGGACAGTGTTATTTCTTTCATGTCCCGTTTAGGGCAATTATGTACTTCTTTTAAAATTTATTGGAATGTTTTATTTAAATTTCACTTGTCATCATATGCATGAATATAATATATGAAATAAATCAAAATATCATTCCTTTTTGTGATTAATCTGCCATTAAATATTAAAAAGAATCTTAAAAGGTATAACCTAGCCTAAATGTCATTATAGACCTGACCATGATGGTAAAACCTATTTAAAAAGATTCAAATCCTTGTTAACATCTGAAAACATGTTAGCACTCCTGGCAGATGTGATTCGGTAAAATCACACATGTCATCCTTATATTGGATTCTTCCATATTTTTAGCCTAATGATCTATAAATCATGGGTTCAAATCATCAGTTATGATGATCATATATGAGACATCCATCAGTGATGCAGTGCCTACGGGCTATAATAATTGTCAAATAAGACAAAAGACAGTTATAGTCTACGACTTCCTGTCAATAAAAGGTAATGAACTACGTTCAAACCTTAATGCCTTGATTCTCTGAAATCATGGCTTAAAACTGTCATTGTGACTAGGCCTTTTGTGCCACTTTAATATTTTTAATGAATATAATAAAGGATAATTTATAATGAAATTCCTAAATAAATATGATTAACAAATTAACCAATATGGTTTATATTACCATGGTTAATAAATCATCAGAAATGATGATTCCATAATAACCTCTGAATAAAATATTGTAAATTATTTTGTAGCAATCAAGCTACATGGCTGAATCAGAGGAGGTTAACAGTCACCTGAGAGAGAATAATGATACCACCAGGATTAATGTAGCTGGTGCAGATCTTCAGGCATTGATAGACAATCCAGTTACAGGGGCACTTGACAGACAGTTCAAGGAATCAAGTGGTACACGCACTAAGACTCAATCTGCAGCTCATAGTAAGCCCCCTTCAAAAACACACGAGTCAAAGAAGGACGATGCTCGTCACTCATCAAATCAGCAAAGTATCCCGTCTAAGAAGATTGTGCTCAATCAAGAGTCCCGTGTTAAGACCTGCTTTTACAAATACTTCGTCTCCTACAAGCCCAAAGACTTCACAGGGGAGAAGGGAGCCATCGATTGTATGACTTGGCTCGACAAGATGGATACAGTGGTTGATATTAGTGGTTGTGCAAAGCAGGATATTGTGAAGTTTGTTTCACAATATTTTAAAGGAGAAGCTTTAGCTTGGTGGAGGTCCCTAATCCAAGCTACAGGGAAGATCTCGTTGTATAACATGACTTGGGATCAGTTTGTTGCGTTGATCAAAGAAAATTTTTGTCCTCAACATGAAGTTGAGAAAATTGAGACTGACTTCTTGACCTTGGTCATGAAGAAATTAGATTGTCAGGCGTACCTTACAAGTTTCAACACCATGTCACGATTGGTTCCATACTTGGTTACACCAGAACCAAAACGCATAGCTTGTTTTATTGGAGGTTTAGCTCCGGAAATTAAGGCAAGTGTGAAAGCATCAAGACCTACCACCTTTAGGTCAGTGGCTGATCTGTCGTTATCTCTTACCCTCGATGCGGTCAGGCAGAGATCGCTTAAGAATACCGATTAAGGAAAAAGGAAATGTGAGGATGAGAACTCACGCCATTCTGATAAGAAGCATAAGGGGAACTCTGATCACAAAAAGAGTTCCGGGTTTAAAAAGGATAGCTAGCAGACGGGTGAGAAACCCAAATGTAAAACCTACGATAAATATCACTTTGGGAAATGCAGGTTGGAATCAAAATCGTAGTCACAATTAAAGACTTTTGGATGTGGGATCTGCAAGTCCAAAGAACACAAGACTTTGGATTGCAAGAAGTTGAAGGACGCGACTTGTTACAATTGTAACGAGAAGGAGCATATCAAGAATAACTGCCCAAAATATGCGAAGAAGGCTGAGGAGGCTAAAAAGACCAATGCTCGGATCTTTCAGATGAATGCTCAAGAGGCCATTCAGAATGACAACGTGATAACAGGTACCTTCCTTATCAATGATGTTTATGCTAGAGTATTGTTTGATTCGGGTGCAGACAAGTCTTTTGTAGACAATAAATTTTGTAGGTTGTTAAATCTGCCTGTTAAAACTCTAAGCATAAAGTATGAAGTAGAATTGGCCGATGGTACCATAGAAACTGCCTCAACAGTTCTAGATGGATGCTTTATATCCATTAGGAATCACTCTTTTCCGTTATCCTTGCTTCCTTTAAAACTAGCAGGATTCGACATAGTGATAGCCATGGATTGGTTATCTCATAACCAAGCCCAAAATTGTTTTTGATAAAAAGCAAGTGGTTATCAAGACTCCTTATGGTGAGCCACTTACGATTAAAGGAGATACTTAGTATGGATTGCCTAAGCAAGTGTCTATGCTTAAGGCATCAAGATGTTTGAAGAAAGGTTGTGTCATTTACATGGCACAGGTGACTGTTGATGAACCAAAGCCCAAGATTGAAGACATCCCCGTTATTTCTGAATATCCAAACGTTTTTCCTGAAGAACTACTTGGATTACCTCCAGATAGGCAAGTGGAGTTCATAATCGATATCATTCCTGGAGTAGCACCAATTGCAAGAGCACCTTACCGGTTGGCACCGACTGAGATGAAAGAGTTGAGGACTCAGTTGGATGATTTGTTAGAGAAAGGATTTATTAGACCTAGCTCATCCCCTTGGGGAGCACCGATTCTGTTTGTGAAGAAAAAGGATGGCTCGATGCGTCTGTGCATCGATTATCACAAATTAAACAAGGTTACAATCAAGAACAAATATCCATTGCCCAGGATCGACAATCTGTTCGATCAATTGCAAGGGGCAAGTTATTTCTCCAAGATTGATCTAAGACCGGGTTATCACCAGTTGAAGGTCAGAGATGAAGACGTACACAAGACTGCATTCAGAACTCGATATGGTCACTATGAGTTCTTAGTGATGCCTTTCGGGCTCACTAATGCACCTGCAGCATTCATGGATCTCATGAATCGCGTTTGCAAGCCATACTTGGACAAGTTTGTCACTGTCTTCATTGATGACATTCTTATTTACTTGAAGAATTAAGCCGATCATGAAAGACATCTTCGGTGTATCCTTAAACTTCTACAGCAAGAGAAGCTCTACGCCAAGTTTTCTAAATGTGAGTTTTGGCTTCGTGAAGTCCAATTTCTTGGACATGTGGTAAGCGAGCGTGGTATCCAGGTGGATCCCGCTAAGATTGAAGCGATTTTGAATTGGCAAGAACCTAAGACTCCTACAGAGATATGTAGCTTCTTGGGTCTAGCAGGATACTACAGGCGTTTCATTGAAATTTTTTCAAGAATTGATGCGCCCCTAACTTCATTGACTCGCAAGAATATAAAGTTTGATTGGGGTCCCAAGCAGCAAGAATCCTTTGATATTCTTAAGCAGAAATTGAGCAATGCTCCAGTGTTGACATAGCCTAAAGGGATTGAAGAATTTGTGGTTTATTGCGATGCATCGCACACAGGTTTGGGTTGTGTGCTCATGCAGAAAGGAAAGGTTATTGCCTATGCTTCACGTCAGTTAAAGGTGCACGAAAAGAACTAAACCACCCATGATTTAGAATTGGGTGCCGTTTGGAGGCATTATCTTTATGGGACAAAGTGTGTGATCTATTCTGATCATAAGAGCCTTCAACATCTGTTTAATCAGAAGGATCTTAACATGAGACAGCGTCGATGGATGGAGACACTGAATGATTATGATTGTGAAATCCGATATCATCTAGGCAAAGCAAATGTATTCGTTGATGCTTTGAGCAGAAAGGAAAGGGTTAAGCCTATTAGGATCAATGCCAAGAGCATTGAGCTGAAGAACAGCTTGAATGAAAGGTTGTTAGCCGCTCAAAAGGAAGTTGTATTAGAAGCTAACTATCCGAATGAGAAGTTAGGAGTAACTGCCGATCAATTGTCATACGGCAAAGACGGAATCCTAAGATTGAATGGTCGAATATGGGTTCCAATTTATGGAGGGCTTAGAGATGTGATTCTTCAAGAAGCTCATACCTCCAAATATTCAGTTCATCCTGGAAGTGATAAGATGTACCAGGATTTAAAGACAAATTATTGGTGGATAGGTTTGAAGAAATCTATAGCCACTTATGTGGCTAAATGCTTGACATGCGCGCAGGTAAAAGCCGAGCATCAGAAACCGTCAGGTTTACTGCAACAGCCTGAACTTCCCACTTGGAAATGGGAAATGGTAACTATGGATTTTATTACTAAGTTACCAAAGTTGAAATGTGGAAATGACACTATTTGGGTTATAGTTGATAGATTGACCAAGTCAGCCCACTTCTTACCAATTAAGGAAACCTACAACTCCGATAAGTTAGCTCAGCTGTACGTGGATGAGATAGTATCTCTCCATGGTGTGCCAGTATCTATTATCTCTGATAGGGATACAAGATACACATCTCACTTTTGGAAAAGCTTTTAGCAATCTTTAGGTACTCGATTAAATTTCAGCACTGCTTATCATCCTCAGACGGATGGGTAAAGTGAGCGTACAATTCAAATGCTTGAGGATATGCTACGAGCTTGTGTTATAGATTTAGGAGGAAGTTGGGATGATCATCTTCCTCTGATTGAATTTTCATATAATAATAGTTATCATTCAAGTATTCAAGCAGCGCCTTTCGAGGCTTTGTACGGAAGAAAGTGTAGAACGCCAGTTTGTTGGGCCGAAGTTGAAGATGTCCAACTATCAGGACCTGATATAGTCCTAGAGACGACGAACAAGATTGTTCAGATCCGTGATCGTCTGAAAGCTGCCAGGGACAGGCAAAAAAGTTATGCTGATATGAGGCACAAACCTTTAAAGTTTGAAGTTGGTGATAAAGTGTTAGTTAAGGTGTCACCCTGGAAAGGGGTGATGCGTTTTGGCAAAAAGGGCAAGCTAAGACCAAGGTACATAGGGCCATTCGAGATTATCGAATGTGTCGAAACTGTAGCCTACAAGTTAAATTTGCCAGAAGAGCTCAGTGGGATACATAATGTATTCCACATCCGCAACTTAAAGAAATGTCTAGCCGATGAATCACTAGCAATGTCGCATAAGGACGTGAAGATAGATGAAAGCTTGAAGTTCGTTGAAAAACCTTGATCGAGGATCGGCAGGTTAAGAAGCTTCAAAAGAAACATGTACCGATTGTGAAGGTAAAATGTGATGCCCGTAGAGGCCCTGAATACACGTGGGGGGTTGAATCCACAATGAAACAAAAGTACCCTCATTTATTTCAGTAAATCTCGAGGTCGAGATTTCTTTTAAGGGGGTGAGGATATAACACCTCGTAAAATCACGACCAATATAATAAACAAATGTGTCATGGACTTAAACGTGTAATGAATTGTTTCCGAGGGACTAAAGTTGTCAAACAATGTAATTATGCAAGTAAAACGATCAAACGTGTCATCATGCCAAACGAGTGCCTCTGAATGACCTCATAGGATGAATACAAGACATTTCGGGTGATCTTACAACTAACCGGGAGCTTAACAGAGTTAAATAGTGACCCAAGGCCCTTAATAGTTAACTATGGGGGTCCTAAGTGCAATAAATGAAAGTTAAATAAAGTTAAAATGGACCAGGGACTGAAAATGCAAAGTTTAAAAAGTTTTTACCGGATTCTCCCTTTGTCGCGGCCCGCGTAGACTCCTTAGTAGTCTTACGCGGCCCGCGAGAGTAGTACCAGCAACAGCAGACCTGCACAGCTGCAGGTTCAGCCAGTTCCACCCCCTTTACATGCAATTTTTCGATACTAGGGTCTGAGCCAACAGTTTTTCATGCACTAGGGACACTTGGAATCATCAGGGCACTATAGATTTGCAGATGGAATGATCTTGGAGCTCTCAAAATCCTATATAAGGCCTTGTTCTTCATTTGTTCAATTGCACACTTTGAAAATCACTTCACAACTCATTCTCTAGAGTCCCTTGGAGCTCTAGGAAGCTTTCCTTAGTTCAATATTCGTGCTAAGGACCATAGTAAGTGTTCTTAGCCCCCTAAGTTCAAGTTTTATTAGTTTAATGACCAAAAGTCAAAGCCATCGTAATTAAGCTTTGACTTAGTGATTAATCTCTAATGCTCCAGCCATTATTCGAATTGAAAGTGACTATGAGTTGGTAATTATGTAGGCAATAAACCCTTAAAAGGGCACCTACTGATTACCACTCTAACTTGGTCAATTGTCGGGTCAAACTTATTAATAAAAAAGTCAACAGAAGCAATTTTTACAAATAAATTCATAACTGATAATGCAGAGGTTATGGAACATGTTTTAACATTAAAATAACTTGGTAAATAATATAAGAACATGTTTAGGCATGTTCAACCCGACAATTCTGAGTTTAGGCTCGGTTCGCAACCGAAAGTCGCAAAAGTAGACTTTTGCTTTGACTTTCAGTTCTGACCCGATTTAGCTTGTTTTAGATATGCCTTAAGGTTCCTTTAGGGCCATATTATATGTTAGTAAAACCCTCTGAGGTAATGCTAGATGGTTACTTAATAATCTGAATCATTTGCATGTTTCCGTTAAATGCTTAAATGTTGACCATAATGCCCTTTTTATATTAAAACGAGATTTTTGAAGATGTGAGTAGAAAAAAACCTTTATTACTAATATTTAAGTATGTCCTAAAAGTTTGACATCAGATTGTGGTCTAAAATAGGAGTTATGCTCGATATCGTAAATTGAAAGCTTTTTATTAATTAAACGACATTTTTGTAATAAAACCTATTTAAACCCAAATTTTGACACCTAACTTTCTACCCACTGTTAAGATATAATATTTAGGGATTGTTTGAAATTTTTATTAAATTTTAAACTGATCATAACATAGGGTTCTTGCATTGACTCGGTAGTTGACGGTTATGCCTTTTTTGCTAATAAAATGAGTTTTACACATCCTTTACATGTCAAACCTTTTTCTACTGATTTTATACATTAAATAAGTTATTTTAAACAGTAAAGACTGATCAAAATCTCAGATTTCCTTATTCAACCCAAATATCGTCAAATACCAACTTTTATGCGATTTAGGCGCATAGTATGGTTTAAAACCATACTTGGCACCTAAGACTTGTTACCTACTGATGTTATGGATAAATTTTTATAATTTAACAGTAAATAAAAGTTTTGAACTCATATTTCCAAATTTGACTCTCATAACATATGTGAAATGACCAAAATGCCCCTACGGTGCATAGTTTGGCCATAAATGATAAAATTCACATATGTATGATATCTTACTGATATAACTCATTAAAATAATTATTTTTACTGATTATTTTAGACCAGAACCTCAGTTTACTATTTAACCTCTTTTATGAACTTTAAAATGACCAAAATACCCCTACGGGGAATAAATTGTTTTTAAATTCGTTTTGGGTATAATGGAAGGTATCCTACTGATATCACAACATATTTAAAGCATATTAACTTGTGGAACCTGTTCATGACTCATTTAGTTACCCGTTGTGCATATACGCGTTCGGTACGGTTTATGTAACTAGTTTGCATAAATTATCCGAAACGGGTTAAACCTTATAATTTTTACTTCAAAATCCAGAATGTGTTTAGTTTACCCATTTTATACAAGTCTTCAAACTTGTTGGGTCTAAATCACATTCTAATCCGGTCTTCGCTTAATCTTGCGTTTTGAACCGTAAACCTTTCTTTAAAACTAACCGGTCTAAGTTAAGACTTAAATAAGACCCGTTAGGAATCTAATAGGTTATTAAAACCTTCGTTCTAGATTAGGAGCCCAGTAAAAGCTATTTGTACTTGCTTATTGATATACGACTGGGATTAAAATATTATTTTAGCTCAGGTAAATACTTTTATACGGGCTTGGGATACGATATTATAATAATACCGCTTGGTCGGGTATGAAGTCGTACAATCGGAATGTGATTAAAAAGATGCATAACCCGTTCTAATATGTCTTGTTTGATGCAATGCCTTTGGGGGAGGGGGTTAATGACCATGTCCTGGATATCCTTGGCTCATTCATTAGAAATGGGCACGACTTAAGCACGGGGTGTAGGCATACACCTGACAGTTGCGTATGTAAAAAGGTACCCCAGTCGTAAGGAAACTTCTTGTGGGTATTATACCAAGTGGTGTGTCTATTAATCTTAATCGGCTCTTCTAACTGGGTCCTAAATGGGCGACAAACGTGTAAAACTGTATACAAGATTATTTTTAAATAATTGTCCCAAGTTATAAAAGATATTTATGCCTTGTGCATTTAAATTAATTTTTATAAACACTTCTCAAAAGAGTCAGTTAACTGTATTTACCAGTGTAAACTGACATATTTTCAAAAGGTTAAGTGCACCTACTAAGCGTAATGGGCTGGAACTCCTGAGTGATTAAATAAAGAGTCTTGCAAGCTTTTATCACTTTAAGTCTGTTGAACAATACTTCTTTTGTTTTGATCCACCTGTGGATCCATCTTACAGCCAGTTGTATAATATTTCATTATACTTTCAACTCGGTTTGTAATAATTTACTTTTAGACTTCCGTTGTGCATTGAACTGTGATTATTGACCATGATGATATCAACTACGTCACGATACTCTCCACCGGGCCCACCGGTAATACGTGGAAATATCGGGGTGTGACACCAACTGATACAGAATCGGTACGGATATCGAAAATACCGGTTACGGTACCGGTATACGAAGGTAAAAAACGGTAGTGAACTGGTACTAGGAATGCCAAAAGTCGGTACCGAATTGGTATTTAAGATCTTTCAGTTCGGCAAATTTGGTACTGGTACCCAGAACCATTTGCTCATCTCTGACCACGGGTTTCATACGAACAACATCGTTACCATACAATTTTTTTGGTTGATTTTCTTTCGGATATCTTTTAGTGTTTTTTTCTACATTTCCTTTTTATTCTTGTCAGCAGTTCTGTTCGCAACGCGCCCATAGTGATTTCAAAACCATGGTTGCAAAAGTCGCTAGGCGCTCCCTAGTCGGTCGACCGGGGAGTTAAGAGTACTCGTCATAAGCGGAGGGTACTCGGGGAGTACTCGGACATGTTAAAGTATAAAGAAATTAGTTTTTGGAAATTATGTATATGTCAAATAACATAAATTTACTAATATCTAGAACAAAATACGTGAAAATGATATTAGTTCTTTAATATGATAGGCATAGAAATTATGTTTTATTATTTGTTAAGTCAAACTCGGCCCGAGTTGACCTAATAGATACGATTTTGGCCGAGGTTGACCGTGTTTGACTGATTTCAAGTAATTACGCGGAGTTAAAGAAAGTCGACTCGGCAGCCTACCTTGTAGCGACTACTCGGGAAGTATTCGGCCTTGGAAACCTTGTTTTACAACAATGTTCAAAACACATGTAAACACAGACTAAATAACAAAAGAAATTCTCCCCAACGCGACAAACTTCTTTAAACCTAGTTAAAAATTAAAAAACCAAGCCAATGAATAGTGCTTGGTCCATCAAGAAGTTGCCACGTGGTAATTCGTTTTTTATTGTTTTTTTCGGTGTAAGATCCTTACAAAACTTTGAACATTTCAACTAATATGTTGTGCATTTCTATATCAAAATGCCGATTTTCAAAAACTTCCGTGTAACGACGTTTGCATAAAGTTCAAACCATTCAAACTATATTTACAAAAGTTTAAACATTCAAAAGATGTTTATAAAGTGCTACTTAAGTTTTGCAAAACAACACAAAAGTGTTTAGTAACTAAAGACATAATTTAGTTGCGGAAGCTTCATTCATGTGCGTGTTCGGTTCTTTCGCCAAGCTTGATCGCCATCCAAAAGTTTTTTCTTAGATACCTATTGTTTTGGTCAAAAATCAGGCTAAGATAATGCAACCAAATCTTTTGTTGTGAGGTGTGATGCTTGGATCAATGATCAAATGTATGAATAACTTGCAAAATGAAATGAACAAGTGACACAAGGATTTATACGAGGAAAAAGCCCTTGATCAAGGGTTGATCTCCGGCATAAAAAACCTCGGGTGATGGAAACTACCGATCACCAACTATAATTAAACATACGATTGTTACAACTCGGGATGATAATAAGCTTGTTACAAGGATCACTATAGTGCAATGTGTATGAAATCTCCAATGAACTGTTGAGAGTTGTTTCGAGTGTGTGTGTTTGCTTAATTGTTCCAACTCAAGCTTGTTATCCCCTTTTAAAAATAGAAATAACTTAAATAACTAACAACCCGAAAAATGTGCAAGTTTCCCATGATCTCCATAACGTTCACGAAGCCATGCACGTATGGAATATTGAGGGCATATTCCCTAAGAATATCGGCAAGACCAAGTCCAATGCGTATACTCCTGCAAAATAAGCTTAAACATAGTGAAGGAAACCGTTAGTATAAGGATAACAATGAGGATCCTGGATCCTGATCCTGCAATGTCTTCTGAGGATCCTTAATTCAAACAGAACTGAGGATCCGTGATCCTGGCAGTACTTGAGGATCCGTGATCCTTAGGTTTAGAAAATCTATCCCTAACAATTGCCCCCAAAATATGAGGAGTAAAATGTAAATTAACGAGTCGTATTTTTAATCTTATCTGCAACTGACTAACGGATATATAGCCGTTAGGATCGAACTAGCCGTTGCTGATCATACGTCAGCGACATGACATCCTGCAGAACCATCATTATAAATCTGAGATTAGAGATAAGGATCGATAGGCATTTAAATTCGTGCGTTACTCCCTTTAAATCCTCATTCCAAGGCCGATCATGTACTTCTTTTCTCTTTCTCTCTTCATCTCCTTATTTTGATCTTCATCAAAATCTTTAGATCACCATGAAGCTACGATCCTCCCCCGCCAAGGATCACCAGAAAGATAGTCCTTTGAAAAGCCAAGGGATTATCAAAAATCCTTCGAAGGAACTCTGCTGCTTCACTGATCCGGAGATTGACCGGATTCGCCACTGTTTTCCGGCGGATACCGTCTTCAAGCCTTTCGACCCTTCTGCCAAGAGTGATTCTGTCTCGAACACCTGGGTTGCTTTTTCGGCCACCCCATTCCTAATAGGATTCTCCTATCCCTTCCCTGCCTTCACCCAATCCTTCTTTTCCCTCACTGGCATGTGCCATATCCAGGCCATGCCAATGATGTGGAGGGTTTTATATACCTTAGAGAACATCATTCAGCAGGAAGGCATAGAGTTGGGAATGTCAGAACTGGCTGAACTGTATAACCTTGTGAGCCATGGTTCACATCGCTTCTTATTCAAACACAAACCTGGGGATTCTCACCCAATCCTCAAGACCACAAAAAACGATACCAACTGGAAGAAGCGTTTCTTCTTTGTTAGGAGGGACTCTATCCCTGATGGGAAATATCTCCCCATAAAGTGGACAACCCATGGTAGGATATAGGATCCTTATAGAAGGATCATAGGATGATTCTATTTCTGTTGAGGATAACTGATCCTTTTCTGTTTTTTTATGCAGCTATCTCAGTCTCTCATATCATTCAATCACCTGCAACTAAAGAAAGGATCGCTACTTTTTGGAGCCTTGATCCTGCAGTTAGATCATTTCAAGCAAACACAAAGGATTCACAAGAAGTATCCTTCAGTTTAGTCACAATGTCAAGTAAGTGTTTAAATTTATGTATGAGTAAATAAATATAGATTAAGGATACTTATCTGTTATTTGTCCTTCGTAGGTGTTGGAAAATCCTCAAAGTCAGCCACTCACTTCAGCGTCACTGATCTTGATGTTTTCTCAGGCCGGTCTGGAAAAAAGAAATCTGCTACTAGCCCAATCGTTCCAATCCCTAAGCCTGTCACCTCCAAGGGCAAGGGAGGAAAGAAGAGGAATCGACTGAAGCTGATAATCTTGAAGGCCTACCCCTCATCCGTCATCAATTTGAAGAATACTTTGCTGATGTAAGGATCCCTGATCCTTAACTCTATCATGCCCATTTGAGGATAACTGATTCTAAATTGAATCCTTCTTTCTTTGCAGAAATTCGCTGAGATCCAGATGCTCTTTGATGCGTATGTTGAGGAGGCCGAGCAGAAAGAGCTGGACTTCCAGAAGATCTTCCTGGCTAAGGATCAAAACATCTCCAACCTCGAGAAAGAGCTTAATTTGGCAAAGAAGCAGGTGGTCATGGCCCAAATAACTGCTGATCAGGAGAAGAGAGAGGGAATGGAGGATGCCAAGCTCTCTACTGCCATTGCTATGTACAAGACCAAATTGCAGATGGCCCAGGAAGCTCAGTATCCTGGCTTTGACAGGACCAACTGGGACCAGGAGGGCTGGAAGGCTAGGCTGGCTGAGCTGGATGATGAAGAGGAGGCTATAGAGGTCTTGATGCTTGAGGCAAGCGGCAGCGGGGCTAAGGATCAGACTGGTGATGCTGGAACTGGAGGCGATGGTGATGGTGATGCAGCGAAGGTGTGAGCTGCAGAAATGGGCGATGATGGATTTATCTAGACGCGGTCGGAGCCCATTTTTTATAGTTTGGTAGTTGGTTTTTTGTTTGATGGTGTTTTTCTTGAACAATTGTTGGTCTGTACTTAAACAATAGTTTTTAGGTTTAAGGATCACCGATCCTTCAGACAATAGGTAGGATTACAAATGGTGGAGGGATCCTCTGTTTGGGGGATGAAGCCATCGTGATCCTGTCGTACTTTTATTCCAGCACTTAGACCTCGTTAACATGGACACCCTTTACCAACCCAAGTGGACGAGCCATGTTTTGCTGGTAGAAACTTGGGTTGGCAATTTTGACAACCTTTTAAGGGTTTAACTTTTGGTAAATAAAAGCTTAATCTTTTGACTATCTCATGTGTTATTACGTTTTTGAATACTTTATCTTTCAATTGTTATGATATACTTTGTTTGAATTCATAAGTAAAGAATAAAAGTTTACTAGATTATGTCAAAAAGTTTAGGATATGATCAAGGATCAAATATCCTATAATCGATTAATTCAAAAGAGTAGTGTAATTTAAGGATCATGTGCCTTGTTGTCAAAGAGTAAGGGTCACTTAGATAAAAAAAAATCAAAGTGATCAAGGATCATACCTAAGAATCCAAGTTAGGATCCTAAACCTTTAACATTTAAAATCAGGATAATCAAAAAACAGACCTTAATAAAAGGTTAGGATCAAGGATCCTTAGCTGTTTAACTTCAAAAACCTGAAATGGAACACAACTTGGGACTAAGCCAATATAAGAGAAGAGTTAGCAACTGGGGACAAGCCCAACAATTCTGGGGACAAGCCCAATATACTAGGGACAAGCCCAAAAAACTGGGGACAAGCCCAAATGTCACACCCCGATATTTCCACGTTTCACCGATGGGCCCGGTAGGGGAGTATCGTGACGTAGTTGATATCATCATAGTCAAACAACACAATATATAAATGTACAGCGGAAGCAAAAGATAAATATATTATAATCCGAATATAAAGTAATATCAAGTATTACAACGGAAAGTAAAGGATCCACAGGCGGATCTTAAAACATAAACATTGTTCAACAGACTTTAGACGCCTAGAACTTGCAAGATTCCTTATTAACGTCCTGAGCAGCTTCCAGCCTATTACGTACTTGTACCTGTCACTTAGACTTTTGAAATACGTCAGTTTTCACTGGTAAATACACTCAACCGACTCATTTGGAAATGTTTATGAAAATTGGTTTAGGTGCACAAGGCACGAAAATATGTTGACACATTGATTAAAATGCATAAGGCAAAATTAACCTTTTATACTTGGGACAAACTATATCTCATGTTATCAGTTTTACATAACTTGCTCTACATACGGGGCCCGGTTCTATGCCGGTTCAAGATTAACCGACACACCAATATTCCCTTATTGGGAATCCCATATTGGGTATAATTACTTAATAAGCATATAGCATCTGTCAGGTGTATGCCTACACCCCGTGCTTAGGTCGTGGCCATTGCATTTAATGAGTCAAGGATATCCAGGACACGGTCGCATTAATCCCCATTGTTTCAGTCAAGCAATACGAATTAAAACAAGTTATTTGGATTTCCCGACTTATTGGTCTTTGAATCCCATACCTGACCATGAGGTATTTATATTACCGTATCCCAAGCCCGTAAAAGGGAAAATAAGTTAAGAGTATTTACCTGAGCTAGCTCTTGTCTTAAATAGCAAGAATTTTAATAACTCAGGCGTATTCACTTAAGTAAGCGTAGGTACACTTTACCGGAAGGCTCTAGTCTGGAATGATGGTATAAATAACCAATTAGAATACTAACGGGTCTTTAATTAAGTCTAAACTTAGACCGGTTAGTTTTAAGGAAATATACGGTTCAAACGCATGATTAAGCGAAGACCGGAATAGAATGTGTTTTAGACCCAACAAGTATGAAGACTTGTATAAAATGGGTAAACTAAATACATTCTGGATTTTGAAATGAAAATGATAAGGCTTGACCCGTTTCGGCTAATTCATGGAAACTAGTTACATAAACTGAACCGAACGCGCAAGAGGCGTATCGGGTAACCATATGGGTCCTAAACAGGCTTCTTAAGTTAATATGCCTTATACATGTTGTGCTATCAGTAGGATACCTTCCATTACGCCCAAAACGAGTTTAATCTCAATATAAGCCCCGTAGGGGTATTTTGGTCATTTAAAAGATTATAAAAGAGATTAAATGAAGTTCTGAGATTCGGGTCCGAATACCTCAGTAAAATAACTTATTTTTAATAGGTCATATCATTTGGTAATAGGTCTTATATGACAAAATGGTTTTAAACCCAAACTATGCGTTTAATACGCGTAAAAAGTCATTTTAAGCGATTTCCGGGTTATACCGGAAATCTGAGTTTTCTGATCAGGTTATAAAGATCAAAATACTTTATTTATTATATAAAATCAGTAGTAATTGGATTGGTGTCAAAATATTATGTAGAACTCATTTTATGAACAAAAAGGGTATAATCGGTATTTACAGAATCGAGGCCATAACCATAGGTTATGAGCAGGTTAAAAATAATTAAAAATCTTCAAAAATTCCAAAATATTATATTACATCAGTGGGTAAAAGTTTTGGTGTCGAAAATTGGGTTTAGATAGGCTTTATGCTAATTGTGCCGTTTAATTACTAAAAGGCGTTATAATTACGCTAATGAGCATAACTCCTAATCTGGACCTCCAACTGATGTGAAATTTTAGGGACATGTTTATAATTTAGTAGCAAAGATTTATGTCCTTTCACATTTCTAAAATTCTCGTTTTATGGCCAAAATGGCATATTGGTCAACATTAGGCATTTAACGGAAACTCGGTCAATCAACGATCCAACCACAGAGGGTTATACTATCATGTAACCTGGTCCTAAGGAAACTCTAAGGCATTTCCAAACCATTCTAAATCGGGTCAGAACTGAAGTCAAAGCAAAAGTCAAAGTTTTTGCGACTATCGGTTCCGAACCGGGTCTAAACAGGAAATTGTCGGATCAAACAAGCCTAGATCAGTTCTTATACTTATTACCAAGTTATATGAGTGATAAAATAGGTTACATGCCTTCTACATTACTAATTACATGTTAATTTGCAAATTAAGCTTCTGTTGACTTTTTCTAAACAACTTTGACCCGACATTTGATCTAGTTAGAGTGGGAATCTGAGGGTGCCCTTTTAAGGGTTTATTGCCCACATAAATACCAACTTATAACTACCTTCAATTTGACTAATCACTGGACCATTAGTGATTAATCAATAAGTCAAACCTTAATTACGACGGTTTGACTTTTAAGCTAATAACTATGTAAAACTCAATTAAGGAAGATCAAGGATGCTTACCAAGGTCTAATGCACTACCAGGAATGCTTAGAGGATGACCTTGAGCTCCAGACATGATCAGATGATGAGTTGAGAAGGAATGATCAAAATAGCAAACAAAGGGGGCTTTATATAGTGTTCTTGATCCAACAAGATCATGACAAACAAGGCTAGGAGTGATCCCTGATCATTAACACATGTCCCTAAGCCCTAAAATTAGTAGGGGACGCGCATGGAAGTGAAAAAGGGTAATATATGTCGTTTGAATGGCTGAACAGACAAAAAAAACGAGTATCTGCATCTGGGCCAAGCTTACGGACCGTAAGGTCCAGAATGTTGAGGTCCGTAAGGACCTGGTCAGCCTGATACATCTTTCAAAAGCTGACAGTTCTAGCCCCTGCACCTCCAAATGCCATTTCCGACACATCCAAGGCCCGTTAAACCATTTTTAAGGCTCTACAATGATGCCTAAGTATGGGTAACATGAAACATGCTCAAAATTACGTCGGATGTCGGTTCGTTTGGTCGTACGGTCACGTTGTTCGGCTAATTACGACGAAACACGGACGGGCGCGAAAAACGATCCAAACGACACGACGAATGGAATTTTATCAAGCCAAACACTAGAATAAAATATTTTAGTGCTTACATAAATTTTTGGGTGTCCGGGGATATTCAGAATGTAAGATATGCGCGTAAACGCAAACTTGTGCGCTTTTTGACACTTTTAGTCCCTGCATGACTTAAAAGCTTATTTTTGCGCACCAAACACCTCTAAGCCTATATCTAAGCTATATTAAGGATAATTATGGTATGTTTATCTCATAGTCATATTCCGAAAGGTCCGATAACATACGAATCGGTATACTTTAGCAGTTTGACGCTTTAGGTCCTCCTAATGCGCACTTGCGTAACTCATCATTTAATAGCATTGAAGCCTCATCTAATTAATATTAGGCATTCTTGAAAGTATTATTAAACGTAATAATGCTTCGGGCTCGATAAAAGGTCATTCAGAGGTATAATTAAACATATTGACACTTTTAGTCCCTTATAGTTGCAAAGTTGTGCGTAACTTCACTTTTGGGAATAAAAGCCTTGGGTGGCCAATGATTGGCAATCTCGAGAGTATAATCAAATATCATGAGGCTCTCGGTTTGTTAAAAGGTCACTCAGAGGTAAGAATTAACATGTTGATGCTTTTAACCCTTTTCTGCGTAAACTTTCAATTACTTACATAAACGGCTACACTTGATTAACAAGTGGCTCATTTGTGAATATAAAACCGTAAAAGGTTATTTAGAAACTTATTTTAGGTATGATAATACTTCCAGTTCTTTCATAATCAAAGTTTTCGATTTTTCAAAAAATTAGTCCTTTAAATTCAACGTTTGACTTCATTAGGGTTTATTACACGTGTCAATACTTCATTGGACGTGATTTTTTTCGAGGTGTTACATCCTCACCCCCTTAAAAGAAATCTCGACCTCGAGATTTGCTTAAAGTAAAGGAAGTACTTTCTGTCGTATCATGGATTTAACTTCCATGGTATATTTGGGCCTCCAAGGGTATCCCAGTTGACCTATACAATAGGTGCATACTTTCTTTTGGAGCTTCTTAACCTGTCGATTCTCAATCGACATAGGTTGCTCATACAATCATAGATCTGCATATCATTATGTGACAGTGCTTTTCGGCTTATTGGCGAAACACATCCTTCAGTCACTAGTGTGCAATGTATTGCGAGCTCCGCCAAGCTCCTTAAATAGGTTTTAGCTTATAAGCTACTTGATCTTGATACATTCTATTTCCTTCGAATGATTCGATATATTCAGAGCTTGTCTAGCCTGATAATTCAACAAATTTGGCACACCCTTCCTAGGTGATATCTTTTGTTGAACTTTATTCTTTAACAAAAATTTAGGAGGGTTGCCACTATCATTAATTCTAGATTTTCTTCCGAATATTGGCAACTTACAGATGATTAGGGATTTGTATGATCTTATTCGTTGTTTCCAATGCAACTTTCAGATCTTTATAAGTGGACTTCTCAAAGTCTCGTCCATCCAACGGATGTTTTGATATTTCCATCTATACAAGGTCTTTAAAAGAGCAGTCTTGATGCTTATATATCAACTATTTTAGAAAAACTTATCTTAAGGTGAGATGGTTATTCTAACCACTGCTTAACTAATTTTAAGGAATAGCTAATCTTTGTCATTAGTCGAACAAATCGACGATCCTGGGCAGCCAATGGCGATTCTTAATCGTTGCCTAATTAGGGTTGCGGTAAACAATGCATAAGCAAAATGAACCATCTTTCTTAATTAACTATACTGAATTCTCAGGATATTGAGTTAGACTATATGAACCCTCTATTTTAAAACTTAGTTAATTAGGGTTTCGATTCTCCCAATGATGGTACTAGCCGTCTTGGAGATTTCATAATAATGCAGCCCTAAATGGGATATAAATCTTAACTCTATTTGCCTCTCAGGAAGGAAACAAGGTAAACTTAGGGGAAGATAATCAAGATACAAGGAGGTTACAGAGATTTTTCCAAATCTCAGGCTCCAGTTCATCCATCTTTGCTTGTGTCAATTAAGTGACACATTTATGTTACGAGTCCACGAATTCTTTAATCGGGAATATTTACTTGGACAATTTCATTCTGGATATCTTCTTTGAATACCATTAGTTGACTTTAGTACCATATGACCATCGGAATATCTTTTTGGTCCCATGCATTAAACCTCCATACTGATCAGGCATGGAAGCAATCTATGGGACTTATTAAGATACATCAATCCTCATGTGGCACTTTTGTCATACCATTTGGTATTCGCAATCTATAGAGATCAAAGAGATATCAATTATATGTGCTGACGCACTTCCTCTATAGAGAGGATACTTCTAAAATTTTACGATTGAAGGTTTCTGACGGGAACAGAAGAAATGGTTCTTATGATTTCGCCTGTAAGTTTTTTCCTTACACTTAATGTATGGGGTTATTATGGAAAAATTTCTAAAAGGGTTGCTAAGCTTATGGTCTTATGAGAGACTTAAGCAGCACCTGCACCCAAACATAACTTTTAGCAATAAATCACAATAAGGGATTTATCCGGTGTCATTATCAATGTGAACTGCCTCTAATCATTTATCAGGAGGGTTAAACACCTCCATTCTTAATCCTTTCAAACTTAGCTGCAAAAATCTTCGACAGATTTTTGGACAGACTCAACTTTAACTGGTTGTTTCTTAATCTATATAACGTGAGTAGCTGAGGTAGATCCATAATGGGTTTACAATAAGCAGGCTTTGAAACCTTAATGTGCCCTCTTGAGTATTCATTTGAGAGCTTCCAGCTTTGGCCTTCTTAGCCTTTCCAGGCTGCTTGGTTTATCTGGCCGAGCAGTAATAATTTATTTAATTGTAGTGAATTGTCGAACTTGATGATTAAATAGCCATGGTACAAATAAACCATATAGGCCAATAGATAGTATTTAATTTATTCGATTATGTTTTGCCTAGGTTTTTAAATAAACCATCTTTGGCGTTTAAACAGAATATAATTCTTCATATTTATTAGACAGGGGACATAAGTCACGACTGTCAATGTCGTACCGACATTTTATATAGCATAAGGGCTTGTCCCAAGGACTTTTTGATGGCACAGAGGCCTTGTCACTAGGGAAATTTTAAAACATAATCAATGATTCCTTTGGATTGGAAAATTTCATAATTCATTGTCTTGACAAGAAGTTATGAAATAAAACTATCTTTTCATGTATACATCTTTGCCCGTAGGTATACATCCCAAATGGATGTTTTGAAGTTTCATCATGCTCGACTCTTATTAGCCATGATTCCTATTGATCATTTAGGCTAAACAAGGGGTTTGGAAAATTCCTAATATAAAGACGACAAGTGTGATTTTATCGCCTTACTGTTGCCAGGAGTGTTAACATATTTACAATGTTACAAGGATTTGAATCCTTTGAATAGGTTCTACCATCTTGGCCTCGTCTGGAATGACATATAGGCTAGGTCGTACCTTTAAGATTCTTTTTAATATGTATACTGGCAGGAAAGGAAGGATATTTATTTTATTCAGGATTTTTATCATAAATCCTAATTTACAAGTTAATAATAGCACAAATGGCCTAGTCGCGTAGACAAGTTTAATTTATAAGCCATTATTTCAGAGAATCGAGGCATTAAGGTTTGAATCAAAGTTCATTACCTTTTCTTGACAGGGAGTTGTAAGCTACCACTGTCTTTAGTCTCAAAGGACGTTAGTTATAGCCCGTAGGCATTTCCCTTCTAAGGGATGTTTATGGTATGATCATCTTTTCAGATGTTATTAGTCGAGATCGTATGGATCCTACCAACTATTATGTTTGGACGTATTCCAATATCTTTAGACAGGGGTCAAAGACCACCACTGTCGTTGTCTTATTGACAACAAGTTTAGCCCGTAGGCACTTCATCACTAATGGATGTTTATAATATGATCATCGTATTAGATGATATTAGTCATGATCACATTGATCATATAGACTAATAGGCTTGAGCATAGCTCACCACCATAGACAAGGAATCATAAAGATCAAAATGTCAATGTCTCAAATGGACAATACATTATAGCCCGTAGGCAAAACATCACTAGGATGTTATATGATATTAGTCATGATCACATTGATCATATAGACTATTAGGCTTGAGCATAGCTCACCACCTTAGACAAGGAATCATAAAGATCACAATGTCAGTGTCTCAAATGGACAATACATTATAGCCCGTAGGCGAAACATCACTAAAGGATGATTATTTCAAATAAGGGAATTTAGATTAACCCCCTTTTTAAAGATGGCCTGTGTGACTTTAACGATTCACAGTTTACCAAAAATGTTAACATACTTACAGATGTTAACAGGGATTGGAATCTTTTAGATAACGCAGAACAATCCTAACTTGAAATGTTAATAAGGATCTGAACCTAAATTGAGGAACTGCCATCTTGGCCGGGTCTTAATAATGACCCGAGGCTAGGTCTTGTCCTTTTTAGATTTTGCCATTTTATTATAATGGTAGATCTTATAAAAAGAATGTTATTTTTTATTTATTTCATATTTCATGTTTAGAATGAAAGTTTAAATTTAATCATTCCACTATATAAAAAATAAAAGTACAGAGTTGCCCTAAGCGGGACTTGAAAGGAATAATGTTGTCCTCGAAGGAACTAAAAGATAAATATGTCCTTATAAGGACTATTAAGGAAACGATCTTCAGCAAGAGGAGTTTCTTCTTCATTTTATTTCTGAATGTTCTCTCCCTGGATGCTCGTTTCATTCTAGCCGCGGTACGAAGCTCAGCATTTCAAGGCTCTGGATGTGGAGAATTTCTATTACAGCTTCTTCGCTTGGCGATGTATATATAAAAATTTGGAAGCAAAAATTTCCAGATTAGGATTGAGAGTATTCCTATGTTAAGTCTAGACTCAGAAGGTCAAGGAATGTGCTAATGTGTCATTGAGATTAAACACAAAAAGGCTAGTGTTTAATTCACTCAATGTTGGCTCTGATACCAACCTGTCACACCCCGATATTTCCACGTTTCACCGATGGGCCCGGTAGGGGAGTATCGTGACGTAGTTGATATCATCATAGTCAAACAACACAATATATAAATGCACAGCGGAAGCAAACAAAACATAATTTAAACGGGCCGATTAAAATTCAATTAACCATCATACGATGGAAGATTTAATGCCCGATCAAGCGGTATTTTATATACCGTACCCCAAGCCCGAATAGGGAAAATAAGTTAAAAGTATTTACCTGAGCTAAATATAAATTCAATCCCAGCCGTATATCAATTCAGCAAGTACAGATAGCTTTTACTGGGCTCCTAATCTGGAACGAAGGTTTTTAATAACCTATTAGAATCCTAACGGGTCTTTAATTAAGTCTTGACTTAGACCGGTTACTTTTCAAAAGGAAGATATACGGTTCAAACGCATGATTAAGCGAAGACCGGAATAGAATGTGTTTTAGACCCAACAAGTATGAAGACTTGTATAAAATGGGTAAACTAAATACATTCTGGATTTTGAAATGAAAATGATAAGGTTTGACCCGTTTCGGCTAATTCATGGAAACTAGTTACATAAACTGAACCGAACGCACAAGAGGCGTATCGGGTAACTATATGGGTCCTAAACAGGTTTCTTAAGTTAATATGCCTTATACATGTTGTGATATCAGTAGGATACCTTCCATTATGCCCAAAACGAGTTTAATCTCAATATAAGCCCCGTAGGGGTATTTTGGTCATTTAAAAGATTATAAAAGAGATTAAATGAAGTTCTGAGATTCGGGTCTGAATACCTCAGTAAAATAACTTATTTTTAATAGGTCATATCAGTTGGTAATAGGTCTTATATGACAAAATGGTTTTAAACCCAAACTATGAGTTTAATACGCGTAAAAAGTCATTTTAAGCGATTTCCGGGTTATACCGGAAATCTGAGTTTTCTGATTAGGTTATAAAGTTCAAAATACTTTATTTATTATATAAAATCAGTAGTAATTGGATTGGTGTCAAAATATTATGTAGAACTCATTTTATGAACAAAAAGGGTATAATCGGTATTTACCGAATCGAGGCCATAACCGTAGGTTATGAGCAGGTTAAAAATAATTAAAAATCTTCAAAAATTCCAAAATATTATATTACATCAGTGGGTAAAAGTTTTGGTGTCGAAAATTGGGTTTAGATAGGCGTTATGCTAATTGCGCCGTTTAATTACTAAAAGGCGTTATAATTACGCTAATGAGCATAACTCCTAATCTGGACCTCCAACTGATGTGAAATTTTAGGGACATGTTTATAATTTAGTAGCAAAGATTTATGTCCTTTCACATTTCTAAAATTCTCGTTTTATGGCCAAAATGGCATATTGGTCAACATTAGGCATTTAACGGAAACTTGTAAACGAATCGGTCAATCAACGATCCAACCAAAGAGGGTTATACTATCGTACAACCTGGTCCTAAGGAAACTCTAAGGCATTTCCAAACCCTTCTAAATCGGGTCAGAACTGAAGTCAAAGCAAAAGTCAAAGTTTTGCGACTTTCGGTTCCGAACCGGGTCTAAACAGGAAATTGTCGGATCAAACAAACCTAGATCAGTTCTTATACTTATTACCAAGTTATATGAGTGATAAAATAGGTTACATGCCTTCTACATTACTAATTACATGTTAATTTGCAAATTAAGCTTCTCTTGACTTTTTCTAAACAACTTTGACCCGACATTTGATCTAGTTAGAGTGGGAATCTGAGGGTGCCTTTTTAAGGGTTTATTGCCCACATAAATACCAACTTATAACTACCTTCAATTTGACTAATCACTGGACCATTAGTGATTAATCAATAAGTCGAATGTCGGTTCGTTTGGTCGTACGGTCACGTTGTTCGGCTAATTATGACGAAACACGGACGGGCGCGAAAAACGATCCAAACGACACGACGAATGGAATTTTATCAAGCCAAACACTAGAATAAAATATTTTAGTGCTTACATAAATTTTTGGGTGTCCGGGGATATTCAGAATGTAAGATATGCGCGTAAACGCAAACTTGTGCGCTTTTTGACACTTTTAGTCCCTGCATTACTTAAAAGCTTATTTTTGCGCACCAAACACCTTTAAGCCTATATCTAAGCTATATTAAGGATAATTATGGTATGTTTATCTCATGTTCATATTCCGGAAGGTCCGATAACATACGAATCGGTATACTTTAGCAGTTTGACGCTTTAGGTCCTTCTAATGCGCACTTGCGTAACTCATCATTTAATAGCATTGAAGCCTCATCTAATTAATATTAGGAATTCTTGAAAGTATTATTAAACATCATAATGCTTCGGGCTCGATAAAAGGTCATTCATAGGTATAATTAAACATATTGACACTTTTAGTACCTTATACTTGCAAAGTTGTGCGTAACTTCACTTTTGGGCATAAAAGCCTTGGGTGGCTAATGATTGGCAATCCCGAGAGTATAATCAAATATCATGAGGCTCTTGGTTTGTTAAAAGGTCACTCAGAGGTAAGAATTAACATGTTGACGCTTTTAACCCTTTTCTGCGCAAACTTTCAATTACTTACATAAACGGCTACACTTGATTAACAAGTGGCTCATTTGTGAATATAAAACCGTAAAAGGTTATTTAGAAAATTATTTTAGGTATGATAATACTTCCAGTTCTTTCATAATCAAATCTTTCGATTTTTCGAAAAATTAGTCCCTTAAATTCAACGTTTGACTTCATTAGGGTTTATTACACGTGTCAATACTTCATTGGAAGTGATCTTTTTCGAGGTGTTACACCAAAGGATCTTGTGTAAACTGGAGTATGACCCTCACTGGCGACTATCCAAACTTAGTGACATGAAAATGCCAAAACCTTAGCTAACGTGAGAACGTTAGAAACCTTAGGAACAGATGTATGGTACATCTACCATTATACGTAGGATCCTGAATACAACCAGTACAATGAAATTGTCAGCCCCTAAAGCGGGTACTGGTCCCATTGCCTTGAACTGCACCAGGATTATCGTGCGCTACTGGCGAATCTGGGGACAGGCCCAAAAACTGGGGACTAGCCCAAATAACTGGGGTCAAGCCCAAATAACTGGAAACTTCTGTGGATACTCAATCCTTTGTTAAGGATATGTCAACCTTCTTCAAAACTCAGAACTAAGTGAAAGAAGGATGAAGGATGAAGGATCCATGATCCTTCTCCTTGTATATAAGATAATTAAAGAATTAAAAAGATTAAAATTAGATCATTACCAGAATGAGGATCATCTATCCTCTAAGGATCCTTCGAGGATATCGGCCATGAATGTTGCTAAGGATCCTGAATCCTTATTACATGAAGTATTTCTTCAAGTGGACAACATTCCAAGCTCTTGGTAGTAAATCACCTTCCATTGTTAGCAATCGATATGCCCCCTTTCCTGCCTCATCTTCAATCAGGTAGGGGCCTTCCCACTTTGGTGCCAACTTTCCGTCAGTAGGATTTGTGGTATTCTGAAATGCTTTCCTCAATACCATATCACCAACTTGGAACTTCCTGATCCTGACATTCTTATTGTAGGCTCCAACCATCCTTTGTTGATAACTAGCCATCCTTATCCTTGCCAAATCCCTGAGTTCTTCTATGGTATCCAAGTCTTGAACCAAGTTTTCAGCATTTCCTTCAGGATCACGGATGCTTGTTCTTGCAGTAGGAACCACCATCTCTGTAGGTAGTTCTTCTGCCCACTTTCCTTTCTTGGATCCAAGCTTCTTCTTCAAGTTGTTGATGATGATCTTGTTGGATGATTCTGCTTGACCATTAGCTTGTGGGTGGACTGGTGTTGATGCTATCATCTTAATCCCCCAGCTGTCACAAAAGTTAGTAGTTCTACTCCCAATAAATTGGGATCCATTATCACAAACAATTTCAGAAGGAATACCAAATCTAGTAATGATATTTCTTTTAATAAAGGATATCACTTCTTTCTCTCTGACTTGAGCAAAGGATTCAGCCTCTATCCACTTAGAGAAGTAATCAGTCATGGCAAGCATGAATACATTTCCTTCTGGTGCTTTGGGAAGTTTACCAACTATATCCATTCCCCATCTCATGAATGGCCAAGAAGAGGATATAGGATGCAGGAGCTCTGCTGGCTGATGAAGGATATTACTATATCTCTGACAAGGATCACACTTCTTGGCATAATCCACAGCATCCTTCTTCATTGTAGGCCAATAATATCCTGTCCAAAGGATCCTTGAGAACAATGCCCTGCCCCCAGTGTGCTTTCCACAATCTCCTTCATGAAAATCCTTTAGGACTTCTTGAATTTCAGGATCCTCTATGCACCTTAGATATGGACCTGCAAGAGATTGTTTATATAACATGTCATTTAATATTGTAAATTGGGATACCTTGATTTTGAAAGCCCTGGGGTTTTCTCCTGTAGGAATCTCTCCATGTTGTATATATCTCATGATTGGAAGGATCCATGATCCTGAATGAGACTGTGCACCATCACTAGGAACCATTGTAGAATCCTCTTCTATCTCCATAGTTATGTGATCCTCAATAGCAGGAGCCAAAATATGGATGATAGGGATCTTGATATCCTCCGAAATTTTCAATGATGATCCAAGATTGGCCAATGCATCAGCTTCTGCATTTTCTTCCCTAGGTACCTGTGTCAAACTAAAAGAAACAAAAGAGAGTGCCAATTCCTTGACTATCTCTAGGTATTTGATTAGCTTTTCACCTTTAACAGCATTGGATCCATTAAAGTGAATAGTAATTAATAATGAATCTACATGTACCTCAAGATACCTGATCCTCGTATGCTTGGCAATTTGCAAACCAACTATCAAGGCCTCATATTCAGCCTCATTATTAGTAGTTTGAAACTCACAAGCTATTGAGTGGGGTATTATGTCCCCCTGTGGCGATTTTAGTAGTATTCCAAGTCCTGTTCTTTTGACATTAGAGGCTCCATCAGTGAAGAGTATCCAAGGATCCTTAGTCTCTTCAAGCTGCTGAACTTCTAACTCAGCTTCTCTTTGTAAATCACTACTAAAATCTGCCACAAAGTCAGCTAAGGCTTGAGATTTAATGGCAGTCCTTGGTTCATATCTTATATCATAAGCACTAAGCTTCACTGCCCATTTAGCCATCCTTCCTGACATTTCAGGTTTCCTGAGAACATTCTTAATTGGAAAGTTAGTCTTGACAATAATGACATGAGTTTCAAAATAATGTCTTAGTTTAGTAGATGCCATAATCAAAGCAAGGATAAGTTTTTCTAAATGTGAATACCTGGATTCAGCATCAAGCAAACTCTTACTTACATAATAAACAGGATGTTGTGTATCTTCGTGATCCTTAACAAGGACCGCACTTACTACTTTAGAGGATACCGCTAGATATAAGGATAATACATCCCCTTTTTCTGGTTTCATCAAGGCAGGAACTGAGGATAGGTAATCCTTAAGGGCTTTGAGAGCATTTTCATGCTTTTCAGTCCATTCAAATTTCTTGTTCTTTCTCAAAATGTCATAGAATTCCTTGCACTTTTCAGATGACTTTGATATGAACCTATTCAAGGCTGCGATCCTCCCTGTCAACCTTTGCACATCCTTGGAATTGGCAGGAGATTTGATATTCACAATAACCTTAATTTGCTCTGGACTTGCTTCTATGCCTCTTTTTGTTACCATGTAACCTAGGAACTTCCTTGCTTTAACACCAAAGTGACACTTTGAAGGATTCAGCTTCATATTGAATTTGTCAAGGATATTGAATGCTTCCTCCAAGTCTCTAAGGTGATCATCAGCTCTCTCTTGGACTTAACCACCATGTCGTCTATATAGACTTCCATAGTGTGTCCAATTTGTTCCTTAAACATCATATTGACTAGCCTTTGATAAGTAGCACCTGCATTCCTTAGTCCAAATGGCATAGCAATATAACAATAGATACCAGTTGGGGTCATAAAGGCTGTATCCTCTTGGTCAGATGGTTCCATCTGAATTTGTTGAAATCCAGATGAAGCATCCATAAAAGTCAACAATTCATGACCCGCGGTAGCATCCACCATGGAATCTATGTGGGGCAATGGGAAAGGATCCTTGGGACATGCCTTGTTTAAATCAGTGAAATCGACACATACCCTCCACTTTCCATTTTTCTTTTGAACAACAACCACATTGGCTAACCACCTTGGATACTTGACCTCTCTAATCATACCTGCTCGGAGTAATTTGTCTACCTCCTCCTGGATAATAGCATTCCTCTCAGGTGCAAACTTCCTCCTCTTCTGATGTATGGGCTTGAATGACCTGTCAATGCCAAGCTTATGAGTAATTATATCTTTAGAGATACCTGTCATGTCTTCATGCTTCCAGGAAAAGGTAGTTTTTCTCCTCTTAAGGAAGGATACTAGATCCCGTTCAATGTTGCTAAGGATCCCTGATCCTATGAAGAATTTAGATTCAGGATCATCAGGATCCATAAGGGTATCTTTCACATCTTGTTCTCTTGCCTCCAAGACGTCTCTTGGAGGATACTTTAGTTGCTATTGCTCCCTTGGTCTTGAGGCTGGCTTCATTGATGAGGTGTAGCAATTCTTTGCTTCTTGTTGATCACTCTCAATCTTTATCACCCCCCATGGACTAGGAAGCTTCACACATTGATGATATGTAGATGCAACTGCCTTCATGTCATGTATCCATGGCCTGCCAAGGATAACATTGCAACAGGATAAGCAATCTATTACACAAATTTTTTTTATAAGAATGAAGTCCTTCAATGTAGATGGGAAGTTTAATGTCCCCCAATGTATTCTTGGTTTCTCCGCTGAATCCCACAAGAACTGAGGATCTTGGGACAATATCTGATTCAAGGATGTTCATTTTCTTGAGAACATCAAGCTGAATGATGTTCACCGAGCTTCCTCCATCGATTAGGATCCTGCGAACAAAATGGTTAGAAATGAACAAAGTAATGACAAGACCATCATGATGAGGATCCTGAACATCAACACGATCATCCTCATCAAAAGTTATGACTTTCTCCTACGTGACAGTAGAGGTCCGGATGGGTCTACTGTCACACAAATGTCCCCATTATCATTATCCATCTTGGTCTCCTTGGCATATCTTTTGGCTGCTGAAAAGGAAGTACCACAAATGTCTGATCCACCAGATATGAAGTTTATAACTTGTGCATCCGTCGGAGGAGCAGGAGCTCTTTCTGGAACCTTTTCAAGATCCTGGATCCTTGATTTTTTTCTTCCCAAAAGCTCCTTCAAGTGCCCCTTGCTTAACAAGTAACCAATTTCTTTTCTAAGTGCAATATATTCTTCAGTGATATGTCCGAAATCCTCATGATATGCACACCATTTGGATTTGTCTTTTGTTGCAGCTGGTTTGTCACTTTTCTGGGCCATCTTGCTTTCTCACCTAAATTCTGCATTGCAAGAATTAGTTCATTGTTATCAACAGAAAAACAATATTCAGAAATGGGAGGATAATCCTCATCATCCTCTTCCTGTTCTACTGCATGCACGTTCTGGTTGTCAGACTTGTTGTAAGATTTGGACTTGTTGTTCCTGAAGTAGGATCCTTGTTTCTCCTGCTTCGAGGATCCTGCCAGTCTTTCCTGGATCCTTTTATCATCCTCTAGTCGGATGAATCTAAGGGCCCTGGTTCTTACCTCATCAAGATTCCTGCATGGGGTCATGACAAGATCATCATAGAATAATGAATCCCTAAGTAAACCCATTTTAAAGGCTTCCACAGCCGTAGCAATATCCAGATTAGGAATATCTAAGGATTCTTTACTAAACTTAGTGATATAATCTCTAAGTGATTCATTTTGACCTTGTGTTACCCTATATGGATCACTAGTTAAACGTTCAAATTTTCTACTACTTGAGAATTGGCTATTAAACAGATTAACTAGATTAGCAAATGAAGTAATAGAGTAAGGGGGAAGACTTAGCAGCCATTTAAGAGCTGGTCCTGTGAGTGTGGATCCAAAACCCTTGCATAGACATGCTTCTTTTAACCTCCCAGGAATTGGATTGATCTCCATCCTTTCTCTGTACTGAGCTACATGCTCCTCTGGATCCGTTGAACCATCATATAACTTCATGGTTGGTATTTGGAACCTCTTTGGAATTTCTGCATCACAAATGGGTGGTGCAAAGCGAGATATCATGTGGCTTCCATCTGCAATTTCAGGAATGGGCTTAAGCACTCCTGGAACGCTGGATATCATATCCTTTAGTTTTTGTAACTCCCTAGCCATAGCTTGACTGATACCTGTATCCTGCACAAAGCCATGGTTAGTGTTATAAGAATTGTTCAAAGTGTTACCTCCCGGAGGATTCAAGTTTGGAATCCCAGATGTGAATCCATATTGACGAGATTCTGGTATGACTGAAGGACCAGAAGAAGCAATGGTCTGCATTGGAATGAAGTCTCCTTGATGAACATCTGAACTTGAGGGCTGCACGCTTCTTAAGAATCCCTGATCCTGAAAGATGTTGGATCCTTGATGTGCCGTGACTAGGGGTCTTGGAGGATAATCCATGGATCTGTGAACCTGAGATGAGGATCCTTGAACCTGAAAGGATCCTTGAACCTGAGAGGATCCTTGAACCTAAGAGGATCCTTGAACCTGAGAGGATCCTTGAACCAGAGAGGATCCTTGAACCATGTGCGTCCCCATATATCCTCCTGAGCTAACGAAGGATCCCTGTTGCTGGAGAGAGGATCCTGAAGGCTGGAAACAGGACCCTGAAGGCTGGAAGTGAGACCCTAAAGCCTGACTCATAGTTGTTGATCCATAAAGCCTTCCCAATGGTCCACTCTGGTACTGGATGTCCGGAGCTGCAGATTGCAGGGCGGTTATAGCTGGAGTGTCGAAATCCAGTGATCTAGGGGTATCAGAGGAGAGTGATCCTCCCCCGATTTCTTTTGTTTCTTGATGTCACCAATCTCCCGGAGGATCCTTTCGTTGGTTTTATCCTGCTCTTGTATGTGATCCCTCATCTGCAAAATCAAAGTAAAAAGATCATTGTTAGTAGGGTTAGAAGAAACAGTAGA
The DNA here is from genome assembly GCA_030545235.1 of Helianthus tuberosus. Taxonomy (NCBI): domain Eukaryota; kingdom Viridiplantae; phylum Streptophyta; class Magnoliopsida; order Asterales; family Asteraceae; genus Helianthus; species Helianthus tuberosus. The sequence goes on along the minus strand of CM060452.1, from coordinate 70,420,847 downwards.
AGTTGGTGGTTTTGGGAAAATGAAGCTTTGTCTCTTTGCAGCATTTTCAGCATTCTTCTGGGATCCAAAAGGTGGTGGAGGCAAAGGTGGAATGCCCTGTGAAGAAGTGACTGCCGGCATAGAGCTTTAAGTGTTCTTTGCTGAAGAAGCCATCTGGTTGAAGATAGTGAACCGAAACGAACACAATGAACAAAATTTTTCAGAAATGAAGCACCAATTGCCCCACGGTGGGCGCCAAACTATTTTGGTCAAAAATCAGGCTATGATAATGCAACCAAATTGTTTTGGTCAAAAATCAAGCAATGACAATGTAACCAAACTTTCTGTTGTGAGGTATGATGCTTGAATTGATGAACAATAATAAGGATCACTATGAAGTATGATGAACCAATGACACGAAGATTTATACGGGGAAAAATCCCTTGATCAAGAGTTGATCTCCGGCACAAAAAACCCCGGGTGATGGAAACTACCGATCACCAACTTAAATTAAACAAACAATCTGTTAAAACTTCGGATGATAACGAGCTAAGTACAAGGATCACTATAGTGTATCGTGTAAAAATGTATGAAAAATGCTAAGTGTTTTGTCGAGAGCTGATGAGAGCGGTTGTATGAGTGTGTGTGTAGCCAAAAATAGCCAAGTGTTTCTAAATTAGCTCGCCACCCCCTTTAAATTAGAAAATATCTAGCCTAACTAACATTCCGCAAATGGTGCAAGTCCTCCACGACTCCACAACGTCCATTTCTGACCAAGCACGTGCGGAATAGACTGAGAATATTCTCCAGGAATGTCGCCAAGACTAAGTCCAAGTTGATATTCCTGCAAAACATTTATGAATTCAAAATAGACAATCGTTAGTACAGGGATCCTTGAAGTGATCCATGATCCTGATCCTGCAACACTTCTGAGGATCACTGCTTCAGACAGAATTGAGGATCACTAAATCCAACAGTAAATAAGGATCTCTGGTCATTTAGAAATCCACCCCTAACAATTGCCCCCAAAATATAAGGAGTAAATATGTAAATAAATGAGTTATATTTTGTTCTTATCCGTAACGAATTAATCAGATAACTAGCCGTTAGAGTCGGACTAGCCGTTACGATCATGACGTCAGTGAGATGACTACCCTACAGAATCATCATTATAAATAAGAGTTAGAGATAGGGATCATTTCACATTTAAGTTCAAGAGAACTCCCTTTAAATTCTGCTCCGACGATCAAGCAGGTAACTCTTTTCCTTTCTCCTTTCTCATGTTCTGCCCTTCTTTCTTTATCATCATCTCGTTTAAAAATGATGCTCCGAAGCTCACCGGGAAAGGATCACAAAAAGAACAGCCCCTTAAAGAGTCAAGGGATCATCAAAGATTCCGCAAAAGAACGCTGTTGTTTCACCGATGCACAAATTGATAGAATCCGCCACTGTTTTCCAGCAAATACTGTTATCAAATCCTTTGACCCCACTGCTCTTAGTGACTACATCTCTGAAACTTGGGTAGCTTTCCCAGTTACACCTTTCACCATAGGATATACCTATCCTTTTCCAGACCTTACCCAATCCTTTTTCTCCCTTACCGGCATCTGCTACATCCAAGCTATGCCGATGATCTGGAGGGTCCTATATACCCTTGAAAGGATCATCGAGCAGGAAGGGATTGACCTAGGAATGTCGGAGTTGGCTGAGATGTATGATCTCACAACGTTTGGATCCCACCGATATCTATTCAAGCGTAAACCCGGAGAAGAACATCCCATCTTTAAGGCTACTAAAAATGATACCAACTGGAAACAGCGGTTCTTCTTCGTCAGAAGGGATTCTATCCCGGATGGAAAGGATTTGCCAAAGAAATGGAGCACTCATGGTAGGATAGGAGGATCCTTAGAAGGATCACTAAGTAAGCTCATTCTGATAATGATTACTAATATGCTTTTGTTTCTTTTTGTACAGCTATCACATTCTCGCATATTATTCCTTCAGCTGCCACCAAGGGGAGACTTGCTGCCTTTAGAAAGCTTGATCCTGAAACAAGATCATTCAAGACAACCACCCAGGATTCACAAGAGGTATCCTCAACCTCTGTCACCATGTCAAGTAAGTATCCTGTTCTTTTTATATTCAAATGTTTAAATAAATAGTTATATATGAATAGAATAAGGACACTTATCTGTTTTGAGTGTGTAGGCGATGGAAAATCATCAAGATCCGCTTCCAAATTTAGTGTTACTGAGCTTAACGCCGTACGATCCAAGAAAAAATCTGCTGCTAGCCCCTCCGCTGTAATCCCCAAAGCTACCACTTCAAAGGGAAGAGGTGGCAAGAAAAGAAAAGCCTCTGAAGCTGAGGATCTGCAAGGTCTGCCCCTGATCCGTCACCAATTCCTTGAATACTTCAACGAGGTAAGGATCCTTGATCCAAGAAAAAATCTGCTGCTAGCCCCTCCGCTGTAATCCCCAAAGCTACCACTTCAAAGGGAAGAGGTGGCAAGAAAAGAAAAGCCTCTAAAGCTGAGGATCTGCAAGGTCTGCCCCTGATCCGTCACCAATTCCTTGAATACTTCAACGAGGTAAGGATCCTTGTCCCTGCTTTAGGTATCCAGCTTATTTGAGGATCACCTATTCTTGAACTGCTCTTTATCTTCTTTGCAGAAATTTGCTGAGATTGAAGACTATGTTGGGCATGTCGAGGAGTAGGACAAGAAGATTGCTGACCTCCAACAAGTCGCATTGCTCAAGGATCTCAAGATTGCGGACCTCCAAAAGGATCTCAAAGATGCCAAAGCTCAGATAGCTACAATCCTGATCAATTTCGATTATGAAAAGCACGAGATCACAGAGGATGCCAAGGTCTCCGCTGCCATAGCCATGTACAAGACCAAGCTCCAGATGGCTCAAGAAGCTCAGGATCCTGCCTTCGATAGGAGCAACTGGGATGTGGAAGGCTGGAAGGCTAGGCTGGCTGAATTGGAGGATGAAGTTGAGGCTGATGAGGTTCTGGCAATTGAGGCTAGTGGTAGTGGCAAGGATCATGGTGGTGGAGCTAGTGGAGCTGGAGATGGTGATGCAGCGAAGGTGTAGGCTGCTTGAATGGGCGATGAAGGACATTTCTAGACGTAGCCGGAGCCCATTTTTTTTAGTTTGGTTATGGTTTTTTGTTTTGATGATGTTTTGATAAACAATGGTTGGTCTGTACCTGAACAATAGTAATTAGGGTTGAGGATCATGGATGATCCTTTGAACAATAGGTAGGATTACAAATGGTGGAGGGATCCTCTGTTTGGGGGATGAAGCCATTGTGATCCTGCCGTCTTTAATTTCCTGCACTTGTTAGACCTACGAACAATGGACACCCTTTGCCAACCCATGTGGACGGGCCACATTTTGCTGGTAGAAACATGGGTTGGCAATTTTGACAACCTTAAAAGGGTTTAAAATTTTGTGAATAAAATGACTTTAACTTTTTGGCTATATCCTGTGTTGATATCCTTATTGTTATTTTATTTTTCAATCTATTGTGATGTTCATGTCGTTTAAACTCATCAAGTAAGGAAAAATTTTAGAAATATCCCTTAAGAGTTAAGGATATGATCAAGGATCACATAAAAATTATTTAAGAATCATAATCTCAGTTGTCAAAGGATAAGTGTCACTTAAATGCATAATGAATAAAATCAAAACAGTTAAGGATCATACCTGAGAATTCAAGTTAGGATCCTATCCTTCAACACTTAAAATTAGGATAACCCAAGATACAAACCTTAGTTGAAAGTGAGGGTCAAGAATCTTTGGTCATTTATCTTCACAAACCTGAAATAAGATATTACTTGGGACTGAGCCAATAAAAGATGAATGTTAGTGACTGGGGACAAGCCCAACAATTCTAGGGACAAGCCCAATATACTGGGGACAAGCCCAAAAGATAATTGGGGACAAGCCCAAAGGATAACTGGGGACAAGCCTAAAGGATCGTATGTAAACTGGAGTATGGCCCTTACTGGCGACTATCCAAACTTAGTGACATGAAAATGCCAAAACCTTAGCTAACGTGAAAACGTTAGAAACCTTAGGAACGGATGTATGGTACGTCTACCATTATACGTAGGATCCTGAATATAGCCAGTACAACGAAATTGTCAGCCCCTAAAGCGGGTACTGGTCCCATTGCCATGAACTATACCAGGATCATCGTACGCTACTGGCGAAACTGGGGACAGGCCCAAACTGGGGACTAGCCCAAATAACTGGGGTCAAGCCCAAATAACTGGGGTCAAACCCAAATAACTGGATACTTCTGTGGATACTCAACGCTTAGTTAAGGATGCATGAACCTTCAAAACTCAAAATCAAGTAAAAGGAGGATAAAGGACGCAGGATCCTTATCCTTGTAAGAGAATAAAAAGAATGAAATAGTTTAAGATTCGAATGTTACCAGAAAGAGGATCATCTGTCAGTGGGGATCCTTCAAGGATACTTGTCGGGTAAGGATCATGGATCATGATCACATGAAATATTTCTTCAAATGGACAGCATTCCAAGCTCTGGGTAGCAAATCACCCTCCATTGTTAGCAATCGATATGCCCCCTTTCCTGCTTCAGCTTCAATCAAATAGGGGCCTTCCCATTTTGGTTCTAGCTTTCCATCGGCAGGATTGGTGGTGTTTTGAAATGCTTTCCTTAATACCATATCTCCAATTTGGAATTTCCTGAGCCTGACATTTTTGTTGTAAGCTCCAGCCATTCTTTGTTGATAACTGGCCATCCTTATCCTTGCTAAATCCCTGATTTCTTCTATAGTATCCAAGTCTTGAATCAAGTTTTTAGCATTTTCTTCAGGATCACGAATGCTTGTTCTTGAAGTTGGAACCACCATCTCTGTAGGGATCACTGACTCTGCCCCAAATACCAAAGAAAATGGAGTTTGGCCTGTAGCATTCTTAGGAGTTCTCCTATCAGCCCAAAGCACATAAGGTAGTTCTTCTGCCCATTTTCCTTTCTTGGATCCACGCTTCTTCTTCAGATTGTTGATGATGATCTTATTGGATGACTCTGCCTGACCATTAGCTTGTGGATGGACTGGTGTTGATGTTATCATCTTAATCCCCCAACTGTCACAAAAGTTAGTGGTTCTACTCCCAATAAATTGGGATCCATTATCACAAATAATCTCAGAAGGGATGCCAAATCTAGTAATACTATTTCTTTTAATAAAGGATATAACTTCCTTTTCTCTGACTTGAGCAAAGGCTTCAGCCTCTATCCACTTAGAGAAGTAATCAGTCATAGCAAGCATGAATACTTTTCCACCAGGTACCTTAGGAAGCTTTCCAACTATATCCATTCCCCATCTCATGAATGGCCAAGAAGAGGATATAGGATGCAAGAGCTCTGCTGGTTGGTGAAGGATATTACTATGCCTCTGACAAGGATCACACTTCTTGGCATACTCCACAGCATCCTTCTTCATAGTGGGCCAATAGTATCCTGTCCTCAGGATCCTTGAAAATAATGCCCTGCCCCCAGTGTGTTTTCCACAATCTCCTTCATGGAAATCCTTTAGGACTTCTTGAATTTCAAGATCCTCAATGCATCTTAAATATGGTCCTGCAAGAGATCGTTTATACAATATATTATTTAATATTGTAAATTGAGATACCTTAATTTTGAAAGCCCTTGGGTTTTCTCCTGTAGGAATTTCTCCATATTGTATGTATTTCATGATTGGGAGTATCCATGATCTTGAATGAGATTGGGTATCATCACTAGGGATGATTGCAGAATCTTCTCCTATCTCCATAGCTACATGATCCTTGATAGCAGGGGTCAGGATTTGGATAATAGGGATCTCAATATCCTCAGGAATCTTCAAAGATGATCCTAGATTGGCTAATGCATTGACTTCTGCATTCTCTTCCCTTGGTACCTGTGTCAAACTAAAGGATACAAAAGAGAGTGCCAATTCTTTGACTATCTCCAAATATTTGATTAGCTTTTCACCTTTAACAACATAGGATCCATTAAAGTGATTAGTGATCAATAAAGAATCTACATGTACCTCAAGATACCTGATGCTCATGTGCTTTGCAATTTGCAAACCAGCTATCAAGGCTTCATACTCAGCCTCATTGTTGGTAGTTTGAAATTCACAAGCTTTGGAGTGGGGTATTATGTCCCCCTGTGGCGATTTTAGTAGTATTCCAAGCCCTGTTCCATTTACATTGGAGGATCCATCAGTAAACAGTATCCAAGGATCCTTGGTTTCTTCAAGCTGTTGGACTTCTAGTTCAGCTTCCTTTTGCAAATCACTACTGAAATCTGCCACAAAGTCAGCTAATGCTTGGGATTTAATGGCTGTCCTAGGCTCATATCTTATATCATATGCACTCAACTTCACTGCCCACTTAGCCATCCTTCCTGACATTTCAGGTTTCCTAAGAACATTCTTAATTGGGAAATTAGTTTTAACAATAATGGCATGAGTCTAAAAATAAGGTCTCAATTTAGTAGATGCCATAATTAATGCAAGGATAAGTTTTTCTAAATGTGAATACCTGGATTCAGCATCAAGTAAGCTCTTACTTACATAATAAACAGGATGTTGTGTACCTTGGTGATCCTTAACAAGGACCGCACTTACTGCTTTTGAGGATACCGCCAAGTATAAGGATAACACATCTCCCTTTTCTGGTTTCATCAAGGTTGGGGCTGAGGATAGGTAATCCTTAAGAGCTTTAAGGGCACTTTCATGCTTCTCAGTCCATTCAAATTTCTTGTTCTTTCTCAGGATGTCATAGAACTCCTTGCACTTTTCTGAGGATTTGGATATGAATCTGTTCAAGGCTGCGATCCTGCCAGTCAACCTTTTCACATCCTTAGCATTGGCAGGAGATTTGATATTCACAATAGCCTTAATTTGCTCTGGACTTGCTTCAATGCCCCTCTTTGTCACCATATATCCTAAGAATTTACCTGCCTTTACACCAAAATGACACTTAGAAGGATTAAGTTTCATATTATACTTATCAAGGATATTGAATGCTTCCTCCAAGTCTTTAAGGTGATCCTTAGCTCTTTTGGACTTAACCACCATGTCATCAATATAGACTTCCATAGTGTGTCCAATTTGGTCCTTGAACATCATATTGACTAGCCTTTGATAAGTAGCACCTGCATTCCTTAATCCAAATGGCTTAGCAATATAACAATATATACCAGTTGGGGTCATGAAGGTTGTATCCTCTTGATCGGATGGTTCCATCTGAATTTGTTGAAATCCAGATGAAGCATCCATAAAAGTTAACAACTCATGACCCGCGGTAGCATCCACCATGGAGTCAATGTGGGGTAATGGGAAAGGATCCTTGGGACATGCCTTGTTTAAATCCGTAAAATCGACACATACCCTCCACTTTCCATTTTTCTTTTGAACAACAACCACATTGGCTAAACATCTTGGATACTTAACCTCTCTAATAATACCTGCTCGAAGTAGCTTATCTACCTCTTCCTGGATAATAGCATTTCTTTCAGGTGCAAACTTCCTCCTCTTTTGATGAATTGGCTTGAATGACCTGTCAATGCCAAGTTTGTGAGTAATTATATCCTTAGATATACCTGTCATGTCTTCATGTTTCCAGGCAAAGGTGGTTTTCCTTCTTTTGAGAAAGGATACTAGCTCCCGTTCAATATCGCTAAGGATCCCTGACCCTATGAAGATCTTGGATTCAGGATCATCAGGATCCATGAGGATTTCTTTCAAATCTTGTTCTCTTGCCTCCAAGACATCTCTTGAAGGATACTTTAATTGCTATTGCTCCCTTGGTCTTGAGGCTGGTTTCATCGATGAGGTGTAGCAATTCTTAGCCTCCTGTTGATCACTCTCAATTTTCACCACTCCCTATGGACTTGGAAGCTTTACACACTGATGATAGGTGGATGGGACTGCCTTCATATCATGTATCCATGGCCTGCCAAGGATAACGTTACAACATGATAAGCAATCAATAACACAAAACTTTTGATAAGAATGCAATCCTTCAATATAGATTGGGAGTTTGATGTCCCCCAATGTATTCTTTGTTTCCCCACTGAATCCCACAAGTACTGAGGATCTTGGGATAATATCAGACTCTGGGATATTCATTTTCTTGAGAACATCCAGCTGAATGATGTTCACAGAGCTTCCTCCATCTATAAGGATCCTGCGAACAAAGTGGTTAGAAATAAACAACGTCATGATGAGGATCCTTGACGTCAACACGATCATCCTCATCAAAAGTAATGACTTTATCCTGGGTGACAACGGAGGTCCGGACGGGTCTGTCTCCATTATCCATATTGGTTTCCTTAGCGTGTCTTTTTGCTGCTGAGAAGGATGTACCACAGATGTCTGATCCACCGGATATGAAATTTATGACTTGTGCATCTGCTGGAGGGGCAGGAGCCCTTTCCGGGATCCTTTCAGGATCCTGGGTCCTTGACTTCTTTCGTCCCAAGAGTTCCTTTAAATGCCCCTTGCTTAACAAGTAACCAATTTCCTTTCTAAGTGCAACACACTCTTCAGTGAGATGCCCAAAATCCTCATGATATGCACACCACTTGGATTTATCCTTTGTAGCAGCTGGTTTATCACTTTTCCTCGGCCACCTAGCTTTCTCACCTAGATTCTGCATTGCAAGGATTAGTTCATTGTTATCAACAGAAAAACAATATTCAGTAATAGGAGGATAATCCTCATCATCCTCTTCTTGTTCCACTGCGTGCACGTTCTGGTTATCAGATCTGTTGTAGGACTTGGATTTGTTGTTCCTGAAGTAGGATCCTTGTTTATCCTGTTTTGAGGATCCTGCCAACCTGTCCTGGATCCTTTTGTCATCCTCTAGGCGGATGAACCTAAGGGCCCTAGTCCTTACTTCATCAAGATTCCTGCAAGGTGTCATAACAAGATCATCATAGAATAATGAATCCCTAAGCAATCCCATTTTAAAGGCTTCTACAGCCGTAGCAATATCCAGATTAGGAATATCTAAGGATTCTTTACTAAACTTAGTGATATAATCTCTAAGTGATTCATTTTGGCCTTGTGTTACCCTATATAGATCACTAGTTAATCGTTCAAACTTTCTGCTACAAGAGAATTGACTATTGAACAAGTTAACTAAATTAGCAAATGAAGTAATAGAGTAAGGGGAAGACTTAGCAGCCATTTAAGAGCAGATCATGTAAGTGTGGATCCAAATCCCCTGCATAGACATGCTTCTTTCAACCTTTCAGGAATTGGATTGATCTCCATCCTCCCCCTGTATTGAGATACATGCTCTTCTGGATCCGTTGAACCATCATATAGCTTCATTGATGGTATTTGGAATCTTTTAGGTATCTCAGCATCACACAAAGGTGGTGCAAAACGAGATATTCTATGGCTACCATCCGCAATCTCAGGAATGGGTTTAACCACTCCTGGTACACTGGATATCATATCCTTAAGCTTCTGTAGCTCTCTAGCCATGACATGATTGATACTTGTATCCTGCATAAAGCCATGGTTAGTGTTATATAAATTATTAAAAGTGTTACCTCCCACAGGATTCGGGTTTGGAATTGCGGATGTGAATCCATCTTGTCAAGACTCTGGTATGATTGAAGGAACAGAGGAGGCAATGGTTTGCATTGGTATGAAGTCTCCTTGATGGACGTCTGAGTTCTGAGGTTGCATATTTCTCGAGGATCCTTGATTTTGAAGGGGGTTGGATCCTTGGAATTGCGATGATCCTTGATTTTGAAGGGGGTTGGATCCTTGGAATTGCGATGATCCTTAAACCTGAAAGGATCCTGGGACCAGGGAGGATCCTTGAACAAGGGAGAATCCTGGGACCAGAGAGGATCCTAGGACCTGGGAGGATCCTTGGACCTGGGAGGATCCTTGGACCTGGGAGGATCCTTGGACCTGGGAGGATCCTTGGACCTGGGAGGATCCTTGTACCTGGGAGGATCCTTGGACCTGGGAGGATCCTTGGACCTAGGAGGATCCTTGTACCTGGGAGGATCCTTGTACTACATGCATTCCCGCATATCCTCCTGTCGTGAAGTATCCCTGATGCCGAGAGGAGGATCCTAATAGTTGAGAAGAGGATCCCTGAGGCTGGAAGTAAGAGCCAAATGCCTGACTCATTGTTGTTGTCCCGTAACGCCTTCCTGATAGTTCACCCAAGTATTGTACATCCGGAACTGCTGAGTATTGTGAAGTTATGACCGGAGTGTCGAAGTTCAGCGACCTTGGCATCAGAGGGGAGTGATCCTCCACTGATTTCTTCTGTTTCTTGATTTCATCGATCTCCCAGAGGATCCTTTCGTTGGTCTTATCCTGCTCTTGTGCATGATTCCTCATCTGCAAAATCAGGGTATAAAGATCATTAGTAGTAGGATTAGTTGAAACAGAAGAAGTAGGTGGTTTTTGGAAAATAGGAGTTGGTTTCTTCGCAGCATTCTCAGCATTCTTCTGGGATCCAGAAGGTGGTGGAGGCAAAGGAGGAACGCCTTGTGAGGAACTGAATGAGGGCATCAAACTTGAAGTATTCTTCACTGAGGAAGCCATCTGTTTGGTTGTAGCGAACCGAAATAACCACGAAAACACGAATCTTTCTAAGAATGAAGCACCAATTGCCCCACGGTGGGCGCCAAACTGTGTTGGTCAAAAATCAAGCAATGACAATGTAACCAAACTTTCTGTTGTGAGGTATGATGCTTGAATTGATGAACAATAATAAGGATCACTATGAAGTATGATGAACCAATGACACGAAGATTTATACGGGGAAAAATCCCTTGATCAAGAGTTGATCTCCGGCACAAAAAACCCCGGGTGATGGAAACTACCGATCACCAACTTAAATTAAACAAACAATCTGCTACAACTTCGGATGATAGCGAGCTAAGTACAAGGATCACTATAGTGTATCGTGTAAAAATGTATGAAAAATGCTAAGTGTTTTGTCGAGAGCTGATGAGAGCGGTTGTATGAGTGTGTGTGTAGCCAAAAATAGCCAAGTGTTTCTAAATTAGCTCGCCACCCCCTTTAAATTAGAAAATATCTAGCCTAACTAACATTCCGCAAATGGTGCAAGTCCTCCACGACTCCACAACGTCCATTTCTGACCAAGCACGTGCGGAATAGACTGAGAATATTCTCCAGGAATGTCGCCAAGACTAAGTCCAAGTTGATATTCCTGCAAAACATTTATGAATTCAAAGTAGACAATCGTTAGTACAGGGATCCTTGAAGTGATCCATGATCCTGATCCTGCAACACTTCTGAGGATCACTACTTCAGACAGAATTGAGGATCACTAAATCCAACAGTAAATAAGGATCACTAGTCATTTAGAAATCCACCCCTAACACAAATCTTTTGTTGTGAGGTGTGATGCTTGAATCAATGATCAAATGTATGAATAACTTGCAAAATGAAATCAACAAGTGACACAAGGATTTATACGAGGAAAAAGCCCTTGATCAAGAGTTGATCTCCGACATAAAAAAGCTCGGGTGATGGAAACTACCGATCACCAACTATAATTAAACAAATGATTGTTACAACTCGGGATGATAACAAGCTTGTTACAAGGATCACTATAGTGCAATGTGTGTGAAATCGCCAATGAACTGTTGAAAGTTGTTTCGAGTGTGTGTGTTTGCTTAATTGTTCTAACTCAAGCTTGTTATCCCCTTTTAAAAATAGAAATAACTTAAATAACTAACAACCCGAAAAATGTGCAAGCTTCCCATGATCTCCATAACGTTCACGAAGCCATGCACGTGCGGAATATTGAGGGCATATTCCCCAAGAATATCGGCAAGACCAAGTCCAATGCGTATATTCCTGCAAAACAAGCTTAAACATAGTGAAGGCAACCGTTAGTATAAGGATAACAATGAGGATCCTGGATCCTGATCCTGCAATGTCTTCTGAGGATCCTTAATTCAAACAGAACTGAGGATCTGTGATCCTGGCAGTACTTGAGGATCCGTGATCCTTAGGTTTAGAAAATCTATCCCTAACACCTATATTCAAAATGGTCATAAATGTTAGTTATAGAAGTTTATAACTTAATAAAAACGAATCTACAGTGCAAAATAACTGACTCAACAACTTTTGTTGGGTTTATAACCCATCGCGTACCGCGACGGGAACTAAAGTTATCGTCGCGTGACGCAACGCTGGTCGCGGGCCGCGAAGGCTGAGAGTATCCTCGGTCGTGTGACATGAGGATCATGTTTCTACACATAGTTTTGAAATTCAGACCTGCATTTTCCAGCCAAACTAGTTTCTACTAAAACGACCATAACTTGTTCAATTTTTATCTGATTTACGTCACGTTTTTTTCCTGCATGATCGTAATTCATTCTTCTATAATATGAAGTAAAAATCCGATATTTGGATTAAAAAATTTCTTAACTTTAAGCTATCTGTGTTATACTTATTTCCAACTTATTTGACCCGTTCAGATTTATGAACAATCAACTTGGTTTATCGCTCTCAAACTTCTATGAGAATGATGTTTATGAACATATCCATATTTACGGAGCGTTATAGGTAAAATTTATGCGCCGTTATCTATATGTATATCATTTATTTGACCCGTTTAACTATAAATAGTTAAACGAACTTAACACGAATCCCTTATATGGAATTGCGCATCATTTAGTCATACTCACATCTGAGTTTTTGACTTGTATTCAGCGTTCCCATTTCTCGGTCAACGCTTATAGTAAATTTCAATTTATAATCCGGATATCATTTCGAAGTCATTAGTCGTGCAACCTTCCCGGTTTACATCAAGATTTCAATTTGACCCGTTTGACTTTCTTAGCGACATCCATCTATTTTCTATAACCAATGTTTCAACACTTTGGTTATTTTGACTCGTTTGGTTTATTAGCGAAATCCATCGCTTTCACTCTACCAAACATTCATCATCCGAGTCATTTTGACCCATTTAATCATATAGTGAAATCCATCATTTTTACCTTTTAACTTATTATTAAACTCTAATTAATCCATTCGGCTCAATCATACGGAATCCACCGTTTTCGTATTAACCGAACTTCATAATATTACAATTATCCTTCAATATAAATGAATGTAAAATAATAACGAAAATCTACGAAGCATATAGCCACGTACCTTTAAAGCTTTCCCTTTAAACGGTTATCCGTTCCGCCTTGATTACTCTATGATCTACCCAAATTGCCTATAGAATTCCATTCGAATATATCGCTTAGAACTCATGTTTCAACATTCAACACACAGCGCGTTTAACTAATCAATTAAGTGATCCTTTTATATTTCTCAATATTTCAAGATCACTTAAGCATTTTGTCGAACATCTTGTGGGCGAAATTAGTATATTACCATTATCATGTTCACGATTAATAATTTTAACCATGTTAAATCATCATATTCTAAATCATATGTCTCATATGCATAAAGAACATCTAGAATTGTATCATAACAATCAAATAACATCAATTCATCCTTATAATTCAATTGTTCATTCATTTATTCATAAAACCCATATGACTAGACCTGGCAAACGGGTCGGGTCGGGTTGGGTCATGGGTCAAAACGGGTTCGGGTCAAAATGTGTTCGGGTCAAAACGGGTCAAATAAAAAAAGGGTTGTTTTGGTTCGGGTCAAAACGGGTTCGGGTCAGAACGGGTCCGGGTCAGAACGGGTTTCGGGTCGGGTTGGTTAGACAATGGCCACTTTACGAATCAAATCACCGTTCAAATAAACTCTCGGTTTCAACCTCATAACCGTTCTATAAATCTTTTCCATCTTCTCCAAATCCCCACAACTAGCGTACGCCTCTAGCATTGCCATGACGGTCGAAGCTTCAAGATCCATCTTTTTCGAGATCACAATCCTGTATGTTCTTTCCATCCTCTTGATCAATCCAGCTAGTAAAAACTAATTAGAAAATTGTAAGTCGACTGATCCGGGAAGCATCCGTTCGATTCCATTCTCTTCACACATTTCGCCATTTCATCATGCAAACCATTCTTCGCATACGATTTAATCAGCCCATTATAGATTGAAGCATGTGGCTTCATTTCATTATCTTCCATCACCTTAAGATGAAACAACGCGTCTTCAAATCGATCGCTTTTAATAAAACTGTAGACGATCAAACGGTAAATCTCGGACGATGGTTGCACACCCCAAATATATTTCATCTGGTTTAAAGCCAACACTGCAATATCAACCAATTCCTCAACCAACAGCCTTACAATTCTCTCGTGATTAAACACGCTAACTCGAGATTCGTCTCTGCTAGACCATTCATCAAACACCTGGTGTGCAACATTCCAACATTACAAAACATGGAAATTTAACAATGTAAATGTAACACCCCAAAACCCGAATGTTTATATTCGTTAAATGTTATGATATGATATGACACGTCATGGAATAAATGACTAGGCTATTTAACCTAGTTAAGTGTGTGTTTAGAAGTATGAAAAGATAAGAGTTTTGCCAATATTATGAGTAAGTAATAAATATGAGGGGCCAAAGTTGAAAAAGGGGAAAGTTATGTTTTAAAAACAAAACAAACACACACACAACACACACATCGTGTGTGTTCTAGATCGATCAGGGGAACACCCCCATGAACCAAACCCTAGTTCTAACATAATCATCAAATTGAGGAGTCAAACGACGCTCAAATTCATAACCGAGCATAGATTAATGATCACCTTCACAAGGGGATCGCAAGAATAGGAACCACACGAGCACGGACCAAGCATGGAAGGCTAACGGGTCAAGATGAGGCAAGGAAGAGGTTACGAACACGGATGCACAAGGTAAGTGACTTCCGTAATCACTTCTTGGTACGATTAAGTAATATACTGTTTAAATTAATTAAACATGATGTTTGAGGTCAAATATGTGTTGAAGTTCTTCGTCATAAACGAATGAGTTAAAGTTGACCAAAATGCCCTTGATGGGTATTTTGGGCGAACGATCTTAAAAGTAGTTTAGTAACAAGTTGTTTGATGAGTATAATGTTTTAAATAAGTATGGAAGTGAAGAGTATGATCTTGGTATCTCATAAACCAACTAATGCGCAAATACCCATAACGGGTCAAATAATTAGAATGCGATAATAAGTCGACAGAGCGTAAGATAAGAATTTCCTTAATCCGGATGTGGGATTTTAAGTTCATATGATAGAATGTGAATTTACAAGCATGTAGGAAGAAACGGGAGGTTAAACGGGTAAACGGTTCAAAAGTTATGCGCGTTTTAGTGCGTACGAACGACAAAACAATACAGCAGAAAACTGATGTTTCTGATAGGCGTCGACGACGCGGGCAGGTGGCGTCGCCGACGCCGCTTAGAAACCCCGTTTGTCTTCGACGCCAGTTTCTCCTGGACGACGCCAAGCCGACGCCGTTAGGCGTCGTCGACGCCTAAAGTGGCGTCTCCGACGCCCCTCCCATCATACACTTCTGGTTTTCGCCGTTTTGGCTCGTTTTGCTTGATCCGTCGTCCGTTTTGGATGTAGGAATGGTATGTACGTATGTAGTTGTGTATGTAAGTACGCATGAAGGTATGTATGAGTATATGCACGTATGTAAAGTTGTAGGAATGGTATGTTTGTACGTAGATGTGTATGTATGTATGCTTAAGGGTATGTACGAGTGAATACATGAATGTAATGATGTGGGATAGGTATGTACGTATATGGATGTGTATGTAGGTATGTATAAGGATATGTACGAGCTTATGCATGTATGTAAAGATGTAGGAATGGTATGTACGTATGTAGTTGTGTATGTAAGTACGTATGAAGGTATGTATGAGTGCTTGCATGTATGTAAAGTTGTAGGAAAGGTATGCACGTATGTAGATGTGTATGTGTGTATGTATGTATGTAAGTACGTATGTATGTATGGAATAGACACGTTGAGTGTTAATGTTATTAATGGTATACCCCGAGAATGAAAAGTAATGCAGGTACATTATTGAAGCCTCACCAGGAAATGCATATGCAGATGAAATACTTAAAGCTTAAAAGATGACGAAGTGTGAAGTGTACGCGAATGTACTTTGTTTCTTTAATGTGTACTAATGTTATGAATGTATGTGGTGAATGCAGGTTGTATGGATAATGAGCGACTATCATAAGGATTAGGGATCGAAGACCGAGTCACAACAGAGATTGTACGGGGACGTTGAATGTAGAATGTAGTGAACGTAAGCTGTGTTTAATTAGTAAGTAAGAGGATGACGGATTTATGAATAAGAATTATGTTAAGGTTAAATTTTAAATGAGTTGAGGTATTTATAATGAAAGAAATTTTATGGTTAGTGTTTCCGCTGCGACTTTTTGTCAAATACGATTTAGGGTCTAACAGTAAAGCTCAATTCCCCCAAACGGGTACCCTTTCAATTCATCTAACAAACAAAATTCAAAATAAATCAACATTCACCTGAAGAATCTGGTTCGATCTTGAGGTTTGATTGAGGAATCCAACAACAGCCCAGAAGAGTTCTTTGTCCAATCTCCATCTTCTTCGAGAATCCGAACTAGGTCAGAGTCTTTATGCTTGAGCTTCTCAAATAGAGTTCGTTTGAGGGTCTAGTTTTCGTGGAGATCGTCGTATTGGACTGTGTTTTGTTTGTAGGAGGTGGTTTTACGATGTGGGATATGTCGTGAAGGAGGGAGTTTAGATGAACGAGAGAATTGGGGTTTTGTAGGTGTTAGGGCTCTGGTTGAGGGTTTGGGAAGAACTAGGGTTTTATAGAGGAAGATTTTGTCAGTAATGGTCATGGGAGGAAGGAGTATCTCCATGGCAGTTCAGGCATCATCCTTCATTCCTCCAAAGGGCGATTTCAAAGACCCACTTGATTTGTTCTTCAACCCTATTTCACCCACTCTAATTTTTCACTTGACCCGTAGTGACCCGTTCCAGGCTTTTCATTTTATCTATTTTGACCCATCAAAAATATTATTAAACCCAAAAGCTTATTATTATGACCCAAATGGACCTAAACTCAGCTTAATGGGTTACTTTTGCCAGTCCTACGTATGACACATATATGATTAATCATTAATTCAATAGATTATGATTCAAAATCACTAACTTCTTATCTAAGGCTTGTTCCTAGACTTGAAATCATCTTAATTTATCCAGAACATCAACTTTCATACAAGATTTTCATGTAGAAGAGTTCATGACAAATCAAAACATCACCAAAGATCAAATTTAAACATATCGTGTGATCTCCTAAGTATAGTGATCACGAATATCACTTGAATTTGATTCCTAACTTGATTCCTCCTTTGAAATTGAGTGATAATTGGTGAATTTAGGGTTTCAGAAGGAGAATGTTCTTGTCCAGGGGTTTTGGTCGAACAGGGTACACACACAGTGTGTGTTTTCAACTTATCCCTTGTTTTAATAAAATTAAATTTCAATTATGTCTAATTTGGTCCCTCTAGTTTTAAGGTTTATAAAATGGGTTAGAATATCTTGATTCTTTATCCTTTTATAACATATAATTAACTAGGTTAAATATCCCTAGTTTTATTTTTCGTAAATTTATAATCAATATAATTAATTATACATGTATACACACATATATAGTTTAATATTTTTGGGGTGTTACATTCCGGTACGGTCCTGTTCGGTATCGGTACATGAAGGTAAAAACCAGCACCAACTTGGTACAGAAAAAGCCAAAAGTCGGCACCGAATTGATATTGAAATTCTTTTAGTTCGGTAAATTCGATACTGCTACCCGATACCATTTGCTCATCCCTAATCACGAATACCGTACGAACAACAGCGGATCGTACAACTTTTTTCTGTTGATTTTCTTCAACTTTCAATGATTTCATTTTTTAGTTATAAGAGTAGGGATGAGCTCGGTGCCAACCGATATCTAATCTGTACTGGTACCGAAAATACCGGTTACGGTACCGATATATGAAGGTAAAAACCGGTAGCGAACCAGTATCAGGAACACTAAAAGTCGGTACCAAATTGGTAGTTAAGATCTTTCAGTTCAGGAAATTCGGTACCGGTACCCAGTACCATTTGCTCATCTCTGACCACGGGTTTCATATGAACAACATCATTATCATACAATGTTTTTGGTTGATTTTCTTTCGGTTATCTTTTAGTGTTTTTTAATATATTTTCTTTTTATTTTTGTCAGCAGTTCCGTGCGTAGCTTGCTTGTAGTGATTTCAAAACACATGTAAACACAAATTAAATAACAAAAGCAGTTCGTTGTATCGCCACAACGATGATAAACCTAGTATGCTTAAACAATGATCGTACTTCTTTTATATTATTTTAATTGATTAATATTATGACAATCTTTTATAGTCAACAAGATCATTTTTGGAATATAAGATATGCCTACCACCAATAGACTTTGTCAATAAATTAAAATAACCATAGAAAGATTTAAAAAATTAGAACTTTACTCTAGATACTTACAATTTTTTTCCTACCGATCAAGTTTACAAATCTAACAACACTATGAAACAATTAATTGTTGGGAATAATTTACAATACATCATAAAACTAATAAATAAATAAATAATTGTTCCATGGATGCGGATGTCATTTCAATATGGACGGATACCATGATAAAGTTTGTTTCATTTCACAAGTAGGCCAACTCCTCCCATTTATGTCTAAATCAACACTTTAATTTTGTATTATTTCAACATTCTAATAAAATAGTCAACATCCTAATTCTATTCATTTTAAACAAATCATTTCCTAACTATTTCGGTAAGACTTTATGACGAATGTCATGAAATAGTTCTACTTGTAATTATTGAATTTTTGCTAAGTTTAATTGAATATTAATGTATTTTAGATGTTTTAATCAACAATTTTTGTTCTTGTTAGATACCAATTATGAACCGACATAAAGCTTTACAAAAGTTATATTCATAACTTATATTATGTTGACATTTGGGCTCGAATCAAGTGTGTTTGATCCATTAGCCTTAGTCGAGTCCCTCCCTTAATAAGCGAGGTCAACCCGCTACCCGTAAGGGATCTCTCCCCTCCAGCATACGTCTGTATATAACTCGGATTTTAATTCACAATAGATAAAATTTGGCCAGCCTAACAACTAAAAAGGAGCCCTAAAAAATTATAGCATAAAGAGTCAATTTGTTTCGTTTAAATAAGTCGAATCTATTCCCTTGAGCACCTAAAAGAGTATCTTACTTCTATTTGTAATATAAAATGAGTTGCTTTTGAACATATCCAAAAACTTATCCATGACGATATAAGTTATTCGATAATAATAACACCATATCGGTTATTATAATATTTATGTGGTGTTT
This sequence comes from Helianthus tuberosus, assembly GCA_030545235.1. Lineage (NCBI taxonomy): Eukaryota > Viridiplantae > Streptophyta > Magnoliopsida > Asterales > Asteraceae > Helianthus > Helianthus tuberosus. The sequence continues at coordinate 70,401,466 of CM060452.1, read as the reverse complement.
AAGAGTGTTTAAGAGTTGAATAAACTTCCCTTCCTTTTTGGAACACATAATGAGCAAAGAAATTTATGGGGGATGAAAGCGACAACAAATCAACCATTTCATCATTAAGATTCCCTCACTTTGCTTTCTCACGTATATGTTACTAGGTTTTTATCCGGGATTGCTTCCCGCGCTCGGGAAACTTAGTTATATCAATTATTATTTATTATTAATACGACCTCAGTACATCAAGCATCTCATTGAATTCAACAACAATGTCTTCACATCACCGGATTAGATCATAAACCCATATTAGAGGTCAAACAAAATCACAACAGGACCAAATGAATAACATCATTTCCACTTTTACCCGGGATTGCTTCCCGGGCTCGGGAAACTTATTTATATTAATTATTATTTATTATTAATACAACATCATTACAATAAAAATGTGAGCAGTGGGTATTTTTCATTGTAATTCTAGTTTGAGTTAATTACTGTTTTCGTCCCTGAGGTTTGTAAAAAATAACGGTTTCAGTCCATTAGTTTAAAAATTGTCATTTCAGTCCATTAGTTTCATTTTCGTAACCATTTCAGTCCACTAACTTAACTCCATCAATTTATTTTGTTAACTTTGAGTTAACTAACTAATTCAGGGACGGTTTGCGTCAGTTTTAGAAACACAGGGACTTAAGTGTAAACTCTAAAACATTAAAACAAAAAAAATAGTAAATTCCAAAAAATCAAAAAAATTCCAAAAAACCAAACAAATTCCAAAAAAACCAAACAAATTCCAAAAAATTCTAAAAAATAATAAAAATTCTAAAAAATCATAAAAATTCTAAAAAATCCGTTTCGGCGCGAACTGTTTCGAACCCGAACCGTTTCGAGCTGAACCGTTTCGACGCGAACCGTTTCGACCCGTACCGTTTCGACCCGAACCGTTTCGAGCTGAACCGTCCGTACCGTTTCGAGCTGAACCGTTTCGACCCGTACCGTTTCGAGCCGAACCGTTTCGACCCGTACCGTTTCGAAGCCGAACCGTTTCGAGCTGAACCGTTTCGAACCGAACCGTTTCGACCCGTACCGTTTCGAAGCCGAACCGTTTCAAGCCGTACCGTTTCGAACCGAACCGTGCCGTTTCGAACCGAACCCTTTCGAGCTGAACCGTTTCGAACCGAACCGTGCCGTATCGAAGCGAACCGTTTCAAGCTGAACCGTTTCGAACCGAACCGTTTCGAGCTGTACCGTTTCGAACCGTACCGTTTCGATGTGAACCGTTTCGAACCGAACCCTTTGGACCCGAACCGTTTCGACGCGAACCGTTTCGAAGCCGAACCGGTACGGTTCGATACGGCACGGTTCGGTTCGAAACGGTTCAGCTCGAAAGGGTTCGGTTCGAAACGGCACGGTTCGAAACGGTACGGCTTGAAACGGTACGGCTTCGAAACGGTACGGGTCGAAACAGTTCGGTTCGAAACGGTTCGGCTCGAAACGGTTCGGCTTCGAAACGGTACGGGTCGAAACGGTTCGGCTCGAAACGGTACGGGTCGAAACGGTTCGCGTCGAAACGGTTCAGCTCGAAACGGTTCGGGTCGAAACGGTACGGACGGTTCAGCTCGAAACAGTTCGCGCCGAAACGGATTTTTTGGATTTTTTAGAATTTTTTAGAATTTTTATGATTTTTTAGAATTTTTATTATTTTTTAGAATTTTTTGGAATTTGTTTGGTTTTTTGGAATTTTTTTGATTTTTTGGAATTTACTATTTTTTTTGTTTTAATGTTTTAGAGTTTACACTTAAGTCCCTGTGTTTCTAAAACTGACGCAAACCGTCCCTGAATTAGCTAGTTAACTCAAAGTTAACAAAATAAATGGATGGAGTTAAGTTAGTGGACTGAAATGGTTACGAAAATGAAACTAATGGACTGAAATGGCAATTTTTAAACTAATGGACTGAAACCGTTATTTTTGACAAACCTCAGGGACGAAAACAGTAATTAACTCTTCTAGTTTTCATTTGATAATTTAATTCTATAATTAATTAACCACATCAACAATAAAAAGGTGAGTGGCTGTTTTTTAGGGAAACCACTGATGGTCAATATCAGTGGATGTCAGGAATAAAAATCTGAGCAATGGGTGTTTTTTAACAATCAGTGGATACCCAACAGTTATTGAAAAACTGATGTTTTGTCAGTCAATGGTCAACATGAAAAATGAAGAAACAGAAGTTGTCTTTCAGCAGTGGATAACATTTAACAATCAAATTTTTAACGAAAACAGTGGTTGTAACTGACTTTTAAGGATTAATGTTCCCCCTCGAACAGTTGATGCCAAAACTGTTCATTATTCTAGATTTTTATTGTCTCATCAAAAGTTCCCTAACTTGCCCGTTAAATTGCAATTCAAAATCTAAGGAACTTGTATCATCCTCATCCCTGCAAAGTGTAAGCTCAAGGAGATCCCGTAAATCTTCAACACCCAGGCCAAGTGCTGCTTCCCTTGATATTTGCTTCACTACACCATTAGATCTAATCAGAGTCAATACATGGGTCTTTAGATCAGACATCCACTTTAGTATTTTTGAACCTAATGGGTTTCTTGGGAGAGGTTTATTTGCTGATGAGTTTGGAGATGGGGGCCTGTTCCGAACTTGTTTGGTTATGTTTTGAAGCTTTGTTGAGTTGTCATCCTCTAGTGCCATTGTTTTGATAGCTTCTTTGAAATACACAGCTTCTTGTTCTTTCTCTTCTTCATCAGTCAGTTTTTGCCTCTTTCTTTGATTTACCACAATGGTAGAGGCATCTGATGATGTGAACAGTGGTTCAGAAGTGTGAGCCTGCTGCTTTGGTTTAGCAGTGGTTTTGTAATCAGGCTTCTTTGGAAGTTTAGGATCTGTTTCTCTCCTTTTTCTTAGCCTTTCATAAGCCTCATCAGTGTACTGCCTTGTCCATTTTGATATGGCTTTGGCAGTTCCCACTTTTGCATCAACCAATTCCTGCTTTTTTCTTTTATACTCCAATGTAAGATCATCAATTTTCTTTTTGTATTTGCTCCAATTTGGTGCTGACCTTTTCATGCATGGATCTCTCTTTATTCTTTCAATTCTATTCAGTTCTGTTTTGAGAGCAACAAGCGGCCAGTCTTGAAATTGTTCAGCTGTGGCAGGGTAGAATTTTTCTCTCAAGATCAGCTTGATGATGTCTTCTTTCAGATCTTCCTGCAAGTTAGCTTCTGGAGGCAGGTTGGACATTTCTTTGCTTAGGTCTCTTGCATAATCTTCCAACTGTTTAACTTTAGTAAGCAAGAACTGCGTATGAGTTGAGACTTCATTCTCAATTTTCCCTTGGCATTCAAGTCTAGCTCTGGTATCAACTTGCCTAGCCTTGAGTTTTAAATACTCATTTATGTTGGATGGATCTCTATAACCAATCAGGGAAGGGAATTTCTTTTTTGAAGGATCATCAACTAAGTAAAACTGCCTCATTTCATTCTTTACAGCATGCAGTTCCAGTGGATAACTGGCAGCTACTGGTACAACATCAGCAGAGTCATATCCTTGGAGTTCTTTGATTGGGTTGAACAATTTTGAAGGAATAAAAGATTGAGGTTTGGTGATACTGCAAGGGGCAGATGAAATGGGAACAGCTGTTGGTATATCATAATCATGCACTTGAAATTTTCTTTTTCTTGTATACACCGTTTTTGGAGAAGGTGTTTCTATTTGAATTTTTGCATCAAAAGTAACAATGGCTTGTGAAGAGATAGGTGATTGACTAAAAGTTGTTGAAACAACTGGTGTTTCAACCACTGTTGCCATTACAACAGATGATGTGTCATCTGATGTCTTCTGCTTTTTGGCAGGTGGTGATTTTGATGGTGGTTTTGTTGTGGCAGTGGTTGATTGAGTGATGGCAGTGGTTGAAGTGTGTGTTGATGTATTGGTGGTGGTTGTTCGGTTAACATCTGCTGAAACCACTGAAGTATCAACAGTTATTGATACAACAGGTGTTCCAACATCTGTTGGTTTGGAAGATTCATGAGATGAGCTTTTAGGAGGTTTGGGAGTATGTTTTGTGGATCTGGAAGGTATGGATTTGGGTTGCCTCACTTGTCTAGTGGGATGTCTTCTTTTAGGCTTAGGTTTTTCTTCATCCTTGGGCTCAGAAGTACCCTGCTCTTCCTTCACCATAAAGACTTTCTTCTCCTTTTCAAACCTTGATTTTCCTTTTGCCTCCATATCCTTTTTCAGCCTTGCCTTTTCATTAGCCAAGGCATTTAAGGAATCACCAACCTTTTTGGAACCATCTGGCCTAGGGAGGTCTGCAAGCATACTGGATTTCTCTGGTGCAATGTACAGACCATCTTCATATCCCCTTTTCTTTAACTACTTCATTTTCTCCCCCTTTTTGGCATCATTTGGTAGAGGGTTATCAACAAAGATTATTGTAGGAGGAGCAGTGCCAGTGGTTTGCAATAGATGGGCCTTGATTGCCTTGATATCTGCTTGTGTATCCATGAACCTAGCTTCCATTAAATTTCTGATCTTTTGAATTTGAATTTCATGTTGCTGATTAGCATGTTCTCTTTGTTTGTGAAGCAGAGGATGAAATAATTCCCAAAGCTCATTTGGAGTATGAGCAGATGATGGAGCAGATGTTTGAACTGGTGCAGCAGTGGGTGTTGCCTTTTGTGCTTGTAATAACTATTGCAGCATAGATTTGATATCTTCAATAGATGTTTCAATTGTATCCACTCTTGCCGTCCATTCTTTGTATTTTAAAGCATCACCCAAGTTAATGGGTTCATCTGCTTTCCCACCAGCAGTGGTTGTATCAGCAGTTGACTTAAGGAAAGTTTCCCAAAAGTCATCAACTGATGCCCCTTTTTCTTGGTACTGGGGACTTCTTTCCTCAGCAATTCATATCTTTTTAAGATCACCAGTGGTTGGAACAAACACACCAGTGGATATCAGGGTTGCTGGAGAGAAAATTGCTTTCAAGGGAGTCTGATTGATGAAACAACTGGCCAGGTGTAGACCAGTGGATCCAACACCTGTAGTTGATGTTCCACTTGAACTACTGACAGGAATTACTTGTAACTCCTGCAGTGTAGCCTCCTCAACTATTGGTGGGTTAACAGAGATTGAGACACCAGACTCAGTCACTTGTTGTGGCATATTCTTAGTGATAGGTGATTGAGAAGAATTGATTTGTGTCTGGGCTAAATCAACTACATCCAATAGAGGTAACATAGATTATGGTAATGTTATTGGTGAAGGATGTGGGGTAGAAAGAGATATGTCCATGGGATTTGGACTGTGGAAGATGGAACCAAGTGGATCCAGAGCTTCATATTGTGGTGTCCCTGTGCTTATAACCTGATCCTTTTGTGAGGATGCAGGGGGAGTTTTAGGCAAAGTTGGAGATCTTTGTTCCATCCGCTGTGAGGAAGTAGCAACAGTGGTTTCTGGTGACTTTTGTGATGTCACAGGTAGTTGCTCTGGGATCTCATCTTCCAGAGTTACCTTTTTTTGTGGGTTTGGGGGGCTTTTGGATCTTTTTCTTTTTGGGCTTTTTGGTAGTTTTAGGTGAGGGTTTCACAGCAGTGGTTGTGCTGCTGTGATCACCTTGAGCGGTGGGCTCAACAGCAGGTGCCTGAGGAGCAGTGGTTGCTGCTAAAGTCTGGTCAGGTACCTCTGCTTGTGTTTTGGAAGGTTTTGACAGCCTTGTAAATGTTTCAGAGGTTAGGCTGTTCATTTGAAAAGGCTCTCCTTGAATAAGGACGTGAGCATTATCTTTTGAAAATTTCTTTCTAAAATAGTAACTTAAAAACCTTGGAAATAACAAAAATGATTTTTATTAACATTTTTAACAAGATCATTAAAAATCTCCTAGGAATAGTTAAAGTTTTCTTCATTCATTATATCATAACCCAGGTATTGGATCTTCAATGGGATTTCATTGAAAGCAGTGGTTTTGTTTGACACACACATTAGGAGGGTATGAAATAAAAACCTTGGGGCTGATGGAAAACTTCCCTTTTGTAAAGTTTCTTTTTTCATTTCTTCAGCATACCCTCTTTCAATGAAATAAGTTTGATACTCAATTTTTGGAAAAGAAGTTTTACCTTAAAGATCATCGAGTTCAAATACCTCCGAGATGGTTGGTGGAGTAATGGTGACTGAAATACCCTTTATTGTAGAAGTAATGGCTAAGGGCATTTTATCCTGAGTTTCAAGTTTCGCGCTTTTCCAAAACTCTCTTTGGGTTTCCAGGTAGATCGGAGCAACATAGGTCAACAAAGTTTTGTACTTTGAGGAAGAAAGAGCGTCTATGACAGAATCGAAGGTGGTGGTATGACTTGGTTTTTCGAGTAAACCCAAGTAGTTATGAGAAGCTTTGTATGGAAGAGCCATGATGAATCGTGGATTTTTATGAGTGAATGAAGAAGATGAGCGATTGGGAGATGAAATGGAGAAATGATTTGAGAGAAATTGATGGTAACTGCAGTTAGAAAGGAATTTTGAATTCGATTCGACAGTGAAAACCCTGTTTGGGGTTTTGATCAGGGTTTTATAGGTGCAAAAAGTGTATGCTGACGTGGCAGCGGTTGCAAAAGATCTGACCGCTAAGTATTGTCCACGTGCCAACATGTGATGAATAATGGATGACAATTGTTAGGAAACCACTGGGTGATTTTTAACTATCAGTGGATAGCCTATCAGTGGATTAAAACACTGATGTTTGATCAAGAGTGCTTAATAAGGAAATGAGAGAACAGAGGTTGACTTTCAGCAGTGGACAGCAGTGGTTTGACTTTCGAACCACTAAGAATCACTAAGAATCATATTTTTTGCAAACAGTTGTTTGACATTGGTGAAACAGTTTATTGGCTGGTGTAGGTTTGATCTCAATGATCTAATTCTAAACATTTGTTTTATCTTTGCACTCTCCTGCTGACCATCAAACGAACCTTTGATACTATTAAACCTCTGTTGACTTACCAAACAGATGTTCAGACACAATTCAACATCAACATAATCTGTTCACCATCAAACCAATCCTTGACAATATTAAACCTCTGTTGACTTAACAAACAGATGTTCAGACACAATTCAACATCAACATAATCTAAATCTTACTCAAACACTAAATAATAAGTAAAAATAAAACACAACATAGATTCATAAAATTAAAATTTATTCATTTATTCATGACCTTAAAACAAAAAAGTCCAATAATTACTCACATATTGAACAATATTAAAGTTCAAATCTAAGAATAACAGCAAGAATTAAGAAACTTTAGTTTCAACTCCATCGATTGCTGAACCTCTCGATGTATGTCCTTCAGCATCGCCATGAACTGCACGTCTCTATCACCGCACTCTATATTACTGACAACACAAAGCCCACGAATGGAAGTTGAAGGCATCCGTGTCACACCCCGATATTTCCACGTATTACCGGTGGGCCCGGTGGGGAGTATCGTGACGTAGTTGATATCATCATGGTCAAACAACACAATTTAAATGCACAGCGGAAGCAAAAGATAAATATATTACAATCCGATTCAAAAGTAACATCAAATTATTACAACGGAATGTAAGTTGGATCCACAGGCGGATCATAAGACGGAAAGATAACATTATTCAACAGACTTTAGGCATCTAGAACTTGCGAGATTCCCTATTAACGCCTTGAGCTCCCAGCCAATTACGTATAGCACCTGCCACTTAATATTTTTGGAAAAATACGTCGGTTTTCACTGCTAAATACAATTAACTGACTCATTTTGAAAATGTTTTTAGAAAATTGATTTGAGTGCTTATGGCACAAAATACTTTTATAACTTGGGATAATTATATAAAAATAATCTTGTATACATATTTACATGTTCGTTATACATTTAGGGCCCGATGTAGAAACCGAGTCAATATTAATAGACACACCACAAGTATAGGCCCACCAGAGAGTGAGATACCGTTTTCCTTATGCAACTGTCAGGTGTACGCCTACACCCCGTGCTTAAGACGTGGCCATTTTTATTTTATAATGATGCCAAGGATATCCGGGACATGGTCATTAACCCCTAAAGGCCTTTATTTCAAATAAGACAGATTAATGCGGGTTACCTCAATAATTTAATCATAATTCGACTAAACATTCAATACCCGACCAAGCGGTATTATTATAATACCGTATCCCAAGCCCGTATAGGGAAAATAAGTTAAGAGTATTTACCTGAGCTTAAAATGCAATTTATACTCAGCCGTATATCCTAATCAGCAAGCACGAGTACTTCTACTGGGGCTCTTAATCTGGAATGAAGGTTTTTATTAACCTATTAGATTCCTAACGGGTCTTAATTAAGCCTATGCTTAGACCGGTTAGTTTTAAAAGAGGATATGGTTCAAAACGCATGATTAAGCGAGAACCGGATTAGGATGTGGTTTAGACCTGACAAGCTTGTATACTTTTGTAATAAGGGTAAACTAAACACATTCTGGATTTTGAGATAAATGATAAGGTTTGACCCGTTTCGGCTAATTTATGCAAACTAGTTACATAAGCCGATCCGAACGCGAAAGGTGCGTAACGGGTAACCAAAAGGGTCATGAACAGGTTTCCTAAGTCAATATGCCTTAAATATGTTGTGATATCAGTAGGATACCTTCCATTATGCCCAAAACGAATTTAAAACGAATTTATGCCCCGTAGGGGTATTTTGGTCATTAAAAAGGCTGTAAAAGAGGTTTAATATAAAACTGAGTTTCAGGTCTGATATAATCAGTAAAAAAATGCTTAATTTAATAAGTTATATCAGTAGGGTATTACACATACGTGAATTTTATCATTTATAACCAAACTATGCACCGAAAGGGCATCTTGGTAATTTCACATAAGGTTTAAAGGTCAAATTTGAAAATCTGAGTTTAAAATTTTTGCTTACTGTTAAAGTATAAAATTTTACTTAAATATCAGTAGGTATCAAGTCATATATATTTAAAATAGTTTTAATACATACTATGTGCTTAAAACACGTAAAAAGGCGGTTTTAAGCGATTTCCGGGTTTTTAAGGAAAAGCTGATATTTTTATCATTCTAGAAAGCTTAAAATTTTTTATTTATCTTATAAAATCAGTAGCAAAAGGTTTGGGGTCAAAATGTTTTGTAAAACTCAATTTATAAGCCAAAAGGGCAAAACCGGCAATTACCGAATCAAGCCTAGAACCCTATGTTATGCTCAGCCTAAAAATAAATAAAAATCTTCAAAAATTCCAAAATATTATTTTATATCAGTAGGTAAAAAGTTTGGTATCAAAAATCGGGTTTAGATAGGATATACGCTAATTATGCCGTTTAATTAATAAAAAGCCTTTCATTTACGCTAATGAGCATAACTCCTAATCTAGACCTCAAATTGATGTCAAATTTTAGGGACAAGTTTATAATTTAGTAATAAAGATTATTGTCCTCTCATATTTTCAAAAATCTCATTTTAGGGTCAAAAGGGCATAATGGTCAACCTTTAAGCATATAACGGAAACATGTAATTGAATAGGATAACTAAGGATCCAAGTTGTATAACCTCAGAGGGTTACACTAACCTATCATATGGTCACAAAGAAACCCTAAGTCATATTTAAACTAAACTAAATCGGGTCAGAACTAAAAGTCAAAGAAAAAGTCAACTTTTGCGACTTTCGGTTCCAAACCGAGCCTATACACAGAATTGTCGGGTTGAATCATGCTTAGGCATGTTCAACTAATATTTACCAAGTTATTAAAGTGAGAAAACTGATTTTATGGTTTTATATTAACAGTTACGAATTTTTATTTAAAACTAACCCGTTTGACTTTTATTTGACCCGACAATTTAACTAAGTAAACGTGGTAATTAGGAGGTGCCCTTTTGAGGGTTTAACACCTACCTAATTACGGTCACGTAGCCATGTTCGTTACGAACCATGGATCAACCGTTTAAAAGTCAAAGCGTTCATCGAAACGCTTGACTTTTCGGCTATTAACGCTAAATAATATTAACTAAGCACGAAGGACACTTACAAAGGGTCCAAGTAAGGAGGGTTGATCCTAAATTCTCAGGTATGAAGAGCAAAGTCTCCAACTTAGAGAATTCAAGATCAAGGTGTGAATGAGAGCAAGACCAAGATGGGTATTTATAGGATTTAGAGGACCGTTAGGATCATTCCTCGACAAACGTGATTCAATCTGGACCATACACCTATTACCCATTGTTTTGGTATACTATGGCTGCCAAAGGATTGAAAAATACCATAAACAAGAGCTGGATCAAGCTGGAACAGGTTGTTAACAGCTGTAAACTGATTTTTGTAACTCTAACATGCTCACGCGGGCTGCGTAAGGTTTCAGGGATGCTTACGCGGGCCGCCTGAGGTTCCTGGTTCAGCAATCAAGTTTGAATAATGACAGAAATGGTCCCTGTGAGCCTTTAAAGTCATTTTAGGCACGTTTAAGGCCCGTTAACCTCATTTTAAGGCTCTACTATGATGTTTAAACATAGGGAACATGAAACATGTTCAAAAACATGTCGGATGTCGGTTCGTTTGGCCGTATGGTCACGTTGTTCGTCTAATTACGACGAAATACGAACGGACGCGAAAAGCGATCCAAACTACGCGACGGACGGAATTTTATCAAGGCGATCACTAAAATAAAATATTTTAGTTCTTACATAAATTTTTGGGTGTCCGGGGATATTCAGAATGCGAGATATGCGCAAAAGTGCAAACTTGTGCACTATTGACACTTTTAGTCCCTGCATGACATAAAAGTTTATTTTTGCGCACCAAACACCTCTAAGCCTATATCTAAGCTATATAAAGGATAATTAGGGTATGTTTAACTTATGGTCATATTCTGGAAAGTCCGATTCTATATGAATCGACATACTTTTGCAGTTTAACGCAATTAGTCCTTTAATTGCGCAAAGTAGCGCGAAATGCCGTTTAATGATATCTAAGCCTTCCATGGCCCATAATGATCATTCCCAAGCATATACTTAAATGTTACTATGCTCCCGTTTGCTTAAATGGTCACCGAAAGGCGTATATTCAAAAGTTGACGCTTTAGGTCCCTCTATTGCGCAAACTTGCGCATCTCATCATTTAATAGCATTGAAGCCTTGTCTAATCCATATTAGGAATTCTTGAAAGCTTTATTAAACATAACGATGATTCGGGTTCGCTAAAAGGTCATTCAGAGGTATAATTAAACATATTGACACTTTTAGTCCCTCTAACTTGCGAAGTTGCGCGTAACCTTACTTATAAGCATAAAAACTTTAGACGGCCATTGTTTGGCATTCCCGAGAGTATAATTAAATATTATAAAGCTCCCGGTTTGCTAAAAGGTCGCTCAGAGGTAAGAATTAACATGTTGACACTTTTAACCCTTCATTGCGCAACTTTCAATTAATTATGCAAACGGCTACACTCGATCAACATGTGGCTCATTTGTGAATATAATATCGTGAGAGGTTATTTAGAAACTTATTTTAGGCATGCTAACACTTCCAGTCCTTTCATAATCAAAGTTTTTGATCTTTCTAAAAATCAGTCCCTTAAATTCAACCTTTGACTTTATTAAGGTTTATTACACGTGTCAATACATCATTGGACGTGATTTTACGAGGTGTTACAATCCGCATAAGATCTATGGAAACCTGCTCTCTAGTGAACAGGCCAACTTGCAATCCATCAAAACATCTCTTCAGCTCTCGAAGAGTAGCCCTATCTTCATACACCTGTTCCTCGATTTGCCTGAAAAAACGCTGCTTTAAATCATCTGATTTTGCATTTGTGAATGACGCCATTTGAATAAACTATATTACTCGACTTTCCTGAAAGTATGATATCTTCGTAGGAAAACTTGATGAAAACCAGGCGAAGTGACTATGAGTTTATATACTGAAATTTGTAATTGTAAAAACGTGTATATTTAATATAAACATATTAATGTATATTTCAAAACAGCAGTCCTTTAATGCACAAACCTTTTTAAACCCCAACTTTTATGGGAAAACTGTAAAATTAAATACCAAGAAACCCAAGGGACAAAATTTCGAAGTTCAAAGAACAAATGCAGATTATCACAATTACAATTAACTTCTTCATTTACCAAGTAGAAACGTTTTTAAACTCTATAAAAGACCGATGATTACTTTTGATTCAAAACATCAACAAATTGTCCTACAAATCACTTTCTGTCAAAAATTGTTCCAAATCACAAAACCAACAAAAAATTTCCATGGCAAACTTCAGCTTCTACCACTGGTCAGACACCAGTGATGTTAAAACACAATTCTCGATGTGGTCACTCAAAGAACATACGAAGAACTAAACAGGAAAGTCGACAACATCAATGACACTAATTACAACAAAACCTGGAACAGCATAGCATTGCTCGATGAAGTCCTCCACTCTCCTCCATCAGAGTTCCAGAAGAATGCCGAAGAGTTTCTGACACAACTTCTAAAACAGGATCAGAAAATCTGCCACTTGCTAACTGACCTGAAATTCAAAAGAGAGCATGAAATCAAATGGAGAAAGGCCAGATTCTACGAAATCCTAGCAAGTGTTAACTCTAGCGTATAATACTTTATAAACATTTCATTAAATTTCTATTTTTCTATGTAGTAGTTCATTTTAATAATATAAACATGCATCTTAACATATTCTAAAACGTCAGTGTAAATAAAAACTCTCAACATCATCAACAGTTAATCAAAATAAGAAACAAACCTAAAATGCAAAGGTCTATTCTCAACGGTTGTAGCACATCTGACTTTTCACGATATTGCACGAATCTATCCTTTTTATAAAAGGAGAAAATCTTCCTGACGCAAGAAAACTTGACTTTCGTTTTACCGAAAATCCAACAATGCAACTCTCCCATCAAAGAAGATAGCACATGCAACTTTTCACGATGTTGCAACAATGATACTGCAACAACGATATTGAAAGGTTGATGTGTGATGGGAAGCTTCATTGAAACGACGATGTTGGAACGATGATACTGGAACGATAACATGTAAACATAATCAACAAACATTCGAACAAAGAAGTGTAATCGGAGATTAGCGGCCGAATCATGAGAAAGATGCATTTGAGAGAGAGAGAGAGATACGCTCACATATATGAGCGAGCGAGATTTGAATGTGAAACCAGATAATTATATCTTATTTATAGGATTAGAATATATGGTTTGAATTTTGAATGCGGAGCTAGAATTTTGAATCTCGACAGATGTTTATTGGGAACTGATGTTTGATTATAAAATGTTGAGGGCAGATGTTTAAACAAATTTTAAATGATATTTGAATCTCGACAGACCTGGTTTGGATTTTAAAGTGGGCCAGACCTTTAAGAGAGAGTAGGGGGTTTAAATTTTGAATATTTTGCAAAGCTCAAGAAATTAGCATTAATTACTGATTTGATTTACAACAAATAGTCATCAAGATATTTTTTATTTTTTAATTTAACTTTAAATTTTATCATGAAAACAATGTTGGTGGAACTCTTATCTCATTGAAATGTAACGATTAGGTAAAATGGTAATTTCATTGTAATTCTAGTTTTCATTTGATAATTTCAATCTATCACTAATTAACACCATCAACAATAAAAAGTGAGCAGTGGCTATTTTTTCCTATCAGTGGATACCCAACAGTTTTTGAAACACTGATGTTTGGTCAGTCAGTGGTCAACATGAAGATTGAAGAAACAGAGGTTGTATTTCAGCAGAGGATAACTTTAACAATCAAATGTTTGAACCAACACAGTGGTTGTAACAGGCTTTTAAACAGATGTTGGGGCTTAAACATATGTTTCGCCTTATATATCAGTTGTCTGGACTTAAACAAAAGTTTGACCTTAAACAGATGTTTACCCATAAACAGAAGTTTGGCCATAAACAGATGTTTGGCCTTAAAAAAATGTTTGAGCTTAAACAAATGTTTGCCCATAAAAATCTGTTTGCAAAAAAAGACCAATTTCAAGAATATTATACCCAAACAATCAAAATGAGGAGCTTAATAATCATCCAAGTGTACTTGATTTTTATTTATTAGTATAAAAATGAAACAACTGTTCAATTTATAGTACAGATCAAACCACTGAAGTGATGTGATAAATACTGTTACATATAAACACTATTGTGATAAACACTGTTACATATAAACACTGATGTTATAAAAATTGTTACATATAAAACACTGAGGTGATGACATCTAACAACCTAACAGACTATAAAACACTGATGTGAAAAACACTGTTACATATAAACATTGTTAACATAAACAAAGGTTTGAGCTTAAACAGATGTTTGCCGATAAACAGAAGTTTGGCCATAAACAGATGTTTGGCCTTAAACAAATGTTTGAGCTTAAACAAATGTTTTCCCATAAACATCTGTTTGCAAAAAAAGACCAATTTCAAGAATACTATACCCAAACAATCAAAATGAGGAGCTTAATAATCATCCAAGTGTACTTGATTTTTATTTATTAGTATAAAGATGAAACAACTGTTCAATTTATAGTACGATCAAACCACTGAAGTGATGTGATAAATACTGTTACATATAAACACTGTTGTGATAAACACTGTTACTTCAACCATCTCATTCGATTCAACAACAATGTCTTCAAATCACTGAATTAGATCATGAACCCATATTAGAGGTCAAACAAAAGCACAACAGGACCACATGAAGAATATCATTTCCACTTTTACTTCAATGCACTTACATGATAGGGTGATTTGGGATTTTGTAAAAATGTTTGTTTTTGTACTTCTTTACAAAATAACATGTTGGCCAAAATTCAAACAGATGTTGACCAAAAGTCAAACAGATGTTGACCAAAAGTCAAACAGATGTTGACCTTAAACAGATGTTTGGTTTAAGGCCAAACACCTGTTTATAGCCAAACATCTGTTTAAGGTCAAACATCTGTTTAAGTCCAAATATCTTATATAGAAGGCAAAACATCTGTTTAAGGCAAAACACTTGTTTAAGGTCAAACATCTGTTTATGGCCAAACATCTGTTTAAGGTCAAACAATTGATTAAGTCCAAGCCTCTGATATAAAAGGCCAAACATTTGTTAAAGGCCAAACATCTGTTTAAGCCTGAACAGATGTTTAACTTAATAAGATCTACTGTCTCCTCACACTGTTTTCCTCTTCAAAACAATGTTCAACCTAACATGGGTTTCAATTAACTATTGACCAAAATGGAAACAGATGTTCAAACCACTGTTTGTTATTGTACTTCTTTACAAAATTATATAGAATTCAAGAAAATGAAACAATGACTTAAAGAACTATAATTTAATACATAATCTAATCGGGCAAAACAATCTATTATCTGACAATTCCCTGGTTTTTACAACATGAAACAGAACATCATCATCTGCAATAATCAGATGATATTAAAAATTACATAATAATACTTATTCAGCTTAAAATTACAACGAAATTTAAAATCTAACAACAACACCAAGAAATTTACGAAACTAACAACAAAAATTTAGTGCTTTTAGCTTTAAACTCCATCAATGTATATCTTCGACAATCGCCATGAACTCCATTGAAGTACTCAATGCATCAACATCAGGATTTATAGAAACCTGATCTCTCATGAACAGACCAAGATGCAGTACATGAAAACACTTCTTCAGCTGTTGAAGAGTAGCTCTGTCCTCATATACTTAATCCTTAACTTTGTTCATAAAGAGCTGCTTTAAACCAAACTTTATGCTTCTTTTAATACAAAAAAGGCAGGAAAGACCATTACTCTAGTAAGAAAAAAATCTTATCTTACAGCAGTAGCAGATCCTTTCTTGCGTTTAGTAGGAACTACTGCGGCTTCTACATCATCATCATCTGTCCAAAGTCATATATAATCATCATTTAGTCATAAGCAAAAATTATTTTAAATGTACATTTAAAAATCTTTCTTTATGTTTAATTTAACTTTATGCTTCTTTTAATACAAACCTATAATAACCCGCAGCAGATTGTATGAATTTCAAACAACTGTGATTAGACTGAAATATAAAGCGAGAATTAGAGTATATCACTTCAAAATTAAAAACTCAAAATTTCAAAATTGGAGTGGCAAAAAACACATACTTTAAACGATGTTGGAACAATGATACTGGAAACAACCGTAGAACAATCATCATCATCATCTGCAGCAGATCATTCACAATCATCATTTAGTCACAACTCAGGTAATAAAACTTTAGTAAAAATCAAAAACAAAAACACATACCATGATCAAGGCAAACCACATATCACCAAAATTTTTTCTGAAAGTGGGTCAGAGCTTCAGATTTCTCTTATCCTTTATGAACAAATCCCGTGTATTCAGAAGAAGAGATTTGAGGGAGAGTTACATATCGTCCGTTTAAGCTGCAACTCTCCCATCAAAGAAGGTAGCACATGCAACTTTTCACGATGTTGCAACAATTATACTGCAACATTGATATTGAAAGGTTGATGTGTGATGGGAAGCTTCATTGAAACGACGATGTTGGAACAATGATACTGGAACGATGATTATATAAGGAGCAGTGGTTAGTTATAACAGTCCTTAGCACATGCAACTTTAACAAGGATTTGTATTCAACAGTGGATAGGCCTCATCAGTCTTTAAGTCCATCAGTCTTTATAAGGAGCAATGGTTAGTTATAACAGTCCTTAGCATGATCAGCTGTTATAACCATTCCATAACACTTTGAGAGGAAGCAAGGGTCGGTCTATTTAATTGAGAGGAATAATTGCATTACATCCCTGTTGAAAAATAGAATTGGTAAATTTAGGGAAAGTGAGGTTGAAAGATGAGAACCCAACAGTGGAGGATCTCATTCTACAGCTTCAATAAATTCAAGGGTATTCTCAAATAATAGTTCCTGGATGCTTCCAAAGAAGCAACACTTTGGACATCTGTTGTCTTCAAACATCTATTATCTATTATCTATTCTATCTATTATATATAATAAATGAAAGTTATTTGGGCCACGTGGACCAAATAACTTTCATTTATTATATATAATAGATAGAATAGATAATAGATGTTTGAAGACAGCAGATGTCCAAAGTGAGGCTTCATTGGAAGCATCTAGGAAGAATTACATGAGAATACCGCTCAATTTATCGAAGCTGTAGAATGAGATCTCCACTATTGGGTTATCATCTTTCAACCTCACTTTCCCTAAATTTATCAATTCTATTTTTCAACAGGGATGTAATTCAAATATTACCTTATTTAAGATACCTTTAACTGCATCTTCTGATAAATCAACATTCATTTCACTCAAATGATAGCTTCAACTGCATCTTCAATCATGAACTATCTAAAGAAATGGATGAAATCATCCAGAAATACCCAAAATAAAACTAATTAAACCATCCAATATTCTTGAGTACTCACCATTAATGTGATGACCAATATAAAATCAAACCCTAAAAGCATACAAATCATAATGAAATATGAAATCAGGTAGTTATATAACAAATCATTATATTATATGAAATAACGAAGAAGAAGAAGAAGAAGAACTGACTACAAAGTGTATTAACAATTAGCAAAAAGAATAACAATTATCTGATTTATGTGCGACTCTTAACTACATTCCGTAGAATGTGTAATTAGAATGGTCGTTTTTACCTTACTTGACAACAATAGCAAACAACATCAAACAACAATAGCAAGTGACCAATCAATCAACCTCATAATAATATAGAAGCCTAAAAATAAAATGAATTTTAGATAAGTGAACATCAAAACTGAACAGGAAACCTGACCAAAAATTAACCAAACACCTGATGTTGAATCCACTGTAGATGTTGAATCCACTGTAGATGCTGAACCACTGTTGTTACAAACAGATCATACCTCGGGAACTGGAAATTTAAAAGGATCGGCTTCAAAGGCTTCAACAATCGGAAGATTCAAATCTCAAGCAAATGAAACCCTAATTTCAAAAAGAATAATCGGTGAACATATTCACAGATCAATAATCAACAGATGTTGTACTCATATCATCACCGTTAGGAAAAAAAACCCTTAGTTTCTGAACATATTCAAACATACCAGTTCAAGGCGGAAATCTAGCCGCAGCTAAGCGGATCTGAACTTTGATGACCATCGATGACAACAACCTTGGAACCATATGATGAGATTAGGAGTAGAAATTAGGGTTTAATTAGAAACTTTGTATGAAAATAAGAAGAAATTAACAGAGATCTATAAACATACAAATCAAACCTCAAATCAATGTCGAATTAGGGCTACAAAATCAAGAAAACCGAGTTAGGATTGCAACCAAAATTAGGGCTACAATACTGAAATAAATGAAGATATATGGCTTACCTGGTGACGCTTCGAATGATTCATGATGAGATGATTTGGTTTGATCTTTGATTCAGAAGGGAGAAGAGTACAGGAGAAGGAGAAGAAGATTCAGATCTAGGGTTTTGTAAAGGAAAAAAGGGGACGGAGGGAGTATAAAAGGGATGGAAGCTTGGTATTGTTGGGCGGGAAAATGGAACTGAGGATGCCCTAATCAAGTGACACGTAGCCAAAATCACTTTCATTTATTATATATAATAGATTATTATTATTATTATTATTATTATTATTATTATTATCATTCTCATTGTTGTTCTTATTTTTATCTTGTGAATACTTGTATAATATAAGTATTCATCAGATAAAAATAAGAAGAACAATGACAATAATGATAATAATACAAGTTGTATTTTCTATGAAAAGATGTAGAAAATTTGTATCTTTGATAAACAATACGTGACTATAAAGTTGTGTGGTTGTTCCAATGTGAAAATTATCACATCTAAAACGTTTTAACAATGCATTTTATTTTATGTTGTACTAGAAAACAATATTCTTAGTGTGTATATACCACACACTAGTATAGATGGGCAAAAACTGTTCTAAATAAGGCGGTCATAAAATTTGGACGGTTTTCAATTACTAGATTTGATTGTATAGATCCAGTTTATTGAGGCTAGGCAACCTTACATGGTTCTTTATCGTATTAGGCTTGAAAAAAATCGACCCGAGAATGTTGTTTTGATGTATACTTTTGCTTGCAAATCGCCATGTTGCAGTGCTTTTTTAAGGTCAAGGGGTATGGGTCATGATTTGCCACATAGGACCATTATTCATGTGCTACACCATCACCCTCATTAAATCATGGTAGTTCACGTGGATTAAACCACGACAACCACGACCCTCCTATTTGATGATTTTAAGACAAAAATAAATTACAAAAATAAAAGGGGTAGTGGTTCGGGTCATGACCGTACTCTTAGGGTAGTGGTTTTGGATGATGGATTAGAGGTGGATGACTTGTCGGCTATATGGAGGGTCATGGTGGTCATGACTATCATGACCAAACCCTATAGCATAATATCTAGTAAATTATAGGACCACTTACAAATGTCTAACATCGTAATTTAATGTGTATACTGTTTGTTTTTGCAACGTGAGAAAATGTATCATATATCACTATAGTTGTTATATTTTGCTTTTTTGTCATTCGCATAACGTGGGACGATAGTGCGGACTAAGTGAAATTTGCACATGTTTTCAAAAAGCTTGGACAAATCAGGTAGTACGCCTCTGAGGAGGCGTTTCGGGTCGACCATGATTCTTGCAACAATAATCTTATGTTACAATATGTTACTCCTTACAATATGTCATCTATTGGTAGTTCTCTTCTATTACCCGTCATAAACATAGAAGGGGATTTGGTAATAATAGAAGGCTGAAAGAGGTTGAAAACTGGATTAATAACGATCACCATAAAAAAAATTGTAGATATGAAAAGAGTAGCTTGAAAACTAGGTTTTTGTAACATTCTGAAAATTTTCTTAGCCTAAGTAATAATTATTCAAAGTTCACGAACTAAAAGGTAAATAAGTCAAAGAACAAAGTCCAAATGAAAATATGTCAGCACCCATTCCTAGCATCCCGCTAGGAACAAACAAAGTTGCAAGTGGTACGTTATTAATGCTATCACTTTGATACTAAGTTTCCTTCCAAGAAGGTTGTTAGAAGCTACACGTGATTTGCTTGAAATACCCAAGACGATAAGTTGTGGCACTAACAAGGGTGAAACGTGGCGATGACTCATCAGAAAAATCGACATGTGTCGGACGAACTCATTTCTAACGGACCGCTAGGAATTCTTCGTGGCCGCTAGAAACGTTTGGATAAGGATCAACCGAAGTGGGACACATATGAGCTGGCTCATGACTTAACGTTTTTCTTATCAGTGTGCTAGGAACCAACATAGGCTCCTAGCGATCTGCTACGAGCGTCAGTTGATAGCTATAAATAGATAGAACCAACCTCACTTTTGGATGCACCCGCACCCTAACTTTGAAATCACAGTTTCACACTTGTTTTGCATTGTTTTGCGTGCCTGATGTTTCATCAATTATACATACTTTTAGTGCATATTTACCCCCAAATTCAAAGTACTTTTATGACTTTATAGTTCAAAATACTACCTAAATCATTCCTATTTGACAAATGCAGGTTCCTAAGGTCTCTGGATGAAAATAAGTGAAAAATGAGCATAAACGAGGCAAAAATCCAAGATTCCAAGGAAATCAGCAAGTTGCCATATAGGCATGGCCGTGCTAGGCTATGGGCATGGTCGTGTACAACACCTAGGAGCACAAAGTCAACAAGTTAACCCAAGAATGGTTAATAAAAGTCCCGATATGCAGAGGCACACCCGTGTTTAGCTAAAGACAAATCATGGAAGCTTCGAGATCTGACAAGAATGACATCTGTTTAAGCTTTTTCAGGGCATCTGTCCATGCACGACTGTGCATCCATAGGTACCCCCATGCCCTTAACAGAATTCTCCACGAAATGTATCGAGAAAGGACAAGACGGATAACCAATTGTTGGCAAAAGACGAGGCACACCCGTGCATGTCTGTATACAGTTTCAGCAGACAGTAATTATGCATGGCCATGCATCATTTGGGCATGGTCATGCCCATTATCCAGGTGATAAGGTTCTTGAAGCTTCCTATATGAAACCACAAAATGTGACAGGAGTACACACAAGGACAAGGTTTGTCTCTTCAAGGACAAGACACCCTTAGCCTCCAAGCAAAATTTCCACTATAAATAGAGGCCTTAGGTTCAACATTTCTCTTCATCCCTTCATTCCCTAGAATCCTAGAACTCCTTCACCCCAAAGGGGGCTCTCATGCCTCTAGACTCACCCCTTGGAGTTTAAGGATTATTCCATAAAATCACTTGTCATAAATTAGTTTAAGAGAGAGAGAGAGAGAAACTTGTACTCAACAACCTTCAAGTAGTTGTTTAATTCATATGGCCATTATTGGCAAAACTCTTTGTGTTGCTTGGGTTGTAGATGAAGCTGGTATGAATTAAATGTTTAATCTTTGGTAAAGTGGTGTGTTGTGTCTTTGATAATTCTTTATACTCTTCTTCTTCGTTAATGGGGCTTGTGATAGGTTTTGGTTTTTGATCTTGTGGGTGTTCTTGATAACCTTGGGAGGTGAAGCTTATTAGTACATTCATGGTGTGTAACAATCTATATACTAATAAGGAAAATCCGAACTTGGAGAAATGGTTGACCCATTTGTGGAAACACATCTTGTGATCAACCATTGTTTATCAAGGATATCATTGTTTGCTTGCACAGTCTATATGCTAGGCTTCAATGATAAGCGTTGGTTTCGTGACTTGTCTAACATGGTCTATATGTTAGGCTTGGCGCAACCAAGAGTTGGTGAACCCATGTAAAAATACTATACGTCTTTATATATATTTCTTATTATAATGCCTCCCGTTAGATAAAGATCAATCACCTCAACTAATCACAAGCGTCATTAGAAATCTATGGGGAGCACTTTGATATATCCTTTACGAACTTTAAGTGAGATGAAGATTTGCCATTTAGAGGATCACAAACCATAGTGATTTGTAGAAAAAAAAAAGGAAGAGTAGTTTGATGTCTTTAACCCAAAATTAGGGGATTGCTCCTTAAAAGAGTCGTTTTCTAAGGCTGGGCAATGAATTTACTTTAAGTGACTTTAATTCTATTTTAATCTCAAAGTCATATATTGTAAATCTAATGAAAACTCGTCAGTAACCTTAGCTAGGTGTTTGGGCTTTTAAATTAATTAACCACACAAGTTGCCGATAACCTAACTATAATTCATCCAAGTGGAGTCGAAAACCCAAAGCAACACTTTTCGTGCTCTTGATATTCTTTACTAATTCTCTATTACTTGCTTTTATTTTCTGGTTTTAAATATAAATTAAGAAACAAACAAAAGATAATCAATCAACTAGTTAGTAATTTAAAGTTGAGTAGTAAAAGTCGCATCCTTTGGGTTCGATACTTGGTTCTTATATAAACTCTACTACAAACGATAGGTACGCTTGCCTATTATGCATTTAGTCTAAGTAATAAATATTTCTTATAAATTTAAAGCTAGATAAACATGTTTTAAAAGTTATTAAGTTAACCCACCTAATCATGCAAAGAACTATTAAATTAACTAGACCAACACACTAAAACATGCACATCAGTGCCCTGGGCCCTGTTCAACCAATGTTTCAACCGTTATTAGGCGTGTGCTTTCCTTGAAGCTAGAACACTATAGAAGTGTTGTCTAGACAAAGTGTTAAAGGTAAATACGCTTAGATGTTTTGCAAACTTACAAATCTATACTATATAATAAAAGAAACCATTCATGAGACACTTGTCATCATATTAAGCCATGTCTTATGGATAATTATTATTTTAGTTTAATATCTTCTAATTAATTACAGATAACCCGTCTAATAAATATTATTTAGTTTTATATCTTATAGATAATTATTATTTAGTTTAGAGTAAATTGCCAAAATCATCCTTGAGATTTGGGTATGTTTGTCATTTTCATCCAAAACAACTTTTTTGTACCATATAGTCCCTCACTTTTGGGATTTTTTGACATTTTTACCCAAATGTTTGTTTTTTTTTTTGCCAAAAATGTCCATGAGATTTGGGATTTTTTTGTCATTTTCATCCAAATGTTTGATAGAAAAACTAAAGCAAATTAGATGTTTGGATGAAAATGACAAAAAATCCCAAAAGTGAATAACTATATAGTACAAAAAGGTTGTTTTGGATGAAAATGACAAGCATACCCAAATCTCGTGGATGATTTTGGCAATTTACTCTTTAGTTTAATCTCTTCTAATTAATTATCGATAACTCTCCTACTAAATATTATTTTGTTTAATCTTTTCTACTTAACTATAGATAATTATTATTTAGTTTAAATTTAATGTATACTTCTCATTTATAATAGTGATATTACTTTATATATAAAATTAGATTTATTACGAGTTTTTTAAATATAATTTATATTTTATCACTCAAATGGCTGCTTATTTACTTCTTTAGTAACATGTTTGACCACTGTGTTTTCTTTTCAATAATCATCTCCTCAATCACCATATCTATCGTGTACCGAGTATATCCATTAGTTTTTTTAATATAATTTTCTTATTATTTGGTATATAAAATCAAATTTTATACATGAGGGTTTTTTAAGATATAACTTTTTTATTATTTAGTAAAAAAATATTACATTTATTCAACTCGTGTAATGCACGTGGTTTTAAAGATATAACTTTTTTATTTGGTATATAAAATTACATTTATTAACCCGTACAATATGGTTCTTATAGATATAACTTTTTATTATTTAATATATAAAATTATATTTATTCAACTCGTGCAATAAAGGAGGTTTTTAAAGATATATTGTTTTATTATTTAGTATATAAAATTTATTTATTCAACCCGTGTAATACACGGGGTTATAACCTAGTGATTTACATATTTGAAAATGACATAAGTTTATGTTAAATATATTCAACACTAGATTTGACCCTATATACCTTTAATTTTATAAAATTTAAATAAAAACAAAATTCAGTGGGTTCTCGCGAGGCGCGAAGCCCTTGAGTAACCTAGTCGCGGGCCGCGACAGCTCAAGACCAGGGTGCACCCGGTGCCGCCACGTGGCAGTAACGTGTTGGGTCTAGTGTTTGAGTCAGCCAAGCTAGGGCCTACCCTAGTTGGGCTCGCGGGCCGCGAAGCCCTTTGTTGAAGCTTACGCGGGGCACGACAAAGTGCCTGATCAACACTATAAATAGGATCGATCGGATTCATTCCAAATCGTTCAAATTCTCTTGATCTCTCTTAAATTCTGAATATTAGAAAGTAGTATCGGGCATAATACCCCCCTAATTAGCGAAGCTCTGCCTCAATGTAAGTATTTTAACCCCCGGTTACGTATTAGATACGCTGCTCGATTGATCTAGTGCTCCGTAACGGCTGTCGTGGCTCTGCCCGACGTAGTCGTTGGAGTTTCTGTCTCGGGGAGGGTATAACTAATATAAATATTGGGTTATTATACTAACGCGTGTGCATTGTTTAGTTTATTAGATTATAACCAGGAAATCACAAGGAAAAATCTAAAATAGGAATGCGAGTAATCTCCTTTTTGTAAACCTTTTTCCAAACCATTTTTACAAAACCTTAATTGTTTTAAAATATAATTAGCAGTGATTGAGTCTTTGTAATTCTTCAATTACTGCCGGTATGTTGGGGTTTTGTATACAAAATGTGGAACACGTTACTATTAGACAACGAGATAGCCAATGAGTAATATGACCCACCAGTCAGGATTGACAGTACTGAATGAGTAATTGTGTAGATATAAACATTGTAATCGCTCTCAATACTATGAAATGATAAAACCTATTTTGATTAAAATGGGATTCACTCACCAGTATTTCCCACTGACAAAATGTTTTTAAACGTGTTTCAGGTAACAAAATGGGAAAGCCAAATAGAAGCCAGCTGGACAGCACTGAAGGCTTGGAAAATATGGCTATAAAAGTTACCTAAATAAAGAAGATGTTTTATTTAAATAAATTATGGTTTATCCCTATAAACATGTTTGTAATATAAACTTGGGTTTTACCCATGTGTTTATTATTATAAAAATGTGGTATTTTACTCTGATAAAATATTTCCTAACTACGGTCCTGATGTAAATTCCGCTGCCAAATTGATAAAAACCATTGATACCACTGAATCTGAGCTCGCGACCGCCCGTTCCCAGGAGATAGGGACCGGGGGTTGCGACAGAAAACATCTCCCACTTCATTTAGCCACGGCGGAAACGTTAAAACAACAAACCGTGGCGGAAACGTCGGGGAGTGTTATAACAGAATCATCGTTTCAACAACCATGGTAATTAAAAGTTTCGTTTTATTGATTATTCAAGTAATGTACATTGTCTTTAAACCAAAACAAACAAACTACACATTGTTTATAACTGTTTTTAAGTCACTAAGGCCTCGTCCAGGTCCTATGTGACACAAGCTTCTTAGCAAGCAACATTAAGCAATACCACTTGAAACATATGTAAAAATAAAGTCAGC
This sequence comes from Helianthus tuberosus, assembly GCA_030545235.1. Lineage (NCBI taxonomy): Eukaryota > Viridiplantae > Streptophyta > Magnoliopsida > Asterales > Asteraceae > Helianthus > Helianthus tuberosus. The sequence goes on along the minus strand of CM060452.1, from coordinate 70,375,912 downwards.
AAAAAAATGTTGGCGAGCACATAGGTTTTGTGAGAATATCGGAATTATGGCTCGTTTATGTATATATTGCAATACCTCGAAAACCTTGTTTTGAAAAAGTTTATAGTATTGCAACATGATTAACCAACTGAAATCAAGATGGTTATAATTTAGCAAATCTCATAGCCATGATTCTTAACCCCAAAACATTTGCTTTAGTAAACCAATTCGTAAAACATCTCGTTAAAAACTCGTTAATAAAACTCGTATGGTTTATATCATTTCGAAAACCTAGTTGTGTGACATCGTTTCAAATCGTTTCCCAACTGAACTAAATAATGACACGCAATGTAATATGATAGAAGCACTTATATATAAGATGTACCAGCGGCGTATCTACCATGATTCTATCATGCTACACCCGTCCCATTATCTAATCACTACCCAAGACCAATCATTCGTTCAAATCGTTTATTTTGTTTAGGTCGTTCCAAATCGTTTGATTCGTCCCAAAATTGTTTTCGTTTTAATTGTGAAACTACTTTTGGTCGCCTCGCTAATAACATTCAAACCTTCGTGACTCGACTATATCGCTTCTCGTATTAACAAACCACCAAAGGGTAAGTTAACAATCATCAGATTCGGTCGTTACCTACATAACCCCCACACATAACCATGGGTGTAGTCTGATAACGGGATTTGTCAGATCCTATGGTACCATAACCTAATACTGGTCGGCTTGATCAATGCTAATGAATGTCATTCGTTATGTAGTTACAACCAACAAGTTTCGTTCACATTATCGAAATCGTATTTAGTTTAATATAAACCATCTTAATCGTTTTTGAAAACATCGTTTAAAATATCAAAATCGTTTTAATACATATGAATCACCCCAAAACAATTGAAAACAGTAAAATAGGAGAACTATATACTCACATTGAATAGAAGGGTATCCTTGATCTAAAGAACTTAGCGAAGCTCAGACAAACCAAGGAAATTCAAGTAGTTCCTAGTAATCGGATCACTAGTATATAAATCGACACCTAAATCGGAAGATCGGACAGAAGGAGGTCTTGTAAACCAAATGAGTGTTGGAACTCATGTGATATGGTTTAATAAAGCCTACATTCAAGATCGGAACTTAGCCTACGTGCTTTCGACCCGTTACGACCCATTAAGGTAGCTTATGCTACTTTAACGCGTTGTTTGCGCGAAACTATGTTCGGATGGTTAACTATGTGCTATGTCAAGTCTTACATGCCCAATAATACCTAAACATGTTACTTAATCAGATTATATGTCAAAAACATGTTCACATATGTAAAATACGGATTTAAGCTTCAAAAGGGCGTTTTGGTCATTTCCTATGGGCATACAAGCTACTTAACAAATAACTAACCAATCCTATGTGATCATAAGGTATAACCTCAGAGGTTATTCCCTATGCAACTATGATCACTAAACAAGCTTGGTCGGATCCTAATGATCGACCAAACGGGTCGGGTTCGAAAGTCTAAGCGGTTGTTTAGACCGCTTAACTTACGACCCTAAACAAGCACTAAACTAATAGTGACGAGTTAAACATGTCAAAACATGTTTAACTAGCTTATAAAACTGATTTGGTATCAAAACAATAGGTTTTGATACCCGAAAATAGTTCCGTTGTAAAATGCATGCTAAAACGCATTTTGACCGAAACTTTGACTCGTCAGTACGCCTAGTTAACGTGGTAATCAGTAGGTATAATAGCTAAGGATTATAACTATTGTGATTACAATCACGTTGCAAAGTTCAATTGAACTTTGACTTGACCAATTGATGGTCAAAACCGAAAGTCAAAGTGTTGGCCAAACTGTTTGACTTTCTGCTTAAACATAAAGAATAAGCATGAAAGAAGACTTACAATAGTCCAAAGCTAGAAATAATATAATAAGAAAACCAGAGAATAAGAATTCCAAGCTTGAAGGAAGCTCCAAATCAGATTGTAGAGAAGAGAATGAGAGAATGAGCAATGAAACAATGAAGGTGCTTGGCTATTTATAGTTGTAGCAAGCTCACAAGATCAAGACAAGTGGATTGTGTAGCCTCCAAGCAATGATCATGGCCCTACAATTGTCACAAGCAGGTACAAAGCCTTTGGGAAGAGATAACTTGTTCATCACACCAAGAAATTGCAAGATTGGCCCCTGAATTATGAAACAGCAGCTGAAAACTGATTTTTGGTCACTGGGGTCTTCACACGGCCCGCGTAAGGATAGGTAGGGGGCTTACGCGGCCCGCCTGACCCTCCCAGATCAGCCAAAGTTTCATATATTACAATTCAGGTCCCTGCACTTGGTTTAAGCTCATTTCAGGCCCTTTTGACCCCCGTTAAGCCATTTTCAAGGCTCTACAAGGTCAATAAAGTTTAGAGGACTCAAAATGTGCTCAGAAAACTCTCAGATGTCGGCTCGTTTGGTCGTACGCTTGCGTTATTCGTCAAATTACGACGAAACTCAAACGGACGCGAAAATGAACCAAATTAAGCGACGAATGGTATTTTTGCATGCCGATCACTAAAATAAAAATATTTTAGTGTCTAAAAAATTTTTGGATGTCCAGATGTGGTCAGAACATAAGATATGCGAGAAAATGCAAACTTACATCGTTTTTGACACTTTTAGTCCCTGTAAGATCAAATAAGCATGTTTTCGCACACCGAACCCCTCAAAGCTTATTTCTAAGCTATGTTTAGGTTATTTATGGTATGTTTAGCTTATGATCAAGTTTCGGACTCTTCGATACCATACGAATCGGTATAGTTTCGCAGTTTGACACAAATAGTCCCTGCGATCAAATAGACTTGTTTTCAACACACCAAACCATCCATAACTTATTTCTAAGTTATGTAAAGATTATTTTAGGTATGTTAAGCCTATGTCAATATTACGGAGTGTTTGTCGCATTAAACTGACTGCGTTTACGCACCAGTTTGCGTATAACTTTCCAGAAAGCGATTTAAAGCTTGAAGTCGGAATCGAATCGAATTGTAAAATCATCAAACACAAATACACATATAATAAAACCAAAACAAATTGTTTTATTAATAATTAAAATTGTTTTACATTGTTCATCGATTACCGAGTACAGTTGTCACAAATACTATACCATTGTCAGCGACCACCAACACCAGAAAAGCTCATAAAAACAAAACAAAGAAAAACGGGAAAAAAATAACGGCGAGCAAAAAGTAGACGTAAATCTTTGAATCACGCATGCTCGTTGCTGATAAATTAAACCGAAACGTAAAACATAGAAAAAAATAACTAGGTCCATCCAGGACCCACGTGTTGGACGAACTTGTCAAGCGCAGAAAAATAGATGTGACGCGACGGGCCAGTCAAACGGGAAAAAAATATACGAAAAAATGTTGAACCCCACACACACGTTGTGGTGCGTTAACTCACAAAATTTAGAACGAAACGAAAAACTTGGGAAAGATGAAAGGTATGGTAGAGCAAAATTGAAAATAAAAAAGAGTTGGGATTAAATTGCTAAATATGAAAAACTTTGGGTTAAAAGTAAAAAACAAAGGGTCTAAATTGTAAAATTAGAGTTATTTATTAATTTTAGATAAAGATAAGTATAAAAATAAGTAATATCTATATATTAGTTATTAATTAATATTAATATTAAAAGAAATTGATTAAACAAATATAAATAAAATTTATTAAGTTGAAGAAAAGAATGTCATGTGACATTATTTGAAGTCTTTTATTATAAGTTAGAATAGATGTATAGCAAGTTTACTGAACATTTGCAATACATGAGCGTGATTTGAATTTGATCAAATTGGTATATGGTGCGAATTTGAAGAATTTTTGTTTTCTGCAGGACAATTCTTTGATTTACTAGAGAATAACAAAGATTTCCATAATATTTATATGATTACTTTTTTAAAACGATTAGTTTCATCAATTAGTCAAGGATTTAACTATTATAAAGATAAAGTCTAACCACTAACGGAAATTTGTAGAAAAATTTCAATAAATGTGGTAAAGAAGATGAAATGTATTAGGGTGGAGGGAGTGGTCTCGGGGAGGGGGTTTACCGATTGGGGATGTATTGTCGGTGGATGTTATCGGGGAAGAGGAGAGAGGTGGTGTAGACGGTGAGTAGTCACCGAGTGAGGAACATGAGAGAGGTGGGAGAGAGATGGAATGTGAAGATCAGCGTCAGCTAAACACTTTCGCAGATTGGACACGTGAAAAGTCGGATGGATATTTCCAAGCTCTGGAGGTAGCTCTAGTCGATAGGCAACCTTTCAAACTCTTTCAACAATCTTAAATGGTCCAACATATCGAGGTGCAAGTTTTTCTTTCTTTCCAAATATCACCACTCCCTTCCAAGGCGACACCTTGAGTAGGACATGGTCTCCGACTTGAAATTCTAAGGGCTTGCATCATAAATCCGCATAACTCTTTTGACGGTATCTAGCTGTCACAAGATTATCGTGAATTTTCTTGATTTTGTCTGTTGTTTCAAGAATGAGCTCAGGTCCAGTAAGCTGAGCTTCACCGATCTCATTTCAACAGACAGGTGAACGACATTTTCGACCGTAAAGAGCTTCGAATGGTGCCATATTGATACTAGCATGATAACTATTGTTGTAAGAGAACTCGATCAATGGCAGATGAGAATCCCAATTACCACCAAAGTCTATCACGCATGCTCTAAGCATATCCTCTAAAGTTTGAATCGTTATCTCAGATTGTCCATCTGTTTGGGGATGATAAGCAGTGCTTAGATTTAGTTGGGTTCCCATAGTAGATTGCATGGTCTTCCAGAAATGAGATGAAAATCAGGCATCACCATTAGATATTATGTCCAAAGGAACACCATGTCGAGATACAATCTCATCAACGTAAATCTTTGCAAGTTTATCAGTAGATAGATCCTCGCGAATCGAAATAAAATGAGTTGACTTCGTCAGTCGATCGATAACAACCCATATAGCATCATGACCTTTAGATGTACGCGGTAATTTAGTGATGAGATCCATCGCAATGTTCTCCCACTTCCAAACCGGTATCTCTGGTTGTACAAGCAAACCAGATGGTCGTTGATGTTTCGCCTTGACTTTGAGACAAGTTAGGCATTTCGCTACGTACAAGGCAACATCTTTCTTCATACCAGGCCAACAGAATTTAGTACGAAGATCCTTGTACATTTTATCAGCACCAGGATGGATAGAATATCGAGACTTGTGAGATTCGTCCATCACTAAAGTGCGAAGATCGTCTTGTTTCGGAATCCACAAACGATCTTTGAAATAGAGTAAACCATCGTCCTTCGCTTCAATTTTAAGCTCAAGTTGACGTGGTAATTCCTTACCCATCAAATTTTGTGAAACACAAAATTGCTGAGCTTGAAGAACACGAGTTTGAAGATCAGATAGAGTTCGAACAGATTGAAGCTTGACTCGCTCCTTTCGACTAAGCGCATCGGCTACGACATTCGCCTTACCAGGATGGTAGCGAATCTCGCAATCATAGTCGTTCAAGAGTTCAACCCAACGACGTTGCCTCATGTTGAGCTCTTTCTGATTAAGAATATTCTGGAGACTTTTATGGTCTGTGAAAACCACACACTTCGTTCCATAGAGGTAGTGTCTCCAGATTTTAAGTGCGAAAACCACAGCTCCTAACTCAAAATCATGAGTCGTGTAGTTCTTCTCGTGAACTTTCAATTGCCTAGACGCGTATGCTATAACTTTACCTCGTTGCATAAGAATACAACCAAGGCCTAAGTTGGATGTATCACAATAGACAATGAAATCATCGTTTCCCTCGGGCAAAGATAAAACAGGAGCATCACAGAGCTTCCGTTTCAGCGTTTGGAACGCTTCTTCTTGCTTGGGTCCCCACTCAAAAGGCTTATTCTTTTGAGTCAAAGCAGTGAGTGGAACCGCAATCTTTGAGAAATTAGAAATGAATCGACGATAATATCCAGCGAGACCAAGGAAAGAACGAATTTCTGTAGGTGTCGCCGGTGCATTCCAATCCTTGATTGCAATAATCTTGGATGGATCCACATGAATACCTTGCTCGTTGACAATATGTCCCAAAAACTGAACTTCTTTAAGCCAAAATTCACACTTGGAGAATTTAGCAAAAAGTTGTTCCTTCTTAAGGAGTTCCAATGTCAAACGAAGGTGTTGCTCGTGATCGACTCGAGACTTCGAATAAACGAGAATATCGTCAATGAACACAATGATGAACTTGTCTAAATAAGGTTTACAGACCCTATTCATTAAGTCCATGAAAATAGTTGGGGCATTTGTCAAACCAAAAGGCATGACTGTGAACTCGTAATGCCCATATCTCGTGCGGAATGCAGTTTTGGGAATATCTTCTTCGAATACACGAAGCTGATGATACCCAGAACGTAGATCGATCTTGGAGAAACAGGTAGCACCTTGCAGCCGATCAAAGAGATCATCGATTCGGGGTAGGGGATATCGATTCTTGATGGTAAGCTTGTTAAGCTCACGATAATCGATACACATTCGAAAAGATCCATCTTTCTTTTTCACAAAGAGGACAGGAGCTCCCCAAGGTGAATAACTCGGACGGATGAATCCTTTATCAGATAACTCTTGAAGCTGTTTCGATAACTCTTACATCTCAGACGGTGCAAGACGATAAGGTGCTTTCGCAATCGGGTTGGCATTGGGTACAAGGTCAATATGAAACTCAACTTGACGATCTGGAGGCAAACCAGGCAGTTCATCGGGAAACACCTCTGGATAATCCCGAACAATCGGAATATCCTGAATTCTCTTGTTCTTGCCTTTCTCCTTGGTGACATGTGCCAGAAAAGCAACATATCATTTTCGTAGATAACTTTGGGCTTTCGTGCATGACATGAGTTTCAATCCACCAGATGGTTTCTCTCCACGAACCTCTAGGACATCATCAGACGAAAGAGGAATACGAATGATCTTATCGAAACAAACAACCTCGGCAGGAGGTTTGGTTAACCAATCCATCCCCACGATAATGTCGAAACTCCCAAGTTGCATCGGTATGAGGTTAATAGGAAAAAGATGGTTATCGAGGTTCAATTGACAACCATGAATAACAGAATCGAGAACAAGGGGTTTACCAGTAGTAACGTCAATAGATAATGGTTTCCTCAGTTTAGTTCTAGGTATCGCAAGTAAAGGCTCAAAGGATAACGAAACAAAACTCCTATCGGCACCAGAATCGAAATGAACAGATGCAAGTTGATTGTTAACAAGGAACGTACCGTTAACAACTTCGTTGTCAGCTCTCGCCTCGTTCGCGTTCAAATTGAATGCCCGTCCACGAGCGGGATTCACATTCGCGTTCGCGTTTGCATTCGAATTTGCATTCGCATTTACCAATCTTGGGCAATTGTTGCGGAAATGACCCATTTCTCCGCAATTGAAACATGAACCAGGTGGGAATCTCACATCATTCCCCTGAACTTGTGCTGGAACCTGAGCAACCTGATTTTGACCAAAACGACAAATGTTGGCCAAATGCCCAAGTCTACCACACGTAGCACACTATTTACAGGCCTGTTGGGCAACATGGTGACCATTACATCAAGCACAGTGAGGTGCAATACCAGCATATGCTTTCTTTGCAGGAGGTTGAGTCGGTGGGTTCTGAGCAGTTTGTGCTATAACAACAAAATTCTGAGCACCCTTTCGCTTTCTCGACTTCTTCGATGACTCACCTTTCTTACCCTTTTCCTTATCAGAATCGGTTGACTTCTTTTTATCACCCTTGCGGGTGAGTTTACCCTTCCTGACTTGGGACTCAGTCAGGGTAGCCGACAACTCGATCGCATGACGAACGGTAGTAGGATTAACACCGGTCACAATATCCTGAATGGAATCGGGTAAACCATCGATATATCTCTCGATTGCCTTCTCCAGTGGGGTAATCATAGTGGGACACAACAAACTGAGCTCCTCAAATCGATCCGTATAAGCATGGTGTTCTCCCCCGTCTTGTTTCAAATCATCGAATTCTCGTTCCAAAGCTCGAATTTCTTGACGGGGACATAACTCTCTCATTATGAGAGCTCCCCAAGTTTGTGCTAACGCCACTTCAGCACCCCTATCACGCATCACTCTGTTCCACCATGTAAGAGCTCGCTTCTCAAACACGCTTGAAGCAAATTCAACCTTACGTGCATTCGGACACTGCACATGTCTGAATGTGCTCTCGATACTCTCGAACCACTGCAGGAGAGCAGTTGCTCCTTGCGACCCAGAAAACTTAAGAGGCTTCGCAGAATTGAAATTCTTGAAATTACATTGTGCATTATTGTTGTTATTATTGTTATTGTTGTATAACTCATGGATTTGGGTCACAACGCCTGGAAGTACAGCAGCCATTTGTTGAGAGACAAGGGCTGCGACTTCTTCAGCAGTAAAAGTTTGAGCATCGCGTCGAGGAGGCATTTTCTAACAAGGAAACATGAGAAACGAGTGAGGTTGACAATTGGAGAAATAAAAGAGGTATTGAAAACATCGACAAAACACAAGGAGTGCGATCATTTGTTCGTTACCTCGAACAAACAAACGACACGCAGTGACTAATCAAAGTAAATGGGTCATAATAATGTATCACTGAAGACATGCTCGCCTATAAGTGAACACTCACCCCAAGAGTTCCCAGGTAAGAGTGGCTGGTCCGATACTGCAGATTTGTACGAACACTCTAGCCTTAGACAGAAAACTCAGGGTACTGGCATTCACTCTTCCAGTTTGCACGTGTTCACATTATTTAGACCCAAACTTTGACGAGATTTTGAAAATTCAGAGGGCACAAAGTCGAAAAAAATGAATCAAACTGGAAGGGTTCAAAACCTTACAATCAATCATCCAAGGATAGATGATTAATTTTCGAAGCGGATTTGTTATTGTGTTTTCGTTGTGGTTATCATCTAAGGATAGGTGACGGTATTGTTTTAAAATCTAAACGCAAGATAACTCGCATTAGGGCTCTAGAAAGTTATAGTCTAGGTCAAATCATTACTAATAACCTAATTCCCTATAATCATTGGCTCTGATACCAACTCTTCTGTCACACCCCGACCATGTTAAAACAACAAACCGTGGCGGAAACGTCGGGGAGTGTTGTAACAGAATCATCGTTTCAACAACCATGGTAATTAAAAGTTTCGTTTTATTGATTATTCAAGTAATGTACATTGTCTTTAAACCAAAACAAACAAAGTACACATTTTTTATAACTGTTTTTAAGTCACTAAGGCCTCGTCCAGGTCCTATGTGACACAAGCTTCTTAGCAAGAAACATCAAGCAATACCACCTGAAACATATGTAAAAATAAAGTCAGCAAAAAAATGTTGGCGAGCACATAGGTTTTGTGAGAGTATCGGAATTATGGCTCGTTTATGTATATATTGCAATACCTCGAAAACCTTGTTTTGAAAAAGTTTATTGTATTGCAACATGATTAACCAACTCAAATCAAGATGGTTATAATTTAGCAAATCTCATAGCCATGATTCTTAACCCCAAAACATTTTCTTTAGTAAACCAATTCGTAAAACATCTCATTAAAAACTCGTAAATAAAACTCGTATGGTTTATATCATTTCGAAAACCTCGTTGTGTGACATCATTTCAAATCGTTTCCCAAGTGAACTAAATAATGACACGCAATGTAATATGATAGAAGCACTTATATATAAGATGTACCAGCGGCGTATCTACCATGATTCTATCATGCTACACCCGTCCCATTATCTAATCACTACCCAAGACCAATCGTTCGTTCAAATCGTTTATTTCGTTTAGGTTGTTCCAAATCGTTTAATTCGTCCCAAAATTGTTTTTGTTTTAATTGTGAAACTACTTTTGGTCGCCTCGCTAATAACATTCAAACCTTCGTGACTCGACTATATCGCTTCTCGTATTAACAAACCACCAAAGGGTAAGTTAACAATCATCAGATTCGGTCGTTACCTACATAACCCCCACACATAACCATGGGTGTAGTCTGATAACGGGATTTGTCAGATCCTATGGTACCATAACCTAATACTGGTCGGCTTGATCAATGCTAATGAATGTCATTCGTTATGTAGTTACAACCAATAAGTTTCGTTCACATTATCGAAATCGTATTTAGTTTAATATAAACCATCTTAATCGTTTTTGAAAACATCGTTTAAAATATCAAAATCGTTTTAATACATATGAATCACCCCAAAACAATTGAAAACAGTAAAATAGGGGAACTATGTACTCACATTGAATAGAAGGGTATCCTTGATCTAAAGAACTTAGCGAAGCTCAGACAAACCAAGGAAATTCAAGTAGTACCTAGTAATCGGATCACTAGTATATAAATTGACACCTAAATCGGAAGATCGGACATAATGAGATCTTGTAAACCAAATGAGTGTTGGAACTCATGTGATATGGTTTAACAAAGCCTACATTCAAGATCGGAACTTAGCCTAAGTGCTTTCGACCCGTTACGACCCATTAAGGTAGCTTATGCTACTTAACGCGTCGTTTGCGTGAAACTATGTTCGGATGGTTAACTATGTGTTATGTCAAGTCTTACATGCCCAATAATACCTAAACATGTTACTAAATCAGATTATATGTCAAAAACATGTTCACATATGTAAAATACGGATTTAAGCTTCAAAAGGGCGTTTTGGTCATTTCCTATGGGCATACAAGCTACTTAACAAATAACTAACCAATCCTATGTGATCATAAGGTATAACCTCAGAGGTTATTCCCTATGCAACTATGATCACTAAACAAGCTTGGTCGGATCCTAATGATCGACCAAACGGGTCAGGTTCGAAAGTCTAAGCGGTTGTTTAGACCGCTTAACTTACGACCCTAAACAAGCACTAAACTAATAGTGATGAGTTAAACATGTCAAAACATGTTTAACTAGCTTATAAAACTAATTTGGTATCAAAACAATGGGTTTTGATACCCGAAAAAAGTTCCGTTGCAAAATGCGTGCTAAAACGCATTTTGACCGAAACTTTGACTCGTCACTACGCCTAGTTAACGTGGTAATCAATAGGTATAATCGCTAAGGATTATGACCATCGTGATTACAATCACGTTGCAAAGTTCAATTGAACTTTGACTTGACCAATTGATGGTCAAAACCGAAAGTCAAACTGTTGGCCAAACTGTTTGACTTTCTGCTTAAACATAAAGAATAAGCATGAAAGAAGACTTACAATAGTCCAAAGCTAGAAAGAATATAATAAGAAAACCAGAGAATAAGAATTCCAAGCTTGAAGGAAGCTCCAAATCAGATTGTAGAGAAGAGAATGAGAGAATGAGCAATGAAACAATGAAGGTGCTTGGCTATTTATAGTTGTAGCAAGCTCACAAGGTCAAGACAAGTGGATTGTGTAGCCTCCAAGCAATGATCATGGCCCTACAATTGTCACAAGCAGGTACAAAGCCTTGGGGAATGTAACACCTCGTAATTTCATGACCTATAATGTATTGACACGTGTCATAAGCTTTGAACGTGTGAAAGAATACTCTAGAGGGACTAAAGTTGACAAACAGAGAAAATACATAAATGAAAGGGTTCAAAGTGTCAACAATGAATAAATATACTTCACAATAGCCCCACATGATGTTTATATCCTTAAACGAATAAATCGTGGATCATACGAACCTAATCGTGAAAGAAAGTGAGGAATTACAAACCATAGGGGTTAAATGTGTCAACATGTTTAAAGTATACCTCTGAGTGACCTTTTAGCGAACCCGAAGCTTTGTAACGATAAATATTACTCACTAGAATATGTGGTAAAAATTTCACCAAGTTTCGTTATCATATGAGAAAGTTATGACAATATTCGTATACGAGGGGTTAAAAGCATCAACGTCGAAATTTATGACTTTTCGGGTGATCACAAAGTTAACCAAGGACTTGCCAATATTTAAACATGTCATGGAGCCCTTAAAAGTAAGGTTAGAGGGCCAAAAGTGCAAGAAAAATACTTAAAACCACATTTGGAAGGACCAGGGACCTAAAGTGCAAATGATGAAAACTTGTTTGGCTGGTTCTGGGGGTCATACCAGGCGCGTAAACCCACTGGGGAGGTTTACGCGGGACGCCTAAACATGCCAGCGACAGAATTCTTGGACAGGTGCCTGTTAAGGCTGTGTAACCGACTTATGAGCCTCTAAAATGATACCAGGGGCTGGGCAAATGGATTTTCATGCACTAGGGACAGATGTGATGATCTGAATGCATGCATAGAGTTGTTTGGCATCATCTTGTTGCATCAATTTTGCTATAAAAGCTTCCCTTTAGTTGCAACTTTGAGTTCATTCATTTGCAAAGTTCACAAGACTCATTTCTGGAGCTCCCCTGATCAGCAACAAGCTTTCTTAAGATCCCTAGTCGTGCTTAGGGCTCTTGTAAGTGTCCTTGACCCTTCCTAATTCAGTTTAGCTTAATTAATTAGCTAAAAGTCAAACCGTCGTAAATAAGGTTTGACTTCGAGATTAATTAAAATTTGTTCAGTCAAATCTCGAATCAAAAGTACCTATAAGTAGGTATTTATGTGGGTAATAAACCCTTAAAAGGGTACTCTCTGATTCCCACTCTAACTAGGTCAATTGTCGGGTCAAACCTAACTTTAAAAAGTCAACAGAATACTAATTTTCAAATTAATGCATAATTAGCAATGTAGGATCCATGTAACCTGTTTTATCATTAATATAACTTGGTAATTAATGTAAGAACATGTCTAAACATGTTCAAACTGACAATTTTCAGTTTAGACTCGGTTCGGAACCGAAAGGCGCATAATTTGACTTTTGCATTGACTTTCGATTCTGACCCATTGTATCATGTTTTAGAAATTCCTTAGAGCCCTATTAGGACCAGGTTTCATGTTAGTATAACCCTCTGTGATTATACACCTTGGTTCAATAGTTATCCGATTCGTATGCATGTTCCCGTTAATTGCTTATATGTAGACTATTATGCCCATATAACCTTAAAATATGATTTTTGGAAATGTAAAAGATTAGACACCTTAGTTACTGATTTATATACTTATACCTAAAATTTGACATCAGTTTGAGGTCTAGAATAAGAGTTATGCTCATTAGCGTAATTATAAAGCTTTTTAGTAATTTAATGACATAATTAGCATATAGCCTATCTAAACCAAATTTTTAATACCAAAATTTTTACCTACTGATATAAAATAATATTTTGGGATTTTTAAAGATTTTTAATTAATTTTAGGCTGAGCATAACATAGGGTTGTAGCTTTAATTCGGTTAATGCCGATTTTGCCCTTTTGAGCTATAAAATGAGTTTTACAAATCTTTTTGACCCCAAACCTTTTGCTACTGATTTTTTATGATAAATAAATTATTTTAAACCTTCTGGAATAATAAAAATATCAGCTTTCTATATAGGACCCGGGAATGGCTCCAAATCACCTGTTTAAGCGTTTTTAACGCATAGTATGTATTAAAACTATTCTAAACATATAAGGTTTGATACCTACTGATATTTTAAGTATATTTTTATACTTTGACAGTAAGCTAAAGTTTTAAACTCAGAATTTCAGTTTTGAACTTTTTAGCCTATGTGAAATTACCAAAATACCCCTAAGGTGCATAGTTTGGTTTTAAATGATAAATTTCACATATATCTAGTACCCTACTGTTATAACTTATTTAATTAAGTATATTTAGTAAATAAATCAGACATGTAACTCTGATTACTAATTAAACTCTTTTATAACCTTTTAAATGACCAAAATGCCCTTACGAGGCATAGTTTGAGTTTAAATCCATTTTGGGCATAATAGAAGATATCTTATTGATGTCACAACATATTTAAGGCATGTTAACTTAGGAAACCTGTATATGACTCTTATGGTTACCCGTTACGCATCCTTCGCGTTCGGTTCGGTTTATGTAACTAGTTTGCATAAATTGACCGAAACGGGTCAAACCTTATCATTTTTGTCTCAAAATCCAGAATGTGTTTAGTTTACCCATATTATACAAGTCTTCAAACTTGTCGGGTCTAAATCACATTCCATTCTGGTCTTCGCTTATTCATGCGTTTGAACCGTATCTTCCTTTAAACTAACCGGTCTAGGCTTAAGCTAAATTAAAGACCCGTTAGAAATCTAATAGGTTATTGAAAACCTTTTGTAACACCCCAAAAACGGGTTTGGTAATCAAACCCCGTTAATACTAAAAGACGGGTAAAGTACCGTTAGCGGTAGAAGTAACCCGGTAAATATTAGGATTTAAATAAATAAACCTAATATTTAATAAAACGTGAATGAATACTTTTAAGGAAATAAGTTTATAAAGGGCCCGAGTTAACGGGACTTAAAAATAAAACGGGTTATAATTTCCCCGAACCCACCAAGTAACTAGGAATATCAACCTAGTTAAATATGTGCCTTAAAACAAAGAAGGAAACTTGGGAAATAACCCTTATTATAAAGCTACAAACTAGAGGGGCTAAAAAGGGAAGAATTGAAACTTGATTTATTAAAATTAAACACAACACACACACTAGGTGTGTGTGTGCATGTTCTGGTCGACCAGGAGAAAGCTCAGGAGAGCTCAAACCCTAACTTCAACAAATTGATCAAATTGAAGCCCAAATCAAGAGCCAAATCAATGCATGAACACAAATTCGTGATCACCAAGTCAAGGGGATCGTGAGGTATGTTGAATTTCTAACATTCGTGAAGTTGTAAAAAATTTGATAATCATCCTAATCGCGAATTAGGCATGAATTAGAGAAGCTATGGCTAGATAAGTGATGTATACTTGCTTAGGAACGAAACCCTAAGTGAAAATCATACCTAACATGCTATGAATTGAATGATTGAATGAATTCCCACACTAGGCTAAGTGGGTATTAGTCATAAGGTGGAATTGATGATATGATTATGATTAGAATCATCATGCATGTTAAGTAATCGGGAAATACTCAAACAAATTTCAATTTTGAGTATTTGATCATAAGTGATAGTGGTAAAATTTGATGTTAATCTTGGTAAAAATAACTAGTTATGAACTAGTTTGTAAATGTGTAAAAGTATGCCCACTAGGTGTTTGTTAAAATGCCTAAATGAAGCTAAAATGTTGAAATTCCATGTGAAGTGTGCATTTGGATATGTCGATAGATCAATTGACTTTTAGGAAGTCAAACTAACCAATGATTTAATCGAGTGATAAAGTCGACATAAGACCCGTTAGATGGAGTAGTCATAATTGATAATGACTAATCTAACCATCTTATGAATTATGATGATAGTTTGACGCTTAACGAGCTAGGTGGAAGCTTGATGAGTGAGCGGGTCAAACGAATCAAGTGAGAAGAAAGGCGTATTCGGGATGCGAGGTAAGTTAAAACTTCCACCTTTTATTTAATATCTATTGGCTTTATAGATTTTGAATAATCAAAAGTCACATTTGACTTATGATGTTTCGACCCGACGTGCGAGGTTCGGAACAAAAGACAATAATGATAAACCATGTTAAATGGTTAAAAAGAGCTAATAAGGTCATTTAGTTATGTAATGACTAATAAATAACGAGTTTTGAATAATTTACCTTATAAGGTAAATCAATACATTTAATAAGGGTAAAACGGCAATGTGGTCACTCGTTGACGATAATCGCTAGTTTTGAAGGACACTTTATGGCGTAAGATATAAATGGGTCAAAATAATCAAGAAATAGATTTATAAGTAAATCGACCGTACGGTGTAAACCGGTACAAGTTATGTAGACGAGATGATAATAAATCCATCTCGCAAAAGTAAATGGTCATATAGACCAAACGGGTCAAAAGGTGAAAATATCACCCTTTGACAATATCGGCTAATGTTTTGTCGAGTTGTATGATTACAGGAATAAATATCGATTGAATGTTGTCATCGCTATTACTTAGCGGCTACTAAGGCAAGGTATCAAAACGGGTCAATATATTGATTCGAGCCAGGTATGTATAATTGGTCAAATCATCATTAGAACTTGAAGTTCAATGAGGGCTAAACAAGTTAAAATGGACTTTGGGTTATCTTTTAAGTAAACCGAATGATTTAAGTTATTGTCATTGTGTTTTAAAAACATGATGGCTATTTAAACAAGATCCTAGTTTAAAAAGTGGAATTTTGGTCAATTACGACATGAAAAGTCCTTTGTTGTAAAGAAAGGGTTTAAGATGACCAAAACGCCCTCGTAAGCAAAATCGAGTAAATGAACCTTAATAGTCGTTTAAAAACAAGTTATATGATCAATCAAATACTTTGAATAAGTATAAAGAATGAAAAGGGTAAATCTTGGGTCAAATGACTCAATATGGGTCTTTGCCGTAAAATGATAGTCCGGGGGATAAAACTCGGAATATATGTATCTCCATATTAAATCCACCACAAATATAGTTGTGGTGGAAGACTACTTGGTATGAAATGTGGAAATATAAAGTTAGATACAAATGAAAGCGATTTTAGGCTCGAAAGTGCTTAAATACCCTTAACGGGTCAAAATAAGCATACGAGCGAAAATGGGTTTAAATTGTGTAATAAACCTATGATTAGAACCTAATTATTGGGTAACATTAATTTGAAGAAGTGTATGAGATATAGGAATCAAATAAATACGTTTGTTTGATAAAATGCATAAACAGGTTAAAATTCGGTAAAAAGGTAACGAGTCGAAGGCATAGAAGTCTCAAAATTTCTTATGTTGGATGTAGGATTTTAACTCCATAAGATGGAGGATTAAATTACGGACGCGTAGGAAAAAGAATCGGGTAAAACGTATCAATAACGAAGAAGTTATGGCCGTTTCCGTGAAATCGGGTTAAGCTGGGAATGTACAGCATCAGCTGAAGGCATAGGCTGTGAAAAACAGGGCTAGGCGTGACACCTCGGCCCTTGGCGTCACGTCTAGCCCCCTAACTCCGAAAATTGTTAATTTTTGTCATTTTTTACCCCTGTACTTGTTTGAACTTAATATTTGACTATCAAAACTAACTTTTAAGTTGGTTTTGATCATAGGTGAATGTGATGCGTGCGAAGTGTTATATATATTAGGTGTATATTTTAAGCCCCTTTAACACTTATTTTAGCCAAGTTTTAAATTTATAAAACACGATATTTTACTAACACTAAACACACATATGGGCAAGTGCACCCATCGTGAGCGTAGTATAGCGTTGGTAAGATACCGAGGTCGTCCAAGGACAGAAGAGCTTTTAGTACCAGTTTATCCTCAACGTCTAATCAAAATAAAAAGTTTAGAAAAATGATTATTAAACTAAGAAAAATAAAAACTAACTAAAATGCTGAAAATAAAATAAAAATAAAAACAGATAGACAAGATGAATCACTTGGTTCCGACTCGTATCTAGTATAACCTTTGATTATTTCCGCACTTTTGCACATAATTAAGAGATTATCTTAGTTATTGTAGTAGGCCCCTCTTTTGAAGGTGACGTTACCCTCACCCCAGTAGTTTGAATCAGCAAGGATACAATCCTATAAGGGTGGATTATTGGAAGATAATGAATTAAGTTATTAATGCAATATTATGGTAGGCCCCGCTTTTGGCGGTGACGTTACCCTCGGCTAAGTAGTCTGAGTCAGCAGGGATACAGTCCTAAATAGCCGGGTTATAGTATTAATAGTAGTTAACTTATGAGGGGATCAAAGAGTTTGGACCCCCGCCATCCAATACCGTGAAGTATTGAAGGAGGTCCTACTAAATTTGACCCAGGTCCATTGCAGGACCTCTAAACGCTGAACAATGGCAAGACCTTTACCAAACCGTTCCCTTAACCCCCGACCAGGTAGCCAACATACCTCCATATAGACCGTGGAGATATGAATGGTGAAAATCCTTTATTTTATATAGACAGTAAAATAATGCCAAGACACCACGGACAAACGATAAGGAAAGATCACCTTCAACATAAGTAACTAGTTATTAAAGTCATTATTACAAAACCAAATAAAAAGTGCAAAAGATTAGAAATAAAAATTATTATACTAGACACTTTATCTTCACCAAGTGATGTAAGAGACTTAGGCAAACATGGCCTTGATTGTCAAGAACTTTTACGATCAATCTTGGATCCCGAGACGACTCACACACTCTACGATGGACAATGGATGATGGTGGTGGATGATGGTGTTGTGATGGTGGTGGGTGGTGGATGAAGTGTGAGAGAGGTGGTGTGCCAAGGGATGAGTTGAAATGAAACCAAGCACTCCTATTTATAGGCTGAACAGAGGGCTGGGCACGGCCCCGTGTCCGCTGGGCACGGCCCCGTGCCTGTCTGACACTCTCTCTCCTCATTAATTGTAATTCGCAATTACAATTAATGCACCTGCTGTACTTTCGACACGCCCCCGTGTTCGCTGGACACGGCCCGTGGTGGGCAATAGAAGCTTCTATAGGTTTGTCTTTTCTGCTGCTTCTTGGGCACGGCCCCGTGCTGGCTGAGCACGTCCCGTGTTCAGTCTTCTGCCTTCTCTATTTTGCTTGGGAAGATGCCGTTGAGGGGTCGGGCAATCCACTTATGTTCCTTTTCTTGTATTTATGTTGGATTTAGCTGTCTTTTTGCTTCTTTTGTGTTTTTGAGCTCATTTAATCCTGAAAATACAAAAGGAAGACAAAAACACTCTTTTTCCAATATTAGTACTTAAAAAGGGGTAGTTTTATGCCTCATTTGATGTAATTTATATGTTGCATTTTACACACATCAAATACCCCCACACTTGAACTTTTGCTTGTCCTCAAGCAAAACTCCTTAATATGTGGCTTACACTCCCAAATGGAATGGGTAGAAGAGAAGGTTTTGGGCTTGTCGTAGAGTGTCGGGATATCCAAGATCTTTTTGGGTTTTATTTTTATCTATTTACAATCCTATTCGTAATGATTTTTTTAAAACGTTTCATAGGAAAAATTACTTATTTGGGCATAACATGCCTTTTTAAAATGCCATTTATATACAAGTTCACATACCTCACGGGAGAAATCACTCACACTCGGCCGAAGGTGTATTTTTAGTGAATCACTCGAGAGCGGCATGGAACTTATTCCTACCATAAGCTTGCCAAGCAATCAATCCTCCCCCTTTTTAACTTTTATACCTTTGTAAATATCAAGAGGACTTTGTGGGTTAAGGGTTAGGCTTGGGTTAAAGGTAGGTGGTTGGGTTAGTGGTTAGTAGAAAAAGGGTGAAAAAGCGTAACAAGTGTCGGTTTTCGTAAGACTTTCTATTTTTGTATCTTTTTATTTTGATGAAGCTTTTATTCAAACAAAGTTATTTTTTTGATGAACTTGTTTGTTTATTTTCTTTTTGCTTCATCATCAACACATTTTTTTTTATCATACGAAAAACCGAACTTGTTACTAAAACAAAGGGTTAAAAATAAAAAGGTTTTGGTGGGTAAAAGGGTTTTTTGGTTTGGGTGATGAAATGAAAAGGTTTAGGCTCAAAGGGGCTAACTAGGGGGATTTTTGGGTAGGTGGTAAAAGAAAAAGAAAAATAATGGTGTAGAAATAAAAAGGGTTAGTCCTAATGCCTCTATCATTTACTTACTCGGGTTTAAGTTGATAAGGACTGGGAATGTATCGTCATGGCAAGTTCTAGAGTCGTAAGAACCAAGCGTCTATTCACACAAGAAACGAAAAATGAGCATTTAGTTTAATGATATGTAATTGTATGCTCAATAAAGGCTCAAAACTCACTTTTGTGGGAATGGGTTTTTATGTGATCAAGTATATATAATCAAATTTTAACTAAGTTTGTCATGCCTTTTCATAATTTTCTTATGTTGGTTCTTTTCATCACTACGCTATTGGTTGTAAATTTGTAAAAATAAAACCTTTTTGAGAACTTGAATTTCCCGAGTTAAACCTAGACAAGAAAAAAAAATGAAATTTTTTTGAAAAAATTTTGGGGTGATTAGCGGTTCCAATAGAGTTTTGTGTAAGGCTTGTATTTAGGACTTGCAAAATTTCAAGGTTTTAGCATCCCCCCCACACTTAAATTACACATTGTCCTCAATGTGTCCCAAAAATAAATTTTTATGTTGATTAGATGTGTAAAATGGTGTTAAAAAGCAAAAATTTTGTGTTACTGGGCGCTGAACACGGCCCCGTGTTGTCCGGGCACGGCCCCGTGTTCAAGTGCCAGTAACAAAATTAAAACAGGAGAAGCAGAAGTCTGGACACGGGAGCGTGTCGGGTGAACACGGCCCGTGTCCAGTTACCTGAACTGGGCGTTTTTCTGCAGGGGGTTCAGCACGGGGCCGTGTTGGTTGGGCACGGCCCGTGTTGAACCTTCTGTAATGGAGAGAACTGTCGGGTTGCCTTGTTCTTGTGCATGGGGTCATTTTTCTCGTTCCCCTTTTCATCCCTTACCACCATGAGTGTGTTTTATTCCTGAAAATTAAAACTAACTAGAAGACATAAAAATTAATCTAAATTAAACTAAAGATAGTTCCGCGGAATGCCTCCGTGGTGCGCCACGTTTATAAGGGTCCTTGGCTAGACCCAAAGCCTGGTCATATGTTACCCAAGTGGGATGTATTGCATCCCATGTTACACCGTCGGAGAGCTTCATCCAAGCTTGAGTCTATGACCTTCATGTAGTTGACCGGATCTTCTTCCTCTACTTTCTTTCCACATTCAAATTTTACTTCCTCATCCCCAAACTTCAATGTTAGAGTTCCGTCATTCATATCCACCACTGCTTGGGCGGTGGCTAGAAATGGCCTCCCGAGGATGAGAGGGACATCGGTGTCTTCTTCCATGTCTAGGATGACAAAGTCGGTTGGAAAGACGAAATTGTCAACCTTGACTAGCAGATTTTTAGCGACACCTTGTGGAAATTTGACGGACCTGTCGGCGAGTTGTAAGCTCATCTTTGTAGGGCTTGTTGTTCCTAGGCCGAGTCGCTTGAACATTGACGTGGGCATGAGGTTGATGCTAGCCCCAAGATCGGCTAAAGCATTACGGACGGGGGACTTCCCAATCGAGCAAGGGATTGTGAAGCTCCCGATGTCGATTTTCTTTTGTGGAAGTTTGTTGAGTACTAAAGCTGAGCATTCTTCGCCTAAGTTAACTAATTGCAATGATTCAATTTTCCTTTTGTGAGTGAGGAAATCCCTCGTGAATTTTGCATATTTAGGCATTTGGGTTAGGACCTCAATAAAAGGGATATTAACATGCAATTGTTTTAGTAAACTTTCGAACTTTGCGAATTGCTCATCGGTCTTCTGACGATTTAACCTACCGGGGTATGGAATCGGATGAGTCTTGGTGGGTTCTTGAGTAGTTGAAGGAGCTTTTTCTGGTTGAGGTGCGGGTGAAGTAGCGTTTTGGCGTTGACTTCCTTCAATTGGTGGTAAAGGCTCATCCTCGGGACCCACGGTCCGGTTTCTCAATGTGATGAGGTGTACTTGCGCCTTTGGGTTGGGTTCGGTATTACTTGGTAACGCGCCTTGTGGTCTCTCGGAGAAATTTTGAGCTAGTTGATTTAATTGTTTTTCAACGTTTTGAATGCTAGCTTGTTGATTTCTAAAATTCGATTCCAATTGTTGAAATCGATCCGAGTTTTTCTTTTCGGTGTCGGAGATGAGGCGAGATAGGGTATCTTCAAGCCTTTCTCTTCCACCTTGTTGTTGAGAGAAATTTTGCGGTTGTTGAAAATTAGTTCGTTGGTTTTGTTGGTTACTACTATTGCCGGGATCTCTCCAACCAAGATTTGGGTGGTTACGCCATCCTTGGTTGTAGGTACCCGTTGGAGGACCCAACGGCCTAGGTCTATTATCAATGTAGTTTACCGTTTCTGCTTGTTCATCTAATTCTTTCATACAACTCCAATTTTCATGTGACCCACCACACCCTTCACAAGCCATAACCGAGGCCGTTTTTGTCATTTCAAGTTTTTTGATTTTCGAAGAGAGGGCCTCGATTTGGGCTTGTAAAGAGGTGCTTTCATCAACCTTATGGGCGCCCGGGGCAATAGATTTATTACCTCGGGGAGTGTGCCACTGAAAATTGGTTTGAGCAATTTCCTCAATTTGATTATATATTTCATTTGGGCGACGATTACCTAAAAGTCCCCCGGAGCTCGAATCAAGTGTTTGTCTTGTGAGTGGCAACAACCCATTGTAGAAAGTGGATACTTGTTGCCATACCGCTAGACCGTGATGAGGACACTTTCTTAGAAGCTCCTTGAACCTTTCCCAAGTTTCATATAAGGATTCCCCATCCTCTTGTGAGTATGTATTAATTTCAGTCATTAGTTTAGCCGTTTTAGCAGGAGGGAAACTTTTGGGCTAGTTCATCCCAGGTGTTTACCGAGCCAACTGGGAGGGTGTTGAGCCAAGCCTTGGCTCGGTCTTTTAATGAAAATGGAAACATCCTAAGGCGAATGGCGTCATTTGATGCTCCATTGATCCGAAAAGTATCACATATTTCCAAGAAATTAGTAATATGTAGATGGGGATCCTCGTCCGCAAGCCCATGGAAGGTTGCGGAGTTTTGGAGCATTTGTATCAGATGCGGCCGAAGTTCGAAGTTGTTGGCTTCGACATTTGGTGCATTGATAGCGGCGCCAAGATTGCCTACGGTGGGCCGTAGGTAATCCATGAGGGTACGTTGGTCCGCCATTGGAAGTGAGTCCCCCGAAACTTTCTCTTGATTTTTGGCCTTAAGTCTTTTTCTGAGAAAGCGTTCGGGTTCTTCTAGAGGTTCTTTTATGTCTCTACTAGAACTGGAGCTCATGCACTACGTAGGAGGTTCAAATGTGGCGCCTAGGTTCCAAGTCCTGCAATAAAAACAGAAAAGAACGTTGGTCAGAATGTTCACCACGGCCCCGTGCTCAGTGAACACGGCCCGTGGTCAAAGGTACAGTAATTGTTTTCTGTATCCCAGTTACTGGGAGTTGGGCACGACCCCGTGTTGCACCGACATGGCCCCGTGCTCAGCTCTCTGTAACTCAGAAAATAAAAACTGCCAGAGATGATGCTGGGCACGGCCCGTGTCCGACCAGGCACGGCCCGTGCTGAGCTTTGCAGAAGCTGAAAAACTAAGAAAATCCTAAAAAAAAAAAGAAAAAAAAAATGATTAGGCCGTTGATTCCTAACTTTCTTAAAATCCTTGTGTCCCTGGCAACGGCGCCAAAAACTTGATGCGTGCGAAGTGTTATATATATTAGGTGTATATTTTAAGCCCCTTTAACACTTATTTTAGCCAAGTTTTAAATTTATAAAACACGATATTTTACTAACACTAAACACACATATGGGCAAGTGCACCCATCGTGAGCGTAGTATAGCGTTGGTAAGATACCGAGGTCGTCCAAGGACACAAGAGCTTTTAGTACCGGTTTATCCTCAACGTCTAATCAAAATAAAAAGTTTAGAAAAATGATTATTAAACTAAGAAAAATAAAAACTAACTAAAATGCTGAAAATAAAATAAAAATAAAAACAGATAGACAAGATGAATCACTTGGTTCCGACTCGTATCTAGTATAACCTTTGATTATTTCCGCACTTTTGCACATAATTAAGAGATTATCTTAGTTATTGTAGTAGGCCCCTCTTTTGAAGGTGACGTTACCCTCACCCCAGTAGTTTGAGTCAGCAAGGATACAATCCTATAAGGGTGGATTATTGGAAGATAATGAATTAAGTTATTAATGCAATATTATGGTAGGCCCCGCTTTTGGCGGTGACGTTACCCTCGGCTAAGTAGTCTGAGTCAGCAGGGATACAGTCCTAAATAGCCGGGTTATAGTATTAATAGTAGTTAACTTATGAGGGGATCAAAGAGTTTGGACCCCCGCCATCCAATACCGTGAAGTATTGAAGGAGGTCCTACTAAATTTGACCCAGGTCCATTGCAGGACCTCTAAACGCTGAACAATGGCAAGACCTTTACCAAACCGTTCCCTTAACCCCCGACCAGGTAGCCAACATACCTCCATATAGACCGTGGAGATATGAATGGTGAAAATCCTTTATTTTATATAGACAGTAAAATAATGCCAAGACACCACGGACAAACGATAAGGAAAGATCACCTTCAACATAAGTAACTAGTTATTAAAGTCATTAATACAAAACCAAATAAAAAGTGCAAAAGATTAGAAATAAAAAGTATTATACTAGACACTTTGTCTTCACCAAGTGATGTAAAAGACTTAGGCAAACATGGCCTTGATTGTCAAGAACTCTTACGATCAATCTTGGATCCCGAGACGACTCACACACTCTACGATGGACAATGGATGATGGTGGTGGATGATGGTGTTGTGATGGTGGTGGGTGGTGGATGAAGTGTGAGAGAGGTGGTGTGCCAAGGGATGAGTTGAAATGAAACCAAGCACTCCTATTTATAGGCTGAACAGAGGGCTGGGCACGGCCCCGTGTACGCTGGGCACGGCCCCGTGCCTGTCTGACACTCTCTCTCTCCTCATTAATTGTAATTCGCAATTACAATTAATGCGCCTGCTGTACTTTCGACACGCCCCCGTGTTCGCTGGACACGGCCCGTGGTGGGCAATAGAAGCTTCTATAGGTTTGTCTTTTCTGCTGCTTCTTGGGCACGGCCCCGTGCTGGCTGAGCACGGCCCGTGTTCAGTCTTCTGCCTTCTCTATTTTGCTTGGGAAGATGCCGTTGAGGGGTCGAGCAATCCACTTATGTTCCTTTTCTTGTATTTATGTTGGATTTAGCTGTCTTTTTGCTTCTTTTGTGTTTTTGAGCTCATTTAATCCTGAAAATACAAAAGAAAGACAAAAACACTCTTTTTCCAATATTAGTACTTAAAAAGGGTTAGTTTTATGCCTCATTTGATGTAATTTATATGTTGCATTTTACACACATCAGAATGCCAAGAGTGCACGGATGAAGATCAAGCGACGAGCAAGAACCGAACACGATCACGAAATAAGCTTCCGCACTATGTATCGTTATTATGTTAAACGACGAACGTACACATGATATGTTGTATACTTTTTAAATTGTAAAAAGTTTTAATAAACCCGTAATTTCCAATGCATATGTAATCTTAATTACATGACTGTTTTTCGTAAATGATACGTTAAACCTTAATTTATAAGAACGGGTGTTACAAGTTGGTATCAGAGCCTTGGTTTAAGAGATTTAAGTATGGTGGGAAAACTATGCTTGGACTTAAACCTTATGCTCTTGATAAAGATTAGTGTTCGGTTCGAGGCTTGATCGCAAATCCGGTAAGTACATGTATGTTAATAGTTTAGCATGCTAAAGTGTTGTAAACAACACATAGGACTATCATGTGATACACGTTACCCCAATTAAACTGATTGATATAGTTGACGAAAATACGCGCGTTGACGCGGATAGTAGAAAAAGCCTTGTATTATAATACGGGTGATTATTGAAGTTGACGTTACTAACTTTTGTGAATGTTTTAATTGAAGGACACTCGCGTTTGAAGATGACGAGAGTCAAATGAATTGTGGATATGATGATGGAACGGTCCGAAGTATGACAAGAGGAGCATGCTCACCGAGGACTAAATCGCGTAACGACCGCGAACAAGGTTAATGGCAAGGAACGCCCGTCGGGGCAAACATTACCAGGTGCACATTTTAAATAATCGCACAAATAGTAATATGCAACAAATAAGTAGAAATTGAAAGTTGCATATGTAGATTAAAAACTTGGAAAAACCCGAATAGAAAATGTATTCGGGATATTGTTTCCAAGAGAAACAAATAGAGGCGTTACTTACATAGGGCGTGATGTGAAAACTATAAAAAGGTCATGTGTGTCATGTGTTAATCGCTTAATTTGGCCAAGTAAGTAGTGGCATATGATACCATGAACTTCTTATGGCGGACACGTTTACATCCGATGTAGTAAGGGCGGGGTGAATGGGACTAACTTAAAAGTACCCAAATGGATCAAATGAGCAAAATAATTTATAATAATGTAAACGCACAGCCGGGTGACGGAAGCGTATTATATTAGGATGATGAGCCCGAGTGAAGGGACAAAGATTAATGTAAAAGGATTAAGGTATGCAATTGGGAGGGGTGTGCTTACACTCGAACCCGGAGAATGCAAATATGACTCTTAGCGGGCCAATTTTGTAAAACACCAAATTTGAGAACAAAGTAGGAATATAAAAGCGAAACGAAGTCATAATGCATACCGTAAGGGTTGCAATAATAACGACTTCGGTAAAACACCCGGTTGGTGGGTAAGGATTTAAACGCATGCGTAGACTGAGAAACAGGAACGCGAAATAGAAAGTCAAAAGACTCGGAATATGAGTCATGACTAAAAGATGACAAGAATTTTCGCAAACATAAATTTTGATAAAAAATTACGTTCGACTAGTTAAAAGTCGAACGGGTCGAACAAAGAATGAAATTTGACGTTCACCAGTGATGAAATTTCACACGAACAAGTCAAACGAATTAAATAAATGATGACGCTTGCTAATGCAAGTAGGCGCGGACTGAATAAGTAAAAGTGTGAGATGTTAACTAACCTATGTAAAGGGTTATGGGCGTTAAGAACGTTAAGATAAAAGAACCCGGGTAATGGGTTGTATAGAAGTATAAGTATGAACCGGGAAACGGTAAGCGTAGAACAAACTGACGCGTAAATAACGTCAGAAGTCATAAAGTCGGAGGATTAGTCCGGAAGTAAACAAATGAAGCCTTAGACTACGGTCAAGGTCAATTGAAGTTCAAGAGCAAAAATAAACGATTCCAAACATAATAAGAGATGCCTTGAAGCTATATATGTATATATATACATTTGAATATAGACAAGAATAAAAGATGATCTATGGGATCATCATAACCTACGGGATTAAACACAGTGTTAAGGTCTACGGGACCAAAAAGACCCTCGGGTCATAAAGAGAAGGAAACGAGTTGTTAATGTCTTACCTTAAAAAGGTGAAAAATTTAAAGAAATAGCCTATGAGGCTAAGTGAAAGAACCTACGGGTCAATAGTGTAAAGCAAGGGAACTAGTTATGATTCCCCGCGTAAAATGAGAACGGAAAAGAATAAATTATGGGTTGTCAATTTCCTTAATATGAGTAATTGACATAGTTAAAAGGAAAAACGTTAAACTAAAATTCAGTTTTAGTAAGAAACAACGTTTTAACAAATATGAATACTATAAGACGAATTTGGAAATAACAAATGTCAAAGAGTATGGGTCTTAACATCGATAGGTGCAAGACGGTATATTCGAAAAAGTGGTATTTTCGAAAATGAAAGGTTGATATAAATTAAACATGACGTGGCACGATCACGGTCAAGAAATGCAATGTGAAGTGGAATCACATTATCACCAAGCGAGCGGTAAAAAGCAACTGGACTAATAAGTCTAGTTAGTGAGACCGGTTAAGGTCATTTAAGTAAGTTGGTTGCTTGTAAGCGGTGGATTCGGTATAACTGAACCGAATAAATGAATTTGAAAACAAAAGAAATTGTTGCTAAAAGTGAAAGATTTCACTAAAGACCTTTAAACTGGTCAAAGTAACGGATTCATAAGGAAATTCGATAGTATATGAAAGCGATGGATATCGCTAAGTTAACTAAACTAGTGGAAATAACGAGATTACGTTATTTCGAAGTTACACTATGTCGTATGAGATATGTAGACAATTAGTAACTAAAAAGATGTTACCGTACTTTTCGGGTAATACTAACGATTGGTTAAAAAGTATAAGTAATGTTTAACATATTTCTCGGATCGAATACATTGAGTTTAAACTCAATGAATTATGTAAGAAAAGGTTTCGAGGACGAAACCTCTTTAAGGGGGGTAGACTTGTAACACCCCGAAAACGGGTTTGGTAATCAAACCCCGTTAATACTAAAAGACGGGTAAAGTACCGTTAGCGGTAGAAGTAACCCGGTAAATATTAGGATTTAAATAAATAAACCTAATATTTAATAAAACGTGAATGAATACTTTTAAGGAATTAAGTTTATAAAAGGCCCGAGTTAACGGGACTTAAAAATAAAACGGGTTATAATTTCCCCGAACCCACCAAGTAACTAGGAATATCAACCTAGTTAAATATGTGCCTTAAAACAAAGAAGGAAACTTGGGAAATAACCCTTATTATAATGCTACAAACTAGAGGGGCTAAAAAGGGAAGAATTGAAACTTGATTTATTAAAATTAAACACAACACACACACTAGGTGTGTGTGTGCGTGTTCTGGTCGACTAGGAGAAAGCTCAGGAGAGCTCAAACCCTAACTTCAACAAATTGATCAAATTGAAGCCCAAATCAAGAGCCAAATCAATGCATGAACACAAATTCGTGATCACCAAGTCAAGGGGATCGTGAGGTATGTTGAATTTCTAACATTCGTGAAGTTGTAAAAAATTTGATAATCATCTTAATCACGAATTAGGCATGAATTAGAGAAGCTATGGCTAGATAAGTGATGTATACTTGCTTAGGAACGAAACCCTAAGTGAAAATCATACCTAACATGCTATGAATTGAATGATTGAATGAATTCCCACACTAGGCTAAGTGGGTATTAGTCATAAGGTGGAATTGATGATATGATTATGATTAGAATCATCATGCATGTTAAGTAATCGGGAAATACTCAAACAAATTTCAATTTTGAGTATTTGATCATAAGTGATAGTGGTAAAATTTGATGTTAATCTTGGTAAAAATAACTAGTTATGAACTAGTTTGTAAATGTGTAAAAGTATGCCCACTAGGTGTTTGTTAAAATGCCTAAACGAAGCTAAAATGTTGAAATTCCATGTGAAGTGTGCATTTGGATATGTCGATAGATCAATTGACTTTTAGGAAGTCAAACTAACCAATGATTTAATCGAGTGATAAAGTCGACATAAGACCCGTTAGATGGAGTAGTCATAATTGATAATGACTAATCTAACCATCTTATGAATTATGATGATAGTTTGACGCTTAACGAGCTAGGTGGAAGCTTGATGAGTGAGCGGGTCAAACGAATCAAGTGAGAAGAAAGGCGTATTCGGGATGCGAGGTAAGTTAAAACTTACACCTTTTATTTAATATCTATTGGCTTTATAGATTTTGAATAATCAAAAGTCACATTTGACTTATGATGTTTCGACCCGACGTGCGAGGTTCGGAACAAAAGACAATAATGATAAACCATGTTAAATGGTTAAAAAGAGCTAATAAGGTCATTTAGTTATGTAATGACTAATAAATAACGAGTTTTGAATAATTTACCTTATAAGGTAAATTAATACATTTAATAAGGGTAAAACGGCAATGTGGTCACTCGTTGACGATAACCGCTAGTTTTGAAGGACACTTTATGGCGTAAGATATAAATGGGTCAAAATAATCAAGAAATAGATTTATAAGTCAATCGACCGTACGGTGTAAACCGGTACAAGTTATGTAGACGAGATGATAATAAATCCATCTCGCAAAAGTAAATGGTCATATAGACCAAACGAGTCAAAAGGTGAAAATATCACCCTTTGACAATATCGGCTAATGTTTTGTCGAGTTGTATGATTACAGGAATAAATATCGATTGAATGTTGTCATCGCTATTACTTAGCGGCTACTAAGGCAAGGTATCAAAACGGGTCAATATATTGATTCGAGCCAGGTATGTATAATTGGTCAAATCATCATTAGAACTTGAAGTTCAATGAGGGCTAAACAAGTTAAAATGGACATTGGGTTATCTTTTAAGTAAACCGAATGATTTAAGTTATTGTCATTGTGTTTTAAAAACATGATGGCTATTTAAACAAGTTCCTAGTTTAAAACGTGGAATTTTGGTCAATTACGACATGAAAAGTCCTTTGTTGTAAAGAAAGGGTTTAAGATGACCAAAACGCCCTCGTAAGCAAAATCGAGTAAATGAACCTTAAGAGTCGTTTAAAAACAAGTTATAAGATCAAGCAAATACTTTGAATAAGTATAAAGAATGAAAAGGGTAAATCTTGGGTCAAATGACTCAATATGGGTCTTTGCCGTAAAATGATAGTCCGAGGGATAAAACTCGGAATATATGTATCTCCATATTAAATCCACCACAAATATAGTTGTGGTGGAGGACTACTTGGTAAGAAATGTGGAAATATAAAGTTAGATACAAATGAAAGCGATTTTAGGCTCGAAAGTGCTTAAATACCCTTAACGGGTCAAAATAAGCATACGAGCGAAAACGGGTTTAAATTGTGTAATAAACCTATGATTAGAACCTAATTTAGTGGGTAACATTAATTTGAAGAAGTGTATGAGATACAGGAATCAAATAAATACGTTTGTTTGATAAAATGCATAAACGGGTTAAAATTCGGTAAAAAGGTAACGAGTCGAAGGCATAGAAGTCTCAAAATTTCTTATGTTGGATGTAGGATTTTAACTCCATAAGATGGAGGATTAAATTACGGACGCGTAGGAAAAAGAATCGGGTAAAACGGATCAATAACGAAGAAGTTATGGCCGTTTCCGTGAAATCGGGTTGAGCTGGAAATGTACAGCATCAGCTGAAGGCATAGGCTGTGAAAATAAGGGCTAGGCGTGACACCTAGGCCCTTGGCGTCACGTCTAGCCCCCTAACTCCGAAAATTGTTAATTTTTGTCATTTTTACCCCTGTACTTGTTTGAACTTAATATTTGACTATCAAAACTAACTTTTAAGTTGGTTTTGATCATAGGTGAATGCCAAGAGTGCACGGATGAAGATCAAGCAACGAGCAAGAACCGAACACGATCACGAAATAAGCTTCCGCACTATGTATCGTTATTATGTTAAACGACGAACGTACACAAGATATGTTGTATACTTTTTAAATTGTAAAAAGTTTTAATAAACTCGGAATTTCCAATGCATATGTAATCTTAATTACATGACTGTTTTTCGTAAATGATACGTTAAACCTTAATTTATAAGAACGGGTGTTAAACCTTTGTTCCAGAATAGGGGACCCAGTAAAAGCTACACGCACTTGCGATTTGTGATTGATACTTGCAAATGTAAATACTTTTAACTTATTTTCCCTATACGGGCTTGGGGTATGGTATATAAAATACTGCTTGGTCGGGCATTGAATCTTTAATCGAATAGAGGTTAAACCATTGATATGCTCCGTTTGGAAATGTTTTGTTGCTTAAAGCCTTTGGGGGTTAATGACCATGTCCCGGATATCCTTGGCATCATTTTACGAAATGGCCACGACCTGAGCACGGGGTGTAGGCGTACACCCGTCAGTGCCTAAACAAATAATGTGGTGTGTCTATTGATCTTTAACCCGGCATAAACCGGGCTACTGAATGCATAAGAAACATGTAATTCTTTTACAAGATTATATTTAAATAATTATCCCAAGTTATAAAAAGTTTTGTGCCTCGTGCATTCAAATCAATTTTATTAAACTTTTCAAAATGAGTCGGTTAAATTGTATTTACTAGTGTAAACTGACGTATTTTCTCAAAAAGGTTAAGTGCAGGTACTACTCGAACTAGGTTGGCTTTCTCCTAGCGTCCACAATAAGTCTCGCAAGCTTGGATGTCATAAAACTATTGAACAATGTCTCCTTTTATTTTGATCCGCCTGTGGATCTATTTCAACTATATCGTGATACTTAATATTACAATTTATTAAAGTTGAAATGATTCTATCTTTTGCTTCCGCTGTGCATTTATATATTGTGTTGTTTGACTATGATGATATCAACTACGTCACGATACTCCCCACCGGGCCCACCGGTAATACGTGGAATTATCGGGGTGTGACAGGTTGGTATCAGAGCCAACACTGAGTGAATTAAACACTAGCCTTTTGTGTTTAATCTCAGTTACACAATTGCACATTCCTCGAATTTTTGAGTCTAGATAAAGAACATAGGACAAATCTTGATTTTTGTTTTATTTTGTCTTTTATATTATTCTTTGTTGTTTTCTTTGTTTATGATGACAGGTCTAGATATGCCGTTAAGATTCTTCAGAAGAAAAGGAAAGTCACCTGTAACAGGCCACGACCAGGAGGCCGGGCCTTCTCAAAGACGAACCTCGCCCGTCAACATACGCACCAATCCACAGGGAGACTGGAGGGCATATCTACAGCCAGCAAGGCGATCTGTCTCGTTAGCTTCGTCACCTTCTTACTTACATTCTTTTGGACCTCATTCAGAAAATGAGCTCGAAAACCCACAGCCTTCCTATATCCCTCTTCTAAGGTCCAACTCACGTCACTCCTTTGACAACCCGTCCCATATCTTCTAAAGCCGGTTCAACCCGGCAAATTACCTCGACGAACCAGTGGGTGTTAACCCACTGGGACCCGAAGATCACTTTTCTGGAGATCACGCCATGGATATGGATGAGGATACTGACCCTACCGAACCACCGACTGGTACCCCCACACATCCTATTGAAATCTCTGACGGATCATATTTTCATGGATCACCTTACCGTGGTCCAGACAGTTACTAAGCTAGGTTCGCCCAGCATGAATGGTATTTCACACCCTCCTACCACTCATCGCCTTATCAGCAGCAGCAGCAACAGGATCCTTCCGGGGATTCACGCTTTATGGCAGTTACCCCGCCACCACCACCACCTCAGTAGCAGCCTCCTGAGCCACCAAGGCGAAGGAGAACAAACGCACGGATGTCCGTGCAAGGTAGAGGAGTGCATATCAGCACCCCTCAACCATCGAGTGGCAGCCACTACTCGCCACACCAAGAAAACCAGCAGATGGGGGGACCTTCAAACCACAACCCGTAAGTGAACTCTGCACATGTTGTACCACCACCATTGGGTTTTGGCAACCCAATTCCTACCTACACTGGCCCAGCAACGTATAATCCCTTCGAGCAGCCTGCTCACTCCAGTTTCAACTATGCGGAGATCGACCCATACCTTGCGGCATGGAACTACAATGCCCTTAACCCCGAAGGGCCTTACGGAGCTCCTTGGGGAGTCGGATACCCAGCTTATGGGTACCAACAGCAGCCGTCTCTTCGACCTCCACATCAACCGCAGCCGCAACCGCAGGTACCACGGTTTTCCCCGCCTGAGCGGGAGGAAATTCTCCAAAGACTGGACCAGGTTGAACATCAAATTCACAGGGATCGCAGGGAACGACAAGGTTTCTTCAAGGGATTAGTAGGTTTAATAAAAGGAAAGAGCAAGAAGGACCATTGAATCCTTCAAATTGTTGGTTGTATTTCCTTGTTTTCTTTTGAGCCCCTGCGTGGGCCTGTTTTTCTATTTTAACCCCTGCGTGGGTATGATTTGTTTGTTAAGCCCCTGCGTGGGCAAGTCTTTTATTTTGACCCCTGCGTGGGTATGTTTGTTTAGTTAAGCCCCTGCGTGGGCATGTTATTTCATTTGTAAGTACCGTTCAGGGCAGACTAGTATTTTAATTCATGTGGTGAAATGGTTAGATTTAAATTCTATTTTTAGTTATATGCATGAACAAAAATATAAAATAAATAATAACATTATTTATACAAGATCTATCATTATATTAAAATGATAAAATCTAAAAGGACAAGACCTAGCCTTGTGTCATTTTAAGACAGGGCCAAGACGGTAGTTCCCCAATTAGATTCAGATCCTTATCAACATCTCAATTTAAAATTGTTCTGCGTTGAATATTAAAAAGAATCTTAAAAGGTAAAACCTAGCTTGTATGTCACTATAAGACTTGACCAATATGGTAAAACCTGTTTAAAAAGATTCAAATCTTTGTTAACATCTGCAAACATGTTAACATTCTTGGCTAATGTGATCCGCAAAATCACACATGTCACCCTTATGTTGAATTAACCCAATCCTTTATTATTAACTAAACATCCAATTGAGATATAATGCCTGCGGGCTATAAATATTATCATATAAGACAAAAGACAGTCGTAGCTTATAAACTCCCTGTCAAGAAAGGTAATGAATTTTGATTCAAACCTTAATAACTAGATCCTATAAGATCTTGACCTAAAATTTAGAAATGTCCATGTGACTAGGTCTATTGTGCCATTATTATATTTTATTCTAGAACTAAGGGTTACTAATGAAAAGTCCCAAATGAAAATTCTTAACAAATTAATCAATATGGTTCTTTAATTACCATGGTTAATAAATTGTCAAGATGGCAAACCTATTATATTTCCCTAAATAAATCATTGTCATCATTTTATGTAGCAATCCAACTACATGGCCGAGTCTGAGGAGGTCAACAGTCGGCCAAAGGAGAATCATGACGCCACCAGGATCACTGTAACTGGTGCAGAACTCCAAGCATTAATTGACAATGCTGTCACTAAAGCCATAGATAGGCAGTACAGTGAATCGAGTAGTACTCGAAGCAGGACCCAATCAGCACCCCATTCTAAGCCAAAAACACATTCTGAGGCTCATAGTAAGCCACCCTCTAAGCTAGATAAGCCAAAGAAGGATGATGACGATCATCACTCCTCGAACCGGCAAAGTGTCCCGTCAAAGAAGATCGAGCTTAAGCAGGAACCGCGTGGTAAGTCCTGTACGTATAAATACTTCGTCTCATGCAAACCCAGAGACTTTACTGGGGAGAAAGGAGCGGTTGACTGCATGACATGGTTGGATGAAATGGATACCGTGGTTGATATCAGCGGGTGCGCTGATAAGGATGTAGTAAAATTTGTATCTCAATCATTCAAAGGTGAGGCCTTAGCCTGGTGGAGATCGTTGATTCAAGCTACTGGGAAGATTCCACTGTACAATATGACATGGGAACAATTTGTTACCCTCATCAAAGAGAACTACTGTCCTCAGCATGAGGTTGAAAAGATTGAGTCGGATTTTCTGTCATTGGTAATGAAAAACCTGGATTGCCAAGCTTACCTTACGAGCTTTAATACAATGTCAAGGTTGGTTCCTTATCTTGTGACCCCGGAACCCAAAAGAATAGCTCGTTTCATTGGGGGTTTAGCCCCAGAGATTAAGGCAAGTGTAAAAGCCTCTC
Organism: Helianthus tuberosus; assembly: GCA_030545235.1. NCBI lineage: Eukaryota > Viridiplantae > Streptophyta > Magnoliopsida > Asterales > Asteraceae > Helianthus > Helianthus tuberosus. The sequence continues at coordinate 70,340,855 of CM060452.1, read as the reverse complement.
GGCCAGCTACATTTAGGTCTGCAGCTGATATATCCTTGTCCCTCACACTAGACGCAGTCAGGCAGAGATCGCTAAGGAACACGGATGCCGAGAAAAGGAAGCGTGAAGATGACAATTCACGACGGTCAGACAAGAAGCACAGGGGAAACAATGACCACAAGAAGGGGTCTGGATCTAAGAAAGATGGGCATCAATCTGGAGATAAGCCCAAGTGTAAGGTTTGTAAGAAGCACCATTTTGGGAGGTGCAGACTCGAGTCGAAATCCCAGTCGCAGCCAAGGGCATGTGGGATTTGCAAGTCTTCTGAACATAAGACCTTAGACTGTAAGAAGATCAAGGATGCTACGTGCTATAGCTACAATGAAAAAGGACACATCAAGTCCAATTGCCCAAAGATCACCAAGAAAACTGAGGATGGGAAAAAGACCAATGCTAAGGTCTTCAGGATGGATGCAAAGGAAGCTGTTCAGGACGACAATGTGATCACAGGTACCTTCCTCATAAATGATGTTTATGCGAGAGTGCTATTTGATTCAGGAGCTGATAAATCATTTGTAGATGATAAGTTTTGTAAGTTACTGAATTTACCTGTTAAAACCCTAAGTGTGAAGTATGAGGTGGAATTAGCTGATGGAACCATAGAAACCGCCTCAACTATGTTAGATGGATGCGTTATATCCATTAGGAACCACTCTTTTCCTTTGTCCTTACTTCCCTTTAAGCTAGCCGGTTTTGATATAGTGATAGGTATGGATTGGTTATCGCATAACCAAGCCCAGATTGTGTGCAACAAGAAGCAAGTGGTGATCAAGACTCTGTCTGGTGAGCCACTTACCATTCAGGGGGATACCCAGTATGGATTTCCTGAGCAAGTGTCTATGCTCAAGGCATCTAGATGCCTGAAGAAGGGTTGTGTCATTTATATGGCATAGGTTACTATTGATGAGCCGAAACCTAAGATGGAAGACATCCCCGTCATTTCTGAATATCCTGAAGTTTTCCCTAAAGAACTACCTGGTTTACCACCAGATAGGCAAGTGGAATTCCGAATTGACATCATCCCCGGAGCAGCACCTGTTGCTAGAGCACCTTATAGGTTGGCACCAACAGAGATGAAGGAGTTGAGGACGCAGTTAGATGATCTGCTAGCCAAAGGTTTCATTAGACCTAGTTCGTCTCCTTGAGGAGCGCCGATCTTGTTTGTCAAGAAGAAGGATGGATCGATGCGTCTGTGCATTGATTACCGTGAGCTTAATAAGGTCACTATCAAGAATAGGTATCCTTTGCCCATGATCGACGATCTGTTCGATCAATTACAAGGGGCAACCTACTTCTCTAAGATCAATTTAAGGTTAGGCTATCATCAATTGAAGGTTAAAGATGAAGATGTACACAAGACTGCATTTAGGACTCGTTATTGTCATTACGAGTTTCTAGTGATGCCTTTTGGGCTCACTAATGCTCCTGCCGCATTCATGGATCTCATGAATCGCGTTTGCAAGCCCTACTTGGACAAATTTGTCATCGTCTTCATTGACGACATCCTCATCTACTCGAAGAACCAAGCTGACCATGAGAAGCACCTTCGCTGTATTCTTAAACTTCTACATCGAGAGAAACTCTACGCCAAATTTTCGAAGTGTGAATTTTGGCTTCGAGAAGTCCAATTCCTTGGACATATGGTTAGTGAGCGTGGTATCCAAGTGGATCCCGCTAAGGTGGAAGCAGTTATGAACTGGAAAGAGCCAAAGACGCCTACAGAGATTCGTAGCTTCCTAGGTTTAGCAGGATACTATAGGCGATTTATCGAAAATTTCTCAAGAATTACAGCACCCCTGACTTTACTCACCCGCAAGAAAAGCAAGTTTGACTGGGGGCCTAAGCAGCAAGAGTCTTTTGATATTCTGAAGCAAAAGTTGAGCAACGCTCCTGTATTGACGTTGCCTGATGGAATTGATGAATTTGTAGTATATTGTGATACATCACACACCGGAATGGGCTGTGTGCTCATGCAGAAAGGCAAAGTCATTGCCTATGCTTCACGACAGTTAAAGGTGCACGAGAAGAATTACACCACCCATGACTTGGAGTTGGGTGCCGTAGTATTTGCACTAAAACTGTGGAGACATTACTTGTATGGAACCAAGTGTGTAATCTATTCAGATCACAAGAGCCTTCAACACTTGTTTAGTCAGAAGGATTTAAACATGAGGCAACGACGTTGGATGGAAACTTTGAAGGATTATGACTGTGAGATAAGATACCATCCAGGCAAGGCAAATGTGGTTGCTGATGCCTTAAGCATGAAGGAAAGAGTGAAGCCTATAAGAATCAATGCCAAAAGCATTGAAATAAAGAATAGTTTGAACGAAAGGTTGTTAGCTGCACAGAAAGAAGCTGTGTTGGAAGCTAACTATCCTGATGAAAAGCTGGGAGTAACTGAGGAGCAGTTATCCTATGACAAGGACGGAATCCTGAGGTCGAATGGACGAATATGGGTTCCAGATTATGGAGGACTTCGAGATGTTATCCTTCAGGAAGCCCACAGTTCTAAATATTCCGTTCATCCTGGAGCTGATAAGATGTACCAGGATCTGAAGGCAAATTTTTGGTGGATAGGCTTGAAGAAGTCTATAGCTGCCTATGTAGCTAAATGTTTGACATGTGCGCAAGTCAAAGCTGAACATCAGAAGCCGTCAGGTTTGCTACAATAGCCTGAACTTCCCACATGGAAGTGGGAGATGTTGACAATGGATTTCATCACTAAGTTGCCAAAGACAAGGAAGAGAAATGATACTATATGGGTGATAGTAGATAGACTGACTAAGTCGGCATATTTCCTTACCCATTAAGGAGACTTATAGCTCTGACATGTTAGCCCAATTGTACGTAGATAAGATTGTATCTCTGCATGGCGTACCAGTGTCAATTATCTCTGACAGAGATACTAGATACACATCACATTTTTGGAAAAGTTTCCAACACTCTTTGGGCACGCGCTTGAATTTTAGTACGACTTACCACCCCCAGACAGATGGGCAGAGTGAGCGTACCATCCAGACTTTGGAAGACATGCTTCGTGCATGTGTAATTGATTTAGGTGGTAGTTGGGATAACCACCTGCCATTGATCGAGTTCTCCTATAACAATAGCTATCATACGAGCATTAAGGCTGCGCCTTTTGAGGCATTATATGGTAGAAAATGCAGAACGCCTATTTGTTGGGCGGAAGTAGGAGAAGTTCAATTATCAGGACCTGATTTAGTCTTTGAAACGACAGACAAGATTGCCCAGATTCGTGACCGCCTGAAAGCTGCCAGGGATAGGCAGGAAAGTTATACTAATAAAAGGCGAAAACCTCTAAAGTTTGAGGTCGGTGATAAGGTTTTGCTAAAGGTATCACCCTGGAAGGGAGTGATGCGATTTGGTAAGAAAGGTAAGTTAAGCCCAAGGTATATAGGACCATTCGAGATCATCGAATGTGTCGGGTCAGTGCCTTACAAGTTAAACTTACCTGAAGAGCTCAGTGGTATTCACAACGTATTCCATATCTGCAATTTGAAGAAATGCCTAGCTGATGAATCGCTAGTCATACCACATACGGATGTGCATATAGATGAGAGCTTGAAATTTGTGGAAAAACCATTGTCGATTGAGGATCGACAAGTAAAGAAGCTTCGAAGGAAGCATGTGCCTATTGTAAAGGTCAAATGGGATGCCCGTAGAGGTCCCGAATACACGTGGGAGGTAGAATCCACAATGAAAGAAAAGTACCCTCATTTGTTTCAGTAAATCTTGAGGTCGAGATTTCTTTTAAGGGGTGAGGATGTAACACCTCGTAATTTCATGACCTAAAATGTATTGACATGTGTTATAAGCTTTGAACGTGTGAAAGAATACTCTAGAGGCACTAAAGTTGACAAACAGAGAAAATACATAAATGAAAGGGTTCAAAGTGTCAACAATGAATAAATATACTTCACAATAGCCCCACATGGTGTTTATATCCTTAAACGAATAAATCATGGATCATACGAACCTAATCGTGAAAGAAAGTGAGGAATTACAAACTACAGGGGTTAAATGTGTTAACATGTTTAAAGTATACCTCTGAGTGACCTTTTAGCGAACCCGAAGCTTTGTAACGATAAATATTACTCACTAGAATATGTGGTAAAAATTTCACCAAGTTTCGTTATCATATGAGAAAGTTATGACAATATTCGTATACGAGGGGTTAAAAGTGTCAACGTCGAAATTTATGACTTTTCGGGTGATCACAAATTTAACCAAGGACTTGCCAATATTTAAACATGTCATGGAGCCCTTAAAAGTAAGGTTAGAGGGCCAAAAGTGCAAGAAAAATACTTAAAACCACATTTAGAAGGACCAGGGACCTAAAGTGCAAATGATGAAAACTTGTTTGGCTGGTTCTAGGGGTCATACCAGGCGCGTAAACCCACTGGGGAGGTTTACGTGGGGCGTCTAAACATGCCAGCGACAGAATTCTTGGACAGGTGCATGTTAAGGCTATGTAACCGACTTATGAGCCTCTAAAATGATACCAGGGGCTGGGCAAATGGATTTTCATGCACTAGGGACAGATGTGATGATCTGAATCCATGCATAGAGTTGTTTGGCATCATCTTGTTGCATCAATTTTGCTATATAAGCTTCCCTTTAGTTGCAACTTTGAGTTCATTCATTTGCAAAGTTCACAAGACTCATTTCTGGAGCTCCCCTGATCAGCAACAAGCTTTCTTAAGATCCCTAGTCGTGCTTAGGACTCTTGTAAGTGTCCTTAACCCTTCCTAATTCAGTTTAGCTTAATTAATTAGCCAAAAGTCAAACCATCGTAATTAAGGTTTGACTTCGAGATTAATTAAAATTTATTCAGTCAAATCTCGAATCAAAAGTACCTATAAGTAGGTATTTATGTGGGTAATAAACCCTTAAAAGGGTACTCTCTGATTCCCACTCTAACTAGGTCAATTGTCGGGTCAAACCTAACTTTAAAAAGTCAACATAATACTTATTTTCAAATTAATGCATAATTAGCAATGTAGGATCCATGTAACCTGTTTTATCATTAATATAACTTGGTAATTAATGTAAGAACATGTGTAAACATGTTCAAACCGATAATTTTCAGTTTAGACTCGATTCAGAACCGAAAGGCGCATAATTTGACTTTTGCATTGACTTTTGATTCTGACCCATTGTAGCATGTTTTAGAAATGCCTTAGAGCCCTATTAGGACCAGGTTTCATGTTAGTATAACCCTCTGTGATTATACACCTTGGTTCAATAGTTATCCGATTCGTATGCATGTTCCCGTTAATTGCTTATATGTTGACTATTATGCCCATATAACCTTAAAATATGATTTTTGGAAATGTAAAAGAGTAGACACCTTAGTTACTGATTTATAAACTTGTACCTAAAATTTGACATCAGTTTGAGGTCTAGATTAAGAGTTATGCTCATTAGCGTAATTATAAAGCTTTTTAGTAATTTAATGACATAATTAGCATATAGCCTATCTAAACCCGATTTTTAATACCAAACTTTTTACCTACTGATATAAAATAATATTTTGGTATTTTTAAAGATTTTTAATTAATTTTAGACTGAGCATAACATAGGGTTGTAGCTTTAATTCGGTTAATGCCGGTTTTGCCCTTTTGAGCTATAAAATGAGTTTTACAAATCTTTTTGACCCCAAACCTTTTGCTAGTGATTTTGTATGATAAATAAATTATTTTAAATCTTCTGGAATAATAAAAATATCAGCTTTCTATATAGGACCCGGAAATGGCTCCAAATCACCTTTTTAAGCGTTTTTAACGCATAGTATGTATTAAAACTATTCTAAACATATAAGGTTTGACACCTACTGATATTTTAAGTATATTTTTATACTTTGACACTAAGCTAAAGTTTTAAGCTCAGAATTTCAGTTGACCTTTTTAGCCTATGTGAAATTACCAAAATACCCCTAAGGTGCATAGTTTGGTTTTAAATGATAAATTTCACATATATCTAATACCATACTGTTATAACTTATTAAATTAAGTATATTTACTAAATAAATCAGACCTGTAACTCAGATTACTAATTAAACTCTTTTATAACCTTTTACATGACCAAAATGCCCTTACGAGGCATAGTTTGAGTTTAAATCCATTTCGGGCATAATAGAAGATATCTTACTGATGTCACAACATCTTTAAGGCATGTTAACTTAGGAAACCTATATATGACTCTTATGGTTACCCGTTACGCATCCTTCGCGTTCGGTTCGGTTTATGTAACTAGTTTGCATAAATTGACCGAAACGGGTCAAACCTTATCATTTTTGTCTCAAAATCCAGAATGTGTTTAGTTTACCCATATTATACAAGTCTTAAAACTTGTCGGGTCTGAATCACATTCCATTCCGGTCTTCGCTTATTCATGCGTTTGAACCGTATCTTCCTTTAAACTAACCGGTCTAGGCTTAAGCTAAATTAAAGACCCGTTAGAAATCTAATAGGTTATTGAAAACCTTTGTTCCAGAATAGGGGACCCAGTAAAAGCTACACGCACTTGCTATTTGTTATTGATACTTGCAAAGGTAAATACTTTTAACTTATTTTCCCTATACGGGCTTGGGGTATGGTATATAAAATACCGCTTGGTCGGGCATTGAATCTTTAATCGAATAGAGGTTAAACCATTGATATGCTCTATTTGGAAATGTTTTGTTGCTTAAAGCCTTTGGGGGGTTAATGACCATGTCCCGGATATCCTTGGCATCATTTTACGAAATGGCCACGACCTGAGCACGGGGTGTAGGCGTACACCCGTCAGTGCCTAAACAAATAATGTGGTGTGTCTATTGATCTTTAACCCGACATAAACCGGGCTACTGAACGCATAAGAAACATGTAATCCTTTTACAAGATTATATTTAAATAATTATCCCAAGTTATAAAAAGTGTTGTGCCTCGTGCATTCAAATCAATTTTATTAAACTTTTCAAAATGAGTCGGTTAAATTGTATTTACCAGTGTAAACTGACGTATTTTCCCAAAAAGGTTAAGTGCAGGTACTACTCGAACTAGGTTGGCTTTCTCCTAGCGTCCACAATAAGTCTCGCAAGCTTGGATGTCATAAAACTGTTGAACAATGTCTCCTTTTATTTTGATCCGCCTATGGATCTATTTCAACTATATCGTGATATTTAATATTACAATTTATTAAAGTTGAAATGATTCTATCTTTTGCTTCCGCTGTGCATTTATATATTGTGTTGTTTGACTATGATGATATCAACTACGTCACGATACTCCCCACCAGGCCCACCGGTAATATGTGGAATTATCGGGGTGTGACAGGTTGGTATCAGAGCCAACACTGAGTGAATTAAACACTAGCCTTTTGTGTTTAATCTCAGTTACACAATTGCACATTCCTCGAATTTTCGAGTCTAGACAAAGAACATAGGACAAATCCTGATTTTTGTTTTATTTTGTCTTTTATATTATTCTTTGTTGTTATCTTTGTTTATGATGACAGGTCTAGATATGCCGCCAAGATTCTTTAGAAGAAAAGGAAAGTCACCTGTAACAGGCCACGACCAGGAGGCCGGGCCTTCTCAAAGACGAACCTCGCCCGTCAACATACGTACCAATCCACAGGGACATGGAAGAGATAACTTGCTCATCACACCAAGAAATTGTAAGATTGGCCCCTGAATTATGAAACAGCAGCTGAAAACTGATTTCTGGTCGCTGGGGTCTTCACACGGCCCACGTAAGGATAGGGAGGGGGCTTACGCGGCCCGCCTGACCCTCCCATATCAGCCAAAGTTTCATATATTACAGTTCAGGTCCCTGCACTTGGTTTAAGCTCATTTCAGGCCCTTTTGACCCCCGTTAAGCCATTTTCAAGGCTCTACAAGGTCAATAAAGTTTAGAGGACTCAAAATGTGCTCGGAAAACTCTCGGATGTCGGCTCGTTTGGTCGTACGGTCATGTTATTCGTCAAATTACGACGAAACTCAAACGGACGCGAAAATGAACCAAATTAAGCGACGAATGGTATTTTTGCATGCCGATCACTAAAATAAAAATATTTTAGTGTCTAAAAAAATTTTGGATGTCCAGATGTGGTCAGAACGTAAGATATGCGCGAAAATGCAAACTTACGTCATTTTTGACACTTTTAGTCCATGTAAGATCAAATAAGCATGTTTTCGCACACCAAACCCCTAAAAGCTTATTTCTAAGCTATGTTTAGGTTATTTATGGTATATTTAGCTTATGATCAAGTTCTGGACTCTTCGATACCATACGAATCGGTATAGTTTCGCAGTTTGACACAAATAGTCCCTGCGATCAAATAGACTTGTTTTCAACACACCAAACCATCCAGAACTTATTTGTAAGTTATGTAAAGGTTATTTTAGGTATGTTAAGCCTATGTCACTATTCCGGAGTGTTTGTCGCGTTAAACTGACTGCGTTTACGCACCAGTTTGCGTATAACTTTCCAGACAACGATTTAAAGCTTGAAGTCGGAGTCGAATCGAATTGTAAAATCATCAAACACAAATACACATATAATAACACCAAAACAAATTTTTTTATTAATAATTAACATTGTTTTACATTGTTCATCGATTACCGAGTACAGTTGTCACAAATACTATACCATTGTCAGCGACCACCAACACCAGAAAAGCTCGCAAAAACAAAACAAATAAAAACGGGAAAAAAATAACGCCGAACGAAAAGCAGACGTAAAATCTTTGAATCACGCATGCTCGTTGCTGGGAAATTAAACCGAAACGTAAAACATAGAAAAAAATAACTAAGTCCATCCAGGACCCATGTGTTGGACGAACTTGTCAAGCGCTGAAAAATAGATGTGACGCGACGGGCCAGTCAAACGGGTAAAAAATATACGAAAAAATGTTGAACCCCACACGGACGTTGCGGTGCGTTAACTCACAAAATTTAGAACGAAACGAAAAACTTGGGAAAGATGAAAGGTATGGTAGAGCAAAATTGAAAATAAAAAAGAGTTGGGATTAAATTGCCAAATATGAAAAACTTTGGGTTAAAAGTAAAAAACAAAGGGTCTAAATTGTAAAATTAGAGTTATTTATTAATTTTAGATAAAGATAAGGAAAAAAAATAAGTAATATCTATATATTAGTTATTAATTAATATTAATATTAAAAGAAATTTATTAAACAAATATAAATAAAATTTATTAAGTTGAAGAAGAGAATGTCATGTGACATTATTTGAAGTCTTTTATTATAAGTTAGAATAGATGTATAGCAAGTTTACTGAACATTTGGAATACATGAGCGTGATTTGAATTTGATCAAATTGGTACATGGTGCGAATTTGAAGAATTTTTGTTTTCTATAGGACAATTCTTTGATTTACTAGAGAATAACAAAGATTTCCATAATATTTATATGATTACTTTTTTAAAACGATTAGTTTCATCAATTAGTCAAGGATTTAACTATTATAAAGATAAAGTCTAACCACTAACGAAAATTTGTAGAAAAATTTCAATAAATGTGGTAAAGAAGATGAGATGTATTAGGGTGGAGGGAGTTGTCTCGGGGAGGGGGTTTACTGATTGGGGATGTATTGTCGGTGGATGTTATCGGGGAAGAGGAGAGAAGTGGTGTAGACGGTGAGTAGTCACCGAGTGAGGAACATGAGAGAGGTGGGAGAGAGATGGGGTTAATGGTGGGCCCCAGCCCCTTTCAAGCAATCACATTTTTTTAAATTGTTTACCGCTCTTCATGTGTTTGACCATTGCTACTGATTGAGTGCAAAATGGGGAGTGAAGTGAGGACTAGACATGTCATGACATTATTGGTTAGAAAATAAGTTTACCACTCCCCAAATGGTGACCACTCCCTCTATTCTTAGATATTGTTACAGTTAAACACGTTTTTTTTATATATTAAATTAAATAGTTACAAGTTATGGATTGTTTCTTTGTTTCCCAAAACAATAATTGATAGATCTTAACTTTATACAGCTAGCAAGATTTTACCTATAAACTTGCAAGACACAATTTTTACCTATGCTCATTTTCCATGTTCAAATACTATTAGTTACTGTTACACCATTTTCTTAATTATTTTTTCATTTTCAGGGGTAAAGATGTTGATTGGTGTTTATTATAGTAAATAAAAATAAAATGTATCCACTTTATTAGTTTTTGATAAAATTATACAAGATATCGATTTCATTGTTGTATGGCCCGGGTGGTAATTCTAAACTACATATTTATATTTGGTCATCTTTCTATTAAAAAGTTAAAAGACTTGGGGTTTGTTTGGCATGGGGTGTGGAACAGAGGAGAGAATGGGATGGACGAGGTAATGTAATGGATAAAGGAATGAAATGGATCATTATCATTTTATAATCTTGTTTGGTTATCATGTGAGAATGGAATGAATCATCACCATGTGCTGTGTGGTAGGCAAGAAAAGAACAAGGAATAAAATAAACGATGGATGGCGGTAATGGGTGGTGGCAGTGGGTGGTGATGGCGCCGGTATTGGGTGGTGGCAGCGGCAATGATGGGTGGCGGTGGTCGGTGATGGCAGGTGGTGGCGGTGGTTGGCGATGGCGGGTGGAGACGACGGTGGCGGTGGTGGTGGTGGGTGGCGAGCGGTCGGTGGTGGAGTGTGGCGGCGGTGGCGAGTGGTCGCGACGGGTGGTGGCGGCAACGGTCAGGGTGGCGGTGGTGGTGGTCGGCGGCAGAGCGTGATGGCGGTGGTGACAGCGATGGTGGTTGCGGGTGGTGGTGGTGGTGGGCGATGTTGGTGATGAAGGGTGAGAGAGGGAATGAAATGGAAAAAAAAACAAGGGTGGTGGATGAAATAAATTTGAGAGAATGTAATACCTCATGTAATGAGTGATTTCATTACCTTACCCAATCAAACACATTTTTTTTTCATTCACTCGTAATAGTCTATTCCATTACGCTCTCAATCTTACATACCAAACACTACCTTGGTTCCTAACGTTTTGTTAAACCATAACATCTTCGATCATTATCACTAAATGAAGTTAAAATATATGTATCTTTCATATAAAAAATGTAATAATAGTTTTACCTTTATACATAAAATAAATACAAATATCGTCCAACTCCTTTGTCACCCATAAAACGCTTCTTCTCCATTTCCCTCAAATGAAACGAGGTGACATAGTAAATATACCTTTTTGGGTAGAAGTTTGGTCGACTGAAGCATGCCGTAATAACAAGATTTGTTGAACAAAATATTGTTATTAGAAAGCCATTATATAATTATGAATCTTTTGATAAATAAAATATAAGAACTGTTTTTTATAAGAAGAAATATCACAAGAGATAATTATTCAACAGTATAAAATAGTTGTAATAATAGTAACCGTGTAGTTTTGTTATACATCTATATGACAATACGTATTATTTTTAAAAGGTTATATTGTAATTGTAAATAGATAAAAACATAAACATGAAATTAAGAGTGTTAAGGATACTTATGTTGACTTTCCCATGAATATTATGTCTATTAAACCAAAATATAATATTTATTTATATTTTTTTATGTATTTTATTTCTACTTTTTTTTAAATCTGTTTTTTTAGTTTCATGTCAAAAGATTACAACTATGTACCATTTTTTGATGCCGTTCAAAAAAAAGTACCAGATTAATAATTTTATGCATCAAGCTACTTTGCGTACAAAAAGCTAATTTATGCATCTAACAGCTTTTATTATTTATATTATTAAAGTCCAATATTTATTTAGAATATATTCAACGTTAATTTCATTTAAATTTAAAGTGGAACAAAACGATAAAAATGATTACTTTTCAAAAAAATATGGAGAAAACAAACTACTTTTAGACTATGGGGTGTGGGGCGTGTGTTGCGACGACGGAATACCAAAAATGCTGGCTAGACCACAACGGGCTAGTGTTGGCCATGACGTTGCCCTGTTGGCGTGTGAATTGAGCCTAGCGTGGGGCAGGGGGGGTGACATGGCTGGCTTTGGTTGACTGGTCCAATATATCCGTTGGGGCTAGCCGTTGCCAAACTGCTACTTTATTTAAAAAATATTTCCTTTTTAAACATTATAAATGTCCACCCATTTTTTACATTTTTTTTACCACTTTTCTACTTCTTCTATCATATCTCTATGTAGTTTGTTTTAATTTTATTTGTAGTTTTTAAAATTATTATATGTAATCTTCTGTTTTAATTAGTGTGTTATTTTAATTAAATGAAATTTTAAATAGTTTAAAAAAAAATAACAAAATCCACATGGCTGGCCACTCCAGCTGAAGCCACGCCACACCCCTTGTTTTTGAATATTAGAGTGGAGGAAGTGTTCACCATTTGGTGAGTAGTAAACTTATTTTCTAACCAATAATGTCATATCATGTCAAGTCCTCACTCGACTTCACATTTTGCACCAAATCACTAGAAATAGTCAAATACATGGAGAGTGATAAATAATTTTAAAAAAATTGTGATTGGTTGAAAAAAGGTAAGGTCCACCATTAACCCTCTCTCTCTTCTCTTTCGGTGTCTCTCTCGGTGAGTAGTCACCGCCTCCTCCTCTCCCCGATCACCGAACAAACACCGGCAACACCTCTCCACTCGGTAAACCCCCTCCCCGAAGCACTCCCTCCTCCACCCTTGTGAATCCCACACCTACCACGTGTTAACTAATTTCCCTAACCTACACACCTTCACATCCCATTTTAGATTCCCCTAAAATTAAATACATGTGTTTAATAGTACACAGAAATTCACGAATTTTGATTTACCTGTAACTCCATGTATTGGTGTCAGCTTCATCACTCCCAACCTGCCACAAACCAATAATAAATCAAGAAAAATATTAATGTCTTTTATTTTATTATTTTTAAATACTTACAAAATAATATATAAATAAATGCCGTTCAAAATAAATAACTATATATTAGGTTTTAATATATAAACTAGCTATTGATAATAATTGTCAAAATAATCAGTAACACTACTAACTTTCACTTTGTTGTCAAAGACGATCTCATCGTATAGGTATCATGAGATTGTACTTGATTTTCGCTCATCAGAAAGTTATGTTTCTCTATTTGACTAATAATCATTTGAATGACGAGTTCGAGTGAAAATCAAGTATAAATCTATAATAACTATGCGAGTTTGATTATCCTTAACAATAAAAAACTAAAATTAAAAAAATCATAGTTATAGTTTGAATTATTAAATTCTAAACTTTACTCTAAATTAAAAACCTTTATTACATAAGTCCAAAACTCACATAATAATAATAATAATAATGTAGACATGTACATGTCTTAAACATTGATTTGTTGAAATTAAATTAAATGTATGCTTTTACAACAATTCAAGTCTCATCATCTCATCAAATAATTTCCAAAAAAAAAGAAAATTAATTCAAGTCTGCATCATACACTCATTTCCCTCATCTCTCTCTCATCCCCCTCTCTCTCTCTCTCTTGTTCATCCCTGTCCTCCCTCCATCTCACATCCACAGTGCAGTACCATCAATCACCCTTTCAATGGCAAGAAAAACTCCAACAAGATTCTTCTTTTAACACCCACTATTCTTAATCATGCATCTCCACAAAATCTTCTTCCTATTTCTTTAACAATCACTGAGATTTAGTGGTGGGTCGTCTTCAAATCTTGAAAAGACACAACCTTTCTTGGTTTTCTGTTTTAAAGATTCTGATTCCAAACTTGGGTCTGGTTCTTTTTCACCTTTTTCTTTATTTTTCTGTTTCTTTTTCAATGGGGAACACAAATGGTAGAGAAGATGGTGGGGGTGGTGGTGGTGGTGGTGAGGGTGGTAGTACCTCCTCTATTGGAAACGATGTCGTTTCACAGGATGTTAATTATACTGCTCGTACCGGTGGTGATGATGGTGATTTCATGGGTCACTCTCCTCCTCCAAGCCCTAGGGTTTCTGGTTCTCCATTGATGTTTACTCCTCAGGTAAAGCTTTCATTTTTATAATAATTTTTAGGGTTTTTGTTTTTGTTTTGGTTTTGGGTACCCTTTGTTTAAAGATTGAATACCCATTTGCAAGATTTGATTTTGATAATGGTTGTAATAGCAATGATACAGTAGATTGGTGTTGGTTAATAATTGATACAGTAGATTGATTAGGTTCATAATGCAGATGATATTGTAGATCTAGAAAATGTATGTACTTTCTTTGTGGGATTTTTGTGCTGATTGATCTTAGATACTTTCTTGTGTTTGTGCTGATTGATTTTTTGTTCTTTATTGGTTAATGATGTATTGGGAGAAAAAGGGATTTAAAATTGGGTGTGAATTTTGTTTGGATGATTAAGTTTGTGGTTCTTGATTTGTTGTTTTGAAGCAATTAAGTTCTTCACATAATTTTGCTCGAAACCTAGTTTTGGTGAAGTTTGTTCGACGGGTGTGAAGTCTGGTTTTAGCTGAAGTACTGTGAGTTTGTGGTTGTTTGGTTATGAGGTTTGGTCAACCGCGGTTTCATATGCCTTCTGTGATCTGAATAATGATATCCTAATTTATGCCGGTAATGTTTTCTAAGTGTACTCGTTCCATGGTATAAAAGAGAATAAGGGGGTGTTTGGCCTAGCTTTTTTAACAAAGCTTATAGCTTTTTTAGCTTTTTTTTACAAAATAAGCTTAACTTGGTGTTTGTTTTAGCTTTTTAAGCTTATGCTTATTAGCTTATATAAGCTAATTTGAATAAGCTTATTTGAGGATGGTTTTCTAGCTTATTGAAGAATGATAGGAAATAAGCTATAAGCTAATCCAAACACTTAAAAATAGCTTATCAAATGATAGAAAATAAGCTATAAGCTATTTTAAAATATAAGCATAAGCCAAAAAATAAAAGCTAGGCCAAACACCCCCTAAATTTTACTTTTATTTGGTTCTTATAACATAAAGTGTGGCTAGGCGAAACGAAAACAACAAGACAGAAAGTACTAATAATAATAGTAGTACGCTACCTGTAACGTAGAAGTGGTAAGAAAACTATCGTAGCAGCATATAAGAGAAAGTGTTTGGATGAGTGTATAAAGTGATTATTGAATAATTCTTATGTAATTAAGCAAAACAAAGGCAAGTGTTTAAAGTGATTATTGAACAATTCTGAGTGTTTGGCAAAAATAGAATATGATTCTGATTTTCTGATTATTATTGTATATCTATTGTGTTTAAGAAAATAGATTGTATGGATAAACATAGAATTCCCACTATCCGTAGCTGATTATGTTTATTGTAGTTATCACTTATCATAACTCATAATATCTTTGTTGAAGAACATCTGTACACCCTTTAGTGTTTTGGATCTGTTCTAATTCAATTAAATGAGCAAACAATCTACTATATATTCGATACAAGAATGTAATTTCTAAAGATGTATTTTGGTACATATGTTAAAAAATGGAAGCGAGTCGTCCATATGTAGAAAAGAGTGATATACTCATCTTTGAAGTGATTCTTGAAATTTATTTCCATTACAAGACTTTCCTTTATGTTACCTTAGCTGTTAAGAAACTTAATCCATTTCATATCAAGTCTTTGAAGATTTAAACATTGCAAAAGATCAAAAATCGATCATATGACAAAATTGTGACCTTTTTACCTTGTTGTGTCATGTGTGTATGTTTAGGTACCCGTGGCTCCATTACAAAGACCCGATGAGATGCAGTCAAACAATTCATGGATGCACGACACTTCCAGCTATGAAGACATGATGACCGAGCAAGGAATCCCGACAATGATTACGTGGAGCTATGACGGAAAAGAAGTGGCTGTTGAAGGTTCTTGGGACAATTGGAAAACAAGGTTAAAAAACACCAAATTTTGTCTTTTTATCATTTTCCTAGTTACATCCCTTTGTTTATTTTAGATGAGTATGCGATCTGATACTATAGAGGGTCGTTCAGTATCTAAGCAGTCAATAGCAGTGGGATAGCTGTTATCAGGCTCTTCCAAAATAGTGCTGTCAAATAGCGGAAGCGCTAGTATCGGCGCTATTGACCGCTATTTGACCTATATTGACCGTTACTTTGGATGCCTTGGTTGATGTGGACTCGGAGGAAGATTTTATAGCTTACGATTAGATCATGTTTCAAATATTGGCACTTTTGATTTTTGACTTTTGATATTACTATTACTATTATATATGTTTTACGTTTTATATATCTAGATATATAAATTCTGCATGATATAAAACTACCGATATCCCACTGCAATAACCCATATCTCAAATATCGGCCCTTGACCGCTATTTGTTTTGCACCGCTATAACCGCATAGTTCAGTATAGAACTATTTTTAAGTAGAGAACTGCTAGAACCGCATAAACAATTACTTACACCTATTGCTTTCACTTTGATATATAAGACGGTTATGTAACATTGTAACCGTGTATCTGCCTCTCTCTCTCTCTCCCACTATAGGCGGATAGCGCTACGTGCAAGTGATTATGTGGTTCTTTACCTAACAACGGTTTTGCTTTGAACGCTCCCCGATAGATTATATAAATAACTATTTGATGTTTTGTTCTTGACCAGGAAGCCCTTGCAGAGATCCGGAAAAGATTTTATTATATTAAAGGTTCTTCCGTCAGGCGTTTACCAGTATAGATTTATTGTTGACGGTCAATGGAGGCATTCGCCTGATGTGCAATGGACACAAGACGAAGCAGGCAACACTTATAACATCTTAGATTTGCAGGTATTTTCCCTGAAAATTACGTATATCAAAGTCAATCTGTCGAGTTGGTTTGTCTTTTAATAACTTATAGGATTAAACATCTTGTTTTGATACCGTTTGGGGTGTTTTGGCATGCGTTTGGAAAGGTGTCGTGAGCCAAAGTTACCGACTTTATTACTGTATGAGCTGTTGAAAGAGTCCAACTTCGTGTAACGTCTTATTCGTTCGTTAAAAGTATGCATATTTTGGAATTTTGAAGTGGTCCATATTAGAAAAATCATGTGATGTGATGTCTTAGTTTGTTGTTTTATTTTGTTTCTTTGTAAAAGTAGTCTGGATTTTTGTGGATGTCTTCTTTGTCTTTCTTCTTCAACAACGGGTGATAAATTATATACTTTTCTACCCTTTTAGCATTTCAATCATGTTAACCCCACAATGCACCACAATTTTGACCCGTTTACTCGTGATTGTCTCAACGGATTTTTCTGTATTATCTTTATTTGTAACGGGTCAAACGGGTAAAATTGAAAAAGGAAAAAGGTCAAATGAATCAAAGATGCCAAACTTCACATTAATTGTTGTTGATAACTATGGAGTTAGTATTGGTGAGATATATTGGTTATCAGTTCCCATGTAAAATATTGGTCAGAATATCGGTACCGATACTATCAGCGATACTGACCAATATTTGGCCGACACATCACCGATTTTCCCGATATCAGTACCTTTCTCCTTAGTTCCACCATTCGTCTTTCTTCTTATTGCTGCTATTAGTGTTAATTGTTAGTGTTAAATGCTAGTGTTTTAAGTCTTAATAAGTTCCTACTTGCTACAATTGTTTAGTGTTTTGCAAGTTGCAAAAGGTTAATTTGTTAATGGTAAAAGAGTATACTGAATTGTTAGTGTTAAATTGCTATATATATAAATTCTACATGATATTAAAATTACCGTTATCCCACTACGATAACGTATATCTCAAATATTGGTCTTTGACCTATATCCGATTTTTTACCGCATTAACTACATAGGCTGATAAAGCGAGTTTTATGGTTTTTGTTGATGACAGGAATACGTACCCGAAGACATTGAAAGCATATCTGGTTTCGAACCACCGCAATCACCAGATTCAAGCTACAACAATTTACAACTTGGATCCGAGGATTATGCAAAAGAGCCGCCGTTAGTACCGCCGCATCTCCAAATGACGCTTCTTAACACCCCTCCGCCCCACACGGAGCCCTCTCCTCGACCTCAACATGTTGTCATCAACCATCTTTACATGCAGAAAGGAAAGAGCAGTGATTCTGTTGTAGCCCTTGGATCAACTCATCGGTTCCTATCCAAGTATGTCACCGTCGTCCTCTACAAGTCTATACATCATTAATCACAAATCAGCCAACCGACCCGACTTCTTCACTTTGAATGTTTTTAGAAGAAATGCAACGTTAATGGTGTGTTTCAAGAGGAGATGATTTGTGAAGAGATCTTACTTTTATGATGTAGTGATATGATTTTTGAGTTTTATATGTACTCACCATAACCGTCATGCAGAAATTTATCATGTAGATTTACTACTCTCTTGATACAATTTAAGAAATGATCATGTTTTCAGGATTGTTTTTGTGAACCTCATAATAAACATCCATTAAAACTTGTCTTTACTAGGATGATAATATACAACCTATTCCCATGTGTATATTCTCTGATGATTACAATATGTATATACAGCTATACAATCTATAAAACTCTCAAGTTGAGTCATAGTCTCATAGATGTTGATCATGACTGATTCATCATACACAAGTAATTCGTCTCCCAACTATCCTAGGATGAAAACATGTGTCCAACTAGTCTACCACATATGCCTGAGCATTACCTTTAGGGACTAGAGGAGTACTAAACTATGTTAAAGAGACATGTGAATCAACCTTCATTGTAAAATGTAACACCACAATTCTTTAAAGAAAACCCTTCCAGTATTATTAATATATTGGTATTTAAAGAACACTATCAAGCTCAACTCATAATCTCATATCATCAAGTTGAAGTATAGTACATAGTGATAGTCTAGATATACAAATGAGGAATAACCAACTAACAAACAATCCTCAACAAACTAACAATATACATACAACTCTACTCGTATACTTTAATATGCCTCCTCACGCTAAACGGGGAGCATCCACGTGAAGCTTGGACCTCAAATTGTCAAAACGAACACCAGACAATCCTTTGATCAAAAGACCTGCAATCTGAAATGTGGTGGAAACATACCCAACATGTAAAATACCAGCCAAAACCATGTCACGAATAAAATGCAAGTCAATCTTCAAGTGTTTGGTGCGCTGATGAAATACCAGGTTGACTTCAAGATATATAGCTCCAATATTGTCACACCAAAGAGATGGTGGACAAGTCATCGTGATATGTAACTCATGTAATATAGATGTAATCCACCGTAACTCAGCAGCTGTATGAGCAAGCGCTCGGTACTCAGCCTCTGTACTTGACCTAGCAACCGTATTATTAGGATCTGAGTTTAATTTTTTGTGTTGTTTTTTTTATAAGATGATAATGAAAGAAGATAATAAGATGAAATAATTGCAGCGGAAATGAAGAAAAGCTTTATAATACAAACAATGGTAGAACAACTTTCATCATAAATACTTTTAGTCGAATGATTGTATTACACAATGATTCAATCACGTATGCATGAATTGCTATCTCCCCCTCAGCCTGAGATCACAAGTGATTGTTCGTACAAAATGCAAGTGTGTGTGAAGTGATCTAATAGAACAATACAAGCACTGTCTATTTATAGTACAAACCTTACCACTATGGCATCTTGGCTGACGTCACTGAGACAGTGACACCTAACAATACTAACAACCTCTAAACACTACTAAATGCTAAACATTGTTACATTAATAAAACACTGATTACAAGACACTGTTGATGCTATCATCTGATGAAGCTTTAGCAATGCTTTCCACAAAGGGTGATCAGTCCTTTGACTTCCAGCAGATCTTTGACTTCTTCATTGGTTTAGTCTTCAACAGTCTTTATAATCCAGTAGTGCTTAGTACTGAGCAGACCTTTGAAGCAGCAGTTGTTAGACATCTTGCCATTGAAGGGAGTAGAATTCAAGGCACTGTTTATCATGGATCAGTTGTTGCAGAATTGTTTTGGCTTTGTATCATCTGTTCTCAAGAAAGAATTCACATGAGCTAACAATCTCCTCCTAGAACAGATGATGCCAAAACCCTTCATTTATTTTCTGATCCTTATTTCCTCATCAGCATTTCCCTGATTTGCCCTTTGAATTGAAGTTCAAAATTTAGGGAATCCATATCTTCTTCATCCCTTATCAGTTGAAGGTTCAAAAGATCTTGAAGGTCATCTGCACTCAGACCATATGCATCCTTCCTTGTTATCCTTTCAACATTACAATCTGATCTGAGCAAAGTCAATACATGGGTGTCTGAGGATGACTTCCACTTTAGTATTTTTGGATCAGACGGCTTTCTTCGGATGAGAGTTATTTGTGATGAGTTTGGAGAATGAGGTCTGTTTGCCAACTCTTTAATTGTTTCATGTAATTGAGTAGTGAGTTGATCAGCAGCATCATCCATTTGAAATTGTATCAGGCATCTGATCCCCTATTTTCTATATTCTTCAAACCTCTGCTCATCATCCTCATCAGTCTGCTTTTGCCTTTTTAATTGATTCAAGGCATTTGTGGGTAAAGCAGATTATAAGAGAAGCTTTTTGGAGGTTTGGGTCTGTTGGGGTCTGCCAGCAGTGGTTGGAGGATAAACTGGCTTTTTAGGAACTGTTGGGTCTTTTGCTCTGAGCTCTTCTAGCTTTTTGTAGGTCTCTTCAACATTAAGATTTGACCATCTAGCTATTGACCTTGCAGACCCATAATTAGTAGCAACAAGCTCTGCTCTCATTCTCTTGAACTTTAATGCTTCATCTGGATCATTTTGCTTGGATTTCTTACAATTTGGTGCAGTTTTCTTGACCAGAGGATCATTTTTCATCTTTATGATTCTATCAATTTCATCCTTGAGAGCATCTGTTGACCAATCTTTGAATTGGGCCTTTGTTGCTTTGTAGGGCTTGTGCTTCATAATGTGGTCTAAGTAATCAATCCTTAGTTCCTCTTGAAGCTTAGTATCCAATGGCTGCTTAGACATGGATTTACTAAGGTCTTTAGCGAAGTCTTCAAGTTTTCTGACTTTGTTAAGCCCATGTGATAATAGACCTTGGTATCTTTTGTCACCTAACCCTTTGCTTTCTTCTCTGGCCGTAACCTCTGCTTGTTTTGCTTTCAACTTCAAGTACTCATCTAAGTTCTGAGGTTGTCTGAAGCTATAGAGAGATGGGAAGGTTCTTTTGGATGGATCCTCTATCTTATAAAAAGATTCCATTTCAATTTGAACTGCAAGCAGTTCTAGAGGATACTGAGCAGCTAAAGGGATGGCATATGGTAGTGTACCAGTGGGCGGATTGTGAAGTGGATTTATAAGTGGAGATGATGAGGGTGGAGTGATTTGAATGGGAACAGATGATAAAGGGATTGGTGATGGAATCTCCTTATCATCATCATGCACAACAAATTTTCTTTTGCGTGCATAAGCAAATTTGGGTGGTGGAGGAGTTTTAGGTGGATAAGATGGTTTAGGTGAAGAATGTGGTTGTGAAGGGAATCTTTGGGGTGTAGGAGGTGGTTGTGTTGATGGTGGTGTGTTAAAATGAATGGTGGCAGTGATTCGGCTAACCTCTGCTGAGACAACCGGTGTCTCAACAGTTGTTTTCTTAACATCTGTTGATGCTTAGTTGCATCAACATCTGTTGGTTTAGTGGGTGAGGATAGTGGTTTTGAAGCTATTTTCTGCTTCTTTTGTGGTGGTTTTTGAGGTGACGGTTTGGTTTTTGGTGAAGCAGAGGATACAGGCCTTTTAGGAGCAGCAAATGTTTTGGGAAATGTGGCTATTGGTGGTCTGTTATTTCTAAAAGAATTTCTTCTTTGGGAAATACCAATGTTTTCTCTTTTCATCTTTTCCTCCTGTTCTTTCTTCCAGTTGTAGGCTTTGCTCTCTTCTGTATCATGCTTCTTCTGCTTTTCTAAAATCTTCTCATCAGTTTGGATGTTGAGGGTCTCATCAATTCCCTTTTTCTTTCCAACATCTGATTTTCCTGAAGTTTTAGTAGAAATTTCTTTGGTAGACCCTGGCTTTTATTTTTGTTAACCCTTTGGTTTTGCTTTAGGATCCGCATCCAACTTTCTCATTGAATCTTTCTCCTCCCTTTTGGCATCATCTTCATCATCCTTTTCAAAGATTGGTGCAGGGGAGGAGCCAATAATCTTTTGCAGGGATTCTTTTATACCCCTGATGTCTGCCTAAGTATCTTTGTACCTAGCCTCAACCATTATTCTTATCAACTCCATATGCTTGTTGTGGTTGAGTTCAGCTAATTCCCTTTGGGCAGCAAGGATTGGTTGCACAGAATTCCAGATTTCTTAGAAGATTTGCTGAGTACTAGGCTGACATTTAGAAGCCTCCAACATCTGTTTCATAAAGGCCTTCATTTCACCAACAGTGTTTTTAATAGAAGACATTTTATCCGTCAATTCTCTATATCTTAATTCATCACCTAACTTAATAGGATCATCTAATTTCCCACCAGAGGTGGTTGTATTTGTTTTGGTGATAGGAGTAGACTCCAAATCATCAGAAACAAATGCCCATTTGTCTTGGTTCCGGGGACTTCCCACTGGAACAGAGGTTACTTTAGTAGCCTTAATAGTGGTTGCCTTCAAGGGAGTCTTAGAGATGAAACTATTGTCCAAATGTAAATAAGTGGATTCAACATTTGTAGTAGCAGCTCCACTTGAACTACCATCAAGAGTTTCGTAAAACTCAAGAGGTGTAACCTCCTCAACTGCTTTGGGTCTGAATGTCAATTGCTTCAACCAGTGGTACAAGGGTTGGTAAAATAGGAGATGAAGGGAGTGGTGTTGAAAGTGACATTGCTCCAGGAGAAGGGCTTTTAAGCATACTTTCAAATGAAATTATTGCTTCATATTGTGGTGTCCTCGTGTTTACAACATGTTCCTTTTGTGAGGAAACATGAGGAGTTAGGTGTATGGGTTGAGATCTTTCCACAAGCTGTGAGGAAGTAGCAACAGTGGTTTCAGGTGACATTGGTGCTGTCACTGGGTTAACCTCCGGGATCTCATCTTCCAGAGGACCCTTTTTATTGGGTTTGATGGGCTTTTTGGATTTTGTTTTGGTCTTTTTGGATTTTGCTGGTGGGGGTTTCACAACAATGGTTTTGGTGTTATGATCACCAGGAGCTGTGGGCTCAACAACAGAGGTTTGAGGAGCAGATATGGACTCATCTAAAATTTTCTCATTCCCCTTTGCTTGTGTTTTGGAAACATTTGACTCTTTGGCCATAAGGCGAGTAAAAGTTTCAGAAGTTAGACTATTCATTTTAAAAGCTGCACCTTGCTCAAAAGCCTTTTCAGAAACATGTTTTTGCAGGTAGTAGCTTAATAGTCTTGGGGGGTAAAGATCAAATAGGAAGTTAATTTTCACTAGGAAGGATAGGAAGCCATAGGATTATGACATGTGGCAAATTTTAAAATAAAGAGAAAGGGTATTTTAGTCAATCCAACTCCTTCTTCTTCCTTTTTCAAAACCCAGTAAATTCAAAAACCCATCATTTTCAAAACCCACCATCTTCAACTATTTATTCACTTTCTATCTCAATAATCACTACATTATAGTGCGATTTTCATCAAAAATCAATGATTCAGAACCCGATCAACGTGTTCTTCAGCTTTTTTTTTGAAGAAAACCCAGTTTAATTTCATAAAAAAATCTCGTTTTTTCCGGTGATTTTGGAGATAATCACTCGATTCGTTCGATTCAAGCGTTGATAAGTGTTTCAATCATTCAAAATTCATCAATTGTTGAAGAAACCACTTCGATCCATGTAAGAAATTCTTTAATTTCATTTTTACGATCTGGGTTTTTGATTTACTTATTGCGTTTTACGATCATGGCGGGGGTCCGGGGGCGGCAGCCCCCGGTAGCGGGGTCCCAGGGGCGGCAGCCCCTGGCGGGGTCCAAGGGGCAGAGCCCCTGGCTGGGGTTGAGCTGCGTTTTAGAAATAAGAGTTCAAAGTCCCAGACAGTTTCGAAGACAGTAATTCGTAGACAATTCAGACAGTTCAAAGTCCCAGACAGTTTTATATGTCCATTGCGTTTTAGAAATAAGAGTGTTTTCACAGTCCCAGACAGTTCCCAGACAGTTTCAGTCCTTTCTGGCTATTGCGTTTTAGAAAAAAACATATTTTTAAGTGTTTTTAGTCATTGCGTTTTAGGTAAAACACATTTTTGAAGTGTTTTTAGTCATTGCGTTTTAGGTAAAACACATTTTTAGATGTTTTCAGTCCATTGCGTTTTAGAATGAGTCATTTTTAAGTCCTTTCTGGCTATTGCGTTTTAGAAAAAAACATATTTTTAAGTGTTTTTAGTCATTGCGTTTTAGGTAAAACACTTTTTTGAAGTGTTTTCAGTCCATTGCGTTTTAGAATGAGTCATTTTAAGTGATTTCTGGCCATTGCGTTTTACAAATAAGACATTTCTTTGTGTTTTTTGTGCATTGCGTTTTAGGTAAAACACTTTTTATGTGTTTTCAGTCCTTTCTGGCTATTCAGTAACGAGCAAGAATGAAGATATAACTGTGATTGGATGAAGAAACAATTGGGTGACAAAGTTGCCATGGTTCAAATCTCAAATCACCTTAAAAACATAACCTAGTATTCTTGTATCTGGAAAGTTTGGTGAGTCTGCAAATATGGAGAGATCGTAATCACATTCTGCATATTCAAAATTCCCTATAGCTCCCTTTAACAGCAAAACGCAATTCATTCAAGAGCTTCCGTAAAACACAAACGTTAGGTAAAACACATTTTTATGGGTTTTTAGTCCATTGCGTTTTATAAAGTACATTTTCTTTTGAGTTTTTAGGCTATTGCGTTTTAGAAATAAAACATTTCTTTGTGTTTTCTGGCCATTGCGTTTTACAAATAAGTCATTTCTTTGTGTTTTTGGTGCATTGCGTTTTAGAAAAATGTCATTTTTTAGGTTTTTTTTTTCATTGCGTTTTACGTAACTGGGGGTTTTTCTATTGCGTTTTACGCAACTGGGTTTTGAATTTTTTTTTTGAAAATATAGCAATAGTATACTCGTTTTAAAGATAAAAAAACGCTCGTTTTTTTGGTGCAATTTTTATAAAAAAATAACGTCGTATGAAAGAGTTATTAACGTTTAAAAAATAGGGGGGAATTGGAGGAGAGAGAAACTATTGGCTTACTTGACTAGAATGCCCCTGAAAAAAGTCACGCGCCTCTTTTCTTACTTTCAATCTCCCTGATTTAATCTTAGCCCTTGATTAACTTAATGGATGGTCAAGATCACTTCCTATCCTTCCTAGCCAAATTAACTTCCTATTGTATCTCCACCCTAGTCTTGGGTACTTGAGAAAAACAACATTTTTCCCTTTTTCAATGTTTTTCACATTTGAGACCAAATCTTGAAACAATGCTTGGGAGTAATTAAAATCAGACTTTGTTAAAATTATATACCGCAAGTACTGAATTTTGAAAGGTATTTCATTGAAAGCTATGGTTTTTGTAGAAAGACATGTTAAAAGGGTATAGAACAAAAATTTCATTGGAGGTGGAAAATTTGTTTTATACATAGTAGCCCCTTTTAACTGTCCATCATACCCCCTTTCAATCAATTATGTCTGAAAATCATTTTTAGGGAAATATGTCTTACCTGCCAAGTCATTTAACCCAAATGTTGTTGATATGGTAGTTGGGGTTAAGGCAACAAGTTCACCTCCGACTTTGGAAGTTATACCATAGGCTTCTTTGTTTTGTTCTTCAAGTTTAGCATTTGCCCAAAAATCTCGGAGTGTATCTTGATAGATGGGTGCGTCGGCAGTAAGAATAGCTTTGTATTTGGATGATTGAAGCATGTAAATTATTGAGTGGAAGGTGGTGTTTTTGTCGGTTTTCTCGAAAATGGGAAGGTAGTTATGAGGGTTTTCGATTGTTGGAGCCATGGTCGGAGTCGGAAATTGCGAAAGGTTGAAGAAGAAGTGAAGAAGAAAATGGTAACCGCTTGGGAGAATTTTTGAATTCAACACGGTGAGTAAAAGCTCTGTTTGGGGATAAAACATGGTGTTATAACGTGAAAAAGTCAATGCTGACGTGGCAACGGTTTCAAATATTTGACGGCTAACATCTGCCCACGTGGCAACCTCTGTTTACGTAATGGAAGATAGTTTTTTGGAAACCACTATTGGACAATAACAGTGGTTGAGAATAGTGAATGAACAATGGCTGATTTTAGTCTATCAGTGGATAGACATCAGTGGTTGAAACCAACATCTGTTTGATCAGCAGTGGTCCGTAAGCAGAGGATAAGGGAAGCAAATGATACCTTTCAGCTGTGGGTGAATTTTTAGCCAATCAGAGGTTTAAAACAATCAGTGGTTATGGACAGACTTTTAAGGATTCATGAAAAATTTTCATTTGAGTTATTTTAAGGATGAATTTTTAATTTTCTAAAAACATTTTAATGCTTTTTTTTTCATGGAAAAGAAGTTTTTGCCTTCTATTCCATGTTAAGCATTCCAATTATAGAGATCAAGCTTTCAAAGGTAGATTTATCTAATGCTTTTGTTAACACATCTGCCAGCTGATCCTGAGTTGGAACATGATGCAGAGAAATCAAACCTTTTTCATAGCAATCCCTCACAAAGTGATGTCTGATGTCAATGTGCTTGGTGGTTGAATGGGATACTAGATTTTTGATGATATTTTTAGCTGCTTGACTATCCAACATGAGAGGAGTCTTTAGAGCAGATATACCAAAATCCAGTAACTGGTTTTGAAGCCACAACAGTTGGGCTGTACAGCTTGCAGCAGCAATATATTCAACTTCAGAAGTGGATGTGGAAACAACTGCTTGCTTTTTTGCTTTGCCAAGATACTAAGCAACTGCCTAGAAATTGACACCCTCCTGATGTAGACTTCCTTGTGGTGTTGCATCCAGCAAAATCACTATCTAAAAAACCTGAAAGCTTGATATTCCCATTAGCAGGATACGAGATACCAAGTGTGGGAGCACCTTTTATCTATCCGAATATTCTTTTCACAGCAATGAGATTAGACTTCCTAGGTGCTGACTAGGATCTGGCACAGACACATGTTGCAAACATGATGTTTGGCCTTGATGCAGTTAGGTACAATAAAGACCCAATCATGCTTCTGTATAAAGTATGATAAACCAAGTCATCTTTTTCATCAGCAGTGACAAGCTTTGTGGTTACCATGGGTGTACTACATGGTTTACAATCATTCATCTCAAATTTGTTTAAAAGTTCTTTTACATATTTGCTTTGATGAATGAATGTTCCATTTTGTATTTGCTTAACTTGGAGACCAAGAAAGCATTGGAGTTCACGCATGGCACCCATTTTAAACTCTGCTGTCATGAGTTTTTAATTGTTTGAAGGAATCATGGTTGAAGAGTTTTACAACACATTTTACAATGCGTTCACTTCCTAGACATCAGAAGCAACAACTATTACACCAAAAAGCATTTCAAAAACCATAACTGATAACACAAATCATGATAATGTTTATGGAAATCATCAAAGGCCACCTAAACTAATGAATATTGAAGATTACCATTGGTGGAGTAGTCGTTTTGAAAATTGGGTGAAGGCTTATGCCTATGAGAGTTGGGTTATGATGATTCACGGATATATAAAACCTGTGAATGATCAAAATGTATTGCTTCCAATTCCAGAATATTAAAAAATTCAGAGAGAAAAACATTCTGATGAACTAAAAATGGTAACATTATTACAACAATCGGTGAGAGAGGATATTCTTTCTCTGCTTCAGCATGGTGAAACATCAAAGTCAATGTGGGAAGCTTTAAAGCTGAAAGGGGAAAAACATCAAGCAAAACAAAATTTCATTGCTGAAAAAGGAGTTTGATCTCTTTGATTGTATGAAACGAGAAACTGTTCGAAAAATGATTGAAAGATTTTGTCATCTAAATATTGAGTTAGAGAGATTTTGAATATACAAAGACAGAGAAGAGATGGTTGATAAACTTGTCGAGGCATTACCACATGAGGAAGATTGGAAACCTGATGTGATTGTTCTGAAAAATGATGCCAAGTTTGACGAGATGACGTTGGATAGTTTAATTGAAAAATTGGACGGACATGATATGATGTTACAAAAACAAAATAAAATGTCCAATTCAAGCTATCAACATAATGTTGAGCTGTATTACCGAAGAGGTATGCTGCAGAACAACGAATCTCCAAAGATCAGAACGACATTTAGTGCAGATAAGTCTGGTGATTCTTCAAACAACAAGTCTTCAAGTTATGATCCAGGATATCATTCATCTTCTGCATCATCCAAATCAAATCAAAATCAAGACTGGAAAGATTCTCCACATTTGAATACTAATTTCGCTCAACAGCACATGAGTTTCTTAGCTTCCATTTTGGGGTCATATGAAGATCTGCTTGCCGGAAAGATAGGCAATCCGAACATGACAAGGGAAGACTATGATCAAGTTGATCCAGAAGAGATGGAGCTCATGGACATTCACTGGTGCATGGCAAGCGTCATTAGGAGGGCTCAACGGTTCATGGAAATCACAGGCAAAAAGTGTTTGGAAGGCCCAGATATAAAAATTGGTTTTGATAAAGCCAAAGTTACCTATTTTAAATGCAAATAGAAGGGGCACTTCAAAAAGGAATGCAAAAACAACATAGCTGATGATAGTGTGAATCCTTTTCATGAGGATTACTACAAAAAGGCTATCTATCATCGCAACAACGAACAACCTTCAAGAACAAACCAGAAGCAGATTGAAGAAGGATCATCAACAGAAAAGAAACAAGCTATGGTGATAATTCATGATGCTGAAAAGTTTAATTGGAATGATTATATTAAAAAGGATGATTGCAAATGGAGAGTTCATAATGATGAAGGGTTTGATTGGAATGAACATATTAAGGAAGATGGAGAATTCAAGGTTTTAGTTGCTAAGATCAAAAGAAGCCGAGAGGAAGAAGAGGCACGAGGTTATTTGGATCATGTATACGATGCTTACAAAGAAGCAAGATGTGCTGATAGATGGAATCAAGCCTAACTGTCCAAAGCTAGCTCCAGCCACAAACACCAAAAATACTAAAAATGCTAGAGCATTTGTTCTTACTGCAGAAGAAGCAAAGATGATCCCGGATGTGATCGCCGGTACGTTTTTAGTTAATGATGTTTTTGCTAAAGTATTATTTGACTCTGGTGCGAACCAAAGTTTTATTAATACTTCATTTTGAAAACTTCTTAATCAATCATTAACTAAACTCCCACAAGAATGTCTAGTAGAGACAGTAAATGGGGAAACCATTAAGATTTCTGAAATCTTGCAAGGAGCAAGAATAGAAATTTTAAATCAGAAATTTATTGCAAACCTTTACCCAATGAATCTGGCAGGATTTGATGTTGTGTTAGGAATGGATTGGTTAATAACCAATAAAGCCAATATTTTATGTGATCAAAAGTCAATCCAAGTAAATTCACCAAGGGGTGAAAAGATCACAATTAAAGGAAATAAAACCTCTAGATCCACAAAGTTCATCTCTGTGATGAAAACAACAAGTTATATAAGAAAAGGGTCATTAGTGTATTTGATTTCTATAATCACTAACACTAAAGGAAAAGAATTAAAGGATATTCCAGTAGTATCCCAATTTTCAGATATATTTCCAGAAGAGCTACCAGGGCAACCTCCAGATAAGGAAGTTGAATTCAGAATCCATTTGATACCAGGAACCGCACCAATTGCCAAAGCACCTTACCGTTTGGCACCCGCAGAAATGCAGGAACTAAAGAAACAGTTAGACGAATTGTTGGAGAAATGATTCATTCAGCCAAACTCATCGCCATGGGGAGCACCGATATTATTCGTTAAAAAGAAGGACGGATCAATGCGTATGTGCATTGACTACCGTGAATTGAAAAAAGTCACGATTAAGAGTCGGTATCCATTACCAAGAATCGATGATCTGTTTGACCAGCTACAAGGAACACTATTTTTCTCTAAAATCGATTTAAGGTCAGGATATCATCAATTAAAGGTACAGGAAGAGGACATTCCTAAGACCGCTTTCAGAACAAGGTATGGCCATTATGAATTTACTGTCATGTCATTTGGTTTAACCAATGCCCCAGCTGCATTCATGGACATGATGAACCGAATATGTAAGCCATATTTGGATAAATTCATAATTGTCTTTATAGATGATACTCTTATTTATTCCAAAAGCAAAGAGGAACATGCAGCGCATCTGCACACACTTCTAAGTTTATTAAGAAAAGAAAAGCTTTATGATAAATTTTCGAAGTGTGAGTTTTGGTTAGAACAGGTACAGTTTCTCGGACATTTAGTTAATCATGAAGGAATTCAAGTAGATCCCACCAAGATTGAGGCAATTACCAAGTGGAAAACCCCTGAGTCACCAATCGAGGTTATAAGTTTCTTAGGATTGGCCGGTTATTATAGAAGATTTATTCGAGATTTTTCTAGAATAGCCATTCCCTTAACCAAGTTAACCTGTAAATCTGTTAAATTTGAATGGGGACCAAAACAAGAAGAAGCCTTTAAAATTCTTAAGCAAAGACTAACCAACGCACCCATACTAGCGTTACCAGAAGGAACTGAAGATTTTGTAATCTATTGTGACGCTTCTAAGTTAGGTTATGGATGTGTATTAATGCAATGTCAATAGGTTATAGCTTATGCCTCTAGACAACTTAAGAATCATGAAGAGAATTATTCAACCCATGATCTAGAGTTAGGAGCTATAATTTTTGCCCTTAAAATTTGGAGACATTACCTATACGGTAGTAAGTTTACCATTTTCACCGACCATAAACGTTTAAGGTATGTTTTTGGGCAAAAGGAATTGAATATGAGACAAAGACGCTGGATGGAGATACTTAGTGACTATGATTGTAATATCCAGTATCATGCAGGAAAGGCAAACGTAGTAGCTGATGCTTTAAGCCGAAAGTATCATGAAAAGCCAAAAAGAGTACGTTCTCTTAAGTTAAATCTGCAAGTAGATTTAAATGATCAAATTAGAAAGGCAGAAGAATCAGTAATCAAGTATGATACTGAAAAACTAAAAGGAATGATTAAAGAATTAGAACTAGGAACAGATGAAATTTGGAAATTCCATAAGAAAAGAATGTGGATACCTAAATTAGGAAACCTACGTCACCGTATATTAGAAGAAGCCCATAAGTCTAAGTATACGATGCATCCTGGAAGTGATAAGATGTATCATGACTTAAGAAAGAATTTTTGGTGGATAGGAATGAAAAATGATATAGCAGCATATGTTGCAAAGTGTTTAACCTGTTCACAAGTCAAAGCTGAACATAAAAAACCTTCAGGTTTATTGCAACAGTTAGAAATGCCTGTATAGAAATGGGAATTGATAACAATGGATTTTGTTACTAAATTACCCAAAACAAGAAAAGGTAATGATACAATCTGGGTGATTGTAGACAGGCTAACTAAGTCAGCTCATTTCCTACCAATGAAAGAAACTTTTAGCATGGAACAATTAGCTAAATTATATGTAAATGAAATAGTTTCATTACATGGAATTGCTCTATCAATTGTTTCTGACAAAGATAGTCGCTTTACCTCTCATTTTTGGACAAGTTTCCAAAAGCAATGGGAACCAAGTTGAATCTAAGCACCGCTTATCATCCTCAAACGGACGGACAAAGCGAAAGGACAATTCAGACAATGGAGGACATGCTTAGAGCTTGTGTAATTGATTTCGGAGGTAATTGGGATGATCATTTACCATTGATAGAATTTTCTTATAATAACAGTTATCACACAAGTATCAATGCTGCACCTTTCGAAGCACTTTATGGACGAAAGTGCCGAACGCCAGTCTGTTGGGCAGAAATTGGAGAAAAGCAACTATCTGGACCTGAGATAGTACAAGAAACAACAGACAAGATCATTCAAGTCAAGGAACGACTGAAAGCAGCATGTGATCGACAAAAGAGTTATGCTGATAACAGACGAAAGCCATTGGAAATTCAGGTAGGAGATAAAGTGTTATTGAAAGTCTCTCCTTGGAAAGGAGTGGTAAGATTCATCAAAAGGGGAAAGCTAAGCCCCAGGTATGTTGGACCTTTTGAGATTATTAGAAGAATAGGACATGTAGCCTATCAGCTACAACTGCTAGAGGAAATGTCAGGAATACATGATGTATTTCATGTATCTAATCTCAAGAAATGCTTAGCTGATGAATCACTCGTAGTACCTCTTAAGGATATAGAGGTAAATGAACAGTTAAAGTTTGTAGAAAAACCTCTACAGATTGAAGACATGAAAGTTAAGAACCTCAAGCACAAGAGATTAGTTCTGGTCAAAGTGAAATGGGACTCCAAAAGAGGACCAGAATACACATGGGAGCTTGAATCAGAAATGCAAAGGAAATATCCACACTTGTTCCAGTAGATCTTGCGGACGAGCTCTAAAACAAGGTGGGGAGGATATAACAACCCTCCAAAATATTTTCTGACACCCTAATATATTTTAAAATATTCCTATATGTCTCAAAATTCACCCCGTATGTGAAAACCGAGCCCAAAATACGATATAACATTAAAAATAAAATAAAAACAAAGTTTTTACTTCGCTTGCGGCCCGCGACGGAGATATCACAAGGCTACGCGGGGCGCGACGGCCTGGCTACGAGGCCGCACCGGAGCATGCCATGTGTCTGACATATGTGGGGTCTAGGGCTGACTCGGCAAGCCTATAACGGGACACGTAGTCCCTGGCGGCCTGCGTAGAACTCCCCCTCGTCTGTCGCGGGGTGCGACAGACCCCCTGAATAGCCCTATATATAGAATTCGTTGGCCACAGTTCACAAATCGTTCATCTCTCGATTTTCTCTCTCGAATTTCTTTATAGTAGGCATAATATCGGGCATAATACCCCCTAATTAGCAAAGTTCTGCCCCGTTGTAAGTATTATAACCCCGGTTACGTATTAGATACGCTGCCCAATTGATCTAGGGTTCCGTAACGGCTGTGAGGTTCTGCCCGACGTAGTCGTTGGAATGCCGTCTCAGGGAGGGTATTACTAATGTAAATATTGGGTTATTATAGTAACACATGTACATTTGTGTAATTAATAGATAACAACCAGGAAACCCTTAAAAGAAGTCTAAGACAACAATGTGAGTAATCTCCTTTTTGTAAACTGTTTTTACAAAACCTTAAATATTTTACAATGCGATTAAGCAGTGATTGAGTCTTTGTAGTTCTTCAATTACTGCCGGTATGTTGGGGTTTTGTATACAAAATGTGGAACACGTTACCATTGGACAACGAGTTAGCCAATGTGTAATATGACCCACCAGTCAGGATTGACAGTACTGAATTAGTAATTGTGTAGAAATAAACATTGTAATCGCTCTTAATACTGTTTAAAGGATAAAACTCTTCTTGATTAAACTGTGATACACTCATCAGTATTTCCCACTGACAAAATGTTTTTAAATGCGTTTCAGGTAACAAAATGTGAAAGCCAACTAGAAGCCAGCTGGACAGCACTGAAGGCTTGGAAAAGTGGCTATAAAAGTTACCTAAATAAAAGAAAATGTTTTATTCAATAAAATAGGGATTTCCCATATGAAAATGTTTGTAATAAAAACTTGGGTCTTATCCCAATATATTTAATATTATAAAAGTGTGGTATTTACTCTGATAAATATTTCCTAACTACGACCCTGATGAAATTTCCGCTGCCAAATTGATAAACAAATGATACTACCAAAACTGGTCTCGCGGTCGCCCGTTCCCGGGACAGATAAGGGGCGGGGGTTGCGACATCATCCGTTCAGATGACCATTCGATTGGAGGGTCATTCGATCGAGTGGCTCCAGCGTTGCGATGCGTTTCGAGCAAGCGATGCGATAGTATCACCCATTAGTCACACAAATAATCTAACTACTATATCTAACATACAATCACTATAAATAGATTGCGTTTAGTGTTTGCGATTTGCGTTGCGATAGAGTTGCGACTGCGTTTCGATTAATCACCACCAAACAATAAGTAAACATGCACAAGTAACACATAAGAAGCACACACACGTAAAACAATATCCAGAACACATAATTCGAGTTGCGATTAGATTGCGATGCGATAAGTCGATTAGCGATTAAACATGCGATTAAATCTCGATTATAACAAGTACTCCACATAATACAACTAAAGCAAAAATAAGATAGAGTTGGTTACAAGTCAAGGAGCACAATTCAATAGTTAAGCAAGGAGTGACAGATCGTAATTAGCAATCTTTTCTTCCTTTGACTTTGACTTTCTAAAAGCGGGTTGTTACAGTAAGAGATTAACCAAGCATGGCCTTTGTTTGACAAAAACTCTTACGATCAATCTTGGATCCTGAGACTACTACACACACTCTAGAGATGGATGATGGATAAATGTGGTGGATGATGGTGGTATTATGGTGGTGGAGTGTTGGCAGGTGTGAGAGAAGTGGTTTGCCAAGGGATGAGTTGCAATTGAACCAAGCACCCCTCTTTATAGCTGAAAACAGATAGTTTACACGGCCCCGTGCCTAGTAGGCATGGCCCTGTGCCCTTCTCCTTCTTTGTCTTTATTGAATGAGCTTGTCAGTCTAGATGCTCACACGACCCCGTGTGTCAACGACACAACTCCGTGGCCATTGTACTTGTTGTACTATCCAAGATTTACATATCTGGGAGTTGACCATGGCCCGTGTCCACGGGACACGACCCCATGTCTCTTGTCTACTTCTGTTTGTCTTCTTTTTCCTGGAATCTTGGGTGGGGCACGACCCCATGCCCAGCAGGCACGACCTTTGCTTATCTTTTGATTCGTCGTTTTTGGTCTTAGGGTGAAGCTCGGAGGGTTGGTATATTGTATCAACTTCCCTTCTTTTGTATTTATGTTGGTTTTTGCCGTTAATTTGTTCATTTTGTACATTTAAGCTCTTTTAATCCTGAAAATCAAAAGTATATAAAGAAACACACTTTTTCCAACATTAGTACTAACAAATGGCTGTTTTATACATGATTTGATATAATTTATATGTTACATTTGGCGCATATTAATTATATAAGTTTTAAATCATTTTATGCGAAAAGGATATTTTTAACCTTTTTAAAGTATATATAGTTGACTCGTTATTTAACCCATCAAACAATATGACCATAGGGTATAACCTCAGAGGGTTATTCCCTATATTACTATGGTCATATAACTGGGCTTGATTGGATCCTAAAGTTGACCAAATGTCAGATTCGAAAGTTAAAGCAGAAGTCAAACTGCTTGACTTTCAACTAGGAATATAGCACTAAACTAGAAGTGACGAGTTAGACATGTCAAAACATGTCTTATAATATTATATAAACTGATTTGGTGTCAAAACTTCTAGTTTTAATACTTGAAAATTCATTCGTCGTAAAATTCAATTTTATGCGTTTTTTACTTTTATTTCATAAAAGTTTGACTCGTCATTTGCCAACTAAACGTGATGATCAGATGGTGTAATCGCAAGGGATTAACACCTTCATTATTACGATCACGTAGAAAAGTTCATTTTGAACCGAAAGTCAAAGCAAAAGTTAATTTTGCTTTACTTTTTGCTAATAACTTTCCAAATAATTGAAATAGACTTGGAGAAACACATACTTATGTTTGGAAGAAGGATTAGAACTTAAGAAAGGAGGCCTCAATACAGAAGCAAGCTACAAGAGTATTTAAGTGAGAAAAAATGGGGTGCTTGCAACTTAAAAATTCTAACCTATTTATACTAATGGAGGATCAAGGAGGTGTTGACAAGTGTGTTATGATGATGTTTAGTGTCCTAACATATGTCATAACCAGATTAGAAGTGGCAAAATTGTGCTAGGTGTCAATACTTGAAGATAGGTGGCAATGTTTGGTGATCAAGCAAATATTTTGCATCTGAGCACCCCTTATGGACAGTAAGGCTTTCTGACGTAAAATATTTTCATTTTTGACAGCTTTGGTCCCTGGACTTGTATTATCATTTGTTTTCCATTTTTAATCCTTCTAACTCATTGTTTAGGTCATGTGAAGGGTATTAAGACATATGTAACTTGGATTTTGTGCTGGAAATGTCGTGAATATCATTTTGCTCGATCGTATGATTACGTATTTCATAAATAAAATATAAAATTTTACTAATCACGGAAACGATCGAAAGCGTACAAATTTTGAAATGTTGCTAATGTAACACCGTGAAACCGTGTTCTATTCTTAAATGTTTTTGGATGGACAAGTGAAGCCTTATTAACAGCCATAAACCAAATTATATTTTAATGGGTACTGCTGATTGGAATGTGTTATTAAGAAACTAATCAAACCTTACTTTATTTATTTATTTATTTATGATGAAGAGTAACATGCACCGGCTTGAATCTTTGATTGAATCAATTTACGCGTTTATTTTTATGTTTAATGGTCAATATTTCCATTCCAGTTTGTAAATTTGAAAATTTAGCAAACCTGTCATTTAAGCATTTGTAAATTGTAGCTTTTCTTTGAGAATTCTCTCTTAATCATTTACTTGCTTCCACTCTGCGTCAATTTTAGAAATCAATTAAAATTAAACTATAAAATGTGGTTTACTGGACCTATTATAGTAATGAACATGCATAATTATTAGACAACCCATTTTTCCCCTACTGTGTTCCCTAGATTAATAAACAAAAGAAAATAAGGCTGTAGGGTATGGGGAACGTCTCCCACCCCGTCGAGCTCCGGCGACGCCGGCACACCACGTCGCCCCCCTCCCATCCCGTCCTCAGCGGCAGCATCTGGACGTTGGCGACGAAGCAAATCTGGTGGGCCCCCTTTGTTTGTGTTTGATTTTTTTTGAACGGCAAACCACTTTATATATATATATATATATATATATATATATAAATAGCCAGCAAGAGGCTGAAAACAAACAACAAAAACCAATACAGAAAACAAACCGAAAAACAAGCAAGCGGAAGTTACATCAGTGCGGAAAGATCAAACATCCTCCAATTATCCCACTCCAAATGCTTAATCTTGGACCGGTTTCGAATCCATAAAAACGTATCCTCCTTAATAAGATCAACTGATTTGTTAATAGGAATAAAGATTCCTTCAAATGTCTTTTCGTTTCGAGCTTTCCAGATTCCCCAGCATGTAGCCAAAGCAACCGTTAATATAGCCTTTTTCCAAAGAGAAGACCCCGGCCTATTATGAAGGAAATCAAAGAGCTCCTTAAAGTTGCTACATTCCAGAGGGAAGCTGATCCGCATCCAAGTCAGCATGTTCCACCAGATACTACGGGACCAAAGGCAAGAAAAGAATATGTGATCCGAATCCTCCACATGCAGGCCGCACCTCGGGCAAGAAGAATCCGAAATGGGAACACCTCTTCGAATCAGCCCAGCTCTCGAAGCAATCTTCCCAAGCAAAGCACGCCATACCAAGTAATTCACTTTAGGAGGAGCCCAACTAACCCACCTGTAAATAAACCAGTCCACGTCCGAGACTTCAACAGCCGATTCAAAATCCCTCCGAGCCTGTTTAACAGAAAAAGCTTCATCCTTCGTCGATCTCCATAGCCAACTCTTACCGCATTTAATTAATTTGTCTTTTATACAGAGACCAGCTTTAAGCCACATGGATTCCACTGAGCCGATATCCCTCCAAATTCCAGAAATGGGCTTCTTTACCGAAACTAAAGACTGAGAGAGATTAGAATTGCCTTTGTGGATAGAACCCACAACTTTGGCCCATAGATCATTCGGATTTGATAGGAATCTCCACCACCACTTGGTGAGCATAGCCACATTAAAAGAATTTATTCCACCAAGCCCCATGCCTCCCTTTTTCCTAGCTTTCAACAGTAACTCCCACCGAATCCATCTCATCTTCCGACCCGAAGCCGAAATCCCCCAAACGAAATTTCTTCTAATTTTTTCAATCCTTTCAATAATAGTTTTAGGGGCCGCAAACAAGGAGAGAAAGAAAGAGGGAAGGCTTCCGAGGACCGATTTAGCTAATGTTAAACGCCCCGCAAAAGATAAATGTCTAGCTTTCCAACTTGACAGTTTAGCCGAAAGTTTATCAATCACCGGCTTCTAGTTGTATTTGAAGGTTTAGGTTTCTGCTGTATATTAATGGCGGATTGTGTATAGATATAGGAGTGATGTGGGGAAGATGAGAGTGCCAGCTGTATATTATAATATATAATATATATTTTAGCCCACGTATAGCCTTATTTGTTTGTTTTGGGACCTGTAGGTCAGGTCAGCAAAGAGAATTAACATGGGCTGAAAAAAGTCATGTTTTTTGACTTTTTTTAACTTTTTTTTAAGTCTGTTTTTTTTTTAAGTTTATGTAATGGATTTTAATATTAATGAAAATATTTTGTTAATTTATTTGTTAAATATTAAAAAAAAGTAGAAGATTAAAAAAAGAGAAAAATGCCCGGATAGTCCCTGTGGTTTCACCTTTTTTCAGCTATAGTCCCTATCTTTCTAAAACTACTTGAATAGTCCCTGTGGTTTTCCGTTTTGTTCTCGGATAGTCCCTGGCTCTAACTTCAGTTACTTTTCTCTGTTAAGTGGGTGTTGAAATGACCAAAATACCCTTTCCTTAAAAGGCCAAACCATAGGGACTATCCGGGCATCTTCTTTATACATCAATTTACCTTCATAGTTTTCTACTCCCTCACACATCCAGAACTATCACCAACACTCTCGCTCGTCTCTCTTAATCATATGGCCGACCACCACCGAGTGGTGGTGGTGGCACACGATGTACGGCGACGGCCGCTTTTTCCCATGTTAAACAGCAACAACAACGTCGGGGACGCGTGACAGCGGAGGTGGTGGTGCACGACGGTAGTAAACCGTCGGAACTGATAACGGTGGTGGTGATGTGCGACGGCTCACGGTGGTGCTCGGTCCGGTTCAGCCTGGTCCTCCTTTTTTATCTCCCTATCGCCATCAACACCACCATTCACCACCGCCTCAACCACCACGCGCCACCGGCACCACCACCATTCAGCCCCTACACTGCCACACCCTTACCTCACCACAAGCCCCAAATGCCACCCCTACATCTTGCCCTTTCCCACCACCTTCCGACCATCACTTGCCACCACCCGACCACCTCCAACACTGCCATTTCCCCCACCTTCCGACTACCACCAATTTAATAAACCCTAACCCTAGACTCACGTGCAATTTTCACCTGATTCAACACAAATAACAACAATATTCTCAAATATAATCCTAATCCCTAACCAGATCTATTTGGTAGCCGGAGAAGGAATGTCGGCGAAGAAGAAATGTCGGAGAAGATGGTAGTGTTGTCGGATCTATTGGGGTTTGGGTTCCGACGGGGGAGACGACGGTGGAGTTGGTGTTTGCAGAGGAGGAGATGGTGGTTTGTCGCAGGCGAGGAGGTGAAGACGGTGGCGGAGGCAGCATACAGTGGTGTTGGTGAAGACGATGGTGGTGGCGACATATGGTGGTGGCAGGTGAAAGGAGAGTAGAGATAGGTGGTTGTCTAAGGTGGGTGTGGTGGTGGCTGGTGGTCATCGGCAGGTGGGTGGTGGTGATTTTCTTAGAAATAGAGAGTAGAGAGAGAAGGAAAGGGTTGTGGACTTTTGTTTTGGAGAGAGAAAGAGAAGGGTAAAGGGTAGGCTGTTGAGTGTGTTAAAAGAAAAATTATGAAGAAGATGCCCGGATAGTCCCTATGGTTTGGCCTTTTAAGGAAAGGGTATTTTTGTCATTTCACACCCTTCTTAACAGAGAAAAGTAACTGAAGTTAGACCCAGGGACTATCCGAGAACAAAACGGAAAACCACAGGGACTATTCAAGTAGTTTTAGAAAGATAGGGACTATAGGTGAAAAAAGGCGAAACCACAGGGACTATCCGGGCATTTTTCTCTTAAAAAAATAAAAAACATAAAAGTGGTGGGGTAGGATCATCTAGGACCATCCTCCCATACCCTCTAGTTTTGTGGGATGGACCATTATTAGGAGGACTATGATGTGGCGCCTACGTGGCGGATCATCCTCGATGGGCAGAGAAAGGAGAATTAAAGAGAGAAAAAAAATGGAAAGAGCGAAAATGAAGGAAAAGTGAATTAAGAAGAGAAAAGAAATAAAAGGAAAGATTTGTTTAATTTTATGTTCTAGAGTTCGAATGAAAAGAAAGAAAAATTTTCCATTTTCTCCATATCCTTCTATTTTAAAAGAAGAAAGAAAAATTAGCAGGGAAAATTATTAAGAATTTTTCTTTCTTTTGTTTCCCTCCCTCACTTAAAAAAAACTGCCCAGAATCTTTTTTAGTTTCCTTCCACTTTCATCCATTAAAAAAAACTCAAGAACACAACTCTTTTCATTCCTTTCATTTCCTTTCTTTTCTTTTCTTTACAATAGGATTATAGTAACTAGGATTTATTATTTATGTAGTAGTGAATTTAACTCTCTTTTCTTCCCTCTGCTTATACATGATCTTGTTTCCTGCAGGCTGCAGCTTACATTGCTTGTTGTCGAGTTAACTTAACGAGGGATAAGAAGAGAAAGCAAAAGTGAGAAAGGAAAGGACGAGAAAGGAAAAAAAAAGATGACTTTCCCACCGTTTCCTCCCAAATCGGAAGGAAAGAAAAATTAAAGAATGTAGCCTAGTTTTCCTGTCATTTCCTTTCTTTTCCTTCCTTAAATGAAACTCGGGAACACAACATGTTTTATTTTCCTTTCTTTTCTTTCCTTAAATGAAACTCTGGAACACAAAATATTTTTACTTTCTTTCTGTTTCCTTTCCTTTCTTTCTGTTAGTAAACAGTCGGCGTTCCTAGCTGGTAGGAATATAATGGATGGCCCGTTAATTTTAAATGAGGTGTTGAGTTGGTTAAAGAAAAATAGGCGGATCGGGATGTACTTTAAAGTTGACATCAATAAAGCTTACGATTCAGTCAACTGGGCGTTTCTGGACTCGATTATGACCCAAATGAAATTTCCAAGCAAATGGAGATCATGGATTATGGCTACGCTGCACTCTGCTAGAGCGTCTGTTCTAGTCAATGGCTCGCCAACCAGGGAGTTTGATTGCTCCCGTGGACTCCGTCAGGGTGATCCGCTTTCGCCCCTTCTATTTGTCATAGTTATGGAAGCCCTGTCTTGCATTATGAGGAAAGCCGTATCCAGTGGTTTATTTAGAGGCATTGATGTTAATGCTGGTGGCCCGACACTGTCTCATTTAATTTACGCGGACGATGTGATGTTTCTGGGAGAGTGGTCCATGTCTAACATAAACAATCTGAGACGGTTATTGAGATGCTTCTATCTTGCATCTGGCCTAAAGGTGAATCTGGCAAAGTGTAGTATTTATGGGATTGGGGTCGAAGAACAAGATGTGGTACACATGGCCAATCACTTAAGGTGCAAACAAGGTACGTTCCCTTTTTTGCATTTGGGTTTGCTTGTTGGGGCCAATATGAACTTAGCCCGAAATTGGAAATCGGTGATAGATGTGTTTAAAAATCGTCTTTCCATATGGAAAGCTAAAACACTTTCGTATGGGGGCAGAATTACGTTAATCAAATCGGTTTTAAATGCCTTACCGACTTACTTTTTATCGCTCTTCAAAGCACCAATTAAAGTTTTGGATGCCCTAGATAAGATTCGGAGAGTATTCTTTTGGGGAGGATCAGAAGAGAAAGCAAAAATGAATTGGGTTGCGTGGGATAAAACTATTGCCCCGGAGGATTATGGGGGGTTGGGTTTTGGCTCAATTAGAGATGCAAACTTAGCTATGTTGGCTAAGTGGTGGTGGAGATTTAAAACGGAAAAGAATAGTTTGTGGCGAAGAGTGGTTTGGGCTATACACCATAATAATAGAGCTTGGAACGATATACCAGCTAAAGTCTCGATCTCCGGACCTTGGAAAAATATCATCAGTATTCAGCCATGTTTGTTATCTGCAGGTATAGATCTGAGAGTGGCGACTAGTGCGAAACTTGTAAGTGGTGATAACATACAGTTCTGGTTAGACATCTGGGCCGATCCACTACCTTTATATATGAAATTCCCTGATATCTTTAAGGTAGAAAGTATCAAAGACTGCCTGGTAAGGGATAGGGTATTGTATGATGTAACTGGGCCGGTTTACAATTGGGCCTGGAATCGGCCAAACATGAATGTCACTGAAGTGGATCAGTTGCAGCAATTGTTGGCTGTTATCAGCGGACATAACATATGTCTGGGTTCGGATAAATGGTCATGGGTATATGATCAGAATGGTAGCTTTAATGTTGCATCGATTAAAAACATGTTGTGCGTGGCGGGTCGAGAGGTTCCTACAAGTATATTTGAGTGGAATAATTGGGTCCCAAAGAAGGTCGCTTTCGTAGCTTGGAGGGCGGAAATGGAAAGACTCCCAACCAAATGCGCGCTGAGCCGCCGGAACATTATGGTAGAAAACAATCTTTGTGTTCTCTGTGAGAATTTTGCGGAAACGAGCGAACACATTTTTGTTACGTGCCAGTTTGCTCAAATAGTATGGCAAAATATTGCGGATTGGTGCAGGATACCACCCATTATTGCTTTCGCTGTCAAGGACATACTCGAAGTGCATCGAGGAGCGTCGTATGGAAGGAATAAAACGCTACATGCAGTGGTTCTGGTAACAGTTTGGAGCCTTTGGAAAATGCGTAATGAGGCAGTTTTTAGACAAGCGTCCCCGTGTACCAATAAAATCCTGGATGCAATAAAAGCAGTGGCGTACTTATGGGTCAAAAATCGATCGAAGCTGGCTGGTCTAAACTGGGAGAAATGGTGCCGGTTTAATGTCACTGGATAGATTATGTAACTTGTTGTAATTTTGCTGTTTGGTGGAGACATGTAACTTGTAAACTTTGGCGGGTAGCTTCTTGCTACAATAATAAATAATAAAATTTGTCGGCCGTTCAAAAAAAAAAAAATATCAATGATTGTTTATAAAAAAAACTCGTTGAAATCCACGAGTGTTGGACACTTATTATTTAAAAACATGTCCTCGTTA
Organism: Helianthus tuberosus; assembly: GCA_030545235.1. Classification (NCBI taxonomy): domain Eukaryota; kingdom Viridiplantae; phylum Streptophyta; class Magnoliopsida; order Asterales; family Asteraceae; genus Helianthus; species Helianthus tuberosus. Next base: position 70,297,792 of record CM060452.1, on the reverse strand, counting down.
TTGCTTGTTGTAATGGACAAATTAATTAATTAAGTAGGGTCATAAATTGACCAGTCCCTAGCTTGAAACATTTATTGCATGACACCCATACTTTTATATTTTTTCTCGAAAGGTACATACTAACATAGTACAAGTAAAATTGCATTACTTAATAGGTAGCAAATCATAACACTTAAGCTAAAACACCAAATATGTTGTTTGGGATGGGTGGAGTACATTTAGCATAACCCTATTTCTTATTATTGTTACATTACCATACAAGCATTTGGATTTTCATCACTGAACATTTGAGGTGCATAAGAATAGTCCATGTAATACTTAGGAGGCCAATATTCGATCTTTTTGGTTTCTATATTCGTATCATCGTCCTTCTTTGCTTCCGGAGCTTCCTCCTTCTTCTCCTCCTCTTTCTTCTCCTCCTTCTTTTCTTCCTTCTTTTCTTCTTTTACTACAATGGAAGCTTGCTTTTTGGTTTTCTTGATTACATCATTCATCAACTTCTCAGGCTCAAGCACACCTGTCACCACCACTTGTTCTTTTGCCAACTCCGTCTTCACTGACTCAACACCTACAATTAGAATACAGTGACGAAACCAGAACCTTTTAGTCGTCGGCCATCATAAGGGATTAAAAAACTCATACTTTATGTATAAAAATCCTACAAGGGATTAACGGACCCTCTTGACCCCCTAGGTTTCGCCAATAACTAACATGTCAATATAATGTCAGCATTTTTAAACTTCCAAGACATCAAAATGATTAACAACAACATTGTTGGATTGGAAACGTTTACCTCGGATCTTCCGAATCCTCTTTTGTAAAGCTTGTGCACAAGCATCACAATGCATCGACATTTTCAGCACCACCGTTATGACAGGAGGTGGCTGCCAAAATATTAAACCCAAATGTCACATTGATCAACTTCTAAAGTCATAAACACTATAGAGTTTGATTAGTTTGTTGAGTGTGAGCGTTATGCGGGGTGGGGTCAGTGATGGACATTGAATCCAAGATAGATTCGCATGGAAAATATGGATAGCCCAAGAAGCATGCATCCAAAATTGTGGGTTCAAGTGGGCATCAAACGCAATAACTAAAGAAAATATCAGCTGGTCCAACATTTTACGTACGATTGCCAGCAAGTTGTGTATATCTTGTATTTGACAGCTTTCTCTATTGTCTTTTTGGGTGATATGTACTAGTCACATACCACCTACAATGCATTTAGTTCAAGAGCTTCATGCACTAGTTAGTACAAAGCATCGTTAGTATTGAGCTCCGTAGTAACTTATCACTAATCATTAATTAATTTGCCACTTCTAACTTAGTACTGAGCTTGCTTGCCACAGATGATTCAAGATTTCAAGTTACACTGATCTTAGTTACCATCAAAGATTATTTTCCATGCAACTTTTTCATCAGCCATGCAAATCCGAAGAATTTCTAACGAAATAAACTCAGTTGTACTAAAATAATATTGATAGACACTAATTAATATCACTGACATAAATATTTTACAAAATCAAGACATTTAATTGTGAGGTTTTTTTGTTCACTTGGTGAAGATGAAGTTGTTTTCAAGTAGGGTATGGAGTATGACTGAGTCAAAAGAATGAAACTTATATTTATTTCACATGGATAAGCGTGCCATAGTGCCATAAATACTCAGTTTCTACATCAAAGACACCAAATAAGTTGCAAATTTTATTAAAACCCTAATTATTTTCTAAATATATCACAAAATGAAGACATTTTGATTCGTTAGTTTTATCTGGTGAAGAATAAAAGATGGTGTCAATCAGGGTATATGGAGTATGAATGGAGTCAAAAGAATGAACAATGTTTTTTTATCATATCATTTCACATCGATAAGTGTACCACATGAGTTGTGGGTGTCATCCTTTTGAGTTTTGACCCTTCGTTCTGTTTATACTATTTTCTCACTGTTATGTAGCTTTCTTGTCACCACAAACGTAGTGCCAGCGATCACAAGTTGCACTGTAACCATCCCAGTAAATTCAATTAATTTCATGGGTACGTACTATATTTGGACCCACTTTTTAATCATTATATTTTTGTGTTAATCTTTCAATGATTGATTGTATGGAATGGAATAACAAATATTAATGCTTAAAGTTCTAAAGGAATAACCTCGTCTTTCTTCTCTTCCTTTGGCGGTTCAGGCTGTTGTTTTTTCTCCGGCTCAGGCTCGGGCTTTGGCTCCGGAGGTTTGGGGATAGGGGATATGATCTCAACTTTACGACCGGTTTTCTTTTGAATCCTTTCGCTTAGTTTTGTCGGGTCTAATTCCTTTCCTTTTACGACCACCTTGCTAGCCTTGCAATCCGTCATTACTTCTTTAACACCTGCTCAAAATACAAAATTATGACCAACCACTTTAACTAATCATAATATGTATTAGAGTTACTTCAGTAACATGATATAGTTTGTATACATATATGGTCATTTGTTTATTTTCGTGTACTATTCATGTAATATTTGTTAAGATACAGTATATCTTCAATCTCTACCAAATTGAGTGTTATGATTTTCACGGTAACATGCAACATAACAGTTATTTACAACAGTTTAACTACTAGAAAATCAAATGCTAATGACAACAATTTCGGTCGCAAATCAGTCGTTAATTTCACGACCTTTTTTGGTAGCAGATTCTGAATTTTCTAGTACTGATTAGATGAAAAGTGGTGAAAAGAAAGACCTTGAAAACCTCTCAAGGATCTTGTAACTTTTCTAGCACAAGCTCCACAGTGCATATCAACCTTCAATACAACTTCTTCATCAACATCTTCTGTTTTCTTCTCTTCTTCCTCCTTTGGTTTCTCATCTTTTTTCTCCTGTGACATTCAAAATAACTATATTTGAATATTTAATAAAATAGGTTATACATGCATATGTTTATATTGTGATAAAAAAAAATAATACTTACTTCTTCACCCATTATATTTTCTGAGAAATGATACCTATGTTTTAAAGTACAATCTCCCCTTTGAATGATTTGAATTATAAGATACAAATTGACTCTATATAAACACAAAAAACACCATCTCTATCTATTTTCTTGTGGAGTGGGGTGGCTCAACATTTAAGCATACATGAGGTGGGGTGGGTGGGGTGGGGTGGGAGGTGGAGGTGAGAATGCAGATCTGATGTGGGATGGACAAAACGTCCTATGCAAAGTCAGCAATATTCATTGCATTTTGGCTGTACTATATTCAAACACCAAGACAATTACCCTACATCAACACATGAGATGAACCCCATTTATTTTTCTTTTTTTTTTTCACCTTCCTTGTATGTACTTCTTCTTTAGTCTTTTCACTGTTTCACATTCTTAGTATGAAACTCAAACATTTTAACCCTTCAATCTATATATATGAAACAAAAGGTATCCATCGAATTCTGACATAAATTGAATTACTAACTACTAGAATTTTAAAGGATACTGATTGCTAAGAGCCCTTAGGTGCATTCCATCATTGTATAGATCTGTTACGGTTACGGATTATATTTGTATAAATGTTGAGAATTTAAACTATATGTGTCCAACCTGATAAAATTACAACATCAATAGGGATATTCGGCTGATCTCAAAGGGATGGCCTAGAGGAGATCTAAAGTCGAAGGACTAAATGAGTAAAATAGTAATTAAATGTTTTTAATTATTATTGCATTATCCTAAGTATTATACCCTTATAAAGAAGCAACTAACACTACTACAATATGAAGCATTAGACGGTGTTCAAGATCTTTTTTAGACGGTGTTATAATAATAACCCCGTCTTAAAATCAATTCCTCACATGACCATTGTGCCAATCCAATTAAAATATTCATCAAAATTCTATATAACCCCGTCTTATGCTTAAACCCCGTCTTAAAATCAATTCCTCACCCTTTAGACGGTGTTCTCTCTAAACACCGTCTATATATGCACCATTTAGTTGGTGTTTTTGAACACCGTCTTATATACTCAATTCTTCACCTTTAGGCTAGGTTTATCTCTATACATATAAATAAAAATAAAGTTACACGTGGCTGGTGTTCAGCCTCCAACACGTTCGAAGGCTTTTCTACCTTGTTTATTTGCAAACCCTATTTCCTTTCAAGACAATGTACGCTACCAGATTTTCTTCATCTCCATCTCCTCTCTACAAATAAATCACGAAGATTCAATCAATTCTACATGTTAATTTTTCGTCAAAGGTTAGTCGAATCTCACTCTCAATCTCGTTTCGATCAGTTCTTTTGAATCTGACTCACTTTCGATTTACCCATCCCCTGGCTTTTCAATACTCATTGTTTCTTCGATTCATCTGTGTTCTTGGTATTGTTGGGGTTTCTCGGTACGATTGGGGTTAGTCAACAGCGAGTAGTGATTTACGGGTTGCATTTGAACTTCGGTTTAGGGTTTCTGGCGTTTTACGTTGTATATAAATCTAAGCTGAAGATCCAAATCGATTACTACACCCTATTTTAGGTCACAAATTACACACTTTCTTTCAGTAGTATTCTTTTGATTGCTTTAGTTCCGGAATGTTCAGAAGCGATGTTAATTAAAATTGTTTTGCATTTCTGTTTTGTGTTTTATCTGTGTAGCATTATATGTACGGGTAAGTGCTAAGATGATTTGTTAGTAATTTTGTGTACCGGTAATTTTGTGCATTATAATGAATGTAATTTGAAGATTTGAGAAGTTGAAATTAGGGCTTTAAGTTATTACAGAATGGGTAAATAATTAACTTAGTCTAAAAGGAAGTCAGTCCACACCAAAACATACTTTTAAGCGTTTGCAGTCTTTTGCTTTGTGATCATCGGATCATTAGTTTAGTATATGATAGTATTTGCAATCATATTTGGTATAGTATTTATTACATGTAGAAAACAGAAAGAGAGGTGTGTGAGCTTTTGGCTGTGGAGGTGCTAATGTGGATACCATGATGGGACTATTCATAAAATAATTTGGGTCATGTGGTGGTTATATGCCAGGATTCAAGGTGTGTTTCACCCAACTCCTTTTCATCCTTTATTAGTTTTTTAATACTTCATCATGTAGGTTTTTCTTATAGCCAAGTGGGAGACTGATGATTAATAGGCGATTAGGGTCATTCATATAATCATACTATGTGGGTTATGTTGATTGATAAACTTGTGAGTTCTGTTGTGTGCTTGGCTTTGTTAATTGAAAAATCTTATCTTGATACCATTTTTGTTGGATTTTCCTTCAATCCATGACTTATTTGATACGAGTCAGGTAAAAATCGAAGCACCTCTAATGTTGTTATATGATGTCAATTAGAGGAAATTGTTATGACATTGTGAGTTATTTTTTTCGTTCTGTTTGTACATGGAAGTTTGATCACTGTTGAAACATTATCTTCTACTACAAAATGTGGTCTTATACATTCCATTTATGGAGTTAGCCATTTAATTGTTGCTTTATTTGTGCTGGTCTGATTTACAACTTAATTAAGGTGCTAATTTTGAAATGATATTTAAAAATGCTATTTTGCCTTTTTTCTTTTGTTTGCTTCCTAACAGTAGCTCCTCAGTACCAATGCTTAATTGAAATATAGTTGCCATCTTTCTACATGTCTGCTGCTATCACCAATTTGAGATTCTCTCTTTTTTCCTTAACTCTTTTATGCTATCACCAATTTGTTTCCTTTTCCTTAAAGGTTCATTCGGGTACTTTGATCCTAGCTATTTCTTGACCCGGAGGTTAACAAGAAAATCAGATGTTAACTCGTTTGGGGTTGTATTATTGGAAGTGTTATGTGGGCGGCCTGCTGTTGATCCAAGTCTTGGAGACAAAGATCTTATGTTATGCGTCGCGTTCTATTTACTATTTTTCCCCAGGATTTCAATGCAAAAGTCGCTGATTTTGGGCTGGCAAGACATGGTCCGATAAATGGTGAGACGCATCTTGTTACACAAGTAATGGGCACATACGGGTATGCAGCTCCAGAGTATGTGGAAACAGGTGAGTTACTTTGTAAGTACCATGATGTGCCATTTTTTATTTGATTTTTACGCTTATAACATATGTCGTACAGGTTATTTGACTGCACCACACGCACGCACGCCTCAGCAGCAGCACTGCTTGCCCGCAGTAGCGGCTGCGCGGCTACACTACACGCACGCCTCAGTAGCAACGTCGCACTGCGCGGTAAACTAGCCTATTTTAGTTTAGAAACTAGCCTATTTCGTATATGTTGGTTGCTTTACTTGGTAGTTTAATAAATTTGGTATATATATTGTTGTAGGCACTATTCCAGAGTTGGTTCCAAAACCTGGATTTTAGAGATGAACTTCAAAACTTTTTGAGTTCGAGTTACCCGACTAAGTTTGGAAGGGAAGATGTTGATGGTGAAGAAGCGGATGAGGACAGCGACGATGACACAGATATGATTTAAAATTATAACATTTTAGATGTTAAGTAGTTTTATGACGTATTAGTGACTTAAAACGATTTCGAATTGTGAGACGTTTATGCGGTTTACGCTTATGCAGATTATGTTTATTTAAGTTTATGTTTGGTTAGTTTTTGTGGCTTGTGAACCAGAAATGGACAGGTTTTAATATGAACAAATTGGAAAAAACGAAAAAACCAGAAAAATCCAAAAAAAAAAAATTGGTTTAGTGGTGACCCTTATCGTCGCTATTGATTGACAGGCTTTAGCGACGAAATCAGCAAATGTTTATAAGACGGTGTTAAAAAATAGTTGTTTTAATTAATATTTGAAATGTTTTGATATTAAAAGACGGTGTTCATCAAGTTTAAGCCGGTGTTAAAATTGAACACCGTCTAATAAGACTTGATTTTAAACTGGTGTACATTAAGACGGTGTTGAAAACACCGTCTTAAAACCCATATCACCCCGTCTAAAGATCTGTTTTGTAGTAGTGTAATTTGTGCACATCATAGTTGTACATGGTGCTTTGGGTGTATTTCAAAAAAAATTGACTCAGCTCACCAATGTCAAACAAAGAAGCTAAAGAGAAAGGTTCACCAATGTCTCCTCCTTCCCCAAAACACATCATCTCTTCAAAAAAAAAAAAAAAAACCATTGTCATTCTGCTTCATACATGTTGCGAAATATTGACCAACGAAATGGTTTGTGTAACGGTACAAGGTTAAAGGTGACAAAACTTTACAGCCGTGTTATTGAAGCGGAGATAATTTCAGGTGGAAATATTGGTTCTCGGACATTCATACCTAGAATGAATTTGGTACCTTCGGACAGAAAGATTCCTTTTTCATTTCAAAGGAGGCAATTTCCAATAACTGTATGTTTTGCGATGACGATTAACAAAAGCCAGGGCCAGTCGCTATCTAAGGTTGGTTTGTACTTAAGACAACCAGTTTTCACACATGGTCAATTGTACGTAGCTTTATCCAGGGTTACAAGACGAGATGGAATCAAGTTACTAATACTTGACAATGAAGGCAGGCCTACAAATAAAACAATGAATGTTGTATATAAAGATATATTCAATGGATTGTGAGGTTTTTATGTTTATCATCTTTTTATCTTACTTCACGTACTTTGTATCATTTTTGTTTATATTCGAAGAAACCTATAACGAAGTATTTACGCATTAAAGTATATTCAACAGAATTAGGATTTCTAAACGTGTGCAAAATTGTGTTGCCATTGTGACTTTTACATTGTTTAACACTTAAACGTATGGTTAACAATCTTTTAATATTTTTGTTTCTAAATAACAGTTTAACGCTTAAACGTATAGTATTTCTATGTGTTTATTTAGTGTTTAGCCACCTGTGTATTACCCGGGTAATTAACCGAAATAAGTCAACTCTTTTTTTTAATTAGTTTTGGGAAATTATCAATTAACACAACTTACCTTATGAATATTCTATAATTTGTTTATATTTGTTACATCTTCATATTATATTAATTAATTTCATAAAAAATAATGATATATATCATTCCATATATAATTCTTTTTTTAAAGGAATTGACTATGTTAATATAGTAACGACTAATTACTTTCTTAATCAATTAACGATTAATAAGCTATATTTTATCATTAATTATTATTTTTCCTTATTTAATCTAGCATCTTAAATAGATACGGTCTATTTTCAAACAAATTATAGAAGATAAAACTTTGTATTCTTATGTTTAACTTTAGGCAAATTTTTTAAATTTAGAATATATAGTTTATATGGAGATTGCATAATCACATACAATTAGTTACAATTATTTATTTATTTCAATGAATGTCGAATTTTAAGTTACATTTATGTACATCATTTTCCAAACTTTCTTACTTTAAAATTTATAGTTTATATGTAAATATGGAAATTGGTCAATCACATAAAATTAGTTACACTTATTTATCTATTCTAATAAATGTCGAAAATAAAATTATGATTAGGTAAATAATTTCCAACTTACATGGTTCAGATTGTCCATTTATCTAATTATGGAGACAATATTTTCATTTATTTTCTTATTTAATGAATTTAATGGATTATATCTTATATATCATATTCTTTAAATAAAATATCCTCATTAATTATAAAGTTTACCTTCTTATGCAATTATAAATAAAGCACATTTTAGTTGGTCAGATTATTTGTGTTGAGAGAAAAGGTAATTATCTCCAATTCGGAATTTCGGGTTTGTTATGTATCTTTCATTATATTCTGTTTTTAATTTGCCATTCATCTTCATACGATTAAGTTATCCTCTATTATATGTTTTGTATATCATTCATGCAACTTCGTTGCTTACTTCACAAATTCGAGTACATAATTCTCATCAATTGTTTCTTATGAAATATTTTGTAGGATGGAACGTCTTGAATTTCAAATGTTTGCTAACGAAATCCTATCAAGGCTACCAACAAAGTGTGTTGCTCGATTAAGATGTGTTTCCAAACAATGGCGATACGAATTGTCTTCACATTTGTTTGCGATTATTCACTATCGTCGTATCGCTCAATACCAAGGTCGTAAGCTTATCTCACTGAACAAGTCATCAATTGATCTTCATAACTTGATTAGTGGAAAGGTAGACATTTCTTCAAGGAAGATTATTTCCTTCCCTGTTGACACCTGTCTTTCAAATCTAACAATTCTTGCTTCTGAATATGGTCTTTTACTGATCTCCATCCATTGGTTACCGAACGAATTGATTCTTTGGAACCCAACAACTAACCAATTTTTGAATTTGTGTGATAAGAAACCTAAACATTTTTTTGATTTACAGAAAGATGCAGTTGGGATTTATATTGATTCATTTAACGATGTTAAAATATTACTTCTCCAACGTCGTAAGGATGATGTTGTACCGCGTGTGTACTCTCGGAACACATGTGAATGGAAAACTCTAACTTTCTTGAAAGGACCGGATTACGGTTCAAGTTTATATTGGTTGTCTTCCGGAACTTTATGCAATAATGTTTTATATTTTCCATCTCCACACTATTGGACGCCTGCTAAAAGTTATACGATTGCTTTTCATGTGGATTCTGAAACTTTCTCGAAGGTTTCCATACCACAATGTATTGATGTTATTGGTAGCCAAACCAGTTTTTTCAAAATCCGCAACACACTTCATATGTTTATTGTTGGAAACACCCCTGAAAAAAATGTGAAGCTATTTAAATTTGAAGACGAACTATGGTCAGAAGTGTCGTCTTTTACAAACGTAAATTCAATTTCATTTGATTCATAGCGTAACAAATTAGCTGAGAACAAAGGTGACACTTGGTCTTTTGAGATCGATCGCTGTGGTATTCTTGAGATACAAATTGGACTGAAAGATTTTCAATACTTACGAGACGCTGAGGCCTTTCGAGGACTATACAAAGTAGCATCGTTTGAAGAGACCGTTGTCTCACCTATTTAGTATTAATGAGTTGATGTTACCGATATTATTTTGATTTACTATCGATATTAACACTTTATTAAAGTGTCGTATTTCCAATTTCCAAATCATTATAAAATAAAAGATTTAAATATTTAGTCATTTCATAATCGTATTTAATGTTTTTTTTTTGTTAATTCTGTATTTATGATTTAAATATTTAGCAATCCGAACGAACCTATAATAAAGATTAAGAAGATAACATGTATTGCCGTGTGTTATATTACATTTGTAGTACCTCTTTACTTCCAACTTATATAAGCAATCCGAATCACATATAAACAACCACAACTTACTTTCTAAATATATCTATTTAAACATTGATTATCAACAACTGTTTATACACGATACCAACTGTTAATTACATTATAAAATATGTTACGTGGTTCGATGATATAATACTAATTGTCTTTAACCTTAAACTACCTATGAACAAAATAAAACATTATATAAAGAATCCGATTCACATATAAACAACAACTTATTATGTAAATATATATACATACACATTCTTAATCAACAACCTTTTATAGACGATACCAACGTTACTTACATACAAAAGTATGGTTTTTTGGTTGATGATATAACACTAATTGTCTTTAAGGTTAACCACTGATTACATGTCCTAAACAAAAGTAAACATAACATCATAACCACTGATTACATGTCCAAAACAAAAGTGAACATAACATAAGTAGCATAAAAGAGTCGTGATTTCGAGTACGCAAAAACCTTCATCATTAGCTTATAAATTTACCTTTTCAACCTGCAGTATCTTCATCCACGTCTGATAAGATCAGCAGATTTTCAGTGCTTACAAATTTGAAATGCATTGTGTCACCCAAACGAAGCCCATTCTCTTTCATGTACATTGGCCAACCTTCAATTGAATACCTCACATTACCTTCATTCTTTTGCCGCCTAAGATTCATATCAATTGTTTTGCCCTTCATGTTCCTCACTTTTAACTCATGCACTTTGTTTTTGAATTCGCCAATTCTTACAACATTAGCAGGCAATCTCTGCATGAATATAATAATTAACAATTAAATCAGCCTTTTGAATGTTATAGTCTTACTGTTTATCAATTAGTATTTTAAAAACATACCATTCTGTTATCTACCTTCTGTGTAAATTCATAGTTACCATCTTTATCAACAGAATTCTTCCTTGCAACACGTTTTTGTGCAACATCTAATATCTTCAATTCATTACCAGATGCCTTTCTAATGTCTTTTTCCTAATTATTACAGAAACAAATAATGTTTAAAATAAAATATGTATTATATATCTTAATTTGTTTCTGTTAATCATAAATAAATGTTGTTATACGTACCAACCGGCTGCGTGTTCTTTTTCCAACTGCTGAAACGGTTTGCATTTCCACATCTGTTCCGCATATCAGCGCCTTACTGTCGTCTGCCTTACAATATCCCTCAGTTTGTTTTCCTTTTTTCTTAACCTGTTAACACAACTTCTTATGTTTGACATCTATAACCAAGAAGTAAAAAATAAATATGGCTAAACTTATTAAAATTACTACTCATGTATTATTATGATTCAAATTATTACATTTTTTTTGTTGTTGGTTTATCTCTTCTCTCATAACAGTCTTTGTTTCCACGTTCGAGACTTCTTCTCCACCAACGTTCTTATTAACCTCCTCTTTGTTACGACTTTCATTCATCTGTTTATGATACATTGATACTTAATAAAATCACAAAAGCTTATTCTAATGTATATTAATCTACATAAATGGAAGCTACCTCACACATAAACTGACCAATTGAATCATCATCTCCACAGAAAGCCTGTCATACAATAACATACGTAAGTAAGTCGGATTTTTTTATAAACTCTTATAATTTAGTATAAAATACTTACAAAGTCAACGTTTTTGTAGTATGTGTCTTTAGGTATTTCCAGCACAGATTCATCATGACTTTCTTCTTTGATGTTCAGAACTAACTCAACTCCTCTACGATATATGTTTATCGCAAATGTGTCGTTGTCACTTTTCGTCAACAACAGTAAATCATCTTCTTCTATTCCAAGATCATGAAATAACTTCGGGCAACCTTTTGTAAAAACATAATTATCATTGATTTTTTCCGTCTCAACTTTCCAAGTATGACCTGCTGCATTTATGTTATAACAGTTGTTCACTGGTACGTACGAGTAACATTTTGTGACATAAGTTTCTGGAAGCACCTGAAAAGTAATGTAATATATTAGTGATATATATTTATGCAAATAATTTATATTTCAAGAATGACAAAATAATTATTCATTAACAAATAATATTATACTTACTATTATCTTTAAAATGTTGTAACGATTGAATGTTACAAAAGATTCACCACATATGTTTTCAACGAAGCAACTTATTTCCATACTGTTGTCCTCCATTATCCTTAATCGCAATATCGTCCTTTTTGTCAATTCAAGATCCCTTACTACATTACTCCATCCGTCGGTTATAATGGATTCCCCACTTACACTTCTTAAAGAAACTGGCCAACTTCTACGACTTTCATGATTTATCATTACTTTTTTCCTTTGCCAATATTCTCCATATACATTCTTAACAAAATCAATTGGCAGCACCTGCAGTTAAATTTAGGTTTTACATAATTTGTAATACAAGTTATATATATTATTTTGTAAGCTTTATACATACAAGTTTTAACGAGGATGGCTCTTCTAAGATTGCAATGCATGAGTGACTCATTTTTTAAACCTGCATTATACCAACATATGTTATAAACATTTAGTGTTGAACTTGAATCAATACATATATGTTCATATGAATAAGAAAATAACCTCTTAAACAAATTTTCACACACATTTTGTTGATACAATGACTATATACAATATACAATGACTATATACAATATACGTATAAACAAGACTAAAGCAACTTTTATCTGATCATTATATTTATATAGAATATTACAAATAATTAAATGTATCAATTAATTTTTACCAAAAATTATCCTTTTATAGTGTTCAATATGAGTTAAATATAATCTTATATTGAATACAATTCCACAAAAAAAATTCTGGATCATAAATTTAAAATGATAATCATATCTATTCAATCATCCAAATCACACTATTAACTAACATTTTTTTTCATAACAGTATAATCAAAATCTATCAACCAAATCAAAGTATTAACCGAAATTATATACACTCAAACACATGCAATACATATAATCCTTCTTAAATACATATAACATACAGAACTTTCAATATAATAAAAACCTAACTCTGATTTCATGTCTAATTTTTCATTAATCGTTGGAAATAAACACAATTCGTGAGTATTTTGTAATACAGATGATAAATTTAGTTGGTAAATCAAAGTAACAATCTTCTTACAACTGATCGGAGATGAAGTCGGAAGTTACCTTTACTAATTCTTTGAACCGCCGTTGATGTTTCTTGAAGCTTGTGAGGAAGGATAGCTGATTTTGCAGAACTTGATATGATATATTTGTAATGATGATTTTTTATTTAAATGTTATCCTCATATATATTTTCCGTAAATATTTATTAAAATAACAGTAAATTCGACGGTAATTTTTGATAACCAATATTTACTTTTATATATTTTACTCAAACAATTTTTATAGCTATTGTTTTGTTTATTTTAGGATATAAATTTGTTATTAGATGTTTAATATTTTTACAACTAATTGTAAATCTATTTACAAGTATAGTAATGAACAACTGATTGTTTTTTCAATTGGTCTAAAACGAATTCGAAGTTATTTGTTACAAAACTCCAGCAACCATAAGTGTTAGAGTAACAGATTTTCAATTTATATTGAACATCCGAAAATCATATTTCTTACATACACATCATCGAACCCCTCTTTTTACATTTGTAGTACGATGAATTTGTTTTTTTTATATTTTAAATTCAAATTTATATGATAACAACGTATTTTGTTTTGAAAAAGTAAGAAATATAGCATTAGGCATCATTGATCATAATATTCTGAGGTACTAAGTTTACCTTTATGTAAATTAAAATACATCATAATATTCGAACGAACCTGTAATAAAGTATTTACGTGTCAAAGTATAATTTATTTGTTGTTTAGCCACCCGTGTATTACACGGGTACTTAGACTAGTACCCTTATAAAGAAGCAACTAATTTGTGCACATCATAGTTGTACATGGTGCTTTGGGTGTATTTAAAAAAAATTGACTCAGCTCACCAATGTCAAACAAAGAAGCTAAAGAGAAAGGTTCGCCAATGTCTCCTCCTTCCCCAAAACTAGGGCTGTCCAAACTGCTCGACGATCGAAGATCGCTCGACGATCGCTCGAAAAATGATCGAAAAATGCTCGTTCGATTCCCGCTCAGTTTGTAAATGAGCCGATCGGATCGGTTCGATTCAAATTCAATCCGAGCATGAGCAAGGCTCCGCTCGCTCGACGATCGCTCGGTTTCGCTCGAATTATTTTTATTAATAATTAATATATATATACACACACACACACACACATATATATATATATATATATTATAGATTAAAAACCCAAAAAATATAATAGCCCAAAATAATTAAAAGCCCAAATAATATTAGCCCATATTTAGTATAAAAATCTAACCCTAAATCTATTTCCTATAACAATTCACTCATTCAGTCGCCGCTCTCAAGTCTCAACTGCTCAGTGTCTCCGTCGACTCTCAGTCTCCCTTTCCAACTCAATTCATCATCGGCTCAAGTGTCTCCGACTCAATTCATCGGACAATCATCGGCTCAAGTGTCTCCTAAAAGGTTAGTCGCTCCTGTTTCAGTTCCTGCAACATATCGTTAAATATATGTATCCGTTCATTCTTCAATAATCGTTAAATATATGTTTCTGTTCGCTCCAGTCTTTATTCGTCGCCTCGTCGGACTTGTTTCAGGCTTCAATCGGTATGTTTTTTTGTTAATTAATCGTTTCAGGCTTCAATGTATGTTTTTTTGTTAATTAATCGTCGGACTTGTTTCAGGCTTCAATCGGTATGTCTTTATTCGTCGCCTCGTCGGACTTGTTTCAGGCCTCGTCGCCTCGAAGATCGATCGAAGATCGCTCGACGATCGCTCGAAAAATTCAATCCGAGCATGAGCATCACTTTTGCGATCGGTTTTACAAATTTGATCCGCTCGGATCGGATCGGTTGTAATTCAATCCGAGCATGAGCATACCCTCGATCGGATCGGATCGGATCGTGAACACCCCTACCCAAAACACATCATCTCTTCAAAAAAAAAAAAACCATTGTCATTCTGCTTCATACATGTTTCCATTCCCCAAGATACAACCCTTATTCCTCTAGGGTTTGACGGGAGAAGGATTAGGTAGTTCAGATGACGACGATAACCAGTGCGGGAGGTGTCAGGTTGAATGGAGAGCGACGGTGAAGGTGGTTACGGGGTTGGGTGGCGGCGGTGTTGCGGGGTTGCAGAACCGGAAGTTTGTGATGGTGGTTTTTGTTGGACAACAGGTTTAAGTAGATAGTATCAAGCTTGGGGAATTGAAGAAAGGAAGAAGATTTAGGTGTAATAGTAGACTGCCTCCATCGACACCCCCCAAATGGATGAAGGAACCGATTTACTATTTGTTTACATCAAATCTTATGTCAATTTCACAGTACTTGCTTATAATTTGTTGCAGAATCAACTATTATTCTAAGATTGATTTGGTCCTGGCGATCCCTTTTTCGCTTTTGGAAACATCGAACGCTAACTTCTCGCCAAACAGGTTCGTTATTTTTTTTTTTCATTCAAGCACTTTGATGCTAAAAGGTTAACAAGCTCCTGTTGTGATCTTGAGATTTGAAATGCTTATTTTAGGGGTTGGATAAGTATCATTTGGAATGTGGATATACAAAACAGTTGTTTGGATTAGAAAGAGTCGTAGAGATGAAGCTCATTTGTTTTCTATTTCTCTGTATTATTAGGTTAAACTGATTTTTATTCCATTTAAGTATGGATGTTATGAAGCTCATTTGGGTCAAATCCATTTACATAATTGTTCATTTAGTTAAAATTAGGGCTTTTTTAGTTTTAAATTTGAAATTCATGGGTAGAGAAGGGTGAATTGTTTGGTTTCTTGTAGCGATTTATAACGAATTACATATTAAATATTTCCCTTTTATTGATTGTTGTGTTATTGTGTCTAATGGCATGTGTATACTCTGTTAAAGTGTTAATCATACTAAATAGATTTTACTTATGTTGTTGAAAATTGTAATTTTTTAAAGTATGGATGATTACATTAGTAGTGTAGAGGTTGGTTTAAAAAGGCGCGCCTCAGGCGTGCATAACACGCGAGCCGCTGAGGTAAACGGCATCAGGGGGTTCAAGGAACACGGCACACCTCATGTAGTTCTGGTTCAAAATTGGTCAAAATTTGGAGGTTTATATGTTAAAACAAGTTTACTTGAAAAATAGTTTATGTGTAGAACGTATGAGAGATTTGCGGTTTCTGGTTGTAAGTAAAGCTTATTTGGTTGTACATAGATACACGCCTCACCTTTTGGGACCAAAACGCCTCGGAGCACCTCACGTTTTTCTAAACCAAGGTGCAAAGACATAACCATAACTTCTTTGTTGGGTTCATCATAAATACACTACGACTAAGGGGTCAAACTCATGTTTTTCTTGTAAGAACCTTATTTTTCATTAAAAAAAATCGATGAATTCAGGTGACAGGGTCAGCCGACCCCTTGACTCTGTTGACTTCGCCTGTGGTAGTGTGTTGTTTGGTTATCTATTTCCGTTTGGACCGAAAGTTAGTTTCTACAAGCTTCAAGCATTCATACAGTTAACATCATTTTATTCTTTTGTTAATGAAATTTATTTTCTACTTAGGGTATTTGCTGAGAGAATGAGGTATTTATACGCGGGTGGAGCTTAGATGCCATTGGTTTCACACTGATGCAGACATCATATGACCACATAAACGGTTATTCAAATTTCAAAATCAAGAAAAGTGGCACCTAATGGAACAACAATCAAGAAATCCATTTCTTAAGTCTAACGTTATCGAATCTGCTAACGGGTATAGCTCAAGAATCAACCATGATAAACGTGGGCGCCAAAACTTCATCGGGCCCGGTTTTCCCGGGTTAAAGAAACGAGGCCATACGCTCGGAAACCGATCTTGGATTAAAATCGACCAAAATGGGAACTCTAGAGTTGTGGAGTTAGATAAGGCTACTGTAATGAGACATTGTTCTTTACCAGCTAGAGATCTTCGGCTTTTGGATCCACTCTTTATATATCCGTCCACAATATTAGGTCGTGAGAAGGCGATTGTAGTTAGTCTTGAACAGATTAGATGTATAATTACGGCTGATGAGGTTTTTCTTATGAATTCGCTGGATGGATCTGCCGTTCAGTACAAATCTGAATTGTGCAAACGCCTTCAGAGGGAAAAATACCACTCAGGTAGATATTAAGTTAAGAGTTTCTATCAACAACTTATCTATTAACACATCTTATTCAAACATATATTTTCTCCTATCGGGCCCACAATCATATGTATTATTCCAGGAGTTATATTGTATAACTTTTTTAACCTTGCAGTGTTTACGCCAAACAGGTTCGTTATTTTTTTTTTCATTCAAGCACTTTGATGCTAAATGGTTAACAAGCTCCTGTTGTGATCTTGAGATTTGAGATGCTTATTTTAGGGGTTGGATAAGTATCATTTGGAATGTGGATATACAAAACAGTTGTTTTTGGATTAGAAAGAGTCATAGATATGAAGCTCATTTGTTTTCTATTTCTCTGTATTATTAGGTTAAACTGATTTTTAATCCATTTAAGTATGGATGTTATGAAGCTCATTTGGGTCAGATCCACAATGTTGAGAAGCTTTGGTATTATTACTTTTCGTACGCTTTCGATGCTATAAAGTCGTTGGTATTCTATATATTTTGAACGCTAGAAAGCAATAGCTTTAGTTGTATTTTTGTGTACTGTGGAAGCTAAACTTTTACTTTTATGTATGTGTATAGTTATTATAGTATTTTGCATTGTGGAAGCCGCGCCGCAACGCGGGCGGGGCGAATTACTAGTTATTTTTATTTAGTAAGAATTGGATTCCTAGTAGGATTAAATTGTTTTTAGTATTTATAGTCCTTAAGTCTTGTAATTTTTATTAATTCACAAAAATTAATAGAAGTAGCTTGTGAATCTCGTTTGTATTCATCTTTTTGATCCTGTACCCAACTTTAACACAACCTAATTATCATAAATATTAGTAGGCTGATCAAACTAGTCAACTCAACCATGTAAATCCACGTGTTATTGCTTTCTACTGTATGTGTTTATTTGCGTTGTCATGCTACATCCTTTTTCTGGAACTGTAAAATAATATAAAAAAAAAACGCTAGCAAAAATCAAAACATGCTACATCCTAACATTACTGATATACATGATTTACATGTTGTCTAACTAAGAAGTTCTATGAGTTTGGCAGCTCAAGCGATTTTGTTGACATTCTAATTATGTGATGTCTCATAGGTTTCATCGAGTTGAAGGTGACGATAAACATTTTATGGTCGTACAAGGACAATTGAAGGATTAAATACTAGCCAAAGGCATGGTACCTATTATTTAGAGTCTACATTCATTAGAGCATCTGCAACACAAGGTACTTTAATCCACCGGTATCTACATGGGGAGATAGGCCAAGTACTTTGTTAGTTTTCAAGGAAATAATCATTGGCCACAAACCGTTCTTGGAGGAGTGAGAGTGTTTTTGTGAGAGAGGGAGGAGAGAGAGGGCGGGGATGTCTGTGTAGGCTTGTGGCCTTCGGTCTATTGCAAATGCTCTTAGGTGCTACGCGAGATGGTTGATGTTGATGAAATAACTGTTTCATTTATGTCATTAGTTGTGAGAAAAATATAAGGATCATATCACAACTCAACTATAACAAAAGCAAGCTTATACCTTTTGTAGGTAGGAAGGTACATAAAAGATCATTTTAGAAGCTCTAAGTTTTAGAAGTTAATCATAATCCAAGTGGGTTTACATGTGGACGAAATAAACATGGAAAAGAGAAGATAAATTAAGGGGTATTATTTAATAGTTATTTAAAGGCCCTAACTATCTGCACACCCAGTTTGCCTATCTGCACACTTAGTTTGCCTATCTGCACACTTAGGGTTTACCTACGCAGCGTATTGGTCAATACGCAGCGTATATAAACCATGGATCTCAGTGCCTAATAACCAATCATTGCACAGAAAACAAGGTTTATATACGCTGCGTATAGCTCTCTACGCAGCGTATATAAACCATTAGACTTTTTTGGGTCATTTTGGTAGGTTTGAGGGATCATTTTTTCACAAAGTTTATATACGCTGCGTATTGACCTATACTCAGCGTATATAAAGGTCTGAAAATGTCATTTATACCCTTGTATTGAGGCTATACGAAGCCAAATACAAGGGTAGTTGTGTCATTTTTGTCTTATAGGCTGCCTAGTGACCTCTAAGGAGCGTATATAAAGCTCAATTTTTGTATTTTTTTTGTGTATTCCTTTGTTTATTTATAAAAAAAGTAAATTAATTGTGTGTATTTTGGGGTATTTCCATGTTTATTTATAAAAAAATAATATTATTAAAAATAATACAAATATTATGAATTATAAGAATTAAAAATAATACAAACATTAGGTCCCGTATTGACCTCGTATAAGCCTATAAGTGTGATATCGTGTCGTATAGCGTCGTATAGGTCACATATTGACCTCGTATAAGCCTATAAGTGTGATACCGAATCATATAGCGTCGTATAGGTCATGTATTGAACTCGTATAAGCCTATAAGTGTGATATCGTATCGTATAACGTAGTATAGGTCACGTATTGACCTCGTAAAAGCCTATAAGTGTGATATCGTATCGTATAGCGTCGTATAGGTCACGTATTGACCTCGTATAAGCCTATAAGTGTGATATCGTATCGTATAGCGTCGTATAGGTCACGTATTGACCTCGTATAAGCCTATAAGTGTGATATCGTGTCGTATAGCGTCGTATAGGTCATGTATTGACCTCGTATAAGCCTATAAGTGTGATATCGTATCGTATAGGTGTGGTTTAGGTCCCGTCTAATCCTATATGCATATACAAGACCTATAGGAAACCTATACGAGACTTATACTACACTATACGATACGATACTATACAATAACACCCGCATAGGCCTCTATACGAGACTTATATACTATACACTATACTATACGATACGATATGATGCAATACGATACAATACGATACGATGCAATACGATAAGATAATTTAATTTAAACGATAACAATATAATATATTTGTATTATTTACGAATAATATTCTTTTTTTATAAATAATTTTCTTATTTTTATAAATAAACAAAGGAATACGATAATTTAATTTAAACAATAACAAAACAATATATTTGTATTATTTACCAATAATATTGTTTTTTTATAAATAATTTTCTTTTTTAATTTTTATAATTCATAATATTTATATAATTTTTTTATTTTTATAATTTATATTTGTATTATTTACCAATAATATTGTTTTTTTATAAATAATTTTCTTTTTTTTATACATAAGCAAAGGAATACACAATAAAAAAATACAAAAATGGAGCTTTATGTACGCTCCTTAGAGGTCCCTACGCAGCGTATGAGACAAAAATGACACAACTACCCTTGTATTTGGCTTCGTATAGCCTCAACACAAGGGTATAAAAGACATTTTCAGACCTTTATATACGCTGCGTATAGGTCCATACGCAGCATATATAAAGGGTAGTTTTTATTTTTAACCCCAAACATGTGATTAAATTATCTTTTTAACCCTTATTGTATATATACGCTGCGTATTGACCTATACTCAGCGTATATAAAGGTCTGAAAATGTCATTTATACCCTTGTATTGAGGCTATACGAAGCCAAATACAAGGGTAGTTGTGTCATTTTTGTCTTATAGGCTGCGTAGTGACCTCTAAGGAGCGTATATAAAGCTCCATTTTTGTATTTTTTTTGTATTCCTTTGTTTATTTATAAAAAAAAGTAAATTAATTGAGTGTATTTTGTGGTATTTCCATGTTTATTTATAAAAAAACAATATTATTAAAAATAATACAAATATTATGAATTATAAGAATTAAAAATAATACAAACATTAGGTCCCGTATTGACCTCGTATAAGCCTATAAGTGTGATATCGTGTCGTATAGCGTCGTATAGGTCACGTATTGACCTCGTATAAGCCTATAAGTGTGATACCGAATCATATAGCGTCGTATAGGTCATGTATTGAACTCGTATAAGCCTATAAGTGTGATATCGTATCGTATAACGTAGTATAGGTCACGTATTGACCTCGTATAAGCCTATAAGTGTGATATCGTATCGTATAGCGTCGTATAGGTCACGTATTGACCTCGTATAAGCCTATAAGTGTGATATCGTATCGTATAGTGTCGTATAGGTCACGTATTGACCTCGTATAAGCCTATAAGTGTGATATCGTGTCGTATAGCGTCGTATAGGTCATGTATTGACCTCGTATAAGCCTATAAGTGTGATATCGTATCGTATAGGTGTGGTTTAGGTCTCGTCTAATCCTATATGCATATACAATACCTATAGGAAACCTATACGAGACTTATACTACACTATACGATACGATAAGATACGATACTATACAATAACACCCGTATAGGCCTCTATACGAGACTTATATACTATACACTATACGATACGATATGATGCAATACGATACGATACGATGCAATACGATAAGATAATTTAATTTAAACGATAACAATATAATATATTTGTATTATTTACGAATAATATTGTTTTTTTATAAATAATTTTCTTTTTTTATGAATAAACAAAGGAATACGATAATTTAATTTAAACGATAACAAAACAATATATTTATATTATTTACCAATAATATTGTTTTTTTATAAATAATTTTCTTTTTTAATTTTTATAATTCATAATATTTATATAATTTTTTTCTTTTTATAATTTATATTTGTATTATTTACCAATAATATTGTTTTTTTATAAATAATTTTCTTTTTTTTATAAATAAGCAAAGGAATACACAATAAAAAAATACAAAAATGGAGCTTTATATACGCTCCTTAGAGGTCCCTACGCAGCGTATGAGACAAAAATGACACAACTACCCTTGTATTTGGCTTCGTATAGCCTCAACAAAAGGGTATAAAAGACATTTTCAGACCTTTATATACGCTGCGTATAGGTCAATACGCAGCGTATATAAAGGGTAGTTTTTATTTTTAACCCCAAACATGTGGTTAAATTATCTTTTTAACCCTTATTGTATATATACGCTGCGTATTGACCTATACTCAGCGTATATAAAGGTCTGAAAATGTCATTTATACCCTTGTATTGAGGCTATACGAAGCCAAATACAAGGGTAGTTGTGTCATTTTTGTCTTATACGCTGCGTAGTGACCTCTAAGGAGCGTATATAAAGCTCAATTTTTGTATTTTTTTTTTGTGTATTCCTTTGTTTATTTATAAAAAAAAGTAAATTAATTGTGTGTATTTTGGGGTATTTCCATGTTTATTTATAAAAAACAATATTATTAAAAATAATACAAATATTATGAATTATAAGAATTAAAAATAATACAAATATTAGGTCCCGTATTGACCTCGTATAAGCCTATAAGTGTGATATCGTGTCGTATAGCGTCGTATAGGTCACGTATTGACCTCGTATAAGCCTATAAGTGTGATACCGAGTCATATAGTGTCGTATAGGTCATGTATTGAACTCGTATAAGCCTATAAGTGTGATATCGTATCGTATAACGTAGTATAGGTCACGTATTGACCTCGTATAAGCCTATAAGTGTGATATCGTATCGTATAGGTCACGTATTGACCTCGTATAAGCCTATAAGTGTGATATCGTATCGTATAGTATAGCGTCGTATAGGTCACGTATTGACCTCGTACAAGCCTATAAGTGTGATATCATGTCGTATAGCGTCGTATAGGTCATGTATTGACCTCGTATAAGCCTATAAGTGTGATATCGTATCGTATAGGTATGGTTTAGGTCCCGTCTAATCCTATATGCATATACAAGACCTATAGGAAACCTATACGAGACTTATACTACACTATACGATACGATATGATACGATACTATACAATAACACCCGTATAGGCCTCTATACGAGACTTATATACTATATACTATACGATACGATATGATGCAATACGATACAATACGATACGATGCAATACGATAAGACAATTTAATTTAAACGATAACAATATAATATATTTGTATTATTTACGAATAATATTGTTTTTTTATAAATAATTTTCTTTTTTTTATAAATAAACAAAGGAATTAGATAATTTAATTTAAACGATAACAAAACAATATATTTGTATTATTTACCAATAATATTGTTTTTTATAAATAATTTTCTTTTTTAATTTTTATAATTCATAATATTTATATAATTTTTTTATTTTTATATTTTATATTTGTATTATTTACCAATAATATTGTTTTTTTATAAATAATTTTCTTTTTTTATAAATAAGCAAAGGAATACACAATAAAAAAATACAAAAATGGAGCTTTATATACGCTCCTTAGAGGTCCCTACGCAGCGTATGAGACAAAAATGACACAACTACCCTTGTATTTGGCTTCGTATAGCCTCAACACAAGGGTATAAAAGACATTTTCAGACCTTTATATACGCTGCGTATAGGTCCATACGCAGCATATATAAAGGGTAGTTTTTATTTTTAACCCCAAACATGTGATTAAATTATCTTTTTAACCCTTATTGTATATATACGCTGCGTATTGACCTATACTCAGCGTATATAAAGGTCTGAAAATGTCATTTATACCCTTGTATTGAGGCTATACGAAGCCAAATACAAGGGTAGTTGTGTCATTTTTGTCTTATAGGCTGCGTAGTGACCTCTAAGGAGCGTATATAAAGCTCCATTTTTGTATTTTTTTTGTATTCCTTTGTTTATTTATAAAAAAAAGTAAATTAATTGAGTGTATTTTGTGGTATTTCCATGTTTATTTATAAAAAAACAATATTATTAAAAATAATACAAATATTATGAATTATAAGAATTAAAAATAATACAAACATTAGGTCCCGTATTGACCTCGTATAAGCCTATAAGTGTGATATCGTGTCGTATAGCGTCGTATAGGTCACGTATTGACCTCGTATAAGCCTATAAGTGTGATACCGAATCATATAGCGTCGTATAGGTCATGTATTGAACTCGTATAAGCCTATAAGTGTGATATCGTATCGTATAACGTAGTATAGGTCACGTATTGACCTCGTATAAGCCTATAAGTGTGATATCGTATCGTATAGCGTCGTATAGGTCACGTATTGACCTCGTATAAGCCTATAAGTGTGATATCGTATCGTATAGTGTCGTATAGGTCACGTATTGACCTCGTATAAGCCTATAAGTGTGATATCGTGTCGTATAGCGTCGTATAGGTCATGTATTGACCTCGTATAAGCCTATAAGTGTGATATCGTATCGTATAGGTGTGGTTTAGGTCTCGTCTAATCCTATATGCATATACAATACCTATAGGAAACCTATACGAGACTTATACTACACTATACGATACGATAAGATACGATACTATACAATAACACCCGTATAGGCCTCTATACGAGACTTATATACTATACACTATACGATACGATATGATGCAATACGATACGATACGATGCAATACGATAAGATAATTTAATTTAAACGATAACAATATAATATATTTGTATTATTTACGAATAATATTGTTTTTTTATAAATAATTTTCTTTTTTTATGAATAAACAAAGGAATACGATAATTTAATTTAAACGATAACAAAACAATATATTTATATTATTTACCAATAATATTGTTTTTTTATAAATAATTTTCTTTTTTAATTTTTATAATTCATAATATTTATATAATTTTTTTCTTTTTATAATTTATATTTGTATTATTTACCAATAATATTGTTTTTTTATAAATAATTTTCTTTTTTTTATAAATAAGCAAAGGAATACACAATAAAAAAATACAAAAATGGAGCTTTATATACGCTCCTTAGAGGTCCCTACGCAGCGTATGAGACAAAAATGACACAACTACCCTTGTATTTGGCTTCGTATAGCCTCAACAAAAGGGTATAAAAGACATTTTCAGACCTTTATATACGCTGCGTATAGGTCAATACGCAGCGTATATAAAGGGTAGTTTTTATTTTTATCCCCAAACATGTGGTTAAATTATCTTTTTAACCCTTATTGTATATATACGCTGCGTATTGACCTATACTCAGCGTATATAAAGGTCTGAAAATGTCATTTATACCCTTGTATTGAGGCTATACGAAGCCAAATACAAGGGTAGTTGTGTCATTTTTGTCTTATACGCTGCGTAGTGACCTCTAAGGAGCGTATATAAAGCTCAATTTTTGTATTTTTTTTTGTGTATTCCTTTGTTTATTTATAAAAAAAAGTAAATTAATTGTGTGTATTTTGGGGTATTTCCATGTTTATTTATAAAAAACAATATTATTAAAAATAATACAAATATTATGAATTATAAGAATTAAAAATAATACAAATATTAGGTCCCGTATTGACCTCGTATAAGCCTATAAGTGTGATATCGTGTCGTATAGCGTCGTATAGGTCACGTATTGACCTCGTATAAGCCTATAAGTGTGATACCGAGTCATATAGTGTCGTATAGGTCATGTATTGAACTCGTATAAGCCTATACGTGTGATATCGTATCGTATAACGTAGTATAGGTCACGTATTGACCTCGTATAAGCCTATAAGTGTGATATCGTATCGTATAGGTCACGTATTGACCTCGTATAAGCCTATAAGTGTGATATCGTATCGTATAGTATAGCGTCGTATAGGTCACGTATTGACCTCGTACAAGCCTATAAGTGTGATATCATGTCGTATAGCGTCGTATAGGTCATGTATTGACCTCGTATAAGCCTATAAGTGTGATATCGTATCGTATAGGTATGGTTTAGGTCCCGTCTAATCCTATATGCATATACAAGACCTATAGGAAACCTATACGAGACTTATACTACACTATACGATACGATATGATACGATACTATACAATAACACCCGTATAGGCCTCTATACGAGACTTATATACTATATACTATACGATACGATATGATGCAATACGATACAATACGATACGATGCAATACGATAAGACAATTTAATTTAAACGATAACAATATAATATATTTGTATTATTTACGAATAATATTGTTTTTTTATAAATAATTTTCTTTTTTTTATAAATAAACAAAGGAATTAGATAATTTAATTTAAACGATAACAAAACAATATATTTGTATTATTTACCAATAATATTGTTTTTTATAAATAATTTTCTTTTTTAATTTTTATAATTCATAATATTTATATAATTTTTTTATTTTTATATTTTATATTTGTATTATTTACCAATAATATTGTTTTTTTATAAATAATTTTCTTTTTTTATAAATAAGCAAAGGAATACACAATAAAAAAATACAAAAATGGAGCTTTATATACGCTCCTTAGAGGTCCCTACGCAGCGTATGAGACAAAAATGACACAACTACCCTTGTATTTGGCTTCGTATAGCCTCAACAAAGGGTATAAAAGACATTTTCAGACCTTTATATACGCTGCGTATAGGTCAATACGCAGCGTATATAAAGGGTAGTTTTTATTTTTAACCCCAAACATGTGGTTAAATTATCTTTTTAACCCTTATTGTATATATACGCTGCGTATTGACCTATACTCAGCGTATATAAAGGTCTGAAAATGTCATTTATACCCTTGTATTGAGGCTATACGAAGCCAAATACAAGGGTAGTTGTGGCATTTTTGTCTTATACGCTGCGTAGTGACCTCTAAGGAGCGTATATAAAGCTCAATTTTTGCATTTTTTTTGTGTATTCCTTTGTTTATTTATAAAAAAAAAAAGTAAATTAATTGTGTGTATTTTGGGGTATTTCCTTGTTTATTTATAAAAAAACAATAGTATTTAAAATAATACAAATATTATGAATTATAAGAATTAAAAATAATACAAATATTAGGTCCCGTATTGACCTCGTATAAGCCTATAAGTGTGATATCGTGTCGTTTAGCGTCGTATAGGTCACGTATTGACCTCGTATAAGCCTATAAGTGTGATACCGAATCATATAGCGTCGTATAGGTCATGTATTGAACTCGTATAAGCCTATAAGTGTGATATCGTATCGTATAACGTAGTATAGGTCACGTATTGACCTCGTATAAGCCTATAAGTGTGATATCGTATCGTATAGCGTCGTATAGGTCACGTATTGACCTTGTATAAGCCTATAAGTGTGATATCGTATCGTATAGCGTCGTATAGGTCACGTATTGACCTCGTATAAGCCTATAAGTGTGATATCGTGTCGTATAGCGTCGTATAGGTCATGTATTGACCTCGTATAAGCCTATAAGTGTGATATCGTATCGTATAGGTGTGGTTTAGGTCCCGTCTAATCCTATATGCATATACAAGACCTATAGGAAACCTATACGAGACTTATACTACACTATATGATACGATACGATACGATATTGTACATTAACACCCGTATAGGCCTCTATACGAGACTTATATACTATACACTATACGATACGATATGATGCAATACGATACAATACGATACGATGCAATACGATAAGATAATTTAATTTAAACGATAACAATATAATATATTTGTATTATTTACGAATAATATTGTTTTTTTATAAATAATTTTCTTTTTTTTTTATAAATAAACAAAGGAATACGATAATTTAATTTAAACGATAACAAAACAATATATTTGTATTATTTACCAATAATATTGTTTTTTCATAAATAATTTTCTTTTTTAATTTTTAAAATTCATAATATTTATATAATTTTTTTATTTTTATAATTTATATTTGTATTATTTACCAATAATATTGTTTTTTTATAAATAATTTTCTTTTTTTATAAATAAGCAAATGAATACACAATAAAAAAAAAATACAAAAATGGAGCTTTATATACGCTCCTTAGAGGTCCCTACTCAGCGTATGAGACAAAAATGACACAACTACCCTTGTATTTGGCTTCGTATAGCCTCAACACAAGGGTATAAAAGACATTTTCATACCTTTATATACGCTGCTTAGAGGTCAATACGCAGCTTATTTAAACTTTGTGAAAAAATGATCCCTCAAACCTCTCAAAATGACCCAAAAAAATCTAATGGTTTATATACGCTGCGTATAGACCAATACGCAACGTATATGACCCTTGTTTTCTGTGCAATGATTGGTTATCAGGCACTGAGATCCATGGTTTATCTACGCAGCGTATTGGTCAATACGAAGCGTATTGGGTTAATACGCTTCGTATTGACCAATACGCTGCGTAGGTAAACCCTAATTTTGCTAGGGTTTGGTGTGCCAATAGGCACTTTAGTGTGCCAATAGGCACACACCCTATTTAAAAGTTTAGAGTCATCTACGAAGATTTTGTTTATTTTAATGATAGTTAATTATTTGAGTCCTACTTGAAGCTTAGGTTTGGGGTTGTTTAATCATGCAATCGTTTTATATGTGTGGGTTTTTTTGTGGTATTGAATACATAAGAAAAGAGTTGTGGATAGGTTTTGGCATAATATATCCAAGTATCTGTTTATTGATCATCAAGATTGTCGCCTGCCCACAAGAGCATAAGAGTAATTTTAACTCTAAGAACCCTACAAGGGGGAAAGAATGAATGAGCCATCATCATTCTTGCAAAAAATAAATAAATAAATAAATAAATAAATAAAAAAACTTCACCAAGCTAGAAAGAGAAACTAATGAGAGAAAAGGGGCGATTTTAGGTGAACAGATTCGAGTAAGGGCTCAAAGCAATATTAGCGGTCCACATTCATACCGTCTTGTACTCGGAGCTTACGAAAAAGAGTTTAGTTCACCATAAAGTTTGCATGCCTTGTAAGTTTTCTCTTATAAGATTATTTATAAAGATATTGATGCATTTCGGCCCATAAAGTTGCAATCTCGTGTTTAAACCAAGCGATAATGGTTATGGCTGCCATGGATGAAAGTTTTAGGGTTTCTGCTCGAAGTTTCGTCCAACTATTCTGGCGCTTAACTAATTTTGGCAAAACTATGTCACTAGCGAAATTTTCCTTTCAGAGAACTTTCTTGGGAGCGAAACCTGTATTAGGCGAAACCAACGTTTCACTGTAATGCTTCAAATGAAACCTATTCAGAGGAGAAAACTAGTTTCAATAATGTGTTTATTCGAACCCTATTCTTGCCTAATTGTTTAGGAGATACCTATGTTTCACGTGAATGTACTTTGTGTTATGCAATAGTTGACCCATTTCTCTTAAAGACGTTTAAAAGGTCAACTAAGGGTTTCTACGAGTTAGATTAGTTCGGTAAATAGTGAAGTATAGCATTTGATCATGTGATTTCTAGGCACCTTTTTCTTAAATGCGTTTGAGCTTATATGCGTGCTTAGGAAATGTTTTCATTAAAATGATTGTGAATTAACACTAGGCACAAGGTAAATGGAATTATGAATTGTTTAAAATGTTCATGTCTATAAAACTGTTAATGTCATACGGATGATAACGTTTAATGTTTTGAATGGAAATAATGTTCTTAACAAAGAATGTTATTTCTTGAAATGTGAACGATAAAGATTTAGGACAAACAAAATTGTAAGGAATAGTTTTGGGAACAACGTTATGTATAAGGGACACGGAAATGGTAAAGATAAAGGAAATGGAAGTCATGCACAGCGGCGGAGCCACACTTTGAACAACGGTGTCGTCCGACACCATTGAATTTTGTGTAGCAAATACAACGCATAATAGGAAAATTCAAGCGACACCATTGTTTTTTTTACGAGCGACACCATTGTCTTTTTACAAACGACACCATTGTTTTGTTTTCTTCTAAAAGAATTGCATAATAAACAAATTTATATTTCAAAAACTAAACGCAGTTACTTGAATTTAATTAGTATACTTTAAATCATTAAAAGTACATGTCTAATTGGTTTTGTTTTAATTGTTTAATATAACAGGATGTTTGATGATCATTTGAATGATGCGTGCACTTGTTTGTTATAATGAAAAAGAGGTTTTTTTTTGCAAGTTGCCATTGAAAACATTATGAATCATTTTCAAAACATGAAAATGCGTACTGAGCAACTGTTAAATGCGTTTTTTATATATTTCAAATAACTTTGTAATTTTATTATGTGTTTTTATTCAATATCATTGTACTTTTACTGTGATATTTGTTTTTATTATGTGATTTGACCCGACTAGATTCGAACCGATCTAAAAAGTTCGACTCCGGGTTACTATAAACCAATGTATCCATAAAAAATGACACCATAAGAAAATATTCCTGGCTCCGCCACTGGTCATGCAAGTGTTGTAGGGAGGGACGGTAAAGTCCTATATTTGTTATTGACTATGTTGGCCCATGCAATCAAGCCATAAAGAACAGATGATATGGAAAGCCAAAATTGGTTCTCAAACAGTTGGTCACAATAAGCAATGCATGTCCTAGACTTTCCCTATGACAGTGGTTATCTATCAGCTGATGACTTCTAAGTGCTGATCCTTCTCAAAAACTGTTTGTC
Source organism: Helianthus tuberosus (assembly GCA_030545235.1). Taxonomy (NCBI): domain Eukaryota; kingdom Viridiplantae; phylum Streptophyta; class Magnoliopsida; order Asterales; family Asteraceae; genus Helianthus; species Helianthus tuberosus. Next base: position 70,267,067 of record CM060452.1, on the reverse strand, counting down.
AAAGACCTGCTGAAGATATAAAGACTGAAGCCCTAACTACTGCTGTCTCTCAAGTACTGATGAAGACCAAAGCACTGCCGACTCAAGGCCTGATCACCCTTTGAAGAAAGCACTGATCCTCAACATCAGTGCTTAGGCAACAACAGTGGAAAGCTGCATCAGTGTTTTGTATAATCAGTGTTTATTATAATCAGTGTTTAGATTGTATCAGTGTTTAGAGTTTGTTAGTTTGTTAGATGTCACTATCTAGGTGACGTCAACAAAGATGCTCAGTGGTTTGGTTTGTACTATACATAGAACAGTACCTGTATTGTTCTATTAGCTCTTTCGCACCAAGTCATCTTGTACGAACAAATCAGTGAGCTCAGGCTGAGGGGGAGTTTAGTTGCATGTATGCATAGTTGATCTTTGTAATTGATACAATCATTCGACTAAATGAAATCATGTTTGCTGAAAACTATTCTTCTTTGATTGTGTGTTAAAGTTTATTTCCATTTCCGCTGCACATTAATCTCTATTTCATCTTCCATTTCTATTAAACAACACAATCTAAGAAACTCAGATCCTAACAATTGGTATCAGAGCATAGGACAGCCAAATTCGATCTAACAATCAATTTGACATAAAAGTTCAACTCAAATCTATTGATACTTTAAATTGTTCGTATAAGTTAAAAAACAGAGTAAGAAGTAATCACGTACAAAGTTGATTATTCAAAAACTTTTGTAAAATAAACCAAGATGACATCACAATCACACGACCCTCATAACACTGGAACACTATTCAAACCACCTATGCTTGTCAGGTCCGAGTACAATATTGGCAATGAAGGGTGGGTCATGTATTAGCTCAGCAAAACACCGGATGCTGGAAGTCAGTCATCTTTGGACCACACATTCCAATGGTGCCTAGTACTGAAGATCCTAAAGGCTTTGCGCCTAAAAGCCCTGAAAACTACTCAGAACAAGATTTTCAGAAAATTGAATTAGATGCAAAGGCTTTTAGCATAGTAGCCTCAGCTCTTCCAAATGACATTTATGCTGGACTGTTACATTGTAACAGTGCCAAAGAGCTGTGGGATGCTCTTAAAGAGCAGTTCGGTGGTACAGAAGAGGTGATCGAAAATAACATGTCAAAGAAGAATCTCTAACACAACAATTTGAACGTTTTAGTTGTCTCATTAGTGAATTTAAACTTGTTAATGTTGAATTTGCAAAATCAACTCTAAATAGTAGGTTTCTAAGATCACTACCTGACAAATGGGACACAATTGCTTTTGTGACTAGAAACTTTGTTAGATTCAAAGAGTTAAGTCTGACCCAACTTCATGGTCGACTCCTCACTTATGAGAGAGAGTTGAACCAGAAAAAGAAGTTACAATAATCAGAGAAGGTTGCTGATGATTACACCTTTGGTAACACAGCACTTCTGGGTCAAGAAGAATCTGGTAGTAGTAAGGATCAGAGTTATGATCATTACATTGACATAACTGCTGGTGGAGCTTTTAACAACTCTGATTCTTACTCATCCAACTATGCTTTTACAGCAAATGAAGAAAACCAGAATTCTGACAACTTATCCTTTGAACTCAATGATCTCTAGCATTTTGATCCCACTGATCTGGAGGAAATGGACATATTGCACCAACTGGCACTACTGAGTGTACGAACCAGTAAGTTTTATAAGAGAACAGGAAGAAAATTTCCAGGGTTACATAGGAATCTAAAAGTGGGGGTTAGATAAATCAAAACTGAAGTGCTACAAGTGTAACAGGCTAGGACATTTTGCTAGAGAATGTAGAAGCCAAAATAGTGGACCAATCATAACACATCCTAGCCCTAGACCTCAAAACACACAAAACACTGTGCACTATTAACAAAATACCCCTGCTGCTCATGTAAACACTACTCATTATGCACACCTTGTAACATCTGTTCCAGTGCAATATGTTCAGACCCTTGTCCCACAAATTCAGTATGTCCAAGCCCCAGTCTCTCAGGTCCAAGTGCAACAACCTCCACCACAACATGCTGCACAAACATCTGCTCAAGCAGAGGCCACTCAGCAAAGCTTCTTTACCCAAGGCTTTGTTGATTGGAGTAGCATGCCTGAGGAGTTATCTGATGAAAACTTTGCTCTATTTGCTAAGAATGATGCCACTTGTGATGAATTTTGTTTTGCAGCTTTAGAGTCAATTCCAGAAGGGCTGGAAACCGAAGAGGGAGAATCCAGTGCTGAAACAGTGGATGAAATAGCTGAAGCAGTGGTTACTGTTGTTGTTGGTGAACAGCTGTTAGAGAAAGAAACCAAGCCACTGTTAGAACCCCTTGCTGACCCCTGGTGCAAAGATGAAGCTGAGAAGGACACAACTGCTTGTGAAAATGTATGTGACTGTGCCATGATGGCTGCAGCTAAGGTATCACCTCAGGTCTTGAAAAACCTATGTTCAGACAAATGCATCATAGCATTTGCTAATGTTAAAGAGGTGAATGAAAACCTTAAGGACAAGATTTTAAAAGATGAAGTACAGTTTGAGAAGTCTGTTAAAAAACTGAAAAACAAATTGTTTGAAAAAGATAATAAAATCTGCAGTCTTAAACATGAACACAACATAACCAAGGACCAACTTCAAGCCATGATAGAGAAATATCATGCTTGCAAAAAGGAGTTGGAATCCACCCAAATCACTTGTGAAAAGTGGGTGGAATCCTGCAAAGGTTATGAGCTGATGTTAGAGAAACAAATCAAAAGCAATGTAAAATTTGGCATAGGTTTCAGGAAAAATGACCAAGTTGAAAACACTGCTGTAAATGAGTCTGGTTCTGTTGAGATAATTCCAACAAACAAGGATGGTCAAGAAATTAAAATAACTGACAAAAAATGGTAACAAAATCATTTTGGAAAGACCAGAGGGGTCATCAACCTTTGAGGAGATTGAAAAATATCAATTCAAACTCACCTGGTCAGATGAGTGTGATATCCTTGAGAATTTCAAACCCATGGATTTTTCACAGTTGAAGGTGTGAAAGCACCTAAGGCTAAGGTCATTCCTCATAAAGACATCCCAACAGTGGTTCAAAACTCTGTTGCAAAGGAGGTTGAAAAGAGGAAGAAGAGAAAAAAAGTTAAACACTTGTTTTGTGACTTTTGTGAAAAGAAAAATCATTCTACAAAAGACTATTTTCATTTAAAAGCATATGACATTAACAAAACAAGCATAATTGAGCCTGCAGAACATTGCACCATCTGTGGAAAAACCAATCATCTCACTCATGAGTGTGTGTACCTCAAAACTTTTGAGGTTAAAAGAAAAGAGTATACTTCAAAAACACCCATGAGTTCATCAAAACAACCCATCATGAAACAACAACCATTTGTATCTGTCCAAACAGCTGTTACAAAACAGTTGAACAAAAACTCTACTCCAAGAGATGTTCAAGTGACAGATGCACCACCTGCCAACCAATTCCAAAGAGGAAGAGGTCAACCACCATACCAAAGGGTTCCACATGTTTATGAGGCCTACAAAAGGCCTTCTAAACCAAAAGTGAATAGGCATCCTTTTGGATTTCAACATCTGACAGGAAATGGTCCACAACAATGGTTAGAGAAACATTGTTCAAAAACTGTTCAAACCCCTGAGCTAACCTGTAAGACCCTAATTCATGTTTGACCAAACGTCGCAGCGGAAATTCGTGTTATAAAATTTCTTTCATTATAAATACCTTAACTTACTTGAATTTAACCTTAACATAACTCTTTCACATAAATCCATCAATCGACTTATTTACTAAGTAAAAAAAAACATAGCATATGTTTACTACATAATGTACATCAACGTTCCCGTACAATCTCACTAGTGACTCGATCCTCGATCTCTATCCCCTGATGATCCTCATGGCTCGTACTACCTGCGCTCACCACATAAAATTCATAACATTAGTAGGCATTATAAACATACAGGATTTATTCACGTTTACTTTTCGTTCCGTTAACTCTTTACATCCCAGCTTTCCATCTGATCATACAACGGTTAAATAAACAATTTTCGCGAAACTGACACATGCTCGCGTAGCGCTAGCACATGTTTTCGACAGAAATGTTGTTTGCTGGTGCTACAGATTCCCAGCGTATCCCGATTTCACGGAAACGAGCATAACTCTCTCATTTTTAATCCGTTTTACCCGATTCTTTTTCCTACACGTCCGTAATTTAATTCTCCATCTAATGGAGTTAAAATCCAACATCCGACATAATAAAATTTCAGACTTTTAACTCTTCGGCTTATTACCCTTTTACCAAATTTTGACCCGTTCATGCATTCATCAACATAACTTGATTGTTTGATCTAAATTCCTCATGAAACCTATAATTTCAACATTTGTCTATCATAAAAGATTAAGTTCTCGGATGTCTTGCATCCTCTTGACCCATTTTCGCTCAAGAGCTTATTTTGACCCGTTAAGGGTATTTGCGCATTTTAAGGTCCTTAGCTTACGAAAATCATACTTCTCGCTTTCTTACCTTTTCAAAACATTACACTAATCGAATAGCTTATTTCTAAACTACTTTTAAGATCGTTTGCCCCATATACCCATCAAGGGCATTTTAGTCAACTTTAATCCCATCATTTACCACGAAAGACTTCAACACATATTTGACCTCAAACATCATTTTTAATTAATTAAAACACTTTATTACTTAATCGAACTAAGAAGTGATTACGGAAATCACTTACCTTATACGTCCGTGCTCGTATCCGATTCCTTGCCTCTTCTTGACCCGTTAACACCTCATGCTTGAGCCCGTCTCGACGTGATTCCTATACTTTCATTTCATTGAAATCACGCTCTTATTAGCATACTCATTTGTACATGTTAACAATCATGTCAATCGCATATATCACACTTAACTTTCGTTAGTCATTTCTAACAAACGTAACTCATATAATCATATCCAAATACGTTTAACTCATGTAATTCATCATGTCATTACATTTAACACGGATTGCTATAACATGTACCATACGACTTCCCATAATCCTACCTTTAAGACAACGAGTCAAATCATGTTTCTTATAATTAGTTGACTTTCAGAAGTCAGCTATTAACCATATTTAACTATCGACTTTCATCATATACTCGTAACATCATAATCGACTATACGGACGACACTATATACATTTTATCATACGCTTGATATGTGTACCATCTTTTAAGCATAAAGTACAACTAATTCATGCATAAATCTTCTAAACTCATACATAACTCATCAAATCCTACTCCTAATCAACATATATCATTCACACATAAGCATCAAACATATCATCACCACATTTCTTTCAATATAACTAACAGGAATCCATCACGCCCACAATAATACATCAATCTTTCAACAAGACTTGGACATAGGTGGTGATTCTAGTTATCATCTTCACCCTAACTAACGGGTTTCGTCTCTAATCATCAAATTAACACAAACCATACATAACCCATGTTCTATACGATGATTCTAACCCTTATACATGATCAATTTCGTATTAACTCACGGATTAGAACATAACCCACTCCATCCATGATCACCAATCTTAGATTTAAGACATACCTTATGATCCTCTCGTGAAGGTGATCAGTTATCCATGCTCGGTTATGATTTTAAGCCTCATCTTGCCTTTCAATTTGAGCATAAGGATGAAGTTAGGGTTTGAGGCTCCATGGGAGCCTCCTGCTCCTTCTCGAACACACGTATGTGTGTGTTTGTGTTTGATAAGTTATTTAATAACTTAACTTTCATCTTTCCCACTTTAGCCCCTTGGGTTTGCCTTTAAAACATAACTGACATTACCTTCCTCTTTTAATAGTTTTTACCATGTGACGGGTGGTCCGTAGGACAACCCTTAAATGAGCTAAATACGTGCATATCCCATATTTTACACGGTTATGTATCGTGAAAGTGATAACTACGAGTACTCATGGTTTTTCAGGTTAATAGCTTAAAATGGTGAAGTTAAGATGCTCGGTGATGAAGCATAACACCCAAAGATGATACGCAAATAAAACATGTTGATTGAGACGTATTTCGGACTTGCGGTTAACTTGAAAACACAAGAAACATGAAAATCAGGGGAACATTGGGCAGACTTGGGTTTGTGTGGACACACATACATATTCACGAGCCATTGAACTCTTTTGGCAGCCAACATAGACATAATAAAGTGGGCTTGACTTTTCATGAAGGATATATCAAATCATCTATCATCACGTGAAACTAGCAACACATCCATTGTAATTTTGAGATATAATAATCACATCATCATTATATTGGAGAGAGGATAATCACAGCAGATTTTGGAGGTGGACTTTTGTGGGATAGCACATGCAAGGAAGGAGATTGGGCCGCACATGGATTTCATTAATTGATGATACATACCAATAACAAAACAAACATGGGCCGACTTGATGGACTACATGGACCGTGGACGGCAGACATAGGGACTTGGGAGCTTTTGTAACTTATACATTAAATTCACTTTTGATGGTGTTTTTATGGTATCTTATGATTGGTTTTCGGTTACACACCTGCTTGGGACTCGATTGTGGGGTTTGTTAGAGACTTTTGGAAGGGAAACATTATCTTAGTTTTTTAGTTTGATGTGCTTTGATCGAGATGAACATGGAAATCTTGTTATGATGTTGTTTGAAGCCATGAGTGGCTAGGTTCTTTATGGTCATCCTAGGTTGAAGGTTTGTATGAAACAATTGTGTTTTGATTCCATATTTCTAGAATGGTAAACTCTATCTATGTCTTGTTTATCATGGTGTGTGATTGCTTATTTGTAAATTGTTGATTCTTATGATATTCTAGTTTGAAACCATACGTTCTTGGTGCCGTTGGAAATCGAGATATTATGGGTAGAATTAGGATTGGGTAAGGGTTGATTGGTCATCGGGTAACAACCTCACGTTCTAGGAATCTGAGTACTTCGTTCCCTTTTATCACAATAACTAATTACACACGAACTATGTCTATGTAGTTCTTTCTAGTGGATGATAGCACAATTGTTGAAGCAAACCGGAAATTTAGGATGGTCATTCGTCTCCAAATTGTTTACAAACTCAACTTTCATTTCGCAAATTAATTAGTATTCTTAGTTTTTAAAATCAATCCAATCAAACCAACTCTTGAATTTTACTTTTCTTGCAATTAGTTTAATTTTAGGTAACTTAGATAAATCTTCAAATAACACACATTCCACAAACTCCCTGTGTTCGATACCCACTTACCGCTATCTATTTAGTAGTAATTGGATTAAATTTGATTGTGACCACGACATCACGTCACCATGCTCTTAACTAGGTTAAATAGCCAAGTTATTTATTCCATAATATAACACATAAGGACATATTGCGAATATATAACATTTGGATTTTTGGGGCGTTACAAGTCTACCACCCTTAAATGAGGTTTCGTCCCCGAAACCTTTATCACTTTCATCGAACACACATTATCTTTTCTTCCAGTCCATCCACACGACCACTAGCCCATCCTGATGAGAATCTTCTATCTTCAAGAACCCGTTCCAGAGTTCTTATTAGTGTCGCTTTCACTAATAGCGCTAATTTTTAACAACCTTCATAGCTAGTGGTTTATTCCTCTTTCAAATATTCATTCATTATGTGCAATATATCCTTTTGTTTACTTAAATAATTCCAACATTTCATTATTAACATTCTTTCTGTTTATTTGCACATTCATATCGTTTTCGTCGACTATACGATCTTACTTTGTAATTTATACATACTCATATATGCCTAACTTTAACTGGTACATAAAAAAATGGATAACTATTCATTCCTAATTCATAAACTATTCAAATAATTGACTTCTTCCTAACAAATCCATACTTTCCTTATCATACTTTCACATATCATTTTCATTTCCTTGGCCTGTCAATAACGGGCCCATACACACACTCCTTCCACCTGTAGTCATATTTACATTCGTATGATCCGTTCTCAACAGATCTAATATCTTCATCTCTTCTTTTAAAATTACATTCTTTACATGCACTGTATAACATTTACTTTTGTTTTGTCACCACAACAAAACTACTATTACATAATCACACCTACGTGCTTAACTCTAACATTAACCTCATTCTTAGTTTTCTACAGTTATTGGTACTATTCTTTCCTTTACGTTACCTTTAAACCATCTCATTCATTTTACAATACTTTTCTATTATTTAATACATTACTTAATTTACATAGGTAAACGTGTCGCACTAGTTCATCATACGATAGTTTAATCAATACTCGACATCTTCACTCAAAAGTCTTATGAGTAAATTTCTACACTTTCTTCTTATGCTTGACTGTTAAAAGTCAGACATCACGCACCATACCATGCCTATCCTACATTCATTTTGCTAACCTCTTTTCATTTCACAAACCAACGATCCGTAACCCAGATCGATCATCTTCTCCTCGAGTACTAGCCGCATAGGCCAAGTTTTATTCATTCGTGCAATGAGCTTCCGCTCGTGCACATCCTTTCACCAATACGACTGGTTTCATCACATCAATAGTTCTAACATTATCATCAACAACATCGGCGGTTAGCATATGTCATTCAAACATTCTTTACACTAGGTGCTTACCCTACCTATAACTCTTCTACAATTTCCTACGTATCTGCTATAACGTACCACACATTCTATTTCTTACATGAAATTCTTTCATTCTACTAATCATTTCGCCAACTGAAGTACACGCTCGTACTTCCCTCTATTCATGCTTACTTGCAAAGACCTTATTACATCGTTTCAATATTTCTTACCAAGCTTACCATTCCCGCCCATACTCAAGTTATTGTCCGGGTCACAGCCCGTCATCATTCTGACTTCTGAGAGTCGATTACTAACACATCTAACACGTAACTTATACAAAACTTCATCTATTATACTATCACCTTTTACTTTATACTTATTTCTATGACCCGTTCGACTCAATCATGGTCAAACTGTCGACATCTTCTTATACGGATTAATTTCATCTTTTTATATTTTTAAATCTGTCTCACGGATTCAGACGCATCATTCGTGCTTTTTCACTCATTGAATCCGCCTTACGGATTCAAACATTACATTCATGCCTTTCATTACTTCTGCGTTTTGAATCCTTCTCGCGGATTCAAACATATTATCCATGCCTCTCATCCTTGAATCCGTCTCACAGATTCAAACATATCATCCATGCCTTTCATCCTTGAATCCGTCTCACGGATTCAAACATATCATCCATGCCTTTCATCAGACGGATTCAAACATTGCATTCATACCTTTCATTCCCTGAATCTGTCTCACGGATTCAAACATATTCTTCATATCTTGTTGATCCGCACTTAATCACGGATTCAACATTCTTCATTCTTATCAGGCATGTTTTTCATTCTTACATAGTACTCTCAATTTCCCGAGAGTCTTACTTCCCATTTCACCCACACGCCCGCCTGCTACCCAACTCTACCGGACATACCTGTAACAATTATCATGATCTCACGAATGTCATACGTTTCTCGTGTACTGGCCAGGTACATAATCCACATAGTAGTTTCGTGCCTTCATGTAATTGCCACCTTATGTCCGTAGACTTAGGTTTCGGCGCGTGTATCACTTTCAGTACTTCATTACTATACTATCATTATCCTTCATTTAAAATTTTCCTTCCCATAATGAGTTTTACTATTACATATACCCACATATCGAATTTACGCACCTGGATTCAAATTTGGCTTATTACCTCTTTGCATGCCTTAGTATTTATCCTAGACTGCATTCACAGATCATCCTCTTCAAACACTTATGCTTACCTTGCACATACAAAACCGTCAGTTTCTTTATACGTATACATAAGTACATACTTACATTAGCTTTTACCTTTGGATCTTGATCGAGTCTTAGATTGTACGGGTTTCTTATCTCAAGAGCACACAAGTTTGAGTTCAAGTACTTACCTTCTCTGTAACATCCCGATTTTTCGTGGTATTAAAATATGTATAATCTTTCAAATAAGTTTGTATTGGTGGAAATAGTATTTTATAAAGACTTGTAACACCCTAAAAAGGTTTAATATGAAAATAAGTGAAAAATAGATAAAAACTTAACTTAGTTGGTGAATTATGATAAAATGATAGTTAAGTTATGTGAAATGCTTAAATTAAACATATAGCAAACTATGAGGGGGAAATATGAAAAATTATAAATCAAAAGGATTAACAAAAAACAAAACAAAAGAAAATCACACACACTGGTGTGTGTTTCGTTCGACCAGAGCAGGGGAAACAAGGGCAAACCTTGTTCTTGCAAAATCTATCAAATTGACAAGGGAAATTGAAGTTAATCAATTGCATGCTTTCAATTTTTCGATTATCTTAGCATACTCAATAGAGTGGTAAGTTCAATTTCGTGTTTTGATGAATTGTAGGAAATGGGTTTCAACCCTAACATGAGATTATGATATAATAAGTGTTGTTGGAAGTTGGATTTGTTATATAGAATAGTTTTATGTGTGGTTTTGATGATTTGAACATCTTGATTCATAAAATTATTTTGATATGAAAATCTTCATAAATGTAGGATAATCAAGATGATAGAAGTAGCTATGTGATGTAGTGGATAATGTGATAATGAAGATCAAACACGTTGATTCTACGAATACCCGTGTAGTTCTTCCCCAACCCCAAAATTCAACCCAAAGGGCACGGAATTTGAAGTGAAATATGAGTTTTCTCAAAATTCAAGTCTGCTTGTTCAATTGACTAAAGGGACATATAAATAAGAACAGAAATTCGAAATGGGCCTAAAAAAGATAACGGGCCAAACACAAGCCCAAAAACAAAATGCCCAAAATACTTAAAAAAACATAAAAATGCAAATAACTAATGGAAATAAGCGTTTTTTTGGCCCGGATGATGACCCAAACCGCCAAAGGCGTTTGCAGCAAGATGGAGCTTTTCTTCACGTTCGTTTCGCCTGGTCGCACGCCCAAAACGGACCTCCGTAGCCCAAGTTAGAGCCATTTTAGTGAAGCCCCTTTTGTTACGCGATCTTGGGCCTCCAAATACAAGATGGCCCGCTCCTCCACACTTGGGCCCGCATCACTATGTAAAACCTTGAAATATTGATGTATGATATTGAATATGATGCATTAACATTAGTTAGATTGATATGAAGTAAAAAGGATCATATGGATTGATTGATTGTTGATGATTTGCTAAGGGAACTAGTTACATTATATCCTAGAACATATGTGTTTAATGTCCCATTAATGCGAAACCCGCCAAGTGTTCGATGAAATGCTTAAATGAACAAACCAAAATAAAGTGAGATTTTGAAAGTTTTGCCATGTTTACTTGATTTTTAATGATTTGCTAACAATAACTTGGTGTTTTGTAAACATAAAGCTTTGGTGAATCTAATGGTGAATGAGATTAACATAAAGTATATATGTAAATGTTATTTTCACTTGATCATCCAAATGGGTCACTTGAGTGAATGAGTTAATTGGGTTGGATTATAACCCAAACTTATACACATTGGTTAGTCGATGAAATTATGGTGAAAATGACCCGTATGTTAGGTCTAAATACAAATGCGTGATAACGGGTCAAATGGATGTTGATAAACCAATTAACAAGTTTGGGGTAAAAGAATGATTTAGAACACATGTTTGATGATGGGTTGGATAAGTAACTAGGTATTATGAGATAAATGCCCATATTACGTGTTCTAATGATTTGCAAGTTTGATTTGTTGTCAAGATAGGTGGCATAACGTTTGGATGGCAACGGGTCAAACGGGTGATAAAGCAACAACATTCCTACGGGCAAAGGTGAGTGACTCGACTATGTTTGGAGTCGCATTGATTTAAATAGACTTATTGTTGGCTTAAATTTCTTATAGTTAAGGTGGTTTAATGAAACTTATTGAATATAGTTTAACTTAACAATAACGTATTGTTTTAGCGATGTTTTGGGGGTTTTAACCCATCAAGAAAGAGTACACAGTGTTAATGGGTCGAGATACCCAAATGCTGAAAATTCAGCTTATTTTTAGATTTTTGCTAGTTTTTAAAAATTCATAGAAAATCAATCGAATGTCCGTTCGGGGCGTATTTTATATCCACGGAAAGGTCTCGGAGTCACCGTTAATAAGAATTTTCGTTTGAAGTGAAATACTCATTATAAATATGGGAAAATACTGAATTACTACAGCTGCATAAAGCTGAGTGAAAAACATAAATTTTATAGTACTTGCATAATCTTAGGGAATTTATAAGTAACCAATGAGATGTGATTATGTTGTTGTTTTAAACCTCTATGTAGCTATATACATTACATTAGTTGAGGTGAGTGATTCCTTGAATATGGATGTGTATGCTAAATTAAAAAGTCACGGGTGTTATAATTTGCATGTGCAAAAACATGTGTTCATTTAGTTGTGCTTATGAATGAATGACACTTGTGTCGTAAAAACTATATAACGTATTGGCGTATGTTATGAATACATGTATGAATTATTAATGGTATGTTAGATAATAATGATTGTTGATAATCGTATATATTGTCTAATGAATTACAATATAGATATGTGGCAGTTTACCATGTTATTTATATTGACCGAATCAATTCGATAATGGTTTACTTTGAAGTTTTCTTGATTCTATATTAGCAGGGATATACATGAGATATAAAAAAAGGGGCATCCATATTAGAATGGAGAAAGTCACAAAATCCGTGACTCGAGATAATGAAGTGGTGGCTCGATATTGTTTCGTTGGGCATTATGAGCATTGAATACTCCGTTATGTTTGGTACAAAATCATATTATGAGTCCTCACTTAACAAAAGCTAATATTTTGGTGTTTTCAATGTAGGTGATAAGTCATGAAAATCAACGGGGTGACTTGAACTAGAATCATGAAAGAAGAAAACATCTCACAAGTTATTCACCAATAATCCGGTTCAATTTATATTATATTAGTCATAATTATGCTTACCGTAGGAATATATAATTTCTCGGTTGAGGCTAATAATATGGTAATGTTATATGACAGATTCGGGTGGTAGGAAGGCGAAAGTGATCAAGTTTTTGAAGCGGGTCAACGATGTGAAGATTTAGTGACGCCTTGTTCACTAAGTAATATGGGTTTTCTTATTGGGTCAAATTGACTTAGTTATTTGCATTTTAGAGTTTAACTTCAATGTTTATTTTAGCCAAGTGCTAGTATGTCAATGTAGTAGTGGGTTATATTTGTTTTATACAAACCTTGGTTAATAAGCAGGTATTGTTTTCGTAAGGATTGGTCGTGATGCAAACGGGTCATGGCGAAATTTTCTAAAAATGTGTTTGTAATTGTTTTATTAATCCGATTATGTGGATTAATAGATTTTAGGAATATTAACCTTTATTAGGTAATATTAACAAAAAGAAAAATTTGGGCCTATTTTCCGCAAAGTATTATAATATTGTTTTAACTAGTCAGGCGTTACATTCTCGTACTTGATTCCCTCAAACCAGGGCTCTGATACCAACTTGTAAGACCCTAATTCATGTTTGACCAAACGTCGCAGCGGAAATTCGTGTTATAAAATTTCTTTCATTATAAATACCTTAACTTACTTAAATTTAACCTTAACATAACTCTTTCACATAAATCCATCAATCGACTTATTTACTAAGTAAAAAAACATAGCATATGTTTACTACATAATGTACATCAACGTTCCCGTACAATCTCACTAGTGACTCGATCCTCGATCTCTATCCCCTGATGATCCTCATGGCTCGTACTACCTGCGCTCACCACATAAAATTCATAACATTAGTACGCATTATAAACATACAGGATTTATTCACGTTTACTTTTCGTTCCGTTAACTCTTTACATCCCAGCTTTCCATCTGATCATACAATCTGTGGTGAGACTTTCTTGATGTACCTGCGTTACACTTCGTTCACAAGGCCCGCTATTATTAACGTCAATACTCGATTTCATTGAATACATGCGTATATACTTTCATACATACTTATATATATGCATATGTTCACACATAACTATTTACATACATGCGTACCTACAAACATACGTACATACATGCGTACCTACAAACATACGTACATACATGCCTACTTACATACCTATTACATGCCTTCACGCAACCCTATATACGTGCATACATTCGTACATACTCACTTGGATATATATATATATATATATGTTCACATACTACCTATATACACACCTACGTGCGTACATACGTTCATATCTTCACGCATACCTACAAACGTGCATACGCTCATAAATACCAACTTGCATACATACACACATACATTCATTTATACATACCACTTATATTCATACATACATACATACATACATACATACATACCTTCATAGCTATCTATTTTCCCTAAAACAGGGAATAAACAAATCATTCTTAGCTTATACGCGTTTAAATACGGGCCGGACGGGTTCGCAATGCATCAACGGTTAAATAAACGATTTTCGCGAAACTGACACATGCTCGCGTAGCGCTAGCACATGCTCGCGCTACGCTAGCACTTGTTTTCGACAGAAATGTTGTTTGCTGGTGCTGCAGATTCCCAGCGTATCCCGATTTCACGGAAACGAGCATAACTCTCTCGTTTTTAATTCGTTTTACCCGATTCTTTTTCCTACACGTCCGTAATTTAATTCTCCATCTAATGGAGTTAAAATCCAACATCCGACATAATAAAATTTCAGACTTTTAACTCTTCAGCTTATTACCCTTTTACCAAATTTTGACCCGTTCATGCATTCATCAACATAACTTGATTGTTTGATCTAAATTCCTCATGAACCCTATAATTTCAACATTTGTCTATCATAAAAGATTAAGTTCTCGGATGTCTTGCATCCTCTTGACCCATTTTCGCTCAAGAGCTTATTTTGACCTGTTAAGGGTATTTGCGCATTTTTAGGTCCTTAGCTTACGAAAATCATACTTCTCGCTTTCTTACTTTTTCAAAACATTACACTAATCGAATAGCTTATTTCTAAACTACTTTTAAAATCATTTGCGCCATATACCCATCAAGGGCATTTTAGTCAACTTTAATCCCATCATTTACGACGAAAGACTTCAACACATATTTGACCTCAAACATCATGTTTAATTAATTAAAACACTTTATTACTTAATCGAACTAAGAAGTGATTACGGAAATCACTTACCTTATGCGTCCATGCTCGTATCCGATTCCTTGCCTCTTCTTGACCCGTTAACACCTCATGCTTGAGCCCGTCTCGACGTGATTCCTATACTTTCATTTCATTGAAATCACGCTCTTATTAGCATACTCATTTGTACATGTTAACAATCATGTCAATCGCATATATCACACTTAACTTTCGTTAGTCATTTCTAACAAACATAACTCATATAATCATATCCAAATACGTTTAAACTCATGTAATTCATCATGTCATTACATTTAACACGGATTGCTATAACATGTACCATACGACTTCCCATAATCCTACCTTTAAGACAACGAGTCAAATCATGTTTCTTATACTTAGTTGACTTTCAGAAGTCAGCTATTAACCATACTTAACTATCGACTTTCATCATATACTCGTAACATCATAATCGACTATACGGACGACACTATATACATTTTATCATACGCTTGATATGTGTACCATCTTTTAAGCATAACGTACAACTAATTCATGCATAAATCTTCTAAACTCATACATAACTCATCAAATCCTACTCCTAATCAACATATATCATTCACACATAAGCATCAAACATATCATCACCACATTTCTTTCAATTTAACTAACAGGAATCCATCACGCCCACAATAATACATCAATCTTTCAACAAGACTTGAACATAGGTGGTGATTCTAGTTATCATCTTCACCCTAACTAACGGGTTTCGTCTCTAATCATCAAATTAACACAAACCATACATAACCCATGTTCTATACGATGATTCTAACCCTTATACATGATCAATTTTGTATTAACTCGCGGATTAGAACATAACCCACTTCATCCATGATCACCAATCTTAGATTTAAGACATACCTTATGATCCTCTCGTGAAGGTGATCAGTTATCCATGCTCGGTTATGATTTTAAGCCTCATCTTGCCTTTCAATTTGAGCATAAGGATGAAGTTAGGGTTTGAGGCTCCATGGGAGCCTCCTGCTCCTTCTCGAACACACGTATGTGTGTGTTTGTGTGTGATAAGTTATTTAATAACTTAACTTTCATCTTTCCCACTTTAGCCCCTCGGGTTTGCCTTTAAAACATAACTGACATTACCTTCCTCTTTTAATAGTTTTTACCATGCTCTTAACTAGGTTAAATAACCTAGTTATTTATTCCATAATATAACACATAAGGACATATTGCGAATATATAACATTTGGATTTTTGGGGCGTTACATAACCACTTTCCATGTTCCTGGACTTGACACTGACTCTGTTATAGCCCCATCCAAAGCCTTATTGGCTTTGGAGACCCTCCTGAACTAATTGTTTACTTGATGTGCAGGGAGCTTTTGCATGCTTAGATAGTCTTTGGTATGTAGATAGTGGAGGCTCCAGGCACATGACTGGATGTACAGCCCAGCTCAAAGAATTCAAAAATCATGGAGGGGGTGATATATCTTTTGATAACAATTCTAAGGGAAAGGTGTTGGGGTCTGGAACAGTTCAGTCTGGAAAAGTCAAGTTTGAAAATGTCAATCTCATTGACAATCTAAAATTCAACATTCTTAGTGTCTCACAAATGAGTGACAAAGGCTATGGCTAATTCTTTACTAAGGAGAGTTGCAAGATTGTTGGACTAGAAATGGTCAAAAAGATTGAAGAAATAATAACCAATGGAAAAACTCAACTTGTTGCTCAAAGGAGTGGCTATGTTTATGTAGTTGATTTGTCAAAAGAGAGCCCTATAACTGATGCCTGTCTGTTCTCATCTGCCTCTAACAAAGAGAAAGAACTATGGCACAAAAGATTGTGGCACACAAATCACAAGACAATCACTGCTTTATCAAAACAAGGCCTTGTAAGAGGTCTTCCACAAAAATTGTTCACTTGTTCTGAGCATTGTGTTTCCTGTTTAAAAGGAAAACAACATAAAAGCTCATACAAGTCAATCGAGGAGTCCAAAACAACCAAGTGTTTGCAAATGCTACACATGGATTTGTTTGGCCTAGTAAAAATCATGAGCTTGAAAAAGAAGAGATACTGTTTGGTAAATGTAGATGATTTTTCTAGGTTTACATGGACTTACTTCTTACATTCTAAAGATGAGACAACAAGAATTTTGCAAGACTTTGTCAAACAGGTTGAAAAACAATTTGACTAGCCAGTAAAAGTCTTTAGGAGTTATAATGGAACGAAGTTTAGAAACAAGGTGTGACAACCGGTGATTTACGGCTCTTAATTACGTAATTAAAACGATAATAAATAGTGTTTACGACGCTAATTAACTTAATTAGGCCTTTGGAGTGGCTAGGAACGCCTATCCGACTTTACAGTGCGCGAACGGTGGTTTACAGAGAAACCTGCGAAACGTTAAACGACAACGGATTGAAACCAAACAGAATGCTGACAACGCCGACAAATATTAAATTTTTCGATAAATTTTAGCTTCGTAATTAAATTTTAGTGACTACAGTCGAAACCGGATTAAAGACGACAACAATACTATTTTTTTTCGCGATTATTACCGTGATTGACGAACGGGCGTGCAAACAACGACTACCGACCGTGTTTTTGTGTATTTT
The DNA here is from genome assembly GCA_030545235.1 of Helianthus tuberosus. Classification (NCBI taxonomy): domain Eukaryota; kingdom Viridiplantae; phylum Streptophyta; class Magnoliopsida; order Asterales; family Asteraceae; genus Helianthus; species Helianthus tuberosus. The sequence continues at coordinate 70,249,210 of CM060452.1, read as the reverse complement.
AATCTTTGACGTTAAACGGAGTTCTGGGTTTGACAACGGGTCTCGTAGGATTTACGGGCCACTTACGCTTGTGATGGGCTTGTGGGCCCTGGGCCCAAGCCCAAAACCCGCAAGCCTAAACCTACACATATTATTTTAGATCTTTACTACAAGATTTTTCTTGTAAATCTTTCCAAAGATCTCTTCAAAATCTATATAAATCTCAACAAGATCTGGGAGATCTCATCCAATCTTATAAAATCCTTCCAAAATATTTTGTGCAAGATCTCAAACAATCCTCTATATAACACCTCTCTTCTCTCTAAACTCCCAACAAATACACAGACATAAAGGTCTTCCTCTCTCTCTCTCTCGATTAATATACAAACACAGAAGAATTATTTTCCTCTATATCACCTTCACTCCCTCATTCTATTCATACACAGACAACACACACTCAAAGGCATTCAACTTCACAAGATATAAACCCAAATCAAACACCTCTCGATCTCTCCCTCTCACCTTCGATGAAAACAACCGGCCGGTACCGGTTAACTGGCAGCCGACGAGCACCTCCCTCGACCCAGAAACGGACCGCCACCACCACCGGACGGTGGTGGTGCGGCGACGGCAACGAGAGATAGAGTCGGGAGAGAGAAAGCAGAGGAGAGAGAGAGATGAGCAAGAACGGGAGACGGCGGAGGAGTGGCCGGCGACGGTTGAACCGCCGTGTGCAGTGGCAGTAGGTGCGACAGCGGTGGCGGCGGCCTAAGCCTGTTCTCCGACAAATTTCCGGTGAACTCGTTTATTTATTTATTTTTATTTTTTTCAAGTGAATATGATGTTTAACTCAGACCTGAGATATGTTCGGTTCAGCAGATTCGTCATGATTCCGCCATGTTTAAGGTTCAGATTTTATTCGGGTTGGGTTTGGTGCAGATGGGTTCGAGTCGGGTTGATCAAACTTGGTCAAAGCCAGCAGGTTCGGTCAGATACAGAGTTGTACAGGTCAACGAGGCAGACTGGTGTGGTTCGGGTCAGATTGGTCAGATTTGTTGCAGTTCGACTCGATTCACTCGCTCAAGACTTGGTTCGGTTTAGGTTTGGGTCAACATCGGGTCCGGTGCGGTCAGATTTGTTAGTGGCAGAAGCGGTTCGGGTTGACTCGGTCAACTCAGCGAGTCAAACCTGGTCAACTCAGTTGACCCGGTCAACTCAGTTAGCATTTCGACACGAGGAGATGGTAAATATTTAGGACGCGTTTATTATTTACGTTATTTAGTTATAACTCATAACGTGAACGAGCTCGACCGATACCATTAACGACTATTTACATCTTATTTTGGCGTATTTGATGAAAAGCTATCATATATTTTGCGTAAGTTGATTGAATATTATTGAATTTTGATGAAATAACGACAACCTGTGTTGTCGGGGGCCGTCCAAAAACAGAGGAAACTCTGCCCGTTTTTCGAGAAAATCCGTAAAATAAAGGGCGTTTATTTATAAAACAAAACATGTTTTATTGAGAAACGACGACTAGTGATATCAGGCGACTTTTATGAAAACTAGCAAAAGCATATAATTACTTTCGACAACACTTCGCAGTTTTCGAAAACGACGATTCAGAAAGTAATTTACAAAAATAAATATAGTATTTATATTTATTTTAAACTTGGATATTTCGACAAATCTTTTATAAAAATAAATATAGTCGGTATATTTATTTCAGATAACAAACCATATGACTTCTTTTATAAAATAGTCGGTATATTTATTTCAGATAACAAACCATATGACTTCTTTTATAAAATAAATATAACTATTATATTTATTTTAAACGACTTCAACGCTAAAACTCCATTAAATAAATATAAGTTTTTATATTTATTTCAAGCGCCGAAACGGCATATACGTATATTTTTGGCAAATATACACAAGACGTGATATATATAATACAAGTTATTATATATTACTTTCATACGAAACGCGATATATGATACGAGTTTGTTATATGATATTTTCATAGAAATATTCTTTTATACACGTATGACTACTCGAGACGGCTAACACACATACAACGATATATTTATATATTTTTATATAAATATTTATTCATTTTAAGTCTCTCGGAAACTAAGTCTTTTTCAAGACTTATTAAACTGCTACTGACATTAAACGAGACTTAACACATATAACTTAATCTTTTCCATTAAGTTAACAACTTACCGTTGAATCGTTCGATTAACGATTCGGTAGAGCTCGGTGACACATAGACTAGTTACCGCTTTTATTTAGAAACTTATTAGATATTCCGTGTTAGGAATATTGTAGAATGCACGCTAGCGAGTCTCACTTTGGAAACGACATCACGGAGTCGTAATTAGCTAGCTTTGCACATGGAAATTCAGGTGAGTTCATAACCCCACTTTTTACGGTTTTACATTTTTGTAAATGTTTTCTGGGAGGAAAGACATGCACGCTTTGCAAAAACATTCAAAGTTTTGAACTAACGCAAAACTCGTATTTCTAAATCATATTACGAAGGGATTTCGAGGAACACAAATGATTTACGAAAGGTTTATACTAAACATACCGGTTTTCAAACAAACGTATCTTTTGGAATATGCATACCCACGAATTCTAGTTTTCTAAACTACGGGTAAATACAAGAAGCACACTTGGTGAGAACGAGTACCAAGTATGATGCAAATGCTTATTTTTGAAATGTGAATGATTTTCGGTCAGGGTGACCAGGGATTCGGTCAGGGTGACCAGTTATTTGGTCGGGGATACCAGGGATTTTTATACATGGTATGATTAGCGTAAGGAGGGTTTACTACTTAGATCATGTGAGTGGGTAGGCGGGAACTGGAGGCCATTAATCCTCATTGTAGGACCGAGGGACAGGAGCGGTAGATCTATCTGGGTGTAGCGAGCCCAGCCCCCAGGCCAAACAGAACGGACCTCGGGGTGACTTTGTGCCCGACGCATAAATTCGCTAGGTTTGAGTCTTCCTACTTGCACTTCACACATATCAATGGCCTTTTAAACCATTGGTGATCTCTTTATTTCCTTATTTGCTACATACCAGGGACTTATATACTTACGAAACTACTTGTTCATACAAATTAAATACCATGTTTTATACAAAAATCAAAGCACAGGATTATGCGGGTATGGAGTCAAAGTCAGGGTGGGCATTGATGGTTATACGAACATTACAAATACATGGTTTTTATGAACATACTGTGTTACAAACACAACGTTTCCATATAACTTGGCAAGAAAATGACTTTTGATTCATTTTCTCAATACTATTTCAAAAACAGGTTATTCCAAAGATTTATTTCAAACCTTTCACAACTCAAAAGATTTATTTCAAATCTTTCATAATTCAAAAGATTTATTTCAAATCTTTTACAAAAAACTATGGACTCGCTCAACTTTATGTTGACTTTTTCGCATGTTTCTTTCTCAGGTTGCATTTTAAGACAACGCACGGTTGGAATAGGAGAACCATTGGAGTTTCGAGTACTTAGCGGCGTTCATTTTCTAGAAAGACTTAGCTTATTTGCTTCCGCTGTGCAATGAAGATACCAGTCCAGTCACGCCAGCTCTGATAATTTCGGGGATGTGACAGATTGGTATCAGAGCTATAGGTTACAGCGAATAAGGTTTTCTGTAGGAATACCTAGTCTCTAACCTCACTTTCCTCTGGGAACTTAGATTATTAAAACCTGAATACATACAGAACGCCTAGTACTCGAATATGGTCTCCAACCATTGCCGAAAAACAAACAGTCAAAATTTTGTTTTCAAACATACGCTATTGTGATTTTTTATACACGGTACACAAAACAATTACATACAGTACACAACACTCTGAGAGTTTAGGAAACATGCATTTAAGACTTTCGGAACAGGGAATTCAGCCGGGTGGCTGGATCTGGTCGAGAGACCAGGAAGTCAGTCTGAGAGGCTGGGAAGGTAGTCTAAGAGACTAGGAAGTTCAGTCTGAGAGGCTGGGAGGATAGACTAGTGGGACTAGGGGAGTTACTTGATTGCTTATTGGTGACTAACATGTTTATTTGATCATATGATTGATTATTTGTGCATGTGTGTGTTTATTAAAGGTCATCACGTAGGAACCGCGAATATTAACTCGGGCACACACTGTTATCCATATTGTCTATAATATTTAACTTCCCGAGCAGGCATCCTACGCATAACAAAACGCTAGCGCATGAGAATACATGGAACTCAATTTCTACGTCAACGGATGTCGGGGTACATCACCTTCTACGCGGCACACAACGCTAGTGCACAGGTATATGTGAAACTTAAGCTATACATCAATGGAGGTTGAAGTACGACACATACGATTATCGAGGCGAGGCCTTTGAGAAGGAACGATGACGCAATTTAACGACGACGCTAGATTCCTGTCAGCAGGAGAACTAACGATCAGGAAACGACAACTTGTCACGCGATCCTGCAACGGCACGAATCACGCCAGGGAGAAGACGAATGTCTCCGCATCCCCCCCCCCCCTACCTAATTAATGATGAATACGCTATGTTCGACATTCCATGGTAATGTCACCTAACAATTGGTCGTCACACGAAACCCCAGGTAAAGTCCTCAAATTTCTTTATTGAAATTTCGAATTTCACACTTACTGAGTAGATTTTCGTATCTCTACTCCTCTTAATGGTCATTGTATCACGATCATTTCCTTACAAGTTACATACATGGTTTTTTTCGTTGTAACCATGCCTAAAGTTTTCTTATCAATACATATATTTTCGGATTGCGCTAAAACCAAGTTCGATTATTTAAACTTCTGCATTACACATACTCAATTCAAGATACCATCTGATGTATTGAAGACATCATATTCAAATTCGTTTTAACAAGAGTTTCATTTGTTCCGAGTCGTAGTAGACTTGTTTGGTCTACGAATCCAATAAGTCATTTGTTGATTTCGACACCTTGTGGTGGTGTATTCATTAACTTGAAGCTTGCGCTAAACTCGTTTATGCGTCTCATGCATGGATTTAATCATTTCTTTATTAATTTGTTTTAAATCCGCTTTGAATTATCATATTAAAACAGTCTTAACACAATCGTGTGTTAAGACAATGGTACACCAATTCATTTCATATTCCGGTATACCTCATAACGGTTCTTTCAACATCGATCGAATGTTTTGCGACATTCATTGCTTCTTCACCTTCGATCGAAAACATTATTTCTTTGATGTTCAAATTTCAATTGAAAATTCTATGATGTCATTTGAAACAAACTTTCGGATTCACCTTATTACGCTTTCATTTGACTTCAAACACGGTGGATTTGTTTGATCACCACTATTATTAAATTATTTAAATCACTACGACCCTTGTGGTGTCAGTACAAACTTGTAGCTTGGGCTAATCATGATTGAGCATTTCATGCAATACACAGGTGATACTTGTTCGATCACTCCTACTATTGAATTGTTTCATTCGTTGCGACACCTTGTGGCGTCGGTATGACTTGCAGCTTGCGCTGATCACGATCGAGCGTTTCATGCAAACTATTACATTTGAGATTGTGGATTCTAAGTTCATCTAGTGGATGTTATTGCTTCTAGAACTCATTTACTCATTATAAACGTTATATGGAATTCGATTGGTCGAAGTTCTTGTTCATTGTTGGATCCTTGTTAACTTAGTCGCACTGGTGACTGTATCATTACGTCTCGTTTCCTTTGACATCAATTACTGAGACACATTTCTTTTAAACCATTGGGATTCCTATTGTGGAGGAATGTTATTAAATGCACATGATTCAAATAAATTTTGTTTCGATTACGCGGTCATTCACTTTGTTATTATTCGGACTTACCTGCGAACAACACAATTCTGAGGAGATAACATAGTCTAAATTTCGAGGACGAAATTTCTGTAACAGGGGGAGAATGTGACAACCGGTGATTTACGGCTCTTAATTACGTAATTAAAACGATAATAAATAGTGTTTACGACGCTAATTAACTTAATTAGGCCTTTGGAGTGGCTAGGAACGCCTATCCGACTTTACAGTGCGTGAACGGTGGTTTACAGAGAAACCTGCGAAACGTTAAACGACAACGGATTAAAACCAAACAGAATGCTGACAACGCCGACAAATATTAAATTTTTTCGATAAATTTTAGCTTCGTAATTAAATTTTAGTGACTACAGTCGAAACCGGATTAAAGACGACAACAATACTATTTTTTTTCGCGATTATTACCGTGATCGACGAACGGGCGTGCAAACAACGACTACCGACCGTGTTTTTTTGTATTTTAATCTTTGACGTTAAACGGAGTTCTGGGTTTGACAACGGGTCTCGTAGGATTTACGGGCCACTTACGCTTGTGATGGGCTTGTGGGCCCTGGGCCCAAGCCCAAAACCCGCAAGCCTAAACCTACACATATTATTTTAGATCTTTACTACAAGATTTTTCTTGTAAATCTTTCCAAAGATCTCTTCAAAATCTATATAAATCTCAACAAGATCTGGGAGATATCATCCAATCTTATAAAATCCTTCCAAAATATTTTGTGCAAGATCTCAAACAATCCTCTATATAACACCCCTCTTCTCTCTAAACTCCCAACAAATACACAGACATAAAGGTCTTCCTCTCTCTCTCTCTCTCGATTAATATACAAACACAGAAGAATTATTTTCCTCTATATCACCTTCACTCCCTCATTCTATTCATACACAGACAACACACACTCAAAGGCATTCAATTTCACAAGATATAAACCCAAATCAAACACCTCTCGATCTCTCCCTCTCACCTTCGATGAAAACAACCGGCCGGTACCGGTTAACTGGCAGCCGACGAGCACCCCCTCGACCCAGAAACGGACCGCCACCACCACCGGACGGTGGTGGTGCGGCGACGGCAACGAGAGATAGAGTCGGGAGAGAGAAAGCAGAGGAGAGAGAGAGATGAGCAAGAACGGGAGGCGGCGGAGGAGTGGCCGGCGACGGTTGAACCGCCGTGTGCAGTGGCAGTAGGTGCGACAGCGGTGGCGGCGGCCTAAGCCTGTTCTCCGACAAATTTCCGGTGAACTCGTTTATTTACTTATTTTTATTTTTTTCAAGTGAAGATGATGTTTAACTCAGACCTGAGATATGTTCGGTTCAGTAGATTCGTCATGATTCAGCCATGTTTAAGGTTCAGATTTTATTCGGGTTGGGTTTGGTGCAGATGGGTTCGAGTCGGGTTGATCAAACTTGGTCAAAGCCAGCAGGTTCGGTCAGATACAGAGTTGTACAGGTCAACGAGGCAGACTGGTGTGGTTCGGGTCAGATTGGTCAGATTTGTTGCAGTTCGACTCGGTTCACTCGCTCAAGACTTGGTTCGGTTCAGGTTTGGGTCAACATCGGGTCCGGTGCGGTCAGATTTGTTAGTGGCAGAAGCGGTTCGGGTTGACTCGGTCAACTCAGCGAGTCAAACCTGGTCAACTCAGTTGACCCGGTCAACTCAGTTAGCATTTCGACACGAGGAGATGGTAAATATTTAGGACGCGTTTATTATTTACGTTATTTAGTTATAACTCATAACGTGAACGAGCTCGACCGATACCATTAACGACTATTTACATCTTATTTTGGCGTATTTGATGAAAAGCTATCATATATTTTGCGTAAGTTGATTGAATATTATTGAATTTTGATGAAATAACGACAACCTGTGTTGTCGGGGGCCGTCCAAAAACAGAGGAAACTCTGCCCGTTTTTCGAGAAAATCCGTAAAATAAAGGGCGTTTATTTATAAAACAAAACATGTTTTATTGAGAAACGACGACTAGTGATATCAGGCGACTTTTATGAAAACTAGCAAAAGCATATAATTACTTTCGACAACACTTCGCAATTTTCGAAAACGACGATTCAGAAAGTAATTTACAAAAATAAATATAGTATTTATATTTATTTTAAACTTGGATATTTCGACAAATCTTTTATAAAAATAAATATAGTCGGTATATTTATTTCAGATAACAAACCATATGACTTCTTTTATAAAATAAATATAACTATTATATTTATTTTAAACGACTTCAACGCTAAAACTCCATCAAATAAATATAAGTTTTTATATTTATTTCAAGCGCCGAAACGGCATATACGTATATTTTTGGCAAATATACACAAGACGTGATATATATAATACAAGTTATTATATATTACTTTCATACGAAACGCGATATATGATACGAGTTTGTTATATGATATTTTCATAGAAATATTCTTTTATACACGTATGACTACTCGAGACGGCTAACACACATACAACGATATATTTATATATTTTTATATAAATATTTATTCATTTTAAGTCTCTCGGAAACTAAGTCTTTTTCAAGACTTATTAAACTGCTACTGACATTAAACGAGACTTAACACATATAACTTAATCTTTTCCATTAAGTTAACAACTTACCGTTGAATCGTTCGATTAACGATTCGGTAGAGCTCGGTGACACATAGACTAGTTACCGCTTTTATTTAGAAACTTATTAGATATTCCGTGTTAGGAATATTGTAGAATGCACGCTAGCGAGTCTCACTTTGGAAACGACATCACGGAGTCGTAATTAGCTAGCTTTGCACATGGAAATTCAGGTGAGTTCATAACCCCACTTTTTACGGTTTTACATTTTTGTAAATGTTTTCGGGGTGGAAAGACATGCACGCTTTGCAAAAACATTCAAAGTTTTGAACTAACGCAAAACTCGTATTTCTAAATCATATTACGAAGGGATTTCGAGGAACACAAATGATTTACGAAAGGTTTATACTAAACATACCGGTTTTCAAACAAACGTATCTTTCGGAATATGCATACCCACGAATTCTAGTTTTCTAAACTACGGGTAAATACAAGAAGCACACTTGGTGAGAACGAGTACCAAGTATGATGCAAATGCTTATTTTTGAAATGTGAATGATTTTCGGTCAGGGTGACCAGTTATTTGGTCGGGGATACCAGGGATTTTTATACATGGTATGATTAGCGTAAGGAGGGTTTACTACTTAGATCATGTGAGTGGGTAGGCGGGAACTGGAGGCCATTAATCCTCATTGTAGGACCGAGGGACAGGAGCGGTAGATCTATCTGGGTGTAGCGAGCCCAGCCCCCAGGCCAAACAGAACGGACCTCGGGGTGACTTTGTGCCCGACGCATAAATTCGCTAGGTTTGAGTCTTCCTACTTGCACTTCACACATATCAATGGCCTTGCAAACCATTGGTGATCTCTTTATTTCCTTATTTGCTACATACCAGGGACTTATATACTTACGAAACTACTTGTTGATACAAATTAAATACCATGTTTTATACAAAAATCAAAGCACAGGATTATGCGGGTATGGAGTCAAAGTCAGGGTGGGCATTGATGGTTATACGAACATTACAAATACATGTTTTTTATGAACATACTGTGTTACAAACACAACGTTTCCATATAACTTGGCAAGAAAATGACTTTTGATTCATTTTCTCAATACTATTTCAAAAACAGGTTATTCCAAAGATTTATTTCAAACCTTTCACAACTCAAAAGATTTATTTCAAATCTTTCATAATTCAAAAGATTTATTTCAAATCTTTTACAAACAACTATGGACTCGCTCAACTTTATGTTGACTTTTTCGCATGTTTCTTTCTCAGGTTGCATTTTAAGACAAGGCACGGTTGGAATAGGAGAACCATTGGAGTTTCGAGTACTTTGCGGCGTTCATTTTCTAGAAAGACTTAGCTTATTTGCTTCCGCTGTGCAATGAAGATACCAGTCCAGTCACGCCAGCTCTGATAATTTCGGGGTGCGACACAAGGAGTTAGATGAGTTTTGTGTGTCAAAAGGGATTGTAAGGCAGTACAACATCCCAAGAACACCAGAACAAAATGGGGTGGTTGAAAGAAAAAAACAGAACATTAATTGAAGCTGCCAGAACCATGCTTGCAGATTCAGGTTTACCCTTGACTTTTTGGGCTGAAGTTGTAAATACTGCTTGCTATGTGCAGAATAGAGTTTTAATCAACCCCAGGCATCAAAAGACTGCCTATGAAACTCTGTTAAAAATAAAACCACTGATCTCATAGTTCAAAATCTTTGGCTGCCCATGTTTTATAACCTAAAAGATTCAATTTCAAAATTTGCAGCCAAAGTAGATTGTGGTTATCACATTGGATACTCAACCACTGCCAATGCCTACAAAGTGTTTAACACAAGGACTAGGTGTGTGGAAGAGACTTTGAATGTAAAGTTCAATGAACTTTTATCAATGAAAATCCCAGCAAACCATGCTGAATTGTTTGATCTTGATAAATTTACCTTTGAAGATGTGTTTATCAAGACTAACCATGCAGGTACACCACAATCTCCATCACAAGACAATGGATATGAAGTTGTAATTCCACAACACAAATTCACATCCACCACCAGAGCAGCAGATGTTCAAAACAACTGTCAAAGCTCAGCCACTGCTATATCAACAGTTGTTGATCAAAGTAGCCCTTCAACATCTGCCACTGATGGAGAGTGTGAAACATGGGTGTTTAAGTGTTTATCTTACATGTTTTGTTCGGTTTTATATGATTATATGCTTGGAATTGTTTTATTACGAGTGTTTGTATGTTTGCAGGTAAGAACGCGTAATTTGGTGAAGTTACGAAGTTTAGAGAGAAAGCGGAACATGTAAGATTGATGAGTGCAGCCAGTGGAAGTGTTCGGATGCGTTTCGGGTCGAGTTGATGGTTTGAATATGGAAGTAATATAAAATGATGAAGTAAAAAGGCCATTCGGTCATTAATCTGAAGTTGAGTTGAGTGAAAATATAAAAGGAATGTGAAGTAAAGAAGTCCAGGGGTTGTATTGTTATTAGTTTTATTTTTGAAAGGTGAACTTCTTAATGGTGACCATTGTCACATCCGCAAATCGCAGACCCTCGCCAAGAACGTGGGCCCAGATAGCAAGGCCAGCGCTGGGTTAACCAGTCTTGGGTTGAAGGCTTTCCCCCGGAAACCGTACTGCCTCTACACGAGTTGCCTCGCTAGAGTAACAGCCGGATGAAAACCGGAGTGACGCTCAGGATCAAACCCTCCTCGGTAGGTTTTTCACCATCATTGCGCACGGGTGTCCTACCCCCTTTCGCCACAAGCGGGAGTCGAACTGGTGACCTCTAGGAGGACAAACCGGCCCCCAACCACTGGGCTATGAAGGAAGGACGTTGTATTGTTATTAGTTGAAAGTTAATATAAATATATGTTGAGTAAAAGGAGTGGATTTCACGCCGTTACTTACGGCTGGAAATCCGTAATCTACGGTTCTTCAGGGCTTCACAAAAGAAACAGGAACAATGACTTGTGGTTTACGGAGTGGAGTCATGGCTTACGGTTCATATCTCAAACTTTCAAGGTCCAAAGTGTAACATGAAGTGTGAACACAATTAATGCAAACATCTACAAAATGAGAAGTAGCAATCACGTGGAGCTGTCATATTCACAAGGAAATAATTATTTTAATAATCAAAAAAATAAATTCAATGCCTTTATCATTATTTTGTGGAAGTAGTCAACGCAGAAAGAAAGAAAAAAAAAAGAGAAAGAGTCAAGAGGAATCATTAGTTTTTGGTGGGCTTTCAAACCCTCACAAAACATCAACATTCCCATCGAGATTGGCAGCCATAGATTTATTTATTTTTCAGCTCTTAAATCAAAACTTGGGCTGGATCATTATCTCGACAATTGGCAGCCACACACAACTTTGGGCTCTAAAAAATCACACTTCTGATCCACGAAAATTGGGCCTCATCTTACGAACTTTTGGCAGCCATAGACTAAGGGAAAAAAGAAAAAAATCATCGTGGACGATCAGAAAATCATCAATACTCCATCATCAATAATCATCGTGAATCAGCCGCGCAACACCCATGAGTTAATCATTCTTTCAAGTTATGGTAGATTGTTCGAGCGTCATGAGCGGCTAGTGTCCTGTGACCATCTCCGGGTCTAGGGTTTGTGTTAGAACATTGGGTTTGCTTTTGTTTACAACTTTTTGGATTGAGATTTGATTAATCATTCGGTTAGTCGTTCTTATTGTTTTTGTTTCGGTTAAACAATATTTGATTATCATATTCATTCTTGTTCATCAATTATTTGGTTTGTTTCATCAACGACCGGGATTAAATTCTAGGTTGTCATTGTTTAAACCTTTAATCATTGAATCGGTTTATGTTTATGAAATCTGACATTGGTAATTAATTGGATTACTATTCATTTGCATCAATCTTTTGGTTTCGATCGTGGATCATTGTAATCAAATATATTATCCATTAATTATTTATCAAAACAAGTTTTCAAATCATGTCTATGTGATTTCCAACTGGTCGTAATTAAGTAACCTGATTTTCTGCATAACCTGAAAACCCGGAGATTGGTCATTTCTCTCATTATTGTTTACAAACACAATTTCACATTCGTTTTCATAATTACTCTCACAAACTGCAAAAAGCAATTAGTTTAGACATAGATGATAATTAAAACAACGAGATTTCATACTTTCCACTGATTCCCCATGATTCGACACCCTACTTGCCATTTACTAGTAAAAGGTGAATAAGATATTTTCATTATATTTTTTACCGATCTTACGACATCGATCAGCCACTACATCTTCAACTAGTATTGATAAAAATCTGCCAACAGTGGATAAAAATCAACATTGTGCCACACCCATTCCTCCTATCCCTCCACCTCCATTTCAAATAGATGTTGGATCATCAAGGTCTCCAACAGATGTTAGCTCAGATGATTCCCATCTGCAGCCTTCCCCCTTTAATGCCATTGTTCCATACAAGGGAGATCTAATCTTTCTGAAGTCTCATCCACTAGATCAAATTATTGGCAACATCAATGAAGGGGTTCTCATTAGAAGGCAATCCCAAAACATTTGTCTTTTTCCTGGCTTTCTATCACTCCATTAACCAGTCAAGTACCCAGAGGCACTGAAAGACAACAGTTGGGTAGAAGCTATGCAGGAAGAGCTCCAATAGTTTAAAAGACAACAAGTATGGAAACTTGTACCACTACTAGAGGGTGTGAGTCCTATTGGCACAATGTGGGTCTTGAAAAATAAAACTGATGAAATGGGCATTGTTGTTAAGAATAAAGCTAAGCTTGTGGTTCAAGGTTTAAGACAGTAAGAGGGCATTGACTATGATGAAACTTTTACCCCTGTAGCAAGATTGGAAGCTATCAGACTGTTATTGCGGAGTTGCAATACTCCGGCGGATGGGAGGTCCGTGCAACTACCCCCCCCCCCCCCCAAATGTGCATTCCTCTATGGTAAGATTCAAGAAGAGGTATATGTTTGTCAACCTCCTGGTTTTGAGGATCCATTTAATCCAAATCATGTCTACAAGCTAAACAAAGCTTTGTATGGCCTGAAACAAGCACCAAGAGCCTGGTATGAAAGTCTTTCTACTTTTCTACTCTCTATTGGTTTCACAAGAGGTAAAATTGATAAAACATTGTTTTTAAAATGAAGAGGAAAAGATTTGATGATTGTCCAGATTTATGTGGATGACATCATTTTTGGAAGCACATGTAATAAAATGTGTGAAGAGTTTAGAAAGCTCATGACAGCTGAGTTTGAGATGAGTGCAATAGGTGAACTACAATTCTTTCTTGGTCTCCAAGTTAAGCAGATGCAAAATGACACTTTCATTCATCAAAGCAAATATCCTAAAGAACTTTTAACCAAATTTGAGATCAATGACTGCAAGCCATGTAGTACACCCATGGCAACTAACAAGATAATCATGTCTGATGAGAAGGATGATTTGGTTGATCAAACCTTATATAGAAGCATGATTGCATCTTTATTGTACCTAACTGCATCTAGGCCAGACATCATGTTTGCAACATGTGTTTGTGCAAGATCCCAATCAGCCCCTAGGAAGTCTAACCTCATTGCTGTGAAAGGGATATTCAGATACATAAAAAGTGCTCCCACACTTGGTATCTGGTACCCTGCTAATGGGAATGTTAAGCTTTCAGGTTTTCCAGACAGTGACTTTGCTGGATGCAACACAACAAGGAAGTCTACATCAGGGGGCTGCCAATTTCTAGGTGATTGCTTAGTATCTTGGCAAAGAAAAAAGCAAGCAGTTGTTTCAACATCCACTGTTGAGGCAACATACATTGCTGCTGCAAGCTGTACAACCCAACTGCTGTGGCTTCAAAATCAATTGCTGGATTTTGGTATAACTGCTTAAAGACACCCCTCATGTTAGATAGTCAAGCAGTTGAAAATATTATCAAAAACCCAGTTTCACATTCAACCACCAAGAACGTTGACATCAGACATCACTTTGTGAGGGATTGCTATGAAAAAGGTTTGATTTCTCTGCATTATGTTCCAACTAAGGATCAGCTGGCAGATGTGCTAACAAAAGTATTAGACACATCCACCTTTGAAAGCTTGATCTCTAGGATTGGCATGCTTAACATGGAATAACAAGCAAAATCTTGTTTTTCTATGAATAAAAATCATTAAAATGTTTTCAGAAAATCAAAATCCATCTTTAAAAATTGTTAAAAATGAAAATTTTCATTAATCCTTAAAAGTCTGTCATAACCACTGTTTGGTTCAAACATCTGATTGTTGAAACTTATCCACTACTGAAAGACAACCTCTGTTTCTTCATTCCTCTTGTTGTCCACTGTTGACCAAACATCAGTGCTTCAATCACTGATGTATATCCACTGTTAGTTAAAATCAGCCACTGCTCTCATTTTTCACTTCTATCAACCACTGATATTATCCATCAGTGGCTTCCAAACAACTGTCTTCCACTTTCCATCAGAGATTGTCACGTGGACAGTTCTTAGTAGTCCGATCTTTGTAACCGCTGCCATGTCAGCATTCACTTTATCACTCTCATAAAACCCTGATAAAACCCCCAAACAGAGTTTTCACTATCGTATCGAATTCGAAATTCCTTCAAAGCGGTTTCCATCTCTCATTAATCTTCTCTTTCATTCGCGATTACTAAAAATCACCATGGCTCTCATCCTCAAACACCCACACAGTTATCTTTGTATGTCACACCCTGACTTTTGCGGAAGCATGATTATGGTGTGACTTCCTTAATATCATTGCATTCAATCATAACCACAACTATATGATAAAACCATAGATTCGTAATCCATTAAATAAGTTTAAAACATAACAACATTGTTTTAAAACGTAGACTTCAAATTCAAATTTTACAAACTGTACAAATTGTTTATGAGTTCATCAAGGACTCGTCAAAAGATATTGAATAACACCAAGGTTTGGAAGACGTGACTCGTCCAGGAATAAGACACACTGACCAAACTCAAAGACCATGGATGACATCTTTATTTCAAACGCAACATAAAAACTTCCAAAGCCCGCCAGATCCACTTACAAATTCCTTGAAATACATGTAGTTTGAAAACATCAACAAAAGTTAAGCGAGTTCATGTGTTCGTTTGTGTGTATGTATAAACCTTTGAAATCGTTGTAAGTATGTATGTAAGTTTATAAGTCCCGGTATGAAAGCAACAAGGAAAACCAGATCACCAATGGTTTACAAGGCCATTGATTTGTGTAAAGTGATGCAGGAAAACTCAAACCTAGCAGATTTTGTCAGTAAGACATAGTCACCACATGGTCCACTCAACGGACTCAGGGGTGGGGCTCGCAACACCCAAATAGATCTATAACTCATGTCCCTCGGTCCTACGACGAGGATTAATGGCCTTAAGTGTTGTACCCACCACTCACATGATCTAGCAGTACCTTTCCTTAGCTAACCATACCAAATGTAATCGTATGTAAACAACTTGTAACATGTATTTCACCCCCGAAGTTGTAAAACTGAAAACAGTTAAAAGAAAAGGGGGACATGAACTCACAGTATTGCATCTTCGGTACTCGTAACTCAAATCTCCTCAGCAAACACGACTACCTACAATGTTCTAACGTCTATTAGACGAACGAGTCGTGCCTTGTCTTAGTATTTACGTTTTTGAGTTACGTTCACTTCATGTCTTCAATATTATTCCAAGTTATAATTACTTGTTAAAATAATGATTATTTTAACTTTAAATTACATTTGATTTTGGAATAATTGTTTAAACAGTATTTTCGTAATAATACTTCTCAAGTATTTCCTTCCCAAGGATGGGGGTATCTTATACATGTATATCCGTATTCTTGTATTGATATATCTTGCCATGTGTTGGCGTCGTATTCCGGTGTGTACGTATTTTCTTAATAAATATCCAATATATTTCCAAAACAATATATTTTCAAGTCTCACTTAGAAAATATATATAAACTTATTTTGTCCAAAACTAATGTATTTCAAGAAAATATATATTTTTCTCAAAAATCATATATCTTCTAAATATTTCAAGAAAATAGGTTTTTACTTCCCAGAAATAATATATTTTCTCCTTGTTGAAAATATGATATAACCTTGTAATAATAACAAAAATCATATTCTCATTTCTTTCGTATCCAAAATAATATTTACCAAAAATATATTTACAAATGTAGTTTCCGGAATATTTGTAAGTTACATTCTTGTTCGGTTTTCCAATATTGTGTGTATAACTTGTATATTTATTCCTTGTGATTTTTTGTAATATTCTGGATTGTAATTTCTGGGTATTTTGTCAAGTTATATTATTTTAACCCTAAAATAATATAACTACTACACAAAGTATACAAATAATCTCACACAATGTGTCTTTAATGTAAATATATATTCTAAGTACATATTTATCCATTTTTATTTATAAAAACCAACCTCCAATACTTGTATTTTTGTAACAAAATCTATGGCAAAGTTTATATTGAAAACCATAGTTAAAACACACTAGTAAATATTTGTTATAAAATATTTTTCTAAGTGTTTATATTTTTAGAAAATTTTGCTATAGTTTCCCCTAAAAATGGAGGTGTCCATGCTATCAAAGCATATCATTTTCTTTTTAAAATCATCACAAACAATCAACAATCAACCCTAAACAACTTACACTTACCAAGTGCAAAAACAATGCTATCTACATAATAATCATGAACTTGATCTTTCATAAAAACTTGTAGTAACTTGGTAGTGTGTTAAGTAGATTTAGTTACCCTCTAAAATGTGTTTACTTCTTCAAAAATCTCATTCTTGAAAGATTTAGGTGATTACAACTTACTAGATGATTTTTCCAAAAATCATTCTCTTGATTTTTTCTTGTAAACAATGTATTCTTATACTTGTTTCACCACTAGAAACATGGTTAGTTTCTTTAAAAACAATGTTTATGTAAATCTTGTGATTTAACTTAGTTTCTTGAGAAAACTTAGTTTTGAAATCATTCAAGTTTATGTCTAGTAATCATGTTACATAAAATCACGTTTATTTTTCAAGTTCATGAAAACATATAGTATGATAATCTTGGTCTTTCACAAGATCATCACTTTATCTTACTAGATCATGTGTTTAATCACAATCTAGTAGGTTTCATATAATGTCTAACATCACTAACACAAATAATCAATCATTAAGAAGCAAATCAACACAAATCACATGTATTCATATGGTGTTAAGCTTATGTTACAGATTCACGATCATGTTCTTTAGTGTTCATCAAGATTAACAATGTTCATCATCTTTTATCCATCAAAATATGAAGTAACAAGAGATCATAAGGGCCCTACTACTAGCTCTATGGCTAGGGATGAACACTTGATGAAGAAGATGATAAATGGGTTGGATAATAGCAAATGGGAGAGGTCCTTCAAGATCCACAAGTTCCACACCTCCTTAAACACCTTCTTGCATCATGAAATGAACTTGGAATGTATGGAAGTGAGTTGAATGATGATGATGTTGTTGTTGTTGTTCTCGGCCGAAGAGTGGAAAGGGAGGAGAGAGTGGTGTGAGTGAAAGATGAATGATCTTCTAATCCTCTTATAACCATGTTAATCTATTAACCCTTGTGCAATGTGTTCCCCCATGTACATATCATGATCATCTAAGATCTCAAAGTGAATCCAAGGAAGATTAAGTAGGATCAAGGGAAATCTTGGGGTGGGGGCCACATGGTGACCGTCCATATGAGGGGGGGGGGGTATTAGTTGTGGTTTAGTGGTAAGTAAAATAATCTAGTTAGGTTTCAAGTGTAGTGATTAGTGTTTATGCATATGATGTGTTATATAGTGCGTTAGGGTGTTCGGGGATCATAACTAGCTCAGAAACACTAAAACAGTGTTTCTAGTATAATTTTGGTGTTTCGGGTAGTGTCCGGTTATTCGGTTAGATACCGGTTCGTTAAAGTGTCAAACTATTCCGTTTAGTGTTCTTCATGTACCCTTGTAACACCCTAAAAATGGGTTTGGTAATCAAACCACATTGACAGAGACGGCAGATAAAATACCGTTAGCAGAAAAGATTAACCCGAAAATTATTAGGATTCAAATAAATAAGCCTAATAATAAATAAAAAGAGAGCAAACGACTTGAGAAGACAAAAGTTCATAAGGAGCCCGAGTTAACGGGACTTAAAATAAAACGGGTTTTTAACTCCCGGAATCCAATAAGTTAACTAGGAATAATAATAACCTAGTTAGATAAAAGTCTTGTAGTAACTCATAAGTGGGTTAAAACACTAAAAATAAGAACTAAACAATAGTTGAGGGACTAAAAGTGTTTAGTTCGAAACTAACAATAATAAAACATAAATTAAAACTCAAAACACACACTTGTGTGTGTTTGAGTTCGATCAGAAGCACAGGGCGACCAGGAGAAACCCCCACAACCCTAGTTCTTGTCTAATCTCTCAAATTGAAGGTCCAAATCAATTCTAAATCAAAATCTGAGCACGAATTAGTGATCTCCACTAAAAAAGGAATCACAAGGTATGTAAATTTCATGAGAAATCTCTAGTTGAATTTCTGAGTAAACTTAGAGAATTCGAAACTATGGTTGCATGTTTGTTATATAGGTGATATAGGAACAATATAGTGTCTAGGAACAAACCCTAGACAAGTATATGATGAAATTAGGTCTAATTCTTGTGAATTCATGATCACCATTGAAGGTGATAAGTAGGTTTTGACTAAATTCGTGTATGTGATGTTTTTAGGGTTTTTGATTGCTAAAAAGAGTGTTATAATGTCATAAACATGTTTTAATTGAAAACTGAATTCAAACAGCTTCTGATCAGAATTTACATCCGACTTGTATTGGCTGTAACATGGACAAAACTTGACAAAAATAGGTGTTTCTTGAGTCTAAAATGTAATTCCAGGAAATATCTTTAAAACCCCACTGGAATTGCATTTTTCCGATGAAAATTGAATGTTTTATGAATTTTTCGGTATCGAAGGTTCAGGCTGTGTTTTCTGGCAGAATTTGCAGCCCATTACGAATGTCATAACTCAATTTAAGAATTAAATTATGATCTCAAATTTTTACTGTAGGTAGCTTCAGGTAATTACAAAAATCTCCAACTGGAATTTCGTCAATCGGATAAACGAAGAATTTTAAATGAATTTTTCCGTAAGCTGCAGTCAGAAGTGACGAATCTGATTTCAGCTGTGACAAGTGGCACAAACCGGTAATTTCCGTACACTTTAATTATTGCTTAATGACAGCAATTATGTGCTTAATTGTCAGCAATGTTTGATTACATGCTAAACAAGTGAATTCATGCACGTTGTATACTACAAAATATTGCTTTATGCGTAAACGAGAGCGTTGCGTCAAAAATACTAGTAAACTCAGCGGTAAGACACACTGTGTCAACAGAACTGCAGAAAGCAGTCAGACAATAAAATTGGAGCCGAGGTGTAGGTCCAACAACAAGAATACATTAAAACTCAAAAGTACATACAAGGGTTTAATATATATACTCTCCGGAAGCAAAAATAAGCACTAAAAGCACCCGAAACGCACTTTAAGTGCAGAATTTTATATAATTCAGCAATAATTCAGCTTTTAGCACACGAATATTATGCATAAAATATAATTTTTTCAGTCAGAATACCTCCCCAAATGTTGGGAATTGAAAGGGTACTAGAAAGATACTTATTAGACACTAAAAAGTGTAATTTAGCACTTTAACGGACCGGTGTATAACCGAACAACCGGATAATACCCGGAACATCAAAATATTACTAGAAGCATTGATGTAGTGTTTCTGAACTAGTTATGGTCCCCGAACACCATAACACCCCTTATAACACTATAACACATTAAATCCTTGAACTAAATACTTGAAACTAAACTTGATTTGGTAATTAGTAATTCAAAATTTCACTTTACCCCCCCCCCCCCCCTAATAGAGTGGACGGTCATAAGGGAGGTGACCCCACCAAATTCTTGTTAAAAATCTACATGATTTTCTTTGGATACTTCTTGAAATTGAAGAGATCATGCATGTACTAAGGTGGACACAAGGCCCATTGTGCAATACTTGAAGATTGGTTATAAGTAACCACCTCTCACCATCATCTTCAACAAACCACTTCACTCCTCCCTTGGCTCCCCCATTCTCGGCTCACACCCACTCCCATATTCCATCCATTTTCATTCAACTTTCAAGCATTCCAAGTTCACTAAAAGGTGCAAGAAGGTGTCTAACGGAGTTTAGAGCTTGCGGAACTTGAAGGACCTTCATCGATTGCTTTTATCCACCGCTTTTACGCCTTGTTTCTTCCCTAGCCTTGTGCTAGTAGTAAGTGCTCTAAAACACCATCTTGTTCTTATTTAGAGTGGTTAATAAGTGATTTAATGGTTAAAAATTATGAACACTAAAGAACATAACATAAAGTCTTGAACATAAGTGATTAATGGTGGATAAAGAGTAGATATGTGTGTAAATCATGTGAATCTTGTCTAGTTGTGATTATTTGATGTTGTTTGTTAGTAAAAGTGGGATGGACCATCATCTAGACATACTAGATCATGTTCAAGAACATGAACTAGTAGTATGTTAGTGCTAGAGATGTGAAGGATGATGAACCCTTCCACTCATGAAACATGAACTTGAGTAAGAGAAATTTTTCTTGTAAAATAAGACTCTAAACATGTAGATCTAAAGATCTACAAGTGGTTTTTCGGAAGAACCAAGTGAAAGATGCAAGTCATGTTAAAATCCGGATATTTTATGAACTAAAAGCATTTTTGTGAATAAACAAGTGTGTAAACACTTGTGTCACAAGAAAAATTTAACAAGAAATATGTTTGGTAAATCATGACTAGAAGTTGTGAAACTTCAAGATCTTTAAAAATAAAGTTTTTCAGAAACTAAACTTATTTTTAAAGATAACATGAGCCACTAAATATGTTAGTAACTTACTACATATTTTTACAAACTTTCAAGTTCATAAGTTGTGGTACATGCTTGTTTTGACAAGTTTGATAAATAAAGATTGTGTTGTTGAGATTGTTGTTGATTTAAAAGAAAATAAGCACATATTTTGAAAACATGGGAAACCTCCATTTTTAGGGGAAACTCTGTCAAAATTTTTATAAATTTTGACACTTAGAAAGATATAAGTTTTTGAGAAACTTATTCCCTAAAAATGTATCTAAAAATATTACCAAGGTTTCCCTAATTTTTGGTGATAAGAAATAAGGATTTCTTCAAAAATAAAAATGGATATTAAGTATATATATTTTTGAGAGAAAAATATATATTATTTGATCACCAATTTTTGTGCTAAGTGTATATAGTATGTGTTATACGTGCTAGTGTATTAAGACTTAAAAATACACTAAATACTCATGAGGAGTATAAACATAAAAATACACATACAACATACAAGATACATAATTCGGGTGCAAAGTGCAAAACACGAGATACTTATATTAATTTTTGAAAAAATAATATAAGTAAGGTACCTGGTTAAAAATATAAAATATTTTTAACACAAGAATATATACACAAAAGAGAGTGACTGTACTTGTGTGACACAAGTCTAGTGACTAACGTTAAGAAAACACGTATAGGTTACGACGTTAATTAAGCAAATCCGGTGAAGTTTACGATGCAAGGAACGCAAAGTTGTGAGTTCATGCTCCCCCTTTTCTTTAACTGTTTTCAGTTTTTATAACTTCGGGGGTGAAATACATGTACAAATATTACTACGTTTATTAATGGTATGATAATAAGAAGCACACTTGGTGAGGACGAGTACCAAGTGTGACGAGATATAAGAATACAAGAAGCACACTTGGTGAGGACGAGTACCAAGTGTGATGAGATATAAGAATACGAGAAGCGCACTTGGTGAGGACGAGTACCAAGTATGATGCGCTATGAGAAATGATACGAGAAATCGTGTCACGAATAGGGTACATAAGCACCATTAATCAACAATATACCTAGACCACAGAACAAAAGGTTATATCTAACGGGTGCCGGGCAGCCACACTCTCGGTGAGGGCGAGTATCGAGTGGTGCTTTTGTGTCTCAGAATATGCAAACTAAATGCCTAAGGTTTGGTGACTTCCTATGTCGTGTCACATGTTAATGGCTTTGCAACCCATTAACAAATCCTGATACTTACAGGAGTACTTTATTTATATAAAATTCATACCATACTAAAACTTGATTAATACTTGAACTACGTGGGGTACTCAAGAAAACGGGAATTATACTTGAGTACGTGGGGTACCCAAGAAAACGGGAATTATACTTGAAGTACGTGGGGTACTCAAGAAAAACTTGAATTATACATGAGTACGTGGTGTACACATGAATACTTGATTTATATATGAAAACTTGATTTATACATGACACAAACTATGTTTTCATACAAAGTATACAAACGTGAAATACAAAAACTGCATGAATTCACACCAACATTATGTTGACGTTTTTCCAAAACTCACATGTATTTCAGGTAACTAGGATGGATGTGCGCGTGGTCTTACTCATGCTCATGGATGTCGCTTTGTTTATTGTTAAATAAAGTTGTAACTTTTAAAACAAAATGCTATCTCGTGTTGTAAACACTTGACTTATGTTTTCAATAATGTAACGTTTGAAGTTACTTTTGAGCATGTAGTATGTTTACTCTTCGTATGCAATGAGAACCTTTCATGATCACACCTCGTGCTTCCGCCGCAGAAAGGGGTGTGACAGATTGGTATCAGAGCTGCGATTGTAGTGAACCAGGATTCCTTCTCGAGTCTAGTCTACAATCTCTAGGATCCTTTCACGAAAACAATTTTTTTCAAAGAGTTTTCATTGCATAAAACGTCCCACGACATCCACTACCTGAAACTGTTCACAAGAGCCTAGAAAAGACACTACGAGACTTAGAGTGCACTTGAGTAGCACTTGTCGTTGACTTGAAACTACTTGCAATTATGTGTGATAATTAGCATGTACTAGAAGTAGAATGTCACAAGTATACGTGACTTTATCTGAAAGCGATGGCCCATCTGAAGGAAGAAATACGAGGATGAAACGAACTGTGCGGACTGTGTAAGGAGTTACGTAATTATGGATGCATACATAATTGTGGAATTCAGTGCACAGAAACCACAGCAAGTCTTGTCACGTATAGATTCCCTCAGTACAAGCCTATTAAGTACTCTGCTAGAGTACTAATTGTTTGATGTCACTTATGTGGTATATATACCTATGAATATATATGCTACTACTGTCTAGTATGACGATATCAAACAAATGTCTAACCCTGTTGTGTTATGTTCTGTCAGAACATGGCACCCAGGAAAACTGTGAATGCTCGCAATGATGATCAACCTCCTCCTCCCCCACTGCCAAGTACTGCTGAAGAGCTGAACGCTCTACTGGAAGAAAGGATCTCTGCTGCTATCGCCCAGTACGAGGCAAACCGTACTCAAGACAGTGGAGGGCCGAGCAATGCTAGACGTAACAGACATGGAGATTCGTCTGGAGGAAACGCAGCTCAAGGTAACCTTAAGACAATGTACTAAGCATGGAGAAATTTATGAACGGTCCTTGTTTCATTATTTCTTCGATTGCTCACATGTGAATTGGTTGAATCAATTCCAGGCTGCACTTTCAAGCAGTTCCTCGACTGCAAACCGATGAACTATGACGGTACAGGAGGTGCAGTAGCCTTTGTACGCTGGACGGAGAAGACTGAAGCTACTATCCGCATGAGCAAGTGTACATCGGATCAGCAAGTCACTTTTGCTACCGGATTGTTTGTTGATGAAGCTCTGACTTGGTGGAACCTGCAAGCCCATACTTTGGGTGATGATGCCGCTTATGGCTTAACTTGGGAGGAACTAAAGGAAAGTGTTAGTGCACGGAATGTCTGTTGACTACGTTTGCATTGGGTCTTAGGTCAAGATAAGACAAAATAGGAGCTTACAAGTCAAAATTAGTTTTAATATTGTAATTTCGCTCATGTGTAGATGAGTAATAGGTGATTTCGTTTATTAGGCAAGTTAGGGATTTCGCTCTTTAGTCACTAGGTGATTTCGTTGATATGATCATATGGGAATTCGCTCATAGGACATGCCATATGAGCGAAATCAGACATCCTATATATACCACACACATGTGATCTCATATGTACGTTAGAGCGAACCTAGGTCATGCTTGTGGTGTCGAAACTCTGTCAATTTGTAATCAGAAAACATCAATAAAGAAAGATTTGAAAGAGAAAAGCTGTTGTAACTTCGTGTACACTGATTCCGCCTTTATACGTGAAGGTGAACATCCTTAACTGACTTTTCAGGGTCGCAGAACGGTCCAACAAGTGGTATCAGAGCTCAGGACGAGGAGTTCATACTACTACAGCTTGATTCTACACGATTCTCTTACTTTTACTCACTTTCTTTTATATTTTTTCGATTTGAACTAGTTCCTACGGATGAAATGGTCTAATTTTTTAGTATAGCGTGTAAAACTTACAATTAACAAACCCTAGAAAGTTTCAGGTTAAAACATGGCTTAAAATTGGTAAAAATCAACTAAAAAGGTGATTTCGCTTTTACGGTAATCGAAAGATTTCGCTTTTATGTCAACATTGTTATTTCGCTTATTCGGACATCTTGCTATTTCGCTGATAAGGACATATCTGATTTCGCTCAAAGGAACATAAATGATTTTGCTTTTGTTCCTTGTGTCAGTATATAAGAGGTGATAAGAACCATGTGTGATTGTATGTGATTTTATGAGATAACATTAAAAGTCGGTTCAGAAGTTTATCATCGGAACATGTTTGCATATGATGTTAAAGTTGTTGGCATAGTGTAAATGAAGGCCCAATGAGATTTTGTTTAGTGTAAGTGATTGTCGGCCCATGTGATTCAAATTTAAGTTCCAATAAAAGGATTAAATGATATCAGATTTGTCAGCATGTTATAATCATTAGCTTTAATGTTTGCTCGTGAAAGATGATGTCAGTTTGCATGTGAAACTTTCATATAATTGTCGGCTTATAATTCATTGTCATCGGCCCATGTGACTCTCTTACATAGTGACATAAGCCCATGTGATGTTCATGTAGTGTAACGGCCCAATGAGAATTTAGAAAACATTGAGATTGTCGGATAGCTTTAATTGTTTGATATTAAGATTGCATGTGAACTGAAAATTGAGCATATTGAAATTTGTGAAGTCATCGAATATTAAATTTGTATGTTGGCCATTTGAATTAATAGTGCATATGAGTTTGTCAGATTGCATGTGATTTTTTTCAAAGTTCATTGTTGTATAGCATATCATTCTAACCGATAGACCAGCATATTGATTTGTCGTATAGCGTGCATCAATTGAACAGACTATCTGATCGTACAACACATTTGTCGTTTAGTGCCATACCGGATACCCGTCCGATTCATTTGTTTGATATTGATTAAACTGATTGTGTTTGTTAGTTTGCTTTCAGGCTATTGAAGATGTCAAGCAACGGTGAAGAATTCTACAACGCATTCACTTCCGAATCAACAGATAGAAGATCCGAGATGAGAGAATATTCGAGAGAGATTTCGGAGAACTTGAAGTTTGAGAACATGTACGGAAGCCAACAGAAACCACCAAAGCTAATGAAAGTTGAAGATTATCACTGGTGGAAAAACAGATTTGAGGGTTGGGTAAAAGCTTTCGCTCCTGAAAGCTGGTTAAAAATGACAGATGGATACACTGAACCAGTAAAAGAGGGAGGAGAGTTAATAGATCCAAAAAATTTCTCAGACATAGATATAAAAAATGTTGTGGCTGAATATAAAATGATTACATTCATCAAACAGTCAGTGAGAGAAGATACTATCTCGTTACTTGAGCAAGAGAAAACTTCAAAGAGTTTATGGGAAGCGTTAGAGAGAAAATGTGTAGGAAGTAATGAAATTGTTAAAAACAAAAAGAAATTGTTGCGTAAAGAGTTTGATTTATTCAACTGTATGAAAAATGAGTTTGTTTGTAAAATGATTGAGAGATTCAGATATCTAAATATGGAGCTGGCCAGACATGAAATCACATATTCTGAAGAGGAGCTGGTGGATAAATTGTTAGATTCATTGCCAAATGATCAAGAGTGGCAATACTTCGCTCTAATGTTGAAAAACACAATCAAGCCTGAAGATTTGAAAGTGGATTTGCTGATTGAAAGGCTTGAAAGCCATGAGCTGGATATAAAGAGATCTAAAGTCAACAATCCGGCTTATCAGCAGAATGTAGAGCTTTACTACAGAGGAAATGTACCGCAGGCTGGGTCTCCAAGAACAGCGTTTTCTGCAGAAAGCTCAAATTCAGTGAACAATGAAAGTCTTCACAGTGGTTTTCAGAGTGGATCTTCTTCAAACACTTCAAGTCAATCTGCTTCTAAGAATTTGTTTCAGTGTAATATCGCAGTGGATCTGAAGAATGGGCAGAATTTCAGCGAAGAATCGGCAAAACAACAGATGGTTTTCTTGGCATCTGTACTTGAATCGTATGAAAGCCTCGTTGCAAGGAAGATTGGCAACACCAACTTGACAAAAGAAGATTATGATCAATTAGACCCCGAGGAGATGGAACTAATGGATATAAGATGGTGCATGGCCAGTGCGGTTCGTCGGGCACAGCGGTTCATGGAGATCACAGGGAGAAAGTCAATTGGTGGACCATCTACCAAACTAGGATTTGATAAATCTAAGGTGACATGCTTCAAATGCAAACAAAGAGGTCACTTTAAGCGCGGGTGCAGAAATGCGTATGCTGATGATGATTCTGCAAACCCGTTCAACGAAGATTATTACAAGAAAGCGATTTACCATCAGAACAAGTCTGAGCCACCAAGGTTGAAAAAGCCTGAAGAAAAATCAAGGGCTCTTGCAGTTATATATGACGATGAAGGTTACGACTGGAGTCAAGTATGCCCTGAAGAAGATGCTGTTGGGTATGCATTTGTGGCTGATGCTGACCCTGATAGATGGTGGAAAGCAGACTATGCAAGATGGGAAATTGGAAAATTAAACGAACCATTCAAAGAAGCCCAGAGAGCAAAACGATGGAATGATGAGTTGGAATGTTACATGGATCCACGGGGTAATCCAGTTGTTGACCCATCAAAAGTGGATTTCAAAGCTGTAACAAATTTGATTCCAAAGCAGGCTACTTTTAACACACGGAGGTTATCTGATAAAGCGTATTTGCCTGATTTGGAGAAGAAGATAAGAGAGGTTTGTGAAGCAAGTCTACCGAAGGTGGTAGAAATGAAGAAGAGAAAAGAAGAAGAATTGAAGCAGATGATTGAAGAAGTAAAGGCTGTTGCGAAGACTGCTACTGAAGAGGAACAGAAAGCTGATGAGGAAAAGAAAAAGGAAGTTCAGAAAGTTGAGTCAGAAGAACCGGTGCTGAATGAAACTGAGGTTAGAAAATCTTCTGATCTATCGAATGTTGAATTGGTTGATGAAAAAGAAAACAAGTGCAGGAATTGCATAGAAATGTGCAAAGCCTGTACTGAAAAAGATGATATCATAAAAACAAAAGACAATGACATAGTTAAACTTGAAAATGTTTTCACAATAAAATGTAAAGAAATGATTGAAAAAGAAGAAATTTTGAAACTAAAGGTTGAAAAGCTGACACAGAAATGTCAAGGTCTTGAAAAGGATAATGATGTTTATAGACAAATGTGTTCAGCAAAATGTGTCGATTGTGTTGAAAAAGAATCTAAATTTCAAGATTTACAAAAACAGTATGATTCTTTAAAGTGGTCAAGTCAGAGAGTACAAGAAGCTTATGATACTTTGAAAAGCCAAGTCAAAAGTTTTGATCAAAGATTGTCTGAAACTTTAGTCACTAAAGAAATGTATGAAAGAAAGTTTAAAGAAAAGCAAATTGAATTAAACAAATGTGTTGATGAAATTGCTAATCTTAAACAAGTCTTGGCTGAAAAAGAAAAGATTGTTACAAAACTTCAAAGTTATCATAACTCTTCGTACATTCTCGAACGCATTTTCAACATCACACCAGATGACAAAGATACTGAAAATTGCAAAAAGGGTATTGGTTCAGAATTTCATCAGGTACCACCACCATTGAGAAATAATTATACTTTTTATGATGAGGAAAAGGTGGCAAAGGGTTTGAACATAGCTGACCAGTTACCTGAAAGTATCGATGTGACTTACTCCAAATCTGATGATGCTAATGATTCAGAGGTGGTAAGTAAGGTTGTTGAAAGCGTTTTGAAAGGTGAGTCTACAAAAGGTAAGTCTGAATCACAGGATGAAGATGAAGGAAATCTTTATGATGGTTATTTGAAAAACACAAAATCCGAGAAAAATTTGAATGATGATTCAAAAGGATTACCATGATTGGATCGGACAAATTATTCTTCGATGTTGTATTCCCGATTCAGAATGTGATTTCAGAGAAGGTCGATAAAATTTTCAAAATGGTTAAGATTGAGAAGTCTGAGATTCCAAAGTTTGCTGGTAAAGGTCATAAATCTTTTTATAACAAACCTGGTTTTAAGAAGAAAAACATGAAGGCTGGTTTGGGTTATAAAAAGAAACGAAATTGGAATCAATGTAAAAAACCAAATTTGCAATAAAAGATGAGTTTTGTTTAAGGGAAAAGCTTGAAAGAAGAGGAAAAACTCAAATTTGGACAACAGTCTAATGAGGAGTTTGAGACTATGAAAAAGAAACAACAACAGGCCAAGGATGTTTCAAAGAGAGTGTGTTTTAAATGTGATCAAATTGGACATGTTGCACGAAAGTGTCCAAATTCAAAGCCTATTGATGTTGAAAAACAGAAATATGAGGATGTAAAATCTAGGTCAACCAGATTTGATTCGAAACAAACTTGGAGGTACAATACAAACAAGTTTGCTTCAAATCAAAATTGGAAATCAAACCCGAACAGGTTCAATTCAAGACAGACCTGGAATTCTCACACACCCAGATTTAGAACAACACAGAGTTGGAGAACATCTGTTGATCTGACAAAACCTCAAGAGTTTTGGAAACCTAAAAATGTTATTCAAAATCAAAAGGTTCAAAAAGAGACAAACTTTTACAAAAGAGGTACTCCGGAAGGTCAAATGTGGAGTGCTAAGAAACAAGTGACGTCGGAAAAAGATGAGAAAGTTGAAGTCAACGCTGAAAAAGTTTTAAATGACAAAGAGTTTCCGAAATTAAATGAACATTATTGTGTTGAAATGCCTAAGGTCCAACAGACCTGGGCTAAATTGTTCAAATGATTGATAAAGTTTGAATGTGCAGGTGTTCAACGAAGCTGAAGATTGTGAAAAGGGTAGTTGGAGCAGCCTGGCACAGGAAGAGGTTGCAGGACCCTGGTTTGGTTGAACAGGGAGTTTAGTTTGAGTGTTGTTTGTACATAAATAAACAATATTTTCAAAATCCTAAAAATTGAAAAATTTAAAACCAAAAATATGTTTTTAGTTTGTTAAAATTTGAAAAATCAAAAATATGTTGATTTTAATTTTGTTTGAATAAATGTTGATTGAATACGCCGAAACTCTCACGGCTGAATAAACATGATTACTTTCATCAGATTGAAAAACAGTTTTCAAACTGTAAAATATCAATGTGTTATAAATCATGGGGGTACGTTATATTTTCTGCAAAACAGAGCATGAGATGCAGAAAATGGATGGCGAGACAAAGCTATCAGTGTTGGTTGTCAAATTTTCTTTAAATGGTTTTGCATTTTAGGGGGAGATATATTGTTGTTAGAAAATCCAAAAACATTAGAAAATTTGAAAAAGTCAAAAACATGATAAAATTCAAAATTTGAGTTTTGCGTGAAAAGAGGAAATGATAGTACATGAGTAGACAGTTACAGTATGCTAAAGAATTGTAATGATTATATAGCGTTAAACAGTCTCACTGATGATATGTCGATAGATTTTTATACATTTAGTAAACTTTTTTGGGATATAAACTTAAATTCAAACTTACTTATTTTGTGGGGAACACTACTTGGATATATAGGTAACCCCTGAAATCTCATTTGAAAGGTCTCATAATCTGATATAATAGGTTTTTATACTCAGTGATATCTGGAATATTATTCCGGGACTTCTGCTGAATGGAAGTTCTAACCTAGTCCTCGAATAATACTTTCCGCAAATGCTTGAAACACAGCATCACCCTCAGCATATATGATAAGACAATAAAATTGCTTAGCAATGCTGTTGTAAAAAAGATCCTCTAAAGGGGACACACCCAAGTTGAGTCATGATCTCTCTGCTAAACGGTAGTTCTGACCTGAGCTCTCATGATTCTTCATAAATTATTAACCCTTTACAGATATCATTTGTGTTATAATTACCTGTAAGACTGAATATTGGGATCTGGATACGGGAGTATATTCAAGAGGTGGGACACATGAATGAGTTTAAGTTCTTAATTCATCTAATCTGTATCCTAAATCAGTTGAAGTTTGTATGAAAATTTAAGTGGACCAGTATATCGACAATCTAAGTGAATTGTTTAATTCTTAAAGTGAAATTAAGCTCAACGGTACTTGTGACTTGTCAAAACTGATATGATCCTCTAAATGCAAATTCAAACAAAAAATATTGTCTGTAAATATGTTTGTACATATTTCTTTACTGCTTTATGTTTTCAGAAAATACAAAATATTTTGATTTCTGCTTTATTTTCGACAACCGATGTCTGAGTGCTGAGTTTCAAAATCTAAGTAAGCTGATCGTGTTTCTGAGAATAAAACAAGTTCATTAATTTGAAACTTGAATTTTTTAAAATAAAAAATTCAAAAACAGTTTGTGATATCTCCAAGGTCATTAAGTTGGACTTGGATGATTAACTGTGGGGGATTTGGATGCTTATATTGTTATAGAGTTAGTTTCCGATACGATTCGATGAAACTGCCAAATTCATGAGAAGTGATTTTGAGGAGATTGAATTGTCAGATTACGATATCTGGAAGTTTAAAATGTTGTTACTTATAGTTGTATGAGTGATTGCAGGAAAAGTCCAGACTACGATCCCGAGAGCAGAGTCTAAGGGGGATTCTGAAGACAAGCTGAAAGTTAGGAGGAACTTGTAGCTAGAAAGCTAGGTGTCGATCCCTAAAAGCACGGAAGCTTGTCGAAAGGGGGAGCCTGCTGATGATAAAGTTGTTGATGATAGAGCCAGTGATGAGATCCTGGTGTAAGAGTCAAAGTGTGAATCTAATCAAGAGAATGATGGATGCTTACAATATTACAATCTGAATGAGAAGACAAAATGACCAAGACTGAAGACTCGGAGCTGAAAACTTCGTCAACATCCAAGGGGGAGTCTGTTAGTGCACGGAATGTCTGTTGACTACGTTTGCATTGGGTCTTAGGTCAAGATAAGACAAAATAGGAGCTTACAAGTCAAAATTAGTTTTAATATTGTAATTTCGCTCATGTGTACATGAGTAATAGGTGATTTTGTTTATTAGGCAAGTTAGGGATTTCGCTCTTTAGTCACTAGGTGATTTCGTTGATATGATCATATGGGATTTCGCTCATAGGACATGCCATATGAGCGAAATCAGACATCCTATATATACCACACACATGTGATCTCATATGTACGTTAGAGAGAACCTAGGTCATGCTTGTGGTGTCGAAACTCTGTCAATTTGTAATCAGAAAGCATCAATAAAGAAAGATTTGAAAGAGAAAAGCTGTTGTAACTTCGTGTACACTGATTCCGCCTTTATACGCGAAGGTGAACATCCTTAACTGACTTTTCAGGGTCGTAGAACGGTCCAACAGAAAGAATGAGAGAGAAATATTGCTCTCGCGCTGAACTCCAAAGGCTGGAAACGGAGTTCTGGCACTTGACTATGGAAGGTGCTGACATTAATGGTTATACTCGAAGGTTCCACGATCTGTCAAGAGTGCTACCCTACATGGTGACTCCCGAATTCAAGCGCGTTGAACACTACATTTGGGGACTGGCCCCAGAGTTTCGTGGCATGGTGACGTCGGCCAAACCACAAACAATCACTGAGGTTGTAACTCTGGCTGTCAGCCTGACTGAAGATTGTGTTCGTATGTAGAAGTTATCACTGAACCCAACAGAGAAGACCGAGACACATGCTGAGTTGTCCGGTGACAAAAAGAGAAAGCATACAAGTTTGAACCAAGCAACTCGTAACAACAAGGGTTTCAGCAAGAAGCGCGACGCTAACCCGTCTCAGGAGGCGAAAACCCATGCAACCAAAGCATACCAAGGCTCCATGCCTAGATGCCAAAAATGTAAGTATCATCATGAAGGAGCTTGTCGCATTCCAAGGTGCGACAAATGTGGTAAGCTGGGTCATCAAGCAGAAGACTGTTGGGGAAAAGGAAAGAACCGGAATGGAAATGGTGCTGTTAACAAGAATGGTAACGGTAAAGGGCGGAACCAAGGATGCTTCAAGTGTGGAAGCAATGATCATTTCATGAAGGACTGCCCAGAGGGAAACAATGCTCAGGCTCGAGCATTTGTGATTGGAGCAAAGAACGCACGCGAGGACCGTAACATGGTCACCGGTACGTTTCTCATTAACAATCACTTTGCATCCATATTATTTGACATTGGCGCCGATTATAGCTTCATGTCTGTGGAATTTAAACGCATGCTTCGAATAGAATCTAGTAGATTAGAAATTCCTTATTCCATAGAACTAGCCAATGGTAAACTTGTTGAATCGGGCGAAGTTGTTAGAGGCTGCACACTAGAGCTTGGTGAACGAAGATTTAGCATCGACCTCTTACCTATTCAATTGGGTAGCTTCGACGTAGTGGTCGGAATGGACTGCCTGTCCAAGAACAAAGCTGAGGTTATTTGTCATGAGAAAATCATTCGCATCCCTTTGGCAAATGATGAAACTCTCATCGTGCATGGAGAAAAGCGAGACACGCCTCTTCGAATCATCAGTTGTATGAAGGCACAGAAGTGCTTAAGGAAAGGATGTGTTGCCTTCCTAGCACACGTTGTAGATAAGAAGGCTGAGGAGCCAAAACTCGAAGACATTCCTGTGGTGAAGGAATTCCCTGATGTTTTCCTGAAGATCTGCCAGGACTACCTCCACAACGACAAGTCGAATTCCGTATAGACTTGGTTCCAGGAGCCGCTCCTGTGGCCAAGGCTCCCTATCGACTTGCGCCATCCGAAATGCAAGAATTATCTACACAACTCCAGGAGTTGTTGGATAAAGGATTCATAAGGCCAAGCTTCTCACCCTGGGGAGCTCCAGTATTATTCGTGAAAAAGAAGGATGGAACACTGCGGATGTGTATCGATTACAGGGAACTGAACAAGATCACTATCAAGAATCGGTACCCGCTACCGAGGATTGATGACTTATTTGATCAACTGCAAGGATCAAGCTACTATTCCAAGATCGACCTTCGATCTGGATACCATCAGTTATGAATCCAAGAAGAAAGCGTGCCAAAGACTGCATTCAGAACACGCTATGGGCACTACGAATTTCTTGTGATGCCATTCGGGCTGACAAATGCACCAGCGATCTTTATGGATCTGATGAACCGCGTATGCAAACCATATCTTGATAAATTCGTGATTGTGTTTATCGATGATATCCTGATTTACTCGCGAACGAAAGAAGAACATGAGCAACATCTTAGAACTATTCTGGAACTACTGAAGAAAGAGAAACTTTATGCAAAGTTCTCGAAATGCGAATTATGGATTCGCGAAGTACAATTTATTGGTCACGTTGTGAATGAGAAGGGCATTCATGTAGACCCGTCCAAGATATAAGCAATAAAGAATTGGGAAGCTCCCAAGACCCCAACTGAAGTTCGACAATTTTTAGGCTTAGCGGGCTATTATCGGCGATTCATCGAGAATTTCTCAAAAAGACAAGAAATACGACTGGGGTCACAAACAAGGAGAAGCCTTCCAGTTACTTAAAAACAAGCTATGCGATGCACCGATACTATGATTACCCGAAGGCACTGAAGACTTCGTGGTATACTGCGACGCCTCACGACAAGGCTTGAGTTGCGTGCTCATGCAGCGCCAAAAAGTCATCGCTTACGCTTCAAGACAACTAAAGATACATGAAAGAAACTATACCACTCACGACCTGGAGCTGGGAGCAGTGGTATTCACCTTGAAGATCTGGCGACACTATTTATATGGTACCCGATGTACAATCTTCACAGATCACAAAAGTTTACAACACATATTTGATCAGAAGGAATTGAATATGCGCCAACGACGATGGGTCGAGCTGCTGAATGACTATGACTGTGAGATTAAGTACCATCCTGGAAAGGCAAACGTTGTGGCAGACGCACTAAGCCGACAGGAAAGGGTTAAAGCCCTAAGGGTTCGGGCATTAGAAATGACTATTCAAACGAACCTCACTACACGCATTCATGATGCACAACAAGAAGCTCTTAAAGGAGAGAACTGTAAAGCTGAATACCTCCGGGGTATGCTGAAATACATGGTGCCAAACGAAGAGGGAGCCTTATACTTTGAGAAGCGTATTTGGGTTCCGCTCTATGGTGGCATACGAGAAGTCATCCTTGATGAAGCGCACAAATCGAGATACTCGATCCATCCAGGATCGGACAAGATGTATCAAGACTTGAAAGAGTACTATTGGTGGCCGAGACTCAAAAGCGACGTTGCTGTTTATGTTGGAAAATGCCTAACTTGTGCTAAGGTTAAGGCTGAATATCAGAAACCGTCCAGCCTACTACAACAACCAGAGATACCCGTGTGGAAATGGGAGCAAACCTCGATGGATTTCATAACAAAATTACCCAGGACCCCGAGAGGGCACGATATGATATGGGTAATAGTTGATCGATTAACGAAATCTGCGCATTTCCTACCGATCCGAGAGAAGGATAGCACTGGAAAGCTTGCAGAGATATACTTAAAGGAAATTGTGGCACGTCATGGAGTGCCAATCTCAATCATTTCAGACAGAGATGGACGCTTTGTCTCAAGAATCTGGCAATCATTTCAGGAAGCCTTTGGATCTCAGTTAGATCTAAGCACGGCATTCCATCCATAAACAGACGGCCAGAGCGAACGGACTATACAAACATTAGAAGATATGCTTCGCGCATGTGTCATGGATCTAGGCGGCAGCTGGGATACTCATCTACCTTTAGTTGAGTTCTCCTACAATAACAGTTATCATACAAGCATAAAGGCCGCGCCGTTCGAAGCTCTGTATGGCCGCAAGTGCCGATCGCCCTTATGTTGGGCAGACGCTGGAGATAAATGTATGGTTGGTCCTGAACTTGTGCAAGAGACAACCGACAAGATTGCGCAGATCCGAGAGCACATTAAGACGGCTCGTGATCGACAAAAGAGCTACGCTGATCCGACAAGAAAATCAGTAGAATTCGAGGTGGGAGACAAAGTGTTGTTAAAAGTCTCACCTTGGAAGGGCGTAGTCAGATTTGGGAAGCGTGGAAAGCTGAATCCACGATACATCGGACCATTCAGAATATTGGAAAGAATTGGTACCGTGGCATACAAGTTGGAATTACCGGAAGAGCTTAACGGAGTACATGATACGTTCCATGTATCCAACCTCAAGAAGAGTCCAACACAAGAAAACGTGATCATCCTGATGGATGAAGTACATATTGATGACGCCCTCCGATTTACAGAAGAACCCGTTGAGGTTACCGACTGGAAAGTCAACAAGACCAGGAGGAGCACTGTTAAACTTGTCAAAGTACGTTGGAACTCTAAGCACGGACCCGAGTACACGTGGGAACGTGAAGACCAGTTCAAGGAAAAGTATCCCCACCTATTCAAGAAGACTCCAGCGAGAGTTAGTTCAGCCTGAATTTCGGGACGGAATTCTTTTAACGGGGGGAGACTGTGAAAACTGGCACAAACCGGTAATTTCTGTACACTTTAATTATTGATTAATGACTGCAATTATGTGCTTAATTGTCAGCAATGTCTGATTACATGCTAAACAAGTGAATTCATGCACGTTGTATACTACAAAATATTGCTTTATGCATAAACGAGAGCGTTGCGTCAAAAATACTAGTAAACTCACCGGTAAGACACACTGTGTCAACAGAACTGCAGAAAGCAGTCAGACAATAAAATTGGAGCCGAGGTGTAGGTCCAACAACAAGAATACATTAAAACCCAAAAGTATATACAAGGGTTTAATATATATACTCACCGGAAGCAAAAATAAGCACTAAAAGCACCCGAAACGCACTTTAAGTGCAGAATTTTATATAATTCAGCAATAATTCAGCTTTTAGCACACGGATATTATGCAGAAAATATAATTTTTTCAGTCAGAATACCTCCCCAAGTGTTGGGAATTGAAAGGGTGCTAGAAAGATACTTATTAGACACTAAAAAGTGTAATTTAGCACTTTAACGGATCGGTGTATAACCGAACAACCGGATTATACCTGGAACATCAAAATCTTACTAGAAGCATTGATGTAGTGTTTTTGAACTAGTTATGGTCCCCGAACACCATAACACCCCTTATAACACTATAACACATTAAATCCTTGAACTAAATACTTGAAACTTAACTTGATTTGGTAATTAGTAATTGGAAATTTCACTTTACCCCCCCCCCCCAATAGGGTGGACGGTCACAAGGGAGGTGACCCCACTAAATTGTTGTTAAAAATCTACATGATCTTCTTTGGATACTTCTTGAAATTGAAGAGATCATGCATGTACTAAGGTGGACACAAGACCCATTGTGCAATACTTGAAGATTGGTTATAAGTAACCACCTCTCACCATCATCTTCAACAAACCACTTCACTCCTCCCTTGGCTCCCCCATTCTCGGCTCACACCCACTCCCATACTCCATCCATTTTCATTCAACTTTCAAGCATTCCAAGTTCACTAAAAGGTGCAACAAGGTGTCTAACGGAGTTTAGAGCTTGCGGAACTTGAAGGACCTTCATCGATTGCTTTTATCCACCGCTTTTATGCCTTGTTTCTTCCCTAGCCTTGTGCTAGTAGTAAGTGCTCTAAAAGACCATCTTGTTCTTATTTAAAGTGGTTAATAAGTGATTTAATGGTTAAAAATTATGAACACTAAAGAACATAACATAAAGTCTTGAACATAAGTGATTAATGGTGGATAAAGAGTAGATATGTGTGTAAATCATGTGAATCTTGTCTAGTTGTGATTATTTGATGTTGTTTGTTAGTAAAAGTGGGATGGACCATCATCTAGACATACTAGATCATGTTCAAGAACATGAACTAGTAGTATGTTAGTGCTAGAGATGTGAAGGATGATGAACCCTTCCACTCATGAAACATGAACTTGAGTAAAAAAAAATTTCTTGTAAAATAAGACTCTAAACATGTAGATCTAAAGATCTACAAGTGGTTTTTCGGAAGAACCAAGTGAAAGATGCAAGTCATGTTAAAATCCGGATATTTTATGAACTAAAAGCATTTTAGTGAATAAACAAGTGTGTAAACACTTGTGTCACAAGAAAAATTTAACAAGAAATATGTTTGGTAAATCATGACTAGAAGTTGTGAAACTTCAAGATCTTTAAAAATAAAGTTTTTCAGAAACTAAACTTATTTTTAAAGATAACAAGAGCCACTAAATATGTTAGTAACTTACTACATATTTTTACAAACTTTCAAGTTCATAAGTTGTGGTACATGCTTGTTTTGACAAGTTTGATAAATAAAGATTGTGTTGTTGAGATTGTTGTTGATTTAAAAGAAAATAAACACATGTTTTGAAAACATGGGAAACCTCCATTTTTAGGGGAAACTCTGTCAAAATTTTTATAAATTTTGACACTTAGAAAGATATAAGTTTTTGAGAAACTTATTCCCTAAAAATGTTTCTAAAAATATTACCAAGGTTTCCCTAATTTTTGGTGATAAGAAATAAGGATTTCTTCAAAAATAAAAATGGATATTAAGTATATATATTTTTGAGAGAAAAATATATATTATTTGATCACCAATTTTTGTGCTAAGTGTATATAGTATGTGTTATACGTGCTAGTGTATTAAGACTTAAAAATACACTAAATACTCATGAGGAGTATAAACATAAAAATACACATACAACATACAAGATACATAATTCGGATGCAAAGTGCAAAACACGAGATACTTATATTAATTTTTGAGAAAATAATATAAGTAAGATACTTACTTAAAAATATAAAATATTTTTAACACAAGAATATATACACAAAAGAGAGTGACTGTACTTGTGCGACACAAGTCTAGTGACTAACGTTAAGAAAACGCGTATAGGTTACGACGTTAATAAAGCAAATCCGGTGAAGTTTATGACGCAAGGATCGCAAAGTTGTGAGTTCATGCTCCCCCTTTTCTTTAACTGTTTTCAGTTTTTATAACTTCGGGGGTGAAATACATGTACAAATATTACTACGTTTATTAATGGTATGATAATAAGAAGCACACTTGGTGAGGACGAGTACCAAGTGTGACGAGATATAAGAATACAAGAAGCACACTTGGTGAGGACGAGTACCAAGTGTGATGAGATATAAGAATACGAGAAGCGCACTTGGTGAGGACGAGTACCAAGTCTGATGCGCTATGAGAAATGATACGAGAAATAGTGTCACGAATAGGGTACATAAGCACCATAAATCAACAATATACCTAGACCGCAGAACAAAAGGTTATATCTAACGAGTGCCGGGCAGCCACACTCTCGGTGAGGGCGAGTATCGAGTAGTGCTTTTGTGTCTCAGAATATGCCAACTAAATGCCTAAGGTTTGATGACTTCCTATGTCGTGTCACATGTTAATGGCTTTGCAACCCATTAACAAATCCTGATACTTACAGGAGTACTTTATTTATATAAAATTCATACCATACTAAAACTTGATTAATACTTGAAGTACGTGGGGTACTCAAGAAAACGTGAATTATACTTGAGTACGTGGGGTACCCAAGAAAACGGGAATTATACTTGAAGTACGTGGGGTACTCAAGAAAAACTTGAATTATACATGAGTACGTGGTGTACACATGAATACTTGATTTATATATGAAAACTTGATTTATACATGACACAAACTATGTTTTCATACAAAGTATACAAACGTGAAATACAAAAACTGCATGAATTCACACCAACATTATGTTGACGTTTTTCCAAAACTCACATGTATTTAAGGTAACTAGGATGGATGTGCGCGTGGTCTTACTCATGCTCGTGGATGTCGCTTTGTTTATCGTTAAATAAAGTTGTAACTTTTAAAACAAAATGTTATCTCGTGTTGTAAACACTTGACTTATGTTTTCAATAATGTAACGTTTGAAGTTACTTTTGAGCATGTAGTATGTTTACTCTTCGTATGCAATGAGAACCTTTCATGATCACACCTCGTGCTTCCGCCGCAGAAAGGGGTGTGACAGCAGCTTAGTAAATGAATTTTTACAAATTTTTTTGTAAAGAGTTAGATCTTGAAATTTTAACACAAGGCCTAACCCTCCGAGAGGTACGTCACATAAAAAATCATAATTTTTGAAGACTTGTAACCAGGTTAAACAAGTCACCAAAAACAGCCCATTTTCAGTGATATGAAATGCCTAAATGAAATCGCGGTCTACTTGGTTGTGTGTAAAACATGATTATATTAGATGTTCGGATGAATGCTAATGATAAGAAATGTGTAAGGTGGAAAATCGTATTAAATTATGGTTAATCTAACAACCTTGTGAACATTGGATAATAGTTTGTCGCTTAACAAGCTAAGTGGAAGCTTGTGGATGAAGCGGGTCAAACAAAGCGAGTATGGAAAGAAAAGCGTGGCATGGATGCAAGGTAAGTAAATCTTACACCCTTTTATTTTAGAATGCGTAATGATTATAAAGGTTATGAAAATGATAAGCTAATATTTGAAATGTGATGTTCCGACGTAAATTGAAACGGGTCGGAATAAACGAAAGTGATGAAAACCATAATGAATGGTAAAAATGGGTAAAACAGTAATTAAGTCAAGAGATGACGAACAAACAACAAGTTTTGAAATGTTACCTCATGGGGTAACTTATAATGAGAAAAAGGGACAAAATGGTAAATTAGTCACGTGTTGACAAAACTAAGTTTAAGTTCAAAAGATACCCTATGGCATAAGCCAAGATGGGTTAAACATGTAAGAAAAAGATTTAAAGAAATATGACATTATGATGAGAATCCGAGGAGAGCCAATTGAGCGAAATGGTAAATAAATACCATCCTCCTACAATTATGTTATGTTTGGTCATTTAGGCTAAATGGGTCAAATGGTGAAGTTAACACCATTTGACAATAACAACTAACAAACGCTTGTCAAGTTTTATGCTCACAGGGATGAATAGTGTATGGAAATTTGCGTCGCTATCAAGAAGCGATTTATTAAAGAAAGGTATTTTTAAACGGGTCAATACTTGACCCGAGCCAGGTACGTATACGTAAGATTATGGCTAGAATGCGAGATTTTGGTCAAATATATTGTTGATAGTCCTTCGTCGTAAAAGAAAGACGGAGGTTGGCCATAATGTCTATGAACGTTAAACCGGGTAAACGGTCCTTATTAGTCGTTTAAGAACATGTATTATGAACATGTAAGTTATAGATAAGTGTAAAAGTTGATTGTGCATAATAAGGGGAAAGATTTAATCTTAAAGGTTTAAATCTTCTAAACGGGTCAAAAGAATTATGCACATAGCTTAAGTATTAGCCGCATAATCCATTAAAGTTACGAACCCGAACTAAATATTTTGAGTTAAACATGCCGATGTATGCTTAATGATTATTCAGAAACAAGTTTGTGGTTTTTTTAAACATGAACGAGTCAAAAAGATAGATAATTGAATTTTAAGTCGTTTGCTTAAAAATCAGCTCTTGATGTGACCTGATGGAATAAACGGGTCCGTAATTGAATTACGGTCGCATAGATACAAGAATCACGTAAAACGGATAAGTAGATCAAAAGTTATGAAAGTTTTAAGTTTGTAAGATGTTGAAAACATAGCTGAGCAAGAAATGCAGCAACAAGAACAAATTTTCTGTCGAATATAGGTTGTCGCGCTACGCGACAACGAATGGACATTATTGTCGTGTCACGCGACGTGCGTCGCGGCCCGCGAAGAGGGAAGCCCTCACCTGTCGCGCCTCGCGAGGGCATGATAAGCTGGCTAAAGTCTTCTTTTTTTCTTGTACGTTGGCATACAGACTTGATTATACGTGTCATAAACTAAGAAGTACTAACCCATTTCGTAATCTATGAAATGCAGATATATCTTGGAGCTCCGGATGACGATCAAGCGCAACGAAAAACCGAACACCATTGAGATAAAAGCTTCCGCACGTTGTTTTGTCGTCATTTTAAAACGACGAACTTATTTACACTACATTGTATAATTTTAAATTTGTAAAAGTTTTAATAAACCCGTATTTTTCATTGTAATTGTAACCGTAATTACATGATTATGGTCTTAAAATATACGAAAATCGTAAAATAATAGTAAGGGTCTTACAACCCTTTTGTGACACTTTTAATCCCCGACACTTAGGAAAGCATTTAGGACCATTTAGTCATGTTTCTGCATAATATTAATGTATTTAAATGCTGATTTGCTGAATTTTCTGCAGAATTCTGCACTTTGGGTGAGTTTTAGGCACTTTCCGGCACTTAAACTATCACCTAGAAAAGCAGTTTTGTGATCCTTACTTCCCTACACACTATACTAGTGTAGAACTTGGTTTCTGGCTCATACTGGGTCTCAAAACAACGTATGTCTATGTATTGAACCCCGTCAGCATATTCCTAATTTATCCGTTAACTGTGCTAACGGTGCTTTGTGCATCATGTATGTCAATATGGTTTGTATGTGATAATGATGTGACATTATGAAATGTGATGCACATGTAAGTATGATGTAGTAATCAGATTGCAGTTAATTGTAATTCGGCACAGTCATTAAGCACTAATCATCATTTAATAATTGTACTGATGCATGCAAATTTGACAGTTGTCACATTGTACACTTGAGAAAACAAGCAATAACAAAGATTTCCATTCTATCATCGACACTCTTTCATCCTCAAAGTACAAAACTTTGTTGACTTTCAACTCACCCATTTACCCAGATGCCCTAAGGGATTTCTGGAATCATGCCAAACTTGAAATTCAAGATAAGAAACCATGGGCAATTTCTTCAGAAGTCAGTGGAATTTTGGTTTCAATAACTCCACAGACCATCTCAGAAACTTTTCAGATGAACGATCAAGCAGGTAAAACTTCTTTCCCAAAGGACGAGTATCAAACTAATTTGATCGAAAGAGGGTATGCAGGATAGTTAACAAAAGCAACAATGCAAAAGGGAGAATTTCCACCTCCTATGAAATTCCTGTTTCATACCCTACTCACCTGTGTTTCAAGTAAAACAACTGATTTCAATGAAATTCCTTTGAAAATACAATACTTGGGATATGCTATAATGGCTAAAACTGATTTCAATTACTCCCAAGAAATTTTCACTGATTTGGTAAAAAATGTGAAGAACATAAAGGAAAAGAAGCCACAGGATTTCTTACTATTTACAAGGTTTTTGAGCTTTTATTTGCAGCAGAAAATACCAAAAGAAAGTGCACATGTACTTGTACAATGTGCACCTTTTCAAATAAACAGTCTTTCTGCTGAAACTTTTACAAGGTTGTCTGAGTCAAAACCTTCCAAAACACAAGCAGGGGAGTCTGAGCAAACTTTGGATGAGTCCACATCTGCTCCTCAGACTTCAGCTGTTGATCCCACTGCTTTTGGTGAACACAGCAGCACAACCACTGCTGTGCAACCCCCACCAACAATTACCAAAAAGACCAAGAAGAAATCCAAAAAGCCCACCAAACCCACCAAAAAGGGTCTTTTGGAAGATGAGATCCCAGAAGTTAACCCAGTGACAACACAAATGTCACCAATAACCATTGTTGCTACTTCCTCACAACAGTTGGAAAGATCCCCACCTAAAGCCTTAACTCATCCTGCTTCCTCACAAAACGAACAGGTTGTAAGCACAGGGACACCACATCATGAAGTATTATCCTCACTTGAGAATATGCTTCACAACCCTTCTCCCTGGGCAAATTCTCTTTCAACTCCTATCCCCACATCACAACTTCTACCATCAATTAAACCTCTGTTTGATGCCATTGAGCTTCAGACACAAAACAGCCCCTCTCACCAACCCATTACTGAGAGTACAACCATAACAATGGTTGTGTCTGAATCAGCTCAATTGGTTATCCCACAAACAGCTGAGGAGGTTACACTACTGGAATTTCATGAAATTCCAGTTAGTAGT
Organism: Helianthus tuberosus; assembly: GCA_030545235.1. Classification (NCBI taxonomy): domain Eukaryota; kingdom Viridiplantae; phylum Streptophyta; class Magnoliopsida; order Asterales; family Asteraceae; genus Helianthus; species Helianthus tuberosus. Next base: position 70,205,332 of record CM060452.1, on the reverse strand, counting down.
TCAAGTGGAGCAGATACTACAGGTGTTGGATCCACTGATCTACACCTGGACAGTAGTTTCATAAGTAAGCCTCCCTTGAAGGCAATTTCTTCTATGGGAACCAAGGTATCCACTGGTGTGTTCAAGCTAACCACTGGGGAGATTTCCAAGGTAACCACTGCTGAAGGAAGTAGTCCCCAGTACCAAGAAAAAGGGGCATCAGTGGATGAACCTTTGGAGACTCCTCCTGGTTTAACTGCTGATACAACTACCACTGGTAGGAAATCAGATGATCCCATTCATTTGGGTGATGGTTTAAAATACCAAGATTTGATGGAGAGGCTCTCTACCATGGAAACAACTGTTACAAAAATGAATGAATCCATTGAATTTCTGGTTCAAGCTTCCAAAAGTCAACCCACTCCACAACAATACTCCCAAGAGCTATGGAATGTTGTTCAACCAATTATCACTGCTCAAAGGGAACTTGCAGAAACCCAACACAACCATTAAATGGCACTAATCAGAAACATGGTTGATGCAAGATACAAGGATACTCCGGCAGAAATCAAGGCTATCAAGGAAGCTTTGACAAATATGGCTGGCACTATCCCTTCACCTATATACAAAGATGATGAAAATCAAGATGATGCCAAAAAGGGGGAGAAACATGATATGAAGAAGTTTGGTAGACCAACTCCAAGGCAAAAGCCAATTCAAAAGCCAGAGTTTGAGAAGAAGTCTTCTAAGACCACTGGTGAAACATCTGCCAAAGAAAGGAAAAAAGGGAATTGATGACACCCTAAACATTCAAGCAGATGAAGTGGCTAAAGACAAAAGAACTATTAAAAACCAAAATGAAACGAAGGAAAGGGGGTGGAAAAAGGAACAAAAGGCAATGAAAGAATGGGAAATCAAAACAAAGGGTCTTGGCACTTCAGAAAGAAGAAAATCTCACAAACATAACAAACCACCACTTGCCACATATCCAAAATCACCCTCACCACCAAAATCAACCACTGATGGTCCCAAAACCACCGTTGGTACCAAAAGAACATCCACTGCTACACCCAAACCAACACCACCACAAAAACACCCTGCCAAAAAGCAGAAAACTAAACCATCTTCATCATTACCATCCAACACTGCAACAAATGTTGACACTTCAACAGTTGTTATGACAAGACTATTGCAGAACTTACCCTGGAATATAAAAGGAAGAAGGCTGAGTTGGTTGCAGCCAAGTATGGTTCAGCAAAGACCATCTCAAAATGGTCAAGGCAGTACACTGATATGGTTTACGAAAAGCTGGAAAAACTAAGAGAGACAGATCCTACATCACCAAAGAAACCAGCATACAAGAGCAAAACCACTGATGAGCCAAAGCAGCAGACCCTCTCTCTAAAAACAATGTTCACATCATCTGACTTATCCACCATTGCCTTAAATCAAAGAAAAAGGCAAAAGCAGATAGATGAGGAAGATGCACAGAGAGAAGCTGGTATCATGAAAGTGGCCATCAAGCAAATGATTGAAGAGAATCCTGACTCATCAAAGCTACAAGAAATTGCCAAAAGATTTATGAGCAGGCCTCCATCACCAAACTCTCATCAAATAAAGTCCATCCCAAGAAATCTATTGAACTCAAAAATACTAAAGTGGAAGTCTGATAAAAAGACCCATGTATTGACTTTGCTCAAGTCCAATGAAGAGTTGAAAACATTTCAAGGGAGGATGCATTAGGTCTGAATGCAGCTGATCTCCTAGATCTTTTTGACCTTCAACTCTGTAGGGATGAAGATGATGAAGATTCCCTCAACTTTGAGCTGCAATTCAAGGGCCAAGTTAGGGAAAAGCTGACGAGAGAATAAAGACCAAGAATAAGGAAATGTTTTGGCATCATCTGTTCTAGGGGGAGATTGTTGGCCCATGCAATCAAGCCATAAAGAACAAATGATATGGAAAGCCAAAATTGGTTCTCAAACAGTTGGTCACAATAAGCAATACATGTCTGAGACTTTCCCCATGAAAGTGGTTATCTATCAGCTGATGACTTCTAAGTGCTAATCCTTCTCAACAACTGTTTGTCAAAGACCTGCTGAAGATATAAAGACTGAAGCCCTAACCACTGTTGTCTCTCAAGTACTGATGAAGACCAAAGCACTGCTGACTCAAGGCCAGACCACCCTTTGAAGAAAGCACTGATCCTCAACATCAGTGCTTAGGCAACAACGGTGGGTAGCTTCCTCAGTGTTTTATATAATCAGTGTTTATTATAATCAGTGTTTAGATTGTATCAGTGTTTAGAGTTTGTTAGTTTGTTAGATGTCACTATCTAGGTGACGTCAGCCAAGATGCTCAGTGGTTTGGTTTGTACTATAAATAGAACATTACCTGTATTGTTCTATTAGCTCTTTCGTACCAAGTAATCTTGTACGAACTAATCAGTGAGCTCAGGCTGAGGGGGAGTTTAGTTGCATGCATGCATAGTTGATCTTTGTAATTGATACAATCATTCGACTAAATGAAATCATGTTTGCTGAAAACTATTCTTCTTTGATTGTGTGTTCAAGTTTATTTCCATTTCTTCTGCACATTAATCTCTATTTCATCTTCCATTTCTATTAAACAACACAATCTAAGAAACTCAGATCCTAACAGATAGGTACGGTAAAAACCTGTACTGATAATAACAGGAATGATAAAAAGGTAACGATTATAATTTATGGTACGAGATAGGGTTATGAGGTTTTAAAAAGGGTAACAGTAATGCAAAAGCTTTAGGATTTTTTACATTTAGTATTAGAACTCACTTAGCAAAGCTAACATATTTGCATGTATGTTAAGTTGAATCAGGTATAGGGCGGTGATATAATGGCTAGCTCCTTAGCAGGGTCTTGAAGTTACTTGGCATCTTATGGACTGGCATCCCTAGTTATGTAGTTATGTTTGAACTATTGGTATTGGATTATGTTTTAATTTGTTTGGTTTTATATTTTTAAATGTTTCCACTGCTTTAGTTTAGAAATTTTTTACCTAAGAGCTATGAAGCTATGATTTTTTAGTTATGAGGTCTCGTGGGTTTGGGGCCTTATAAAAAAAGGAAATGAATATTGATCAAGTATCAAAGATTTCTACTAGTAGCATGTTGCTATCGAAACAATAACTTTGATCACATCAAAAGTTGGTCAATCCAAGTAAGATTAAGAACTCAAGCTGTTTCTTTTCTTCTTCAATAACAAGAACAAAAACAACATAAGGATGGTTCTTTTGGAAGAATGAAACCAACATATAATTTAGAAAACAAACAGGTACCTGGGTTTTCTTATGGAAAAACATACATTATCAATAGTTGACTAGTTTTCTTTTGCATAATCATTAGCAATAGGTTAAGCATTATGGTCAATGAGATGATTAACCTTTTTGCGTAGGGTTTTGAATATTTAGATCAAGGAGGATATTGGGTCTATAACTATGAAGTTTGACCAAGAAGATGATGGAACCTATTTAATGGCAGAGTTAAAGTCAGGGTGAAAACAAATCAAGAATCATGACAGAAGAAAGGAAAGGAACGGTTGTTAGACTACCTAGAGAGCAAGGTAGCATATTGTTGCAATTTACAAAGTTAAGAACAACCACTTTCACTTTTTGTGCAATATTTTTTAGACGATTTAAAAGGCGCAAATCCTTTGGGATGTAATGGATGAGATAACAGGCTCAATTGTTAACACAAAGAAAATCTACACCACAAAGGAAATACGTTTTTAAACCTTGCCTGGGGGTGTTCTTTTTTAAGTTGCAAAACAAAAATATGCAAAGGATCGCATGTGTGGGACTCAATCAAGGTTCAATATTTAGAAGTTACTGAGTTAAAAGCCCAATTACAGAACCTTGATGAGTTAGTTAAAGATGTTAAAGAAAATTGCAAAATGTTGTTCCAAAATTTTTACTTGTATAATGGCATCTAACGAAAACTATTTGGATTTTGACGCCATTTGAAGAGGTTTTCAGGGAGGGAGGGAGGAAACTGAAAGCTTTTATAGATCATAATCGGTGCATTTTAAGTACGCTTTAACAGATATTAATTCTAGTAAAAATACACCGATATTGTTATAACATATACTGTTTTGATTGGTTTTTATATTTTGTAGGTGGTTAAAATTACAAGCTGAAATTATTAAATTAAACTAGCTACAAAATAAATTAGATATATTAATAACCAAACATGGTTAAAGCTATTCATTATAATATTAGTTTTAAGGAATTAGTATAAAATTAATATTACATGTAATAGTTTAAATCTAAAAGTCATATTATTTCTGACATGTTTCAGGTTGTTTCGAAAATGCAAAGATTGAATTAAATGGACATTACTTATAAGGTGGGCTCAATAGACAATTAATTGTATTGGGTTTGGGCTGTGTAAAGAAGAGAGAAGGTATAGAAGAGAATTTAAGGAGGGGAGGTCGCAACTTTGAGGGGATTGGATCGCAGCCGTCAAGATCGAGACAAGGGACCAACTGTGCATTCTTATCACATCTTCCAAGCATGATATCTAACCTATTCGGGATGACAACTGAGGCGGAAAAGACCAACATGCGCGGCTAAGCTTCTTGTGACTTCTGCCCGGATGAACGTTTACACGGTTTGATATAATTTTCTGTTTTTCTGATTCTTGTAAACTGGTACAGCTTGACTACTTGTGTTGGATTATTGGTAAACGTTTCTTGTGTTTGAATTACTTGTCGTTTATTAAGCGTATTGGCAACTTTCTTGCGTTGTTAGCGGGTTGGTAAATCGGTGGGTAATTGATACAATCAAACGGGTTATTAGGTTGCATAGTGAATCTTAAAAACTATCCCTATTAACTAATCAAATTCATTAATTCCGAGGTCATGTCTATGTGGTGTTTTGAATCAGAAAACGGATTTTTATATTAAAACGGGTATTCGGGATTCCTGGTGGAGGTTACTTCTTCTTAATATTGATAACACTTTTCGTGACAAATCGTGTTTTCTTTGCAATCAAACAAACAAACCCCCAATTTAGATAGTTTAGTTTTAATTAATTTTCTTTAACGCTAACCACAAATTCCCTGTGGATACGATACCCTACTTACACTATATACGTAGTTTAATTAGGTTTTTGAATGACCCTAACGACAGTCATCAAAATGGCGCCGTTGCCGGGGAGTTCGTGCGCTTAGTGTTAGTTAGTAGTAGTTGTTTTTTCTTATTGTTTTTGGAAAAAAAAAAAAAACATAAAAACCCAAAAATATTTCTTTTTGTTTTTTTTTGTCTTGTTCGGTATTACGCTTTGTTTTCTTGTTTCCTTGTGTGCAGGTGATCTTTTTGCATGCATACTCGATTTTCAGGAAGATCTTCTCCGCTCTTGTTCGACCCTGAAATTGAAAAGACCGCACGCCAGAATTTGCTTCTTCGTTCAGCTTTGAAGGGAAAAGCAATTCAAACCACCATGAATCCCTCAGAAAACCAATCCACCCCACAACAACAAACAACGACGACTGAATTGCCACCGATGCCACCGCCTCCATTTACATCTGAACCACTACAACAAACCCCACCCAATGCAACATCATCAAGCACAACTACCCAACCAACTTCTGCTCCAAATGAAGAATTTCATTTTATTGGTGAACCACTTTACCATCTAGAAAGCCGACTACCACCACAGCCCAATCCTTTGCGGACCGTGAATCAACCGAATCTAGTGCCACACCCGAACCGGTCAGGTGCTATGTTTGAGCAAGTGGACAATAGGGCGAGAACAGAGACGTGGGATGATGGATACGGAGATAAGGAGTGGGAGGTAAACGATGGGTATATGGGATATCCAGGTGGGTACCAAAATCGGGCATTTAATCGCAATCAACCGGTGTATCAGCAACAGAGACAGCCACGGGGGGTAGATGCTTATCAGACCCCGCCACAGGTTCATAGAGCACCAGTTGCACCTCGTCAAAGGCAAAGAGATCCTCGATTTCCGGATCCGACTATTCGAGGGGTTGAGAGTCACTTCAGACCACACATTGCTGAGCATGCATCCCCGATAGTGATGCCAGTAGCAGCGGGTAATGTGGAACGTTCGTTTGAAGCAAAACCACATATTCTGAACATGCTACCTACCTTTCACGGGAAAGGTACTGAGGAGCCATATGCACACATAGCGGATTTTGAAGCAGTTTGTGGTATGATTGCTGGACACGGGTTCACGCCAGATCAGGTTAAGTTAGTGTTATTTCAGTTTTCACTAAAGGATGCTGCGAGGGATTGGTTTACATCTTTGCCATATGCTAGTATTTATACATGGCAAGAGCTGCAGCAACAATTTTTGGATGAGTACTATACCCCGCAAAGAACTAAATCGGGGAGAGCAGCTATTAGAGAATTCCAACAGTTACCGGGTGAGCTTCTATACGAGTCTTGGAAACGGTTCAATCAATTGATTCGTAATTGTCCTCACCACGGTATTAAAAAATGGGAGTTAATTACCGCCTTCCACGATGGGATTTCAAATGAGGATAGACGAGATATTTAGGCTATCATCGGGGGCACCTTTTTGAGAAATCATGTGGATGTAGATTGGGAATATTTGGATACTGTTGCAGGGGATTCAAAGAGGCAAGCACAGTCGGATAGGAATAAAAAGTATCCGATTGTGGCACCATCAAGTGCGGGAGCCTCTAATGCAAGAGTTGCTGTTGGATCTGAGTTTCTTTTTGATTGTATTTTCGTTTGTAATTAAGATGGAAATGAAAGAGTTGTGCAGCGGAAATAAGATGAAAACAAACTTTGCATACAATCAAACAGGAGTAATACTTTTAATCAAACATCTTTTCACAATGAACCGAATGATTGAATTTGTTTCAACAACGATTACAATGATTGATGTAAGAATGCAAACTCCCCCTCAGCCAGAGCTCAGTAGTTTGTTCGTGCAAAGAAGACGATGTGGTGAAAGAGCTAATAGAACAGTACAAAGTACTGAACTATTTATAGGCACTTGCAAACCACTGAGCATCTTAGCTGACGTCACCATGAAAGTGACATCTAACCTCCTAACAAACTTCAACTACTGATGTATAAACACTGATGTACTAAACTACTGCTATTACATTACATTACATAATAGACACTTAAACTGCTGCTGCATCCTTCCTCTGCTATGAACCCAGCAGTGCTTGTCCGGATCAGCAGTACTTGTCCCAAAGCAGTAGATTAAGTCAACAGAGCTTTGGCCTTCCATCAGTCTTTGACATTGGTCAGTAGATATGAAGCAGCAGTTGTAGGTCAGCACTTAGTATGATCAGCAGATAGGAGGTCAGCAGATATGAAACCACTTTCAAGGGGAGAGATTAGCATGAACCAACTGTAAACGTCTGCTTATTCTGGATCCACTGCTTTGATCCAGTTTTGGCTTTACATTATATGTTCCTCTGATAGGGTTCAATCCCAACAATCTCCCCCTGGAACAGATAATGCCAAAACTCTTCATTATTTGTGGAAATCTTTATTGCCTCAACAACAGCTCCCTTATCTGACCTTTAAATTGCAATTCAAAGTCTAGGGCATCTGTATCTTCATCATCCCTGCTGAGTGGAAGATCAAGGAGATCCTGCAAATCTTCAAGACTCGGGCCAAGAGCTTGTTCCCTTGATATTTTCTCCACTCCTCCACTAGACCTGAGCAAAGTCAATACGCAGGTCTGTTTGTCAGTTTCCCATTTTGTATTTTTGAGCCAGGTGGGTTTCTTGGGAGATGTTTATTTGCAGAAGTATTTGGAGAGGCTGGCCTATTCATGACTGGCTGAGCAGTACTTGCAGTTTGATCCAAACCAAGAGTTTCCATGATCATTTTCTTTATACCCTCTTTTCCAAGGTCTTCACCTTCCATTAACTCTTTGATGGTTTCAGCAATCAGCTGTTTGTGTGGCCTTCTTTTGTAGATGGTAGCACCAACTGGAGCTGTGGATCTCCTGATTTGCAGCTTTGAAGGTCTTTTTGAAACCGCTGCTTCAGGATAGTCAGGCTTTTGAGGAACTGTGGGATCTTTCTTTCTTATTGTTCCAACTTTTTGTAAGTAGCCCTGACCATATCTTCTTTCCATCTAGCAACTTGTCTTTTGTTACCATAATCAGCTGCTACCAGTTCCTCTTTCATTCTCTTCAGCTCTTCCTGTTTTTCAGGTACATTCTTTCTAAATTTTGCCCAGTTAGGAGGAGTGTGAGTGACCTTCCTTTTTATCATGTCTTGAATTCTTGCAGCTTCATCTTCAAGCTCAGGAACAGTCCACTCTTTGTACATATATCTCTCTCCTTTGTACTTTTTGTGAGCCATGATGCTTTCAATGTAGTCTTTCTTCAGAGATTCAGCTGCTCTTTCAGAAATTTGTTGACTAACATTTTTTGCAAATTGCTCTAGGGATCTGACTTGTGTGAGCAAATATTGATAATTTCTTGAAATTTCTTTGTCAGACTTCCCTTGTGTGTTTCTTTTTGAGATATCCTCTGCTTGCTTGGCTTTGATTTCCAAGTATTCATCAACATTTTTAGGCCAAGGATATCCTTTTATTGATGGCAACCTCCTTTTGGCAGGGTCATCCTCATAGTAGAAGGATTTTATTTCATCTCTAATAGCTGCTAGTTCAAGAGGAAATTGAACACCTGCAGGAGGTAAGGGCTTGTACATTGGAACTGAAGAGAGAGGAACAGGTTTTGGTATTGTGACAAGAGCTAAAGATTTTGAAGATGTTTGTGGTGGTGATGTGTCATCATCTTTTAAAATTAGCCTTCTCCTTTTTGGTTTAGGAGAGACGGATGATGTTTTGGATGGAACAGTGGTGGTAGATGTTGTGGCAGTGGATTGTGATTGACTAACAGCTGTTGAAACAACTGGTGTTTCAACCACTGTTGTCATTACAACAGATGTTATAACATCTGCTGTCTTCTGCTGTATGTCAGCAGGTGTTGTTTTTGGTGGTGATGATGGTAAAGTAGTGGATGTTGTGTGTGTTGAAGTGGTGTGTGTTGATAGAACAACTATTTGGCAATCAGTAGTTTTTGTAACTCCTGTTGCATCAGCTGTTTTGTATGATGGTTTTTGAGCAGACTTTGAACGTCTGATAGGAATGGATTTGGGTTGCCTTACTTTTCTAGTAGGCCTCTTCTTTTCCTCAACAGGATTTTCATGATCCCTTGACCCAGAAGTACCCTGTTCTGGATGATCCATTCTGTCCACCCTGGCTTTCCTTTTGGCCTCTCTATCTCTTTTCACACTTGCAACTGCTTCTGCTAGTGCATTTGTTGTCACATCAATCTTCTTGCTGCCATCTGGCAAAGGGATCTTTTGTGACAACCCGCACTAAACCAGGTATCCGTACAACTTAATTACTGATTAATTACTGCTTAATTACTGTGCTTGATTGAAACTAGCTGATAAACTGCTACCTGCATACTGATACATGCACTTACTTGCATCATACTTTATATGCTGTCACTACACTATATACATACGGCACCTTAGTGACAAACATGATGCACAAAAAGCACAGTAGCACTAAACGGATACACAGTGAACATGCTGATATAACCAGCATCAGGCAGACACTGCCTCTAAGGCCTGTTAAGAGCCTCAAATATTTTGGCTACACTGGTAGTGAGTGTAGGGATATAAGGGTTGTGGTACCGCGTCTCTAGGGATAAGATACACTGATTCGGATGTGCCAAAAACGTACTTTAAGTACCAAACACAGCACTTTAATAAATAAACCAGCTTCTAGCTGACTAATAAAGTGCCAGGACATGAGAAAATATTACTAGACACTTTCTAAAGTGTCGGGAAAACAAATTGTGTCACTAAAAATGTTAATAACGACACTTTAAAGCGTTACAAAAGGCTTTAACGGATTACTATCCAACCGGACACCCGGACTTTACCCGGAACATGAAAATAGTAATATTTTCACTATTTATATTTTTCTGAGCCAGTTAGGGTCCCTGATTACCCTAACACCCGTCATAATACGTAACATACGACTAACGAGGTTAACACTTAACAAACATAACTAACCTCCCTAACTAGTACTTAAAATCGAACCAAGACCCCCCCCCCCCATAACCGAACTCGGTCACCAAGTGACCCCACCCTTGTACCATGTGATTTTACTAGATCATGTATGCTTAAAATCTAGAGAACATAACTTCCATTGGATAATACCCTCTAATCTTGTCTATAAGTATCACCACATAACACAAGAGTTATTACACTTCACATTTCACAACTCACTCACACTCTCTTGCTCTCTCTACCTCTCGGCCGAACACCCCAGCCCCCATACACCCACCTTCGGCTCTTGATCTCTCCATTCCAACAACATACACACTTCAAGGATCACGTATTAGGAGCTTTGGTGCAAGCGGAACACGAAGGACCTCTACCGTTAGCTTTTATCCACCTCATTTTCGCCAAAGATCTTCCCTAGCCTTGAGCTAGAGGTATAATGTTTAAAACTTGTTTTTAATCCTATCTAAGGTGGTTAAAAGGAATATTGTCGGTTGAATCTCGTTAAAATGAAAGATGATGATTAAAAGTCTACTAAAAATACTTAAAATGGTGGTTAAAGACATATAACTTGTGTAAAAGTTGTAGGACTTGAAAATTGTTATTTTTGAGACCCGATCTATGATGTGGTAGCTCGGATCATCGTTTAACCCGACTTTGTAAGATCATGTATCTTCACATAAGCTCGTTTTTGACTAAATACAAGGGTTAAAGGTGAAACTCTACCACACAAGATACATGAACTTGTGTAGAAATATTTTACTTGTGTAAAAGTGATTTAACCGGTTAGATGGTGTTTAAAACTGGCGGATCTACGCATCCGCAAGTGGTATTTTTGAAGAACCACACAATAAAGAAATCATGTACTTTAAAAAGTGGATCTTACACTAGTAAACATGATTTTATGAACCACAAGTGCGTAGACACTTGTGAAATGAAAAGATCCGACAAATAACTATTTTTGTGAAAAATGACTAGAAGTTGTAAAGACGGATTTCGCTAGTCACAAGGTTTTTACAAGATTAAAGTTACTTTATATAAAGATCTACAAGAAATAAGGGGATTTACACTATAGATTCGGAAAAACTACAAGTTCATGCGATTATGCAAATTTACATACTTGTCGACTAGTTTGTTGTGTCGGAAATTGTTTGATTGAATAAAGAAGATTGTTGAATTGATTTGTTAAAAGAAAATGATACGCTTGAAAGCGTGGCCACCTCCAGTTACAGAGGAAACTCTGGCGAAATTTTCTAAAAACCTAACACATAGGCTTATTTACACAACAAGTGTTAGAACTATTTTTGGACATACCTTCGAAACATAAATTTCGCCAGCACTATATTTTACTAAATATTCGGAGGTGGGATTTTCACAAAGATTAACGTGATAAGTATATTTGTCACAACACTGTTTATGATTATTTTGTGAAAATACATAAATATTATTTTAGAGTAAAAATAACATTTACAAGCGTTAGTGATTCCAAAACTATACGAACGCTTCCACATTAACATATAAGTTACACCGGTAATTACATTACCACAAGATTGATAAAACGTAACTTACGCACATGTACTGTATCCCCATCCTTGGGAAGAAGTATAACTACCAAGTGTATACGGAACATAAACACGAAATAGTTGTCTAACTATTTCCCAAAGACTTAAACTATATAGCTAAAGCACGGCCGTCCGTCTAATAGAATTAGCACTTGTAGGTCGTTGCACAGCTTACTGTATTGGAGACACTTGGTAGAGACGCGCATTCACTGTGAGTTCATGTCCCCCTTTTCTCTAACTGTTTTCAGTTTTCATAACTGCGGGGGTGAAATACATGTTACTATGATTTTGAGTACTTTATACATGGTATGAATTACGTAAGGAGGTTTAGATCATGTGAATGGGTAGTTAGAACACCGAGGGACTCGAGCGGTAGATCTATTTGGGTGTAGCGAGCCCAGCTCTAGGGCCAACAGAACAGGCCTCTCGGAGGACCAACAGAACGGACCTGGAGTGACTTGGTACCCAACGCAAAAATCGGCTAGGGTGTGTCTTTCCTACTTGCATTTCACGACATGCTAATGGCCTTGCAAACCATTGGTGATCACAAGTCCTCTTACACTGCTACATACCAGGAAACTTTTATACTTACAAGTGTTTTTACTTACTCACTTGCACATGAACTCGCTCAACATTATTGTTGATTTTTCAACTCACATGTATTTCAGGAAATTAAACGGATCTGGCACGGTATGGAACGTTTTTCCGCTGCACTTGTCATGGAGTCATCAGGGTTTAGGGGATGTGTCTCTTTCCTGGACAAGACACAGTCCTTAAACCACGTTTATGTTATGTTATAAGTTGTAATGTCTACTGAACAAGGTTATGGTTGTATGTTAAAACAATGGTAATGTGTTTGATTTTCAAAACTTAATGGATGACTTGCATGGTTTTTAAATTCATATAGCTTGTTATGATTAAGCTATGGTATTAAGAAGTCACACCAAAATTAACCACGCTTCCGCAAAGCCAGGGTGTGACAGCTTGGTATCAGAGCTCTGATCATAGCGAACTAGGATTCTTTCTCGAGTCTAGACTATGATCACTAGGGCTCTCACGAAAACATTTTTCTGCATACCACTTAAGTCCAGATCCAAAACTTTTACAAACAAATGTTGAGCACATTTTATTAATTATAGGCTCAGCTTGGAGGGCTGAGGATCGGTCTGGAGGATCGAGGTGATTAAGGTAGTTGAGCACGTTGGTTTGTTATAGGATCGATCTGGAGGATCGAGGCTCGGTCTAGGTGACCGAGGTAGTGGGCTAGCAAGGCTAGGAAGAAAAGGCTCAGCTTGGAGGGCTGAGGATCGATCTGGAGGATCGAGGTTTGGTTCAAGTAAAGGATAGAGCAGTCTTGTAGACTGGATAGTATTGGCTAGTAAGACTAGGAGGATTATGTGATGCCTTACTTGATGACTTATGTGATTACTTGATTTGTGATTGACTATTTGTGCATGTTTGTGTATATGTTACAGACACATGGATTCTGCAGATACTGGTGGTTCAGGCACCACAGGCCCGAGGCCTATCGTTTCAGACGACATTGAGTCATCGGAGCACGAGGTTTATACGTCAGACTTCACCAGCACGGATGATGATGACTTTCAGCCATTCGCCTTACCCGACGGCGTTGATGAGCTCCCAGTTGATCTTCCAGCCGGGGATCTACCACTCGTTGTGATCCCTGCTCCAGTACCCCTTGCATCATACCCTGTTTTACCCATCGACGACGAGGAGGACGACGTCGATATGTTTGAGGAGGAGCCTTTGGAGGATGCTCAGGGCGAGGCCCTACCTGCTGTTGCTCCCTTACTGATCGCAGATGCTCCGGCTGCGGAGTCACCTGCACATTCCCCAGTCGCGGACTCCTTTGAGTCTGTGGCTTCCGTACCCACACATGCTCATAGTGCGCAGCACTTCTCCCATGGGTCCGATTCTGACCAGGCTTTTTCTGTTGCTTCCATACCTGGACTTGTTTTTGACCATGACGACGAGGGGGATTCAGATCCTGTGTTCCCACCAGGATTTGATCCTGACCGTGATTTAGAGTTTGTCCCGATGGACGAGTTGATGGAGGATCCAGCAGATCCTATTGACCCTTTTGATCCGATTGATCCCGATTTTGATTTTGACATGGTGTTTGATGATCTTGAGCCTGCCATTGCACCTGAGCAGGCAGCTGCCCTTGACCCTTTACCAGAGCATGACCCTGTGCATGCTGATGTACCTTTTGAGCCCATTGCTGATGATCACCACATAGATGTTCCTGTTGATCCCATTGGTCCTTTACCCATTGTTGCTGTACCTGCTGACCACCCTATAGAGCACCTTGCACCCGTACACCCTGTTGCTGCTCCCTTATTTGATCCCGTTCCACTAGAGCCCGGACATGCACTGTTCGCGGCACGTATGGATCCACCGGATGAGTCTGCACAGCATGGCTGGATACCGGCAGACGAGGACGTTCCCCCATTCCCTCCACAGATTCCTGTTGCACCACATATTGACTTTTCGTTTCAGGCTCCTATGTTTATACCTCCAGCAGGGCCTGGAGAGGGTTCTTCAGCTCACCCTGATGGGCATGTACCGATGCCCATGCCTTTCATGCCTCAGATTCCTTTTGTTCCACCCACTACAGCTCCTTTTGGTGTGGCACCCTTTGATCCCACACGTGAGCCACTGCTGTGGTCACCGTTTTCCCCCATGCCACCCACTGATCCATACCACAGGTCCTACGTGGGACATACCATTGAGGATGTATTGATGTCCTTTGTATACCAGCATGAGTCGCATGAGCAGCGACTACAGGAGTTGGAGAGAGCCCCTCTGCAGCCATGTCAGTGCCATGGCCGGGTACCCTCTCCGTTGCAGCCATCACGACCATTACCCCCTGACTATGCTGCTCGTCTTACTACAGCAGATTGCTTCCATTATTCGTACACAGCAGGCGATGGAGGCGGACTGGTTACAGTTGCGCCGTTTATTTTATACCCGTTTTCCTCCTCCTCCACCACCATCTGCTTAGAGCTCATCGGTGCCACTTGGGTAGGCGAGGTGAGAAGACGGCGATTGCTTTTTGACTGCACAGCATTTTGGGGAGACTACGTTATGACTTGACTTTTGTTATGTACTTGATATTGTATTGATACTGATGTAGCTTTTGACAGGGGTGATGTAGCCCCTAGTAATTGATGATTGTATGTATACACTTACGATGTGGTCTCATTTATATGGCAATCGCAGTTTTCTCACCATATTTGGATTCGCTTGATTACTTGCTTATACTTTATGACATGGGATGTTGTGTGATTGATATTTGTGATATGTGATAACATGAGATGTTATGTGATTATACTATTACTACCGTTATATACGTACACTATATTACGAACTGATTTACGTACTATAATAACGAAGCCTTACTATGGCCTAACCAACTTAAACCATCTTTTAGAAGATGCCGCCAAGACGCGAACCAAACATGCCAACAAATGAGGCAGAACTCCAGCAGATTATTGCTGCTGCCATAGCACAGTACGCAGCATCTCAGCCAGGAGCGAGCGGAAGTGTTAACCAAGGCAATAACAATCCACCTCACGGTAATACCACGCCATTCGAACCTACCATGTCCTAGCTGGACATCTTTAGCAATGATGCTAATGCCAAACACATGTTTTAACATACGTGCAGGATGCACCTACAAGCAGTTCTTAGACTGCAAACCAGTTAACTTCGATGGCACAGGAGGTGCAGTTGCCTTTACCCGCTGGGCTGAGAAAACCGATTCTGTGTTACGCATGAGCAAGTGTGCAGAGGATCAGCAAGTCACGTACATTTCAGGGCTGTTTCTAGATGGAGCCCTATCTTGGTGGAACCTACAAGTGCAAACTCTAGGCGAAACTGCCGCCTACGCCCTGACTTGGGCCGAATTGAAAGAACTGATGCGCAAAAAGTACTGTTCACGCGCAGAAATTCAAAGGTTGGAGACTGAATTTTGGCACTTAAAGATGGATGGACCAAAGATTGCGGAATACGTCCAGAGGTTTCACGACTTATCTCAAGTGGTTCCTTACATGGTTACGCCTGAATACAAGCGAATCGAGCGCTTCATTTGGGGTTTGGCTCCCCAAATAATAAGCATGGTAACCTCCTCCAAACCAGCGACTATCACTGAAGCCATCGATTTGAGCGTGGCTCTCACCGAGGAGGCGATTCGTCTAAACAGGTTTGGTGATGCTAAGGCAAAGGAGAAAGAGACTCATGTTGAGTCGTCAGGAAGTAACAAAAGAAAGTTTTCGAACTTCAAACAAAGTGTTAGCGGTGATGGTAAGAGAGGAGCACCAAACACGCCAGCTCAGGGTACGACTGGCAGTGGAAGGAAAGGAAGGGGATATATGGGCACCCAGCCCAAGTGTAACGCCTGCCAGCGTCACCATTCTGGTCAATGTGGGCTAAAAGTATGTGAAGTGTGTGGGAAACGTGGTCACTCTAAGGATACTTGTTGGGTTCCTGCCGGCCGCGGAGGCCAGGGAGGATATGGATATAGGAATGATAACCGTGGTGGAAATGGAAACCGCCTACCAGGAAACTTTGGAGGAAACAGAAACCGAGGCAACAATGCAAACCAGGCTGGCAATGCCAACCAGAACAACACCCCAGCTGGAAATGGGGATGGAAACGGGCAGAGACTCGGATGCTATAACTGCGGGGAAATCGGGCATTTTAAGAAGAATTTCCCAACGTTGAATCAGGCCCGTGGTAGAGTATTCCAACTAGAAGCCAGGGAAGCACGCCAAGATCCAAATGTTGTTACGGGTACGTTCCCTATCAATCAACGCTATGCATCCGTTTTATTTGATACTGGTGCCGATTATAGCTTCGTATCATTAGAATTTAAGAATATGCTTGGGTTAGCTGCTAATAAGTTAGACATTCCCTACTCGATCGAACTAGCTAATGGAAAGTTAGTTGGAGCCGACGAAGTAATCAGAGGTTGTGTGATAGAATTGGGAGAACGCGAGTTTACTCTGGATCTACTACCAGTCCAATTGGGAAGCTTCGACGTGGTGGTAGGAATGGATTGGTTATCCGGAAACAAGGCTGAGATAGTATGTCACGAGAAAGTTGTTCGTATCCCAACTGATGATGGCGAGACAATTGTGGTTCACGGAGAGAAGCGTGACACGCCGCTAAGATTTATCAGCTGCTTGAAAGCAAGGAAGTGTTTACAGAAAGGATGTGTTGCTTTTCTGGCACACATCGTAGACAAGAAGGCTGCTGAGCCAACAATCGAGGACATCCCTGTCGTAAGGGAGTATCCAGAAGTCTTCCCAGAAGACTTACCCGGACTGCCACCTCAGAGGCAAGTGGAGTTTCACATTGACTTAGTTCCAGGCGCCGCGCCTGTGGCTAAGGCACCGTACAGACTTGCTCCGTCTGAGATGCAGGAATTGTCGACGCAACTTCAAGAGTTGTTAGACAAGGGTTTTATCCGACCAAGCTTCTCACCTTGGGGAGCTCCGGTCTTGTTTGTCAAGAAGAAGGACGGAAGTTTCCGCATGTGTATTGACTACAGAGAATTGAACAAACTGACGATCAAGAACAGGTATCCTCTGCCAAGAATCGATGATCTGTTCGACCAACTTCAAGGTTCAAGCTGTTACTCTAAGATCGATCTTCGATCTGGATACCATCAACTAAGGATACAGGAGGAAAGTATCCCGAAAACAGCCTTCCGAACTCGTTATGGACACTACGAGTTCCTCGTTATGCCATTTGGTTTGACAAACGCACCTGCGGTATTCATGGATCTAATGAATAGAGTTTGCAAGCCATACTTAGACAAGTTCGTGATTGTATTCATCGACGACATCCTGATTTACTCAAAGACGAAGGCTGAACACGAACAACATCTTAGAACCATATTGGGGCTGCTAAAGAAGGAACAGCTGTACGCCAAATTCTCCAAGTGCGAGTTTTGGCTACGCGAAGTCCAGTTTCTTGGACATGTGGTTAATGGGGATGGAATTCATGTTGACCCCACAAAGATCGAGGCAATCAAGAATTGGGAAACGCCTACAACGCCAACCGAGATTCGACAATTCTTGGGCTTGGCTGGCTACTATCGAAGGTTCATCGAGGATTTCTCGAAAATCGCTCAACCTTTGACGCTCCTCACGCAGAAGGACAAGACGTTTGATTGGGGAATCAAACAGGATGAAGCATTTCAGATATTGAAAGATAAGCTCTGCAACGCGCCAATCTTAGCTCTACCGGAAGGTACCGACGATTTTGTGGTATACTGCGACGCATCGCGTCAGGGATTGGGTTGTGTGTTGATGCAACGCCAAAAGGTCATTGCTTACGCATCACGCCAACTGAAAGTGCACGAAAAGAACTATACCACCCACGATTTAGAGCTTGGCGCAGTGGTTTTCGCTTTAAAGATCTGGAGACACTACCTGTATGGTACGAAGTGCACAATTTTCACAGATCACAAGAGCCTACAACATATATTTAACCAGAAGGAGTTGAATATGAGGCAAAGACGTTGGGTTGAATTGCTAAACGACTACGACTGCGAGATAAAGTATCACCCAGGGAAGGCGAATGTAGTCGCCGATGCCCTAAGTCGTAAAGAAAGAATCAAGCCCATAAGGGTTAGAGCTTTGGAAATGATCATACGAACCGATCTTTCTTTGCGCATTCGTGCCGCACAAAAGGAAGCTCTCAAGAAGGGAAACCTTGAGGAAGAATATCTCCGTGGAATGGAGAAGCTTTTGGTACCAAACGAGGAAGGGACGTTATGTTTTGAGAAAAGGATTTGGGTTCCTCTGTTTGGTGGATTAAGGGAAGTTATTTTCGACGAAGCGCACAAGTCACGGTACTCTATCCACCCTGGATCGGATAAGATGTATCAGGATCTCAAAGACTACTATTGGTGGCCTAGGATGAAAGGCGACGTTGCTGTTTACGTGAGCAAATGTTTAACGTGCGCTAAGGTCAAGGCGGAATACCAGAAGCCTTCGGGGCTGCTGCAACAACCTGAGATTCCCAAGTGGAAATGGGAACAAATCTCAATGGATTTTGTTACAAAATTACCAAGAATGCCAAGAGGCCACGATATGATTTGGGTGATTGTTGACCGCCTAACAAAATCCGCACACTTTCTGCCAATCAAGGAGAAAGACAGTACTAGTAAACTTGCGGAAATTTACATGAGAGAGATCGTAGCACGTCATGGAGTACCACTCTCGATCATCTCTGATAGAGACGGAAGATTTGTGTCAAGAATATGGCAATCCTTCCAAGAATCTTTTGGCTCACAATTGAATCTGAGCACTGCGTTCCATCCGCAAACTGATGGCCAAAGCGAGCGAACGATACAAACCTTGGAAGACATGCTGAGGGCATGTGTTATGGATTTAGGCGGTAGCTGGGATAAACACTTACCTTTGGTCGAATTTTCATACAACAACAGCTACCACACCAGTATTGGTGTCGCGCCATTTGAGGCCCTATACGGACGCAAGTGCCGATCACCACTATGTTGGTCTGACGCAGGTGATAGGCAGCTTGCTGGTCCCGAAATCGTCCAAGAGACGACAGACAAAATTGCGCAAATACTTAAACGCATCGAAGCAGCTCGCCACAGACAAAAGGCCTATGCGGATCCAAACCGGAAGCATGTGGATTTCCAAGTTGGGGAAATGGTGTTATTGAAGGTTTCACCCTGGAAAGGGGTGGCACGCTTTGGAAAGCATGGGAAGTTAAATCCGCGCTACATTGGTCCTTTCAGAATTCTGGAAAGAATTGGGACAGTAGCATACAAGTTGGACCTACCTGCTGAACTAAATGGTGTTCACGATACATTTCATGTATCCAATTTAAAGAAAAGTCCAACTCAAATTGACGTTGCCATTCCCATCGACGAGATTCATATTGACGACACGCTCCACTTTGTTGAAAAACCTGTCAAGGTCACGGATTGGAAAGTTAACAAGACCCGCCGGAGCAGTGTCAAACTCGTCAAAGTTCGTTGGAATGCCAGACATGGTCCTGAATTCACCTGGGAACGTGAGGACCGGATGAAAGAGAAATACCCCCACTTATTTCCTAAGAACCCTGCTTCTACAAGCAGAACTTAAATTTCGGGACGAAATTTATTTAACGGGGGGAGAATGTGACAACCCGCACTAAACCAGGTATCCGTACAACTTAATTACTGATTAATTACTGCTTAATTACTGTGCTTGATTGAAACTAGCTGATAAACTGCTACCTGCATACTGATACATGCACTTACTTGCATCATACTTTATATGTTGTCACTACACTATTTACATACGGCACCTTAGTGACAAACATGATGCACAAAAAGCACTGTAGCACTAAACGGATACACAGTGAACATGCTGATATAACCAGCATCAGGCAGACACTGCCTCTAAGGCCTGTTAAGAGCCTCAAATATTTTGGCTACACTGGTAGTGAGTGTAGGGATATAAGGGTTGTGGTACCGCGTCTCTAGGGATAAGATACACTGATTCGGATGTGCCAAAAACGTACTTTAAGTACCAAACACAGCACTTTAATAAATAAACCAGCTTCTAGCTGACTAATAAAGTGCCAGGACATGAGAAAATATTACTAGACACTTTCTAAAGTGTCGGGAAAACAAATTGTGTCACTAAAAATGTTAATAACGACACTTTAAAGCGTTACAAAAGGCTTTAACGGATTACTATCCAACCGGACACCCGGACTTTACCCGGAACATGAAAATAGTAATATTTTCACTATTTATATTTTTCTGAGCCAGTTAGGGTCCCTGATTACCCTAACACCCGTCATAATACGTAACATACGACTAACGAGGTTAACACTTAACAAACATAACTAACCTCCCTAACTAGTACTTAAAATCGAACCAAGACCCCCCCCCCCCCATAACCGAACTCGATCACCAAGTGACCCCACCCTTGTACCATGTGATTTTACTAGATCATGTATGCTTAAAATCTAGAGAACATAACTTCCATTGGATAATACCCTCTAATCTTGTCTATAAGTATCACCACATAACACAAGAGTTATTACACTTCACATTTCACAACTCACTCACACTCTCTTGCTCTCTCTACCTCTCGGCCGAACACCCCAGCCCCCATACACCCACCTTCGGCTCTTGATCTCTCCATTCCAACAACATACACACTTCAAGGATCACGTATTAGGAGCTTTGGTGCAAGCGGAACACGAAGGACCTCTACCGTTAGCTTTTATCCACCTCATTTTCGCCAAAGATCTTCCCTAGCCTTGAGCTAGAGGTATAATGTTTAAAACTTGTTTTTAATCCTATCTAAGGTGGTTAAAAGGAATATTGTCGGTTGAATCTCGTTAAAATGAAAGATGATGATTAAAAGTCTACTAAAAATACTTAAAATGGTGGTTAAAGACATATAACTTGTGTAAAAGTTGTAGGACTTGAAAATTGTTATTTTTGAGACCCGATCTATGATGTGGTAGCTCGGATCATCGTTTAACCCGACTTTGTAAGATCATGTATCTTCACATAAGCTCGTTTTTGACTAAATACAAGGGTTAAAGGTGAAACTCTACCACACAAGATACATGAACTTGTGTAGAAATATTTTACTTGTGTAAAAGTGATTTAACCGGTTAGATGGTGTTTAAAACTGGCGGATCTACGCATCCGCAAGTGGTATTTTTGAAGAACCACACAATAAAGAAATCATGTACTTTAAAAAGTGGATCTTACACTAGTAAACATGATTTTATGAACCACAAGTGCGTAGACACTTGTGAAATGAAAAGATCCGACAAATAACTATTTTTGTGAAAAATGACTAGAAGTTGTAAAGACGGATTTCGCTAGTCACAAGGTTTTTACAAGATTAAAGTTACTTTATATAAAGATCTACAAGAAATAAGGGGATTTACACTATAGATTCGGAAAAACTACAAGTTCATGCGATTATGCAAATTTACATACTTGTCGACTAGTTTGTTGTGTCGGAAATTGTTTGATTGAATAAAGAAGATTGTTGAATTGATTTGTTAAAAGAAAATGATACGCTTGAAAGCGTGGCCACCTCCAGTTACAGAGGAAACTCTGGCGAAATTTTCTAAAAACCTAACACATAGGCTTATTTACACAACAAGTGTTAGAACTATTTTTGGACATACCTTCGAAACATAAATTTCGCCAGCACTATATTTTACTAAATATTCGGAGGTGGGATTTTCACAAAGATTAACGTGATAAGTATATTTGTCACAACACTGTTTATGATTATTTTGTGAAAATACATAAATATTATTTTAGAGTAAAAATAACATTTACAAGCGTTAGTGATTCCAAAACTGTACGAACGCTTCCACATTAACATATAAGTTACACCGGTAATTACATTACCACAAGATTGATAAAACGTAACTTACGCACATGTACTGTATCCCCCATCCTTGGGAAGAAGTATAACTACCAAGTGTATACGGAACATAAACACGAAATAGTTGTCTAACTATTTCCCAAAGACTTAAACTATATAGCTAAAGCACGGCCGTCCGTCTAATAGAATTAGCACTTGTAGGTCGTTGCACAGCTTACTGTATTGGAGACACTTGGTAGAGACGCGCATTCACTGTGAGTTCATGTCCCCCTTTTCTCTAATTGTTTTCAGTTTTCATAACTGCGGGGGTGAAATACATGTTACTATGATTTTGAGTACTTTATACATGGTATGAATTACGTAAGGAGGTTTAGATCATGTGAATGGGTAGTTAGAACACCGAGGGACTCGAGCAGTAGATCTATTTGGGTGTAGCGAGCCCAGCTCTAGGGCCAACAGAACGGGCCTCTCGGAGGACCAACAGAACGGACCTGGAGTGACTTGGTACCCAACGCAAAAATCGGCTAGGGTGTGTCTTTCCTACTTGCATTTCACGACATGCTAATGGCCTTGCAAACCATTGGTGATCACAAGTCCTCTTACACTGCTACATACCAGGAAACTTTTATACTTACAAGTGTTTTTACTTACTCACTTGCACATGAACTCGCTCAACATTATTGTTGATTTTTCAACTCACATGTATTTCAGGAAATTAAACGGATCTGGCACGGTATGGAACGTTTTTCCGCTGCACTTGTCATGGAGTCATCAGGGTTTAGGGGATGTGTCTCTTTCCTGGACAAGACACAGTCCTTAAACCACGTTTATGTTATGTTATAAGTTGTAATGTCTACTGAACAAGGTTATGGTTGTATGTTAAAACAATGGTAATGTGTTTGATTTTCAAAACTTAATGGATGACTTGCATGGTTTTTAAATTCATATAGCTTGTTATGATTAAGCTATGGTATTAAGAAGTCACACCAAAATTAACCACGCTTCCGCAAAGCCAGGGTGTGACATCTTTTTGGTCATGTTTGAATTTTCTGGTTCAAGATAAAGACCATCTTCTATACCCTTCTTTTTCCACTCCTTAATTTTCTCCCCCTTTTTGGCATTATCTTCTGGGAGGTCATAAATGAAGCGTACTTTTGGAGCAGTGCCAGTGGTGTGCAAGATCTGAGTTTTGAGAGCTTTTAAGTCAGCCTGAGTGTTCTTGAACCTTGACTCCATTGCATTTCTCAGCTGTTGTACATGTTTTTCATGTTGCTGATCTGCTAATTTTGCTTGTTGTTGGAGAAAAGTTTGAAATTGATTCCAGAGCTCATTTGTAGCAGGTGTCCTTTGTGGAGCAGGTGTTTGAGGTGGAACAGTAGTTGATTGTACCTTCTGAACTTGTAACACCTGTTGTAACATATCTTTGAGTTCTGCAACAGAGTTATCAAGTTTTGCAATACGATCCGTCAATTTCTGGTACTTTAAACCATCACCCAGGTTAATGGGATCATCTGATTTCCCACTAGCAGTGGTTTGATCAGTGGTAGAAGTAGGGAATATACTCCAAACATTAACCACTGATGCCCCTATTTCTTGGTACTGGGGTCTTCTTCCTTCAACACTTGACAACCTTTTGATGTTGCCAGTAGGATAAATGAATCCACTGGTGGTTGGCAGAGGTGCTATAAAAGGAATTGCCTCCAAGGAAGTCTTATGAATGTAACCACTGTCCAAATGTAACCCAGTGGGTGTAACAGTTGTAGTGGCTGCTTCACTTGGAATACCACCAAGAGTTACTTGTAACTCAAGGGGTGTAACATCCTCAGGTTGTGTTGGTGGGTTAGCAAAGATTGATACATCAGACCCAGTCAGTTGTTGAGGTATATTCTCATTAATAGGTGATTGAGAAGGACAGGATAATGCCTGGTTCAAATCAATTGCATCCAACAGTGGTTTTATTGGTAAGGGAAATGTGGATGTGATGGTTGGTGTAGAAATAGGATGTGTCCCGGGCATTGGACTGTGGATGATAGAAACGAGTGTTTCTAGAGCATCATGATGTGGAGACCCTATTTGTACAACCTGTTCTTTTTGTGAAGAATCAGGAGGAGTTTTGGTTATGGGTTGAGATATTTATACCAACTGCTGTGAGGAAGTAGCAGCAGTGGTTTCTAGTGACTTTTGTGTTGTCACTGGCAGGAGCTCTGGTATCTCATCCTCCAGAGATGCCTTTTTGATGGGTTTGGGGGGTTTTTGTGTTTTTCTTTTTGTTGGCTTTTTGGTGGTTGTAGGTGTGGGTTTCAAAACAGTTGTGCTGCAGCTTTGATCACCTTGAGCAGTGGGCTCAGCAGCAGATACCTGAGGAGCAGTTGTAACTGCTAAAATCTGCTCAGGCACCTCTGCTTGTGTTTTGCAAGGTGCTAACATCCTTGAAAAAGTTTCAGTAGTTAAACTGTTTATTTGAGTAGGATCACCTTGGTTTATTATAGCTAAATCATCCTTACTGAATTTCTTTGAAAAATAGAAACTTAAAAACCTTGGAAACAGTAAGAATGATTTTGTTTCAACATTGTTAACCAAATCTTTAAAAATTTCCCGAGAATAATTAAAATTTTCTCCTTGAAGAATTGCATATCCCAGATTTTGAATCTTTAAAGGGATTTCATTGAAAGAAGTGGTTTTGTTTGAAACACATAGTAGGAGGGTATGAAATAAAAATCTGGTTGCAGAAGGAAAATAACCTAATTCTAAGGTAATTTTCTTCATCATTGTGGCTTCATACCCTCTCTCAATGAAGTCAATTTTTAACTCGTTTTTAGTGAAAGAAATTTTACCTTCCTGATCACCGAGTTGAAAGACCTCTGAAATGGATTGTGGCGTGATTTGGACAGCTTTACCCTTTATAGAAGAGTTTATGGTGGTTGCAGTGTCGCCTTGTTTTTCAAGGGTTGCATTTTTCCAGAACTCCCTTTGGGTCGCCAAATAGATTGGTGCATCAGCAGTGATCAAAGTTTTGTACTTTGATTTTGCCATGAGGTCAAGGATGGAATCGAAAACTTTGGTGGTTCCTGGTTTTGTGAGAAGACCCAGGAGATTGTGAGATGGTTTATGTGGAATTTCAGTGGAGATTGCCTTTTGAGAGGCTGTTTTCGATGATGATTTGGATGAGGGTTTTGAAGATTTCTTTGATTTTGTCATTTTGAAGATGATTGATCGAAGAAATTTGTGAAGAAATGAGAAGAAAAACTGCTTTGAGAAGAGAATTTTTAAGAATTCAATTCGACAGTAAAACCCTGTTTTGATGGTGAGTGGGGGATTTTATAGGGAAGAAAGTGAATGCTGAGGTGGCAGCCGTTACAAAAGGTCTGACCAATATGTACTGTCCACGTGACAACCCCTGTTGAAAGTGAAGGACAGTACTTTTGTTGAAAGTGACTGATGAAGGCAGTGGTATGAAAGCAGTGAATGATTTTTACTATCAGTGGATAGCATATCAGTGGATAAGACACTGCTTTTGAACAACAGAGTTTATCAAAATAATGAGAGAGCAGGGGTTGACTTTCAGCAGTGGACAGACTTTTGAAGTATAGCATACTTTTGAACAATCAGTGGTTAATGGCAGACTTTTAAGGACTTAATGAAAAAATATCATTTTTAAATATTTTTAAGGATGGAGTTTTGATTTTCTGAAAACATTTTGTTGCTTTTATTCATAGAAAAACAAGATGTTGCTTGTTATTCCATGTTCAACATCCCAATCCTAGAAACCAGACTTTCAAAAGTGGCTGTATCAAGTGCTTTTGTGAGCACATCAGCCAGCTGGTCTTTAGTTGGGACATGATGCAGAGAAATCAAACCTTTTTCATAGCAGTCCCTCACAAAGTGATGTCTGATGTCGATATGTTTGGTGGTTGAGTGGGAAACTGGATTTTTGATGATATTTTCTGCTGCCTGACTGTCCAACATGAGTGGTGTCTTTAAGGCAGTGATACCAAAATCCAGCAACTGATTTTGAAGCCATAGGAGTTGGGCTGTACAGCTTGCAGCAGCAATGTATTCAGCTTCAGCAGTGGATGTTGAAACTGCTGCTTGCTTTTTGCTTTGCCAAGAAACTAAGCAGTCACCTAGAAACTGGCACCCTCCTGATGTGGACTTCCTTGTGGTGTGACATCCAGCAAAGTCACTGTCTGAGAAACCTGAAAGCTTGATGTTCCCATTAGCTGGATACCAGATACCAAGTGTGGGAGCACCTTTTATGTATCTGAAGATCCTTTTTACAGCAATGAGATTTGATTTTCTGGGAGCTGATTGACTTCTTGCACAGACACATGTTGCAAACATGATGTCTGGTCTAGATGCAGTTAGGTACAATAAAGACCCAATCATGCTTCTATAAAGTGTTTGGTCAATCAGCTCATCTTTTTCATCAGACATGACCAGCTTATTTGTTGCCATGGGTGTGCTGCATGGTTTACAATCATTCATATCAAATTTGGTTAAAAGTTCTTTAGCATATTTGCTTTGATGAATGAAAGTTCCATTTTGCAATTGCTGTACTTAGAGACCAAGAAAGCATTGCAGCTCACCCATTGCACTCATTTCAAACTCAGCTGTCATGAGTTCTCTAAACTCTTCACACATTGAGTTACATGTGCTTCCAAAAATAATGTCATCCACATAAATCTGGACAATCATTAAATCCTTCCCTCTCCATTTTAAAAACAGTGTTTTATCAATGGTACCTCTTTTGAAACCATTTGAGAGTAGGAAGTTGGAAAGAGTTTCATACCAGGCCCTTGGTGCTTGTTTCAAGCCATACAAGGCTTTGTTTAGCCTGTAGACATGATCTTGATAAAATGGATCCTCAAAACCTGGAGGTTGACAAACATACACCTCTTCTTGAATTGTACCATAGAGGAAAGCACTTTTGATATCCATTTGAAACACCTTCATATTGTGGTTGACAGCAAAGGCCAGGAACAGTCTAATTGCTTCTAATCTTGCAACAGGGGCAAATGTTTCATCATAATCAATCCCCTCTTCCTGTCTGTAACCTTGAACCACAAGCCTGGCTTTATTCTTGACAACAATACCCCTTTCATCAGTTTTGTTCTTGAAGACCCACTTTGTGCCAATGGGACTAACCTCTTCTGGCAGTGGTACAAGCTCCCATACTTGTTGTCTTTTAAACTGTTGGAGCTCCTCTTGCATGGCTTCTACCCAGCTGTTGTCTTTCAGTGCCTCTTGGTACTTGACTGGCTGATGGAGTGATAGAAAACCAGCAAATGTGTATCATCTGAGCTAACCACTGCTGGGGACTTTGATGATCCAGCAGTGGTTTCAAAAGGTGGTGGTATAGGAGGTAATGAGGTGGACAACTGCTGACTTTTATCCACTGTTTGAGGACTTTTGTCAGCAGTGTTTGAGGATGTGGAAGCAGTGGTTGATGGGCTACTTTGGTCAACAGCTGTTGAGGTAGCAGTGGTTGAGCTTTGACAACTGTTTTGAACAGCTGGTGCTTTTCCCTTTGTGGCAGACCTTTGAGGGATGATGATTTCATACCCATAGTCTGGTGTTGTATCCTCTGATGGACCTGCACTGTTAGTCTTGACAGCAGTATTTTCAAAAGTGAATTTTTCAAGATCAAACAGATCTGCAGGGTTTGGTGGGATTTTCATTGATGAAAGTTCATTGAACTTAACATTCAAAGTCTCCTCCACTGCCTTGGTCCGTGTATTAAACACTTTGTAGGCCTTGGCAGTGGTTGAGTATCCCAGATGATAACCACAATCAATTTTGGCTGCAAATTTTGAAATGGAATCTTTTAAGTTCAAAATAAAGCATGGGCAGCCAAACACTTTGAAATATGAGATCAGTGGTTTAATTTTATACAGAATTTCATAGGCAGTCTTTTTGTGCCTGGGGTTTATTAAAACTCTGTTCTGAACATAGCAAGCAGTGTTTACTGCCTCTGCCCAGAAAGTTAAAGGCAAACCTGAATCTGCAAGCATGGTTCTGGCAGCCTCAATCAGAGTTCTGTTCTTCCTTTCCACTACCCCATTCTGCTCTGGTGTTCTTGGGATGCTGTACTGCCTTACAATCCCTTTCTTCACACAAAAGGCATCCAACTCCCTATTTTTGAATTCTGTGCCATTGTCACTCCTGAAGCTTTTTACTGGAAGGTCAAATTGCTTTTCAACCTGTATTACAAAGTCTTGCAAAATGTCTGCAGTTTCATCTTTTGAGTGCAAAAAGAAAGTCCATGTGAACCTAGAAAAGTCATCAACAATAACCAAACAATATCTTTTCTTTTTAAGGCTCATGACTTGAACTGGGCCAAACAAATCCATGTGTAGCATTTGCAAACACTGGGTTGTTTTGGACTCTTCAATGGACTTATAAGAACTTTTATGCTGTTTTCCTTTTAAACAGGAAATGCAATGTTCAGGACATGAAAACAATTTTTGTGGTAGGCCTCTCACCAAACCATTTTTTGAAATTTCTGTGATTGTCTTAAGATTTGTGTGTCCCAGCCTTCTGTGCCAAAGTTCTGTCTCTTTGTTAGAGGCAGCTGAGAACAGACAGGCATCAGCTCTGGGACACTCTTTTGACATGTCAACAACATAAACATTGCCACTTCTTTGAGCAACAAGTTTAGTTTGACCAGTTTTGATTATTGCTTCAATCTTTTTGACCATTTCTGGTCCAACAATCCTACAACAGTCTTTTGTGAAGAATGACCCAAATCCCTTGTCACTCATTTGGGATACACTCAGAAGGTTGAATTTTAGATTGTCTATTAGATTGACATTTTCAAATTTTACATTTCCAGATTGCACTGTACCAGACCCCAGAACCTTCCCTTTACTATTATTCCCAAAGGATATATCACCCCCACCATGGATTTTAAAGTCTTTGAGGAGGGCTTTACATCCTGTCATGTGCCTGGAGCCTCCACTATCTACATACCAAAGACTATCAAAGCATGCAGAAGCTCCCTGCACATGAAGTAAAAAGATTAGTTCATTAAGGTCTCCAAAGCCAACAAGGCTTTGGATGGGGTCTCAACAGTGTCTGGGATGGATGCAAGATGATGGACAGTGGTTAGGTCAGGGGTTTGAACTGTTTTAGGACAGTGTTTCTCTAACCACTGTTGTGGGTCCTGACCAATCATCTGCTGGTAACCAAAAGGATGCTTGTTCACTTTGGGTTTAGAGGGCCTTTTGTAGGCCTCATAAACGTGAGGAATCCTTTGGTAAGACTGTTTTTCTCTGCCTTTTCTGAACTGATTGGCAGGGGGTGCATCAGTAACCTGAACATCTTTTTTGACAGATGTTTGGTTCAGCTGTTTTGTAACAGCTGTTTGTACTGGCACAAACAGTGGTTGTTTCTTGGTGAATTTGACAGATGTTGATGATGATGATGGACTCAAGGATGTTTTAGCAATGTACTCATTCTTTTTCACATCAAAGTTTTTGAGGTACACACATGCTTGAGTTTTGTGGTTTGTTTTCGCACAGACAATGCAGCTTTCTGCTGAAACAATGACACTTGTTTTGTTTAGATCATAAGCTTTTAAGTGGAAACAGTCTTTTGTTAGATGATTCCTTTTCTCACAGAATTCACAAAACAAGTTATCAATTTTTTCTTTCTTCTTTCTCTTCTCAGATTCCTTTGCAGCGGAAGTTTTAACCACTGCTGGGATATCTTTGAGAGGTATGACTTTAGCTTTTGGAGCTTTAGCACCATCAATTGATGTAAAGTCCATTGGCTTGAAATTTTCAAGAATATCACACTCATCAGACCATTTTGGTTTAAACTGATGATCTTCAAGCTCCTTGAAAGTGGAGGAACCCATTGGTCTGTTAAGTGTGATTTTGTTACCAAGTTTGTCAGTGATTTTCACTTCTTGGCCATTCTTGTTTGTGGGGATAAGCTCAGTAGCTTCATCAGTGGTTTGAACAGAGTTTTCAAAAGCAGTGTTTTCATCATCATATTTTCTATACCCAACCCCAAACTTCACATTGCTTTTTCTCTGTTTTTCAAGCATAACCTCATATCCTTTGCAGGATTCCACCCATCTTTCACAAGTAATCTGGGCAGACTCCAACTCCTTTTTGCAAACTTGGTATTTTTCTACCATAGTTTGAAGTTGGGTTTTGGTTATACTTTGCTCTTCTTTTAAACAGCTGATTTCTTTTTCCTTTTCAGTCAATTTGTTTTTAAGTTCTTTTAAAGAGCTTTCAAATTTGACCTCATCAGTTAAGATTTTATCCTGAAGGTTTTCATTCACATCTTTGATGTTAGCAAAAGCAATTATGCAATTGTCTGAACACAGTTTTTCAAGAACTTGAGGAGATACCTTGGCAGCTGCCATCATTGCACAATCACATTGATGATCTTCATCATCATCAGCTCTTACCTTCTTTTCACTAGCCTTTTCTTCTTTCTCTTCTTCTTTGTCCTCTATGGACCATGGATCTGTCATTGGTTCAATCAGAGTTCCTGAACTTTCTTCCAACAGTACTTCACCAGCCCCAGCAGTAACCACTGCTTCAATCACCTCTTCCACTGTTTCAAAGCACTGCTGTTCCTCCTCAGCTTCAACCCCCTCCTGTATTGACTCTAGTGCCATCAAACAAAACTCATCATGTGAAGAATCATTAGGAGCACAGAGTGCAAAATTTTCATCACAAAGATCATCAGGCATACTGCTCCAGTCAACAAACCCTTGAGTGAAAAAACTTTGTTGATCTGGTTGTGCTGCTGCTGGAGCAGTGGTTTGAGGTGCAACAGGTTGCACTTGTACCTGTGGAACAGGGGTTTGAACATATTGGATTTGTGGAACAGTAGTTTGGACATAATGTACTGGCACAGGGGCAACAGCATAGTGAGCAGTGTTCACTTGAGCTGCTGGGGCATATTGGGCATAGTGCACAGTGTTTTGGTTTTGAGGTCTAGGATTTGAGCTAGGATGAGTAATTATGGGACCAGTATTTTGACTCCTACATTCCCTAGCGAAATGTCCCAACCTATTACACTTGTAGCACTTGATTTTCGATTTATCCAACCCAACCCTTAGATTCCCATGCAAACCTGGGAATTTTCTCCCTGTTCTTTTGTAGAACTTGCTAGTTCTAACACTTAGCAAAGCCAGTTGATGCAGGATGTCCATTTCCTCTAAATCAGTGGGATCAAAATGTTGCAAATCATTTAGTTCAAAGCTTAAATTATCTGACATCTGGTTTTCGTTTGCAGTGAATGCATAACTTGCAGAGTGAGGATCAGGGTTGTTAAAATTTGCACCAGCAGTTATGTCAATGAAGTGATCATAACCCTGGTCCTTACCACTGCTCCCAGATTCTTCTTGACCCAGAAGAGCAGTATTACCGAATGTGTAATCATCAACGGCTTTTCCTGACTCTTGTAACTTCCTTTTCTGGTTCAACTCCCTTTCGTAGGTCAGGAGTCGACCATGGAGTTGGGTCAAGGTCAGATCCTTGAACTCAGGTGAATTTCTGGTGACAAAGGCTATAGTGTCCCATTTTTCGGGCAGTGACCTGAGGAACCTGCTATTTTGAGTCGAGTTTGTAAAGGTAGTATTAACAAGCCTCAGTTCACTGATGAGACAACTAAACCGCTCAAATTGTTGAGTCAGTGATTCACCTCTAACATGACAAAATGTTTCATACTGTTGGTTCAGGATTTCCCTATTGTTTTCTATGACTTCTTCAGTACCTCCAAACTGTTCCTTAAGTGCGTCCCACAATTCTTTGGCACTGTTACAGTGTAACAGTCCAGCATATATTTCATTGGGCAGCGCTGATGCTATGATGCTAAACGCTTTAGCATCTAGTTCGATCTTTTGAAAATCGGTTTCGGTGTAATTTTCAACTGGTTTTGGAACGAACTTTTTAGCATCTTCAGCGCTTGGCACTGAAGGAACATGAGGACCAAAGGTGACAGACCTCCAACAACCTGTGCTTTGTTGAGCGAGGATGTGACCCATCCTCCTCTGCCAGATGTTGTACTCATTTCTTTTTAGCATAGGTGGTTTAAAAAGTGAGCCGATGTTGTTTTTATCATCCTGAGATTGTGACGTCATTCTTGTTGTTTTACAGACACTGAGAAATCAACTTTAATGGTGATTAATTCTTGCTCTGTTTTTCAACGGACGAACAAACGATCAGTATCAACTGTTATGAGCTGAACTATTTATGTCAAAATGATTGTTAAATCAAATTTGACTGTCCAAGCTCTGATACCAATTGTTGGATCTGAGTTTCTTTTTGATTGTATTTTCGTTTGTAATTAAGATGGAAATGAAAGAGTTGTGCAGCGGAAATAAGATGAAAACAAACTTTGCATACAATCAAACAGGAGTAATACTTTTAATCAAACATCTTTTCACAATGAACCGAATGATTGAATTTGTTTCAACAACGATTACAATGATTGATGTAAGAATGCAAACTCCCCCTCAGCCAGAGCTCAGTAGTTTGTTCGTGCAAAGAAGACGATGTGGTGAAAGAGCTAATAGAACAGTACAAAGTACTGAACTATTTATAGGCACTTGCAAACCACTGAGCATCTTAGCTGACGTCACCATGAAAGTGACATCTAACCTCCTAACAAACTTCAACTACTGATGTATAAACACTGATGTACTAAACTACTGCTATTACATTACATTACATAATAGACACTTAAACTGCTGCTGCATCCTTCCTCTGCTGTGAACCCAGCAGTGCTTGTCCGGATCAGCAGTACTTGTCCCAAAGCAGTAGATTGAGTCAACAGAGCTTTGGCCTTCCATCAGTCTTTGACATTGGTCAGTAGATATGAAGCAGCAGTTGTAGGTCAGCACTTAGTATGATCAGCAGATAGGAGGTCAGCAGATATGAAACCACTTTCAAGGGGAGAGATTAGCATGAACCAACTGTAAACGTCTGCTTATTCTGGATCCACTGCTTTGATCCAGTTTTGGCTTTACATTATCTGTTCCTCTGATAGGGTTCAATCCCAACAGTTGCCCAGCTAGAGAGAGAAAAGGAGGCGTTGGAACGCCAGTTAGCGAAGTTTAAGGGTCTTGGCGGACGGGATGCATTGCATGCGGCACAAACCTTTACGGTTTGTGATTCATGTGGCGTGTTGGGTCATACTTTGGATGTATGCCCGGTTCAGTTTGTAGCGGCTGAGGAGGACGTGAACATGGTCTATGGTGATCAACAGAGATATGATATGAATTCAAACACATATCACCCAGGTTTGCGTAATCACCCTAATTTTAGGTACAGTAATACTACTAATCAGTTAAATCCAAATTTTCAGGTACCAAATCAGGGAGGTCAGCAATACCAGAATAGACAGCCGGGATACAATAATCAAAATTACAACCAAGGAGGCTATAACCCGGGAAATCAAAGGACCTACCAACAAAACCAAGATCAAAGCAATATCCAACAATCAAAGCGAAGTTTCCAATAGCGAGGTGATGGAGTTACTTAAGCAAATCAAGAAGGATCAAGAATTGCAAGCTAAAGCATATCAATCCTTAGAAAAGCAAGTTGCTCAGTTGGCAGTTGATGTGAAGGAGGTGAGAAAAGATCCAGGGAAGTTACCGAGTGACACCACGAAGAATCCGCAACATCACGCAAGAGTTAATTCGGTAAGTACCATTCCTAATTCTGACATTGTTAATACAGATCCTACTGCTTCTTCCAAAGTAGTTGCAGGTATAAGTGATGGAAGTGAAGAAAGTGAATTAGGAGCGCCGCACGTACCTATTAAGGTAGGAAAGCTGAAAATCCACAAGGCGTTGTTGGATTATGGGGCAAGCACGAAT
This sequence comes from Helianthus tuberosus, assembly GCA_030545235.1. Lineage (NCBI taxonomy): Eukaryota > Viridiplantae > Streptophyta > Magnoliopsida > Asterales > Asteraceae > Helianthus > Helianthus tuberosus. Next base: position 70,171,453 of record CM060452.1, on the reverse strand, counting down.
ATTCTACCAGGGAGCTTGTTTGATCAGTACGAGTTCGGACTGTTGCATGATTTTGATAGGAAGGTAATACTGGCGGACGATACTTGGAAACAACCGCGTGGGGTTGTTAAGGATGTGAAGATCCAGCTTGGTGAGTTTTATTATTTGGTAGACTTTTTAGTGTTGGATTATGCACCCACAAGGACGAACGAGCAACAAAAGGTAATATTGGGACGTCCTTTCTTGAACACTGCCAATGCTCAAATCAACTGCAGAGAAGGATTGATTACGATGAGTTTTGAAAACCGTAAGTTGATTTTCAATGTTTATTCAAAATCTATTACTTACGAAATTATTAAGTCATATGAGGCAGTTGCTACTGATGAGATTGGTATTAAGTGTGACAGGTCTAAACAAGAGATGAACGAAGAATCGGTGAAAAAGGTGAAAGTGAAGAAAAAAGGAAAAGCAGGTAAACCGCCTGATGGTGGAAATGCTCGGGGCGATGAGGCTGGGTTCGATCATAACTGTTATGAAGTTGCGAACTTTCCAGACTATGCGAAGCGAATTGATTTAGAGAAGTCTGGAGGTGAGCCGATCTTTGAACCACCTTGAAGATTGCAGGTATGATCTGGCTGAAGATCTAAAACTTAGCGCTCTTAGGAGGCAGCCTAAGGTTTGTCGTTTATTTTATTTTTCGTATTAGTTTAGTTTAGTTTAGTTTAGTTTAGTTTGTGTCAAAACCGTGCAATCGTTCGAGTGTGGGGAAGTCCAGGAGGTTTGGTTAAGCTCTAGTGCAGTTGAGGGCAACGCACACTTGTTTGGGGGGTAGAGCAAAGTGATTATAAGATTACATAAAAAATCGGCTAGGAAAAAAAAATGATTTTTGGAGCGTTTTTGCACAATATTTGGTTGTTTTCGGTATATTTTCGGAGTGTTTCAGGGATATTAGCTGATTCGGAGAAGGAAATTCAGGTAAAAAGAGTCCGAGGTATGTTTTGATTATAAACTTATCATAAAAATTCGTTCGAGTGGTTTGGTAGGTGAAAACATGGAAAAAGAGGAAATTTTTCTAAGGCATGGAACCCTTAAATGTGAGTAAAACTGCTGGAAAATGGGTTCCTAGGCGGGTCGCGGGTGTGTTTCACCTTTCTTCCGCGTGTCGCTGAGATCGAAGTCAAAAAGTCAAAATATAACACCCTCTTAATCGAAATCAGATCAAACATTTATCCTTCAAGCTCTCTACCTCTTCCCTCACTGTGAACCCATCATCTTTCACCACCATCCACACCGCCTCCACCACCGTCGATCACCATTAACGCCGGCGGTGACCACCTCCGATTCACTAGTCTCACCGTCATCCACTGTCGACCACCGTTCAAATCCGACCAACCATTAATCGACCTCCGATTACCCCCTCATCGAACACCTTTCATCATTTATATCGACCACCGAGAACCATCAGTGACCTCCGGGAGACCACCCATCCATCTCCGGCCGATCACTGAGTATCACCGCCGTCGACCTTCAACTGCGAGCGATCACTCGACACCTCCGACCACTGTTCACATCGGAGAGCATCTCCGACGGCCGGCCGAGTCGGATTGAACAATAAAGTTACATAATTTTCTCTAATTTGCAGTTGCAAGAGAATCCAGGTATGAAAGTTTAAATCTTTATATGTTTATGGAAATTTTATTTTCATCCTTGTTCTGAAATTGAAAGAATAATCACTGGGTTATTAGTGGTTAAAGTTGATTAGTGAAAAAATTTTGTGTGAATACAGAGATGGGTCAGGGAATTCAAGTTAGGCTGAGTGTAGTTTAGAAAATTATAAGAATTTTGGGGTTGATGCGATCCTGTAAAATGGGTAGTGAATGTATGGTGAGAGATGGTTTTGAACTCATGAATGTTTCAAAAAGTGGAAAAGTGAGGATTCGAGAAGGTTGATTGAATTGCATATGCTAGGGGTATGTTGAGACTTGAGATGGCTATGAGAGTCATTTAATAGTGAGTTTTGTTGGTTCGAGCGATACATGTGATATGCTTTCCACTTTGATTGTTGGGATTTTTACATATTTCCCCCTCCTAAGCCTCCTTATTACGTATTTCCCCAAACCATAAAATCAATTACATATTTCCCCTGTTTTTGAGAAATTACCCAACTACCCTCCATATGTAAAAATCAATTACAGATCTCATATCCAGCAAGTTTTCCTCCCATTTTTAATATCATTGTGCCATTTTTTTTAATTTTCCAAGGATATCCACTGAATCAATACCTCCAGTGATTGTTATTTTCTTTTCTTAGTCAATAGCCAAGGACTCTACATGGATAAAACTTGAATAAAATGAAAGATGGGAACTGCCAAAAAAGCTTTTCTTTCGTCATCGTGGACATGGATATCCACTTCAAAACCAATCTCCAATAAATTACGGATTAATAATAGTAAATATGGATGAAAATATGCGGGAAAGAAACAAGGGTTCACACAAAACAGATCCGACTTTACTAACAGTCGATGCAAAATTCATGGTCCTGCATCTCTCGAATTGCCAAATAATCCCCTTGGACAAAATTTCAACAAAAAGAAAGTCCAACATGAAACTAAACACAAATTTACCGACCGAGCAGATTTTTTCTTCCAATTCCTTATCAATATGGCCAGATTTCACACACAGATTAGAGTTTTACAATCGTCAATAATTAAAACTTCCAACAAAGTCATCTTACAACAACAAAAAAGGTTGCGGTTACCATCAAAATCATTTATTATGGATGGAGTAGGAGGGGTTAATGAATGAGGTTTTGAATTCTGCAATATTAGAATGGAGAAATATGTAAATATTCATTTAATTGTTCATTAAGGGTAAAATAGTCATAAATAAGAGTCATTTAAATGAAAAGGAGAAATATGTAATATATATAAGTTAGAGAGGGGAAATATGTAATTGATTTTTTGGTTTGGGGAAATACGTAATAAGGAGACTTAGGAGGGGGAAATATGTAAAAATCCCTTGATTGTTTTATGCGGGTAGTGTCGGGTTGATCGGACTTAGGAGGTAGAGAGTATAAGTCGAGTTGTTTGATAATTATTCAGATATTACCATTTAGCGTAGTTTGAGTGACCATAAGTTGCAAGGATGCATTGTGTGTTTGATGAAGTATAGCGAGCTGAGCAAACAAGTCCGGATAGTGGTGTATGTGTATTAGTTGGGGTAGTAAAGTGTGGAAAAAGGTCGATGACATCGATGCTCTATTCGGTGCATGTTTATTAGGAGGTAATGTCGACGAGCGGATAAAGCAATGATTAGTGTCGAGACGAGTAAGTTTGAGCGAAAAATAGGCCGGTTGATAGTCGGGGCTCGGGTTGTAAGTACATTAAAAAAAAACCCGATTTTCACTCGTTTCTCTTTGTTTATTAACCGTTTAACCTGTTTTTGGGAGCTTGTGAGATTTGTTTTGCAGGTGTCGATCGTTTTTGTCCATACTCAATCTCCATTTGGACGAAAGTGATTCAAATTATGTAAAGACAAGCGTCCCGTGTCGAATGCAGCCGCGAAAGAAATGCTATACGGTTGCTGTGGAACACGACTTATGAGGATTTTACCGCGTCAAATCAGGGGAGTCTGTTCCATTTATCTTTGTACTTTGTTTTATTTAGGTAGTTGTGTCGTAGATAGTTTCTCGCTTCATTGAGGACAATGAAGGAAATAAGTGTGGGGAGGGGGAAACTAGTGTCTAGTTAGGTTGTCATGTCATAGTTAGTTCAGTCGTTTTGAAAAAAAAAATAATTAAAAAAAATCCATAAAAATGAAAAAAATTAGAAAATGTCCTGTAAAGGTTTTCGCACAAAAATGGAAAATGATAGGTGTAATTGAATCAGTGGCTTTTCAATTATTATATATATGAGATAATACACAATCGGTCACGCGTCTGATTTAGGATATGTGGGTAGGCCCAGCCGGTTGAAAGGTTCCTTAGGCTTGATATAAAACAACTTAAAATAGGAGTCTTGTGGGTTCCCGCCTTAGGAGCTAGGGTAAAACTGAAACTGTGGAAAGTATAAGGGGTACGTCATAAGTAAAAAACTTATAAGTTTCTCCGATTAAGCTGGCACACCTGTTTCTTTTTGTGAAAACAAATCCGAAACAGTGTGGCGCCCAATAAAAAAAAAATTCGATCAATCCATCTGAGCACATGTGAAAAGAAAAAAAAAAAGAAAACAAAGCCTATGGTTTTGCCGCGGGGATAGCGACTCATGCGGTACATACCCTCTAGGTGGAGTTATGAAAAAAAAACGTGAAGTTTATGGCATTAACCATGGGGATGGTGACTCGTGTGGCGTATGTCCGCTGAACTGATCGTATACAAAAGCATGTAAGCTCGCAATATCATCCATCTATCCATCATAAAGTTTAATCGGACTAACATAAGAGTTTTTTTATATAAGACGGTAGATTTAATATCTTTTAATCTTATAAGCTTGAAACGGGAATAGGTGGAGTCGTAGTCTTTTGAGTGTGGGATCCATAGATGACTATATATTACTTGAACTTAATGGATCGAAAATAAGGGCTTTGAAACCGGCGGTTGGGTTTAAGTGGATCGTATATTCACAATCTTGGTTAACGTGTGGTTAGATTTGTTCTAATAAAATAATTGAATATATTGAAAGCCATTTGTTTTGATTGTGATTCCATTGCGAATAATTTTTTCGGGGACGAAAAAAAATAAGTGTGGGGATTTTGATCGGTGCATTTTAAGTACGCTTTAACAGATATTAATTCTAGTAAAAATACACCGATATTGTTATAACATATACTGTTTTGATTGGTTTTTATATTTTGTAGGTGGTTAAAATTACAAGCTGAAATTATTAAATTAAACTAGCTACAAAATAAATTAGATATATTAATAACCAAACATGGTTAAAGCTATTCATTATAATATTAGTTTTAAGGAATTAGTATAAAATTAATATTACATGTAATAGTTTAAATCTAAAAGTCATATTATTTCTGACATGTTTCAGGTTGTTTCGAAAATGCAAAGATTGAATTAAATGGACATTACTTATAAGGTGGGCTCAATAGACAATTAATTGTATTGGGTTTGGGCTGTGTAAAGAAGAGAGAAGGTATAGAAGAGAATTTAAGGAGGGGAGGTCGCAACTTTGAGGGGATTGGATCGCAGCCGTCAAGATCGAGACAAGGGACCAACTGTGCATTCTTATCACATCTTCCAAGCATGATATCTAACCTATTCGGGATGACAACTGAGGCGGAAAAGACCAACATGCGCGGCTAAGCTTCTTGTGACTTCTGCCCGGATGAACGTTTACACGGTTTGATATAATTTTCTGTTTTTCTGATTCTTGTAAACTGGTACAGCTTGACTACTTGTGTTGGATTATTGGTAAACGTTTCTTGTGTTTGAATTACTTGTCGTTTATTAAGCGTATTGGCAACTTTCTTGCGTTGTTAGCGGGTTGGTAAATCGGTGGGTAATTGATACAATCAAACGGGTTATTAGGTTGCATAGTGAATCTTAAAAACTATCCCTATTAACTAATCAAATTCATTAATTCCGAGGCCATGTCTATGTGGTGTTTTGAATCAGAAAACGGATTTTTATATTAAAACGGGTATTCGGGATTCCGGGTGGAGGTTACTTCTTCTTAATATTGATAACACTTTTCGTGACAAATCGTGTTTTCTTTGCAATCAAACAAACAAACCCCCAATTTAGATAGTTTAGTTTTAATTAATTTTCTTTAACGCTAACCACAAATTCCCTGTGGATACGATACCCTACTTACACTATATACGTAGTTTAATTAGGTTTTTGATTGACCCTAACGACAGTCATCAGATCACATTAGAGTACAAGATTAAACCAATAATGAAACTCACGACTAACAGTTGTTTTCTAAAGCCGAAGGAAAATAGAGTTAGAAGAAATGTCAGTTCGTTTGTGCACATTGTGGTCGTGGAACTTTAACTGAGAAGATTATGCCTGTGGTTATGGTAGAGGTCGTGGTTTGGTAAATGTTGAGGTTACCGGTTCTAACAAAGTGAATGTTAAAAGGAGCAAGATAAAAATCACATTCGATGCTATAAATGAAATGAGTATGAACATTATGTGACAAAGTGTCCAAAGTGGGAACAAAGGGAAGAAGTGGTTAACTTGACCCAAGATGAAGACGATGGGCCAACACTACTTTGATAAGGATACACATTAGGATTAAGGGGGTAATGGAAGTTTAATTAATATGGAACATGTGATATTTTTGTGTACGTTTGTTTGTGGTATTGAATTTATAAGGAAATAGTTATGGAGAGGTTCTCTACAAAACATCCGCTTCTTGCACTTCCTATTTATCAATCATCAAGATTGTCGTGTATGATTTGGGCTAACATTAATAATATTTTTACATCTTAAGGATCTTAGAGTTTTAAATTTCTTGTAAGTATTATTCCATAATCTTTTTACATTTGCAATCCAAATTATATGGCAACATATTGGTGAGACGTGAAGAAGCTATTATAGTATGAAGAATCAGACTTTTTGTTACCCAACAAAGGACAAAACAAAGAAATAATCGGAAGTGAGGAAACTCATATTTCCCATTGAAGGCTAAATTTGAAAATATCATTGTAAAGATCAAGAGTATATTAAGAATATGGCATTAATGTTTTGACTACTACATCACTTATTTGTTTCATTTATGGAGTGAAATACCATATTAAAGTTGGGTAATTATAGGATGAAAAGTTTCAAGGGGTTTTATTTAGTGGTTACTAAATTTTTAGATATGAACTAAAAAATACATATGAGTCATTTGACATAGACCATATCTTTTAGAATATAGCTAAGAGGTTTTATTTAGTAAAACATTAACTCAAAAAAAATTATATCAATGCTTTAGCATGTAATGAAAAAGAAGAACTTTAATTGTGTGTACCTGATAATCTTTAATCGCGGTAACGGAAGACAACATGATCTTGAGGATGATTGGTTTCCCATTTAGGTATTAAGGTTAGGATGGGTAAGGTGGGTTAGGATACCCATGAATTTAGAGAGAGAGAGAGAGAGAGAATTGGATTCGTCCGTGTGAACCACCACCATTGTCCCGTCCGTACAAACCTCCACCACTCAACGTCCGTTCAAAACCCCTGTATCGGATCTGTTTGCTTCAATTTTTCATGGGTCAGTTGTAGATTGAGTGTTTGTTCTTTAAGCGTGAGAGTGAAATAAGGAATTTTCATATGCTTGATTGTGCGGTTCAATTGTTTGTTTTCAGTTTGATCTTTTAGTTATTATATAGTCTGTGTTTTGTAAGTAATGATCTTGTTTTGGTATTCCCGGTCTGGTTCGGTTGGTTTTGGGCCAAACTGGTAACTTAAATTTTAGGAAAATACAAACCGAACCAAGGTTTAACGATAACCACCACCACCTTCATGTCGCCCTCGCTTCGTGTCATCCTCCCTCCGTGTCACCTTCACCTTCGTGTCTAGCCAACCCTCGTGTCACATTCACTTTCGTGTCTCGCCAACACCTTCGTGTCACCCTCCCTTCGTGTCTCCTTCACCTTCGTGTCTCGCCAACCCTAGTTTCACCTTCACCTTTGTGTCTATTTTTTGTGGTTTCCAATCTTTGCGTCATCCATGAGGTAACGAGTTATGTGGGGTACCTTTTAGAGGGTGGGTAACTCACGGTTGCTACCCTCCTTCTTTTTTTATAACGGTTTTCCACTCCCACAACTCATCTCGAGTTTGGCTTACTGCTAGTGTGTTTTTTCTACATCGACAGTTTACAAACGCGTATGGCTCCTACGGGGAGGGGGAGGGACATTAAGTCGGGGGGGGGGGGCTATGCAGGGTTCTGCAAGTGGTTTAAGGACTTGCCCTTTTAAATTTTTTCACGAAGGTAAAGATGGCAAGCCAGGATCTGGGGTTTTTTTTCGGTTGCTTGAACATATGCAAAGCACCCACTTCAAGACTGAAAACCGAAGGCTATCTTTGAAGGACACTATTTCCAAGGACTTGGACCTCTTTTTGGATGTTGGGGAAGTTCTTAGGGCAGGGGATAAATGGTTGTGTGGACGTTGCATGGCGATGCATGCACTTAGTAGAGGGTGCAAGCATGATGATGAGGTCATGTAATTTGCCATGGTCTCGAGGGATGTGGAAGATTTCATTGTTGGGATCCGAAAACCATGGCGAGTAGTGGTTGACACAAACGCACATCACCCAACGAGGCTTAAGGGTGGTGTTTACCTCCTCGAGTGGGTTTTTTCCCTCCCTATTCAGACTATTAAAGCATTCCTCATAGTTGTCGGCTGATGTTTGCTCAGGTTTTAATAGGGCCTTTGTGCAAAGTGGTTGCGTCACTAGGATTGGTCGACAATTGGGTTCAATTGGTTTTGCTACCGCGTTGCACCTTACGGGTGGTCAGATCATCCTCCAGACAAGAACGGCGATCAGGGAACATGAAATCTTTGCAGTGTAGTAACATCCTGCATGCGCTTACAGTTTGGAAAGATGGGTCTGGTTTTGATGATTTTCTCTCGTCCCTATTGGATAGCGCGGGAAAGGTGGGGCCTCCTACGGGAGAATGCAGGAGGGAGGGAGACAAAGATAGGGACCCTAATATTAAGCAATATATCCGGAAAGTCAGAGATGGAGATTTTATGGTTACGGTTAAGATCCTAAGCTCCAGTGGAGTCGCCACTCTAGGTGATTGGACCCTGAAAGCTCTTATTGATAAACACCCTGTGGTGTCGCCCCCTTCCTTGCCTCCCAACCCTCACGCCCAACCCACTCTTGTTGTTGATGAGGAGTGTGTGCTCAAATGTAACCGATCCTTTCTTAAAGAGACATCTTGTGGTAGGGACAGGATGCGGGCCCAGCACTTGTTAGATGCTATCGGGGGTGAGGGCTCAACGACTTCCTCGGGTTTTCTAACGACCATTACTGAAGTTGTCAACTTATGGCTTGGAGGAACCTACCCTAAGGTGTTGGCTGAGTTTTTGCCTCGCCCCCCTTACCCCTTTCTTAAAACTTGATAAAGGAATTCGACCTATTGATATGGAGGGTATCTGGCGAAGGTTGGTTTCCAAGGTGGCAATGAAGAAGGTCGGGAAAAACATGGCCAAGTACTTGGGGTACATTCAATTTGGGGTGGGCACGTCAAATGGTGCAGAGGCGGTGCCCCACAGTGCGAACATGTTTCTCAACTCTTTTCATGCAGATGGTTCCTTGGCCTTGCTTACTGTGGACTTCTCCAATACGTTCAACATGGTCGACCACACAACCTTCCTCAATGAGGTTCATCAGTATTGCCCGTCAATCTATCGGTGGGTCCAATTCCTTTACGCCCAGCCTGCTTGGTTGTATGTTAGTAATGAGTATATTTTAGCTACTACCGGAGTGCAATAAGGGGATCCCTTGGGGGCCCTTCTCTTTTCCCTTGCCTTACACCCCTTCATTCTCTGAGTGCAAGACTGCTGTAACCTCCTGTTTCATGCTTGGTACTTGGACGATGGGACGATTATCAGCAACGCGACTGAGGTTGCTAGAGCCTTAGATATCATTAACGAGGAGGGCCATCTCTAGGGCTTTACCTCAACATTAAGAAAACAGAGGTTTTTTGGCTGACATGTGATGGGCGGAAAGTTTAGGACGGGCTTTTCCCGAGAGGGATTGGCAGACCAGAGAGGGGGGTTAAGCTCTTTGGTGGAGCTGTTAGCCGTGACCCTAGCTTTATTGGGGAGTTGGCAGGGTGGCGGACCTCGGGGGCGGTTGACCTCATGAAACTCTTGCCTTGGACCCCCAATGTGAACTCCTTCTACTAAGGTCATGCATGGGGGTTGCTAAGTTACTTTTTGGGCTACGGACTTGTCAACCCCATTTGATGGTAGATGCGGCATCTCGGTTCGATGATGGCCTCCGGGAGGCAATAGATGACATAGTCGTGGGTGGTGGCCCCTTCTTTGGTGACCTCCAATGGCGTCTGGCATCTCTGCTAATGCATCTAGGCGGTTTGGGCCTCCTCTCAGCTCTAGATGTTGGGGTTTATACCTTTGTGGCGTCCAAAGCTCTGTCTTGGGAACTACAGGATAATTTCCTTCAAAACAGTGGGGTTGTCGGGCTCGACCGGGACTATTTGCAGGCACTCAAATGCTTAAATATCTCTCTCCCAGACTTTGATATCGGCGGTTTCTCTAACAAGGACACCGCCCCCTCGAAGCCACAAAAAACTTTGGCGAATACTCTGTTTAGCAAAATCACTCAAAGCCTGGGAGAAACTTTTGATTTGTCATCTCGCCAGAAGGCGGTGTTGGAGTGCCTAAAGGGTCCCCATGCTCAGGATTTTTTGACATTTATCCTGATTGAGGGGCTGGGACAATGTATGTCAGCAGTAGAATACAGAGCCATCCTTAAATACCAGCTGATGATCCCTATGTACCCAAAAGATGAAACCTGCCTGATATGCCATAAAGCTTGTATGGATAAATACTGTGAGCACACAATTCATTGTAAAAGGCTCCCTGGGTTCAAGTATCGGCATTACTGGTGTAGGATGTTTTGTGGGACTTCCTGAGAAGAGCTGGGATTTCGGCTAAGAAAGAGGCTCCTATGAATTTCCTTACGGACCATATGGAAGGGGATCTACTCTACGACCAGCGGATCTTCTCGTCTTTGGTTAGGCTAGGGGGAAACATGCTTGTGTGGACCTCACGGGGGTTTCCCCTCTGGTTGGTTTAAGGGAAAACAGGTTTGTAGCTGGACAAGCAGCAAGAAAGGCAGAATCGAAGAGAGTTGATAAGCACACTAAAGCTTGTGCAGAGAACCAACATTTTTGTCCCTTTTGCCTTTGACACATTTGGCTCCCTAGCGTCAGAAGCTATCCAATTCTTGACCAGGGTCTAACGGGTCATCCACAACAATTGTTCAGCCCCAAAGGCAAGGGTTTTGTCTTTGGTAGATTAGGGTTTGCAATTCAGAAAGGGGTGGCAGCGCAACTTGTTGCCCGTCTACCTTCTATTTTAATGTAACTTTGCAAGTATGAATGAAAATGCTTAATATTAAATTATTAAGTTAACTAGATAAATGATAACTATAACCATTTCATTAAAATATTTAATCTTACATTCTCCCATTTGGTCGAGTAGTCATTTACGATGAGCACTAAGTAGATCAGGTTTTAATACTTTATTTAGTTATAAACTAAAACCATAGCAGATATATACAATCATTGAATCAACTGTGACACCTGTGTCACTTCAACCATCAAACAAATGCCAAACCAATGAAATATTATATTTCATACTTGGGATTTGTAAAAATATGTGTATCTATTTCACATATCAACTCTTGTTCGATTTCAAACTCTAAATCGCTTTCTGGAAGGTTATACGCGCACTAATGCGTAAATATAACCAGTTTAATGCAACAAACACTCCGGAATATTGAAATAGGTTTAACATACCTTAAATAAGCTCTACATAACTTAGAAATAAGTTTTGGAAGGTTTGGTATGCCGAAATCAAGTTATATCGCTTACAGGGACTAAAGTTGACAAACTGCGAAAGTATGCCAAATTGAACTGTAACAGACTTTCCAGAACATGGCCATAAGTTAAACACACCTTAAATATCCTTTACATAGCTTAGAAATAGGCTTTGAGGGGTTCGGTGTGCTAAAATAAACTTTTGTGTCATTCAGGGACTAAAAGCGTCAAAAAGTGCACAAGTTTGCATTTTCGCGCATAACTTACGTTCTGAATACATCCGGACATCCAAAAATTTATGTAAGCACTATAATATTTTATTTTAGTGTTTGGCATAAGAAAAATCCATTCGTTTCGTCATTTGGATCGTTTTTCGCGCTTATGCGCATTCCGTCGTAATTAAGCGAACATCGCGTTCGTACGACCAAACGAACTGACATCCGACATATTTTTTAGCATGTTTCATGTCCACAATGTTTAGGCATCATTTTAGGGCCTTAAAGTTGGCTTTACGGGCCTTATAAGTGTCGGGAATGGCCTTAAACACGTGCAGGGGCTGAAACTGTCATTTTTGAAAGTTATGTGCTGATCAGAAGGGCCATGCGGCCCGCATTAGATTTGTCTGATCCTGAAGCGGGCCGCCTCAGCCTCCCAGAACAGATAAGTTCGAACAGTCAGCAGATTCCAGCTGTTTGATTCACATCCACACATTCTCAACTGCACATTCAGCTCATTTAGACCATTTTTTAGGCACCACAACTTTCCGACACTTGTACGGATACGATTAAGGCACGATATTCGACAAACGATCTTAACGGTTCTCCGAATACTATAAATACCCAACCCATTCCATAGCCAAAACCACTAGAATCTGATCTAAGTGACTCTAAGTTGGAACCATTGTTTCATACCTGAGTTATTGTGATCTAGATTAGCATTCGGGGACCCTTCGTAAGTATTCTTTCGTTCTTTTATTGCTTTTCGAGTCTTTTTAAGTCTAAAAGTCAAACTTTGTTTGACTTTCTGCGTTGACCAGTTTATGGTCAATGCGAAGTTCGTTTGAATTTCGCAACGTGAGTGTTATCACGTTGGTTATAGTCCCTTGGGACTATGCCTACTGATTACCACGTTGTCTAGGGTCGTAGGGTAAGCGATCTGATAAATCGCTTATACCTTCGAACCCGACCCAGTTTGGTCGATCATTAGGATCCGACCAAATACATTAGGTGACCATAGTATATAGGGAATAACCTTCCGAGGTTATACCTTATGGTCACGACGTTTAAGTAGTTATATGATAGGTAGTATATATGCCTTAGGTAAATTACCAGAATACCCTTTTCATATATAATTGGTAATTAAGCATATGTAACCTAAAATTTTGTCACATAACTGACTATGTAACATGTTTAGGCATATAACACTTGTCATAGGACTAGTTAGGCGGTCCGAACGCATTTCACGCGAACGACGCGTTAAAGTAGCATAAGCTACCTAAACGGGTCGTAATGGGTCGTAAACTATTAGGTTAGGTTTCATTTAGTATGTAGGCTTTGTTAAACCATATGACACGAGTCTCTATACTCGTTTGGTTTACAAACCCTCATTCTATCTAAATCCTCCGATTTAGGTCCGGTTTATTAACATAGTTACCTATATTAGGTGCCGTTTGATATCCGCGATCTCTAGCATTGTTTGGTTGTTACTCAAGGACTTCTGAGCAATCTCAAGTGAGTACATAGACCCCTCTTTTACTGTTTTCCAAACGTTTTGGGGTGGAACACATGTGCCTACTTGTTACTTTCATGCTTTCCTGTTTTCACATCATATACCTGCTATGTTCGTTAGTACATTATAGTACATGATTTTATTACATCTTATGCTAGGTATGCCCATTGTGTGCATTACTTAGTACATCGTTTTACATTACATTACATGCTACGTATGTCTATTATTGTATACGTAGTACAGGTCATATGTTACGTATGTCTATTGTTGCATACTTAGTACAGGTCACATGCTACGTATGTCTATTGTTGTATACGTAGTACAGGTCACATGCTACGTATGTCTATTGTTGTATACGTAGTACAGGTCACATGCTACGTATGTCTATTGTTGCATACTTAGTACATGTCACATGCTACGTATGTCTATTGTCGCATGCTTAGTACATTTGTTATTCATCACATGCTTACATTTTGGATACATATTACATGATTTACATTAGACATGAACATTTTACTTTGATAGTTTGGTTTGAGTAAGTGATTAAGTAACGAGGCATGTGTAATATGATACAAGCATGGTGGATACGCCGCTGGAACTTCCTATATATAAGTGTTTGTATGGTATTACATGTCGTAGCGTTATTTAAATCATTTCAGTTTGAGACATATAACATTTTATACAAATAACATACTTTTCACAAGACATTGTTTTACAAACAACTTATCTTATACAAACTCATTTTACATGGTTATTCATTTAACCTTACATTTATTTATACATATCATCTGATCTTATCGTTTTTCAAATGATTTACAAAACAAAGCAAATAACAAGGTTCATGACTAAACATTTTCTCAAACATAAGTCATGAATCCTATTTTCACAAAACCTATGTATCTCACAGGCATTTTTATGCTGACGTACCTATTTTCACATGTGTTTTTCAGGAGCTGTTGCATAAGATGATCAAGATACACATAGGCAGACTTGGGCTTTAGTGACAATAAAAGATACAAGACTAGTTAATTATGTTGTATTTCCTTGTTTGTCAAGACATTGTAACACTTTTAATTAATAAAACGAAACTTCAATTGCCATGGATTTGAAACAATTAATTCTGTTACAACACTCCCCGACGTTTCCGCCACGTTTTGTATGTTCTACGTGGTCAGAGTGTGACAGAAAAGATGGTATCAGAGCCAATGGTTATAGGGAATTAGGTTATTAGTAATGCTTTGACCTAGTCTATAACCTTCTTAGGACCCTAACGCGAGTTTACTTGCGTTTAGTCATAAAACAATACCGTCACCTATCCTTAGGCGACGACCACAACAAGAACATAAATTTCAAAACCGCTTTGAAAACTAATCATCTGTTCTAGGATGATTGATTACTAGGTTTTGAACCCTCTGTTATATGGTTTTGAACCCCTTTGAGTTTTCAAAATCTCGTCAAGGTTTTTGGGTTTTTAATAATGTGAACACGTGCAAACTGGAAGGGTGAATGCCTGTATTCTGGGTTTTCTGTCTAGGCAAGCACTTCGTATACATCTCATCAGACGCGAGACCAGTTGTGCTTACCTGGGAATTCTTGGGATGAGTGTTCACTTATAGGCGAGCATGTCTTCGCGATACATTATGAGGACCTATTTGCTTTGATTCAGCCTTTGTGTGTCGTTTGTTTGCTTCATGGTTCAAACAAATGACCATCACCCGTGATTTTGGTCGGTAATTGTAACATCCTATTCTTACCCACTACCATTTCATTTGTTTTCTCTCTTGTTTCCTCTTTTAGAATGCCTCCACGACGCGAAAATCCGGTATCTATTGACGATCTAGCAGCTGTCATTACACAGCAAATAACTGCTGCAATCCCGACCATCGTTGCCCAATGTCACCAAGCTATCAACAACAATAATGCCCTCTGCAACTTCAAGACATTCAACTCGGCCAAGCCATCAAAGTTTTCTGGGTCTCAAGGAGCGACAGCACTTCTGCAATGGTTCGAGAGTCTAGAGAGCACCTTCAGGCATGTACAATGTCCAAACGAACGAAAGGTAGATTTTGCATCTAGTGTCTTTGAGAAACGAGCTTTGACGTGGTGGAACGGTGTGGTGAGAGATAGGGGTGCCGAAGTGGCACTGGCCCAAACTTGGGAAGAACTTCGAGCACTGATGATGAAGGAATTCTGTCCTCGTCACGAGATCAGGGCATTGGAAAGGGAATTCGACGACCTTAAGCAAGACAGCGGTGAACATCGAGCATACACTGATCGATATGAGGAGCTGAGCCTGTTGTGTCCTACCATGGTCACGCCTTTGGATAAGGCAATCGAAAAATACATTGATGGTCTCCCTGACTCAGTTCAAGACATTGTTACCGGTAGTAACCCCACTACGGTTAGGCAGGCCATTGAGCTATCTGCAACTTTGACTGAATCTCAGATCAGGAAACGTAAGCTTTTCCGAAAGGGTGACAAGAAACCGGTCGAGGAATCGAAACCAATCGAGGAATCAAAGACCATGGATGAACAGACTGGATTCCTTGAGCGGTCAAAGAAGCAAAAGGTTTCTCAGAACTTCGCCATGGTCGCTCACAATGATCAAGCCGCCCCCAACCAACCAGCTAAACCCCGTACTAGGAAGCCATACAATGGAACTTCACCCTTGTGCAACAAATGTAACCTTTATCATCATGCTATGGTGAAGTGCCGTGAATGCCAAATTTGTGGACGTAAAGGTCATACAGCAAAAGTTTGCGTAGCAGCAGTTGCACCAAATCAAGCTGACAACAAACCTGCTCGAGCTCGCTTGCCACCAGGTTCTTGCTACAAGTGTGGCGAGATGGGACATTTCCGAAGAAATTGCCCAAAGCGTGCTAATGCTAATCCAGCACAGAGATGAGCATCTGACCGACTAGAAGACAACACTCTTTAGAAATAATCACATATTATGTATTATTTTCTTTTGTTGTCAAGGTCCATGAAACAGTTGTTAACATTGTTTATAAATAAATCTTTTATTTACATTACAATGTATTTATGTGGTTGTATGCATAAACAACATATCCCCTACAATACCGACAATCAAGGAATCGTATTCCTTGAAAAGCAAACTACCCCCAAAAAAAAATCTTCCATTTTACAATCTCTTGCGTTTTCCACAAAGATCCTAAGTACCCGTCTCATGCAAAGAAACGAAGTACAAGGTGCAAGTTATAACTCTGTACGAATACCCCAAGTACCACTATAAATTCTTGATAGGGTACCTAAGGGTATTTCCGTATGTCCTAAATTATTGTGTACCTTAATTCGAACATTGCGTTTTCCTGAAAACGAAAATCGAATTTTTGGTAGATCATCCTATCTTCATGGATGGATTCTTGAAATGATTAAAGTGCCAAATGAAATCCACGAATTGGATTCCTGGTGTGCTTTAAGTATCTGCATTCAAAGATAACAAATTAATAACCAAGTTAAACAACTATGTGATTATGTGCTTATGTGTTCCCTTTAATGTTTTTGTGTAATCCAAGTTTTTGTTATCCAAATCCTCGTAGAATCTTCCATATCTTCGTATAAGGGATTCATAGTAGGATATCCAAAGGTGCTATATTAAATCCTCAATGGGCTTGTACGTAATAGTAAAGACCCTTGGATTATATTGTACCATTCCATAAATAGACCCCTGAGTGGTCTAGGTAAACAGATTGATCCAAAAATCTGGTTAGGAATATCATGTGATGATATAGTTGAAAGGACTCCTTGGTGGCCTAATTAAAAGGATCCTTTGTCGATCTAATTAAAAGGACCCTATGGTAGTCTAGTCACACTCATCACAGGTTTGATTTTTCCTCCCCTTCACATTACAAACAAATTGTGCGGACTATGCAAGGAATTGCGTAATTATGGATGCATACATAATTATGAAATTCAGTGCACGGAAACCACAGCGAGTTTTGTCATGTGTCTAGAGTTCGTTCCGTTCATTTTCGTTTCTATCTGAAGAAATGGTGGAAAATGACTTATTTCGTTCATTTTCGGTTCTGAAGAAATGGTGGAAAATGACTCATTTCGTTCATTTTCGGTTCTGAAGAAGTGGTGGAAAATGGCTCATTTCGTTCATTTTAGGTTCTGAAGAAGTGGTGGAAAATGGCTCATTTCGTTCATTTTAGGTTCTGAAGAAGTGGTGGAAAATGGCTCATTTCGTTCATTTTCGGTTCTGAAGAAGTGGTGGAAAATGACTCATTTCGTTCATTTTCGGTTCTGAAGAAGTGGTGGAAAATGGCTCATTTCGTTCATTTTCGGTTCTGAAGAAGTGGTGGAAAATGGCTCATTTCGTTCATTTTCGGTTCTGAAGAAGTGGTGGAAAATGACTTATTTCGTTCATTTTCGGTTCTGAAGAAGTGGTGGAAAAAGACTCATTTCGTTCATTTTCATTTCTAAAGAATGCCTGTTGAAAATAACTCCGTTCATTTTTCATTTTTGAAAAATGTCCGTTAAAGAGAAATAACAGGATTATGCCTTGCTTATCTTTGATGGTTATTTAACACAAAGTCACAAATAGACTCCTACGAATGAATTTCGGGACGAAATTTCCTAAAGTAGGGGAGACTGTGACACCTGTGTCACTTCAACCATCAAACAAATGCCAAACCAATGAAATATTGTATTTCATACTTGTGATTTGTAAAAATATGTGTATCGATTTCACATATCAACTCTTGTTCGATTTCAAACTCTAAATCGCTTTCTGGAAGGTTATACGCGCACTAATGCGTAAATATAGCCAGTTTAATGCAACAAACACTCCGGAATAGTGAAATAGGTTTAACATACCTTAAATAAGCTCTACATAACTTAGAAATAAGTTTTGGAAGGTTTGGTATGCCGAAATCAAGTTATATCGCTTACAGGGACTAAAGTTGACAAACTGCGAAAGTATGCCAAATTGAACTGTAACAGACTTTCCGGAACATGGCCATAAGTTAAACACACCTTAAATATCCTTTACATAGCTTATAAATAGGCTTTGAGGGGTTCGGTGTGCTAAAATAAACTTTTGTGTCATTCAGGGACTAAAAGCGTAAAAAAGTGCACAAGTTTGCATTTTCGCGCATAACTTACGTTCTGAATACATCCGGACATCCAAAAATTTATGTAAGCACTATAATATTTTATTTTAGTGTTTGGCATAAGAAAAATCCATTCGTTTCGTCATTTGGATCGTTTTTCGCGCTTATGCGCATTCCGTCGTAATTAAGCGAACATCGTGTTCGTACGGCCAAACGAACTGACATCCGACATATTTTTGAGCATGTTTCATGTCCACGATGTTTAGGCATCATTTTAGGGCCTTAAAGTTGGCTTTACGGGCCTTAGAAGTGTCGGGAATGGCCTTAAACACGTGCAGGGGCTGAAACTGTCATTTTTGAAAGTTATGTGCTGATCAGAAGGGCCATGCGGCCCGCATTAGATTTGTCTGATCCTGAAGCGGGCCGCCTCAGCCTCCCAGAACAGATAAGTTCGAACAGTCAGCAGATTCCAGCTGTTTGATTCACATCCACACATTCTCAACTGCACATTCAGCTCATTTAGACCCTTTTTTAGGCACCACAACTTTCCGACACTTGTACGGATACGATTAAGGCACGATATTCGACAAACGATCTTAACGGTTCTCCGAATACTATAAATACCCAACCCATTCCATAGCCAAAACCACTAGAATCTGATCTAAGTGACTCTAAGTTGGAACCATTGTTTCATACCTGAGTTATTGTGATCTAGATTAGCATTCGGGGACCCTTCGTAAGTATTCTTTCGTTCTTTTATTGCTTTTCGAGTCTTTTTGAGTCTGAAAGTCAAACTTTGTTTGACTTTCTGCGTTGACCAGTTTATGGTCAATGCGAAGTTCGTTTGAACTTCGCAACGTGAGTGTAATCACGTTGGTTATAGTCCCTTGGGACTATGCCTACTGATTACCACGTTGTCTAGGGTCGTAAGGTAAGCGATCTGATAAATCGCTTATACCTTCGAACCCGACCCAGTTTGGTCGATCATTAGGATCCGACCAAATACATTAGGTGACCATAGTATATAGGGAATAACCTTCCGAGGTTATACCTTATGGTCACGACGTTTAAGTAGTTATATGATAGGTAGTATATATGCCTTAGGTAAATTACCAGAATACCCTTTTCATGTATAATTGGTAATTAAGCATATGTAACCTAAAATTTTGTCACATAACTGACTATGTAACATGTTTAGGCATATAACACTTGTCATAGGACTAGTTAGGCGGTCCGAACGCATTTCACGCGAACGACGCGTTAAAGTAGCATAAGCTACCTAAACGGGTCTTAATGGGTCGTAAACTATTAGGTTAGGTTTCATTTAGTATGTAGGCTTTGTTAAACCATATGACACAAGTCTCTATACTCGTTTGGTTTACAAACCCTCATTCTATCTAAATCCTCCGATTTAGGTCCGGTTTATTAACATAGTTACCTATATTAGGTGCCGTTTGATATCCGCGATCTCTAGCATTGTTTGGTTGTTACTCAAGGACTTCTGAGCAATCTCAAGTGAGTACATAGACCCCTCTTTTACTGTTTTCCAAACGTTTTGGGGTGGAACACATGTGCCTACTTGTTACTTTCATGCTTTCCTGTTTTCACATCATATACCTGCTATGTTCGTTAGTACATTATAGTACATGATTTTATTACATCTTATGCTAGGTATGACCATTGTGTGCATTACTTAGTACATCGTTTTACATTACATTACATGCTACGTATGTCTATTGTTGTATACGTAGTACAGGTCATATGCTACGTATGTCTATTGTTGCATACTTAGTACAGGTCACATGCTACGTATGTCTATTGTTGTATACGTAGTACAGGTCACATGCTACGTATGTCTATTGTTGTATACGTAGTACAGGTCACATGCTACGTATGTCTATTGTTGTATACGTAGTACAGGTCACATGCTACGTATGTCTATTGTTGCATACTTAGTACAGGTCACATGCTACGTATGTCTATTGTCGCATGCTTAGTACATTTGTTATTCATCACATGCTTACATTTTGGATACATATTACATGATTTACATTAGACATGAACATTTTACTTTGATAGTTTGGTTTGAGTAAGTGATTAAGTAACGAGGCATGTGTAATATGATACAAGCATGGTGGATACGCCGCTGGTACTTCCTATATATAAGTGTTTGTATGGTATTACATGTCGTAGCGTTATTTAAATCATTTCAGTTTGAGACATATAACATTTTATACAAACAACATACTTTTCACAAGACATTGTTTTACAAACAACTTATCTTATACAAACTCATTTTACATGGTTATTCATTTAACCTTACATTTATTTATACATATCATCTGATCTTATCGTTTTTCAAATGATTTACAAAACAAAGCAAATAACAAGGTTCATGACTAAACATTTTCTCAAACATAAGTCATGAATCCTATTTTCACAAAACCTATGTATCTCACAGGCATTTTTATGCTGACGTACCTATTTTCACATGTGTTTTTCAGGAGCTGTTGCATAAGATGATCAAGATACACATAGGCAGACTTGGTGATGCGGGCCCAAGTGTGGAGGAGCGGGCCATCTTGTATTTGGAGGCCCAAGATCGCGTAACAAAAGGGGCTTCACTAAAATGGCTCTAACTTGGGCTACGGAGGTCCGTTTTGGGCGTGCGACCAGGCGAAACAAACGTGAGAAAAAGCTCCATCTTGCTGCAAACGCTTTTGGCGGTTTGGGTCATCGTCCACGCCAAAAAACGCTTATTTCCATTAGTTATTTGCATTTTTATGTTTTTTTAAGTATTTTGGGCTTTTTGTTTTAGGCCGTGTGTTTGGCCCGTTATCTTTTTTAGGCCCGTTTCGAATTTCAGTCTCTATTTATATGTTGCTAAAGCTAATGAGAAGTTCATAATTGAATTTTGAGAAAACTGTTTTTTCACTTCAAATTCCGTGGCCTTTGGGGTTACAATTTGGGGGTTGGGGAAGATCTGCACGGGTATTCGTAGAATCAACGTGTAATCTTCATTTTTCCGTTTCACGCGCTACATCACTTGGGCTTTAGTGACAATAAAAGATACAAGACTAGTTAATTATGTTGTATTTCCTTGTTTGTCAAGACATTGTAACACTTTTAATCAATAAAACGAAACTTCAATTGCCATGGATTTGAAACAATTAATTCTGTTACAACACTCCCCGACGTTTCCGCCACGTTTTGTATGTTCTACGTGGTCGGGGTGTGACATCAACATTCAATTCAAGACTCTCATTAGGGTTGTAAACGAACCGAACGTTCAACGAACAGTTCATCAACCGTTCGGCGGGAAGTTCGTTTATGTTCGTTCGTTTAGTAAATGAACCAAAACGAACAAGAAATTTCGTTCGTTAAGTTAAACGAACGAACATGAACAAAGGTTCCGTTCGTCCGTTTATGTTTGTGAACGTTCGGTAATGTGTTCGTTTATATTCGTGAGAATTCGGTAATGAGTTCATTTATGTTTGCTCATTAATGTTTATTTATGTTCATTCGTTTAAAAGGTTTTTATATGTTGTATTTTGTTTTATTATTTCTAGTTTTTAAAATTTTGAAACCCTAGTCATCTTATATGCCTCTCACAACATCCCTCGTTTCACTATTTCAATTTTAGTTTGTGTTAAAGCTTGACAAATTCTTGATTTTGTGTTTATATGTTTCTGATAATCACGTCAACTGTTTTCGGATAATTCTGTTAAGTGTTTATTTGTTTTTTTGTGGGATTCTTCGTAATGTTTTTTGATGAAAATGTAGATTTTTAAAATGAACATTGTATTCATTTGGGTTCAAAAACGTCGTTTGTGTTCATTTATGTTCATGAACAT
The DNA here is from genome assembly GCA_030545235.1 of Helianthus tuberosus. Lineage (NCBI taxonomy): Eukaryota > Viridiplantae > Streptophyta > Magnoliopsida > Asterales > Asteraceae > Helianthus > Helianthus tuberosus. The sequence continues at coordinate 70,149,299 of CM060452.1, read as the reverse complement.
TTGTTAGAGTTCATTTGCGTATGGTAAGTGTTCGTGAACAGTTCACAAACATGTTTGTTTCCTTAATGAACAAACACGAACAAGAAATCTTGTTCGGTAAGCGTTCGCGAACAATTTATGAACAAGCTTGTTCCCTAACGAACGAACATGAACAAAGCTTTGTTCGTGTTCGTTCGATTCGTTTACAACCCTAACCCTTATTAATCATACTAAAATACCAAATTTAATAATTAAGTAAACTTTGGATCAAATTGAAAATTAAGCCCTTAAAATTACTTTGTATAAATATTGTCTATATGTAAAGTATGCAATAAGAAAGAAATTTTTATTATTAAACCGTAAGTACAATATGGAATTAATAAGGTCTTTTGAGAGCATTCTCATTCAATCCATCAAAACTTGTGAGGATGAGTTTTTATATTGTAATGGGTATAAAAAGTGGTTGTGAGTGGATGAGAGAGAAAATGTTCTTGTTCATCTGTATATTTGGGGGATACTGTTCACCCAGTATAATTTTTTTAATATATATTGAAAGTGGTTGTGAGTGAAGGAAAGAGAAAAATGTGATGATAATATTATTTAATTGAAAAGGAGAGAGAAAAAATATTTGTTTTTAGTGGAAATATATTGATATATGAGTTGTTTTTTAGTGGAATGTATGTATAAATTGATGGATTGGATGAGAATGCTCTGAAAAGCACATCACTATTCACCCTCTATAATTTTTTAATATATTTTGAAATGATTATGAGTGGAGGAGAAAAAAAAAAGTAAACCAATTATCATACACCAATATCAATCGTACCCAGTAAATCTCATAAAAAATAATAAAGATATTGATAGGGTCTAGAGAAGGTGAGATGTATGCAAACTTTACCTCTATCTCTAGGATAGATAGACTGCATCCAGAGGCCCCCCGACTTAACTCGAACAAAAGCCAAAACAAACAATCGAACAAACAAACAATAAAGTATTAAATAGTAAAACTAGCAAGAACACCAAAGCAAGCAAGAGTGATGAAAGAAACATAGAAAAACATATGACCTCATGGGATCATACATAGGCATAAAATGACATGCAAAGTCCGCCCTATAGGAATATCCAAGTCCAACAAAGGTAACACACCTCTATTACCCACCCCTATAAATCCTAAACCTTAATCATAAGCATCCACAAACTCCCATCCTGAACTATATACTCAGAGAGGTGCAACTCTAGCAAATCTTGTATAATCCGTTCACCCCAAGTCACTTTAGGCCTGCCTCTACTCCTTTACAAAGTGAGCATTTTCGCTGCTCTAACTGACGCTGTCATCAACCTCTCTTCACATGTCCAAACTGTCTTAATGTTCCCTCCAAACCAATTATCATATATATAGTATTCAAACCATATAATTCAGAAGATAAGAAAATGAGTTTTTTAATTATTTGTTTCCTTAAAATGCCCCAAACATCAAGTTATTGGCGATAGAACACAAAATCTTCATGAATTAAAGACATATAATACATTTACTTGTCACTATTCACAATTTAATTAAACCCCAATGCTTTAAAATAAATAATTAATGATACATCGTACGAAATATCATAAAAAATAAACTATATACAAATCTTACTATCCGGTTTTCGGTATAAACCGCAAACCAAACCGTTCATTACGATTAAATTTTTTTTAAACCAATCAACGGAAAGTAAAACAAAAACCGACCACGAAACCAAACGATGTCCGGTTTTAACGGTTCATGCTTTGAAACCAAACCATAAACACTGTTACATATAATATCTGTCCTAAACCCCTAAAATATTTTAGAAGTTAATTTCATAGTTGCATAACCGTACTAAAATACTAAATGTTTCGGTTTCCTATAGTATTTGGATTCTTTTATCACCCCATTTCCTATGAGACGCAGGCGCATGACATGGACTGCCCATATCTGAAGCCCAGTTATATAACCCATGAAGCTGGATCTCTAAACCCACAGCAGAGCTCAATGATCTAATAGCAATCACCATAATGCTTCTTCAGCTACTTAATCTTTATTGAAAAGGTGCATTAAGTTTTGGATTAATTAAAAGTTTGTTATTATAAATTATTAATAGTATATACATTTTATTTATAAATGCTTAAATTTGAAGAAGAAAATTACAATTCTAATATCTGGATAGTCAGCATATATTGAGTGTTTTTTTAATTTGTCGTATGGTTTTCTTCTTTTTATACATAAGGCCAAACAAATTACACCAAGATAGCCGGTAAACTAAATCACACGTTATTTTCTTGACTGCATATCTCTTAAATATCAAAATATACACATGTGATTTAGTTTACGAAGATTTTTCAATGCCGAGAACCTCGATCAGAAAGTAAAAAAGGCGTAAGGTTCACAATGGTGTAAAATTAAAATGGGATATACCGGGCTAGGATTCGAGTTACAGGAACAAGGGCCAAACCAACCACCCAAGAATGGAATCGTTGAGCGAAAGCACTTGACAACCTCCTAGAAGCAGCTTTTCTTGCCACCAGACCTTTCTCCATCAATTAGGAATCTGATGCCATCAATAAACACATTCCTTAAATTGTAGCCGTTTGTTGAGTGTTTTTTTAGTGTCTAATCCGCATATATATCACCATTACCCTTGAGTTTCTTGACTGTATATCTCTTAAATATCAACATATACACGTGTTATTTAGTTTACGAAGAATTTTCAATGCCAAGAACCTCGATCAGAGAGTAAAAAAGGCGTAAGGTTCACAATGGTGTAAGATTAAAATGGGATATACCGGGCTAGGATTCGAGTTACAGGAACAAGGGCCAAGCAAACCACCCAAGAATGGAATCGTCGAGCGAAAACACTTGACAACCTCCTAGAAGCAGCTTTTCTTACCACCAGACCTTTCTCCATCAATTAGGAATCTGGTGCCATCACTAAACACATTCCTTAAATTGTAGCCATTTGTTGAGTGTTTTTTTTTTGTGTCTAATCCGCATATATATCACCATTGACCTTGATTTTCTTGACTGTATATCTCTTAAATGTCAACATATACACGTGTGATTTAGTTTACGAAGATTTTTCAATGCCAAGAACCTCGATCAGAGAGTAAAAAAGGCGTAAGGTTCACAATGGTGTAAGATTAAAATGGGATATTCCGGGCTAGGATTCGAGTTACAGAAACAAGGGCCAAACCAACCACCCAAGAATGGAATCGTCGAGCGAAAACACTTAACAACCTCCTAGAAGCAGCTTTTCTTACCACCAGACCTTTCTCCATCAATTAGGAATCTGGTGCCGTCACTGAACACATTCCTTAAATTGCAGCCATTTGTTAAGTGATTTTTTAGTGTCTAATCCGCATATATATCACCATTACCCTTGATTTTCTTGACTGTATATCTCTTAAATATCAACATATACATGTGCGATTTAGTTTACGAAGATTTTTCAATGCCAAGAACCTCGATCAGAGAGTAAAAAAGGCGTAAGGTTCACAATGGTGTAAGATTAAAATGGGATATTCCGGGCTAGGATTCGAGTTACAGAAACAAGGGCCAAACCAACCACCCAAGAATGGAATCGTCGAGCGAAAACACTTAACAACCTCCTAGAAGCAGCTTTTCTTACCACCAGACCTTTCTCCATCAATTAGGAATCTGGTGCTGTCACTAAACACATTCCTTAAATTGTAGCCATTTGTTGAGTGTTTTTTTTTTTTGTGTCTAATCCAGATATATATCACCATCGACCTTGATTTTCTTGACTGTATATCTCTTAAATGTAAACATATACACGTGTGATTTAGTTTACAAAGATTTTTCAATGCTGAGAACCTCGATCAGCGAGTAAAAAAGACGTAAGGTTCACAATGGTGTAAGATTAAAATGGGATATACCGGGCTAGGATTCGAGTTACAGGAACAAGGGCCAAACCAACCACCTAATAATGGAATTATCGAGCGAAAACACTTGACAACCTCCTAGAAGCTGCTTTTCCTGCCACCAGACCTTTCTCCATCAATTAGAAATCTGATGCTGTCACTAAACACATTCCTTAAATAGTAATAATTTGTTGAGTGTTTTTTTTTGTGTCTAATCCGCATATATATCACCATTAACCTTGATTTTCTTGACTGTATATCTCTTAAATATCAACATATACACGTGTGATTTAGTTTACGAAGATTTTTCAATGCTGAGAACCTCGATCAGAGAGAAAAGAAGGCGTAAGGTTCACAATGGTGTAAGATTAAAATGGGATATACCGGGATAGGATTCGAGTTACAGGAACAAGGGCCAAACCAACCACCCAAGAATGGAATCGTTGAGCGAAAGCACTTGACAACCTAGAAGCAGCTTTTCTTGCCACCAGACCTTTCTCCATCAATTAGGAATCTGATGCCATCAATAAACACATTCCTTAAATTGTAGCCGTTTGTTGAGTGTTTTTTTAGTGTCTAATCCGCATATATATCACCATTACCCTTGAGTTTCTTGACTGTATATCTCTTAAATATCAACATATACACGTGTTATTTAGTTTACGAAGAATTTTCAATGCCAAGAACCTCGATCAGAGAGTAAAAAAGGCGTAAGGTTCACAATGGTGTAAGATTAAAATGGGATATACCGGGCTAGGATTCGAGTTACAGGAACAAGGGCCAAGCAAACCACCCAAGAATGGAATCGTCGAGCGAAAACACTTGACAACCTCCTAGAAGCAGCTTTTCTTACCACCAGACCTTTCTCCATCAATTAGGAATCTGGTGCCATCACTAAACACATTCCTTAAATTGTAGCCATTTGTTGAGTGTTTTTTTTTTTGTGTCTAATCCGCATATATATCACCATTGACCTTGATTTTCTTGACTGTATATCTCTTAAATGTCAACATATACACGTGTGATTTAGTTTACGAAGATTTTTCAATGCTGAGAACCTCGATCAGAGAGTAAAAAAGGCGTAAGGTTCACAATGGTGTAAGATTAAAATGGGATATACCGGGCTAGGATTCGAGTTACAGGAACAAGGGCCAAACCAACCACCCAAGAATGGAATCGTCGAGCGAAAGCACTTGACAACCTCCTAGAAGCAGCTTTTCTTGCCACCAGACCTTTCTCCATCAATTAGGAATCTGATGCCGTCACTAAACACATTCCTTAAATTGTAGCCATTTGTTGAGTGTTTTTTTTTGTGTCTAATCCGCATATATATCACCATTACCCTTGATTTTCTTGACTGTATATCTCTTAAATATCAACATATACACGTGTGATTTACTTTACGAAGATTTTTCAATTCCAAGTATCTCGATCAGAGAGTAAAAAAGGCGTAAGGTTCATAATGGTGTAAGATTAAAATGGGATATACCGGGCTAGGATTCGAGTTACAGGAACAAGGGCCAAACCAACCAACCAAGAATGGAATCGTCGAGCGAAAACACTTGACAACCTCCTAGAAGCAGCTTTTCTTACCACCAGACAATTCTCCATCAATTAGGAATCTGTTGCCGTCAATAAACACATTCCTTAAATTGTAGCCATTTGTTGAGTGATTTTTTAGTGTCTAATCCGCATATATATCACCATTACCCTTGATTTTCTTGACTGTATATCTCTTAAATATCAACATATACATGTGTGATTTAGTTTACGAAGATTTTTCAATGCCAAGAACCTCGATCAGAGAGTAAAAAAGGCGTAAGGTTCACAATGGTGTAAGATTAAAATGGGATATTCCGGGCTAGGATTCGAGTTACAGGAACAAGGGCCAAACCAACCACCCAAGAATGGAATCGTCGAGCGAAAACACTTAACAACCTCCTAGAAGCAGCTTTTCTTACCAACAGACCTTTCTCCATCAATTAGGAATCTGGTGCTGTCACTAAACACATTCCTTAAATTGTAGCCATTTGTTGAGTGTTTTTTTTTGTGTCTAATCCAGATATATATCACCATCGACCTTGATTTTCTGGACTGTATATCTCTTAAATGTCAACATATACACGTGTGATTTAGTTTACAAAGATTTTTCAATGCTAAGAACCTCGATCAGCGAGTAAAAAAGACGTAAGGTTCACAATGGTGTAAGATTAAAATGGGATATACCGGGCTAGGATTCGAGTTACAGGAATAAGGGCCAAACCAACCACCCAATAATGGAATTATCGAGCGAAAATACTTGACAACCTCCTAGAAGCCACTTTTCCTGCCACCAGACCTTTCTCCATCAATTAGGAATCTGATGCTGTCACTAAACACATTCCTTAAATAGTAATCATTTGTTGAGTGTTTTTTTTTGTGTCTAATCCGCATATATATCACCATTAACCTTGATTTTCTTGACTGTATATCTCTTAAATATCAACATATACACGTGTGATTTAGTTTACGAAGATTTTTCAATGCTGAGAACCTCGATCAGAGAGAAAAAAAGGCGTAAGGTTCACAATGGTGTAAGATTAAAATGGGATATACCGGGATAGGATTCGAGTTACAGGAACAAGGGCCAAACCAACCACCCAAGAATGGAATCGTTGAGCGAAAGCACTTGACAACCTCCTAGAAGCAGCTTTTCTTGCCACCAGACCTTTCTTCATCAATTAGGAATCTGATGCCATCACTAAACACATTCCTTAAATTGTAGCCGTTTGTTGAGTGTTTTTTTGGTGTCTAATCCGCATATATATCACCATTACCCTTGAGTTTCTTGACTGTATATCTCTTAAATATCAACATATACACGTGTTATTTAGTTTACGAAGAATTTTCAATGCCAAGAACCTCGATCAGAGAGTAAAAAAGGCGTAAGGTTCACAATGGTGTAAGATTAAAATGGGATATATCGGGCTAGGATTCGAGTTACAGGAACAAGGGCCAAGCAAACCACCCAAGAATGGAATCGTCGAGCGAAAACACTTGACAACCTCCTAGAAGCAGCTTTTCTTACCACCAGACCTTTCTCCATCAATTAGGAATCTGGTGCCGTCACTAAACACAATCCTTAAATTGTAGCCATTTGTTGAGTGTTTTTTTTGTGTCTAATCCGCATATATATCACCATTGACCTTGATTTTCTTGACTGTATATCTCTTAAATGTCAACATATACACGTGTGATTTAGTTTACGAAGATTTTTCAATGCTGAGAACCTCGATCAGAGAGTAAAAAAGGCGTAAGGTTCACAATGGTGTTAGATTAAAATGGGATATACCGGGCTAGGATTCGAGTTACAGGAACAAGGGCCAAACCAACCACCCAAGAATGGAATCGTCGAGCAAAAGCACTTGACAACCTCCTAGAAGCAGCTTTTCTTGCCACCAGACCTTTCTCCATCAATTAGGAATCTGATTCCGTCACTAAACACATTCCTTAAATTGTAGCCATTTGTTGAGTGTTTTTTTTTTTTGTGTCTAATCCGCATATATATCACCATTACCCTTGATTTTCTTGACTGTATATCTCTTAAATATCAACATATACACGTGCGATTTAGTTTATGAAGATTTTTCAATTCCAAGAACCTCGATCAGAGAGTAAAAAAGGCGTAAGGTTCATAATGGTGTAAGATTAAAATGGAATATACCGGGCTAGGATTCGAGTTACAGGAACAAGGGCCAAACCAACCACCCAAGAATGGAATCGTCGAGCGAAAACACTTGACAACCTCCAAGAAGCAGCTTTTCTTACCAACAGACCTTTCTCCATCAATTAGGAATCTGATTCCGTCACTAAACACATTCCTTAAATTGTAGCCATTTGTTGAGTGTTTTTTTTGTCTAATCCGCATATATATCACCATTCCCCTTGATTTTCTTGACTGTATATCTCTTAAATGTCAACATATACACGTGTGATTTAGTTTACGAAGATTTTTCAATGCCGAGAACCTCGAGCAGAGAGTAAAAAAGGCGTAAGGTTCACAATGGTGTAAGATTAAATGGGATATACCGGGCTAGGATTCGAGTTACAGGAACAAGGGCCAAACCAACCACCCAAGAATGGAATCGTCAAGCGAAAAAACTTGACAACCTCCTAGAAGCAGCTTTTCTTACCACCAGACCTTTCTCTATCAATTAGGAATCTGATGCCGTCACTAAACACATTCCTTAAATTGTAGCCATTTGTTGAGTGTTTTTTTTTTTGTGTCTAATCCGAATATATATCACCATTGCCCTTGATTTTCTTGACTGTATATCTCTTAAATATCAAAATATACACGTGTGATTTAGTTTACGAAGATTTTTCAATGCCGAGAACCTCGTTCAGAGAGTAAAAAAGGCGTAAGGTTCACAATGGTGTAAAACTAAAATGGGATATACCGGGCTAGGATTCGAGTTACAGGAACAAGGGCCAAACCAACCACCCAAGAATGGAATCGTCGAGCGAAAACACTTGACAACCTCCTAGTAGCAGCTTTTCTTGCCACCAGACCTTTCTCCATCAATTAGGAATCTGATGCCGTCACTAAACACATTCCTTAAATTGTAGCCATTTGTTGATTGTTTTTTTTTGTGTCTAATCCGCATATATATCACCATTGCCCTTGATTTTCTTGACTGTATATCTCTTAAATGTCAACATATACACGTGTGATTTAGTTTACGAAGATTTTTCAATGCCGAGAACCTCGATCAGAGAGTAAAAAGGCGTAAGGTTCAAAATGGTGTAAAATTAAAATGGGATATACCGGGCTAGGATTCGAGTTACAGGAACAAGGGCCAAACCAACCACCCAAGAATGGAATCGTCGAGCGAAAGCACTTGACAACCTCCTAGAAGCAGTTTTTCTTGCCACCAGACCTTTCTCCATCAATTAGGAATCTGATGCCGTCACTGAACACATTTCTTAAATTGTAGCATTTGTTGAGTGATTTTTTAGTGTCTAATCCGCATATATATCACCATTACCCTTGATTTTCTTGACTGTATATCTCTTAAATATCAACATATACATGTGTGATTTAGTTTATGAATATTTTTCAATGCCAAGAACTTCGATCAGAGAGTAAAAAAGGCGTAAGGTTTACAATGGTGTAAAATTAAAATGAGATATTTCGGGCTAGGATTCGAGTTACAGGAAAAGGGCCAAACCAACCACCCAAATAGAATGCGTACATTAAGATAGGAACAAGGGCCAAACCAACCACCCAATTATTGAATGTTAAATAATAAAATAGGTTACTCAAATAGAATGAGTACATTAAGTGGTAGCAATCTTGTAAATAGTCTGAATCTGTAATAAAACAAGTAATTAATACAAAACTAATTAATATTGGATAAGTGTAAATAGATAGGTTAAGATATTAACTTAAAAAAGTTATAGTTTTATAATTAAAGAACGTAGTTATTAGGGTGAACGGTTGTTAATAAATATCATTAGAAATCCAAACTTTGTAGAATAACTAAGACTGTCGTGATAGAAATCTAATTGGATAAGCTTAAAATCTCATAAGCCAGAAAAAAATGTAATCAAGACAATGAGACATCAACAAACCGGGCATCCCTAGAAATACAAAAATCAATCTACGTAGATATTCACAAATGTTTTGAAAGGAATATTTAGTTTAGTTGCTGCTTACGAAGGTGAGGATCTCTTATTCTTTTGCGTAGAGATTCCACATGTTCCATGCATTTGCAAGTTGTATATGTTCACGGGTGTTAATTATCTTTTCATTGTTCTATTTTGTTATTCTACTGTTTTATACTATAGATTTAGATTTTGGGAAAATTACAAAACTAGCAGTTGATCACTGAGTTTTAAAAAATGTCACCCTCAGGTGTCTAATCGTCTATGGAGCAGCGCCTCAATGTTGTCCTTTACTTGTGGAGGTACCATTGATACTTCATTGTAGTAATGTTGTCGACGTGTCGTTACACCAGTTGTGGCGGTGTGATCACACCACTATGTCTTTCCTTATGCGTCACATACTTTTATTTCAGTTAGGAGGCATATCATTTGGTCCATGGATGATATATATACTTATACATATATGATTTAGGTGGATGGTTGATGCGTAAGCCTACACCTCATCACACATGCAACGCACAGATCTTTCACTCCTATGTGTTAGTGGGTACTTATAATATGCGGCTAGCTTCATGGTACTTTGATGTAGCGTGCGAAATGATAATGAAGATCAAACACGTTGATTATGTGAATACCCGTGTAGTTCTTCCCCAACCCTCAAAATTCAACCCAAAGGACACAGAATTTGAAGTGAAAAATGAGTTAATCCAAAATTCAAGTCTGATCTTTCACATTACTTGAGAAACATATAAATAGAAACAGAAATTCGAAATGGGCATAAAAAAGACAATGCGCTAAACACAAGCCCAGAAAACAAAATGCCCAAAATACTTCAAAAAACATAAAAATGTAAATAACTAATAGAAATAAGCGTTTTTTGGCCCCTGCATCAGTTGGTATCAGAGCCGAATTCCTGGCTCAAAATGCCTCCGAGGAGAAACAACAACAGGCCTCTCGATGAAGTGTATGAAGGAGAATTAGAGCAGCGACTTATGGCAAGAATGGATCAACGTTTGGATCAAGGGGTCAATCAGTTGACTGATCGGATGGCTGACTCGATTAATCGTAGGAGGCAAGGACCCAATGATGGGTATGGTTCTGATCTTAGTAACCCATTTGGTGATGGTTCGGATTCCGATGACGAACAGGAAGGGGGACCAAGGAGAGAACGAATTGGAGGTGGGAGATGATGTCTTTGTGTTGTTTGGTAAGGAAGTGGTTGACGGGGTCAACATCCCTGATGCTATGGTTCCTTTTCTTGAAAAATTTTCTGATGTTTTTCCTGATGAATTGCCTGATGGTTTGCCACCTTTGCATGACATCCAACACCATATTGATTTGGAGTCTGGGTCACAGTTACCCAATAGAACACATTACAGGATGAGCCCTGGTGAGCATGAGGAGTTGCGAAGGCAGGTTGAGGAGTTGATTTCTAAGGGTCACGTTCGTGAAAGTATGAACCCTTGTGCTGTTCCTGCTTTATTGACTCCAAAGAAAGATGGTACTTGGCGTATGTGTGTTGACGGTCGAGCAATCAACAAGATTACTGTGAGGTACAGGTTTCCTATTCCTCGACTTGATGATTTACTTGATCAGATTAGTGGTGCCACTATTTTTACGAAGTTAGATTTGAAGAGTGGGTATTACCAGATTCGTCTTAGACCGGGTGACGAGTGGAAAACTGCCTTCAAGAATCGTGAAGGGTTGTATGAGTGGATGGTGATGCCATTTGGTTTATCAAACGCACCTAGTACTTTTATGTGTGTGATGAATCAGTTGCTTAGACCTTTTATTGGGAAGTTCGTGGTTGTGTATTTTGATGACATTCTTATTTATAGTGATTCTTTCAGCGACCATGTTGTGCATGTGAGACAGGTTTTGGCCTTACTTCGCAGGGACCGTTTTTATGCAGCCACCAAGAAGTGTATGTTCATGACCCCTAAGGTGTTGTTCTTGGGGTATGTTGTTTCTAGTGATGGGATACAGGTTGATGAATCCAAGGTAGCGGCTATTCAAAATTGGCCAACTCCTACTACCATTACTGAAGTTCGTAGTTTCCATGGGCTTGCTTCTTTTTATAGACGGTTTATTCCACACTTCAGTTCTATTATGGCCCCAGTGACATATTGTATGAAGGGGAAGACGTTTGTATGGACATATGAGGCAGAGTTGGCTTTTCAAGTTGTGAAAGAGAAGCTAACTACAACACCAATTCTGGTATTGCCTGATTTTTCTCAAGTTTTTGAACTTTATACTGATGCCTCAAAGGTTGGAATTGGTGGGGTTCTTAGTCAGGGTGGTCGATCTGTTGCTTATTTTAGTGAGAAGTTAACTGGGCCTAAGTTAAGGTATAGTACTTATGATCTGGAGTTTTATGCAGTGGTCCAAGCTGTAAAGCATTGGCGTCATTACTTGTTTCAAAAGGAGTTTTTCTTATTCACTGATCATGATTCCCTAAGGCACATTCGTACTCAAGACAAGGTATCTCATAAGCATGGGCGATGGTTGGCCTTTCTTGAAAAGTTAACTTTTGTGGTCAAACACAAGACTGGTGTTTCAAATAGGGTTGCTGATGCCTTAAGCAGGAGGAGTAATCTGCTTGTATCTATGAAGGTTGATGTGCCGGGTCTGGAGGTCATTCGTGAGCAGTTAGCCATTGATCCTTATTTCTTAGTTATTTTGCAGGATGTGGAAACTGGGCAAAAATCAGACTTTCTTTTGCATGATGGTTTTCTGTTCAAGGGGAATCAGCTATGTATTCCCGATTCCAGTCTTCGCTTGCAGATTATTCAGGAGTTACAGGGTGAAAGGCATGTTGGTCGTGACCGTACTTTACAGCTAGTGCAAGCTTCTTATTATTGGCCTACTATGAGGAAAGAGGTGGATCGTTATGTGAAGAGGTGCCGTATTTGTCAGGTTTCAAAGGGCACGGCTACCAATGCGGGTCTCTATATGCCTTTGCCAGTCCCCTCACAGCCATGGGTTGATATTAGTATGGATTTCGTGTTGGGGTTACCTTGTACTCAGAGAGGTAAAGATTCTATCTTTGTTGTTGTGGATCGGTTTTCTAAGATGGTCCATTTTATTCCCTGCAAGAAGACGACTGATGCTGTTAATGTGACCCAACTCTTTTTTCGTGACGTGTACCGTTTGCATGGGCTACCTTCTTCTATTGTGTCTGATCGGGATACCCGATTTCTGAGTCATTTTTGGCGTAGCTTGTGGAAGATGGTGAATACTCAACTCAACTTCAGTAGTGCTTATCACCCACAAACTGATGGCCAAACTGAAGTTGTTAATCAGTCACTTGGGAATTTGCTGAGGTGTTTGGTTGGTGATCATGTGAAGGCGTGGGATCAAAAGTTATGCCAAGCTGAGTTTGCTCATAATCATGTTGTTAATCTGAGCACCGGATATAACCCATTTCAGATAGTTTACTCATCTCAGCCTCGGGGACCACTTGATTTGATGTATCTTCCTGTTTCTGGATCTGTTCCAAATAAAGTTCAAGATTTTGTGGAGGGTTTACATGAAGTTCATAATGTTGTGTATGATCATTTGACCCGAGCTAATCTGAAGTATAAGCAAGCTGCTGATCAGAAGCGTAGGCATGTTGAGTTCGAGGAAGTTGATTTTGTTTGGGCTGTTTTTGACTAAAGACCGTTTTACAGTTGGGGAATACAACAAGTTATCAGCGAAGAAGATTGGCCCAGTAGAAATCCTGGAGAATATCAATCCGAATGCATATCGTCTGAAGCTGCCTAGTCACATTCGTTGTTCTGATGTGTTTAATGTGAAGCATTTGTTGCCTTATTATGGAGATTCTTCTAATGATGAACATGTTGGTAATTCGAGGGCTAATTTTGTCTATCCAGGGGGGAATGATGCGGGCCCAAGTGTGGAGGAGCGGGCCATCTTGTATTTAGAGGCCCAAGACCGTGTAACAAAAGGGGCTTCACTAAAATGGCTCTAACTTGGGCTACGGGGGTCCGTTTTGGGCGTACGACCAAATAAAACGAACGTGAGAACGAGCTCCATCTTGCTGCAAGGTCATCGTCCGGGCCAAAAAAACGCATATTTCTATTAGTTATTTACGTTTTTATGTTTTTGAAGTATTTTGGGCATTTTGTTTTTTGGGCTTGTGTTTGGCCCATTGTCTTTTTGAGGCCCGTTTCGAATTTCTGTTTCTATTTATATGTTTCTCTAGAAATGTGAAAGATCAGACTTGAATTTTGGATTAACTCATTTTCACTTCAAATTTTGTGCCCTTTGGGATGAATTTTGAGGGTTGGGGAAGAACTACACAGGTATTCGCAGAATCAACGTATTTGATCTTCATTATCGTTTCACACGCTACATCATACTTCTTATGATATAATGTGTTTTACTGTATAGTTATATTATGTAGATAGTTTTAGTATATGTATAGTTAATTACACTTTGCTATGTTGTAACAACTCTCATTAAAAATTCCTATTTATTACTTTAATTGTCCAATAGGAAACCCTAATTGAGAAACCCAAGTGATTCTGCATAAACCCTAAAATTTTCAGAATAATCGGAATCGGGATCAGGGCCCCTAAAACTCAGGGGGGGGGGGGTAAAATTCCCGTTAGTATTATCCACACAGTTTTACGAGTGAATTGAATTTGCATGCAAGACCAACTCAGCAAGCCTACAATTAGACGGGGCTACCCTATGGTAGGGGGTAACCCCTCGCAACACGCGACACCCCCTCGCGCCACGCGAGGGGGCGGTTTTTCAGGTATAAGTAGTAGGCTTTGGGACTTGAATTCTGCCACTTGAACGACGTTAAAACTCAAAACATACGCTGAGATATTGTAGAAACAGTCCTAAAACACACACGATTCACGAAGTGCTGCCGCAATACAGGGTAATAACCCGATCGCTGCTACGATTCAATGTCCGATCGATTAAACTATCCAATGGATGTTTAAGTGCTGCCCACATTAGGGTTATGCTTTGTCATTCGTCGTGAATTCGATGAATGTTTAAGTATTGCACTTTGTCATTCATTGTGAGGATTTAATCTCGTGAGTTATCGTAAATGTTGTATTAGTTACTAACCTAGTTTTGTGTGCATTGTTATTTAAACTAGGTTAACAAGGCTAATCCATAAATTAGACTCTGCTCGTGTTAAATCTGCAAATGTGAGTCATTCTCTTTTTATCAAATTGCTTTACAAAACCCTAAATATTTTCCAGTTATACTTTGTAGTGATTAAGTCTTTGCTAATCTTAAGTTACTGGCAGTAAGTGGGGTATTGTGCACATTACTGTTGTCTTATCACTTTAGGTGGGCGAGCCTAATTAGTGATATACGTCGCTATTGGGTGACAGGACCCAATAGTGGTATGACCACAGTCATAGATCCGGTTGAGTGACAACTGAACCAGCTAGTTATAAGATAGGGGCAAATGTGAAAACTCTTAATGCTATAAAATATAACAAACGTGTCATTTTAGTAAATAGAATGATTCACCAGTATTTCCCGCTGACAAAACCTTTTTCAAACATGTTTCAGGTAATCTGTTGTGATCCAGGAAAAGTGCCGAGAAGCACTACAAGCTTAAGGAAGTGGCTCAATATAAAATAAAGAAATATGTTTTGTAAAATAAAGATTTCTTCGTGAAATCATATGATTGTAAATTAACGGGATTTTATCCCGAATTGTGAAATGAAATAATCAGGAAATTTCAGCTTTTAAAAAGATCCTGTTAAAGTCTTTCACTGTCAACTTAATTAAATAAATACCACGGGATTTTCTGTCCCGCGGCTCCTGAAACGGGTTAAACCGGGTCGGGGGCCGTGACAGAAAAAAGTGGTATCAGAGCCACTGAGTTAAGCCAATTAAGTATTTAGAAATACTTACTTTTCCTGATTTCCATTATGTGTTTTATTAACTGACTATTTGTTAGTTACAGTATGGGTAAGCAAAAGCTTTCAAACATCTATCTTAAATTAGATAGTTTGCCAAAAGAGAAGGGAAGTTCATCCCAATCCTCAAGATACTCAGTAGATACTGATGAGGGAATATTTGTTCGTAAAGCCCATTATGAGAAACCACTTTCTCCTAATAAAAGAAGTCTGATTATTAAGAAAAGTCATGAGAAAATACAGAAATCTCAATCAAAAGAAATGAAAGTTAATCAGGAAATCCAGAAACTAGACAGTAAACCACCATGGGAAGACAAGTTAGATGAAAAATGGGCTGATCTTTATATGCTAGCTACCGTAGCAGTAAATGCAAATCTTTAGAATACCATAACCCAGTATTAGCAACCTTATCACTTACAAGCCAGAAACGTTATCCAGTAAATAAATAAAATTACAATAAAACCTAGTATGTTTAATTGTCAATTGTTCTTTGTATTAAATTAAAGACATACGGTATGCAATAATATTTGAAGGTTATCTGTGAAATTTGTTATAAAAATTTTAACTTATTATTTTTACATATATGCTAAACAGCATGAATGAGTTATCTGGAGCTCTAGAGAATCTCAACCTATACCCTGTAAACATAGAAGTTTCTAAAGATTTTACTGGGTACTTTGCTGATGTGGAACAACCTATAGAATTCAACGCTCCACCTCTGGAGAAACCCAAGCCAAAGAAGAGGAGAAGATTGGTAGGATGGAGGCGTGTACGTAGAAGGAAACCCGCCACTAGGAAGATTCCTAAAATAGACAATCCCTTAGAGAAAGGAAAGGGAGTTGAAATCGGGGAAAGTTCTAGACAGATGGAATTGGAGATTGGGGAAGATTCTAGGCAGATAAAGATGGAAATTGGAGAAAGCTCTAAGCAAACCCATGAAATGACATTGCAGGAGGAGCTAGATTTTATATTGACAAGCTGTGATACTATTAAGCCTGTCAATGAAAATGTTTTTGCTCATCCTATTGAAACCCAAATTCCAATGAACTTGGAACCAGCAATCTCAGAACCTATAATCCATACCCAACCTCTAGGAATGGTCGAGTGGTGGACTAATGATTGGCAGTTCCAAAACCTTCTCAACAATCCTTATACGTTTTTCCCTCAGTTTAACCCAGAACCTATACCAAATCCACCGATGAGTGATGAGAATATGGCTGAACTCCGCCATTTTGGCGAAGTGCTGATGGATGCTGGGAATAGGATCCGAGAGATAGGAGGACAAATCTCATGGAAATATGATGAGAGGGAACATCGCTTTTAAATTGCAAGTTAACGAGGGAGAAGTGGGTTGTGAATTGTGTTTGTATAATAATAATAATAGTAATAAAAAAAATCAGTATGTGTAAAATAAACAATAAAACGGTTGTAAGAAAAAAGTGTGTACGAAAGCATGTTATAATATACAAACAAATAAAAATTTAGAAATTTACAATGTTGTTATATAATTGTTTACGTGATTATGTGTGATTAATTTTTATATTTGGTTGTTTCTTATTTTATACTAATAAATTATATAAATTAATTATCAGATGGCAAACATTGGTAATGAACCAGTAAATGAAGTAAATCAATCTGAGCAACATCAGGAGGATCATTTTATGACTAGGCAAGATATAGAAAATATCGTTGCTCAAGGGATAGCCAATGCTATTCCAGCAATAATTGCTGTTGCTCAGAAACCCGTTGAACCTCAACAAATCATTCCTAGCAAACGTATTTCTGAAGATAACTTCAGTAATAGCGTAAATGAAGGCGGTAATCATACCAATCACGATAATGATCCACAGCAGGCTCCGCTCCCTAAGAAAATGAAAGCTGCAACGCCTGGTTGCACTTACAAAGAATTTCTTGCTTGTAAACCCAATGAATTTGCAGGCAATGAAGGAGCGAATGCTGCACTGCGTTGGTTAGAGAAAACCGAGGCAGTAATTACAATAAGTAAATGTGCCAAGGACGATAAGGTCATGTATGCGTCAAATCTGTTTAAAGAAGGGGTGCTAGAATGGTGGAATACAGTACTTCAAGCCAAAGGAAGAAATGTGGCCTATGCCATGAACTGGGAAGAATTTAAGAGTTTTATAGAAAGAAAATTCTGTCCAGAATATGAAAAAGATCAAATGGCAAATAAATTCCTAAACCATCGGATGATGGGTGTAGACTGTCGAGGATATACTTCGAATATGCTAGAGTGGTACCAACACTGGCTTCGCCAGAGCCGGTACTCATTTCTCGCTATATTTGGGGATTAATTAGCGAAATCCGTAATATCGTGAAAGCTGCGAGACCTCGCACTATTGACGATGCGGTAGAATTAGCTAACACCCTAACGGACGAATTGGTACGTACAAGAGATGAAAATCGGAAAAAGGAACTGGCTTAGAAAATTACCCAAGGATTTCGTGTGAGTAATAGTAGTAACTTCAAGAAAAGAGGAACATGGCAATCCTCAACTCCTCAGTTCTGCAGGAATTGCAAAAAGAAACATTATGGAAGATGCAATATAACCTGCAACTTTTGCAAAGCTGTAGGACATCGTGAAGAAAACTGCAGAAAGAAAACCATAATCTGCTTTAACTGTGGAGAAGCTGGGCATTTTAAAACAGAATGTCCTAAATTGGCAAAACCAGTAGACAAAAAAACCAAGACGGCCGATGGAGCTACTAAGAAGAATGCCAGAGCATTCCAGCTGACCACTCAAGAAGCAGAAATCATTCCGGATGTGATAGCGGGTACGTTCTTAGTTCACAACGTTTGCGCAAAAGTATTATTTGACTCTGGTGCAAACCAAAGTTTTATAAATACTTCATTCTGCCAAACTCTTAAATTACCCTTAACCAACATTAGGCAGATTTTTACAGTCGAAACGACAGATGGGAATTCTGTTAAAATAGATAAGGTTTTGCAGGAAGGAAATATAGAACTTTCAGGTCATAAATTCTCTGCAAACCTGTTACCTATGAAATTAGCCGAATTTAATGTAGTGTTAGGAATGGATTGGTTAGTAGCCAACCATACTCAAATCCTTTGTGATAAAAACTCTATAGAGATTTAGGCACCCACTGGAGAAGTAATCATGATTACAGGAAATCAACCACGTAAACCCATGAAGTTCATATCAGTAATGAAAGTTGCTAGTTATGAACGAAAGCAAGGAATAGTATATATGATTTCAGTAATAATTAGTACTAAGGGTAAATAACTTAAGGAGACTCCTGTAGTCTCGGAATACCCAGATGTATTCCCAGAAGAGTTACCAGGATTACCACCAGATAGGGAAGTAGAATTTAGGATTCATCTAATTCCCGGAACTACACCGATAGCCAAGGCACCTTATCGGTTAGCTCCTACAGAAATGTTAGAACTGAAAAAGCAATTAGATGAATTACTAAGTAAAGGTTTCATACAACCTAGTTCATCCACGTGGGGAGCACCAGTGTTGTTTGTAAAGAAAAAGGACGGTTCGATGAGAATGTGTATTGATTATAGAGAATTGAATAAGGTTACAATTAAGAATCGATACCCATTACTCAAATCCTTTGTGATAAAAACTCTATAGAGATTCAGGCACCCACTGGAGAAGTAATCATGATTACAGGAAATCAACCACGTAAACCCATGAAGTTCATATCAGTAATGAAAGTTGCTAGTTATGAACGAAAGCAAGGAATAGTATATATGATTTCAGTAATAATTAGTACTAAGGGTAAAGAACTTAAGGAGACTCCTGTAGTCTCGGAATACCCAGATGTATTCCCAGAAGAGTTACCAGGATTACCACCAGATAGGGAAGTAGAATTTAGGATTCATCTAATTCCCGGAACTACACCGATAGCCAAGGCACCTTATCGGTTAGCTCCTACAGAAATGTTAGAACTGAAAAAGCAATTAGATGAATTACTAAGTAAAGGTTTCATACAACCTAGTTCATCCAGGTGGGGAGCACCAGTGTTGTTTGTAAAGAAAAAGGACGGTTCGATGAGAATGTGTATTGATTATAGAGAATTGAATAAGGTTACAATTAAGAATCGATACCCATTACCTAGGATTGATGATCTTTTCGATCAACTTCAAGGAGCTAGATATTTTTCTAAGATTGACTTACGCACCGGATATCATCAATTGAAGGTACAAGAAGAAGACATACCTAAAACTGCTTTCAGAATTAGGTATGGTCATTACGAGTTTACAGTCATTCCCTTCGGATTAACAAATGCACCTGTTGCATTCATGGACATGATGAATAGGATCTGTAAACCGTATTTGGATAAATTCGTAATTGTCTTCATAGACGATGTACTTATTTATTCCAAAAGTCAAGACGAACATTGTAAGCACTTGCATGCACTCTTAACTTTGTTAAGAAAAGAAAAACTTTATGCCAAATGCTCGAAGTGTGAATTTTGGCTAAAGGAAGTTCAATTTCTAGGTCACATGGTGAATCACGAAGGTATTCACGTAGATCCCTCTAAAATAGAGGCAATTACCAAATGGAAGGTTCTGCGATCCGCAATGGAAATTAGAAGTTTTATAGGTTTTGTTGGATACTATAGGCGGTTTATTAAGGATTTTTCCAAAATAGTTGTACCATTAACTAAGCTAACCTGTAAAGCAATTAAGTTTGAATGGGGACCTAAACAAGAAGAAGCTTTTAGGATTTTAAAACAAAAGTTAACCAATGCCCCGATCCTAACTTTACCAGAAGGGACTGAAGATTTTGAAGTTTACTGTGATGCTTCAAAACTAGGATTAGGATGTGTGCTGATGCAACGCAAGAAAGTAATTGCGTATGCATCAAGGCAATTGAAAAAGCACGAAGAAAACTATACAACTCATGACTTAGAATTAGGAGCCATCATTTTTGCCCTTAAGATTTGGAGACATTATCTGTACGGAAGTAAGTTTACTGTCTATACAGATCATAAGAGTTTAAGATACATATTTGGGCAAAAAGAGTTAAATGTGAGGCAAAGGAGATGGATGGAAATATTAAGTGACTACGACTGTGATATTCAGTATCACGAAGGAAAGGCAAATGTAGTTGCAGATGCCTTAAGTCGTAAGTATCATGAGCAACAAAGACGGGTTCGTGCTCTCAGATTAAATCTACAGTTAGATTTAATGGAACAACTAAAGCATTTTCAAGAAACAGCAATCAAAGATGATGCTGATGGGATGAAAGGACGAATAAAAGGATTAGAACAAAGAGCTGATGGAATTTGGAGATTTCATAAAAGAAGGATTTGGGTACCTAAGCAAGGAGAATTAAGAGAAAAAATTTTAGAAGAAGCCCATAAATCTAGGTATGCCATACACCCTGGAAACAATAAGATGTACCAATATTTAAGAAATAATTTATGGTGGATAGGCATGAAAAAGGATATAGCTAGATATGTTTCTAAGTGTCTTACTTGTTCATAAGTTAAGGCAGAACACCAGAAACCTTCAGGTCTACTACAACAATTAGAAATGCCAGTATGGAAATGGGAACTCATAATAATGGATTTTGTTACAAAGTTACCCAAAACCAGAAAAGGAAATGATGCGATTTGGGTAATTGTGGATCGATTAACCAAATCAGCTCATTTTCTACCCATGAAAGAAACCTTTAGCATGGAAAGGTTGGCAAAGTTGTATGTAGATGAAGTCGTATCCCTACATGGAGTTCCACTCTCCATTGTATCAAATAGGGATAGTCGTTTTACTTCTCACTTCTGGACAAGTTTCCAAGAAGCTATGGGAACTAAACTGAACTTGAGCACTACCTATCATCCTCAAACAGACGGGCAAAGTGAACGAACGATACAAACTCTAGAAGACATGCTTCGAGCATGTGTGATAGATTTTGGTGGAAATTGGGACGACCACTTACCTTTAATTGAATTCTCCTATAATAATAGTTACCATTCAAGCATCGAAACTGCCCTATTCGAAGCACTATACAGACGTAAGTGCAGAACTCCAGTTTGTTGGGCAGAAATAGGAGAAGGTCAATTATCAGGACCAGAGATTGTACAAGAAACTACTGACAAGATTACTCAAATCAAGGAAAGACTAAAGACGGCTCGAGATCGTCAGAAGAGTTATGCAGACAATAGAAGGAAGCCGTTGGAATTCCAAATAGGAGACAGGGTACTCTTAAAAGTTTCTCCTTGGAAAGGAGTAATTCAGCTCGGTAAGAAAGGAAAGCTAAGTCCAAGATACGTAGGACCATTTTCAGTGATCCAACGTATAGGACCAGTTACTTATCGTTTACAACTACCAGAGGAACTGGCAGGAGTACATGACGTATTTCATGTATCCAATCTCAAGAAATGTTTGTCTGATGAATCCCTGGTAGTACCTCTTCAAGATGTAGAGGTAAATGAAAAGCTGAAATTCATAGAGAAACCTCTTCAAATAGAGGATAGAAAGATCAAGTTTCTAAAACACAAGCGGCTAGTACTAGTCAAAGTCAAGTGGGATTCAAAACGAGGACCTGAGTACACTTGGGAGCTAGAATCAGAAATGAGGCGAAAGTATCCTCACTTATTCCAGTAAATATCGAGGACGAGATTTTTATTAAGGTGGGGAGGATGTAACAACTCTCATTAAAAAGTCCTATTTATTACTTTAATTGTCCAATAGGAAACCCTAATTGAGAAACCCAAGTGATTCTGCATAAACCCTAAAATTTTCAGAATAATCGAAATCAGGATCAGGGCCCCTAAAACACAGGGGGGGGGGGGTAAAATTCCCGTTAGTATTATCCACACAGTTTTACGTGTGAATTGAATTTGCATGCAAGACCAACTCAGCAAGCCTACAATTACACGGGGCTACCCTATGGTAGGGGGTAACCCCTCGCGCCACGCGACACCCCCTCGCGCCATGCGAGGGGGGCGGTTTTTCAGGTATAAGTAGTAGGCTTTGGGACTTGAATTCTGGCACTTGAACGACGTTAAAACTCAAAACATACGCTGAGATATTGTAGAAACAGTCCTAAAACACACACGATTCACGAAGTGCTGCCGCAATACAGGGTAATAACCCAATCACTGCTACGATTCAATGTCCGATCGATTAAACTATCCAATGGATGTTTAAGTGCTGCCCACATTAGGGTTATGCTTTGTCATTCGTTGTGAATTCGATGAATGTTTAAGTATTGCACTTTGTCATTCGTTGTGAGGGTTTGATCTCGTGAGTTATCGTAAATGCTATATTAGTTACTAACCTAGTTTTGTGTGCATTGTTATTTAAACTAGGTTAACAAGGCTAATCCATAAATTAGACTCTGCTCGTGTTAAATCTGCAAATGTGAGTCATTCTCTTTTTATCAAATTGCTTAACAAAACCCTAAATATTTTCCAGTTATACTTTGTAGTGATTAAGTCTTTGCTAATCTTAAGTTACTGGCAGTAAGTGGGGTATTGTGCACATTACTGCTGTTTTATCACTTTAGGTGGGCGAGCCTAATTAGTGATATACGTCGCTATTGGGTGACAGGACCCAATAGTGGTATGACCACAGTCATAGATCCAGTCGAGTGACAACTAAACCAGCTAATTATAAGATAGGGGCAAATGTGAAAACTCTTAATGCTATAAAATATAACAAACGTGTCATTTTAGTAAATAGAATGATTCACCAGTATTTCTCGCTGACAAAACCTTTTTCAAACATGTTTCAGGTGATCTGTTGTGATCCAGGAAAAGTGCCGAGAAGCACTACAAGCTTAAGGAAGTGACTCAATATAAAATAAAGAAATATGTTTTGTAAAATAAAGATTTCTTCGTGAAATCATATGATTGTAAATTAACGGGATTTTATCCCGAATTGTGAAATGAAATAATCAGGAAATTTCAGCTTTTAAAAAGATCCTGTTAAAGTCATTCGCTGTCAACTTAATTAAATAAATACCACAGGATTTTCTGTCCCGCGGCTCCTGAAACGGGTTAAACCGGCTCCTGAAATTAGTTAGACTTAAACTAATTTTTAAATACACAACTACACAAATGATATATCACCAAAGATGCATTTTTGTTGGTAATCATCGACGTCTTCTAACAAACCCCCCAAAAAATATTGAAAAAGTTTCTTGCCTACGATTTCAGTTGTCTGGGGCCCACTTGCGTCGGACGATTCATCAGTAATTGGTCGCTAATTTGAGGATACGATTCCCCTAGACTACGATCAGTCGTCGTTGTGACAGTCCACCAACAATGGGCTTTCTGTCGCTATGTCTCTCATAGTATTCTCTCTATATAGCAACAATAACCAACTATATATATGGCAACCCGACATCAATAATTTAAAACCCATAAATGGTAACCAAAGAAGGGTCATTCGTATTTGCTTGATACTTATAACTACAATTAGTTTCCTTCGTCCCTCTACCAAAGTTTCCATAGTGTTCTCAGAATTAAAATGTGGCAATTGCTGTCTTGATATCCTCGTCTTTGTATGAGGTCGTGATATCGTCATTGATGTTTGGTAGACCACCTACATTATATATTTGTGATGGTCTAGCTATTAAGCTGCCATTGGGCGTCAGTGGGTTGGCTTAATCCAAGATAATGGTTAAAAGTATTCCATCTAGTTTCTTCTACTATTTACGTTCAAATCAAGATCGTAATGAGCAAAAAGTTTTGGGATATGTTATTTTGTATATAAATACTTATACCAAATTGTCTTATTATATATATATATATTATTAAGCCAACATAGGCTAACCAACTCTCAACTCAATCTTCATCGTTAGATCATTTAATCTCATTCGTTTAAACTCACGAAAATAACCATTCTTGTGGCGGTTTCCGAAGGTTATGGTCGGTTTTGCAGGTGGTGGTTACCTCCACCTTTTTCTGCCCATGATCTCCATAAAAACTCCTACAAAGTTAGGTAGTGCTCCCACTAGTTCAAATGTTCAACCCTATTTGCTACCTTCCAATGCAGATTTCAAAAACTTCCAGCGATCAAACACAAATCATTCTAAGATTTATAGGTTAACACTCATTAATCGACTAATCTACATGGGAACATATGAATCAATAAAACCTTTAAGATCAAACCAGTTACCAATGCTGACTAGGATACCTTTACCTAGAGCCTTATTTAGGTACATAATCAATCTTAAGACAATTTGAAGATGGGAATTTGAACGTTTATGCATGAATTAACTCAAATATTGAACTAAATATGAGATATCGAGTCTTGTATGTGAAAAATATATTAATTTTCCAACTAGCTTTTGATAACTAGTAATATCAAACAATAACCCATCATCAGAGTTGCATTTAGCAGATATAATATAATTTTGTTCAATAGGAACATTTATATGTTTGCAACCATGTAATCCAAAATCAGACAATAATTACAAACAATATTCTCTTTGTGACAGTCAAATACCTTGCTCAGAGAAAAGGACCTCAATTCCAACAAAAAAACTTTAACTTTCCGGGATCTTTAATTAAAAAAATTAGAACTCAGAAATTGTTTAACCCTTTTCATTTCTTATTCATTATTCCCGATTCCAATAATATCATTAATATAAACTAATAAAGCAATAAAGAGTAATATCATTACGATAATATCATTAATATAAAATAATAAATCAATAAACACAGAATTGTTATAAACAAGAGAGCAAACATAAGAAAAAGATTTTTTATTCCACCGTATTTCATGTACATATATCATATATATAGATCAATACAACAACCCTAAAGCCCATTAACATTAGGTCAGGCTTGGCCTATGGCCTAAATGTCTGCATTCATAACACTCCCCCTCAGACATTTAGAAATACACATACACTGTTAACATTATACTACTAGATAATGTTTACACGATTCTTCAGGACCGATGTTAACTGATACTGCAGGACCAGTTATGCTGCCTCATTAAAAACCTTACTAAGAAAAACCCAGTGGGACAAAACTTAGTCAAGGAAAAAGAGTACATACACTGTGTATATTATGGGTACATTACTCCCCCTCAATTTTACTTGTATATCTTGATGATGTTGAATCCAATCTTCTGTGACAATTGCTTGACTTGATATTTGGCGTAATCTTCTTTGATTTGAGTGTTGTTGTCTACATTCTCTTCATACAGTATAGCTTGAGCTTCTCTTGATCAAATCTACATACTTCTTAAGTATGCTGAAATCTTCGACCTTCATAACTTGTATCTGGATTGAGATCGAACTCTATGCGAGTCTAATATATATCAATCATAACCCACGACGCCATGTTGTTCTTGTGGAACTATCCCGTGTCTCAAGTTTGTAAATATGTCAAATAATTATTTAATGCTCTTTATAATTCTGCCTCGTTAAAAACCTTGCCAGGAAAACCCAATGGGACAAAACCGTAGATAAGGGAAAAAGAGTGCACTACGCATTGTACATAATTAACAACATGATTTATGATGATGTTAAATTAGTACTTCGGGACCTATAAGATAAACTGATACTACTGGATCAGTTATGTTGTCTCGTTAAAAACCTTACTAAGAAAACCCAATGGGAAAAACTTAGTGAAGGGAAAAAGAGTGCAACATTTAAGATTAGAACTGTAATCTTATCAATACATCTAGCAAGAACGTAATATCAAATGTCGTCTTGTTTGCAAGATACATCAATGCTCTGATCACAATTAAGTATGGTACTTCTTGACTAAGTAGTTCAACATCCTTTTCTTGGGGTTGGTAAGAATATTTTTTCTATGTCAAGCGATCAGACAATCGTTCATGTACTCAACGAATGAGCTTTTTCTATATAACATCTGCTAGATGTAGTCAGATTGATGAGCAAAAATAGTACATATATACTCGAACTACAGGTCGAGAATAACTACACTTTGTAAAGGTCATTCAAAATTTTCCTCTTTAGTTTGAGAGTTCCCTCTCGATGATGATTACATTATCACTGTAAGAGTGAAATCTTGTTAAATAGATGTAGCTCATTTTATGAAAATTATACCTTTCTATTGTTCAGAGTATAGTCGACTGTACCACATACGAGTAGTTTCCTTTAAGATTCATATATATAACACATATGGGGTTATTGTTTCATAATGCTTTGAGCATTTTTAATCCTTCAGGGGTTTTCATGCAGATGTCATTTGCAATTTTCTCGTACATGTATACGGTGATGACATCCATAAGTTGTTTTATCTGAAGTCATTCTGAGATTGCGAGGCCGCTTAAACATCTAAAGATTATCGATCCACTACAGGGGTATATGTTTCCTCTTAATCAACTGCTGGGATTTTGGGAAAATCTTTATATTAAAATGCGTGCCTTACATCGCAAAAACTCATTATTTACGTTTCTTTTTATTTAAAGACATCCATTTATAACCTACTGGTTTGACGTCTATGGGTGTTCGAACTGTTGGTTCGAAAACGTTTAGTTTGTCGAGCAAATTTAGTTCAACCTTAAGTCATATAGTCATTTTGGCTATTTGTGTACGTACACTCTTGCACACTTTCTATATACGTAATCCTTTTTCATCGATTACATCTATTGCTATAGCATAATCAAATATATCATTTTACACGTGTTTCATTACGGTTCCATATTGTACTTATTTTGTACATAATTCATTAAGATCTCATATTTGTTTGGTACTAGACTTTCTTTTAGAACTCCATTAGCCTCTTTTGGGGTTTTGACAACAACCTTCTTTAAGGTTTAGTATGCAACCACTTCTGGGGTTTTGTATGCAACCACTTATGGTGTTTTATGTGCCACCTCTTTTGGGGTTACACCAACTGCGTTACTCTGCTCTTTTTGTGTTTGTGAGTTTTATCTTTTTGGAACTGATTTATCTCTCACAATTTATTAATATGATAATCATTTTGTGAGTACTTCCATTCGAGCAGATAAGTTTAAGCTGGTATATGTGACTTTGTCACTTTATTTGTGTTAGTGAATGCATCTTGTATTTCATTTGTTATTATTTGCAAATACACGCTCTTTCTTTTGGACTTTAGATTTGCATTGACCACTTCAGGGGTCGATATATAATATGATGATTTTTTTATGTTACCAGTCTTTCATTTTCTTATCTCCCCCTAAGACTGGTAATACGATGTACATATCCCATTTTATATGTTATGGTGGTGCTATTGGTACATAGGCTGCACAACAATATATAAAAAAAATAGAAACTTAGTTCTCTTCAGGAGAGCAGTTGTAATGGGGAGTATTTGTGATAAGCAGTTGGTTTTGAATTGATATAATCAATCGACGAATTCCGTCTTGACTACGTATGCCTCTCACAATATTCACATTGTGCCCAACAATGGTCCCTGCAATTGGGTTGTTAAAGAACAATGTTAAACCATGTCAAAGAACAACGTTCCATAGTGTTGGGCATATGCTACATACGGGTAGCTAAAAACTCACATGTAACCATGTATGAATGCCACAATCCACACAACTGTACATTTCAATGGTCCAATATAAGAGGGATTGTTTGTAGGAGTTTATTGTTTGGAAGGGCATAAAAATTTATTTGCCACAAAAAAACTAACTAGACATATGATAAGACATTTTGGGAGCAATGTTTTTAGATTACTTTGAGGTGCTAAGGTGCCGGTTAGCATGTTTGATTGTTTAGCATATCATGATGCTATCTTGATGACCTATTTGGTCATGCCATGTGGTGAACGTATAAATATTCTAGTAACTTAGGGTGTAACAACTCTCATCAAAAGTCATATTTATTAAATTAATTTGTCCAATAGGAAACCCTAATTGAGACACCCAAGTGATTCTACACAAACCCTAAAATTTTCAGAACAATCAGAATCAGGATCAGGGCCCCTAAAACTCAGGGGGGTAAAACCCTAGTTACGATTATCCAAATAAAAAGTTGTCAAAATCGAATTTCACAATTCTGTCGACTCAGTAAGCCTACACACACACACGGGGCTACCCTATGGTAGGATAGGACCCCTCGCGTCACGCGAGGGGGGTCAAAATTTGGCTATAAATAGTGGGCATTGGGACTTGATTTCTGGCACTGAAACGACGTAGAAATTCCAATTATACACTGTGATAACATAGAATTACTATAAAAACACACACGATTCACGAAGTGCTGCCGCAATACAGGGTAATAACTCGATCGCTGATACGATTCAATGTCCGATTGATTAAACTATCCAATGGATGTTTAAGTGCTGCCCACATTAGGGTTTATGCTTTGTCATTCGTTGTTAATTCAATGGATGTTTAAGTATCGCACTATGTCATTCGATGTGAGGGTTTAATCTCGTGAGTTATCGTAAATGCTGTATTAAGTTACTAACCGAGTTATGCGCATGTTATTAAATTTAGGTTAAAAGGCTAATCAGTAGGCTAGGCTCTGCTCACATTAAATCTGCAATGTGAGTCATTCTCTTTTTATCAAATTTGTTTACAAAAGCATGTTATTTTCAAAGGTTATAATTACAGTGATTAAGTTTATGTAATCACTAAGTTACAGCCGGTGTGTGGGGTTTTGTATACATTACTTGATAACCGTCACTATTGGACAACGAGTTAGCCAATGAGTGATATGACCATAGTCACAGACTCCATTGGACGAAGAGGTTACCGATGGATGGTCGAGTGACAAATACTGTGGGTAGCTGGTTGATATCTGGAAACATTGTAATCTCTCTTAAGACTGAAAATTATAACAACTGGGTCGTTTTAGTAAAATAGAATGATTCACCAGTATTTCTTGCAGACAAAACCTTTTTCAAACATGTTTCAGGTGATCTGTTGTGATCCAGGAAAAGTGCCGCGTAGCACTACAAGCTTAAGGCAGTGGCTCAATATAAAAATAAAAGAAACATGTTTTGTAAAAATAAAGATTTCTCAGAGAAATCATATGATTGTAAATTACCGGGTTTTATCCCGAATTGTGAAATAAAATAATCGGGAAATATTTCAGTTTTAAAAAGATCCTGAAGAAAACTTCCGCTGTTAAATAAATACCACAGGATTTTCTGTCCCGCGGCTCTTGAAACGGGTCAAACCGGGTCGGGGGCCGTGACAGAAAAAGGTGGTATCAGAGCCACTGATTTAAGCCAATTAAGTATTTAGAAAATACTTAAAATTTTTCTACTTGACATTTTGCGATTATGTGTTTTCTTAATTGAATAATTGTGTACAGTATGGCTAAGCAAAAGCTGTCAAACATCTATCTTAAATTAGATAGGTCATCCAACGAGAAAGGAAGTTCATCCCAAATAAAATCCTCAAATCAGTCTGTAATTCCTGATGAAGGAATATTTGTGCGAAGGGCACAATATGAGGAACCACTTTCTCCTAGTAAAAGAAGTCTGATTATTAGGAAAAGTAAAGAGAAAATAAAGAAATCCCGAGAAAAGAAAGTTAAACAGGAAACTCATGAATTAATCAATAAATCACCGTGGGAAGACAAGTTAGATGAAAAATGGGCAGATCTTTATATGCTAGCTACTGTAGCAGTAAATGCAAATATTTAATTATTTTAAAGTTTTAGCAACCTTATTATTTACAAGCCAGAAACCTTATTTAGTAAATAAATAAATTTACAATAAAAACCTCGTGTGTTTTAGTTTTCAATTGTTTTGTAGTTACCCAGTCTGAAATAATATTTAAAGGTTTTCTATGAAATTTTGTTATAATTTTTAAATTAGTAATTGTGTGTATTTTGCATAAACAGCATGAGTGACTTGTCTGAAGCCCTTCAGAATTTAAATCTTTATCAGGTAAAAATAGAGGTTTCCATAGATTTCAATAGGTATATACCAGATATAGAAGAACCTATTGAATTCAATGCTCCACCTCCGGAGAAACCCAAGCCCAAGAAAAGGAGAAGATTCGTGGGATGGAGGCGTGTGTGTAGGAGAAAACCCGTCACTAGAAAGATGCCTAAAATAGAAAATCCCTTAGACAAAGGGAAGGGAATTGAAGTCGGGGAAGAATCTAGGCAAATGGGAATACAGTTTGAAGAATATTCTAAGCAAATAGAAATGGAGATTGGAGGAGGTTCTAAACAAACCCAGATAGAAATTGGAGAAAGCTCTAAACAAAACCAGGAAATGACATTACAGGAGGAGTTAGATTTTATATTGGCAAGCTGTGATACTATTAAGCCTGTCAATGAAAATGTTTTTACTCGTCCTATTGAAACTCAACTCCCTATAAACTTAGAACCAGCAATCCCAGAACCTATAATTCACACCTAACCTTTAGGAATGGACGAGTGGTGGACAAATGATTGGCAGTTCCAAAACCTGCTCAACAGTCCTTATTCCTTTCTTCCTCAATTCGATCCAGAACCTATACCTAATCCACCTATGAGCAATGAGAATTTAGCTGAACTCCGCCACTTTGGCGAAGAACTGCTGGATGCCGGAAATAGGATCAGGGAAGTAGGAGAACATATCTCCTGGAAGTACGATGAGAGGGAACGCCGTTATTAAAATAACAACTGGCAAGGAATAATAGGTTTATGAGACTGTGGTTGTATAATAGCAATAATAAAATCTTGTGAAATAACCTAAAATAAAACTTTGTAAGATAATGGTGTGTATTGTTGCATACTATTAAATATAAAAATGAAAATCGAGAAATCGATAAGTTTTGACTATATGTGTGTTGTGAAATTTGTATGATTATTTTATGTATAATTATTATTTATTTTGATACTAATAAATTATATATATTAAATGATCAGATGGAAAACGTTAATAACGAACCAGTGAATGAGGTTAATCAATCTGAGCAACATCCGGAGGATCAATTTATGACTAGGCAGGATATAGAAAATATCGTTGCTCAGGGAATAGCTAATGCTATTCTAGAAATAGTTGCTGCTGTTAGAAATCCAATCGAACCTCAACAAATCATTCCTAGCAAACGTATTTCTGAAGATAACTTCAGCAATAGCGTAAATGGAGACAGTAATCATACTAATCACGATAATAATCCATGGCAGGCTCCGCTCCCTAAGAAAATGAAAGCTGCAACGCCTGGTTGCACTTACAAAGAATTTCTTGCTTGCAAACCCACTGAATTTGCAGGTAATGAAGGAGCAACTGTGACACTGCGTTGGTTAGAGAAAACCGAGGCAGTGATTACCATAAGTAAATGTGACAAAGACGATCAGGTCATGTATGCGTCAAATCTTTTTAAATAAGAGGCGCTAGAATGGTGGAACACGGTGTTACAAGCAAAAGGAAGGATGATGGCGTATGCTATGAATTGGGAAGAATTTAAGGGTTTTGTAGAAAGAAAATTATGTCCCGAATATGAAAAAGATCAAATGGCGAATAAGTTCTTAAACCATCGAATGATGGGTGTGGATTGTCGTGGTTACACTTCGACATTCTTTGAATATGCTAGAGTGGTACCAACACTGGCTTCGCCAGAACCGGTACTCATTTCTCGCTATATTTGGGGACTAATTAGTGAAATCCGTAACATCGTTAAAGCTGCGAGACCTCGTACTATTGACGATGCTATGGAATTAGCTAACACCCTAACTGACGAACTGGTACGCACAAGAGATGAAAACAGGAAAAAAGAACTGGCTCAGAAAATTACCCAAGGAGTTCGTATGGGTAATAGTAGCAACTTCAATAGAAGAGGAACAGGGCAATACTCAAATCCGCCGTTCTGCAGGAATTGCAGAAAGAAACATTTTGGAAGATGTAGTGTAACCTGCAATTTTTGTAAAATGGTAGGACATCGTGAAGAAAACTGTAGAAAGAAAACCATAGTTTGCTTTAACTGTGGGGAGGCAGGGCATTTTAAAACAGAATGTCCTAAATTGGTCAAACCAGCAGACAACAAAGCCAAGACAGCCGACGTAGCTACCAAGAAGAATGTTCGAGCCTTTCAGTTAACTACTCAGGAAGCCGAAATGATTCCTGACGTGATAGCTGGTACGTTCCTAGTTCACAACATTTACGCAAAAGTATTATTTGACTCTGGTGCAAACCAAAGTTTTATCAATACTTCATTCAGCCAAGCTCTTAATTTATACCCTTAGCCAATCTTAGGCAGATTTTTACAGTCGAAACGGCAGACGGAAATTCTGTCAAAATAAATAAGGTTTTGCAAAATATAGAAATAGAACTCTCAGGTCATAAATTTTCTGCAAACCTATTACCTATGAAATTAGCCGAATTCGATGTTGTATTAGGAATGGATTGGTTAGTATCCAACCATGCTCAAATCCTTTGTGACCAAAACTCCATAGAAATTCGTGCACCTACTGGAGAAGTAATCATGATTACAGGAGATAAACCGCGTAAGCCCATGAAGTTCATATCAGTAATGAAAGTTGCTAGTTATAAACGAAAACAAGGAATAGTATATATGATTTCAGTAATCATTAGTACTAAGGGTAAAGAACTTAGGGAAATTCCTGTAGTCTCAGAATACCCAGATGTATTTCCAGAAGAGTTACCAGGATTACCACCAGATAGGGAAGTAGAATTTAGAATTCATCTAATTCCAGGAACTATACCGATAGCCAAGGCACCTTATCGGTTAGCACCCACAGAAATGTTAGAACTGAAAAAGCAATTAGATGAATTACTAAGTAAAGGATTCATACAACCTAGTTCATCCTCGTGGGGATCACCAGTGTTATTTGTAAAGAAAAAGGATGGTTCAATGAAAATGTGTATTGATTATAGAGAATTGAATAAGGTTACAATTAAGAATCGATACCCATTACCTAGGATTGATGATTCATTCGATCAACTTCAAGGGGCTAGATATTTTTATAAGATAGATTTACGCTCCGGATACCATCAATTGAAGGTACAAGAAGACATACCTAAGACTGCTTTCAGAACTAGGTATGGTCATTACGAGTTTACAGTCATGCCATTTGGATTAACGAATGCACCTGCCGCATTCATGGACATGATGAATAGGATATGTAAACCATATTTGGATAAATTTGTAATTGTCTTCATAGACGATATACTTATTTATTCAAAAAGTCAGGACGAACATTGTCAGCACTTGCATGCACTCTTAACTTTGTTAAGAAAAGAAAAACTGTATGCCAAATTCTCGAAGTGTGAATTTTGGTTGCAAGAAGTGCAATTTTTAGGACACATGGTGAATCATGAAGGGATTCATGTAGATCCTGCTAAGATAGAGGCAATTACCAAATGGAAGGTTCCACAATCCGCAACGGAAATTAGAAGTTTTATAGGTTTAGCCGGATACTATAGACGGTTTATTAAGGATTTTTCCATGATAGTTGTACCATTAACTAAGCTAACCTGTAAAGCAGTTAAGTTTGAATGGGGACCTAAACAAGAAGAAGCCTTTAGGATCTTGAAACTGAAATTAACCAATGCTCCAATCCTAGCTTTACCAGAAGGAACAGAAGATTTTGAAGTTTACTGTGACGCTTCAAAACTAGGATTTGGATGTGTGTTTATGCAATGCAAAAAGGTAATTGCGTATGCATCAAGGCAATTGAAAAAGCACGGAGAGAACTATACAACTCATGATTTAGAATTAGGAGCTGTAATTTTTGCCCTTAAGATTTGGAGACATTATCTGTGTGGAAGTAAATTTACTGTCTATACAGATGATAAAAGTTTAAGATATATATATGGGAAAAAAGAGTTAAACATGAGACAAAGAAGATGGATGGAAATCCTAAGTGATTACGACTGTGATATTCAGTATCACGAAGGAAAGGCAAATGTAGTTGCAGATGCCTTAAGTCGTAAATATCATGAAAAGCAAAAACGAGTTCGTGCTCTCAGATTAAATCTACAGTTAGATTTAATGGAACAAATAAAGGATGTTCAAGAAATAGCAATCAAGGATGATGCTGAAGAAATGACGGGACGAATAAAAGAGTTAGAACAAGGAGTTGATGGAATTTTGAGATTCCACAAAAGAAGAATTTGGGTACCTAAGCAGGGAGGATTAAGAAATAAGATTTTGGAAGAAGCTCATAAGTCTAAGTATACTATGCACCCGGGAAACAATAAGATGTACCAAGATTTAAGAAATAATTTCTGGTGGATAGGCATGAAAAAGGATATAGCTAGATATGTTTCTAAGTGTCTTACTTGTTCACAAGTTAAGGCAGAACACTAGAAACCTTCAGGTCTACTACAACAATTAGAGATGCCGGTATGGAAATGGGAGCTTATAACAATGGATTTTGTTACTAAGTTACCCAAGACCAGAAAAGGTAATGATGCGATTTGGGTAATTGTGGATCGATTAACCAAATCAGCTCACTTTCTACCTATGAAAGAAACCTTTAGCATGGAAAGATTGGCAAAGTTGTATGTAGATGAAGTTGTATCCTTACATGGAGTTCCACTCTCCATTGTATCAGATAGGGATAGTCGTTTCACTTCTCATTTTTGGACAAGTTTCCAAGAAGCAATGGGAACTCGACTAAATCTGAGTACTGCATATCATCAACAAACAGACGGACAAAGTGAATGGACAATCCAAACTCTAGAAGACATGCTCTGAGCAAGTGTGATAGATTTTGGTGGAAATTGGGACGATCATTTGCCTTTAATTGAATTCTCCTATAACAATAGTTATCATTCAAGTATTGAAACTGCCCCATTCGAAGCACTGTATGGAAGAAAATGCAGAACTCCAGTATGTTGGGCAGAAATAGGAGAAAGTCAATTATCAGGTCCGGAGATTGTGCAAGAAACTACAGATAAGATTACACAAATCAAGGAAAGACTGAAGACAGCTCGAGATCGTCAAAAGAGTTATGCAGACAATAGATGTAAACCACTCGAATTTCAAGTTGGAGACATAGTATTATTAAAAGTTTCACCTTGGAAAGGAGTAGTTCGATTCGGTAAGAAAGGAAAGTTAAGTCCAAGGTACGTAGGACCATTTCCAGTGATCCAACGTATAGGACCAGTTGCTTATCGATTACAACTACCAGAAGAATTAGCTGGAGTACATGATGTATTTCATGTATCCAATCTCAAGAAATGTTTATCAGACAATTCTTTGGTAGTACCTCTTCAAGACATAGAGGTAAATGAAAAGTTAAAATTTGTTGAGAAACCTCTTCAGATAGAAGACAGAAAAGTGAAATTTCTTAAACACAAACGACGAGTGCTAGTTAAAGTAAAGTGGGATTCAAAGAGAGGAGCTGAATACACTTGGGAGCTGGAATCAAAGATGAAGCGAAAGTATGCTCACTTATTCCAGTAAATCTCGAGGACGAGATTTTTATTAAGGTGGGGAGAATGTAACAACTCTCATCAAAAGTCATATTTATTAAATTAATTTGTCCAATAGGAAACCCTAATTGAGACACCCAAGTGATTCTACACAAACCCTAAAATTTTCAGAACAATCAGAATCAGGATTAGGGCCCCTAAAACTCAGGGGGGTAAAACCCTAGTTACGATTATCCAAATAAAAAGCTGTCAAAATCAAATTTCACAATTTTGTCGACTCAGCAAGCCTACACACACACGGGGCTACCCTATGGTAGGATAGGACCCCTCGCGCCACGCGACGCCCAGAGGGGTACCCCTCGCGTCACGCGAGGGGGGGTCAAAATTTGGCTATAAATAGTGGGCATTGGGACTTGATTTCTGGCACTAAAACGACGTAGAAATTCCAATTATACACTGAGATATCATAGAATTACTATAAAAACACACACGATTCACGAAGTGCTGCCGCAATACAGGGTAATAACTCGATCGCTGATACGATTCAATGTCCGATCGATTAAACTATCCAATGGATGTTTAAGTGCTGCCCACATTAGGGTTTATGCTTTGTCATCCGTTGTTAATTCAATGGATGTTTAAGTATCGCACTTTGTCATTCGATGTGAGGGTTTAATCTCGTGAGTTATCGTAAATGCTGTATTAAGTTACTAACCGAGTTGTGTGCATGTTATTAAATTTAGGTTAAAAGGCTAATCAGTAGGCTAGGCTCTGCTCAAATTAAATCTGCAATGTGAGTCATTCTCTTTTTACCAAATTTGTTTACAAAAGCATGTTATTTTCAAAGGTAATAATTACAGTGATTAAGTTTATCTAATCGCCAAGTTATAGCCGGTATGTGGGGTTTTGTATACATTACTTGATAATCGTCACTATTGGACAATGAGTTAGCCAATGAGTGATATGACCATAGTCACAGACTCCATTGGACGAAGTGGTTACCGATGGATGGTCTAGTGACAAATACTGTGGGTAGTTGGTTGATATCTGGAAACATTGTAATCTCTCTTAATACTGAAAATTATAACAACTGAGTCGTCTTAGTAAAATAGAATGATTCACCAGTATTTCCCGCTGACAAAACATTTTTCAAACATGTTTCAGGTGATCTGTTGTGATCCAGGAAAAGTGCCGCGTAGCACTACAAGCTTAAGGCAGTGGCTCAATATAAAAATAAAAGAAACATGTTTTGTAAAAATAAAGATTTCTCAGAGAAATCATATGATTGTAAATTACCGGGTTTTATCCCGAATTGTGAAATAAAATAATCGGGAAATATTTCAGTTTTACAAAGATCCTGAAGAAAACTTCCGCTGTTAAATAAATACCACGGGATTTTCTGTCCCGCGGCTCTTGAAACGGGTCAAACCGGGTCGGGGGCCGTGACATCTGGTCACTCACCATATTTGATTTAATGGAATACTGTGGAAAATTAGTATCATTTCTAGTAACTTCTAATATAGTCTTCAGGCCATATTTGCTATATGATATATTTTAGATATTTAGTACATTTTCTTTTACACCATTCCAAGGTGATGACTTTTTATTCAAACATAGTGGAAACTTAATAAATTTCTTCGGTATACATTAGAATATGATGCATTATGAATTACAAAATTCGATATCAGCGGGTAAACTATCGATGCTCTTCTGGAGCATTTATTATGATTTTAACACGTGAAATAGCATCAATAGTGTCTCTACCAAGACAAATAAAAATTATATTACTTATGTTTGTGACAGTGTTACTTGTGATGTGTATCAGACATTTGCCACCTCAATTTGTGATCGCACTACTAGAGCTTCTAGATATGCAAATGTATGATACATGCATTCACGTGAGTATGTTAAGGTCTTTGTGTATCACTGGTTGGTCAATACACATTTGAAGCGAAGTGAATGTTTGTATTTCCCCTTCTCGCAATTGCCTCTTAGGAAGCGACTCATATTATGATCGTTTGGGCCATTGATGTCAGTTTTTTTTTTCATGATCATCCACACGTATGGCCTATACTGCGGCCGATAATCCTTTGCTCCTCTAGTGACATTAACAAATTATAACATTTACATCTGAGTGTTTTGTGAAATCACATTCTCGGTATTGCTGCATCAGGAGCATGTCGAGAAAATTTATAGCAAGCTTTTCAAAGAATGACTAACTTCTGGTGGTCAAACATGTCGATCGGGTATCTTCACACCTCTAGAATACGTCATGGAGGAGAAATTGTTGGTGCATTCATCTGTTGTCTTCGTCTTATGTCGAGTCTTAGGTTCGTTGCAGTTCGAAAGAAGGATGATGTCATCATTATTGATGATGACATCATATCAATGATATCATTTATGACATCAAGTGAAGACAAAATGCTCAAATGAAAACAAATTCCATGATTCGGTCAAACATGTCGGTTTCGCTTGAAAAGTTAGTTTGTCGATTTCGCTTGAATGTGACATTTAATGTAGATTTCGCTTGAAGTGTTTTCAAGCGAAATCTGTCCTCTATATATAGGTGTAATGTCATTTCATTTGTAACGATTTTAGAATTCCATACCGAGGTGCTGCTGGTGTGAAGACTGATTGTATTCGTGTTATTATCAATCAAATCAGTAGTTAAAGTGATACGCAAGCTGTTTCGCAATCGGTTTCTTAGTTTCCGCCTCTGAAACTGATAAATCTCTTCTGAACGACTCGTTCGGGTCGCAAACCGATCCTACAAGTGGTATCAGAGCTCAGGAGGAAGAGATTTCGCTAAAACAGCTCGTTTTTGTCACTTTTTCTGATTTTCTACACTTTCTTTCAAAATTAATCAACTTTTTACGGATAAAATCGGTTCAAATTCTCACATATTGTGCGAAAACATTTTTTAACAAAGCCTTGAAAGTTTCAAAACTTAATTCGATCATTTACTTGTTCAATCGGACCAAAATCAGATCGTTTTTGCTGATATCAGCATGATTTCGCTTGAGAAATCTTGTTGATTTCGCTTGATTATTCAATTTGCACAAGATTTCGCTTGAAATATTTTGTGTGATTTCGCTTGAAACACGTATCGAGTATTGTGAATCTGTTTGAGATTGTCTGATCATAGTTTGTTGGGAAATGAAATTATATGTTTGCAATTGATTTAGTGGTTCGAGGAGTGCATATGATATAGGTTTTATAATAAAAAATTGATATTGTCGGTTATCATGTGAACAAGTGTTAGTCAAATGGTTATCACGTGAATCCATCTGATTGTGTGTCATGCCCATGTGAGATTTGAAAGATTTATTAAAAACGAATTTTGACTAAAGTGTTTAGATAATTGCATAATAAAAGTGTCAGGCCCATGTGAGTTTTGTCGGCAAAAGTGTTTGATTATACCCACTTGATTGTGATTATCGATAATTGTCTTAATTCATTAATTGGTACAGTTTGCATGTGAAACAAGTTTGTCAGTCCATGTGATTACATGTGATTTGATAATTCATTGATGGTTTATTAAAATTTTACGTGTGATTGTTTCATACTCTCGGTCCAATAATTGTGTAGTGCAGATCACGTCATACTTGAAAAATTGAAAATCATTTTGCATGTAATTTGATCAAAAGTTGTCAGTTAGCATGTGATGTTGTTGGCACAAGTTACAATTTTTCGATCATATCAATTCATGTGAAACTGGTTGTTTTTGTTTTAAGATAAGTTGTCGGCTAGGTTTAATTGAAGATATCGATTTTTTAGAATTAAAGATAGTATCAAAAGTCATTTAGGGTTGTGTGAAACATGTGACAGGTTGTATAAAGTGGTCAATTTGAATTGAGATTGCTTCAGGTTGCAAGGTTTGTTAAAACAGTTCGCACAAGGTGTTTGAACAGGTTGTGTTTGAAAGATGGCAATGGTCTTTGATGAGAAGGAAAATTATGATCTTGAAAGGTTAAATAATTGGGATCGAGGATATTTGAGTAGTTCTTATCAGAAATTGCCCAAAGAGGTTTGGAGTAATCGGTTCGAATGTTTTCTGTGTAAGAAAGATGAAAACTTGGATGATATGGAAAAGCGATTTGATTGTTTGATTGACCATTTGAAAGAAAAAAAGATAATGATCTTAGAAGCTGAAATAGTATCAAAGTTTGCTAATGGATTACCAGTTGAATGGAATGATTTTTTGGAAAATCTAAGAAAGAATTCTAGTTTTTCAAAATTATCGTTAAGTAAATTCATCAGTAAACTTACAACACATATGGATGATAATGAAGAGAAAAAGAAAGGATTGTTGAATAGGATAGAAAATAATTTGAAAAAATTAAATTTGGATGTGGTTGTAGAACTGAACAAAAGAGTCTGTGTGTGTCTTAGTGCAAAAGATGTTATGAAATATGATATGAAGAGGGGTTGTTATATTGATGAGAATGCGAATCCTCTTGATTTCGTTAAAATCTTTTGTGCAGGAACATATAAAACAGAGACAGAGCAAGTTATAAAGAATGAAGAATCTGTGAAGCTTGGATCTTCAAGTTCAGAATCAGTGTGCTCTAAATGTGACAACTTTAAGGATGATAATGACAAACTCGTGAAAGATGCGGAAAGTTTGGCATTGGAGATCAAGAAGTTGAACAATGAAAAGCAAGCTGATGATAAACAGATTCTTATTTTGAAAGAAAAGTGTGAGAGGTTGAAATCAGAAAATGACAAACTGTTAAGTAATTTGAACAGTTTGACATTGGAAAACAAAAGTTTAAAAGAAAAAGTTAAAGTTTTTGAAGCTGAAAAAGTAACAACTGAAAAAGATTTTCAACGTCAAATAAAAATTTTAGAAGATGAGAAAGATATGTTTGGTAAAAACAATCTTGAAAAGATTATTCGACTTGAAAAAGAAGCTGAATGTGCTCAAAAGAAAATCAATGAATGGGAAGAAAAGTTGAAGGTTTTTGTGAATACTTCAACTATTCCTTGCCCAAAACCTTTAAATTCAGTTCCAATAAGTGACAATGTCACAAACTTTGACTATGTCAAAGTTGAAGATTGCGATGAGAAATCTGATGATGAAAATAAAAAAATAAAGAAAAAGAATTTATTTTTGAAGTTAAAAGGAAAGTTTCAAGAAACTGTTCTGCAATCAACTGAAAAGGGAGAATGCTCTAAGCAAAAATCTTTGAAGAAGAAAGTGGAACAGAAACAAAAAATTAAATCTGAGAAAAATGTTCAAAAGGATAATAAAAGCTCATCAGATCGATCATCCAATCGCAATGAAAAATTACAAAAATCGAAAAATGAAAACTCTAAAATTGTTGGTAATAAGTGGTGCAGGTCGGACCACAGTGCTCAAAAGCCAAATCCAGCAAACATGAGGAAGGAATATCACCAATCCAAACAATGCTATGATCTGAGCATCTGGTGTGAAAATGGTGATTGGTACGATAACAGAGTGTGTTACAGATGCGGTTATCAAGGACACATTGCTGTTAATTGCCAGAGTTGGAGGTTTGAGTCAAGAAGATGTTTTAACTGCAACATCATTGGCCATATTGCTAGAGATTGCTCCATGAGATCAATGAGAAGATCGAGAGCTGAATCTCAGAAGCAGGTAAAGAAATCAGTCAATGTCAAGCCCAAAGAACAGAAGGTTCAAGAACCTAAAGTTCAAGAAACGAAGGTGAAACTTTCTCAGGGGCAGAAAGACAGACTGAGGAAGAAGAGAAAGCAGGCTAGAGAGTATCTAGAGAAGATCTTGTCCTCGGGTTCATCTGTTGATAAAAATAAGAGTTCTGATGAATCGACTTCCTCGATGGCAAAGTCAAGCAAGACGAATTCATCGGATACAAATTTGAGGACGAAAGAAGAAAAGAATAAGAAGAAAATGGTCGGCGATGAATCTGATGTGTCAAAGTCAGACAAGCCACCTTCAGGCGATGAATCTGGCTCATCAAAGTCAGACAAGCCACATTCAGGCAATGATTCTGGTTCGTCAAATCTAGAAGAGCCTGTTGTTGAGGTAAAATTTGAGAATTCAGGTTTAACAATGGATGATGAAAATTTTCCACCATTGTTGAACAAGAATTCAAAATCACCCAAGGACAGTCAGGCTTGGGTGAATCTGTTCAAATGAAAAACCTGACTTGCCGGAGATCCCAAGTTGGTAATCGTGGATCATGAATCGGCATTATTCTTTATCATGTTGATATAAAATGTTTGAGAAGTTTTTGCAGGACTTGCCGGAACTCCCAGGTTTGTAAGCGAGGAGTAGGAATCGGCACCTTGAGAATTCAACCAACAGATGGTAAATTGGTTGAAAAGCAGGTTTAAGTTGTATGTTTGTGATTTTTACAAGTGGTTCAGAATTTGGATCAGATTGATCTTATATATGGTAAATCAGGGACATTAAGTTGTATCTGATTTTCTACAAATGGTTGAAAAACAATGTGATGACTTGATCCCCAATTTTACAAGTGGTA
Organism: Helianthus tuberosus; assembly: GCA_030545235.1. Classification (NCBI taxonomy): domain Eukaryota; kingdom Viridiplantae; phylum Streptophyta; class Magnoliopsida; order Asterales; family Asteraceae; genus Helianthus; species Helianthus tuberosus. Next base: position 70,107,152 of record CM060452.1, on the reverse strand, counting down.
AAATCAACAAAACTTATTTTCCGGAAAAACCATTTTGATTAAAACAAACTTAAGTGTTTTGAGATCATAATGGGAAAATAGTTTGTTGTGAGGGGGAGTTCTGATTGTTTATGACAAGTGGATGGCGAATTGAAGCGATTCGATATCAGTTGTCACGTTACTTGTACAGTTTGTTTTCAAATTTCCTAAAATGTGTTTGCATTTTAGGGGGAGTAAGAAATTTTTGAAAATCCAAAAACATTTGAAAATTTGAAAATGTCAAAAACATTAAAAAAATGCAAAAATGAGTTTTGTTGAGAAAAAGAGGAAATGATAGTAGATCAGATGGACTATCACAACATGCTAAAGAAATGGAAAGATATAATGTGATAAACGATCTCACTAAAGATGTGACGGTAGGCTCAGCTAGACTAGTAGATTTGCGATAACGATACAAACCTAAATTTAAAGCCTAGTTCTAGTGGGAAACATGGTCGAAAGCATAGTACTTAGTTTTGTCCTTCTTGACTGTGTGCCTACTCAGTAATCGTTGATTGTCGAAAGACATAAAACTGGTTAAGTTTGTGAATTTTTACAACTTTGCTGAAAAGTCGCTGTAATTGTGCATTTCATTTTGCAAAGATTTAAACTTGTTTTATTTATTTATTTTGTTTAAGCATCGGACATCCTCTGCGTATACGTGAGTATCGACCTGGATGTTGTTGCCTAAACGTTCTGCTTTATTTTCTTTGGTGTTTCGTTTAAGTTTTGGATCACCTCTGCGTATACGGGAGTATCGACCTGGTGGTTAAAGCCTAAACAACTTCAACTTGTTTTATTTTTCTTATTTTGTTTAAACATTGGACTTTCTCTGCGTATACGGAAGTATCGACCTAATTGTTAATGTTTAAACATTCTGCTTTATTTTCGCACAAATCACAGTTGATAAAAGTTTAAAGGCATTACTTGAGTTAGTGTATTACATGATGAGGGGATATGCTGAGATCGTGGGGTCCATAAGAATTTAGTGCTATCTAAATATACCTAAACGTATCGGTAAGCATGTCGAAAGTTTTTAGAATGAGTTTAAGTGGACAACAATATCGTCAATCAATGTGAATCGTTTAGAGCTTAAAATGTTTAAAGCTTAACGGTGCTAGTGATTGGTCACATAATCTGATATGATCCTCTCACACAAACTCACAAAAATATTGTCTGTAAATATTTATTTACTGCATTTCATTTACATTCAAAAATCCAAAAAGATTTTCGGAGTGTTTTAGCATAAATTTTGAAAAATCCAAAAAGATTTTCGACAACTGATGTTGGAGAGCTGATATTCAAAATTTCAAGTGCTGAACATGATGAAATGGTTTGGGAGTGTGTGTTTAAAAGAAGAATTTGTTTTGAGAAAGAAAGTTTGATTAGTGAATCAGGGTCATTAATTTGAACTTGATGTAACTATTTCTAGTAAGTTTTTCTTATTGATTTAAGTGAAAACTTATGTTGTGATGAGAAAATGTGTGCAGGAGTTGAGCTTAAACAGAATTAAAGCCAGGGATTGATCTCAAGGTGATAGCTAATTCCAAATAGCGATCCCATCATGATGAGAGGGGGAGTCTGACGAGGTTAGAGCCAAAGAGAGGATCCTGGTATATGCTAAGAAAGAAAAGAGACTGATAAAGACTGAAGATGCGAAGACTCGACACTTAAGACTCGTCAACATCTGAGGGGGAGTCTGTTGGTGAATTCATCTGTCGTCTTCGTCTTATGTCGAGTCTTAGGTTCGTTGCAGTTCGGAAGAAGGATGATGTCATCATTATTGATGATGACATCATATCAATGATATCATCTATGACATCAAGTGAAAACAAAATGCTCAAATGGAAACAGATTCCATGATTCGGTCAAACATGTCGGTTTCGCTTGAAAAGTTAGTTTGTCGATTTCGCTTGAATGTGACATTTAATGTAGATTTCGCTTGAAGTGTTTTCAAGCGAAATCTGTCCACTATATATAGGTGTAATGTCATTTCATTTGTAACGATTTTAGAATTCCATACCGAGGTGCTGCCGGTGTGAAGACTGATTGTATTCGTGTTATTATCAATCAAATCAGTAGTTAAAGTGATACGCAAGCTGTTTCGCAATCGGTTTCTTAGTTTCCGCCTCTGAAACTGATAAATCTCTTCTGAATGACTCGTTCGGGTCGCAAACCGATCCTACAGAAATATTATAGTTTTAGCCTTTGTTTGGAGGGAAAACATGTACTAGTCATAAGGTTTTCCATCACTAGGCTATATGTTAGCCAAAAACGCCAAGTGCGATGAACTAAAGTTTGGGTTGAACTTGAAAAATCATTATTAAAACAAACGGGACTTTGTATACATTTGGGAGAACTTCGGGTTCTCAACATTGATTTAGGATTCATGTGAAATTCAATATAAATGAGAATCAACACTAACTCAAATGAATTATTATCTATCAATTTAAGTAACTAACATCAAAGTAGTTTACTTCAGCTAAAGTCCACTAATTATTTTCATAGCTATTTTTCATCATTTTCATGTGAGGGCACATTTCTAATGACTATATCAATGTCTATTAATATTTGTTTAGCAACAACAAGCAATTAGAAGAATAACCATATTAATTATGTTGACTATGCATAGCATTGTAACAAGCTGAAATATCAAATCACTAAAGCATAACAATGTTTATCTCAACGTAGTTGTTTGGTAACCAGCTACCAATGAAATTTGTATTAATTTGTTTAGCACATTTAACTTGTCAAAAGGCAATACATATAACATATATGCTATCTAAAACAATGAGACCAACAAAAGTATTGCTAAACAAATGAAATCCGTAATATCTACCCATAAGCAAGTTATATGCATGTTAATTAGATATATAAATCACACACAATCCTAGGAGATTATACGTATACATATATGTGTGTGAGTGTTAAAGAGATTAAGCTCATATTAATTTGCTTGTCATGTTTAGAAAAAAAAAAACAATTGATTTCCGAGAATTAAAGAAAGTAACGTTTGTAAAAAAAACCCGTCATGAATATCATTGGGTTTTATATCATTTTTAGTTAAGTTACGTGAGAGCATTAATTTATTCAATTCCCCATGTTAATGCATGACTCATGTGATGATAAAAAAAATATAATGTATTAAGTTTAAAGTAATAGTCTCAGTTGCTAAAAAGTTGCGCCAACGGTTATTTAATTTTTTTCATTATAATCAGGGAAAAATTAAGGAAAAACCGTTCGAAGGAAAATCAAGAAAAGACGAAAAATTTGCCGGCAGTTACGGTTACAGGCCATTCCATTTTCTTGAGCCCTCACGAACAACCGACCGTGTTAGCGTAAAAAAAATTGGATGTTGCATCACATGATCAAATTCACAATGGAAGGTAACATACCAATTGATCGAGTAGGTTTTAATCGAGATCTATAACAGATCTCCGACCACCATTTAAATTTACGGTCAGAAACCCAGAATTATATTTTCATTTAAAACTTAGCTACTATCTAGCTTGTGCTATGATCAGAATATATATTATTAAAAGGGAATTAGTTGTTACCTTGTTGCCGACTAAAAGGAAAACCGAAGAATTCGGTGTCTATCACTGTGGGCACATGCCATAGTTTCCGGAGATTGTGAGTTGTGACTGCAACGTAGCCATTACAACCATCACCTATCCTAGTAACTCTCCTTCGATTTTTATCTACGGTGCTCGCTTGATTTTTTCACAATGCTAGCAATAACCAAACAGGATCTTCGAAAGATTGTCAAGGATCTCCCATGATAATTTTGTGAAAAAGAATGAGATTAAAAAAACTGATGTAATAGAGCAATCGTGCTGATAACGTGTTATAAACAAGAGAGCAAACATAAGAAAAAGATTTTTTATTCCACCGTATTTCATGTACATATATCATATATATAGATCAATACAACAACAACCTTAAAGCCCATTAACATTAGGTCAGGCTTGACCTATGGGCCTGAATGTCTGTATTCATAACAAAAATCAACTTTTTTATAAACAGAGTAATCACTTTTAGACTACACAAAACCATTATTTGTCAACAAACAAGTTAACTTCACATTCTATTTTCTTTGAGTTTGTTTTAAACCATGATTTCACTAACTTGGATACTTTAGTTTCATTATAGAAAAAATATCCTTCGGGTAAAGTCATATATATCTTTATCAATACTACCTTTTAAAAAGGCATTATTAATATCCAATTGATATAAGGGCCATTTATTTTCAACGACTAAACTCAAAACACACTTAATGGTGACCATTTGTGTAACATCTGGCCTCTGGTAGCACCAATATTGTCCGTTTTACCCCGATGGGTTGCCCATCCAGCAACTCATGGATTTGTTTTTAGTCACCCTGGTGGAAACTTCCCAGGAGGTCACCCATTCTAGTACTACTTTCATCTGATCACGCTTAACTGTGGAGCTTTCATGTGCTCCACAGCCAACTAAACCCAAAACGCGTTGATGATTAAAGAGGCGGGGAATTTCTTATGAACTAAGAATCTATCCTAGCCACGGCTGATATGGGATTTTCCTAGGGTGTCACAATGGTCCATGTTAATTTTCTCAGTAGTTGGTATCGATATCGTTACAATCACCCCCCCCCCCCCTAGGGACCTATCACCCTCGATGGGGTTTGCCCCACCATCATGAACGGCTCAGGAGTGGCTCTGATACCATTTGTACCATTCGGCCTCTCGTGTCACCAATATTGTTCATTTTGCCCCTGATGGGTTGCCCATTCAGGAACTCACGGATTTGTTTTTGGTCGCCCCGGTTGAGACTTCCGATGAGATCACCCATCCTGGTACTACTCCCATCTGAGCACGTTTAACTGTGAAGTTTTCATGTGCTCCACAGCTAACTAAGTCCAAAACGCGTTGATGATTTAAGAGGTGGAGAATGTCTTATGAACCAAGAATCTCTCCTGGCCACGGCCGATGTGGGATTTGTCTAGGGTGTCACAGTGGTCCATGTTAATCTTCTCAGTAGTCGGTATCGATATCGTTACATATGCGATGTCATCGAAGTCAGTACTAATGAGGCTGAGAATGCTAGCAATGAGAATGAAGAACTTATATGATATGAAAAGAGAAAAATGCTTGGATAGTCCTTGTGGTTTGCCTATTTTTCACCTTTAGTCCCTAACTTTCTAAAATTACAGTTATAGTCCCCAACTTTTGCAATTTCGTTCCCGGATAGTCCCTGTTGCGGATGAGGGTTAGTTTTTGGTGTTAAGTGAGTGTGAAATGACAAAAATACCCTTACTGTCCAAATTAATAACTAAAATGTAAAAAGAAATATAATTAATATTTTACAATTTATATGGGACCCACCACCCACCCTACCCACTTCATCTTCCCCACCCCACACCACCACCACATCTCCACCTTCAATCACCACCACCATCTACCATGGAAACAGCAGAACTAATGAAATCTTTCACTTTAAACACAACATTTCTGACTGAAAAAGATGAAATATGTGAAAATGATGGTGCAAAATGGGATGCATAAGTGTAAACCTCCATTACTGATGGATTGAAAACAGGGTTGTCTGAAATTTTTGTTTACTATTTTCTAACTTTTGTGAAACACAACCGGTTTAACATTTCCAAGTTTCATCCACCCATTCTGAAACACAATCGGTTTAACAACTGACCCTTCAAGATTAACCACAATCGAAACTCGACCCATCATTTTCCCGCCATTAGTACACACAGCTCTGGCCCATACGGCCGTATAGACCGAGACGGTTAAGACGGCCGGTTTGGAGTGGACACAGCGGAGGGCGACGGGGTCGAGGTGGAAGTTGACGGCGGAGGAGGTGGAGTACGGTGGGGAGGAGTCGGAATAGGAGAGTGGGATGAGGGCGGTTTGTGGCGGGAAGTTTTTTATGCTGAGTTTGCAGTAGCACGGGGTGGCGGAGGAGTGGATGCCGGTGGTGGAAACAATGGGTTTGGTGGTGGGTGGGAGTTTGAGTTTGAGAGCTCCAGTGAAGGTGATGATGAGTGAGAATATGGTTTTATATTATGAATATTGATAGATATTTATGTGGGGTCTTTTGTTTGTTTGTTTATTGATTAAATTAAAAAAAAATGGTTTCTTGTTTTAATAACAAGGGTATTCTAGTCATTTCACACTTACTTAACACCAAAACTAACCTTTATCTGTGGCAGGGACCATCCGGGAATAAAATTGCAAAAGTTGGGAACTATAGCTGTAATTTTAAAAAGTTAGAGACTAAAGGTGAAAAATGGACAAACCACAGGGACTATCCAGACACTTTTCTCATATGAAAATCTAAGATATATTATTGGTTGAAATTGTGGATGGTAGTTTGAAATTCTGTAACTTTGTAATTTGAAGTTATATAATTAATCGTTTTGTCTAATAAATTTATAGTGGTATAGTTACGTTCGAAACCTACTTTGTTTTCTCAACAAAGACAAAAGAACATTTAATTTACTAAACCAACCGATCATATCCTTACAAATCTTAACAACTTATTTTCTATAATAAGACCTAAAAATTTTGTTTTATAATTCAAACAATAGAGGTTTTGCATTAAAACTTATGATTTTCTGAATCATATCTTTTTGATGAGAGATGAATTTAAGTACAATACATCTTTCATTATTGTATATCTAGCCTTAATTGTTAGACGTGTTTATATGTACATCTTAATATATTTTGTATTCTCCGCCCTTCCTTTTTCTTCAGGTACTCAGCATTCTTATGGGGTAACAATAAAGAATATGCATTCTAAAATTAGAAGAGGGGGGGGGGGGGGGGGGGGGGGGGGGTAGATGGACCATATTCATTAGAAGGGGGGCTGTCAAGATGGGTGTTAGCTAGATGGACCATATTCATGAGTGTTGCACCTTTTTTGTTACATGTCATCCAAAGAAAAAGGATGTAAGAATGTGTCATGTGTGGATATAACAAAAGTTGAACCCCCTAGCGATTTGAACCAGTGGGCAGTGGGCTACATCCAACTCAAACCAAACGAAACTTGGATATGTATCTTTGGGTCGCCAATCTCTTGCCACATATTTTACAATGACCTAGTTGGTACCCAACTAAATCATATGCGAAACATAACGTTGGTAACCAACATTCAACCATGGTCCGATGACCTCATCGGATGAACAATTACCAACGGTTGGTGTCAGGTCGGTAATTGTCCGTCAGAAATTATTGATATAACCCCAACGAACGACGACAAACAAAAAAAGTTGAAAAAGAGAAATAAAATAAATAGTAAATTACTTTTTAAGTCTCTGTGTTTTAGTAGTTTTAACCACTTGAATCCAAAATCAAAAAAGTTTAACGCCTTGAGTCCCTAACCGCTCATTTTTTTTAACGTTTTGAGTCCAATTTTTTAACACTTGTACTTTTGATTTTGGACTCAAGTGGTTATAAACACTAAAACACATGGAGTCAATGTTGGAAATTTTGTGAAAATAGCATTTTTCACAAATATAGGAAAATGATTTTTTCCTATTTTGGACTAGAAATAAATATAATAAAATGAGCGGGTTTTATATATTTATTTGTGGGTTTGTGTTCTATGTCGGAAGAGCTTCGCAACGAACTAAACCACGTCCAAAACGGAGCTAAGATGAATGAGATATCGATGCTCAAAGTTTGGTGTTTGAAACTTAAATGCTGAAAAAAGTGGGAAAGTGGCACCTTGTCCCACATCGGATGAGAGATGGAACTTAAAGGGGTATTTAAGTGGGAACTCTCCATCCTTATTGTTTCATGGAAGCACTCACTAGTGTACTCGCGAAGGGTGCGGAGCACTCGCACTCGCCCTCGCGCGCGTGGCGTGGGCGATGAGGCGCAATGTGGCGCTTTGATGGCGCACTTTGCACTTTGTATCGCCGCGAGCCGCCTTTGTATTTTTGACCACGTGCGCGTGGTGGAAGCACAATGGTTGCAAGGACCAAGTGGTTGGTGATGTGACGTGCATGCGCATGGACCTGAGTGAGTATGGCGCACGCGCGCATCAGTGTGTCTTAAAGTGCTTCCAGCTGCAGTTAATGATGTGCAGTTACGTTTTCAGCATTCGAAACTGACAAAGTTAATGCGTTTGACTGAGAATTAAGTGACGAATTAAAGTGCATTAAAGACGTCTAATGCAGTTTAATTCTCCCATTTAATTTATTTTCAGTTTCGAGTTCAACCTGGTGTATAAATAGGAGGATCCTTTCACCAGATGAGATACACCGAAAAACACAGCAAAACAATCTTCTCTACTGCAGATTTCTTTGTCTTTTCAAGCTATCAAGGTACACCTTCGGGTTAGAGTCAAGACCGGCAGTGCAACTGCTTGAGGCTGTTGTATCCTGGAAACAAACGTGTTCTCCTGGGAGACACGAAATTTGTTTTAAGGGACCCGTGTCTAACACGATCCTCAGCCAAGAACAGTTTCGTCTGTTCGTGTTTTTCTGATCTTGTATTTCATTTTTCAGTTGTAAAAGTATTGTATTTACTTTATTTCTGATTATTTCTTGTAATTCAAGTTAATAAAAAGATTTTTTATTTTATTTACACGAACGGATTCCTACAATCTTAAAACAAATTTTAAAACACCGTTCGTGTAGAATCACAAACTTCTCTGCTGTGATTTCAAATTTTTTTTCTCACAGCAGGTTGTGTTTTAAAAGGTTTTTCTCTGTTTTGATTCAAAGTAGCGACTTTGTCAAAACAGAACTCTGTTTCTACTCCTTCTTTGTCTTTGGGTTCTAAGATCTTCTCTTGTAGTCTTCAAAGTTGGACTTAGAAGCTACGAGGCTGATTTATTACTCATCGATTTTGTTAGTAAAATAATAAATCAGCACATTTATTATTCTAACAAGTTTTATTAACTTGGTTTTGTGGAATTTTTCAGAATGTCGACTGAAAATACCAACGTCAACGTTGTTGTCGGTACCCCTGCCAACACTGTGGGAGCGACCACAGTGGCGAATCATGCTGAACGACCCGAGAAGTTCTCGGGTCTCCACTTCAAGAGGTGGCAACAGAAGATGTTCTTCTACTTGACCACCATGAACCTTGCGAGGTTCTTGACGGAGACCGTTCCCCAACCTGCGGAAGGGGAGACCGATGCTCAGGCTCTGAGCGCGGTAGAGGCGTGGAAGCACTCGGACTTTATATGTCGAGGCTATGTTCTCAACGGTCTCTCGGATGCATTGTATAATGTGTACTATAATATCAAGACTTCCAAAGAATTATGGGAGTCATTGGATAAAAAGTACAAAACGGAGGATGCGGGAACAAAGAAATTTGTTTTCGCCCGTTTCTTGGACTTCAAAATGGTTGATAACAAGACTATTATGAACCAAGTCCAAGAGTTGCAAACTATACTAAATGACATCCATGCTGAGGGTATGGTACTCAGCGAAACGTTTCAAGTGGCAGCCATGATCGAAAAATTACCTCCTGCTTGGTTGGATTTTAAGAATTATCATAAACACAAGCGAAAGGAAATGTCGGTCGAGGATCTTGTTCTTCGTCTTCGTATAGAAGAAGAAAATAGGGTGGCCCAAAAAGGCACCATTTTGCAAGCTTCGGCTAAAGCAAACATGGTGGAAGTTGGGGAGTCCTCAAAGGGCAAGAAAGGCAAGGGTAAAAAGGACAACAAAGGGAAAGCAAAGCTTAACAACCTTGGACCGAAAAAGGGGGCTGTGAAAAAGAAGCCTGCGCCTTTCCAAGGTACTTGTTACAATTGTAATGAGACGGGGCACTGTGCTAATCAATGCAATAAACCTAAGCGTGAGCGTGCGCATATGGTTGATGAGGATGGTATGCCTCTGATTGCAATGATAACCGAGGAAGCGGCTATGATTGAAGAAGTCAACGCAATGGGTGAAAACCCAAAAGGATGGTTCGTTGACACGGGTGCAACCCGCCATGTTTGTGGAGACAAGGCTCTTTTCTCTACATTCAAGGAAGCTTCGGGTGAAGAAAAGCTTTATATGGGGAATAAAGCTACCGCAAGCATCAAGGGGGAAGGCACGGTCGTTTTGAAGATGACTTCGGGCAAGGAGCTTACCTTGACAAATGTGCTTTATGTCCCAGAGATACGGAAGAATCTCGTGTCGGGATGGATGCTCAACAAGTTTGGATTTCGTCTAGTGTTTGAATCGGACAATTTTGTCTTGTCTAGACGTGGAATGTTTGTTGGAAAGGGCTATGCCCTAAATGGAATGTTCAAAATGAATGTATTGGTTGTTAACCAAAACAAAAATATGAATGAAAATGTTTCTTCTACTTACATGATTGAGTCTCCTAATGTTTGGCATGGTAGACTAGGGCATGTAAATTTTAATTCATTACGACGTTTAATTAAATTAAACTTGATACCAACATTCCATATCGAGGCCAATCACAAATGCGAGACATGTGTTGAATCCAAACTTACGAGATCATCGTTTAAATCGGTTGAACGAATAACCGAACCCCTTGATTTAATTCATACCGATGTGTGTGATTTAAAAGCGGTTCCCACGCGTGGAGGAAATAAGTATTTCATCACGTTTATTGATGATTGTACGAAATACTGCTACGTGTATTTACTAAAGAGTAAAGACGAAGCAATAGAGAAGTTTATCTTGTACAAAAACGAAGTTGAGAATCAACTTAAAAAGAAGATAAAAGCTTTGAGAAGCGATCGAGGAGGTGAATATGTTGCACCTTTTGCGGATTTATGCGCAAAAAGTGGCAGTGTACACGAGTGTACACCTCCTTATTCTCCATAATCAAATGGCGTTGCGGAACGAAAGAACCGCACATTGAAAGAAATGATGAACGCCATGTTGATAAGCTCGGGAGTGAACCGAGAAATGTGGGGGGACACCATTCTCTCAGCAAACTATCTTTTGAACAAGATACCTTTGAAAAATAGGGATGAAACTCCATATGAGTTATGGAGAAAAAGGAAGCCTTCTTACAAATACTTGAAAGTGTGGGGGTGCCTAGCCAAGGTGATTGTACCACCTCCTAAGGCTCTTAGGATAGGACCCAAAACAGTTGATTGCATTTTCATTGGATATGCACATCAAAGTAGTGCGCATCATTTTCTTGTATATGAATCCAAGAATCCCGATGTACACAAACACACTATCATGGAGGCAAATCCTAATATCGTCTCATATTTTAAGAATGTGTTTCCTATGTTAGGACAAACACATGCGCCTTCATCAAGAGCGGTTGATGAAGCAGGTCCAAGTTCGTCTACCTGGTTAGATGAAGCAGGACCAAGTTCGTCTACAAGGATAGATGAAAGTCATGAACGACCTGAGGTCGAGGAGGGTGAGCTTAGACGAAGTAAGCGACAAAGGGTTGAAAAATCCTTTGGTCCAGACTTCATGAGCTATATGGTTGAGGGTGAGCCCAATACCTACCGCGAAGCGGTTACCTCCACGGAAGGACCTCAATGGCAAGAAGCAATTAAGAATGAAATTGATTCTATATTGCAAAATCATACTTGGGAGTTCGTAGATCTTCCACCTGGTTGCAAACCACTTGGATATCGTTGGATATTCAAAAGGAAGATGAAAGCTGACGGAAGTATTGATAAATACAAGGCAAGGTTAGTGATCAAAGGATTTAGACAAAAGGAGGGTCTAGATTACTTTGATACTTACTCGCCTGTTACGCGAATAACCTCTATAAGATTGGTTCTTGCAATTGCGGCTCTAAGAAATTTGGAAGTTCACCAAATGGATGTAAAGACCGCATTTCTAAATGGCGATTTAGAAGAAGAAATTTACATGGAACAACCTGAGGGTTTTTTCGCACCTGGAAACAAGGGTAAAGTATGTAAATTGGTCAAGTCTTTGTATGGCTTGAAGCAAGCTCCAAAACAATGGCACCAAAAGTTTGATCATGTCATGATTGACAATGGTTTCAAAATAAATGAGTGCGACAAGTGTGTTTATTTTAAAGACACACCAAGAGGTTATGTCATTTTATGTCTTTATGTAGATGATATGCTTATCATTGGGAGTGATGATAAGATGATCAACTCAACGAAAGACATGTTGAAAGAGAGGTTTGACATGAAAGACATGGGTCTCGCAGATGTGATTCTTGGAGTAAAAATCACTAGGACCCAAAATGGTCTTGTGTTGAGTCAATCTCACTACGTGGACAAGATCCTTGGGAAATTCAATTCGGACGATACGAGTATAGCTCGATCTCCAATTGATAATACCCAACGCCTAAGGAAGAATAGAGGCGAGAGTGTTTCTCAGTTAGAATACTCAAGGATCATTGGTAGTCTCATGTATCTAATGACATGTACTAGACCCGACTTAGCGTACGCTGTGAGCAGGCTAAGTAGATACACCAGTAATCCGAGCGAGGATCATTGGAAAGCTATCACGAGGGTGCTTAGATACATAAGATACACGAGAGACTATGGATTGCATTATACCCGTGATCCAGCAGTGATCGAAGGATTCACTGATGCGAACTGGATATCAGATATAAAAGATCATAGATCGACAAGTGGATATGTGTTTACACTTGCTGGCGCAGCTATACCTTGGAAGTCTTCCAAGCAAACGGTTATAGCCAGATCTACGATGGAATCCGAATTTGTCACTTTAGATAAAAGCGGGGAAGAGGCGGAGTGGCTACGTCAATTTGTGGAAGATATTCCAAGATGGCCAAAGCCGTTGACGGCGATCTGCATACATTGTGACAATCAGTCTGCTCTTGCTAGAGCACAAAACATGATGTACAATGGCAGATCAAGGCACATTCGACGTAGACACAACACAGTACGACAACTTATCTCAACGGGTGTTATCTCAGTTGACTATGTGAGGTCAAATGAGAACATTGCGGACCCGTTAACAAAAGGCTTAAGCACAGATAAGGTGTATAGGTTGTCAAGAGGAATGGGACTAAAGCCCATGGATGAAGGGAATATGAGGGAAACCTAACCTAGTTGACTGGAGATCCCAAGATCTAGGTTCAATAGGCAAACTTAATCATAAACCCAAAGGGAGTCACTGTGGGGGGTGCCCCAAAAATCAATAAAGGGAGTTGTATACTTCCTAGTCCATTCCAATCAGTGACATGAAAGAAAGGTTAAGCATGTTGAGGTTAAGGATTTTGAGGAAATCCAAATTAACCATGATGCTTTTAATGATTCAGAGGAATCACCTATGTTAGAGAGAAGTGGGGTCGCTTCAAATGGATTTGTGGGGAGGCACAAATCCTAGAGCTCTCGCAGAACCAGGAACGTGTTCCATGACCATGAACGGACACAACCATGAGGTCTTAACTCGACTAGGGCGAGTATTGTGTGAATGTATATTGTCGCCTACATAAATGGGGGATTGTTCAAGGACACCGCGTCTACAAGACCCTAGGAGGCTAAGTATGCTTCACAAAAGAAGGTTCAAAGGTTACACTGTCACACCCTAACCGATGGCGGAATCATCGGGGCGCGGCACTGAGCGAAACAGATTGTCCAGAAGTTTCCATAACAACTATCATTACCATTCAATTTAAGTTAACATGTCCCATACCATGTCTCAAATAGTAAAGCAAGTTATTACAGACAAAAACTAAACAAATGTTCTGTTCCGACAACTCAGATTTAAACATAACAATTTATTCGTCGGTTTCTAGGACTCTAGTTCCTAGCTTTAATTTCATCACAGCCCGAGAAGCATATAAACAACCTAGGCACCTGTCACATACGTTAAAATAATGTCAATACATAAAATGTAAAGGTGAGCATACAAGTTTGATAATAGCATATAGAGTTCGAATTCGTTTACGCATAACCAGCACGTACACATAGTGAAATGAAGCACGTTAGTTATCGACATAGATCCATCGATACCAATGACTGCGGGTTGACTGCCCGAGGCAGTTCGCAATACACGATTACCACCATAATCCATGCAAGTAAAAGGTCCTTAACAACCCCCGTGTGAACGGGTGCTGAGTCCAAACTATAGTACTATCGTTGCTAAGGCAGGTAGACAGCATTCCGTGTGTAAACATAACAACAAGCATTCATAAGCCACGTATAACATACGTTAGTGGTTAAGCGTTTAAAATAGCTTGAGTAGTGTGATAGTTGTAGTTTGATTAGTTGTAACGTATGTAACACCCAAAAGTGCTAAAGCAAAAAGGGTTCGAGTATACTCACAGTGATATGGATTGAAGGGAGCGCTTTACAGCGAGTACGATTAGCCTGAATAGATTCGATAACGTAACGATAAGTGACGCGTAAAACAGTACAAGTGAGAGTGGGTAGGATGACTGATCGTGCTGATCAGTTATCCGTGAATAGGAGTCATCCGTGCGCATGACCTATCCGTGCGGATGGTGATGCGTGCGGATGGTGATACGTGCGGACGGTGTTCCATCCGGATAGGTCATCCGTGCGTGTGACTGTCCGTGCGGGTAGCAACTCGTGCGGACTAGTTATACGTGCGGGCGACTTATCCGTACGGTTAGATTGCTTGTGTGGATAAATGTTCAAGTGGATTGTTTCTTCCTAAGATGTGTTTGTGTATGATGGCTTGTGCTTTGAAGTTTTCGTTGTAGCATTTAGAAAACACCAAAGTGTTTCTACCTTTCAAGCCGGCCGCGCGGACGGCGGTCCGTGCGTATGGTAGTCCGTGCGGGCAGCAAGTGCGCGCGGGCAGAGACAATCCGTCCGGATAGCCTGTCCGTGCGTACGGCTTGGCCGTGCGGATGAAGTTTGTTTGATTTTCATTTTAAGGCCTTAGTATCTCATGATCCGAAGAGTAATCCATTCAGAGGTCGTCCGTTCGGATTGCTCGTTCGTCGTTACTCAAACCTTTGTTTGGAAGGTGGGTCCCAAGGGTAATCCGTGCGTATGACCTGTACGTGCGTATGGGCTGTACGTGCGTATGGGCTGTACGTGCGTATGGCTCGTCCGTGCGGACAGCTAGCCCGTGCGGATAGCATGTCCGTGCGGACAACTGGTCTGGTTGTCCCGTTCGGCTACACTTAGTCTCTGTTGTCGTTTATCGAGACGTTCTGATTACGTGGCAACCACTTGGAGTTGTGTTCCTACCCGCGTGACTAGGCCGGTCAGGAACCACCCTAACTCGGCCTGTCGGCGAACTTAGAACGGTCGTCCCGGTTAACCCCGAAATCAGTTGTCTATGGGTAGAATTCCAGATCTGGAACTAGGGCACCACTATTGACGAGTAGAACACTAGGACTGATCGGATTCGTACCAGTTTTAAGAGTAAAAGAAGAAGAGAACTTAGGTTTATTTCTTTCAACTCTTTTATCCTTAGAAAAGTTTAGATCTGGGTGAAATTATTGTAAAACTTGTAGAAATCGTTTAGATCTGGGATATCCTTGGTGGAATGAGGCCAAGCAGGAAGTTCTTATGAACTTCATGATGACGTCACCCGTGAATACCCCAAATCCGGATTATTTCTTGGTTAAAATTGAAGATTCGAAAGATAGAAGTGTGTAGAATCGTGTGGTGATTAAAGATGTACAAGGATTAGTGCGAGATCTTACCTGGATTGAGAGAAATCTGAGAAAAGGTGAAGAATGCGTGTGGTTCGGACGTCACTTGCCAAAAGTGGAAAAAGTGGAGAGTGGCCCGTGTATTTATAGGATGCCAAAAAGGGAAAGGAGGTGAGCCGTGCGCCTGGCACGCACCCGGGCAGATTATCCGCGCGGACTGGTCATCCGTGCGGACTGGCAATCCGTGCGGGTTGGCTATCCGTGCGGATGCCACCACCTTGGGTGAGCTCGATGCGATGTTGATTCGGCTCCGACTTACGAGCGGTTCGATAGGGTTTCCTAATTCAAATTACTTTCAGTCCCAACTACTTCTTACTGGGTTCGACTCGGAATTCGGGTTCGGGTTCGTTCACATTCGAGTTAGACTTCGAGTTCGATTGAGTTCGCTTGATTATCCAATCATAAAATAACATAAAATAAACATGCACAGGTAACACGTAAGGCACACACACACGTATAATGGCAAGTAAGATACACAGCTCGAGTTACGATTTGATGTCGATTTGATTAGTATAGCGTGATTAACTTTATCGCATTGTTACTTCCTATCGTTCACAGTCGTAGGTCGATTGAAAATATGGTTAGCATGATTCGATTATTGCAATGTACGACATTTACTCCACATAATCTAAATGTCATACAAACAATTCTACGAGTCACGTCGCGCGAAATCGGTCGTTGACTTTGACCTTGACTTTGACTTTCACTTGTGAAAACACGGGGTGTTACATACACCTACCTATCTTGCAATACTCAACTGTTGAACGTGTATCGTTGAAACTTGATAGATCGATTTCTATTCATGTGGGGGATTGTTGGAAATTTTGTGAAAATAGCATTTTTCACAAATATAGGAAAATGATTTTTTCCTATTTTGGACTAGAAATAAATATAATAAAATGAGCGGGTTTTTATTATTTATTTGTGGGTTTGTGTTCTATGTCGGAAGGGCTTCGCAACGAACTAAACCACGTCCAAAACGGAGCTAAGATGAATGAGATATCGATGCTCAAAGTTTGGTGTTTGAAACTTAAATGCTGAAAAAAGTGGGAAAGTGGCACCTTGTCCCACATCGGATGAGAGATGGAACTTAAAGGGGTATTTAAGTGGGAACTCTCCATCCTTATTGTTTCATGGAAGCACTCACTAGTGTACTCGCGAAGGGTGCGGAGCACCCTAACTCGCACTCGCCCTCGCGCGCGTGGCGTGGGCGATGAGGCGCAATGTGGCGCTTTGATGGCGCACTTTGCACTTCGCACACTCGCATCGCCGCGAGCCGCTTGAGAACCGCCTTTGTATTTTTGACCACGTGCGCGTGGTAGAAGCACAATGGTTGCAAGGACCAAGTGGTTGGTGATGTGACGTGCATGCGCATGACGTGGCAATCATGCGCGCGGGGTACACATGGCGCGCATGGTGCATGGGCCTGATGTGTGACGTGCGCGGCGCACCAAAGTGAGCCAAAACGGTGCGACTGTGTGGCGTGCTCGTAGAGGCTCACAGGTGACGTGGCACACGCGCGCAGGTGCGCATGGACCTGAGTGAGTATGGCGCACGCGCGCATGGCAGTGAGCCAAGTGGACGCACCGCGCGTGAGGGTGCAGACCTGTGCGCGCATCAGTGTGTCTTAAAGTGCTTCCAGCTGCAGTTAATGATGTGCAGTTACGTTTTCAGCATTCGAAACTGACAAAGTTAATGCGTTTGACTGAGAATTAAGTGACGAATTAAAGTGCATTAAAGACGTGTAATGCAGTTTAATTCTCCCATTTAATTTATTTTCAGTTTCGAGTTCAACCTGGTGTATAAATAGGAGGATCCTTTCACCAGATGAGATACACCGAAAAACACAGCAAAACAATCTTCTCTACTGCAGATTTCTTTGTCTTTTCAAGCTATCAAGGTACACCTTCGGGTTAGAGTCAAGACCGGCAGTGCAACTGCTTGAGGCTGTTGTATCCTGGAAACAAACGTGTTCTCCTGGGAGACACGAAATTTGTTTTAAGGGACCCGTGTCTAACACGATCCTCAGCCAAGAACAGTTTCGTCTGTTCGTGTTTTTCTGATCTTGTATTTCATTTTTCAGTTGTAAAAGTATTGTATTTACTTTATTTCTGATTATTTCTTGTAATTCAAGTTAATAAAAGGATTTTTTAATTTATTTACACGAACGGATTCCTACAGTCAAAACGTTATAGAATGAGTGGTTAGTGACTCGAAGTATTAAACTTTTTGATTTTGCACTCAGGTAGTTAAAACCAGTAAAACACAAATACTCAAAAGTAATTTACTCTAAAATAAAATTGTCAATAACCATGGGTGATTGCTCGGTATGTTACATCGGTAATATGTAAAAAATAAGATTACCCACAGCCATAACTACCATAATATAAGAAAGGAGAATAGAATAATTGACATATTCGACTTTTAATGAAACTTGTTTGTTTTGTATTACCGTATTTTAGCACCATTTCCATTATTCTAAAACAAACTTTGTAAACTAATAAACTAACTAATAAATAAACGGAAAATTTAAAAAATGTTATAATTTCATGAACTTCCATTAAAAACGTTTAATTTTTGGCGTCATATTCTATCTAATTATGTTTAAATGAACTCTCCAAATGCTAACAGCCAAGATGTTATATTATAAGTATATAATAATAATAAGAAAAAAGAACGCTAATGATTAGTTGCCAGTGGGTGTATTTGTCACTAAATAGATGATTAGTTGTCAATGCATGTATTTGTATAAAAAAACGAAGTCCAAATCTTTGTAAGATCGTTAATACATATGTTTTGAGATTTGATACGTTGCTCGAAAAAGAGCCCTTCCTGTTAATTTATCGATAGACTCATCGTAGTCTAAGTTCGACAGGTAACCGAAAGATTCAAAGAACAAAAAGATAATTCATATTAGCAACGGGTCAACAAAATAAAAAAGCCTTCAGATATTTGGTAGGTGATCGATGTTGGCAACCCGACACAAACATTTGTTTAAATTTGTTTTTAGAGTTAAATGTCATTTTAGTCCCTGTGGTTTGGTCCATTTTGCCAGTTTAGTCCAAAGGTTTCATTTTCCTGTGGGTCCAAAAAGGTTTCACAGTTGCCATTTTAGTCCACTGGGTTAAGTTCATCCATTTTTTCTGTTAACGAGAAGGCCAATTCGGTCATTTTATATGGCTGAATTGCCCTTTTAGTTAACATAATTACATAAAAAATGACCAAATTGGCCTTCTCGTTAACAGAAAAAATGGATGAAGTTAACCAAGTGGACTAAAATGGCAACTGTGAAATCTTTTTGGACCCACAAGTTAAAAATGAAACATTTGGACTAAACTGACAAAATTGCCTAAACCACAGGGACTAAAATGGCATTTAACTCTTGTTTTTATTAACAACCGTTTGTACTTAGCAGGTAGATAACAAATGGTGAAGGAGTATCAATAATAAACTTAAAAGTGTTAAAAAGAAAATATTGATCTTAGATTTTTTTTAATCTCAAGCAAGGAGTAGATTATGATTTATTTGTTTATGTATAAATCTTTATTATTCCATCACGAATTACTTATTATTCTTTTTAGGTTGGTTTAAAATAGAAGACGTATATAACAAAATATTGATTGGTATTGGGAGATATGGCTGACATCTTTTTTTTTTTTTTTGAGTAAACTGCCATCTTGGTCCCTGTGGTTTGACCAGTTTTGCCACTTTAGTCCAAATCTCAAACTTATTACATCCAGGGCCCTGTGGTTTGGTTTTTGTTGCCATTTTGGTCCAAATTTCAAATTTGACTAGAATTCCCAATTTCAACCCTCTGTTTTGTCCTTATATCCAGGGGTATTTTTGTCATTTTGGTTTTATTGTAAATGATTATTAATCCAAACATCCCCTAAACTGATTATAAATCCCAAACACCCCCTAAACTCTGGTTATAAATCCCAAACACCCCTTTCTCTGCACTCTCCCTATCTCTCTCTCTCTCTGAACTACCACCACCACACCACCACAACCACCACCCCCACCACCGTATCATCACCACCACCAACCCTGCTCTCTCTACTTCACTCATTCAAGAACCCTAGCCAATATCATCAGCCGCTACCTTTCCCTATTCCCCTCATCTCTTGTCTGCAACACCCCCCATGAATTCCCGACTGTGAGAACCACCGCCACCACAAAACCCAAACCCCCACCCCTGCTACCTCTGTGAGAACCACCGCCACCACAAACCCACCACCACCGAATTAACACCCAATCAGACACATCCATCACCCATTAACACCCTAATCAGACACATACACATACACACACCAACAACAATAATGCCACTGCAGAACAACAACAAGCACCACCACCTCCACCACACCTCCGCCACACCTCAGCCACCAATAAGGCAGAGATTAAGGTGAGGTCGGTTGCCTTAAAACCACATCAAAATCATCAAATCGGTGAATGTATGAACATCAAAATCATCAAATCGGTTGCCTTAAACCCACATCAAATCACCACCACCACCATCGCTCTGCCGCCAAAATCATCAAATCGGTGAATGTTGAATTCTTCTCCGATTGAAGAACATCCACCTCCATATCAGTATTATCCACAGTTCCCGCCTGAAATTTAGGATCCAGACGACCTAGTGGAGCGCCGATTGGGGAGGGGTACGGTTGGAATAGGCTTCAAGGGGTCAGGAGGGAGATCTGGTGGTATAGAACCACCATTTGAAGGCATCATTTAGCTGGGAAACAACAATCGGACAAGCAAATCAACGGGAAGCAGGAGGATTTGTAAGGCCGGCTACAGAGAGAAAGTAGAGAGAGAAGTCTGCACAGGAGTCCATCGGAATCGTCTTGGCAGATCGTCGGAGAAGATTTTTAGGTTTGAGAAGATGAACTGAGAACAGGGGTTGAAGATGATGATGTAATGGTCTGAGTTTTAGGTTTGAGAAGATGAACTAGAGAGAGAAGTCTGCACAGGAGTTGAAGATGAACTGAGATATTAAGGGGTTTTTATATTCTGTGTTTTTTTAATAATAGAATTACATTAATAAAAATTTAATGCCCAAACTACCCCTTTAGAAAAGGACAAAAAAGGGCATTAAATCAGTCAAAATTCAGATATTTTAAGTTTTGGACTAAAATGGCAACAAAAACCAAACCACAGGGCCCTGGATGTAATAAGTTTGAGATTTGGACTAAAGTGGCAAAACTGGCCAAACCACAGGGACCAAAATGGCAGTTTACTCTTTTTTTTTTCCTCATGATAGAAAGATGTCTTAAAAAATAATGGAAAATTACTATTCTCTGACATATCCCCTTTAATAGGAATCTTTGTCCAGTTGGTAAATAATAATCTTATCTATGTAATTGGTATACAATAATCCTACCTATCAACATGTTAGTACTCAATGAACTTCCATTAATTTTTTAAACTGAAGTTAATTTTTAAGTTTTATTTATTACACAAAAAGTCCACGTAGTTGTAATTTACTAGTTTTAACTATTTTATAAAACAAAAAAAACTCAAGGGACTGTAATTTACTAGTTTTAAAATAGTTAAAACTAGTCAATTACAACTACAGAGACTGTTTGTGTAATAAATAAAACTTAAAAACTAACTTCAGTTAAAAAAAATTAACGGAAGTTCATTGAGTACCAACATGTTGATAGGTAGGATTATTGTATACCAATTACGTAGGTAAGATTATTATTTACCAACGGGACAAAGGTTGGTTTATTAAGCACCAATTTTCCAAAAATAAAAAATATGCAACAAAAAAGCTATTGTACTCTATCGTAATTATTTATTGATTAGTTTTGTTGTTTTAACCTCCCGTAAGTAAACAACGAATTATGTATCATAGATGTATGTTATAAACATTAAAAATATAGTTTATATACTGATATTAATTTAAAAATATATTTTGTTAGTAGTAAATTCTTTAGTATTATATAGGTTAAATAGACGTATACATATAGCTATACTAGAAATATACGATACATCCACATATATTTGTAAAAGAACACAGCGCCGTAACTACAGTATAACTAAAGTAATCCAGACTTATGTTTAGGGCCTCCAAAAAATAAGGTCTGCAATTAAAAGAAAATCCATATGCTAACTATTAATATTAGTGCAAATTTATTATTTTAGATTTGTTTGATTTCTTATACAAGCAAACCACTCTGTCTTAAAGTTGTATTAGATTTTTGCTTGGTTTTGTTGGAAAAATATGTGAAAATTGTATTTTAGTTTATTTCAGTTGTATTCGTACTAGTATTTTTAGCTTTCTTATTTCTGTATTGTAATCGTATTAATAAAAAATTGTTTTATTTTATTTAATTACGCGAACGGTTCCTAAAATCTTAAAACAAATTTTTAAAACCGTTCGTGTAATCAAAACCATTCTGTTTGGTGATTCAAACCAGTTTTGATTCACTCAGTTTGTGTTTTAAAAACAGTTTTTTTTTTTCATCTTCAAAGGAGCGACTTTGGTTGAATTTTTTTTTTATTACTTCAGAATTTGTCCTAAAATTTGCTAACACTTTCTGATTTGGTCTTCAAAGTTGCACTTAGAAACCAATCAGTAAGTTCTTAAATTATAAATTTTCTGTTTTTTGTCTTCAAAGTTGGACTTAGAACCTAAACAGTAAATTGGTGGTAAAAATTAAAATTTAGTAGTTCAGTTCTGTTTTTTGCGTAAAACAGACTTTTTTACTAAAAAGCTTTAAATTTTAATTTTTCAGCATGTCGAACGAAAACGTCAACGTTAACAACACTACAAATGTTGTGACGGGAACCCCCTTGAATGCCACCACTGTGGGAGCGTCCACAGTGGCCAATCACGCTGAACGACCCGAGAAGTTCTCGGGTTTACACTTCAAAAGGTGGCAGCAAAAGATGTTCTTCTACCTGACCACCATGAACCTTGCGAGGTTCTTGACGGAAACCGCTCCCCAACCTGTGGAAGGGGAGACCGAGGCACAAAGTAAGTGCGCAGTAGGTGCGTAGAAGCACTCGGATTTCATATGTCGAGGCTATGTACTCAACGGTCTCTCGGATGCACTGTATAGTGTGTACTATAATATCAAGACTTCCAAAGAATTATGGGAGTCTTTGGAGAAAAAGTACAAAACGGAGGATGCGGGAACAAAGAAATTTGTTGTCGCCCGTTTCTTAAACAAGACTGTTATGAACCAAGTCCAAGAGTTGCAAATTATACTACATGACATCCATGCTGAGGGAATGGTACTTAGCGAGACATTCCAAGTGGCAGCGATGATTGAAAAGTTACCTCCTGGTTGGGTGGATTTTAAGAATTATCTTAAACACAAACGAAAGGAGATGACTTTAGAGGACCTTATTGTTCGTCTTCGGATTGAAGAAGGCAATAGAATTGCCCCAAAAGGCAGCCATGCGCAAACTTCTGCTAGCGCAAACGTGGTTGAGCATGGGCAATCCTCTAAGGGCACGAAGGGTAAGGGGAAAAAGGACAAGGAGAAAGCAAAGGCTAGCAAACTTGGACCGAAGAAAGGGGTTGTGAAAAAGAAACCTCAAACGTTCCAAGGGACTTGTTACAACTGTGACGAGCCGGGGCATCGGGCTAACCAATGCAAGAAACCAAAGCGTGAGCGTGCGCACATGGTGGATGAAGACGGAATGCCTTTGGTGGCAATGATTTCCGACAAAAGCGCAATGATGGAGGAGGTCAATACTGTTACCAACACTCCAAAAGGATGGTGGGTTGATACGAGCACGACCCGTCATGTTTGCGCAGACAGGAGCCTCTTTACCACCTTCAAGGCGCTTTCTGGAGAAGAGAAGCTGTATATGGGAAATGCAGCCACCGCCGACATCATGGGTGAAGGAACGGTGATCTTGAAGTGGACTTCGGGGAAGGAGCTCACTCTAAGCAACGTGTTGTATGTCCCGGACTTGCGCAAGAATCTAGTCTCGGGTTGGTTGCTTAATAAGTTTGGATTTCGTTTAATTTTTGAGAGCGATCAATTTGTACTAACTAAACGAGGAATGTATGTAGGCAAGGGCTACGCCCAAAATGGTATGTTTAAATTGAATGTAATGGCAGTCAAGAAAAACATGAATAAAATTGCTACTACTTCTACTTATATGCTTGAGTTTCTGAGTCGAATAAATGGCATGGTAGATTAGGTCACATTAATTTTAATTCAATACGCCGTTTAATCAATTTAAATTGTATACCAACATTCCATATTGATTCACACTATAAATGTGAAACTTGTGTAGAATCCAAACTTACAAGAACATCATCCAAATCGGTTGAACGAATAACCAAACCCCTTGATTTAATTCACACCGATATTTGTGATTTAAAAGCGGTACCCACAAGAGGTGGAAATAAGTACTTCATCACGTTTATTGACGCTAGTACTAAATATTGCTATGTGTATTTACTAAAAAGTAAAGATGAAGCAATAAGTAAATTTATCTTGTATAAAAATGAAGTTGAGAATCAACTTCAAAAGAAGATAAAAGCTTTGCGAAGCGACCGAGGAGGCGAATATGTTGCACCTTTTGCCGATTTATGCGCAAAAAGTGGCATTGTACATGAATGTACACCTCCTTATTCTCCACAATCAAATGGCGTGGCGGAACGAAAGAACCTCACATTGAAAGAAATGATGAACGCCATGTTGATAAGTTCTGGGGTGAGCCAGGAAATGTGGGGGGGGGAGTCATTCTCTCGGCTAATTATCTTTTGAATAAGATACCATGAAAAAAGAGAGACGAAACTCCATATGAGTTATGGAAAAGGAAGAAGCCTTCATACAAATACTTGAAAGTGTGGGGGTGCCTAGCAAAGGTGATTGTACCACCTCCTAAGGCTCTTAGGATAGGACCCAAAACTGTTGATTGCATATTTATTGGGTATGCGCATCAAAGTAGTGCACATCGCTTTCTTGTACACGAGTCCAAGAATCCTGATGTACACGTAAACACTATCATGGAGGTGAATCCTAACGTTGTGTCTTACTTTGAAAATGTGTTTCCTTTGAGAAGACAAACACATGAAACGTCATATACACCTACTTTTGAAGTAGGTTAAAGCTCATCTACACCAGTTGATGAGATAGTTCATGATAAGATACATGAACGACCTGAGGTTGAAGAAAGTGATCGTAGGCGAAGTAAAAGGCCAAGGGTTGAAAAATCCTTCGGTCCAGACTTCGTTAGCTATATGGTTGAGGGCGAGCCCAATACATATCGTGAAGCGGTTTCTTCTTCAGAAGGACCTCAATGGAAAGAAGCAATAAGGAATGAAATTGATTCTATATTGCAAAATCATACTTGGGATTGCAAAACCACTTGGATATCGTTGGATATTCAAAAGGAAGATGAAAACTGATGGAAGTATTGATAAATACAAGGCTAGGTTGGTGATTAAAGGATTTAGACAAAAGGAAGGTCTAGATTACTTTGATACCTACTCGCTTGTGACGCGCATAACCTCGATTAGATTGGTTCTTGCTATAGCGGCTTTAAGAAATTTGGAAGTTCACCAAATGGATGTTAAAACCGCATTTCTAAACGGCGATTTAGAAGAAGAGATTTACATGGAGCAACCTGAAGGTTTCTCCGCCCCAGGTCAAAAGGGTGAAGTATGTAAATTCGTCAAGTCTTTGTATGGCTTGAAGCAAGCACCAAAACAATGGCACCAAAAGTTTGATCATGTCATGATTGACAATAGTTTCAAAATAAATGAGTGCGACAAATGTGTTTATTTCAAAGACACAAATGAAGGTTATGTGATTTTATGCCTCTATGTAGACGATATGCTTATCATTGGGAGTAATGATAAAATTATCAAAGCTACTAAAAGCATGTTGAAAGCGAGATTTGACATGAAAGACATGGGTTTAGCGGATGTGATTCTTGGAGTAAAGATCATAAGAACCCAAGAAGGTCTTGTGTTAAGTCAATCTCACTATGTGAATAAAATTCTTGAAAAATTCCACTCGGGAGATACGAGTGTAGCTCGAACTCCAGTTGATACCTCCCAACATCTCAAGAAAAATAAAGGAGATGGAGTTGCTCAGTTAGAGTATTCAAGAATTATTGGCAGTCTAATGTATCTAATGACATGTACTAGACCTGACTTGGCTTACGCGGTGAGTAGGCTAAGTAGATACACCAGTAATTCGTGCGCGGATCATTGGAAATCTATCACGAGGGTGCTTAGATACATAAGATACACAAGAGATTATGGACTGCATTATACCCGACAACCAGCAGTGATCGAAGGATACACTGATGCAAACTGGATATCGGATAATAAAGATTCCAAATCAACAAGTGGTTACGTGTTTACACTTGGAGGAGCTGTTATTGCTTGGAAGTCTTCTAAGCAAACGGTCATAGCAAGATCCACAATGGAATCCGAATTTATCGCCTTGGATAAGTCAGGCGAGGAGGCGGAATGGCTACGTCAATTCGTGGAATATATTCCAAGATGGCCAAAGCCTTTGCCAGCCATATGTGTACATTGTGATAGCCAATCAGCGATTGGTAGAGCTCAAAGCTTGATGTACAATGGCAGATCAAGGCATATGCGACGTAGACATAACACGATACGACAACTACTCTCAACGGGTGTTATCACAATTGATTATGTGAGATCAACGGATAACATTGCGGACCCGTTTACAAAAGGATTAAGCAGAGAGTTAGTAGAAACGTCGTCAAGAGGAATGGGACTAAAGCCCGTGGTAAATAGGAATATGAGGGAAACCTAACTTAGTTGACTGGAGATCTCAAGATCTAAGTTCAATAGGACAACTTAATCATATTACCAAACGGAGTCATTGTGGGGGAGTACCCCAAACTAAATAAAAGGGAGTTATATATACTTCCTTGTCCATTCCAATCAGTGACATTGAAGTGAGGCTAAGCATATTAAGGTTAACGATTTCGGGAAATCAAATAACCATGATGCTTTTAATGATTCAGGGAATCACCTATGTTAGAGAGAAGTATGGTCGCTTCAAATGGATTTGTGGCGTGCGCAAATCCTAGAGCTCTCGCAGAACCAGGCTAGTGTTCCAGGACCATAATAGGACACGACAATGAGGGGTTGGCCAAACCAGGGAGAGTAATGTGTGAACTGTATTGTCGTTTACACAAATGGGGGTATGTTCAAGGACATCGCGTCTACACACCGCTAGTAAGCTAAGTGCGCTTCACAAAAGAAGGTTCAAAGGTGACAACCTACCTATCTTGCAATACTCAACTGTCGATGCTTATCGTTGAAAAGTGTAAGGAAAAGATCCATTTCCATACATGTGGGGGATTGTTAGAAATTTGATGAAAATAACATTTTTCATGTGGGGGATTGTTAGAAAAATAGGTGAAAATTGCATTTTTCACAAATATAGGAAAATGATTTTTCCTACTTTGGACTAGAAATAAATATAATAAAATGAGCGGGTTTTATATATTTATTTGTGGGTTTGTGTTATATGTTGCAAGAGCTTCGCAACGAACTAAACCACGTCCAAAACGGAGCTAAGATGAATGAGATATCGATGCTCAAAGTTGGATGTTTGAAACATTGAATGCTGAAACAAAAGGGAAAGTAGCACATTGTCCCACATCGGAGGAGAGATGGAACTTAAATGGGTATTTAAGGTGGAACTCTCCATCCTTATTGTTTCATGGAAGCACACAATAGTGTCATCGCGAAGGGTGCGTAGCACCCTAACTCGCACTCGCCCACGCTCGCGCGCGTGGTGTCGATGATGAGGCGCTTTGATGGCGCACTTCTCACTTCGCACACTCGCATCACCGCGAGCCGCTTGAGAGCCGCCTTTGTATTTTTTACCACGTGCGCGTGCTTAATCATAGAGGTTGCAAGGACAAAGTGGCGTGCAGAATCGAGGCGCGTGACGGTGGCACGAAGGCGCGCGGTTGCGCATGGTGCATGAGTCCTAATGTGTCGTGCGTGGCGCAACAAAGTGAGCCAATACGGTGCGACTGTGTGGCGTGCTCGTATAGGCTCACAGGTGACGTGGCGCACACGCGCGCATGGACCTGGGCCAGTGTGGCGCCCGCGCGCATGGAAGTGAGCCAAGAGGACGCACCGCGCATGGGCGTGCAGACCTGGGTGCGCGCGCACCAGTGTGACTTCCAGCATTGAATGACAGTGCAGTTTCAGTCCAGCTTCGTAACTGACGAGTTAACGAGCTTTGACTGAGAATTAAATGACGTATTAAATTGCATTGAAGACGTTTAATACAATTTAAACCTCTCTTTAATTCGTTTTGACTGCTTCAACTTAGGAGCTGTATAAATACAGCTCCATACCCAGCTGCAAAAGATAACAGCTACACAACAGCAACATCAACTTTCTCTCTACATTCTTCTGTTCTTTTCTTGTAGTTTCAAGGTAACCTTCGGGTTGTAGGCGAACTCCGGCAGTACTACTGCTCCGGCTGTTGTACCCTGGGAAACAAAACGAGTACTCTTGGGAGACTCGGAATTTGTTTTAAGGGAAGCGTGTTGAACACGTGCCTCAGTCAATTCTGTTTCTACTCTTTCTTGTATTTTGGTTTATTTCAGTTGTATTCGTACTAGTATTTTTAGCTTTCTTATTTCTGTATTGTAATCGTATTAATAAAAATTTGTTTTATTTTATTTAATTACGCGAACGGTTCCTACAGATTTCAAACACGGATAAAGTAGTACCGTTTATAATAATAAAAAATGCACAAAATTTCATTTCGCTTTGAGCCTTCAAAAAGGTTAAAACGGCATTCAAAGAACGTACATGCACTCATATACTCATATAATAAGATGTTGATACATCAAGAGCAATTAAAGCTAACGGGTCATTCACTCGACAATGACCTCACAAGATTTCATCAGTTGATTATATAAGTCAATTAGAATAATAAATGTGATAAATTAGAAATCGCAGTTTCTCTAATAGATTATAAAATGTAATATTTTTTTGAAGCTAATATGATATAGTATATATTTGATAAAAATAAAAATAATTATACAATCATTTCTGCAAAATATTTAAACGGATGAGAATTATTCTAGAAAAAAAATTTAGTAAATTCTATATTGTTCTATTAGAATCATGAAGATTATAATTCTAGAAGAACTCCAAGCATAACTAAAAGATGGGTGTGGTATATAAATCCAAAAATTTCTTAATATTTACCAACCCCCTTGCCCTTTACCTTGCCGAAATAGATTTAAAGAAATCAAGAAACATTTTTCTTGTTTGTTCAGGTTTTCAGTAAGAATAATTCCAATTTATCGTTGGTTTGTGTGTACGAACTTGTTAGCAACTTCAAGCAATTAAATTCATCACATGAAGAAAATCATCGTCTATTTAAGATAGCAAATCCTATGCTTTTACAACACAACATAGAAATCCTAAACCTCCTAACCGTAAATTTGGTCCCTTTCCCTTTCACTCATCCGAACTCATTTTCAAAACACTATTTCTACAAATTTATGCAATAACAACTCTAGTAACTTGTTAATTCGTGTGTATGAAAACACCTCACCTTGCATTATTTTATGTAAGAAAATAAAAGAGATATGCCTTCAAAAACTTTTGTTATGACTAGTAACTTGTTAATTCTTGTGTATGAAAACACCTCACCTTATATTATTTTATGTAAGAAAATAAAAGAGATATGCCTTCAAAAACTTTTGTTATGAAAAAAGATCACCTAAAGTTCAAAAGGAAATATATATTAGAACTAAGGTATGATAAAAAAAAATTTAAAACCTTATAAATAGATAAACATAGTGTTAGGATCCTGTAAAAATGACATTTTTCGTGAGGAGTGTGAGAAGACATAAGAATTAACATCTAGACATCATGTTTTGGACTTAGACATAATGTTTTCGGTTGTTTTGGCAAGAAAAACACCAAAAATAACAATTTAAGACACAACGCAATGAATTATAGGCTTAAAACATAAAACACTATGCCAAGAACGTTAAGTAGTGTGTTTTAAGTGTTAAGCAGTGTGTTTTAGTTGTGTTTTAAATTTCACGCCCATAATACGTTGCATTGTGTTTTAAATTATTATGTTTGGTGTTTTTCTTTACAAAACAACCCAAAACATCATGCATAAATCCAAAACATGATGTCTACATTTCAATTCCTATGTCTTCTCACACTTCTCACGAAAAGGGTTCTTTTTACAGGAACCTCACCCAACATAAACATATTTAACATTTTTCACAACCTGCTCTCCAACTTATTCCCAGTGCAACGATTTGCCAAAACTATGAATGTGATATCCACCCGACTTATGCAGAGTCAATGAGGACAAGAAACAAGCAAATTGTGATGCGATATCTACGATCGAGAAACACATACCAACCTTTGCATAGACCTTAGGAATAAGATCGAAACAACATGTTTGAGATGTTATATGCAGGATGGAGTGGGTCAGTTGGTTGCCAAAAAAACACTTTTTTTAGTTTGGCATGCAAGGGCAAAACCGTCTTCCATCAATGATTGAATTAGCACAAAAGGGGGTGATTTTGGATGAAGTTTGCGTATTATGCGAAGGGGTCCTAGAAACCTCAGAACACCTACCGGTCTCATGCAGCTTGGCAAGGTCTATGTGGGCAAAAGTAAATCTTTGGTGCCAGATTAAAGGTAAATTGGATTCTATTCAAGAAGTATTATAGGTTCTAGAAAACATGGTGCATCAGGCGACACTCAGGAAGGTTATTCATATGATATATTTTGTCACTCTTTGGTTCTTTTGGAAGGCTAGAAACATTAAGAATTTTAAGCGGAAAATTAAGTCCGCGGAGGAAGTGGTGGATGTTGGTCTGTGAGACGGTACAAATCTTCAATATATGAACCAATCACAACATGATGTGAGTGCGGAAATCCAAATGTGTATGTCTCGTGTGGGCTAAAACATCATGTATACGTGATTAAAACCTATAGAATTAAGAACACAAAAGATAAATAACTCAATTTGCTTTGATTTCACACAGTAACAGGTTATAGACTCTCAAATCGTTTAAAGGTTTAATCATTCACTAGTCGATCAACGAATAACCGACTTCATCACAAAAATATTTGACAAAATTCCAACACAAGCTCGATAGTGATCATCATTTGTCCGAAAATCGTCAATCAACTTTTCATTCCTGATTAACACCTCCTACTAGGCTGCTTATCCAACATCCTCAAAATAGGTTTTCTATTTATCCAACTCGGATCTCAAAATAGAAATCAAACCATAACTGAATCATGTCAAATGGAACAAGATCTTGAACACTTTTTCGTTTAGCGAGCAATCATTTTGCAAAGAAATAATATTTGAAGTTTTATCTCCCCCTATTTTTTTTGCAAATTCTTCAAAACCTACAATTCTTTTCTTTTTCTCTTTAATCTCCAGTCTTTAAAAATGAATAGGCCCAAATCGTCACAAAATTTTCAAGAGTAAATTACAAGTTTTGTCCTTTATGTTTGCACCAAATTGCAGGCGGTGTCCTTTGCCTTTAAAATTAATGAGTTTTGTACTTAATGTTTCAAAATCATGCACGTTATGTCCTTTAACCCTAACCTAGTTATTTTTTTGTTAAATCTGATCATGTGCAAGGCACATGAGGGCGATTTTATCATTCACCATTTCAAGGACTAATTATGCAAATAACCTAAATTCCTAACCAATTTATGTAAATAACTCTCCATCACCACCCACCTCTTTACTACCAACAACCACCACCACACCACACCACTCCACCACCACCCACCCACTGCCCCCCACCTACCTGCCAAACCACCACCATCAAAAATCTCCATTTAATAGTAAAAATGAACTCCATTTTATTCATAGAGATTCGAAATTTGAAACAGTATCAACATTATCCTCATTTCCCACATTTCAACATTATCTTCATTTTACACATTTCATCCGTATCACACAACATTAACCATACAAAGGGATTTCGTGAGCACCTGATATGCTTTTACCCTATAAAGTTGACCGAACCCCTCTAAATCTGAGTTGGCCGAACCCCTCCAAACCTAAGGTGCTTTTACCTGATCAACAACATTATCCATTTGAACCCATCTGGACATCATGATAGCAACCGAACCACTCTAACCGCCATCACTGTCGTCAGAGCACCCTTCACCTTATCGGAAAGTTTCTAAACCGGACTCGTGGGTCACAGATCTGACTAAGGAACGTGCTCAGGTGTACCGGATACTCATATTTGAGACCGACGTCGGATGTGATGATGAGGAATGGGCTTCATCTATTTGGGGTTAGGGTTTCATCGATCTGTAATGGTGAGATGAAGGCGACGGCCCAACTAGGGTTTCAGCGAGGAGAATCATGGTGTGATGGTGATATTGGAAAGTGGTGGCGGTGGGAGAGGTAGTGAGATAGATCTAGAAAGAAAGGGAGCTATAGAGAGAGAGAGGCAAACAAGATTTTTCTTTATACATATAATAATATATTCTATTAATTTTGTATTTTTTTTATAAAAAAACTAAACTAGCCTTGTGTGATATAATTTAACAGAAAAATTAAACTAGGTTAGGGCTAAATGACATAACATGCAGAATTTTGAAACATTAAGTACAAAACTCATCAATTTTAAAGGCAAAGGACACCACCTGCAATTTGGTACAAACATAAAGGACAAAACTTGTAATTTACTCAACTTTCAATTATGCGAACAAATTCTTCAATTAGTTCTCCCCTTTGGTAATGAAGTATTCCTAGAATACTCGTAGCCTAGCCTACGGAGAGTTTAGAAATACCTAAAGAATATTGATTCATCAAGAATTTCAAATTTTCTAATAATGGGTATTTTTTATGAAGCATCCTGGATGCTCGTAGCCCATGTAAAGAAACCGAATACCAAAATCCTTGAACCCCATGTTGAAAAAAATCTTGCAATAGTCTTGGCCCAAATAATTCTTTGAATAACCATCCATTATTGCCGAAGAAACCAAAATTCTAAAAATATTGTTACCAATTTTTTTGGACAATAATCCTCGTCTTTTTTGAAATATATTAAAAAAATATCCAATAAATTTTTTCCCAAAAAACTTTTTTTCAGTACTTGGATTCTGGTAGTTTCGATTTTGAACAATAAGCTAACATAGGCTAGTTTTGCTTTTCAGACTTTGAACACAAACAACTTGATTCACTTTTGGTCAATAAGCAAACCTAGATGTTAGTTTCGCTTTTGCTGAAAATATCTAGCAAGTTTTGCTTGACCTGCAACTTTCATGAACGTCTTCTCAAATCTTCATACTTTGTCCGGGAGATCTTCAAATCTTCAAGCAACTCATGAAAATATGTTCGATTTTCGTTCTAAAACCACCAAATATCACTCTAAACACCACGAAGATGAAGAAATGAACATGAGTCTCTATAAATTTTCGGATATAGGCCTTCAATTTTAAAACTTCTTTCTCTAGATCTAATTTCTCTCTCTAACAACAACTTTGGTTTATGTTGAAATTTGATCAACCAAACTGAAATTAATTATCCAAAACAGGAATCTAGCATCAATTGACCTTCAACAATCTTCTTCAGTTTCATCAGGAAACTCTGAAATGCTTCAAATTTCATCAAAACCCCAATTTTAACTTCTCATGGCAAATTTGCAGAATTGAGCATGAATTAAGAGCGAAGGTGAATCGAATTGGCGATTAGTTTATTCTATTCACTCACTACGTCTAACACTAATTTTAACAACCCTCCTAAAGCCCTCAGCATACCCTAAAACTTCCTATAATATACCCCGTATAGGAAATAACCCTAATATACCTTTATATTTATAAAAATCAAATAAAAACAATAATTTAGTGCCCTCGCGGGGTGCGACCCCCTTGGAGGTGTGAGTCGCGGGCCGCGACTGAGTAACACCAGGCGACACCACATTTCGCCACGTGTCCACCTGCATGTTGAGTCTAGACCATTGATTCACCTTTAGCTAGATCCTAGCCTACACCCTCGCGGGCCGCGTAAGAGTAAGAGTGGGGGCTCGCGGGCCGCGAGCCGCCCTTAGATCAGGACTATAAAAGGAGGCCTCGGCCTTAGAATCCGTCGCTCATTTCTTTTCTTTCTTTCTTCTGTCCCTATAATAGTAAAATAGTGCTCGGTATAATACCCCTAAAATGCGAAGCTCTGCCTCGTTGTAAGTATTATAACCCCTGGTTACGTATTGGTTACTCTACCCGATTGATCAAGGGCTCCGTAATGCATGTCAAGGCTCTGCCTGACTCAGTTCGTTGGAGTTCTGTCTCGGTAGTATGACTAATGTAAATTGGGTTATCTTACTAACACATGTGCATTGTTTAATTTTAATAGATTATAACCAAGAAAGTCACCAGGAAGCTATAGTATTTTCTAAGTCAGCAAAGTGAGTCATTCCCCTTTTATAAAATCTTTTAGTGAGTCATTATCTTTTTCTACCAAACTGTTTTACCAAAACCTCAAGTGTTTTAAATTAGAGTAAACTACCATTTTGGTCCCTGTGGTTTGATCACTTTTGCCACTTTAGTCCAAAACTCAAACTTTTTGCATCTGGGTCCCTGTGGTTTCAATTTTATTGCCATTTTGGTCCAAAAATGAAATCAGGTCATATTTGTCTTATAAAATCATGCTATTTTGTCCTTTTTCGCAGGGGCAAAATAATCATTTCTTTTTTATAAATGAGTAAACTGTCATTTTGGTCCCTATGGTTTGGGCACTTTTGCCATTTTAGTCCAAATCTCAAACTTTTTACATCTGGGACCCTGTGGTTTGCATTTTGTTGCCATTTTAGTCCAAAAATCAAATTAGGTTAGATTTATCAAAAAAACTCAGCTATTTTGTCATTTTCTGAAGGGGCAAAATGGTCATTATATAAAAAATGCTATTTTGTCCTTTCCTCAAACTCTCTCTCTCTAACCACACTGTCTTCTCTCTCTCTTCTTGATCTCTAAACCCTCTTTATTTCAAGAACCCAAATCACAAAATTCCCTCTCATCTTCTTCTTCCTTATTTCAAAACCCTAATTTCTTCACTGTAAATCAATGGCGAATCGAAGACCAGGGCTCCGATCTCACTCACCTTCTGGAAGATTCCACACCTCTCCCTCATCAAACTCCTCCGCTTCTTCAACCTCTTCATTCTCATCATCCACTTCCTTTTTCAACCGATCTGCATCTCCCACATGTGTCAACCTCAACGGATCCTCATCACCATCACCGTTCGTTCGATTCAGCGGCACCAGCGGCGGCAGTCGCAGAATCTTCGGGTAAACCCTTCTATCTCTTGTTCTTCTTTTCCAATCTAAAATCATGTGTTGGTTAAGGTTGTGGCTGCTGCTCTTAATCCTGTTGATTTTAAGTGACGGCTTGGTTAAGGTTGTGGGCTCTGGCAGTTTGTGGTGGTGGTGGTGGTGGTGGAGTTCACGGTGGTGGTGGTGGTGTTCGACAGAGAGGAGAGAGAGAGAGATGGGTGTTTGAAGGGAGAAAGAGAGAGTGTGTGTGTGCTGTTCAGAGAATAGAGAGAGAGAGAGAGCAGCGAATGATGAACTTCTGGGTTTTTGGATGATGAAGATGAACATCTGGGTTTTTGGATGTATAACATGTGAATATTCAAGTGTTTAAACATGATGCATCATTTATTTATTTGGGGATGATGATGATTATTTATTTGATTGTGGATTATTTAGTTACAGAGAGAGAGATAGATGATGTTGGATTATTTATTTACAGAGAGAGAGAAAAGAAATTACGCATCTGGGTTTTTGCACAAAAGGAATTGTATTTAAAAATGACCAAAATGCCCCTACACTAAAGGACAAAATAATCAGTTTTCAACCCTAAAAATAGAGGGTTTTTGGATTTTGGACTAAAATGGCAACAAAATGCAAACCACAGGGACCCAGATGTAAAAAGTTTGAGATTTGGACTAAAATGGCAAACGTGCCCAAACCACAGGGACCAAAATGGCAGTTTACTCTTTATAAATAAATATCATATTT
Source organism: Helianthus tuberosus (assembly GCA_030545235.1). NCBI lineage: Eukaryota > Viridiplantae > Streptophyta > Magnoliopsida > Asterales > Asteraceae > Helianthus > Helianthus tuberosus. The sequence goes on along the minus strand of CM060452.1, from coordinate 70,071,531 downwards.
TATAAGACAAATATGACCTGATTTGCCCGTGAGGAAAATGATAAAATTGCAGGATTTTAGAAGACAAATATGACCTGATTTCATTTTTGGACCAAAATGGCAAAAAAAACTGAAACCACAGGGACCCAGATGCAAAAGGTTTGAGTTTTGGACTAAAGTGGCAAAAGTGACCAAACCTCAGGGACCAAAATGGCAGTTTACTCAAAAATATTTAAATTATGATAACAGTGATTGAGTCTATGTATTCTACAATTACTGCCGATATGTTAGGGTTTTGTATACATTACTTGTTACTGTTACGAATGGTAGCATGACCACAAGTCAGGATTGACAGTACCGTGGGGGCAATTTGATAGATATAAACATTGTAATCGCTCTCACTACTGTAAAATTATAAAAGCTTGTTTTGATTAAACTGGGATGCACTCGCCAGTATTTCTTGCTGATAAAACTTTTTAAAACGCGTCTCAGGTAACTTAATGTGAAGCTAATAGAAGCCAGCTGGAGAGCACTGATGTAACACCCCTAAAATATTAAATTATATAGGTGTGTGTGTGTGTATATATATATATATATATATATGTAAACATGTATATAAATATTGAAAATAAAATAGTGAGGTTGAATCTAGGAATAACTAACCTAGTTAAAACCTTGTCAGAAAAGAGAAGGAAACAAACGGTTTTAACCATTGTGTATAATTTACAACTAGAGGGACTAACTTGACCGTTTTTGAAAGTTGTTTTACCAAACAAGGATAAGTTTAAAACACACCTTGTGTGTGTGTGTACACGGTCGATCAAAACACAGTGGAACAAAGCTCCTTATCTCAAAAACCCTAAATCATTAAAATCCTTCAAGAATCAAGGATAGAATTCGGATAGGAAGCAATCCTAAGTTAAAATCTTGATCACCAACCTTGGGAGATCATAAGGTATGCTCAATTTAGACCTTTGATGATGTATTGATTTCTTATGAATTTCTATAATTTAGATTCTTGAATAAATCTTTAATGTTATGGTTAAATCATGATGAATACAAGTCTAAGAACAAGTCTTAGACACGAAATTGATAGGTTAAGTTATAACATATTGAATTGATGCATTATCACAAGTGGGTTTTGTGATAAACACTCAAATCCTAAGGATAATTGATGTTATTTGAGGGTTATGATGCAAACTCAAGTGTTGTTCATGTTATTCTTGTAATATGGATACGAAGAAGATGCATTGAGATGGTTTATTAGTTACTCACAAAACATGTTAATGTTGTTGCATAGAATTGCACATAAGATGTTTGATAAAATGCTTGACTGAACTTGAAGTAAGTGAGGCATATGATGAAATCACTTATTTGATTACTTAGAAGCATTGAGTTTTGAAATCTTAAATTATGAATTCTAAGTGATCTGTCCGAATTAAATTTTATAGGCAATTTGGGTGGGTCAACTGGTAATCAAGGAGGATCGGATAACAGTTTGAAAGGGAAGCTTTAAAAGGTACGCGGTTATACGCTTCGTGAATTTTGTTATTATCTTATGTTCTATTATATTAAATGATAGAAGTATCATCGTGAAGTTTAGTTGATATAATACGGTGGATTCCGTATGATCAAACAGGATAAAGTAATTGAGAAAATTACTTGCCTTAGAAAGTGAAAGTGATGGATTTCACTATAATAGACAAACGGGTCAAAACAACCAAAGTAATGAAACTTTGGTGAATTAAAGCGATGGTGTAACACCTCGAAAATTTCATGTACAAAATTTATCGACACGTGTCATGAGCTTAAAACGTGTAAAGGATTAATTAGAAGGACTAAAGTTGACAAACAAGGAAAGTATGTGAATATAAGGGTTCAAAATGTCAACAATGGATAAATATACTTTACAATAACCCTACATGATGTTTATACCCTTAAACGAATGAATCATGGATCATACGAAACTAATTGTGAAAGAAAGTGAGAGATTACAAACTACAGGGGTTAAATGTGTCAACATGTTTAAAGTATACCTCTGAGTGGCCTTTTAGCAAACCCAAAGCTTTGTAACGATTAATTATGCTCACTAGAATACATGATAAAAATTTCACCAAGTTTCGTTATTATATGAGAAAGTTATGATAAAATTCGTATACGAGGGGTTAAAAGCGTCAACATGTTAATACATACCTCTGAGCGACCTATGTATAAATCCCAACCCTTAACCTGTGTTATAAACGTATGATAAGCATCCAAATCTGGTTAGTGCTAACAATGATTAATCCAAATTGAAAGAATGGGATCCTATGAGATTGTATACGACAAACCTTCATTCGTGACCTTTTCGATAAAGCCCAAGACCATCATACAACATAGTAGGGTGGTTATAACTATTCAAGACATGATCAAGAGGCCCCTACTGATATTAGAGGCCAAGTTAGTAATACCTAAGTGCCTTTTCAAAGCTTGAAAGGTCAAGAGATTTTTGCCTCTGATAAAGGGCTTACGGACCGTAAAGGACCCCCTTACGGTCCGTAAGGCTTGCCCAGCTACAGTAATGTTGACAGCTGCTGTTATGAACGTTGTAACTGACTTAAATAGATATTTTCACTTCCATGGGCGACCCCTAATATTTCTTAGGCACTAGGGACACTTGTTGATGATCAGGGATCAATAGTAGAGTTGTTTGTCATGATCATAAGGGATCAAAAGCACTATAAAAAGGCCCTCATGTTGCAACATTTTGATCATGTTTTCCATCTGCATTTGTGGAACTTCCTGGTGCTTAAGATCTGTCCCCAAACATCCCTGGTCGTAATTAGGCCTTCGGTAAGTGTCCTTGACCTTCCTTAATTGAGTTTTGCTTAGTTATTAGCTTAAAAGTCAAACCGTCGTAATTAAGGATTGACTTATTGATTAATCACAAATGGTCCAGTGATTAGTCGAACTTAAGGTAGTTATAAGTTGGTAATTATGTGGGCAATAAACCCTTAAAAGGGCACCCTCTGATTCCCACTCTAACTAGATCAAATGTCGGGTCAAAGTTGTTCATAAAAAGTCAACAGAACCATAATTTTCGGATTAACGCATAATTAGAAATGTAGAAGGCGTGTAACCTATTTGATCGCTCATATAACTTGGTAATAAGTATAAGAACTGGTCTAAGCTTGTTTGATCCGACAATTTTCTGTTTAGGCTCGGTTCGGAACCGAAAGTCGCAAAACTTTGACTTTTGCTTTGACTTCAGTTCTGACCCGATTTATATGGATTTAGAAATGCCTTATAGTTCCGTTAGGACCAACTAGTATGATAGTATAACCCTCTGCGTTTATACTACTTGACTCGTTGATTGTCCGATTCGTTTGCTCGTTTCCGTTAATTGCTTAATGTTGACCATAATGCCCTTTTGACCACAAAACGAGAATTTTGGAAATGTGAAAGGACAATAATCTTTATTACTGATTTATAAACATGTCCCTAAAATTTTACATCTGTTGGAGGTCTAGATTAGGAGTTATGCTCAATAGCATAATTTGAAAGCTTTTTGTTAATTAAAAGGCATAATTAGCGTAAAGCCTATCTGAACCCAATTTTTGACACCAAACCTTTTACCCACTGATGTAATATAATATTTTGAGATTTTTGAAGATTTTTAATTATTTTTAACCTGATCATAACCTAAGGTTATGGCCTTGATTCGGTAAATACCTATTATACCCTTTTTGTGTATAAAATGAGTTTTACATAGTATTTTGACACCAATCCAATTGCTACTGATTTTATATAATAAATGAAGTATTTTGAACTTTATAACCTGATCAGAAAACTCAGATTTCCCGTATAACCCGGAAATCGCTTAAAACGGCTTTTTACGCGTATTAAACACCTAGTATGGGTTTAAAACCATTTTGGCATATAGACTTATCACCAACTGATATAACCTATTAAATTAAGTTGTTTTACTGATTATTTCAGACCCGAGTCTCAGAATTATATTTAATCTCTTTTATAATCTTTAAAATGACCAAAATACCCATACGGGGCTTAATATAAGATTAAACTCGTTTTGGGCATAATGGAAGGTATCCTACTGATATCGCAACATATATAAGACATATTAACTTAGGAAACCTGTATATGACTCTTATGGTTACCCGTTACGCTTCTTACACGTTCGGTTCGGTTTATGTAACTAGTTTGCATAAGTTAGCCGAAACGGGTCAAACCTTATCATTTTTATCTCAAAATCCAGAAGGTGTTTAGATTACCCATATTATACAAGTCTTCAAACTTGTCGGGTCTTAAACACATTCTATTCCGGTCTTCGCTTAATCGTGCGTTTGAACCGTATCTTTATTTAAAACTAACCGGTCTAAGTTTAGGCTTAATTAAAGTCCCGTTAGGATTCTAATAGGTTATTATAAACCTTCGTTCCAGAATAGGAGCCCAGTAAAAGCTATCTGTACTTGCTGATTTGATACGGCTGGTATTGAATTTATATTTAGCTCAGGTAAATACTTTTAACTTATTTTCCCTTATACGGGCTTGGGGTACGGTATATACAAATACTGCTTGGTCAGGCATTGAATCTTTAATCGTATGAATGTTAAATCATTGAAGTGTCCCGTTTAAATTGTTTTGTTTGCTTAAAGCCTTTGGGGGTTAATGACCATGTCCCGGATATCCTTGGCATCATTTTACGAAATGGCCACGACCTAAGAACGGGGTGTAGGCGTACACATGTCAGTGCCTAAATAAATAATGTGGTGTGTCTATTGATCTTTAACCCGGTCTGCGGATCGGGCTACTGAACGCATAAGGAACATGTAATTCTTTTACAAGTATTATATTCAAATAATTATCCCAGGTTATAAAAAGCTTTGTGCCACGTGCATTCAAATCAATTTTATTAAACCTTTTCAAAATGAGTCAGTTAATTGTATTTACCAGTGTAAACTGACGTATTTTCCCAAAAAGGTTAAGTGCAGGTACTAATCGTAATAGGCTGGCCTCTCCTTAGCATCAATAAGAGTCTCGCAAGCTTGGATGCATTTAAATCTGATGAACTATGTTTCCTTTATATATGATCCGCCTGTGGATCTTTTACATTCCGTTTGTAATATTTGGATATTACTTTATATCGGTTTGTAATATATTTATCTTTTGCTTCCGCTGTGCATTTAAATATTGTGTTGTTTGACTATAATGATATCAACTACGTCACGACACTCCCCCACCGGTAAAACGTGGAAATATCGGGGTGTGACAGGTTGGTATTAGAGCCAACACTGAGTGAATTAAACACTAGTCTTTGGTGTTTAATCTCAGTGACACAGTAGCACATTCCTTGACTTTCTGAGTCTAGACTTAACATAGGAATACCCTCATCTCTATTCGGAGAAATTTTTTGCTTTAAATTCTATATTTTTAATACGTCGCTAAGCAAAGAAGCCATAGTGGAATTTCTCCCCAATTGGAGCCTATGGAAGGCCGAGCTTCGTGCTGCGACTAGGATAAACGTGCAACCAAGGAGAAAACATTCAGAAATAATATGAAGAAGAAACTCCTTTTACTAAAGTTCATTTCCGTAGTAAGTCCTTATAAGGGCATACTTATCTTCAGCCCCTTCATGGACAACATCATCCTTTCAAGTCCCGTTCAGAGAAATTCTGTATTTTTTTAAATCCTTGGAATACTTTATCAAAATTTCATCTTATCAATATATATAATAAATGAAATGAATGAAAAGTATCATTCCTTTTATAAGATCTACCATTATAATAAAATGGCAAAATCTAAAAAGGACAAGACCTAGCCCATGTGTCATTTAAGACAGGGCCAAGATGGTAGTTCCTCAATTAGATTCAGATCCTTGTAAACATCTCAATTTAGGATTGTTCTGCGTTAATTATTAAAGAGAATCTTAAAGATAAAACCTAGCCTAAATGTCAATACAGACATGGCCAAGATGGTAAAACCTAAAGATTCAAATCCCTTTTAACATTTGAACGCATATTAACATGCTTGACAAGGTGTGATCCGATAAAATCACATAAGACATTCTTAAATTGGGTTATTCTAATTTCCCTTATTTATATAATCATCCTTTAAGGATGAAGTGCCTACGGGCTATAATTAACGTCCTTTGAGACTAAAGACAGTAGTGGTCTACAACCCCCTGTTAAAAAGGGCAATGAACTTTGATTCAAGCCTTAATACCTCGATTTTATAAAATCCTGGTTTATAAATTAAATCTGTCCATGTGACTAGGCTGTTGAGCTATTATTAAATTATAATCAGGGATATAATACTTACGAGCCATATCCATTGTCATATAAGACAAAAGACAGTCGTAGCCTACAACTCCCTGTCAAGAAAAGGTAATGAACTTTGATTCAAACCTTAATGCCTCGATTCCATAAAATCTGGGCTTATAAATTAAACTTGTCCACGTGACTAAGCCATTTGTGCTATTACTAACTTATAATTTAGGACTATAATAAAAATCCTGAATAAAATAAACATCTTTCCTTTTCTGCCAGTATACGTATTAAAAAGAATCTTAAAGGTACCGCCTAGCCTATATGTCATTCCAGACGAGGCCAAGATGGTAGAACCTATTCAAAAGATTCGAATCCTTGTTAACATTGTAAACATGTTAACACTCCTGGCAACATTGATGCGATAAAATCATACTTGTCATCTTCATATTAGGACTTTCCAAACCCCTTAATTAGCATAAATGATCAATAGGAATCATGGATAATAAACGTCGAACATGATGCATACATCAAAACATTCATTTAGAATGTATGCCTACGGGCAAGTATGTGTACATAAAAAGATAGTTTTATTTCATAACTTCTTGTCAAGACAATGAATTATGAAATTTTCCAATCCAAAGGAATCATTGATTATGTTTTAAAATTTCCTAGTGACAAGGCCTCTGTGCCATCAAAAGTCCTTTGGAACAAGCCCTTGTGCTATATAAAGTGTCAGTACGACATTGACAGTCGTGACTTAAGTCCCCTGTCTATAGATACGAAAGATTATATTCCGTTAAAACGGCAAAGAGGGTTTGTTTAAAAACCTATGCAAAACATAATCAAATAAATTTAATACTATCTATTCGCCTATATGGTTTATTTGTACCATGGCTATTTAATCATCAAATTCGACAATTCGCTATATAATTAAACCAATTATTACTACTTGGTTTGTAGCCTTCAAAGCTTCACCATGGCCGACTCATCTGAAGCTCACAATCATCCAGCTGATCATAATAATGATGCAAGACTGAACTTAACGGGCGCCGAGTTACAAGCTATGTTAGATACAGCCGTAAACAAGGCCGTGGACCGAGCGTTAAAGGATCATAAGCGAAAGTGCGATAATACCCCAAATAAGGGTTACAATAAGGGTAAAACCGGTTCAAATTATAACCAGTCCAAGCCACAGGAGGCAAAACCCGAATGTAAAACCTGCGGGAAGAAGCACTTCGGAAAATGTTTCTAAGATCAAACCCGGGGACGTGTCATCTATAAGAAGACGGATCACAAGACCCATGAATGCAAGGATTTAAAGGACAACCAGCAGACCGGTGAAAAGACCAGATGCAAAACCTGTAGGAAATACCACCTCGGGAAATGCAAATTTGAATCTCAGCCTTCACCTTGTGGAATCTGCAAGTCCAAGGAGCATAAGACCTTGGATTGCAAGAAGATAGAAGATGCGACCTACCATGGTTGTGGCTAAAAAGGGCACATAAAGACCAGCTGCCCAAAGAAGGCAACTAAAGGAAAATGCACTTTAAAAGCACAAGCTAAGCCTTGTGGAATTTGTAATAAGGAAGGGCACAAGACTTTGGAGTGCCAAGACATAAAGGACACAACCTGCTATGGTTTCGATGAAATAGGGCACATCAAAACTAATTGCCCAAACAAAACCAAGAAAGCCTGGGGAGGCTAAGAAGACCAAAACTGGAAGCTCTCAAATGGATGCTCAAGAGGCTATTCAGGATGAAAATGTCACAACATGTACTCTCTTTACCAAAAACGCTCATGCTAGAGTATTATTTGATTCAGGTTCAGATAAGTCTTTCGTAGACAATAGATTTTAAAAATCATTAAATCTGCCTGTTAAAACTCTAAGCGTTAAGTATAAAGTAAAATTGACCGATAGTACCTCAGAGACTGCTTCAGCAATATTAGATGGATGTTTTATATCCATTAGGAATCATTCTTTTCCACTGTCCTTGTTCCATTAAAATAGAGGGACTCGAAATAATAATAATAGAAGATGGGTTGGTCATCCTGTAACCAAGCCCATACTTTATGTGATGAGAAGCAAGTAGTTATCAAGACTCCTTATGGTGAGCCTTTGACCATTCAAGGAGATACTGGGTATGGATTGCCCAAGCACTTGTTAAATTTAGTGTTTAATACCAAAGATTTGAGTAGGGAAAACTCTGAAGAGACAAGCAACAGTCGCGATGCTGGAGATGCGACAAATGTTAATGGTGCATCCAACGTGAACCTTAATATTATTGGAGTTAATCTCCCAAAACTGTACTTTGCGCAGCTGTTAGAAAGGCTATGAGAAAATTCATGAAAAGGTTCAAGAAGCCGAATGCTGCTTGCTCTAGAAACACATGTCGTTGCTCATGAGAATAGCTTTATTCATACTTTAAATGCGAAGAATAAACTAAACAAAATCTTATATGGCAAGGAGCCCCATTTTAGGATATACTTAAAAGTGCTTCGCCTTTTGGAAGTCAAGAGACTTTAATACTAAAAAAGGGGGACCATTGATTGCAAGGAATTGTTGAAAGAAGTAGAAACCATTAGGTATATCAGCAATTGTGCTGAAAAGGACACTGTGATGTATGCATCACAGTCATTCGATGACAATACCCTTAATTAGTGAGGACATTAATAAAGTCCACAAGAAAGATCTTTTATACAATATGGGATGGTCCAAGTTTTAAGGGCCTTATTAGAAGGACCTATTAGCCGCTTCACGAAATGGAAAAAGATGGGATAAGAACTTTCCGACTCTCACATGCAAGTTCTAGACTGTCGACAGTATGTCGCAAATCTTAATTCATTGGCTGAAATAGTGCCCCATTCAATTTACCCAAAAATCTAAGCTTCATACTAATGATTATTGGTGGTTAGCATCGGCAATAGGAGGGCACATTAAAGTTTCAAAGCCTGCTTATTATAAACCCACTATGGATCTACCTCAGCTACTCACGTTGTATAGACTAAGAAACAACCAGTCAAAGCTGAGGCTGCCCTAAAAATTTGTCAAGGATTTTGCAGCTAAGTTTAAAAGGATTAAGAATGGAGGCGTTTAACCCTCCTAATGAATGATTAAGAGGCATCTCACATTTATAATGACACTAGATAAATCCTTTATTGTGATTTTATTGCTAAGAGTTATGTTGGGTTCAGGTGCTGCTAAGTCTCTCATAAGACTATAAACTTAGCAAACTTTTAGGAAAAATTTTCCTGTAAGAACCCCATATATTAAGTGTAAGGTAAAAACTTACAAGCGAAACCATAAGAACTCTTTCTTCTGTTCCTGTCAAGAAATCTCTAATCGTAGAATTCTAGAAGTATCCTCTCTCTAGAAGAAGTGCGTCAGCAAATAGTTGATATCTCTTTGATCTCTATCGATTGCGAATACCAGACGGTATGATAAAAGCGCCATAGGAGGATTGGTTTATCTTAATATGTTCCATAGATTGCTTCCATGCCTGATCAGTATGGAGGTTTAATGCATGGGACCACAAAGATATCCCGATGGTCATATGGTACTAAAGTCGACTAATGGTATTCAAAGAAGATATCCAGAATGGAATTGTCCAAGTAAATGCTCCCGATTAAAGAATTCGTGGACTTGTAACGTAAATGTGCCACTTATTTGACACAAGCAATGATGGATGAACTGGAGCCAGAGATATGGAAAATCTCTGTAACCTCCTTGTATCTTGATTATCTTCTCCTAAGATTACCCTGTTTACCCCTGAAGGGCAGGTAGAGTTAAGGTTTATATCCTATTTAAGGTTGTATTATTATGAAATCTCCAAGACGGTTAGTACCATCATTGGAAGAATCGAAACCCTGATTAACTAAGTTTAAAAAAAAGAGGGTTCATATAGCCTAACTCAATATCCTGAGAATTCGGTATAGTTAATTATGAGCGACGGTTCATTTTGCTTATGCATTGTTACTGCAACCCTAATTAGGCAACGATTAAGAATTGCCATCAGCTGCCCAGGATCGTCGATTTGTTCTACTAACGACAAGGATTAGCTATTCCTTAAAATTAGTTAAGCAGTGGTTGGAATAACCATCTCACCTTAAGATAAGCTTTTCTATAATAGTTGATATATAAGCATCAAGGCTGCTCCTTTGGAGACCTTGTATAGATGGATTGTTAAAACATCTATTGTTAGGACAATAGATTGGTAAGTCTAATTATCAGGATCTGAAAGTTGTATTGGAAACAACAAATAAGATCACTCAAATTCATAATCATTTGTAAGATGCCAGTATTCGGCAGAAAATCAAGGATTAATGAAAATAGAAAACCTCCTAAATTCTTAAGGAATAAGGTTCAACAAAAGATATCACTCAGGAAGGGTGTGCCAAAATTTGTTAAATTATCAGGCTAGTTAAGCTCTGAATATATAGAATCATTCGAAGGAAATCGAATGTATCAAGATCAAGTAGCTTATAAGCTAAAACATATTTAAGGAGCTTGGCGGAGCTCGCAATACATTGCACACTAGTGACTGAAGGGTGTGTTTCGCCAATAAGTCAAGAAGCACTATCACATAATGATATGCAGATTTATGACGTGACGAGCATCCTGTATCGATTGAGGATCGACAGGTTAAGAAGCTCCAAAAGGATACATGTACCTAATATAAGGGTCACTTTGGGAGCTTAGAAAGACTCTAGATATGTGATAGAAGTTAAGTCCATTATGCGACAAAAAGTACTTCCAGCATTTGAACAAATCTCGAGGTCGAGATTTCTTTTAAGGGGGTGAGGATGTAACACCTCGAAAATTTGATGTCCAAAATTTATCGACACGTGTCATGAGCTTAAAACGTGTAAAGGATTGATTAGAAGGACTAAAGTTGACAAACAAGGAAAGTATGTGAATATAAGGGTTCAAAATGTCAACAATGGATAAATATACTTTACAATAACCCTACATGATGTTTATACCCTTAAATGAATGAATCATGGATCACACGAAACTAATTGTGAAAGAAAGTGAGAGATTACAAACTACAGGGGTTAAATGTGTCAACATATTTAAAGTATACCTCTAAGTGGCCTTTTAGCAAACCCGAAGCTTTGTAACGATTAATTATGCTCACTAGAATACATGATAAAAATTTCACCAAGTTTCGTTATCATATGAGAAAGTTATGATAAAATTTGTATACGAGGGGTTAAAAGCGTCGACATGTTAATACATACCTCTGAGCGACCTATGTATAATTCCCAACCCTTAACCTGTGTTATAAACGTATGATAAGCATCCAAATCTGGTTAATGCTAACAATGATTAATCCAAATTGAAAGAATGGGATCCTATGAGATTGTATACGACAAACCTTCATTCGTGACCCTTTCGATAAAGCCCAAGACCATCATACAACATAGTCGGGTGGTTATAACTATTCAAGACATGATCAAGAGGCCCCTACTGATATTAGAGGCCAAATTCGTAATACCTAAGTGCCTGTTCAAAGCTTGAAAGGTCAAGAGATTGTTGCCTCTGATAAAGGGCTTACGGACCGTAAAGGACCCCCTTACGGTCCGTAAGGCTTGCCCAGCGACAGTAATGTTGACAGCTGCTGTTATGAACATTGTAACCGACTTAAATAGATATTTTCACTTCCATGGGCGACCCCTAATAGTTCTTAGGCACTAGGGACACTTGTTGATGATCAGGGATCAATAGTAGAGTTGTTTGTCATGATCATAAGGGATCAAAAGCACTATAAAAAGGCCCTCATGTTGCAACATTTTGATCATGCTTTCCATCTGCATTTGTGGAACTTCCTGGATCTTAAGATCTGTCCCCAAGCATCCCTGGTCGTAATTAGGCCTTCGGTAAGTGTCCTTGACCTTCCTTAATTGAGTTTTGCTTAGTTATTAGCTTAAAAGTCAAACCGTCGTAATTAAGGATTGACTTATTGATTAATCACAAATGGTCCAGTGATTAGTCGAACTTAAGGTAGTTATAAGTTGGTAATTATGTGGGCAATAAACCCTTAAAAGGGCACCCTCTGATTCCCACTCTAACTAGATCAAATGTCGGGTCAAAGTTGTTCATAAAAAGTCAACAGAACCATAATTTTCGGATTAACGCATAATTAGAAATGTAGAAGGCGTGTAACCTGTTTGATCACTAATATAACTTCGTAATAAGTATAAGAACTGGTCAAAGCTTGTTTGATCCGACAATTTTCTGTTTAGGCTCGGTTCGGAACCGAAAGTCGCACAACTTTGACTTTTGCTTTGACTTCAGTTCTGACCCGATTTATAAGGATTTAGAAAATGCCTTATGTAACAACTCGAAAATTTACGTCCTATAATGTGTTGACACGTGTCATATGTTTAAAACGTGTGAAACAATGTTATAGAAGGACTAAAGTTGACAAACATGGAAAGTATGTGAATATACGTATTCTAAGTGTCAACTATGAATAAAAATAATGTACATTAACCCTACATGGTGCTCATACCTTCAAACGAATAAATTATGGATCATACGAAGCTAAAAGTGAGAGATTACAAACTACAGGGGATAAATGTGTCAACATGTTTAATTTATACCTCTGAGTGACCTTTTGACAAACCCGAAGCTTTGTAACGGTTAATTATACTCACTAGAACGCACGAATTAAATTTCATAAAGTTTCGTTATCGTATGAGAAAGTTATGACCAAATTCGTGTGCGAAGGATTAAAGCGTAAACGTTGAAAGTTAGGACTTTTCGGGTAACAATAAAGTTAACCGAGGACTTGACAAAGTGGGTATATGTTTTAAAGCCCTTATAGATCAATTGTGTGGGTTCATAATGCAATAAACAAGTGCCTATTCGAATTTTGAAGAGCCAAGGATCAAATCGCAAAAATCTAAAACATTGATTTTGTGCAGGAAGGGGGTCGCGCGACGCGAGGCCCAGGGGGGGTCCGTCGCGTCACGCTAGGGCCTACCTGGTCCGATTTTTATGCTTCTTTGTCTGCCATGGCTCTTGTGTTCGACCTTTAACCGATTTTTCACATCCCCCTTGGCCCCTAAACGACCCCTAAACATATAGGACACTTGTTGGAAGGGTATGGTCTGTTGTAGACTTGTTTGTCAACCAATTGTGGTGCTTAAATCCACTATATAAGGGCCATGTATTGCAACCTTGCAAACACACCTTCATCTGCATTTGTGGATCACTTCTGGAGCTCAAACTTCCTCTCAAGCGTTCTCTAATCAAGCTTAGGACTTCAGTAAGTGTTCTAATCCTTCTTTAATTGAGTTTAGTTTAGTTAATTAGCTAAAAGTCAAACCGTCGTAATTACGGTTTGACTTCGAGATTAGTCAACAATGGCTCAGTCATATCTCGAATTAAAAGTAGGTATAAGTTGGTATTTATGTGGGTAATAAACCCTCAAAAGGGTTCCCCCTGATTACCACTCTAACCAGGTCAAAAGTCGGGTCAAACTTGCTAAGAAAAAGTCAACATGATACTTAAATTACAATTTATGCATAATTAGCAATGTAGATCATATACAAACTGTTTGATCATTGTTATAACTTGGTAATACGTGTAAGAACATGTCTAAACATGTTCAACCCGGCAATTTCCTGTAAATACCCGGTTCGGAACCGAAAGTCACATAGTTTGACTTTCACTTTGACTTTCAGTTCTGACCTGTTAAGGCATGTTTTAGAAATGCCTCAGAGCTTTAATTGGACTAGCTTACATGTTAGAATAACCCTCTGTGATGTTACACCTTGGTTCATTAGTTATCTAATTAATATGCATGTTTCTGTTAATCGCTCATATGTTGACCATTATGCCCTTATTACCTTAAAACGTGATTTTTGGAAATGTAAAAGAGTAGAAACTTTAAATACTGATATATAAACTTGTATGCAAAGTTTGACATCAGTTTGATTTGTAGATTAAGAGTTATGCTCATTATCGCAAAATGAATGCTTTATGTTAATAAAACGGCGTAATTAGCGTATAGCCTAGTTAAGCCTACTTTTTGGTATCAAACTTAATACCCACTGATGTAATACATTATTTTGGGATTTTTAAAGATTTTTAATTAATTTTAGGCTGAGCATAACTAGTAGTCGTAGGCTTAATCCGGTAATTGTCGGTTTTGCCCTTACGGACCATAAAATGGGTTTTACATATCTAAACGAATCCAAACCTTTTGCTACTGATCACATATGATAAATAAATTATTTAAAGACTTCTAGAAATATAAAAATATCAGATTTAAGTATCGAACCCGGAAATGGCCTTTAATCGCCTTATTAAGCGTTTTTAACGCAAAGTATGTATCAAAATTATATTGAGCATACCCGGGTTTATACCTACTGATATTTTAGGCAAATTATAATATTTTAATAGTAAGCAAAGGTTGATAAACTCATACTTCAGTTTTGAGCTTTTCGGCTTATGTGAAATTACCAAAATACCCCTACGGGGCATAGTTTGGTTAAAAATGATAAATTTCACATATATGCTTTATCCTACTGATATAACTTAGCAAATTATGTATTTTTGCTGATTACATCAGACCTGTAACTCAGATTGTTACTTAAACTCTTTTATAAACTTTCAAATGACCAAACTACCCCTACGAGGCCTAGTTTGTGTTTAAACACGTTTCGGGCATAATGAAAGACATCTTACTGATGTCACAACATATTTGAGGCATAATTAACTTAGGAAATCTGTATATAGCTCTCATGAATACCTGTCACGCTTATTACGCGTACGGTTCGGTTTATGTAACAAGTTTACATAGATTAGCCGAAACGGGTCAAACCTTAACGGTTTTATCTTAAAAATCCTGAATGTGAATAATAAACCCATATTAAACAAGTCTTCAAACTTGTCGGGTCTAAATCACATTCTATCCGGTCTTCGCTTAATCGTGCGTACGTACCGTATCTTTGAAACTAGCCGGTCTAAGCTTAAGCTTAATTAAAGACCCGTTAGGATTCTAATAGGTTATTATAAAACCTTCGTTCCAGATTAGGAGGACCAGTAAAAGCTACGTGCATTTTGCTAATTGTGAATTATACTTTGCTCAGGTAAATACTTTTAACTTATTTTCCCTATACGGGCTTGGGTTACGGTATATAAAATACCGCTTGGTCGGGCATCAAATATTCCATCGCTTAGGTGGTTAATTGAATAATTTGATCGGCTCGTTTAAACAGACTTGTTTACTTTACAGCCTTTGGGGGGTTAATGACCATGTCCCGGATATCCATGGCATCATTCGATGTAATGGCCACGACTTAAGCGCGGGGTGTAGGCGTACACCTGTCAGCGCACAAAAGAGTAAATGTGGTGTGTCTATTGATCTTTAACCCGGACAAGATCCGGGCTACTGAACGCATAAGTAACATGTAATTCGTTCACAAGATTATATATTTAAATAATTCTCCCAAGTTAAATAAAATGTTTATGCCACGTGCATCCAAACCAATTTTAAATCATTTTCCAAAAATGAGTCAGTTGATTGTATTTACCAGTGTAAACTAACGTATTTTCCCAAAAAGATTAAATGCAGGTACTAAGCGAAATTGGCTGGGATTTCTCCTTAGCATCATTAGAAGTCTCGCAAGCTTAAGATGCCTGAAGTCTGTTGAACCATTAATATTATTTTTATTTCGATCCATCTGTGGATAAACTTCCGAATATTGTGACATTTGATATTACAATATTAAATTCGGTTGTATTACATCATTTTAAATTTGCTTCCGCTGTGCATATTGATATTGTGTTGTTTGACTATTATGTTGCCAACCACGTCACGATACTCCCCCACCGGGCCCACCGGTGACACGTGGAAATCGGGGTGTGACAGGTTGGTATCAGAGCCAACACTGAGTGAATTAAACACCAGCCTTTTGTGTTTAATCTCAGTTACACAATTGCACAATTCTAAACTTTCGAGTCTAGACATATAACATAGGACAAATTCCACTTTGTTGTGTTGTCCTTTATTTTGCATATATTTTGTTTGTTATCTCATATTATAATGACAGGATTTAAAAAATGCCGCCAAGATTCTTCCGAAGGAGAGGACGAGGCAAGGGGCCACTCACCGCCCCCAACGATAATGAAGCAGGACCTTCGAATGTTCGAGCTCCATCTACAACGGAGAGTGACGATCCCCGGCAGAACCGGAGAAACCTTTTTGAGCCGGCTAGACGGTCGGTCTCACATAGTTCAACACCTCCTAACCCTTTTGGGCCGCAACCAGAATACGAGCCCAACAAACCTCAACCTTCATATATACCATTACAGCGATCCTTATCGCATCATTCTTACGGGGACCCCACACCTGCTTTTCGGGGACGGTTTAATCCGGTAGGCTACATACAAGAACCCGTGGGTTTTAACCCACTGGGGCCAGACGACCATTTCTCTGGAGATCATGCGGACGACATGGACGAGGATACTGATCCCGTCGAACCTGCAAGTGGCACTCCAAACCACCCGATCGAGATCTCCGACAGATCGTCTTTCCATGGATCACCCTATGTTGGTTCAGATAGCTTCCAAGCTATGTTCACCCGGCACGAATGGTACTATACACCTCCTCACCATTCGTCGCCTCCTCAGCAGCAGCAGCAACAGGATCCCTCTGTGGATTCCAGGTTCGTGGCAGTCACGCCACCGCCTCCACCACCGCCAGTGCAGCCGGCACCTCCGCAACCGCCAAGGCGAAGGAGAACAGGTGCGCGCATGTCATCACGAGCAGGGGATTTCCATTTCAGTTCCCCACGTCAATCCAGTGGCAGCCACTATCCGCCACATCAGGAGGACCCACAAATGGGTGGACCCTCCAACCCAGCTGTACCACAGCCACCGCCAATGGGTTTTGACAACCCAATTCCGGCATATACGGGTTCCATGGCGTATAACCCGTTTGAACCGCCGACTCACCACAACTATGGTTACGCGGAGGCCGACCCGTACATGGTAGCGGCGAACTACAACACCCAAGGACCCTATGGGGATCCGTGGGGAGTAGGGTACCCAACACAGGGGTACCAGATACCTCCTAGGCCTATTATTCGGACGCAATCGCAGCCGCCAAGGTTTTCTCCCCCAGAAAGGGAGGAAATCCTACAAAGGTTGGATGAAGTAGAGCGAGGCTTCCACCGTGACCGTAGGGAGAGACAGAGCTTCTTCCAAGGATTGGCAAGCTTGATCAAAGGGAAGAACAAGAAGGACCACTAAATCCTTCTCATTGTTGTTGAGCCCCTGCGTGGGTATGTATGTGTGTTTGTTTTGACCCCTGCGTGGGTCTATCTTCCGTTAACCCCTGCGAGGGTATGATGTTTGCTTAAAGTCCCTGCGTTGACTAGTTTGTTTGTTCAAGGTCCCTGCGTGGACTATTATATTATTAAGCCCCTGCGTGGGTAAGTACTTATTTGACCCCTGCGTGGGAAATTGTTTGTTGAAAAGACCCGTTTAGGGCAGCATGTAATACTATAATAAATTAATGGAATGCTTGTTTTATAAATTTCATGTTGCCATTATGTGCATATATAAATTATAAATGAAATAAATAAATAAATAAAAATCATTCCTTTTCAAATAATTTGCCTATGCAATTATTAATTAAGAATCTTAAAGAGTGAAACCTAGCCTTCGGGTCATTTTATGACCGGGCCAAGATGGTAAGACCTGTTCAAAAGATTCAAATCCTTGTTAACATCTGTATACATGTTAACACTCCTGGCAGAAGTGGTTCGTTAAAATCACACACGTCATTTTTGTAGGACCGGTTTCGGATCCGAACGAGTCGATCAGAGGCGTTCTCCTATGTTTCAGGTGCGGAATTACAAGAAACACAGGTAGAAATAGCTTTAAAACACTGTTTGATTGATTGGATGACAATTACAGCTCAAATCTCACACCGGCAGCACTTCGGCGTAGTTGTCAAGAGTCTGATGATGATTTCGCTCAAGAGGACTCTATATATAGAGTGATGGTCTCGCTTATGTGACAGACCACATAAGCGATACCCCATGTTAATGATTTCGCTTATGTGTCATGTACACATAAGCGATACCCTCTTGTACATATGAGCGAAATCATCTCTAACTACCTATATAATTTTACATATTCTCGTACAACGTGCCCTGATCTATACAATGAAATCTAAGATTCGATACAAGACAAAGTCAACAGATGTAGTGCATCAACAAACTCCCCCTCAGATGTTGACGAGTCGCATCCAGCACCAACTGTATCTTCAGTTCTTCAGTCTTGATCTATCTATGGGCTTTTCCGAACTCTCCCCCTCAGATGTTCTCTTCAGACTTCCCCTCTCGATTTGCTGGTATTCCTTTGTTCTTCAGCACAATCTTCAGGATCTCTGTCTATCTCTCTAAAACTTCAGATATCAAATCCTGGCTTTTCAAAATCAAGTCTAATTCTCTTGATCAGATCTCTTGATTCCTTAAGTTCATCAGCATCAGGTCAATATCTGGAAAAATCTTAACCCAAATATAAATTTCTAAATTTAACAAATTATATGCACCAATACTAACTCTCCCTCAAATTCACATCTCACTTTCATTTGATGAACCAATTGTAAAATTTCAAAAATAAAATTTTCATTTAAGATTTACTCCCTCTTTACAATAATGTCATCATGTTTAGCACTTGAAATTTTGAAAATCAGCTTTTCAATATCAGTTGTCGAAAATCTTTTTGGATTTTTCAAAACTTATGCTAAAACACACTAAAATCTTTTTGGGATTTTTGAATGTAAATAAATGCAATGCAGTAAAGAAATATTTACAGACAATATTTTTGTGAGTTCGTGTAAGAGGATCATATCAGTTTATGACAAGTCACAAGTACCGTTGAGCTTAGTTACACATTAAGAATTAAACAATTCACTTAGATTGCCGATATACCGATCCACTTAAATTTTCACACAAATTTCAACTGATTCAGGATATGAGTTAGGTGTTTTAAGAACTTAAACTCATTCATGTGTCCCACCTCTTGAATATACTCCCGTATCCAGATCCCAATATTCAGTCTTACAGGTGAGTATACCACAGATGATATCTGTCAGGGGAATAAATTATAGTACGAGGGCCGTGAGAGCTCAGGTCGATCTTTCGATACGCAGAGAGATGACGGCTTCAACTTTTGGTGTGTCCCCTTTAGAGGATCTTTTGATTACAACAGCAATGACTATCAATTTTATTGTTTCATCAATTTGCTGAGGGCTGCGCTATATTTCAAGCATGCAGAAAGTATTCTCCGGGGACTAGGTCAGAAATTCCTTTCAGCAGAAGTCCCGGGATAATACCCCAGATATCACTGAGCATAAAGACCTAGTATCTCAGAATAAGGGACCTTTCAAACAAGATTTCAGGGGTTACCTATATATCCAAGTAGTGTTCCCCACGAAATAAGCAAGTTTGAATTTTAGTTTATATCCCGAAAAAGTTTACTAAATGTATAAAAACCTATCGGCATATCATCAGTGAGACCGTTTAACGCTATTTAAACATTACAATTCTTTAGCATACTGTGACCGTCTACTGATGTACTATCATTTCCTCTTCTTTGACACAAAAACTCATTTTTGATTTTATCATGTTTTTGTCTTTTTCAAATTTTCTAATGTTTTTGGATTTTCTCTGAAATTTTCTACTCCCCCTAAAATACAAACACATTTTAGAAAATTTGAAAACAATCTATATAAAAAAAAAAAAAAAAAAAACGACAACCGATATCGAATTGCGTCAATTCGCCATTCACTTGGCATAAACAATCAGACCTCCCCTTATCACAAACCATTTTCTCATTTAGATTTCAAAACACTTAAGTTTGTTTTAATCAAAATGATTTTTCCGGAAAATGAGTTTGTATTTACCACTTGTAGGTTTACCACTTGTTAAGTATGGGGATATGGTTCATCATCTTGTCAGTTTTATCAACTGTAGTAAATCAAGTACAACTTAATGTCCTTGATTCACTGTTTGCAATTAAGCAACCTCTTACCACTTGTAAGAATATCCAACATTTAAAACATATGTAGGAATAAACCATCTACACAAACCATTTTACCAATCAAGATGCCGATTCCTGCTTCACATTTACCAACCTGGAAGCTCCGGCAAGTAACACTTATCCTGTAATCATTTAAACAATCTTAACAACTTTCATATAAACTCATAAAACATGAATGATGCCGATTCCTGATCCACGATATAAACTTGGGATCTCCGGCAAGTCCTGAGACTTTAAGGAAAGCAAACTTCCACCCAAGTCTTATTTGACTTGGTGGCTTCCAATTCCTGGGCAGTAGGGTTATATGTTGCCTTTTTATTTGCATAAAAATCTTTAACCCCCTTTACTTTCCCCTCAAGCATTTTCTTGAAAATTTTCTTAACATTACCATTGAATGTTTTTTCAATATCAAAATCTGAGATTTCAATTTTACCAACCATTTGTTGAATTTCTTTCACACTCATTGATTTAATATCAGCATCATTCAACAAATCATTAATCTCATTTTGTGACTCCTCTGATTTTGTGGAATCAGATTCATTGTCAGAATTATCAATCGATTTCTTAACAACCCATGCTTGGTTGTCTTTTGCCTTCTTTTTGTACAATCTTTTAGAATTTTCACCAACTTCATTCTTTGAAATTTCAACAGTTTTGAAGTTTGTAGTTGGTGAATCATTTTTTTCAACCATTTTTTCTTTAAGTTTTGCAGAGACTTCCTGTTTTTTGTTGATTTTGTTTGGACAATTGTGAGCTATGTGTCCAACAACTTGGCATTGAAAACAAGTTCTTGTGTCTTTTG
This sequence comes from Helianthus tuberosus, assembly GCA_030545235.1. Taxonomy (NCBI): domain Eukaryota; kingdom Viridiplantae; phylum Streptophyta; class Magnoliopsida; order Asterales; family Asteraceae; genus Helianthus; species Helianthus tuberosus. The sequence goes on along the minus strand of CM060452.1, from coordinate 70,050,419 downwards.
GAATGTCTCTTGAATGAAAAACTCCAGTTCCTGTTCTTTTTCTTTCAACAAGAAACTCCTGGTTTGTTTCTTTCCAGAAAGGTTTCTTCTGTTCATCTTCAACACTTCCACCTGAAACAAATTTTGTTTTTGGTTTAGAATTGTTTACCTTTCTGTAACTTTCTTGCTGAATAAAACCTAAACCTTTTCTTTTGTAATTACAATTTTGGTTTGTTTTCTTTTGAAAACCAGAACTAAAATTGTAATCCTTTTTCCCTTTTTTCTTGTTTAACCTTTGTTGAACTCTTGAAGTGTATTTTTTAGATTTTTCATTAAGATTTAAATTTTTAGTGTCAGAAATATTAATTTCTGTGATTTTGAAAACCTTTTTGATCTTGTCAATTCTAACACTATCCATAGGAAACTCTTCATCAGAATATAATTTCTCAGAACCATTTAAAGTATATGCAACTTTAAATGTTTCATCATCCAAATTTGCTTTTGATAACAAAAATTCTTTACTATAAGACCGTTTTTCCGATGATTTGGAATTTGTGACCGACGAACTCGAACTTTTGACTGACGAACTTGAACACCCAGACTCAGACTTTGACTCAGACACCTCCTCAGTATCCAACACCTGATCGACCATCTTTTTGATTAACTCAGACTCATGATCAGTATCAGACGAGGTAAACGTGATATCAATGTTATCTGGTAAAACGTCAGTTTCCTCTGATTTTAACTTTATATTGACTGCTTTTTCAACTTGCTCCTCATTTGGTTTCCTAGGAGAATAACCTTCCCAGATAGGAGGCGGACACTTGTTATACTTAACAGTCGATTTCTTACCAGTCTCTTTCTTTTTCCTTTCATCTTCAAATGCTTCAAAACCTGCAACAGTAGGATAAACTCTATCAATCACATAGTCAGAACATGAATAACTAAGAAGTAACCTTCTGATTCTTTCATTCTCAATCTTTTCATTTTCCAAATCCTGCTTCAGTTTTGCATTCTCTTCGATGTAATGATTGATTGCCTTTTGCTTTTGCATCAAAGTTGAATTAGTCATGGTTAACGCCTTTTCTCTTTCTGAATTTGTTGTTTGAAGACTAGTCACTGTTCTGTTCAAGACACTGTAAGATTCTTTCACATAATTGATGTCAGACAGCAACTTCTCTATCAATCTTTCTCTGTCAAACAACAACACATCGTTATCTTCACACTTCTTGCAAACTTCCGAACACTTCATGCAAGGCTTCTCAACCTCAACAATCTTCTCAATCTCTACAGTCTTCACCACTTCAATAACCTTTTCTTCAACAATTTCTTTTTCAACCTCAGTCACCTTTTCTTCTTCAACAACATTTTCATTCTTCAAATCTTGTTGTTGTTCTTTTCCAGCTCTTTTCTCCTTCAGCTTCTCCAATCGTTCTGCAAAATAGAAATGAAAACTTTCAGGAGATAAGTGACTTTTAGCGACATTAATATGTTTTTCTTCATCATTATCACTGCTGCTATCAACTGGTGTCTGATCAAACTGTGTAGATTTTTCAGACTCAGTATCTGAACAACCAGAATCAACTGGTGTTTGATCAAAAACAACTTCTTTTTCTGAACTATCATCATTTTGAACACTCTCATCAGAACTTTTCAAACTTTCTTCATCACTGTCAGAACTTTCATTAACTGCATCAGATTCTTCTTTCACACTATTCACTGTCTCACCAATAGATCTCATCCACGTAGCAAACAAATCTGGTTCTTTGACTATCTTTGCAATAAATGCTTTGAAACCACCTTTCTCATCCACAAACATATCCCAGCTAAACCCTTCAGGTAATTCTTCATCATTCTGATCTACCAAACATGCTGAGTTTTCAGAAGATATGTATTTGCTCCAGTTGAAATCTACCAAGCATCCTTTCTTCGAATCTTCAATCTTTCTACCATGAGCCGTTTGTGAATCTTGTAATTGACCAACTTGCTGATAGATGGCTTTCCGGTAATAGTCTTCTTTTTCAAACGGATTCTGAGCACCACTCACTTCTCTGTTTTTGCACTCCCGTTTGAAATGACCTTTTTGCCTGCATCTGAAACAAGTAACTTTAGATTTGTCAAATCCTAAATTAGAAACACAAGCATCAAGAAAATCATTTCTTCCAGTGATTGTTTTGAACTTCTCAGCCCTTCGAAGAACACTAGCAAGACACCACTTAATATCCATAAGTTCCATTTCTTCGGCATCTATCTGATCATAATCCTCCTTTGTCAACATAGGATTTCCAATTCGACCAGCTACCAATCCCTCATAGGATACCAACACCGAACCAAGTAGAGCCATGTGATCCTTTGCTATGTCTTCTGAAAAACTTTTACCTTCTGGCAGATTGAGAGCTATATTGCACTGAATCACACAACCATTTCCCATCTTTGTGTTTTCTGATGAATTCTTTGGATTAAAACTTGGATATGATGAGAAACTGCTGCTGCTTTTGTTTGTGCTTTGATCAGTTTGTTCTGTAGCATTCTCAACACTATATGCAGTCTGAATCTTAGGACTTCTATCAGCTTCTGATGTAGGAACACTGCCTTTATAATACATCTTCACATCCTGTTGACCACTTGGATTATTCATCCTAGCGATCTTTTGCTGTTCCAGATCCTGACTTTCAATCTTTTCAATGAATTGAGATATCGATAAACCATCATAAACACCCGTATTTTTCAGTATCATCAAATACGTTCCCCACTCTTTCTGTGGTAAAGCATCAGCTAGCTTATCAACCCATTCCTCATTTTCCTTTGTGATGTCCATCATCGACATCGTTCTCACCAGATGACAGTACCTTTCAATTAACTTCTTCGTGTCTTCCCCAGGCAGACTTGTAAACAGATCAAATTCTTTTTTAAGTAACGACTTCTTGTTCTTAATCATATTTGCACTTCCTTCAACCTTTACTTTCAAAGCATCCCAAATCGACTTCGATGTTTTATCATGTTGAAGAAGTATGAATATGTCTTCTTTGATCGCCTGTTGTAACAAGCTAATCATCATTTTTTCAGCCCGATACATCTCTCGTTCTTCATTGCTGAAATCTGAAATCTGTTTAATTGTTTGTAGCTCAGTTCTTGGTAATACGTACTTCTTCAAAATGCACTCCCATGATCTCAAATGATTAGCTTGAACCCAGTTTTCAAACCTATCTTTCCAACCATAATATTCCTCAATACCCATAAGCTTTGGCGGTTTCTGTGTAGTTCCCGTCTCATTCTCTAAGTTCACGGCTTTAGCAATTGAAGATTGACCCGTCGGTGTTGCAAATGCGTTGTAGAATTCAGTACTCATGATGACTTATCAAATTTTTCAACACTGTGTCTTAAAAGCGAAATCAGTTTGTAAGTTGCCACAAAAGCGAAACCCTAAAGTGACGTTTGAGCGAAACCCCAAGTTGTACGTTTGAGCGAAACCCCAAGTTGTACGTTTGAGCGAAACCCCAAGTTACCACAAGAGCGAAATCTCAATTTACCCTAAGAGCGAAATCGCTGTGACACAAGAACGATACCCTGACCTCAAAAGCGAAACCCCTTCGAACCAGAATTTAGGCCATTTTACTTAGAATCTAAGTCTCAAACTTTCCAGGGTTTGTCTATGCAAGATTATCTATGTGCTGAACAATTTTGATCCAATTTTGACCATGAAAACCCTCTGAATTAAGAAAAGTATGTGTAGAAGTGAGAAAAACCAATGAAAACCAGAAGAAAACAAGCTAATTTCAGCAGAACTCCTCCTCCTGAGCTCTGATACCACTTGTAGGACCGGTTTCGGATCCGAACGAGTCGATCAGAGGCGTTCTCCTATGTTTCAGGTGCGGAATTACAAGAAACACAGGTAGAAATAGCTTTAAAACACTGTTTGATTGATTGGATGACAATTACAGCTCAAATCTCACACCGGCAGCACTTCGGCGTAGTTGTCAAGAGTCTGATGATGATTTCGCTCAAGAGGACTCTATATATAGAGTGATGGTCTCGCTTATGTGACAGACCACATAAGCGATACCCTCTTGTACATATGAGCGAAATCATCTCTAACTACCTATATAATTTTACATATTCTCGTACAACGTGCCCTGATCTATACAATGAAATCTAAGATTCGATACAAGACAAAGTCAACAGATGTAGTGCATCAACAATTTTATATATAAAAGGATCTTTCTAAAGATTCCTAACCCAAATTTTTATGATCTCTGAATCCAGGGTTAAGATCATCAATTAAGGTGATCATATATTTACCATACGTTGGTAATATAATGCCTACGGGTCTTGCTCATTTCTATATGAGCCCAAAAGACAGTGGTAGCTATGACTCCCTGTCAAATAAAGTTAATGAACTAGGTTCAAACCTTAAATGCTTTGATTCTCTGAAATCCTAGCATATAATTTATAATTGTCCTTGTGACTAGGCCTATTGTGCCAGTATACCTTAATGTTTTGATTCTCTGAAATCATAGATTAAATTAAAAATGTCCACGTGACTAGGCCTTTTGTGCCACAAATAAAACTGTTAATGTTTTAAAATTAGGATAAATTATAATAGAAATCCTAAATAAATATGATTTATAAAGTAACCAAACGTGGTCTCTGTACCATGGTTAATGAATTGCCATAAAAGACAATTCCATGATAAACTCCCAAATAAACTATTGTCCATGTTTTCTGCAACAGTTCAATTAAAATGGCTAACTCGGACGAGGGTAATAGTCATCCAGAGGAGAATAACCAGAACGCCCGAATTAATTTAACGGGTGCTGAATTGAAGGCAATAATAGACGGCGCAGTTACACAAGCTTTGGAAAGGCAGTACGAAGAGTATAGTGGGACTCGTAGTAGGACCCTATCTACGCAGCCTTCAAAGCCACCGTCCAAGAAGGACGAACCGAAGAAAGATGATGATCGACACTCCTCAAACCACAGTGTCCCATCTCAACGGATCATACTGAATAAAGGACCCCTTGCTAAGGGTTGCTCCTATAAATATTTTGTCTCGTGTAAACCCCGGGATTTCACTGGGGAGAAAGGAGCTGTGGATTGTATGACGTGGTTGGACGAGATGGATACAGTTGTGGACATCAGCGGATGCGCTAAAAAGGATGTGGTCAAGTTCGTGTCGCAATCTTTCAAAGGAGAGGCTCTAGCCTGGTGGAGATCACTGATCCAAGCCACTGGGAAAATCCCCTTGTACAACATGTCGTGGGATCAATTTGTTGCCCTTATTAGGGAAAATGATTGCCCCCAGCATGAGGTGGAGAAAATAGAGTCTGATTTTCTATCATTGGTGATGACAAACCTCGACTGTCAAGCTTACCTCACGGGCTTTAACACGCTGTCCCGGTTGGTTCCGTATCTGGTAACCCCGGAGCCCAAACGAATCGCACGATTTATCGGTGGTCTAGCCCCGGAAATAAAGGCAAGCGTAAAGGCATCTCGACCGACTACTTTTAGATCGGTAACTGACATATCTCTGTCCCTCACTTTGGATGCGGTCAGGCAACGGTCGCTGAGGAACAAAGATGCCGAAAAGAGAAAGCGTGAAGACGATAACTCAAAGAGGTCGAGCAAGAAGCACCGTGGGAACGGTGATAGCAAGAGGGGGTCTGAGTCAAGAAGAGATGGGCATCGGTCTGGTGAGAAGCCCAAGTGCAATATTTGCAAGAAACAGCACTTTGGAAAGTGCAGACTCGGATCGAACTCGAATAATGAGTCAAGGTCTTTTGCTTGTGGGTTATGCAAGTCCAAGGAACACAAAACCTTGGATTGCAAGAAGCTGAAAGACGCAACGTGCTATCGTTGCAATGAAAAGGGCCACATTAAAACCAACTGCCCTAAGTACGCCAAGAAGCCTGAAGAGACCAAGAAGACTAATGCTAGAATCTTCAGAATGGACGCAAAGGAAGCGATTCTAGACGACAACGTTATTACAGGTACTTTCCTTGTAAATGACGTCTTTGCTAGAGTACTTTTCGATTTAGGCGCTGATAAGTCGTTTGTAGATCATAAATTTTGCAAACTGCTGAAATTACCTATCAAAACCTTAAACGTGAATTATGAGGTAGAGTTAGCAGATGGTACACTAGAAACCATCTAAACTATGCTAGATGGGTGTGTTATATCCATTAAGAACCATTCTTTTCCTCTGTCTCTACTCCCCTTTAAGTTGGCCGGTTTTGACATAGTTCTGGGTATGGACTGGTTATCTCATAACCAGGCCCAAATTTTCTGCAACAGAATGCAAGTGGTGATAAAGACTCCGTCTGGTGAATCACTTACCTTTCGGGGAGATACCCAGTATGGATTGCCGGAGCAAGTAACTATGCTCAAGGCTTCCAAGTGTTTAAAGAAGGGTTGTGTCATCTATATGGCACAAGTGATCATTGACGAGCCCAAACCAAAGATAGAAGACATCCCTGTCATCTCTGAATTCCCAGAAGTTTTTCCGGAAGAACTACCTGGTTTGCCACCAGATAGGCAAGTGGAATTTAGGATTAACATCATCCCTGGAGCAGCACCAGTTGCCAGAGCACCCTATCGGTTGGCTCCAACGGAGATGAAAGAATTGAGGACACAGCTAGACGAATTGCTAGCCAAGGGTTTCATAAAACCTAGTTCGTCTCCTTGGGGAGCGCCAGTCCTGTTTGTAAAGAAGAAGGACTGATCGATGCGTCTGTGCATCGATTATCGTGAGCTTAATAAGGTCACGATCAAGAATAGGTATCCTTTACCCAGAATCGGCGATTTGTTCGATCAACTACAAGGAGCAAGTTATTTCTCGAAGATTGACTTGAGGTCGGGCTACCATCAGCTAAGGGTCAGAGGTGAAGACGTGCACAAAACAGCATTTAGGACTCGTTATGGTCATTACGAGTTCCTAGTGATGCCTTTTGGGCTCACTAATGCACCGGCTGCGTTCATGGATCTCATGAATCTCGTTTGCAAGCCGTACTTAGATAAATTCGTCATCGTTTTCATCGAAGACATTCTTATCTATTCGAAGAATCAAGCTGACCATGAGAAACACCTTCGCTGTATTCTCAAGCTCCTGCACCAGGAGAAGCTCTATGCCAAATTCTCCAAGTGTGAATTTTGGCTTCGAGAAGTCCAATTCCTTGGGCACGTGGTTAGTGAGCGTGGTATCCAAGTGGATCCCGCTAAGGTTGAAGCAGTTATGAACTGGCAAGAACCAAAGACGCCTACAGAGATTCGTAGCTTCCTGGGATTGGCAGGATATTACAGGCGTTTCATCGAAAATTTTTCAAGGATTGCTGCACCCCTAACTTCCTTGACTAAGAAGAAAGTAAAGTTCATTTGGGGCCCTAAGCAGCAAGAATCCTTTGATATTCTGAAGCAAAAGCTGAGCAACGCCCCAGTACTGACATTGCCAGATGGAATAGAAGAATTTGTGGTTTATTGTGATGCTTCACACACTGGCATGGGGTGTGTGCTTATGCAGAAAGGCAAAGTTATTGCCTACGCTTCACGACAATTGAAAGTGCATGAAAAGAATTACACCACCCATGACTTGGAGCTGGGTGCCGTTGTATTCGCATTGAAGCTTTGGAGGCACTATCTATATGGTGTCAAGTGTGTGATTTATTCTGATCACAAGAGCCTCCAACATCTGTTTAATCAGAAGGAATTAAACATGAGACAACGCCGTTGGATGGAAACTTTAAATGATTATGATTGTGAAATCATATACCATCCCGGCAAGGCGAATGTAGTCGCCGATGCCTTGAGTAGAAAGGAGAGGGTGAAACGTATCCGAATCAATGCCAAGCGCATGGAGATAAAGAATAATTTGATTGAAAGGGTATTAGCAGCACAGAAGGAAGCTGTGTTGGAAGCTAACTATCCTAACGAAAAGTTAGGAGTAACTGAGCAGCAGTTAACTTTTAGCAAGGACGGAATTTTAAGATTAAATGGATGAATATGGGTTCCAATTTATGGAGGACTTCGAGATGTCATCCTCCAGGAAGCCCATAGTTCCAAATACTACGTTCATCCTGGAGCTGATAAAATGTACCAGGATCTAAAGGAAAACTATTGTTGGATAGGCTTGAAGAAATCTGTAGCCACTCATGTAGCTAAATGCTTGACATGTGCACAAGTCAAAGCCGAGCATCAGAAACCGTCAGGTTTGCTACAACAGCCTGAACTTCCTACGTGGAAGTGGGAAATGGTAACTATGGATTTTATTACCAAGTTACCTAAGACCAGGAAAGGAAATGATACAATATGGGTAATAGTAGATAGACTGACTAAGTCAGCACATTTCTTATCCATCAAGGAGACTTATAGCTCCGACATGTTAGCCCAGTTATACGTGGATAAGATTGTAGCCTTACATGGCGTACCTGTGGCTATTATCTCTGATAGAGATACTAGGTACACATCGCATTTTTGGAAGAGTTTCCAACAATCTTTGGGCACACGTTTGAATTTTAGTACGGCTTATCATCCTCAGACTGACGGTCAGAGTGAGCGTACTATTCAAACGTTGGAAGACATGCTACGTGCATGTGCGATCGATTTGGGTGGTAGTTGGGATAAGAACCTACCATTAATCGAATTCTCCTACGACAATAGCTACCACACCAGCATAAAGGCTGCGCCTTTCGAGGCATTATATGGTAGAAAGTGTAGATCGCCCGTGTGTTGGGCGGAAGTTGGAGATGTCCAATTATCAGGACCAGAGATAGTGTTCGAAACGACGGACAAGATTGTCCAGATTCGTGACCGTCTCAAAGTTGCCCGAGATAGGCAGAAGAGTTACGCTGATCCTAAGCGTAAAGATTTTCACTTCGAAGTAGGTGACAAAGTCCTACTTAAAGTGTCACCCTGGAAGGGAGTGATGCGGTTTGGTAAGAAAGGCAAGCTAAGCCCGAGATACATAGGACCTTTCGAGGTTATCGAACGTGTCGGGTCAGTTGCCTATAAGTTAAACTTACCGGAAGAGCTCAGTGGAATTCACAATGTGTTCCACATCTGCAATCTGAAGAAGTGCTTCGCTGATGAATCACTGGTTATACCGCATACAAATGTGCATATAGACGAGAGCTTGAAATTTGTGGAAAAACCTTTGTCGATTGAAGATCGACAGGTGAAGAAGCTTCGAAGGAAGCATGTACCTATTGTAAAGGTCAAATGGGATGCCCGTAGAGGTCCCGAATACACGTGGGAGGTTGAATCCACGATGAAAGAAAAGTACCCTTATTTATTTCAGTAAATCTCGGGTCGAGATTTATTTTAAGGGGGTGAGGATATAACACCTCGAAAATTCACGTCCTATAATGTGTTGACACGTGTCATATGTTTAAAACCTGTGAAAGAATATTATAGAAGGACTAAAGTTGACAAACATGGAAAGTATGTGAATATACGTATTCTAAGTGTCAACTGCGAATAAAAATAATGTACATTAACCCTACATAGTGCTCATACCTTCAAACGAATAAATCATCGATCATACGAAGCTAAACGTGAGAGATTACAAACTACAGGGGCAAAATGTGTCAACATGTTTAATTTATACCTCTGAGTGACCTTTTGACAAACCCGAAGCTTTGTAACGGCTAATTATACTCACTAGAATGCACGACTTATATTTCATAAAGTTTCCTTATCGTATGAGAAAGTTATGACCAAATTCGTGTGCGAAGGATTAAAGCGTAAACGTTGAAAGTTAGAACTTTTCGGGTAACAATAAAGTTAACCGGGGACTTGACAAAGTGGGTATATGTTTTAAAGCCCTTATAGATCAATTGTGAGGGTTCATTATGCAATAAACAAGTGCCTATTCAAATTTTGAAGAGCCAAGGATCAAATCGCAAAAATCTAAAACATTGATTTTGTGTAGGAAGGGGGTCACGCGACGCGAGGCCCAGGGGGGGTCCGTCGCGTCACGCTAGGGCCTACCTGGTCCGATTTTTATGCTTCTTTGTCTGCCATGGCTCTTGTGTTCGACCTTTAATCGAGTTTTCACATCCCCCTTGGCCCCTAAACGACCCCTAAACATATAGGACACTTGTTGGAAGGGTATGGTCTGATGTAGACTTGTTTGTCAACCAATTGTGGTGCTTAAATCCACTATATAAGGGCCATGTATTGCAACCTTGCAAACACACCTTCATCTGCATTTGTGGATCACTTCTGGAGCTCAAACTTCCTCTCAAGCGTTCTCTAATCAAGCTTAGGACTTCAGTAAGTGTTCTAATCCTTCTTTAATTGAGTTTAGTTTAGTTAATTAGCTAAAAGTCAAACCGTCGTAATTACGGTTTGACTTCGAGATTAGTCAACAATGGCTCAGTCATATCTCGAATTAAAAGTAGGTATAAGTTGGTATTTATGTGGATAATAAACCCTCAAAAGGGTTCCCCCTGATTACCACTCTAACCAGGTCAAAAGTCGGGTCAAACTTGCTAAGAAAAAGTCAACATGATACTTAAATTACAATTTATGCATAATTAGAAATGTAGATCATATACAACCTGTTTGATCATTGTTATAACTTGGTAATAAGTGTAAGAACATGTCTAAACATGTTCAACCCGGCAATTTCCTGTAAATACCCGATTCGGAACCGAAAGTCACATAGTTTGACTTTCACTTTGACTTTCAGTTCTGACCCGTTAAGGCATGTTTTAGAAATGCCTCAGAGCTTTAATTGGACTAGGTAACATGTTAGAATAACCCTCTGTGATGTTACACCTTGGTTCATTAGTTATCTAATTAATATGCATGTTTCCGTTAATCGCTCATATGTTGACCATTATGCCCTTATTACCTTAAAACGTGATTTTTGGAAATGTAAAAGAGTAGAAACTTTAAATACTGATATATAAACTTGTATGCAAAGTTTGACATCAGTTTGATTTGTAGATTAAGAGTTATGCTCATTATCGCAAAATGAATGCTTTATGTTAATAAAACGGCATAATTAGCGTATAGCCTAGTTAAGCCTACTTTTTGGAATCAAACTTAATACCCACTGATGTAATACATTATTTTGGGATTTTTAAAGATTTTTAATTAATTTTAGGCTGAGCATAACTTGTAGTCGTAGGCTTAATCAGGTAATTGTCGGTTTTGCCCTTACGGGCCAGAAAATGGGTTTTACATATCTAAACGACTCCAAACCTTTTGCTACTGATCACATATGATAAATAAATTATTTAAAGCCTTCTGGAAATATAAAAATATCAGATTTAAGTATCGAACCCGGAAATGGCCTTTAATCGCCTTATTAAGCGTTTTTAACGCAAAGTATGCATCAAAATTATATTGAACATACCCGGGTTGATACCTACTGATATTTTAGGAAAATTATAATATTTTAACAGTAAGCAAAGGTTGATAAACTCAGACTTCAGTTTTGAGCTTTTCGGCTTATGTGAAATTACCAAAATACCCCTACGGGGCATAGTTTGGTTAAAAATGATAAATTTCACATATATGCTTTATCCTACTGATATAACTTAGCAAATTATGTAGTTTTGATGATTACATCAGACCTGTAACTCAGATTGTTACTTAAACTCTTTTATAAACTTTTAAATAACCAAACTACCCCTACGGGGCCTAGTTTGTGTTTAAACACGTTTCGGGCATAATGAAAGACATCTTACTGATGTCACAACATATTTGAGGCATAATTAACTTAGGAAACCTGTATATAGCTCTCATGAATACCCGTCACGCTTATTACGCGTACGGTTCGGTTTATGTAACAAGTTTACACAGATTAGCCGAAACGGGTCAAACCTTAACGGTTTTATCTTAAAAATCCTGAATGTGAATAATAAAGCCATATTAAACAAGTCTTCAAACTTTTCGGGTCTAAATCACATTCTATCCGGTCTTCGCTTAATCGTGCGTACGTACCGTATCTTTGAAACTAGCCGGTCTAAGCTTAAGCTTAATTAAAGACCCGTTAGGATTCTAATAGGTTATTATAAAACCTTCGTTCCAGATTAGGAGGACCAGTAAAAGCTACGTGCATTTTGCTAATTGTGAATTATACTTTGCTCAGGTAAATACTTTTAACTTATTTTCCCTATACGGGCTTGGGTTACGGTATATAAAATACCGCTTGGTCGGGCATCAAATCTTCCATCGCTTAGGTGGTTAATTGAATAATTTGATCGGCTCGTTTAAACAGTCTTGTTTACTTTACAGCCTTTGGGGGGTTAATGACCATGTCCCGGATATCCATGGCATCATTCGAAGTAATGGCCACGACTTAAGCGCGGGGTGTAGGCGTACACCTGTCAGCGCACAAAAGAGTAAATGTGGTGTGTCTATTGATCTTTAACCCGGACAAGATCCGGGCTACTGAACGCATAAGTAACATGTAATTCGTTCACAAGATTATATATTTAAATAATTCTCCCAAGTTAAATAAAATGTTGATGCCACGTGCATCCAAACCAATTTTCAATCATTTTCCAAAAATGAGTCAGTTGATTGTATTTACCAGTGTAAACTGACGTATTTTCCCAAAAAGATTAAATGCAGGTACTAATCGAAATTGGCTGGGATTTCTGCTTAGCATCATTAGAAGTCTCGCAAGCTTAAGATGCCCGAAGTCTGTTGAACCATTAATATTATTTTTATTTCGATCCATCTGTGGATAAACTTTCGAATATTGTGACATTTGATATTACAATATTAAATTCGGTTGTATTACATCATTTTAAATTTGCTTCCGCTGTGCATATTGATATTGTGTTGTTTGACTATTATGTTGCCAACCACGTCACGATACTCCCCCACCGGTGACACGTGGAAATCGGGGTGTGACACCTTAGAGTTCCATTAGGACCAACTAGTATGATAGTATAACCCTCTTCATTTATACTACTTGACTCGTTGATTGTCCGATTCGTTTACTCGTTTCCGTTAATTGCTTAATGTTGACCATAATGCCCTTTTGACCACAAAACCAGAATTTTGGAAATGTGAAAGGAGAATAATCTTTATTACTGATTTATAAACATGTCCCTAAAATTTCACATCAGTTGGAGGTCTAGATTAGGAGTTATGCTCAATAGCGTAATTTGAAAGCTTTTTGTTAATTAAAAGGCATAATTAGCATAAAGCCTATCTAAACCCAATTTTTGACACCAAACCTTTTACCCACTTATGTAATATAATATTTTGAGATTTTTGAAGATTTTTAATTATTTTTAACCTGATCATAACCTAAGGTTATGGCCTTGATTCGGTAAAAACCGATTATACCATTTTTGTGTATAAAATGAGTTTTACATAGTATTTTGACACCAATCCAATTGCTACTGATTTTATATAATAAATGAAGTAATTTGAACTTTATAACCTGATCAGAAAACTCAGATTTCCTGTATAACCCAGAAATCGCTTAAAACGGCTTTTTACGCGTATTAAACACCTAGTATGGGTTTAAAACCATTTTGGCATATAGACTTATCACCAACTGATATAACCTATTAAATTAAGTTGTTTTACTGATTATTTCAGACCCGAGTCTCAGAATTATATTTAATCTCTTTTATAATCTTTAAAATGACCAAAATACCCTACGGAGCTTAATATAAGATTAAACTCGTTTTGGGCATAATGGAAGGTATCCTACTGATATCGCAACATATTTAAGACATATTAGCTTAGGAAACCTGTATATGACTCTTATGGTTACCCGTTACGCTTCTTACACGTTCGGTTCGGTTTATGTAACTAGTTTGCATAAGTTAGCCGAAACGGGTCAAACCTTATCATTTTTATCTCAAAATCCAGAAGGTGTTTAGATTACCCATATTATACAAGTCTTCAAAATTGTCGGGTCTAAAACACATTCTATTCCGGTCTTCGCTTAATCGTGCGTTTGAACCGTATCTTTATTTAAAACTAACTGGTCTAAGTTTAGGCTTAATTAAAGACCCGTTAGGATTCTAATAGGTTATTATAAACCTTCGTTACAGAATAGGAGCCCAGTAAAAGCTATCTGTACTTGCTGATTTGATACGGCAGGGATTGAATTTATATTTAGCTCAGGTAAATACTTTTAACTTATTTTCCCTTATACGGGTTTGGGGTACGGTATATACAAATACTGCTTGGTCGGGCATTGAATCTTTAATCGTATGAAGGTTAAATCATTGAAGTGTCCCGTTTAAATGGTTTTGTTTGCTTAAAGCCTTTGGGGGGTTAATGACCATGTCCCGGATATCCTTGGCATCATTTTACGAAATGGCCATGACCTAAGAACGGGGTGTAGGCATACACCTGTCAGTGCCTAAATAAATAATGTGGTGTGTCTATTGATCTTTAACCTGGTCTGCGGATCGGGCTACTGAACGCATAAGGAACATGTAATTCTTTTACAAGTATTATATTCAAATAATTATCCCAGGTTATAAAAAGCTTTGTGCCACGTGCATTCAAATCAATTTTACTAAACCTTTTCAAAATGAGTCAGTTGATTGTATTTACCAGTGTAAACTGACGTATTTTCCCAAAAAGTTTAAGTGCAGGTACTAATCGTAATAGGCTGGCCTCTCCTTAGCATCAATAAGAGTCTCGCAAGCTTGGATGCATTTAAATCTGATGAACTATGTTTCCTTTATATATGATCCGCCTGTGGATCTTTTACATTCCGTTTGTAATATTTGGATATTACTTTATATCGGTTTGTAATATATTTATCTTTTGCTTCCGCTGTGCATTTAAATATTGTGTTGTTTGACTATAATGATATCAACTACGTCACGATACTCCCCCACCGGGCCCACCGGTAAAACGTGGAAATATCGGGGTGTGACAGATGGATTTCGCTAAGAAAGTTAAATGGGTCAATAGGATGTCTTAATGTAAACCGGAAAGGTTACATGAAGAAAGACGTCGAGTTGATACCGAATTTTGAAGTAATAAATACTATAGTCGTTAGCCGAGGAAGGGTAACATTGAAAATAAGTTATAAACTCAGGATTGAGTATGACTAAAATACGCATGAAAATTTAACATATGATTGTTATTAACTTTGTTTAACTAGTTAAAGTTAAACGGGTCGAATAAAATTATCCATATAAATATGTAAGGGTGTATAAAGTGCATAAATAATGTCCCTTCATTTTAGATATGCTATATGTGTAGTCGTATAGATGTTGTGAAGGTAAAAATCAAGTTATGGTTCTTAACACACAAACGGGTCAAAATAACTTGGAAAACTTTTATAAGCCAAGGGCTTAAACTTAAGAAAATTTTTCATGTGAATGTTGGATTTTAATTCTATGTTATAGAGGGTCGAATTACGATCACGTAGGAAGAAACGTGACCCAATTCGGATAAAAAACGAACAAGTTATGTTGTTTTTCGTAAAAAAATTGTTTGGCTGGGAAATATGCAGCTTTTATTACAAACTCGCTGGAAAAACATGAGTGTCGCGCCACGCGATAGGAACCAGCCAAACCGTCGTGTCACGCGAGGGTTCTTGCGGCCCGCGAGGATGTAACAGTTCTGCAATTTTGTTGTTGTTCATTGTATGAACCTTATAAACTTATGCAAACTTGTTTTTAATTCTCATACTAATAAGTTTGAGTGTTTGGTCCTTAGGTAACTCAAATCAACCTTCGGATGATGATCAAGCTTACGGGAGAATCGAACACACCACCACGAAAGCTTCCGCTAAATTAATAGTTTCTTTTGAATCACTAAACTTACATGTAATAAGTATAAGCATCTTGGGGATGTTTAAACTTATGTAAATAATGTCTAAATGTTTTGCAAGCTAAATATGTTTAGTTATGACAATACGGTTTAAAACTTTAGTAAACGCCTTTTGGAAGATTGTGAACTTTATATAGATGTCATTAAGTTGATGTTTTGATAATGAATGCATTTTAAATGCATTATATATCGTATGAAACATAAAGAGAATCTAAGGGTCTTACAAGTGAAGGCTTAAAGAAGTGGCTATAAAAGTTACCTAAATAAAGTTATCATACCAGTATAAATGTTGCACCATTCGAAGCACTTTACGGATGAAAGTGCCGAACTCCAGTCTGTTGGGCAGAGATTGGAGAAAAGCAATTATCCGGACCTGAGATAGTACAAGAAACGACCGACAAGATCATTCAAGTCAAGGAACGACTGAAAACAGCACGTGACTGACAAAAGAGTTATGCGGATAACAGACGAAAACCCTTGGAATTTCAGGTAGGTGACAAAGTGTTATTCAAAGTCTCTCCTTGGAAAGGAGTAGTAAGATTCATCAAAAGGGGAAAGCTAAGCCCCAGGTACGTTGGACCTTTTGAGATTATTAGAACAATAGGACCCGTAACCTATCAGCTACAACTGCTAGAGGAAATGGCAGGAATACATTCATGTATCTAATCTCAAGAAATGCTTAGCTGATGAATCACTGATAGTGCCTCTTAAAGATATAGAGGTAAATGAGCACTTAAAATTTGTAGAAAGACCTCCACAGATTGAAGACAGGAAAGTCAAGAATCTCAAACATAAGAGACTAGTTCTAGTCATGTCACACCCCGATATTTCCACATATTACCGGTGCGGGGAGTATCGTGACGTAGTTGATATCATCATTGTCAATACAGACAATATAATAGCACAGCGGAAGGCTTGGTGAATAAACTATTACAAACCATAATGTCTGAGTGTTCGAACGAAAGAATATACAGACTGGATTGTAATAAGATCCACATGCAGATTATAAATAAAATACAAGAAACGAATAATAACAGACTCCAAGTATCTAGGGATTTGCAAGATCCTCTTATATGATACCTAGTAGCTCCAGCCTATTTACGAGAAGTACCTGTCAATCAATCTTTAGAAAATACGTCAGTGTACACTGATAAATACAATTAACTGACTCATTTGAAAATATTTAAGAAAATTGATTTAAGTGCACAAGGCACAAATCCTTTATAACTTGGGACAATTATTTAAGATAATCTTATATATAGATTTATATGTTTGTCATACAATTGGGGCCGGTTGGAAGCCGGTCATGATTAACCGACTCACCACTTATAGAACCCACAAAGGAGTTATCCCCAACATGTGGGTTTATATTTTAGCATTTGCTTCTGTCAGGTGTATGCCTACACCCTGTGCATAGGTCATGGCCATTTTCAAATGAAATGAGCCGAGGATATCCAGGACACGGTCGTTAACCCCCAATGCTTATGTTATCAAACAAAACAGATTAAAATGGGTTATGCAATTTATTAATCATAATCCGATTAAATGATTTCATACCCGACCAAACGGTATTATTATACCGTATCCCAAGCCCATATAGGAAAATAAGTTAAAAGTATTTACCTGAGATAAACGTGAAAAGTAACTCAGCCGTATAATCCTGAAGCTTTATGATGATACCTTCTACTGGATGCTACTTAATCTGTATAGAAGGTTTAATAAACTATTAGGATGCTAACGGGTCTTTAATTAAGTCAAAGACTTAGACCGGCTAGCTAGGAAGAAACTTTACGGTTCTAAATGCTAGATTAAGCGGAGACCGGAATAGAATGTGGTTTAGACCCGACAAGCTTGGATACTTGTATAATATGGGTAAACTAAACACATTCTGGAATTTTAGGATTTAATGATAAGGTTAAACCCGTTTCGGCTATTTTACGTAAACTAGTCACATAAACCGACCCGAACGCATAAATGCGTAACGGGTAACCAAATGAATTATATACAGGTCTTAATTGTTATTATGCTTAAAATATGTTAATACATCAGTAGGATGTTAACATATATGCCCAAAAATATTTAAAACCAATTTTAGTCCCGTAAGGGCATTTTGGTCATTTTAGTAATTATAGAAGAGATTTTATAACAAACTGAAGTTCTGGTCTTTGGTAATCAGTAAAAATATTTATTTTATCTCATTAGATCAGTAAGATACTTCATATATGTGAGGTTTACCATTTATGGCCAAACTATGCCCCGAAAGGGCATTTTGGTCATTTCACATATGCTTTTAAGGACATTTTTGGAAATCTGAGTTTATAACTTATACCTATTGTAATAATATTGAAATTTGTTTAAAAATTCAGTAAGTAACAGGTCTTAGATGTTAAATATGGTTTTAAACCATACTATGCACCTAAATAGTGTAAAACTCGCTAATTGACGATAATCAAGATGTTTATGTAAATCTGAGATTTTGATAAGTTTTAAATGCTCAAACTAATTTATTTAATGTATGAAATCAGTAGGAAAAGGTTTGGCATTCAAATAATTTGTTAATCTCATTTTATGCATGAAAAGGGTATTATCGTCATTTACCGAATTACACAAGAACTCTATGATTTAAACATATTATAATCTAACCAAAAATCTTAATATTCCTTAAAAATAATATCTTAACAGTAGGTAATGAGTTTTGGTTTAAAATCCAAGCTTAAACATGTCTTTTGCAAGATATCGCAATTTAATTAATAAAAAGTTTCTAATTACGATATCGAGCATAACTTCTGTTTGAGACCAAGAACTGATGTCAAATTTTCGGGATAAGCTTATATATCAGTAGCAAAGGTTTTTGTCCTCTCACATTTCTAAAATTCTCATTTATACGTCAAAAGGGCATTTACGACATTTATAAGCATATTAACAAACAAGAGCATATAATCCAAACTACTAAGGACCAAGCAATACAACACCAGGGAGTTACACTACCATATAATACGGTCCTAATGGAAGCTTAAAACGTGGAAGAATTAAGCTTAAACGGGTCAGAACTGAAAGTCAAAGCAAAAGTCAAGCTTTTGCGACTTTCGGTTATAAATGACCGTAGACTGATAATTGTCGGGTTAGACCTGATTAAACATGTTCTAATACTAATTACAAAGTCATTAGAATGTTAAAATATAATTTAGACCCTTTGTTTTATTAGTTTAAATCATTTTTAAACTTTATGTCCAGTTTGACTTTTTGATAAACTAGTTTGACCCGACAATTAACTAGTCAAACGAAATAATTAGGAGGTGCCCTTTTAAGGGTTAATCGCCTACCTTAATATGGTTCCATAACCACTTTTGTTTCGGTCAGTGGCTGGACCATTTATGATTAAACCGAAAGTCAAAGCTTAATTACGATATGTTTGACTTTTCGGTTTTTAAGCTAATTAAAAGGGCTAAGCAGGGATTAAAACTCTTACTTAAGGTCCTTGCTATCTTTTCTACACTTGACAATCTTCTCCTAATGCTTTCTAGCTCTAAAGGTGGGTTTAGAAGTTGATGTAAGTGAAGTGAGCACTTGAACATATGAACAAGGGCTCCTTATATACAAATTTGGCATGTCCCTAGATGTTTACATCTGTTTTGGAAGTATCTAGGATCACCCCAGGTGTCCTAGTGGTTTATCAAGACCGACAGACAGCCCCTAGATTCACTTAGAACAAGTTAAAGTCGGTTTGAAGCTGAAAACCTGCATCTGTCCAACATTTTCTGCGCTGGGGACTTCTACGCGGGCCGCGTAAGACTCAGCAAGTGTCTACGCGGGCCGCGAGGACTGGCTGTTCAGGTGAATTATGTTTTAAACTTGGCAGATTCAGTCCCTAGCGAATGTAAACCTTATACAACTTCATTTTTGACATATAAGGCCCTTGTAGTCAGTTTGCAAAGGTTCAAGGGAGTATAACCAAACTCCGTTAGGCCCGGTTTCGTTAAATATCACCATACACACAAGTTTCATTATATTGACACTTTTCACCAAAAGTCTTTAAAACTTGCTTAACGATCTCGAAACCACGTGAAATTTATACCACTTATTCTTGAGAGTATAATTGAATATTCGAAGCCTCGGGTTCGATAAAAGCTCACTCAGAGGTAAGAATTAACATGTTGACATTTAACCTTAGTAATTTACAATCTTCCGATTATTTTCATGAACGGGTTCTTATATCCAATTAATCACTCATTTAAGAATATATTATTCACGTATGGTCATTCAGAGGCACAAGTTTGGCATGTTGACACTTTTAGTCCCTTCGCACACATACATTCACCGTTTGTCAAGTTTAGTCCTTCAAACTCATTCTTTCACATAATTAGAGTTTATGACACGTGTCTATATATAATTGGACACGTTTTCACGTGGTGTTACAAGTCAAAGTAAAATGGGACTCCAAAAGAGGACCAGAGTACACATGGGAGCTTGAATCAGAGATGCAAAGGAAATACCCACACTTATTTCAGTAGACCTCGAGGACGAGTTCTAAAACAAGGGGGAGGATATAACAACCCTCCAAAATATTTTTTGACACCCCTAAATATATTTAAATTATCCCAATATGTCTTAAAACATACCCCTTATGCGAAAACCAAGCCCAAAATACCCTATATAATTAAAAATAAAATAAAAACCATAAAATATTATCGTTCGCGGGCCGCTAAGCCCCTAGGCAACCCAGTCACGGGCCGCGACAGCCAGTCACCAGGGCGACACCCTGAGCTGCCACGTGGCAACAACGTGTTGGAGCTAGGGGTGAGTCGGATCAGCTAGGGCCTACCCTAGCCACCCTCGCGGGCTACGTAGCTTTTGGCTAAACCCTTCGCGGGGCGCGACAAGGTGTCGAACAGACACTATAAATAGGTATATTCGGCCTTCAGTTTATCTCGTTCAAATTTCACTTCTCTCTCAAAATTTCTATATAGTAGGCATTATACTCGGGCATTATACCCCCTAAATAACGAAGTTCTGCCTCGTTGTAAGGATCATAACCCCGGTTACGTATTAGATACGCTGCCCGATTGATCCAGGGTTCCGTAAGGGCTGTCGTGGTTCTGCCCGACGTAGTCGTTGGAACGCCGTCTCGGGGAGGGTATTACTAATGTAAATATTGGGTTATTATACTAACACGTGTGCATTTGTGTAATTTATAGATAATCACCAAGAAATCCTTAAAGAAAATCCTAAAACAGCAATGTGAGTAATCTCCTTTTTTTTGCAAATTGTTTTTACAAAACCTCACTTAATTAATATATTAAACAGTGATTAAGTATTTGTATTCTACAATTATCGTCGGTATGTTGGGGTTTTGTATACAAAATTTGTTACTACATTTTGAGTAGTAACATGACCACAAGTTGGGTTGACAGTACAATGGGTGGTAATTAAAGTAGATGGAAACAAATGTAATTGCGCGATTGCCCTCAATACTGTACAATGGTTTTTATAAATCTTGATTAAATTGGGATTCACTCACCAGTATTTCCCACTGACAAAATGTTTTTGAACCCGTTTCAGGTAACAAAATGTGAAAGTCAAATAGAAGCCAGCTGGACAGCACT
Organism: Helianthus tuberosus; assembly: GCA_030545235.1. Taxonomy (NCBI): domain Eukaryota; kingdom Viridiplantae; phylum Streptophyta; class Magnoliopsida; order Asterales; family Asteraceae; genus Helianthus; species Helianthus tuberosus. The sequence continues at coordinate 70,029,072 of CM060452.1, read as the reverse complement.
GAAGGCTTGGAAAAGTGGCTATAAAGTTACCTAAAATAAAGAGATGTTTTATTTCAATAAAAAAGGGTTTATCCCTATAAAAATATGTGTACTTGAAACTTGGGGTATTCCCATGTGTTTAATATTATAAAAAGCGTGGTATTTTACTCTGATAAAATATTTCCTAACCACTATCCTGATGAAAGTTCCGCTGCCAAAATGATAAACACCGATACTACCAAAACTGGCCGCAGCCGCCCGTTCCCGGGTAGTTAGGGGACAAGGGTTGCGACAGAAGGTGGTATCAGAGCTAAGCCACTGATTCAGCCACAGAAGTGTTTCGCTGACACCAAGATATTATTCAAAGTGTTAGAAAATAAACTATGGAAATACGTGCATATCTGCATTTTATTGTTGTGTGTTACTTGACTATTTGTTAGTTTACAGTATGAGCGACCAAGGACCTTCCGACGCCTACCGTCAGTTGTCCAGCTCACCTAGAAGCGAAGGCACCTCTTCACAGCCTACCCTCTCAGGGTATTCAGATGACAATGAAGATGGGATATTCGTGTTTAAGGCTCAGTCTGAAGAGCCATTCCCTCCTAAAAAGAGAGGATGGTCAAGTAGAGGAGCGCATGAACGTAGGAAGAGGATGAAAAAGTTGCAACACCAGTGAGCTTTAGCAGCCATTAAGAGAGAAACAGATGCTCATACTCAGGATATGCTCAATAGGAGTTTAGCAAATTTTCATATCCTAGCAACCACAGCTGCTGACCCTAACCTTGAGCAACTCATAGCACCCCAGCCCTTACCACTATTTCCCACACAGCCAATGGAAATCGAGAACAACCCAGAAAATCAAATCCCAATGCCTAAATTCAACCCAACTGAGATACCTAGAATACCAGCACCCAATCCCTTAGACCTAGACTACGACCCGTGGTTAGACGACCATAGGGACTACCAGCAACGCTACCCAATACCAGAAGATGCACCTATGCCAAACCTAGCAGCCTACCCAAATTTGGACCCTCTAGATCCCTACTATGATAATGACCCATACATCAGGGAAATTCTAGAGAATCCTTATCCTTACCAAGAACCCATGCCCCAGTTCCCAAACCCAGTACCAGAACCTGCACCCCCAATGAGTGCAGAGAATATGCAAGAACTCCGAACCTTTGGTGAGGAGATTTTAGAAGGTAGTGAGAGGATGAGGCAGATCGGAGAACGACTCGTCTGGAAGTACGACGAGCATAATATGGAGTTCTGGATGAACCCGTATCAGTGATGGTGATAGTAGTAATAATAAAATAATATATATATATATATATAGTATGTGTGGATGTTTGAAAAAAAACTAGACAATAGCTACTGATGCCTAATAGTATTGTAATTTTATATTCCAGTTCTAGTTTGTATTAGATGCATAATATATAAGAAAGAGTAAGTCGCAATGTTCGACGATTTTGATCAATATGCTTGTTATGTGATTGTTTACATTAAATATTATCTTTTGATATTAATACGTGACAAATGTTTAAAATTCAGATGGACAAAGAAGTGAATCAAGAAAACCCGAATAATAACCCGGAAAACCAGAATAACGATAATCAGAACAACAATAACAATGGAAACCAAGTGGATGACAGTGCCATCCAACACATAGTGGCACAAGGAATAATAGATGCGATGTCATATATTATTCAAACAGTTAGGGAAGCTGATAATAAAAGTAACCGTGATAGTAAATGACCCGCTGAACCTGAACACAGCGTGAACAATGGACCCATACTTCAAGCACCCAGTCCCAAAAGAAGAAGAACCATGTCTTATGGTTGTTCTTATAAAGAATTCTGGTCTTGTAAACCAATGGAATTCTCGGGCAATGAAGGGGCCATTACAGCTCTACGCTGGATAGAAAAGACTGAGGCAGTCTTAAAAATAAGCAAGTGCGCGGAAGAGGATAAGATAATGTTTGCTTCCAATCTGTTTAAAAACTCAGCCTTAGAATGGTGGAACACTATCCTCCAGTCTAGGGGTAGTGCATAATTTACAATATGGAACGGGAGGAATTTAAGAATATGGTAGAAAGGAAATTCTGCCCTCCCAATGAAAAAGAACAGATAGCAAATAAATTCCTAAACCTTAGGATGACTGGAGTGGATAGTAAGGGATACACTACATTATTCTTTGAATATGCTAGAATAGTGCTGACCCTTGCATCACCTGAATCAGTATTAATCTCCCGTTATATCTGGGGATTAATTAGTGAGATTAGGCATGTAGTCAAGGCAGCTAGACCCCAAACTATAGAAGAAGCTGTAGAACTAGCAAACACCTTGACTGATGAATTAGTACGTACACGAGAAGAAGACCAGAGGAGAAACTTAGCTCACATGCTTACTTAAGAATTTCGTTATGGAAATTTCAACCGTGGGAAAAATGTAGGTTCTACCTCTACACCGTACTGCAAGGCCTGCAAGAAGAAGCATTCAGGAAAATGCTCCACTTACTGCAATTTCTGCAAGATACCAGGACACAAGAAAAAAGATTGCAGGAAGAAACCTAATAATGGAATGCGCTTCAACTGTGGAGAAAAAGGTCACATCAAGCCGAACTGTCCGAAGCTAGCTCCAGCCGCAAACAACAAGACTACTAAAAATGCTAGAGCATTTGTCCTGACTGCAGAAGAAGCCAAGATGATTCCGGATGTGATAGCCGGTACGTTTTTAGTTAATGATGTTTTTGCTAAAGTATTATTTGACTCTGGTGCCAACCAAAGTTTTATTAATACTTCATTTTGCAAACTTCTTAATCAATCATTAACTAAACTCCCATAAGAATGTCTAGTAGAGACAGCAAATGGAGAAACCATTAAGATTTCTGAAATCTTGCAGGGAGCAAGAATAGAATTTTTAAATCAAAAGTTTATTGCAAACCTTTATCCGATTAATCTGGCAGGATTTGATGTTGTATTAGGAATGTATTGGTTAATAGCCAATAAAGCCAGTATTTTATGTGATCAAAAGTCAATTCAAGTAAATTCACCAAGGGGTGAAAAGATCACAATTAAAGGAGATAAGCCATCCAGATCTACAAAATTCATCTCTGTGATGAAAACCGCAAGTTATATAAGAAAAAAATCCTTAGTGTATTTGATTTCCATAATCACTAACACTAAAGGAAAGGAATTAAAAGATATCCCAGTAGTGTCTCAGTTTCCAGATATATTTCCAGGAGAATTACCAGGACTACCGCCAGACAGAGAAGTCGAATTCAGAATCCACCTGCTACTAGGAACAGCACCAATTGCCAAAGCACCTTATCGTTTGGCACCCGCAGAAATGCAGGAACTGAAGAAATAATTAGACGAGTTGTTGGAGAAAGGATTCAAACAGCCAAGTTCATCGCCATGGGGAGCACCGATCTTATTCGTTAAGAAGAAAGACGGATCAATGTGTATGTGCATTGATTACCATGAATTGAACAAGGTCACGATTAAAAATCGGTATCCATTACCGAGAATCGATGATTTATTTGATTAATTGCAAGGAGCTCGATTTTTCTCAAAGATCGATTTGCGGTCGGGATATCATCAATTAAAGGTACAGAAGAGGACATTCCTAAGACCGCATTTAGAACAAAGTATGACCATTATGAATTTACTGTCATGCCATTTGGTTTAACCAATGCCCCAGCTGCATTCATGGACATGATGAACCGAATATGTAAGCCATATTTGGATAAATTCATAATTGTCTTTATAGATGATATTCTCATTTATTCTAAGAGTAAGGAGGAACATGCAAGACATTTGCACGCACTTCAAAGCTTATTAAGAAAAGAAAAGCTTTACGCAAAGTTTTCAAAGTGCAAGTTTTGGTTAGAACAGGTACAGTTTCTTGGGCACTTAGTCTATCATGAAGGAATTCATGTGGATCCCACCAAGATCGAGGCAATTACCAAATGGAAAACCCCTGAGTCACCAACCGAGGTTAGAAGTTTCTTAGGATTGGCCGGTTATTATAGAAGATTTATTCGATATTTTTCTAGAATAGCCATTCCCTTAACTAAGCTAACCTGTAAATCCATTAAGTTTGAATGGGGACCAAAACAAGAAGAAGCCTTTAGAATTCTTAAGCAAAGATTAACCAACGCACCCATACTAGCATTACCAGAAGGAACTGAGGACTTTATAGTCTATTGTGACGCTTCTAAGTTAGGTTATGGATGTGTGTTGATGCAACGCCAAAATGTTATAGCTTACGCATCTAGACAACTTAAGAATCATGAAGAGAATTATTCAACCCATGATTTGGAATAAGGAGCCATAATTTTTGCCCTTAAGATTTGGAGACATTACCTTTATGGTAGTAAGTTTACCATTTTTACAAATCATAAGAGTTTAAGGTATGTTTTCGGGAAAAAGGAGTTGAATATGAGACAAAGACGCTGGATGGAAATTCTTAGTGATTATGATTGTAATATCTAGTATCATGCAAGAAAGGCTAATGTGGTAGCTGATGCTTTAAGTAGGAAGTATCATGAAAAGCCAAAAAGAGTATGTTCTCTTAAATTAAATCTACAGGTAGATTTAAATGAACAGATTAGAACGGCACAATAATCAGTAATCAAGGATGATACTAAAAAAGTTGAAAGGAATGATTAAGGAATTAGAACAAGGAACAGATGGAATTTGGAGATTCCATAGAAAAGAGAATGTGGATACCTAAATTAGGAAACCTATGCCACCGTATATTAGAAGAAGCCCATAAATCTAAGTATACGATGCATCCTGGAAGTGATAAGATGTATCAAGATTTAAGAAAGAATTTTTGGTGGATAGGAATGAAAAAGGATATAGCAGCTTATGTTGCCAAGTGTCTAACCTGTTCACAAGTTAAAGCTGAACATCAGAAACCCTCAGGTTTATTGCAGCAGTTAGAAATGCCGGTGTGGAAGTGGGAATTGATAACAATGGATTTTGTTACCAAATTACCCGAAACAAGAAAAGGTAACGATACAATCTAGGTGATTGTAGACAGGCAAACTAAGTCAGCTCATTTTCTACCAATGAAGGAAACTTTCAGTATGGAACAATTAGCTAAACTATATGTAAATGAAATAGTTTCATTACATGGAATTCCTTTATCAATTGTTTCTGATAGAGATAGTCGTTTTACCTCTCATTTTTGGACAAGTTTCCAAAAAAGCAATGGGAACCAAGCTCAATCTAAGCACAGCTTATCATCCTCAAACAGATTGACAAAGCGAAAGGACAATTCAGACAATGGAATATATGCTTAGAGTTTGTGTAATTGATTACGGAGGTAATTGGGACGATCACTTACCATTAATAGAATTTTCTTACAATAACAGTTATCATACCAGTATAAATGCTGCACCATTCGAAGCACTTTACGGACGAAAGTGACAAACTCCAGACTGTTGGGCAAAGATTGGAGAAAAGCAATTATCCGGACCTGAGTTGGTTTTTGCATACGGGGTATGTTTTAAGACATATTGTGATAATTTAAATATATTTAGGGGTGTCGAAAAATATTTTGGAGGGTTGTTATATCCTCCCCACCTTGTTTTAGAACTCGTCCTCGAGGTCTACTGGAATAAGTGTAGGTATTTCCTTTGCATCTCTGATTCAAGCTCGCATGTGTACTCTGGTCCTCTTTTGGAGTCTCATTTTACTTTGACTAGAACTAGTCTCTTGTGTTTGAGATTCTTGACTTTCCTGTCTTCAATCTGTAGAGGTCTTTCTACAAATTTTAACTGCTCATTTACCTCTATATCTTTAAGAGGCACTATCAGTGATCCATCAGCTAAGCATTTCTTGAGATTAGATACATGAAATACATCATGTATTCCTGCCATTTCCTCTGGCAGTTGTAGCTGATAGGCTACGGGTCCTATTCTTCTAATAATCTCAAAAGGTCCAACGTACCTGGGGCTTAGCTTTCCCCTTTTGATGAATCTTACTACTCCTTTCCAAGGTGAGACTTTCAATAACACTTTGTCACCTACCTGAAATTCCAAGGGTTTTCGTCTGTTATCCGCATAACTCTTTTGTCGGTCACGTGCTGTTTTCAGTCGTTCCTTGACTTGAATGATCTATATAATTAAAAATAAAATAAAAACCAGAAAATAGTATCGTTCGCGGGCCGCGAAGCCCCTAGGCAACCCAGTCATGGGCCGCGACAGCCAGTCACTAGGGCGACACCCTGAGCTGCCATGTGGCAGCGACGTGTTGGAGCTAGGGGGTGAGTCGGATCTGCTAGGGCCTATCCTAGCCACCCATGCGGGCCGTGTAGCCCTTGGTTAAACCCTTCGCGGGGAGCGACAAGGTGTCGAACAGACACTATAAATAGGTACATTCGGCCTTCAGTTTATCTCGTTCAAATTTCACTTCTCTCACTAAATTTCTATATAATAGGCATTATACTCGGGCATTATACCCCCTAAATAACGAAGTTCTGCCTCGTTGTAAGGATCATAACCCTGGTTACGTATTAGATACGCTGCCCGATTGATCTAGGGTTCCGTAAGGGCTGTCGTGGTTCTGCCCGATGTAGTCGTTGGAATGCCGCCTCGGAGTGGGTATTACTAATGTAAATATTGGGTTATTATACTAACACGTGTGCATTTGTGTAATTTATAGATAATCACCAGGAAATCCTTAAAGAAAACCCTAAAACAACAATGTGAGTAATCTCCTTTTTTTTACAAATTGTTTTTACAAAACCTCACTTAATTAATATATTAAACAGTGATTGAGTATTTGTATTCTACAATTATCATCGGTATGTTGGGGTTTTGTATACAAAATTTGTTACAACATTGTGAGTAGTAACATGACCACAAGTCCGGGTTGACAGTACCATGGGTGGTAATTAAAGTAGATGGAAACAAATGTAATTGCGCGACCCCCTCAATACTGTACAATGGTTTTTATAAATCTTGATTAAATTGGGATTCACTCACTAGTATTTCCCACTGACAAAATGTTTTTAAACGCGTTTCAGGTAACAAAATGTGAAAGCCAAATAGAAGCCAATTGGACAACACTGAAGGCTTGGAAAAGTGGCTATAAAGTTACCTAAAATAAAGAGATGTTTTATTTAAATAAAAAAGGGTTTATCCCTATAAAAATGTGTGTACTTGAAACTTGGGATTTTCCCATGTGTTTAATATTATAAAAAGGGTGGTATTTTACTCTAATAAAATATTTCCTAACTACGATCCTGATGAAAGTTCCGCTATCAAAATGATAAACACCGATACCACCAAAACTGGCCACGGTCGCCCGTTCTCGGGTAGTTAGGGGACGGGGGTTGCGACAGTATATATGTATATTATTGTTTTGTGTTATTTGACAATCTATTAGTTTACAGTATGAGTGAGCAAGGTACATCCGACGCTTACCGTCAATTAGCTAGTTCCCTAAATAATGAAGGAACCTCATCACAGCCTACTCCTTCGGGGTACTCTGCTGATACTGAGGAAGGAATTTTTATCTTTAAGGCGCAATCCGAGGAACCATTCCCTCCGAAAAAATCAACTAAAATAGATAACCTAATATAAAAAAATCAACTAAAATAGATAACCTAATATAAAAAGATAAATATTTGACAATCTATTAGTTTACAGTTTTGGCGTTTTATTGATTTTTAGATCAGGATGCAGGCTTTTAATATAAATAAACATCAGTAATTTTCTTGATTTTATTATATAAGTGTTTTGCGATTTAGGATACATGTCTATAATGTGACAAGCAATTATGGCGTTTTGAAAAGATAAATAAATTTCAATTTTCCATGTAGTGGCATTAATATAACTATAATGTTTTTGGCAGTAAATGATACCGTCTCTTTATTTTACTGTTTCTTTCAATTTTTCATCTGTCAATTAGTGTTGATTTTTTCAGTAATACTTTGTTTGTGTTTTTGGCGTTTTATATAGCAACCTCGTACTTTGCTAGCATTCGTTCTCACAGTTTTCAAACTATCGGGCGTTTTGGTGTTTTTAGTTTTTGGCGTTTTATACTCAATTTTTTTTAAATTAGCAGAGAATTAGATGATAAACAACAACGAAATACATAACAAACAATAAAAAATGAAAAAAAATTTAAAACTTATAATCTAATTTCTCATTCAAATCTTCACTGTCATCAGCCTCTTCTACTTTAACATTTTTGGCGTTTTGAACCTGTTTTTGAATGGCTTACGTAGATCCTTATTTTCCTACATAATGCCCGTCTTTAGAAGATGCTTAATTTTTGTGGCATCCTTTATGGTAGGTGGATATATACTTGTTTGATGACATGTTGAAGACTATCGCCTGCTCTAATGTATTGATCTCTTCATGCCATCCATATATCCATCAAGAACAAAGTGACATGATGTCATATCAGTGTCATCAGTCTCTTTGTCTTGAATATTTGTCCATCTCATTCAGCAAAAGATTATAGAGATACCCAACTCAGAGAAGAATCCATTCAGTGAATCTTCATTCAGATCAATACTCAATATAGCAGAATCGAGGTTCTGCATCTGTGGCTTTTTTAAGTATTTTTTTGGCGTTTTAAAAGTGAATGGTTTCTAGGGAATATGGCGTTTGTTTCTGGTTTTGTGATAAGTTGTTTGTGCAGAGAAGTCTCTCTTTATAGGATGTTTTTGGCGCGTAGTTTAGGCGGTATTTTTATTTATAATAAATGATATTAATAAAGTAGCCGTCTTTTTAGTTTACTGTGTATTTTTAATGTTTTTTAGTTCAGCTTTTCAGGTTTGGCGTTTTTGAATGGGTTTAAGTAGTTTTTGGCGGGTTTTTTTTCATTTTTAGCTTTTTTTTAATTAATACTTTTGCAAAATACTTTCATTATAGTTTGGGAGTTTTTTGGCGTTTTTACTCCATTTATGGCGTTTTTCATATGCATTATGACTGTTTTGGCGTTTAATTAATATAATGTATTTTTTTATTCTAAGTTGAAAAATACATTGCAAACAACAGAAAAAGAAAATTAAAAAAATTAAAATAAAAACAATTCATCTTCCAAATCTTCACTGTCATCAGTCTCTTTCTTCTTTGAATCATTTTCGCTGGTGGTTTGGCCTAGCCATGCTTGTGTTTTTGTGGCCGTTTGGAAAGACAAAATGACATGAATTTTTTTTTTTTTGAATATGTATCTTCAAACAACTCAGTAGTGTCATTTGTCTTTTTCATGCCATTAAAATATTCATCAAGAACAAAACACAGAAAATGACATAAGTCTGACCCCAACATCTTTTTGTTTATGATTTATACATCTCATGCAGTAAAATGTTATTTTAGTCCCAGCACCTCATGGAAGAATGCATTATCCGACACTTTGGCGTAGAACAATATTTTGAATATACAAAAAACGATATTTGGCATTTTTGGCGTTTTATGGAGGAAATAGTGTATCTGAAAGAACTGTCGATCTTTTGGAATCTTTTGATATTTGAGTGTTTTTGGCGTTTTCTAAGATGAATGGTATATAGTAGAAAATATGGCGTTTTGAGTAGTTGTGTTTGATGTTTTGGGGATTTTGGCGTTTGTAAGTTGAATGGTATATAGTAGAAAATATGGCGTTTCAGGTTCTGGGGGATGTGTTTTTTATGTCTTGGATGGTTTTTGTATATATAGCGATGTGATTTGGTCCGTATTGGCGTTTTATTCATCATAATGGCGTTTTGGTATAGAGGGGTAAAGACGCTTTTACCCTTAATGAGGCGCGTCCACGTAATAAAATTGATGTTATTTACGAAAACGCCACCGCGCCAATCTAGTCCATAGATTGTTTTAATTTGACGATCCATAAGCGTTCTAACACTTTCTACTGTTTTCTCCAAATCCCGACCCTATATATATATATATATATATATATATAAAGAGTAAAAGTCGCAATATACGACGTTTTTGATAAATTTGTTTGTATGATTGTTTGCATTAAATCTTATTCTGTAATATTAATACCTGATAAATGTTTACAATCCAAATGGACAATGAAGTAAATTAGGAAAACCAGAATAATAATAATAATAATAATAATAATAATAATAATAATGGAAACCAAGTAGATAACAGTGCCATTCAACATATAGTAGCACAATGAATTATAGATGCTATGCCATATATTATCAAGACTGTTAAAGAAGCAGAAAATAATAAAACTGTAAGTGGAAGTAAACGAAAACCTACTGAACCAAGTCACAACGTGAATAATGGACCGCTAATCCAAGTACCTATTCCAAAAAGAAGAAGAACCATGTCATATGGTTGTTCTTACAAAGAATTCTGGTCTTGCAAACCAATAGAATTCTCTGGAAATGAAGGAGTGTCACACCCCAATATTTCCTCGTATTACCGGTGGGCCCGGCGGGGAGTATCGTGACGTAGTTGATATCATCATTGTCAATACACACAATATAATAGCACAGCAGAAGGCTTGGTGAATAAACTATTACAAACCATAATGTCTGAGTGTTCAACGAAAGAATATACAGACTGGATTGTAATAAGATCCACAGGCGGATCATAAATAATACAAAGAAACAAAATAACAGACTTCAGGTATCTTAGGGATTTGCAAGATCCTTTTATACGACACCTAATAGCTCCAGCCTATTACGAGAGGTACCTGTCAATCAGTCTTTGGAAAAAACGTCAGTTTACACTGGTAAATACAATTAACTGACTCTTTTTGAAAACATTTATGAAAATTGATTTAAGTGCACATGGCACAAACCATTTATAACTTGGGACAATTATTTAAATATAATCTTGTATACAGATTTACATGTTTGTCACACAATTGGGGCTGGTTGGAAGCCGGTCGTGATTAACCGACTCACCACTTATAGAACCCACAAAGGAGTTATCCCCAACATGTGGGTTTATATATTTTAGCATTTGCATCTGTCAGGTGTATGCCTACACCCCGTGCATAGGTTGTGGCCATTTTCAAATGAAATGAGCCGAGGATATTCAGGACATGGTCGAATTAACCCCCAATGTTTATGTTATCAAACAAGACAGATTAAAACGGGTTATGTAAATTTATTAATCACAATTCGATTAAATGATTTCATACCCGACTAAGTGGTATTATTATAATACCATATCCCAAGCCCGTATAAGGGAAAATAAGTTAAAAGTATTTACCTGAGCTAATGTGAAAGGTAGCTTAGTAGTACAATCCTAAAGCTTTATGAAAGTACCTTCTACTGGATGCTACTGATATGTATAGAAGGTTTAATAACCTATTAGGATGCTAACGGATCTTTAGTTAAGTCAAAGACTTAGACCGGCTAGCTAGAAAGAAACCTTACGGTTCTAAATGCTTGATTAAGCGGAGACCGGAATAGAATGTGGTTTAGACCCGACAAGCTTGGATACTTGTATAATATGAGTAAACTAATCACATTCTGGAGTTTGAGGCTTTAATGATAAGGTTAAACCCGTTTCGGCTATTTTATGTAATCTAGTTACATAAACCGATCCGAACGCATAAATGCGTAACGGGTAACCAAATGAATTACATACAGGTCCTATTTGTTATTATGCTTAATATATGTTAATACATCAGTAGGATGTCAACATATATGCCCAAAAAGTAATTAAAACCAATTTAAGTCCCGTAAGGGCATTTTGGTCATTTTAATAATTATAAAAGAGATTTATGATAAACTGAAGTTCTGGTCCTTTGACATCAGTAAAAATATTTAGTTTATCTCATTATATTAGTAAGATATCATACATATGTGAAATTTACTATTTATGACCAAACTATGCCCCAAAAGGGTATTTTGGTCATTTCACATAAGCTTTTAAGGATATTTTTGGAAACCTGAGTCCATAACTTATACCTACTGTAATAATATGAAAATTTATTTAAGAATTCAGTAGGTAACAAGTCTTAGGTGTTAAATATGGTTTTAAACCATACTATGCACCTAATTAGTGTAAAACTCACTGATTGACGATAATCAAGATGTTTATGTAAATCCAAGATTTTGATCAGTTTTAAATGCTCAAAATAATTTATTTAATGTATGAAATCAGTAGGAAAAGGTTTGGCATTCAAATCATTTGTTAATCTCATTTTATGCTTAAAAAGGGTATTATCGTCATTAACCGAATCACACAAGAACTCTATGTTTTAAACAGATTATAATCTAACCAAAAATCTTAAAATTCCTTAGAAATAATATCTTAACAGTAGGTAATGAGTTTTGGTTCAAAATCCAAGTTTAAACATGCATTATGCAAGATATCGAAATTTAATAAATAAAAAGCTTCTAATTACGATATCGAGCATAACTTCTATTTGGAACTAAGAACTGATGTCAAATTTTCGGGACAAGTCTAAATATCAGTAGTAAAGGTTTTTATCCTCTCACATTTCTAAAAATCTAATTTATGTGTCAAAAGGGCATTTACGGCATTTATAAGCATATTAACAAACACGTGCATATAATTTAAACTACTAAGGACCAAGCAATATAACTCCAGAGGGTTATACTACTGAATAATGTGGTCCTAATGGAAGCTTAAGACATAGGAGAATTAAGCTTGAACGGGTCAGAACTGAAAGTCAAAGCAAAAGTCAAGCTTTTGCGACTTTCGGTTATAAACTGACCTTAGACTGATAATTGTTAGGTTAGGACTGATAAAACATGTTCTAATATTAATTATCAAGTCATTAGAATGTTAAAATATAATTTAGAACCTCTGTTTTATTAGTTTATTTCATTTTTAAACTTTCTGTCCAGTTTGACTTTTTGTTAAACTAGTTTGACCCAACAATTAACTAGTCAAATGAGATAATTATGAGGTGACCTTTTAAGGGTTAATTACCTATCCTAATATGGTTCCATAACCACTTTCGTTTTGGTCAGTGGCTGGACCATATGTGATTAAACCGAAAGTCAAACCTTAATTACGATATGTTTGACTTTTCGGTCTTAAAGCTAATTAAAATGACTAAGCAGGGATTAAGACTCTTACTAATGGTCCTTGCTATCTTTTCTACACTTGTAATTCTTCTCCTAATCCTTGCAAACTCCAGATATTGTTGTTTAGAAAGTTGTTGCAATTGTGAGTTCATGAAACATGAACTAGTGTTGCTTATATACTACTTTCCAACAACATGGATCACTTGCAGCTGTTATAGGAGTCCCTAGGATCACCCCAAGTGTCCTAGTGGATTACTAAAACCGTTTAACAGCCCATGGAATTGATACAAGTGAGTTAGAGTCGGTTATGAAGCTGAAACATACATCTGTCCAAAACTTCTGCCCAGCGACGAGCTTACGGACCATAAGCAAATACTCTTGCGGTCCGTATCCACCACTTAAGGACCGTAAGTACAAATGGATGTGATCCGTAACCGAACCTGAACCGCATCGCCAGTAATAGCCTTACGGACCGTAAGCTTAGGACCATACGGTCCGTATTCGATGACCAGAAGACAAAATTTTTGAGAATTTTATATTTGATCATGCAACTTTTTAAACTCGAATCTTCAGACATTTCCAGCAGTAATAGTCCACATGATCAGGTCTGCATTTCTCATATTACCATGCCATGCACTAGTGTTCCCTTGGATTCTTTAGAAATGGCCATTGCATGAAGATTTGTCGGTTTTTACTCATGAAACTTTATTTCTTGAAAGTTGAACAAATTATCACAAATTCAACTGAAGGCTTATGAATTCTTTATCAGATATTTATGAGGGTGAATTTATATTATTACAAAGCTTAGGAAACATGAAAAGGTCACTCAGAGGTAGAATTAACATGTTGACACTTTTAATCCCTTTGCTTTCATATTTTCACCGTTGGTCAACTTTAATCCTTCAAATTCAATCTTTCTCATAATCAGAGTTCAGGACACGTGTCTTTACATAATTGGACACGTTTTTACGTGGTGTTACAAGGAGCCATTGCAGCCTTACGCTGGATAGAAAAGACAGAAGCAGTCTTAAAAATAAGCAAATGTGCAGATGAAGATAAGATTATGTTTGCTTCTATTTTTTTAAGAATGTAGCTCTAGAGTAGTGGAATACCATTCTCCAGTCTAGGGGAAGTGATAAAGTTTATAATATGGAATAAGCCGACTTTAAGGACATATTCGAAAGGAAATTTTGTCCTTCTCATGAAAAAGAACAAATCTCTAATAAGTTCTTAAATCTTAAAATGACTGGAATACACTACAAAGGTTACACTACCATATTTTTCGAATATGCTAGAATAGTACCAACCTTAGCTTCACCAGAACCAGAATTAATCTCCAGTTACATCTGGGGATTAATTAGTGAAATCAGACACGTAGTCAAGGCAGCTAGACCACAAACCCTAGAAGAAGCAGTAGAACTAGCCAATACCTTGACTGATGAATTGGTACGTACGCAAGAAGAGAACCAGAGAGAGAACCTAGCCCAAAGACTTACCTAAGAATTTCGTTATGGGAATACCTACCGTGGAAAAGATACAGGTTATACTTCTTCACCTTACTATAAGTACTGCAAAAAGAAGCACTCATGAAGATGCTCAATATACTGCAACTTCTGCAAAATATCTGGACACAAGGAAGAATACTGTTGGATGAAACCTAGCAATAGGCTGTGCTTCAATTGTGGAGAAACTAGGCATATCAAACCAAACTGTCCGAAACTAGCTCTAGCAACAAATAGCAAAGCTACTATGAATGCTAGAGCATTTGTTCTGACAGCTGAAGAAGCCAAGATGATTGCGGATGTGATTGTAGGTACGTTTTTAGTTAATAATATTTTTGCTAAAGTATTATTTGACTCTGGTGCAAACCAAAGTTTTATCAATACTTCTTTCTGCAAACTTCTTAATTAATTATTAACTAAACTTCAACAAGATTGTCTGGTAGAAACAGCAAATGGAGAATCCATCAAGATAAGTGAAATCCTGTAGGGAGCAAGGATAGAAATTTTAAACCATAATTTTATTGCTAACCTTTACCCAATGAATCTGGCTGGATTTAATATCGTATTAGGAATGGATTGGTTAGTAGCCAATCATGCCAGCATTCTATGTGATCAAAAGTTAGTGCAATTAAGTATACTAAAGGGTGAAATGATCACAATTAATGGAGACAAGCCAACCAGGCCCACAAAATTCATCTTTGTGATGAAAGTTGCAAGCTATGCAAGGAAAGGATCACTAGTGTATATGATTTCCATAATTATTAACACTAAAGGAAAAGAATTTAAAGATATTCCCATAGTATCTAAATTCTCAGATTTTTTTCGAGAAGAGTTACCTAGATTACCGCCAGATAGAGAGGTTGAATTCAGAATTCACTTAATACCAGGGACAACACCGATTTCCAAGGCACCTTATCGTTTAGCACCAACAGAGATGCAGGAACATATGAAACAATTGGACGAACTTCTGGAAAAAGGTTTCATACAGCCTAGTTTATCCCCGTGGGGAGCCCCATTCTTGTTTGTCAAGAAAAAAGGACGGATCAATGCGTATGTGCATTGATTATAAGGAATTGAACAGGGTTACGATTAAGAATCAGTACCCACTACCGAGAATCGATGATCTGTTCGGTCAACTTCAAGGAGCTCGATTCTTTTCTAAGATCGATTTACGCTCAGGATATCATCAATTTAAAGTACAAAAAGAGGATATTCCTAAAACTGCTTTCAAAACAAGGTACGGTCATTATGAATTTACAGTCATGCCATTTGGTTTAACCAATGCCCCAGCCGCATTTATGGACATGATGAACAGAATATGTAAACCATATTTGGATAAATTCATAATTGTCTTTATAGATGATATTCTTATTTACTCTAAGAGTAAAGAGGATCATGCAGAGCATTTGTTTATACATCTGAATTTGCTAAGAAAAGTAAAGCTTTACGCTAAATTTTCAAAATGCGAATTCTGGTTAAAAGAAGTGCAATTCCTTGGACACCTGGTTAATCATGAAGGAATTCATGTAGATCCCACAAAAATCAAGGCGATTACTAAGTGGAAAGTCCCTGAATCCCCAGCGGAGGTGAAAATTTTTCTTGGACTAGTAGGTTATTATAGACATTTTATTCAAGATTTTTCTATAATAGCCATTCCCTTAACCAAATTGACCTGCAAATCAATTAAGTTTGAATGGGGACCAAACTAGGAAGAAGCCTTTAAGATTTTAAAGCAAAAGTTGGCCAACGCACCCATACTCACGTTACCAGAAGGAACTGAAGACTCAAAGTCTATTGTGACGCTTCTAAGTTAGGTTATGGATGTGTGTTGACGCAACGTCAAAAGGTTATAGCTTATGCCTCTAGACAACTTAAGAATCATGAAGAGAATTATACAACCCATGATCTAGAGTTAGGAGCTATAATTTTTGCCCTTAAGATTTGGAGACACTATCTTTACGGTAGCAAGTTTGTTATCTTCACGGATTATAAGAGTCTAAGATATGTTTTTGGGAAAAAGGAATTAAATATGAGACAGAGACGCTGGATGGAGATTCTTAGTGATTATGATTGTGATATCCAGTATCATGCAGGAAAGGCTAATATAGTAGCTGATGCTTAAAGTCGAAAGTATTATGAAAAGCCAAAACGAGTAAGTTCTCTCAAGTTAAATCTACAGATAGATTTAAATGAGCAAATTAGAGAGATACAGGAAACAGTAATCAAGGATGATACTGAAAGATTAAAAGGAATGATTAAGGAATTAGAACAAGGAACATATGGAATTTGGAGATTCCATAAGAAAAGGATCAGGATACCCAAACAAGGAAACCTACGCCACTGAATTCTAGAAGAAGCCCATAAGTCTAAGTATACGATACATCCTGGTAACGATAAGATGTATCAAGATTTAAGAAAGAATTTTTGGTGGATAGGAATGAAAAAGGATATAGCAACCTATGTTGCTAAATGTCTAACCTGTTCACAGGTTAAAGCTGAACATCAGAAACTCGCAGGGTTATTGCAGCAACTAGAAATGCCAATATGGAAATGGGAATTGATAACAATGGACTTTGTTACTAAATTACCCAAGACGCGAAAAGGTAATGATACAATCTGGATGATTGTAGACAGATTAACCAAATCTGCTCATTTCTTACCTATGAAGGAAACTTTCAGTATGGAACAATTAGCCAAGTTATATGTAAATAAAATAGTTTCATTACATGGAATTCCTTTATCTATTGTTTCTGATAGAGATAACTATTTTACTTCTCATTTTTGGACAAGTTTCCAAAAAGCAATGGGAACCAGGTTAAACCTAAGCACCGCATGTCATCCTCAAAAGGACGGACAAAGGGAAAGGACAATTCAGACAATGGAAGGTATGCTTAGAGCCTGTGTAATTGATTTCGGAGGAAATTGGGATGATCATTTACCATTAATAGAATTTTCCTATAATTATAGCTATCATACCAGTATAAATATTGTCGCAACCCCCGCCCCTTATCTGTCCCTGGAAATGGGCGGCCGCGAACATCATTTGTGGTGGTATCATTTTGTTTATTAATTTGGCATTGGAAATTCATCAGGACCGTGGTTAGGAAATGTTTATCAGAGTAAAACCACCATATTTTATATTAATAACCACATGGGTAAAACCCAAGTTTCTTATTACAACATAGGGATAAACCCTATTTTATTGAATTTAAAACATCGTCTTTTAGGTAACTTTTGTAGCCACATTTTTCCAAGCCGTCAGTGCTCTCAAGCTGGCTTTCTCCTAATTTGGCTGTCACATTGTGTTACCTGAAACGCGTTTTAAAAACATTTGTCAGTGGGAAATACTGGTGAGTGAATCCCAGTTTAATTAAGAAACATTTTATCAATTAATACAGTATTGAGAGCGATCACATTGTTTATTTCTACACAATTACTCATTCAGTACTGTCAATCCTGACTGGTGGGTCATATTACACATTGGCTAACTCGTTGTCCAATGGTAACGTGTTCCACATTTTGTATACAAAACCCCAACATACCGGCAGTAATTGAAGAACTACAAAGACTCAATCACTAATTAATCATATTGAAAAGCATTTAAGGTTTTGTAAAATAGTTCACAAAAAGGTTTACAAAAAGAGGATAAACTCACATTGCTGTTTTAGACTTCTTTTAGGGTTTCCTGGTGATAATCTATAATTTACACAAATGTACATATGTTAGTATAATAACCCTTTATTTATATTAACGATACCCTCCCCGAGACGACATTCCAACAACTACGTTGGGTAGAACCACGACAGTCGTTACGGAACCCTGGATCAATCGGGCAGCGTATCTAATATGGAACCGGGGTTATAATACTTACAATGGGGCAGAACTTCATTAATTAGGGGGTATTATACTCGGAGATTATGCCTATTACTTCAGAATTTCTTAAGAAAGAAAAGAAATAAGCAACGGAAAACAAAAACCCGATGCCTTCTTATATAGGGCTGAAATCTGAGTCTCTCGCGGCCCGCGTAAAGGTAAGCATAAGCTTACACGGCCCGCTTCGTAGGGGGTTTAGACCGTAGGTGATCTGGGTCACGAACTAGGTTCAACACATTGCTGACACGTGTCAACACCGGGGCTCACCTGACCCTAGAGTTGTCGCGGCCAGCGTAAGCTCAAGAGATGGCTTACGTGCCCCGCGTAAACTTCATTTTTCTTGTTTTTTAATTATTTTTAATGATATTTCATATTTTGGGCTCGGTTTTCACATACGGGGTATATTTTAAAACATATAGGGGTATTTTAAAATATATTAGGGCGTCAGAAAAATTTCAGGAGGGTTGTTATAAATATTGCACCATTTGAAGCACTTTATGGACAAAAGTGTAGAACTTCAATCTGTTGGGCAGAAATTGGAGAAAAGCAACTATTTGGACCAGAGATAGTACAAGAAACAACGGACAAGATTATTCAAGTCATGGAAAGACTAAAGGCAGCACGAGATCGTCAAAAGAGTTATGCAGATAACAGACGAAAACCCTTAGAAGTTCAAGTTGGAGATAAGGTATTGTTAAAAGTTTCTCCATGGAAAGGAATAGTCAGATTTGTTAAAAGAGGAAAGCTAAGCCCCATGTATGTTGGATCTTTTGAGATTATAAAAGAATAGGACCAGTAGCTTATCAGCTACAACTGCTAGAGTAAATGGCAGGAATACATGATATGTTCCATGTAGAGAATCTCAAGAAATGCTTAGCTGACGAATCATTAGTGATACCTCTTCAGAACATAGAGGTAAATGAGAAACTTAAGTTCGTAGAGAAACCACTACAGATTGAAGATAGAAAGATCAAGAATCTCAAGCACAAGAGATTAGTTTTGGTCAAAGTAAAATGGGATTCCAAGAGAGGACCGGAGTACACTTGGGAGCTCGAGTCAGAAATGCAAAGGAAATATCCACACATGTTCCAGTAGACCTTGAGAACGAGATCTAAAACAAGGTGGGGAGGATATAACAACCCTCCTAAAACCCTCAGCATACCCTAAAACTTCCTATAATATACCCCGTATATGAAAAATAACCCTAATATACCTTTATATTTATAAAAATCAAATAAAAACAATAATTTAGTGCTCTCGCGGGGCGCGACCCCCTTGGACGTGTGAGCCGTGGGCCGCGACTGAGTAACACCAGGCGACACATTTCGCCACGTGTCCACCTGCGTGTTGAGTCTAGATCGTTGATTCACCTTAGCTAGATCCTAGCCTACACCCTCGCGGGCCGCGTAATAGTAAGAGTGGGGCTCGCGGGCCGCGAGCCGCCTTTCGATCAGGACTATAAAAGGAGGCATCGGCCTCAGAATCCGTTGCTCATTTCTTATCTTTCTTCTGTCCCTATAATAGCAAAATAGTGCTCGGTATAATACCCCTAAAAAGCGAAGCTCTGCCTCGTTGTAAGTATTATAACCCCCGGTTACGTATTGGTTACTATACCCGATTGATCTAGGGCTCCGTAACGCATGTCAAGGCTCTGCCTGACTCAGTTCGTTGGAGTTCTGTCTCGGAAGTATGACTAATGTAAATTGGGTTATCTTACTAACACATGTGCATTGTTTAATTTTAGTAGATTATAACCTGGAAAGTCACCAGGAAGCTATAGTATTTTCTAAGTCAGCAAAGTGAGTGTTCCCCTTTTATAAACTCTTGTAGTGAGTCAATCTCTTTTTCTACCAAACTGTTTTACCAAAACCTCAAGTGTTTTAAATTATGATAACAGTGATTCAGTCTATGTATTCTACAATTACTGTCGGTATGTTGGGGTTTTGTATACATTACTTGTTACTGTTGTTAATGGTAGCATGACCAGAAGTCAGGATTGACAGTACTATGGGGGGTAATTGGATAGATGGGTGAGGTTCGGCTAGAAAGTCCAAGTTTCCTAAAAAGTGTAAAAAGTCATAAAACACAATAATTTCAGGCATAAAACACATATAAAACTCACAAATAATAGAATGAATATTACTAAAACACCATATTCAAACTCTAATAGTCCATAAAAACTTCAAACGCACCATCGTATAACTATGAATATAAAACACAAAATGCTAAACAACATAAAACACAATAATATTTGTCATTCCATAATCAGAGCCTTAACATCTAAAACACAACACAAAACCCACATACATGATGTTTTAGTAATCTTCATCATATTATTTGTGGGTTTTTTGTGTGTTTAATGGTTGACATTATGGTGTTTTATGACTTTTTACACTTTTTAGGAAATTTGGACTTTCTTGCCAACTCCTAGCCTTGGATAGATATAAACATTATAATCGCTCTCAATACTGTAAAATTATAAAAGCTCGTTTTGAATAAACTGGGATGCACTCGCCAGTATTTCTTGCTGATAAAACTTTTTAATACGCGTTTCAGGTAACTTAATGTGAAGCTAATAGAAGCCAGCTGGAGAGCGCTGAATGCTTAAAGAAGTGGCTATAAAAGTTACCTAAATAAAAAGGAGTTTATGTTTTCAATATCTGGGGTTTTATCCCTACGAATATATTATAAATGGAAACTTGGATTTTATCTCATTTATTATTTATGAAAATTTGGTGTTTAAACTCTGATAAAATATTTCATAACTACGATCCTGATGTTTAAATTCTGCAGCCAAATTAATAAACACCGATACCACCGACTCTGTGTAGCTCGCTGCCGCCCGCCCCCGTGGTAAGGGGTCGGGGGTTGTTACACCAATTGTAGGTGCATAGGAATCATACAATAATACTTATCACTGTCGATTCATAACGTGTAGAGACGTAGTTGTGTGAGCCAGTCAATCAAACAGTTAAACAATAAGATAGATATAAATGTAGAAGAACTTCCTTAAACATCACTGAGTCTTTATAAATACACACACATATCGTTTAAGCTCATCTCAGCCCTAGGTGAGCTCCCCTAGGGTTGGAGACTCACATCTAGTATCTCTCTCCTACAAATAAACTAAACAACTCTATTTATAGTGAGAATACAAGTCTAGTAAGTTCCTAGCCGCCTCTAATCACTTACTAAGCGAAACTAACACACACATGGTTAGTTTTGCTTATTTGTTGCATAAGAGAACCCAAATATAATAACTTACTATCTAGCTTTGCTTATTCTATTAGTTTTGTTTATCACCATAGCAACTTATATAGAATTGCATAGTGAGAGTCACAAATCTGCATCAACTATCAAATACAATGAAACGACTAGTGGCATTACTCGAATATTTAAGTAGGGTATAAACTCTTTGTATATTAATTAAGTTTTATTAATATGCTTATGGTGTATATTTTTTTTTAAATAAACTATGAAATAGAATGAAAAGTCTAGTGGTATATTGATCGGATAATATAGCTCAATTGTTTTGTCTTTTACGAGATTTCTTTTAAATCGTGTTTTGATTTGGAATGGTAGTTATGATTTTAAATAGTATTGTATTTCTTATTAGACTTTCACTACACAATCGTTTAAAAAAACACTAAGACTAGTTCTTAGAAAATTTAAAATGAATTAATATCTATATCAAAGTATCTGAAACGATGGGTGTTTTAATCATGGGTACATAACTTGTATCCTAATGGTGAAAATTTTTATAGACAAATAAAAGCTAGCAAGTTACTACATAGGAACATGAATATAGGAAAATTATACAATTAGATTACACCATGACCTCCACTACATTGAGACCCATAAAAATGTAGACGCCCGTATTTCATTGAACAATTTTGCGGGTTAAATCGATTAGTTGTCGAAGAGTTTAGCATATCTCGCTTTCCAAATGAACACATTGATGCCAATTTGATCGCATGTAGTGACTTTTTCTTGACCTTGGAGATAAAAGTGGAGCCCTAAAATGGCTAGCCAATATACAACTAACTACTTAGATCGAGAGGCTACACTATTACACCATCATAATATATACTTATCCTATAGATTGTGTGAAGGGGTTGTTGATAATCTAACGCTCCACCTCATCCGTACCCTCCAATAGATAATTTGCTCCACGAGTTACACCATTCTGGCGAGCTCTTTGTTTGTTTGGAATCTGATTTACGCATCTTGCCAATAAAAGAATACCTTAGCTAGTATCGATCTGTTTTACCTAGATGTGAACATTACTTTCCTAATTATTCCATCTCTTTTCGATAATTAATCTCAGGGATTGTACTGAGAAGATTCCTGAGTCATCCCTTATCCATTATTTCCTTCGTCCCTTATGACCTTGTTATCGCACATGGTAAGAATAGCTAGGCACTACTTTAGTTTCCTTCTTTCCACATATGTAGCCAGCTTACTTTTCCAATTCCATCTCCATATTAATAAGTTGTCACGTTTTTAACGGGAACAATTCATTTAATGGACCCTTATCCGTCAACTTGTCTACCTAAAGCATATTTTATCCGTGTTCCCTAATTTTTCCTTTATAACCTTACGATGCCAACATTTCATTTCTTATAAGATCCATTGTAAGTAGGGTCGGCTCAAAGGGTGTGCAAGGTTTGCAACTTTACAAGGCACAAAAATTTGTGGGCCCTAAAAATCCTCATGTTCAACGTATATAATATATTTACCAACCCAAATAAATAAAGACCGTTAATATAGCTCAAATGGTTTAGAGTGTTGAAGTTATTTGTTGGATTGCGGGTTTGAAACTTGGCATCCCTATGGACCCATAACCATGCCATGTAATATTTTGAATTTTACATGGACATGCACCACATATTTTGTGAAGAGTACTAGATATATATTTAATTATTATAAAAAATTAAAAGGTAGTGTCACTTTTGTTATGTTTAAATTCAATAATGTCTCAATGTTTAAAATACAAATAATAATTACAAAACAAGGATAATTTTGTATTTCAATAGTTTGCTACAGGAACCTTTTTTTCCCTGGTTATTTTTTTCAAGTTCATCAATATTAGTGAATTGTAGGGTACCACAATTTTTTGTGGAGCTTATCTAAGGGGGCTTATTTTTCTACTTACAAAGGTCTCTAAGAGTAGTCGAATTTTCAAAGACAACCGTGATTATAAATTATAAGTTTTGAAACACTTTATCACACCTTTGATAGCAACTGTTTAAAGTTCAATTTGCGTCCTTGTGGTTTGGGGCGGAAAATATCTTGAGTCCCTCATTTGCAAAAATGGAAATATGTGAGCCTGTGGTTTGATTACCGTGAGCTGAATAAGTTAACGATCAAGAATCGTTATCCCTTTCCACGGATTGACGACTTATTCGATCAATTGCAAGGAGCAAGTTTCTTTTCGAAGATTGATCTTCATTTTGGTTATCATCAACTGAAGGTTAGAAGTGAGGATGTTCCAAAGACTGTCTTCAGGACTAGATACAGACATTATGAGTTCCTGGTTATGCCATTTGGACTCACCAATGGTCCAGCAGCTTTCATATAATCTCATGAATAAAGTCTGCAAACCTTATCTAGACAAATTTGTCATTGTCTTTATAAATGACATACTTATCTATTCTAGTAATAAGAATGATCATGAGAAACATCTTAGATGTATTCTTGATTTGCTAAAGCAAGAGAAGCTTTATGCGAAATTCTCTAAGTATGAATTTTGGCTTAGAGAAGTCCAGTTCTTAGGACATGTGATTAGTGAACAAGGAATCCAAGTGGATCTAGCTAAGATAGAAGCAATCATGAATTGGGAAGCACCCAAGACTCCATCTGAAATCTGCAGCTTCCTAGGGTTAGCTGGTTATTATAGAAGGTTGATTGAGAACTTCTTGAGAATAGCCTCTCCCATAACTGCGTTGATTCGCAAGAATGCTAAGTTTGACTGGGGGTCGAAATAGAAAGAATCTTTCGAGATTCTTAAACAGAAATTAAGTAATGCCTATGTACTATCCTTGCCCAATGGAATTGAAGACTTTGTAGTCTACTATGATGCTTCGCACACAGGATTAGGGTGCGTACTGATGCAAAGGGGCATGGTGATTGCTTATGCATCACGACAACTTAAGGTGCATGAAAAGAATTACACCACCCTTGATCTGGAATTGGGTACCGTTGTATTTGCACTAAAGTTATGGAGTCATTACCTTTATGGTACGAAATGTGTGATATACACGATCATAAAAGCCTCCAACATATATTTAATCAAAATGATTTAAATATGCGACAACGACGTTGGATGGAAACATTGAATGATTACGAATGTGAGATTCGTTATCATCCTGGAAAGGCAAATGTTGTTGTTGACACCTTGAGCCATAAGGAAAGGATCAAACCGATTAGGGCTCATGCCAAAAGGATTGAACTTAGAACCAGTTTAAATGAGAAACTTCTAGAAGTTCAAAGGCAAGCCTTATTAGAAGCAAATGTTTCTAATAAAGGATTAGGTGGATTAGTGGATTAGTTAACACCTGGAAATGATGGAATCTTGAGATTCAATAATCGCATATGGGTTCCTATCTCCGGAGGACTTAGAGATCTGATTATCCAGGAATCACATAATTCCAAATAATTGGTACATCCTGGAGGAGATAAAATGTACCAGGATCTGAAAAGAAATTATTGGTGGATGGGTATGAAGAAATCCATAGCCACCTATGTAGCTAAATGTCTGACATGTTAACAAGTTAAAGCTGAACATCAGAAACCGTAAGGACTGCTACAACAGCTCAAAATTCCCACTTGAAAATGGGAAATGGTAACTATGGACTTGATTACCAAGTTACCTAAGACTAAACGTGGCAATGACACGATGTGGGTAATAGTCGACAGATTGACTAAGTTAGCACACTTTTTGCCAATTAAAGAAACTTTTAGTTCTGATAAATTAGCACAATTGTATGCGGACAATATTGTGTCCATTCATGGAGTGCCAATATCCATAGTATCTGATAGAGATACTAGGTATACATCTCATTTCTGGAAAAGTTTCTAACAATCTTTAGGTACGCAATTAAATTTTACTACTGCTTACCATCCTCAGACTGATGGTCAGGGTGAGCGTACAATTCAAATATTAGAGGACATGCTGAGAGCATGTGTCATTGATCTAGGGTTGTTCAAATTGCTCGCCGCTCAACGCTCGTTCGATGCTCGCTCGAAAAATGCTTGAAATTTGCTTGTTCGATTCAGCTCGATGGAAAAAATGCTCGGTTCAGATCGGTTCGGTTTGTAAATGAACCGAGCACGAGAAAAGGTCTGCTCAGTTCGGTTCGGCTCGGTTGGCTCGATTTATTTTTTAATACATATCATTTTTAATGAAATGACTAGAGTCCTACATTAATAGTGTTTGGTCTAAAATACATATAGAGCTCATTTAAGTAATTAGAATTGAAGTCCAATACCAATAGTCCGTTGACTAATACTTAAATGTCCATTTGAGTAATTGAGTCAAAATTTCAAATAATGAAATGTGAAGCATCGGTCAATACTCAAGTCTCAACCCGCCATTCGATTCAGAAGTACAAGATCCTACTCAACCCCCCCCCCCCAGTGGCCATCGTTATTTTATTTCTCCATCGCCACTCGCCAAGACGCCAACTAAAACTTCTGATAGAACAAGAGTATGCTTCGATCAGTCGACAATTTATCTTCCCGCTCAGTTAATCTCGATAGAACCAATTGAGTATTTCTCCATCGCCACTTACCAAGACGCCAACTCGATAGGGTTTTGCTTCAATCGGTTCATTCAATTTCAAACTTCTGATAGAACAAGGGTATGCTTTGTTCGGTCGACGACTTATCTTCCCGCTAAGTTAATCTCGATAGAAACAGTTGAGTGTTTTTATATTCCTTGTTATTTATTAAATTTTTACTTGTGTTCTAATTTGACGAAATTGTTGGTGCATACTTCTGTCGACTTCGTCTTCGTTCGAGTCTTAGATTAGTATTGAAAGATCAGGGCATGAAGTTCGAGAAATATGTCAAAAATGTAATTTTATGTTGTTTTGTAGTAATTTCGCTTGAAATGACATGTGGTCATTTCATGCGAAATTAAAGTTGTTAACTTCGCTTGAAATGACATGTGGTCATTTCATGCGAAATCATCAGCCTATAAATAGGCATGTGTAGTTTCTCATTTGACATGGAATTAGTTGTGGTGTAACGAAGTGCTGCCCGATTTTCAAGTCAAATATTAATGAGAAGCTTGTTTTAAGTATCATACTCTGTTTCTACTCATTTCTTACACTGATTCTAGGCTGTTTGTTTGTTTCCGCCTCTCAAACAGTTGTGTATTGATTCTGATTGACTCATTAGGTCGCCAAATCGATCCTACAAGTGGTATCAGAGCTCAGGATGAGTCAATACACTTGAATCAGTGCTTAGAATTCTCATTTTTTTTATTTCTGGACAAATTCATAGACAAAATGGACTGATCTTTTGATATTGTGTGTAAAATACAGTTTTAACAAACCCTTGAAAGAATCAGATCAAAATTCAGTTTAACAGTGACAAAAATGGGCCAAAAGGTTAATTTCGTTTGAACGAGCATCTTATTTCATTTGAAAAATTGAGGTAATTTCACACGAAATTACTGATTTCGTTTGAATTACATCTGATTTCGTTTGAAAAAGTAATTCCGTTTGGCTATTTCGCACGGAATTAAGTATTTCGTTTGAAAAGTCCTCTATTTCGTGTGAAACATACTATTTCGTGTGAAACATATTTCGTGTGAAGTTGTCTAATTTCGTGTGAAGTTAATCATTTCATTTGAAACAGCCTGTCAATATGTTCTCGTGAATCAAAAGTGTCAGCCCACTATAATTTCGACCCAATCAAAGTATTTTGAAAATTAATGTTGCATGTGGATTGATTAAAAGTCACGAGACAGTTTGTCGGCCCATGTGATCACACTGTTCGAAGTAGTAACGACCAAATGAAATTGAAATGAGAATTGTGTTGTGAATTGAGTTGTCGGACATTGAATAGTTTGTCAGTACATGCTTTCTGAATATATCACCTGCGTATATCGAAATTCACGTGATTACCATTGAAAGATACAATTAGTGATCTTGGAAATTGGTCATATTCAATTTAGTAAAACATTCATATTGAAGGCCCAATGAGAATTGTTTGAGAATTAAAGAGTGTCGGCCACATTAATCTTGTTTGCAAGTAAATCAATCGGCCCAATAAGATTGTGATGTGTGTTAAATGAGTAAGTTTTAAATCCAATTCACGAGAAACAAGCATCAATTCATGTGATATCAATTGAGTATCATCGGTCCATGTGATTGATTTTATGTCCAATTAATCGATCCAATCAACAGTCACTTGTGTTGTCGGCTCATTAATGCAGTTTACATGCGCTTTTGAAGTTCAATTCTTTTATCGGCCCAATAGAATTAAATAGATTAAGAAACAATTGTCGGCCATTAAGAGAAAGACTTAAAAGATTGCATGTGTTTTGGATTGACTTTATAAATTGCGGCCCAATCAATTTGAGAATAACATTTATAGTCTCGGTCCAAGATTTGCATGAGAATTTGTTACCGGCCCATGTGAAACAAATCACCTACCCATGTGAGATCATATTCAATTTGAACCAAGTTGTTTGAACCACGTTGTTTGAACCAGGTTGTTTGAATTGTGTCAGTAGTCATTAAGTCACACCGATCGGACAACAAGTAAATTGTTTGAGTCGCAATCCGATTCAAAGGATTTTGTTTGTTCAAATTTAAAGTGCAACAAATCAAGGGGCAATCCGAACGAGTTGCCACCCGATCCTAATCAGTTCTATTTGTCTGTGTTTCAAGTGATTTGTCAAGCATCGGATACCCGCCCGAGCGAATCTCCAACCGATCCGTTGTCACCTGATTTTTGTCACTCAATCGGATATTCATCTGATTCAGTTGTTTGATAAAGTGATTGAACTGATCTTAGATTGTGTAAATTTTCGTATCGTTTGAAAATCTGTCTTTGTGAATTTTTCAATACCGAAATAGGATTCTGAGTTTTATAACTCGTCTTTCGGAAATGGTATGCTTGTTCAGACTCCAGCAAGTATCAAACAGAAGTTTGATAGTTTTACAGCTATCAGGGGAGAATCTACAAAAGAGTTGATTGAAAGGTATTGCAAGTTATATGTAGAGATGAAGCGTTTAAACATTAGCAAAAGAGATAACGAGTGGGTTGACAAGTTGGCAAATGCTTTACCGCATGATGAGTGGGGCACATATCTGTTGATTTGGAAGCAAAATTTGGAATATTTTGGATTCAATTTGAGCACGTTCATTGAGAAGATTGAAGCTCAAGAACTTGAACTCCATAAGATTAAAAAAGTGAAGTCTGATTCAGGAGAGGAATTATCAGATGAAGAAAGCGATGATGACAGTGAAAAAAATCGAATACTTGAAAATTATCAAAGAGAATTATCACCTGAAAGTTATAATTTTTATTTTGCAGGTAAGATGGAAGAGATCAAAGAAAGACAAGCTGCAAGGGAGAAGAATCAGAAAGCAGCAACCGTTGAAGTAAAAGTCAAATCTGAGGAAAATGTTCAAGTGGTAAAAAAGCAGGTTGAAGAAATTTCAGCTATCAGGGTTGAGAAGAAAGATGAAGCTGAAATGATGTCCAAGAAGTGCTTAAACTGTGATAAATCTGAAGCAGACAATGTTAAACTCTTGAAAAATGTGGAGAGTTTGACATTGGAAAACAAAAATTTGAAAGAAAAAGAAAAAGATTTTCAAGATAAAATAACATTTTTGGAAAATGAAAAGTTAAAAATTGAAAAAGATTTTGAAAATAAAATAAAATCTTCAGAAAATGAAGATTTTTGGATAAAACTGGAGAACAAAAATTTGAAAGAAAATGAAACAAAATTTCAAAGTCAAATAAGAGTTTTAGAAAATGAAAAATCTGTTCTTGAAAAAAATAAAATTGAAAATGAAAAAGCAATAAATTCTCATAGTGAATAAATCTCTCAACTTGAAAAAGAAGTTGAGAATGCTAGAAATAAAATTGCTGAGTTAGAAAAGACATTGAAAGGTTTTGTGACCTCATCTGCATTACTAGATCATATATGTCCAAAACCGATCAATTCAATTCCAATAAGTGACAATGTTACAAATTATGACAAAGTCATAATTGAAGATTGTGATGATGAAAATGATAAAAAGAAAATATTTTTGAAATTAAAAGAAAAGTTTCAAGAAACTGTTTTACAGTCGACTGAAAAAGGTGAATGCTCAATGCAAAAACCTTTGAAGAAGAATGTAGAACAAAAACAAAAAGTTAGAAATTTGAAAAATCTTCAAAACAACAATAAAAGTTCATCAGTTCAATCATCCAATCGTGATAAAAAAACCACAAAAAGTTGAAAATCATAACTCACAAAAAGTTGGTAATAAGTGGTGCAGGTTTGACCATAGTGCTCAAAAGTCAAATCCAGCTTACAAGAGAAGTCAAGGTTACCAAAAGGCCAAACAATGTTATGATCTAAGTATTTGGTTAGAAAGTGGAGGATGGTACGATAACAGGGTGTGTTACAAATGTGGTTTTCAAGGACACATTGCTGTTAACTGCCAAAGTCGAAGTTTTGAAACAAGAAGATGTTTCGAATGTCAAATCAAAGGTCATATTGCCAGAGATTGCCCAATGAGATCAAAGGGAAGATCGAGGGCTGAATCTCATGGAACAGTGAAGAAATCAGTCAAAATTGATGAAAAGCCCAAAGAACAGAAAGTGAAACTTTCACAAGGGCAGAAAGACAAATTGAGAAAGAAAGCAAGGGAGTACCTTGAAAAGATTTTGTCCTCGGGTACACATGTTGGTTCTAATAAGAGTTCTGGTGAATCGATTCACTCGACTGCAAAGTCAAGTAAAACGAAATCTTCAGATACAAATCTTAGGACAAAAGGGAAGATAAAGAAAGAAAAATTGACTAATCAAACTGATGAAAAATCAAAGAAAGTTAATTTTTTGGATAAAATCTTTATCAAAGTTTTTGATGGCGATGAATTTGTTTCTTCTGAAACAAAGGAGCTACGTTTTGGCAATGAATCTGGCTCATCAAAGTCAGACAAGCCAAGTCCGGGCAATGAATCTGATTCATCAAAATCAGAGGAGCCACAAGTTGAGCTCAAAAGTGAAAATTCAGTACCGCCAATGGATGACGTAAACTTTCCACCATTGCGAGCTGAAAATTTTAAACAAAAAGTTGACAAAGTTGAGATTTCAAATCAATCTTTTTTCTGAAAAGAAAGATTTTGATGTTGAAAAAGCCTTTAACCCCAATGTTCTAAACATTTTTGGAAAAATGGTTGACGGAAAAGTCAAAGGGGTAAAGGAATTTTATGAATCAAAGAAAAGAACTGACACACCGAGTGAAAATAACTCGGATGCACCCAAGGCTGGTCAGGCTTGGGTGTCACCATTTTTTGTATGAAATCCTGACTTGCCGGAACTCCCAGGTTGGTAATTGGGGAGTAGGAATCAGCATCTTTCTTGAAAAATATCACAGATGTGAAGGGTGGTTGTTATGTGATATTTCGACTTACAAGTTTAATCAAGGACATTACGTTGTACTTGATTCAACTATCTTACAAGTGGTATGATTATTGGAAATTGTTTTTGTGATAAACCTACAAGGGGTTGAAAACAGTGTGATGAATTAAACCCCATGTTTGTGAAATGGCAAAGAAAACTAATTTTCTGGAAAAACCATTTTAATTAAAACAAACTTAAGTATTTTGAAATCATAATGGGAAAATAGTTTGTTGTCAGGGGGAGTTCTGATTGTTTATGCTAAGTGGATGGCGAATTGAGGCAATTCTCATCAGTTTGTCACTTTGTTTGTATTGTTTACTGCTTTATTTTTCAAATTTTCCCAGAAAATCAAAATTTGAAATATAATTTTGATTTTAGGGGGAGAAAAATTTTTAAAAAAAATTAGAAAACTTGAAAAATTCATAAACATTTGAAAATTCAAAAAGAGTTTTGTGTAAAAAGAGGAAATGATAGTACATCAGTGGACTATCAGTGCACGCTAGAGAAATGTAAAGTTTTATAAAGTATTAAACAGTCTCACTAGGGATGTGTCGATAGGCTCAGCTAAGACTAGTAGTTTTGCGAAAATGATACAAACATAAAGCAAAAAGCCTAAGTCTGGTGGGAAACACGGTCGAACGCATAGTACTTAGTTTTGTCCTTCTTGACTGTGTGCCTGCTCAGTAATCACTGATTGTATTAGGACATAAAACCGGTTAAGTTTGTGAGCTTTCACAACTTGCTAAAAAAGTCACTGTGATTGTGCATTTCATTTTGCAAAGATTTAAACTTGTTTGATGTCTTTATTTTGTTTAAGCATTGGACATCCTCTGCGTATACGAAAGTATCGACCTGGATGTTAGTGCCTAAACGTTCTTCTTTATTTTCTTTGGTGTTTTGTTTAAGCTTTGGATCACCTCTGCGTATACGGGAGTATCGACCTGGTGGTTAAAGCCTAAACAACTTCAACTTGTTTTTTATTTCTTATTTTGTTTAAACATTGGACTTTCTCTGCGTATACGGAAGTATCGACCTGATTGTTAATGTTTAAACATTCTGCGTTATTTTTGCACAAATCACAGTTGATGAAAGTTTAAAGGCATTACGTGAGTCAGTGTATTTCATGATGAGGGGATATGCTAAGATCGTGGGGCGCATAAGACTTTAGTGCTATCTAATGTACCCTAATCGTATCAGTAAGCATTACGAACATCTTAGAAGAGTTTAAGTGGATCACAATATCGATGATCTAGGGTGAATTGTTTAAAAGCTTTAAGTGGTAATGTTTAGATCAACGGTGCAGCTGATTTGTCTCAATAAACTGATATGATCCTCTAATGCAAACTCACAAAAATATTGTCTATAAATATTTCTTTATTGCATTTTAATTCTGCTTTTCATTAAACAAAAATCCAAAAAGATTTTATGTGTGTTTTAGCATAAATTTTTTGAAAAATCAAAAAGATTTTACTTCATCTTATTTTCGACAACTGATGTTGAAGAGTTGATTTTCAAAATTCCAATTGCTAAACATGATGAACAAATGGTTTGGGAAATTTTGTTGAAGATGTGAAATAATTTTTGACAAGTTTAAATGGTTCATTAATTTGAATCAAAATTTGAATGTTACTAATTCAAGAGGTTAAGTAGAGCTTATTAGCGTCAAATCTGTTTATCTTAAAAGTGGTTGAGATTTGTGCAGGTTAAAGACCAGGTTCTTGATCCTGATTCTACGGAGAGCCAGGATACAATCCAGAGCCTGTGAAGAGCTGAACAGAGTTTGAGCCAGGATTCGATCTCAAGGCGATAGCTAATTCCAGACGGCG
Source organism: Helianthus tuberosus (assembly GCA_030545235.1). Classification (NCBI taxonomy): domain Eukaryota; kingdom Viridiplantae; phylum Streptophyta; class Magnoliopsida; order Asterales; family Asteraceae; genus Helianthus; species Helianthus tuberosus. The sequence goes on along the minus strand of CM060452.1, from coordinate 69,996,270 downwards.
ATCCCAGCTTGATGAAAGGGGGAGTCTGACGAGGTTAGAGCCAGAGATAGATCCTGGAACATTATTCAAGATGGAGTGTTGATGCTGAAGAAGAGAAGATAGAGTTTGTGGATTCTTTTCAGCGACAAATTCTGTGAAAAAGAGAAGACCGATCAAGACTGAAGAGTTGACATGCTGAAGACTCGTACCGAAGACTTCGTCAACATCCGAGGGGGAGTCTGTTGGTGTATACGTCTGTCGACTTCGTCTTCGTTCGAGTCTTAGATTAGTATTGAAAGATCAGGGCACGAAGTTCGAGAAATATGTCAAAAATGTAATTTTATGTTGTTTTGTAGTAATTTCGCTTGAAATGACATGTGGTCATTTCATGCGAAATCATCAGCCTATAAATAGGCATGTGTAGTTTCTCATTTGACACGGAATTAGTTGTGATGTAACGAAGTGCTGCCCGATTTTCAAGTCAAATATCAATGAGAAGCTTGTTTTAAGTATCATACTCTGTTTCTACTCATTTCTTACACTGATTCTAGGTTGTTTGTTTGTTTCCGCCTCTCAAACAGTTGTGTATTGATTCTGATTGACTCATTAGGTCGCCAAATCGATCCTACAGAAATTTCAAGGGCAGAAACTGCAATTTATTCTGATAACTAGCACCCACATCATCGCATTTCCTTTTTTGTTTTGCGACGCTTGATACTCGCTCGACGTTCGTTCAAAAATGCTCGGATCGAAAGACGCTCGCTCGACTTTGGATCGGTTGAAAAAACACTCAGTTCGGTTTGTAAACGAACCGAGCATGAGCAAAGGTCTGATCAGTTCGATTCGGCTCGTGAGCAGCCCTACATTGATCTGGGTGGTAGTTGGGATGACCACCTACCCCTAGTTGAACTCCGCTACAATAACAATTACCATACAAGTATCAAGGTCACTCCATTTGAAGCCTTGTATGGGAGAAAATGCAGAAAGCCAGTTTGTTGGGCTGAGGTTGGAGAAAGCCAACTGTTAGGACCTGAGATAGTCCTTGAAACCGCGGATAAAATTGTACAAATCCGTGATAGGCTCAAAGCCGCCTGTGATAGGCAGAAGAGCTATGCAGATAAGAGGCGAAAACCTCTTAAGTTCCAAATTGGGGACAAGGTTTTATTGAAAGTGTCACCTTGGAAGGGCGTCATGAGGTTCGGAAAGAAGGGCAAGTTTAGCCCGAGATATATTGGACCATTCAAGATAACTGAATGTGTCTGCAACGTAGCTTATAGACTTAAGCTACCTGAGGAACTCAGTGGAATCCATGATGTGTTCCACATCTCAATTTTAAAGAAATGTCTAGCCGATGCATCGCTAGCAATGCCACACCATGATGTGCAAATTAATGAAAACCTGAGGTTCATTGAGAAACCGATTTTGATCGAGGATCGACAGGTTACAAAGCTCCGTAAGAAATGAATCCCCATTGTGAAACTTAAATGGGATTCCCGTCGTGGCCCAGAATATACCTGGGAGGATGAAGCAAATATGGACAAAAGTACCCCTATCTATTTGAATAAATCTTGAGGACGAGATTTCTTTTAAGGGGGTGAGGATGTAACACCTCGGAACTTCATAGCGAATAATATGGCAATACGTGTCCAATCAACTCTCAAATATTCTCGATATGTTGGACGAGAGGGACTAAATATGTAAAAATGTGGAAGCTTGGATGTGGAGGGGTCATTTGTGACAAAATGCCAAATTTTGGCTTCTGAAGGTCCCTTACGGACCACAAGGCATATGCTTTACGGTCTGTAAGGCAATCAAAATTCTTTTGGTCTCATATGGTCCCTTACGGACCGCAAGTTTTAAGCCTTACGGTCCGTAAGGCATTTGAATAAACCGTGGGCGCCTAAGGTCCTTACGGACCGTAAGGCATTACCCCTTACGGTCCGTTAGGGGTGCAGCTTGCAGATTCTTCTTGCTGGCATTTGCAGCCTGATTCTCTGCCAATTTGGTTGCAATTTTGGCTACCTTGCTAAGTCCTTGGACACCTGGGGTTCCACAAACCCCTTCTTTAATACCTCACGGGGCACTTGGCATCATTTGGGAGCTCAAGATCATCTATAAATAGCCTAGTTCTTGAGCATTTCCTACTTGCACCTTCACAAATCATTCTCCTCTCTCTTGGAGTTGCTTCTGCTTATAAAGAGGCCTCCCACCTGAAGTTTTAAACTTCCATGAACACTTGTATGTGTTCTAACTTCGTCTTGTTTCATTTTTAGGCTAGTTCATAGCCGAAAGTCAAGTAAATTGACTTTTTTCTTTGACTTTCGGTTATGACCATTTCGGTCAAGTCAATGTTCAAATCGAACATGGCTACGTGATCGTAATAATGTAGGTGTTAATCCCCTATGAGGCACCTTCTAGAGATCACGTTAAGTTGGTCAAATGACGAGTCAAAGTTTTATTAAATAAAAGTAAAAAACACAGTTTTCATAATTATTGTAAAATGAACTTCTAAGTATTGAAACCTTAATTTTGACAGTATATAAGTTTTTATAACATATTAGGACATGTTAGATCATGTCCAACCTTTCATTTCCTGCTTAGAGCTTGGTTCGCAACCGAAAGTCAAACAATTTGTTTTCTACTTCGACTTTCGATTCTGACCCGTTTAAGATAGTTTAGCTACTGATTTGAAGTTGTTATATGATCGTATTATTGTAGGGAATAACCCCTAAGGGTTATACCTTCTGATCATATCATTTGTTGGGTTTTATGCAAAGTCCATAATATATGCTTATAAATAAATTATGCCCTTTTGCGCATAAATTGATTTTGAAACATGATCAACATGTAATCAGAGTTACAAACTGATGTGATAACATAATAAACATGTTTTTGCATATTGGACTTACCATAGACCCATCCGATCACCCGATGTAGCCTATGCGCGTACGATCGACTTATATAACAAAGTTTATATAAGTTAGTCGAATCGGGTTAAAACCTTTCCAAATCAGTTCTAATCAGAATGTATGATTGTTTGACCCATATTATACGAGTCATAGTACTCTGATGGTGCAAACCACATTCTATCCGGTCCCCGCTTAATCTAGCGAACCGTACCTATTTATTATAAGTTAACCGGTCTAAGTCATATGACTTGAATAAGACCCGTTAACATTCTAACGGATCATAATTCCGTCCATTCCAGACTAGGAGCCTCCAGTAAATTGCGCATGTATTAGTTGTTTCGATTAACGGTTGTGCTTAATAGATCTTTGATTTATAAAGATAAGCTTAGGTAAATACTCTTAGCCTATTTTTCCTATACGGGCTTGGGATACGGTAAAATATTTACAGCTTGGCCGGGTATGGGATCAATGATGAATGATGTTTAAAATCCAAATAACTCGTTTTAATCCTTTATGCTTGATTACTTAAACATTGGGGGTTAATGCGACCGTTTCCTAAATAATCCACGGCTCACTTAATTGCAAGTGGCCACGACCTAAGCATGGCGTGTCGATTAATCATGTATCGGAGTTTAGTTCCGGACCCCATATGTATTGACAAGCATATAATACTGGTAACAAGTGATATAGTTTGTCCCAGGTTATTTATGAAAACAATATACCAAACGGTATAAAATGGTTTTGAAAAGATTTTTAAACGTGTCGGTCAATTGTATTTACCAGCGAAAGCTGACGTATTTTCAAAAGACTAAGGGCAGGTTAGCAAATACGGAATAGGTTGTAGCTGCTCGGTATACGCATATTGGAATTTGCGACTCCAAGCAAGGCCTAGTAGTCTTTATATATGTTTTTGGTTATTTCTGATCCGCCTGTGGATCTTTAGTACACTTTCTGTCTGTATAATTATTTTGAACTTTTCAGACATTTGTAATATTATTTTATAATCTCAAGACTTCCGCTGTGCTAAATGTGAATATATATATATATATATATAGGGAGAAGATCATGCGAGAACCACCTCTTATTGCGAGAACCGCGAGAACCAATGTGAACACAACCAAAAATGCCTAAAACTAGCTAAAAATCACACAAATTTTTTTTTAATACTTTTTATATAAAAATCGCTACTTTTCGAAGCAAAAAAAAAATTAAAAAATTTTTTGCCACTAAAAGTACCGATTTGAGCATAAAAAATATTTAAAAAAAAAATTTAGATTTTTTTTTATTTTTTTAGGTTTTTTGGGGGTTTAGTTTTTAGCATTTTAGCTTTGGGGGGTTAGGTTTTTGGGGGGTGGGGGAGGGGGTAGGGTTTTTTTTTTTAGGGGGGGGTGGGGGTTAGGTTTTTTTAGCTATTTTAGGTTGTGTTCACATTGGTTCTCGTAATAAATGGAGTTCTCGCATGAGCCCCTCCCTATATATATATATATATATATATATATAGAGAGAGAGAGAGAGAGAGAGAGAGAGAGAGAAAGTATAATGTACAAAAAGCCTTAACCTACATTAACGTACGACACCAAAATAGAACTTGCGTAATTAGGGTCCATGCGTGATTATCTCCAAGTTTTCAGCAAATGAACGTGCGTAATAATGTTCTAATGTGTGATTATCTTACAAAAACTGATCCCATGCGTTATTTTATGTCCCATGCGTGATTAGGGCCGGATCTGACGGTTCCCAGCTTCGCGTACGTGATGTACGATAACACTTAATGTATGTTAACCTAACCCTATATATATATATATAGGTAAAGAGTACTGTACAAATGCCCTTATCGTACATTACGTACGCGCCAATCTCAGCCGTCAGATCATCTTCCCGCAATGAAAATCGCATGTTGTTTTTTTTTTTGTAATAATTTCGCATGTGATAATTTTGATGAAATAGCAGGTGTTTTTTTGTAACAATTTCGCATGTGGTAATTCAATTTCGCATGTGATAATTTTGATGAAACAGAAGGTTGTTTTTTTGTAACAATTTCGCATGTGGTAATTCAATTTCGCATGTGATAATTTTGATGAAATAGCAGGTTGTTTTTTTTTGTAACAATTTCGCATGTGGTAATTCAATTTCGCATGTGATAATGTTGGTAACAATTTCGCATGTGGTAATTAAATTTCACATGCGATTTTCAATGCGGGAAGATGATCTTACGCTGAGATTGTAGCGTACGTAATGTACGATAAGCGCATTTGTACATTAACCGGCCTATATATATATATATATATATATATATATATATATCAATCGTCACGCATAAATCCCAAGTCCGGCGTTAGGGGTAATTCACTGGAGAGACTTTCACCGCTGGAATACCAGTTCTCTTAACCCACTATCGTCTGGGAGCTCTGACTGAAGCACTACATGTGCTCCCACTACCACGAAAACCCTTGACTGGCTTCTCTGAACCTTTCCTAGCAAGTTCAACCTGAATCTGACCTGTGACTCTGGGTTTATCTCCTGCAAAATAAACCTTCTTCTACCCCCGAGATTTTGTGAACTGAATTTTGGTCTTCTTCTGAACTGGGATGGCCTCCCCCTCAGGCGGTACACTGACCATATACAATGAGCCCCTCTTCTTGCCACGTGCAACTATTAAATTTCCCTTAATTACCTTCCACTGTCCACTACCGAACTTAACCTCGTGACCCTAATCATCCAACTGCCCGACTGAAATAAGCCTTTTCTTCAAGCCTGGAATAACTCTCGCGTCTCTCAAAGTCCAAGTAGATCCAACTGAAGTAACTAAGTCAATATCACCCATGCCTGTGACATCTAAGACTTCATCATTTGCAAGTCGTACCTTGCCAAAATCCCCAATTTTAAGATTCCATAATGCTTCACTGTTGTGGGTTGCGTGAAATAAAGCACCCGAATCCATAACCCAGGAATCCACACTGCTCTACACACTACAAATCAAAGCTTCATCATCTGAATGGTCTACTGCAGCGTTAACTTATTTCTTTTCATTTGGACATTGATTCCTGAAATGTCCAACCTCTTTACAGTTCCAACATGTTACATCATTCCGAGCCCTAGACTCTGTTCTTACTGCCACTACCTCTGTTATTCTTTCTTCCTCTACCAACGTACATTAATTCACCCAATGACCCACCTGGATTTCTTCTTCTGACGTCTTCGCCCAGAATAAGATCTCGCATCTTCGCGAATGTGAACTTACTCGTATCTGAAGAGCTCGAAACAGCAGTTACGGTTCCGGACCAACTATCGGGTAATGAGGACAATAACAGTAGGGCTTGGACCTCATCATCAAACTTGATGTTCACAGACACCAAACGAGACAAGATCGAGTTTAAGTTATTGATGTGCGCTGTAACTGAATCACCTTCCCTCATCCTAGTATTCACAAGCTCTCGGATAAGATAAACCTTGTTCGCTGTAGAAGGCTTCTCATACATGTTCGATAATGCTGCCATCATTCCTCTAGCTGAGGTCTCCTTCTGATATTGAATGCAACATTCTCCGATAGAGAGAGTGTTATCACTGCTCTGGCTTTCTTATCCAACCTATCCCAATCCGCTTGTGTTGTTTTTTCTGGTTTTTTGTCCTCGAGCACTACATCTAAGTCTTTCTGACCAAGTAGTGCTTCAACCTGCATCTTCCACCAACCAAACTTCTTCCCGTCAAACTTTCGATCTGCACCTTCCCGTCTTCTGCCATGATAATACAAACACGGTGAAACGAAACACTGAAATTGAAACAAATAGAAAACCCACACTGAAACAAATAGAAACAGAAAACACCTGATTCAAGTTTCTTTGATCTTCACACAAACGGTTAAACACCTGTTGGCTAATCTGGTGAAAAGACTGATCTTCAAAACGAAACCCGAAAACTAGATCAACGCGGCACTCCACTAATCAAACCACCCTGGCTAAACTGCCCGATAAATGCACCAAACAATCGACACCCGAAACAAACCCGATGCTTCCGTTTCTTTCTAATCAAGATTAATCAACAAAAGAAATATGTCTTGTTGCAAAAGGATGGCTCAAAGAACAAACAAAGGAATTAAGTTGTTTCTATTGTTTCTTGGTCAACGAAGAACCACAACAAAAACAATAAAATTGCTTTTTTGGTGACCAATATCACATATGAACCACAACAAAGCAAACAACGGCGCCACTTTTATTCTTCTTTGCGGTGAACTCGAAATCTAGATTGATATATTTCCTTTTATGTGGCCGGCTGCCAAAACAAAAAATAACTAACCGATCTCTGATTCTTGATCGATGTTGATGAACTTTGGCGACTGGAGCACGGCGAACAACTGGTGCAGCAGCGGAACTGCCAACGGCTACCCTTGATCGCAACTCTCTTCTCCCGATTGCTTTCCGTGTGTCACGAGCCTAAGCTCTGATACCAGTTGTTAGGATCTAACACACATACGAACACGACACCGAACGCAATAACGAACAGAAGGATTTACGTGGTTCGGTCTAAACTGACCTACGTCCACGGGTGACAACTAGGATATATTTATTGAGGGTGTTGAACATTACAAGTACAAGAGATCAATATATAGATTACACAATTAGGGTTGAAGCCCAATGGGCCGCGACTTGGGCCGACTGCCCTAACTATCGCGCCACACCCATAGGTGTCGAGAAGTCTACAACCCAACATCCGGGTCCATCGTAAATCAGAGTGTGACACGACGACTACTATATAGGTAAAATTGGCACGAATACCAATATAGTACAAGTACCAAATAGGTGAAGCTGGTACGAGTACCAAAAATACAATAATATGAAATCAAACATAATATAAAAATCTTCTAAAGTTCTATATAAAATTCAGAACTAGTACCCTTTTTTACCCATACCCGTACCAATACCGAAAGTACTGAATACCAAAATCAATAAAACTGGGTACCAATATATGTACCGAGTACCTAAAATCGGTACGAGTACGGTACGGTACGGGTATGTATATAAGGGGAGTAAGCACCACTGGGAAGGATTCGAACTTGGGTAAATGTTTACGAGCTTGCTCTCATCCTGATAGTGTTAGCGTGTGTCTTCAGAGCCAGCTGCACTAGGTGTTAAAACACAACAATTATAAGATTATAAAGTATTCAGAGACCCCTATTTCATTAGATCAGTAAATACTACCATGTTTCTATTACCTGAACAAACCTTCTAAAATCATGATTGTTTATGTGATTGGTCTCTCTACACATATAGACATCCCAATTATGTTGTGTCTTCTTTGCCCTTTTTTCAAACCTTTTTTATTGGTTAATTAATCATGAAATGATTGAGGCAATGTGACGGCGACCCTCTTCGACTTGCATGTAATTGTTTTAATGTTTTATGTAATTGTTTTAATGTTTTATGATAGTCTCATGTGGGGATACGTGTTTTATTAATTGTTTTGAAATTTTGGATCTCGTTGAAGCTCCCTCTTCCATGTAGTTATGCAACTGGTGGTAGATGGAAAGGAAGTGGGAGCCATGTAACTAATTTTCTTTCTTAAATACACAAATATCTCTCTCTCATGTTCATTAAGGAACACTAAAAAAGTGAGGAATAATAGATAATCGACTCAAACGAACTCCGATTGAACTCATTCCAGCGGCGTTGAAACCGGCTCGTCGAACCCTAACTAGGATCTATTAAGCCTAAACCCTAAATCATAACCCCTAAACCCAAAATATATTAGGGTTTGGCTTTTATCATTTAGCTTTATGGTTTAGCTTTAGGTTTAGACTTTAGGGTTTACCATTTAGGGTTTATAGTTTAGATTTTACGGTTTAGCTTAGGTTTTAGCCTTATTTTTTAGCTTTATGGTTTAGAGTTTAGAAGTTAGGATTTAGGGTTTATGGTTAAGAGATCCTAGTTAGGGTTCGACGAGCCGGTTCTAATGCCGTTGGAATGAGTCCAATCGGAGTTCGTTTGAGTCGGTTCTCCGCTATTCCCCACTTTTTTAGTGTTTCCCAATGAACCTTCCCCTATATATATATATATATATATATATATATATATATATATATATATATATAGGGGAAGGTTCATTTGAGAAGAAATTTGATGTGAGAAGAAAAAGAAGAAAGGACATATTAGTAAAATGTTATTTCATTTATAACTCATATAATTAATCTTTCTCTCTTTAGTTAATTAGTCAACTATTCATTAATTATCCTACATATAATCTACAAAACCTACACATATCAAAATTTTCCTAGATATACCCTACACATTATAGAATTTTATCCTACACAGTCGAAATTTATCCTACACACCTCGAAATATATCCTACACAACTAGTACTTTATTCTACACTTTAAATTAAGTTGTTTTTTTTAATTTGGAAAAAGTATATATTTTGAAAAGGAGTTACAAATTTAATTTAGCTAGTTATTAAAGGGAAGAATACAAATTAATGATTTATGTAAGTTTACCAATATACCCTTATATTAAAATTAAATACAAATATTAAATGAAGTAAAATGAAGCATTCTTATTGGTTGAAACTTCTTCTTTTTTCTTCTTACAAAAAAATTCTTCTCATTTGAACCCTCCACTATATATATATATATAGGATTAGGTTCAAACGTGAACAAAATCCCAAGAGTGAACTGCGTGAACTAATCTTGACCCTTGATTTTGTTTAAGATGATAAGGGGTAGGATTGTAATTGTATAAAGTAGTTATAAACAATTAAATTTAAATCATTATATTATTTAAATTTGATTTCAGTTACGTAATATGTTAGTAATTTGAAATCTTCAACATATAATTTTATATTTTTATCAGATTATCATCATAATATCTTTAACCAATTACCCATTATCATGCGATTTACATTGATATCACATTCATTGTTCATCAATTTCATAAACCCAGAAAAGCACGTTCATTTTTCTTCGTTCATCACGTCATATTTCGTCTGAAGATCGATGTCGATTGTATCATCGCCGGTAGTTGATTGGTTATTGTAGTTGTATTCCGGCCAACGTTAATCGGAGACGGCATAAACAAACCCACCACCTCCGGCGGAGACGACACCACAACAAACAAACCCATTTCATCTCCGTCGGTTTCTCCGCCGACCAGCCACTCTCCGGCGACATAAAAAACAGAGGATAACGACAACGAAAACGGCAGCGATGACGGCAACAACTTCGATATGGTAATGGACGAAGACTTTTTCGAAGGATTAGATGAGCTTGCCTGAGTTAACTCCGTCGTTATTCAGCGATATCACCATTGTTATCAACCAATGTAGCCACCACAAGCACCACCGTAGCCGGTGGAAGTTGAATTTGTCTTTTTTGTTTAAAAGAGTGACGTAGGCATGACGGAAGGATACACGTTTCTTCCTGCACACATGTGTACTAAGTATATACAGACCAGTACACATGTGTACTTAGTACATACAGAACCATACACATGCTCATGTTCACAGAAAGTATGACCTATGTCGAGTACACATGTGTATTGTCTTGTTGGCTTCAATAGAACACAGCAGTACACATGTGTACACCGTATGACCAGACCTATTCTTCAAATAACACACTCAAACTAAAACGTACACAGGTGTACTCTGAATCTAAATAGAACACAGCAGTACACATGTGTAACTATATGGGTATACACATGGTATCCTCTGCCGTCGTCGAGGAAGAATGGAGAAAATGTTTTTTTTTTGTTTTGATAAAGGTGATATCAAAACAAATAATAAACAAATGAATAGATTAATCCAGAATTTCATCTATTATGGAAATAATATTGTTTCCTGATTTTAAATAAGTAATTAATATAATTACACTTTTACCCTTTTAATTTTAATAAAACAATAAAAGTTAACCTATTAATTACAATCATGCCACCCCATCAACAAATCAAGATCATATTAATCGACGGTCAGGATATGTTCACGCAGTTCACTCTTGGGAGGTTGTTCACGCTGGAACCCTACCATATATATATATATATAGGGAGGGGCTCATGCGAGAACCACCCTTATTGTGAGAACCAATGTGAACACAACCTAAAATAGCTATAAAAACCTAACCCCCACCCCCCCCCCCCACCACCCAAAAACCTAAACCCCCCCCCCCCCCCCCCCCAAGCTAAAAAAAACCTAAAAAAAACCTAACCCCACCCCCCCCACCCCAAGCTAAAATGCTAAAAACTAAACCCCCAAAAAACCTAAAAAAATATAAAAAAATTCCAAAATTTTTTTTTTTGATTTTTTTAATATTTTATAGGTTAAAATCGCTACTTTTCGAAGCCAAAAAAATAATTACTTTTTCAGTCCCTGAGGTTTGCAAAAAATAACGGTTTCAGTCCATTAGTTTAAAAATTGCCATTTCAGTCCATTAGTTTCATTTTCATAACCATTTCAGTCCACAAACTTAACTCCATCCATTTATTTTGTTAACTTTGGGGTGAAATTACCAAATTACCCCTGCTAACTTAACAAATTGTAATAAAAATCATAAAAATTCCAAAAAATTCAAAAACAATCAAAAAATTCCATAAAATCTAAAAATAAAAAAATTCAAAAAATTCAAAAAAATTAAAAAAATTCCAAAAAATCTAAAAATAAAAAAAATTTTAAAAAATTCAAAAAAATCAAAAAAAATAAAAAAAATTCCAAAAAATTCAAAAAAAATATAAAAATCAAAATTTTTTTAAAAAATCATAAAAATTCTAAAAAATCCAAAAAAATCCAAAATGTTTCGACCCCGAACCGTTTCGAACCCGAACCGTTTCGACCCGTACCGTTTCGACCCGTACCGTTTCGACGCGAACCGTTTCGAGCTGAACCGTTTCGACCCGTACCGTTTCGACCCAAGCCGTTTCGACGCAAACCGTTTCGACCCGTACCGTTTCGACGCGAACCGTTTCGACCCGTTCCGTTTCGAGCCGAACCGTCTCGACCCGTACCGTTTTGACCCGTACCGTTTCGACGCGAACCGTTTCGACGCGAACCGTTTCGACCCGTTCCGTTTCGAGCCGAACCGTTTCGAGTCGAACCGTTTCGACCCGTACCGTTTCGAGCCGTACCGTTTCGAGCCGTACCGTTTCGAGCCGTACCGTTTCGACGCGAACCGTTTCGACCCGTTCCGTTTCGAGCCGAACCGTTTCGACCCGTACCGTTTCGATCCGAACCGTTTCGACGCGAACCGTTTCGACCCGTACCGTTTCGAGCTGAACCGTTTCGACGCGAACCCGCTGAACCGTACGGGTCGAAACGGTTGGCGTCGAAACGGTACGGGTCGAAACGGTTCGCGTCGAAACGGTTCGGATCGAAACGGTTCGGCTCGAAACGGAACGGGTCGAAACGGTTCGCGTCGAAACGGTACGGGTCGAAACGGTTTGCGTCGAAACGGTTCGGCTCCAAACGGTACGGGTCGAAACGGTTCGCGTCGAACCGTTTCGCGTCGGGTTCAAAACGCTTCGGGTTCGAAACATTTTGGATTTTTTAGAATTTTTATGATTTTTAAATTTTTTTTTTATTTTTAGATTTTTTTGAATTTTTTGGAATTTTTTTGATTTTTTGATTTTTTAGAATTTTTTGGAATTTTTTTATTTTTTGGAATTTTTTTGAATTTTTTGGAATTTTTATGATTTTTATTATAATTTGTTAAGTTAGCAGGGGTAATTTGGTAATTTCACCCCAAAGTTAACAAAATAAATGGATGGAGTTAAGTTTGTGGACTGAAATAGTTATGAAAATGAAATTAATGGACTGAAATGACAATTTTTAAACTAATGGACTGAAACCGTTATTTTTTGCAAACCTCAGGGACTGAAAAAGTAATTAACTCCAAAAAAAAAAAAAATTTAAATTTTTTTTTTGTTCGAAAAGTAGCGATTTTAACCTAAAAAATATTAAAAAAATCAAAAAAAAAAATTTGTGTGATTTTTTGCTATTTTTAGGCATTTTTGGTGTGTTCACATTGGTTCTCGTGGTTCTCGCAATAAGAGGTGGTTCTCGCATGATCTTCTCCCTATATATATATATATATATATGTATGTATAATTATTACTTTTTGAGTTATCCTACACAAACTCAAAAATTTAGAAATAATATAAAAGACAAAATGTATCATAAAATATAACATCATGTATGACAAAATACAACACAATGAGTAAGGGGCTGTTTGACAACATCTGAATGGTTAAGTGCTGAATCAGTAAGAGGTCTGAACCATTAAGTGCTGAACCAGTAAGAGGTCTAGACCATTAAGAGCCTATATAATACTTAACCGTTCAGAGGTAAATGTCTGACCAATTCATATTAGAGGTCTTAACCATTCAGACTCTGTATATATCTTAACCATTCAGAGGCAAATCTCTGAACCATTCAGACATCTGCTCGTGAAACAAACAGTCTGAACCATTAAGTGCTGAACCAGTAAGAGGTCTGAACCACTAAGAGCCTCATTAACAGGTAAGCAAACAACCCCTAAGTAATATAACACAATGCGAAGTAAAAAAGACACAATAATGAGAATAAAAAAACATAATGACAAATAAAAGACACAATGATATGAAATAAAAATTCTAAAATCTACAAGTTAAAAATTCAAATTCAAAAACCTAAAATCTAAGATTGAATAGTTCGACAAGACGATTCCAATGCTGCTAGAATGAATACAATTGAAGTCCGTTTGATACCTTTACCCAGACTTCCTAGTTTTTAAAGGCTATTTATTTTAACGCAACCCTATGGTTTGAAGTTAACATACCATGACGAGTATAAACGAGTTGATATCTTCATGACTATTGGCTTGCTATTATTTACTACCTATCCATGTCATATGTATCTTTGATGTAGCGTAAGTAGTGACGGATGCATGAATTATTTTCCGAGGGTGCGAACGAAGGGTTCAACCAAATTTTCAAATGGTGCAATCGGGATTTTTACCTGAAAATACACTAATTTTTTTTTCAAAGGGGCGCCCGCCCACCCAGGCCAAAGCTTGGCTCCGCCCTTGAGTGTAAGTAAATGGTAATATGAATTACTTGATCATAGAGAATCCTGATCTCAAATGAGAATTTACTAAGGATGTATGAGTGACTTAGCATAGGCTAAAGGGTGTGAGAATTATGGTTGGGACATGATTCGTTACGTAGGAATATGAATGGAAGGCTATACCATCCCATTAATCCACCATGTTTTGTATGGATTAAACCATAGTAACCATGGTCATCCTTTCCATTTTTCAAGTAATCATTTTCTTTTTCTTTAGAAAAAGATAAATTAAAATAAATAAGGGGATAGTAGTTTGGGTCATGACCACACCCTTAGGCTATAGGGTGTGGTCATGACCCTCATGGTCACCATGATCCTCCACATCGACGCTATGTCACTCACTTCTAATCCATCATCCAAAACCACTACCCTAAGGGTGTGGTCATGACCCAAACCACTATTTTCTTATTTTAATTTATTTTTGTGAAAATGAAAAAGAAATATTAAAAAATAAAAGGAGGCTCATGGTTGTCATGGTTTAATCCATGCCAACCATAGTGGATTAGGCAAGGGAATAGTGTAGCAATCCATTAATGGTCCTATATGGCATTAATGACCCAACCCATACTCCCCACACCCTTTAGTCTTAGGGTAGTGGTTTTGAATTGTGGATTAAAGATGGGTGACATAACACTAACATGGATGATTATGATGCTCATGACCACATAATGATTTATATTTAGAATATATGATATATGATTGTTTTGTTTGGTAGAATAGTAATTTTAAAGTTGCAAATAAAGTATATAAAGTTCAACAAGTATTTAAGTTCTTATTTAATAACCGTTTTTACAACCATGTTATTTTTTTTTTGAACGGCAAATTTGGATCACTGACGGACCACTGGAGTATCATCGTGCCACCACTAGAACCACCCGATCATATCCATCTCCACTAGGCAATAATGCCTATACACCAATTCAGGAGGAAACCCAATAAATCTGGGAAAAACCCCCTTTGTGGGAATCGAACCCATGACCTAATGGTCATAAGTCTTATCCCACCCCCAAGATACCACTAGGCTATAATGCCATGGGTTACAACCATGTTATTTGATTGATTAGTTTATATTTAGAAGATTCCAATATTTTTTATATTTAAAATTTTATATTCTGTATTGGCTAATAACGTAGGAAAATGATCTTGTCGGTGGTGGTGGTTGTGTCCATGTGGAGATGGGGATCCGAGGCAAAGTCCCTTGTATTGCACACCATTTCTTTTCTACTTTACAACTCCTCAATACTTATTCAAATACCATCATCATATTATACTTTGTACAACTATAATTCTATTACCTTTCAAAAAAAAAAACTATAATTCTTAGGGCTGTCTAAACTGCTCGACGATCGAGGATCGCTCGACGATCGCTCGAAAAATGCTTGAAAAATGCTCGTTCGATTCCCGCTCAGTTTGTAAATGAGCCGCTCGGATCGGTTCGATTCAAATTCAATCCAAGCATGAGCATAGGTCCGCTCGCTCGTCGATCGATCGGTTTCGCTCGAATTATTTTTATTAAATAATTAATATATATATTTAATTAATATAAGCATAAGTATCCAACAAAAAATAGTAAGCCCAATCATTCTTTAGCCCATAAAAATATACTTGGCCCATTAACCTAAAATAGATATCTGATATATCACGTTTACACTTTACACGCGCATCACAATTCACAACTCTGAACTCTCCATACATTCACTTTTGAAAAAATTAGGGTTTCTTTAGATCGTCACTATCACAGCACCGCTCAGCCTCACCCTTGTCAGTCGTTATCGTCCCTCTCTGGATCCAAAGTTCCAAACCCTAAGAGTTCTCTTCAGCCGTATGCTCAACTGCTCCATTCAAGCTCAACTGGTCCGTTCTGCTCAACTCCTCTGCTCCATTCAGGTACGTTAACGATTACTTGACTGTCTTTTTTCTTCTTGAGATCCGTTCAGGTACCCTAATCTTGCAATTTTTGTGTTTGCCCGTCTGCAGTCGGTCCCTCTCTTTCTGCATCACCAAGTAGATAACAAACATTTGATAAAGTTCAAATATTTGATCCCATCGTCGTTCCATCTGTAAGTTCTATATTCAACAGTAAATTTGATCGTTTAAGATGTATATCTAACTTTTACATCTAATTGATTGTAGATACTTGGATATTCTTTAGTCTTTGAGTTCACATCGTCATCAGGGTTCTTTTAATTTCCACTACAAAAGGTAATTTGATGTTCTAGATTTATTATTTGTGTTTATAAGGTAGTTAAATGATAATCGTTATTCGTCAGTTTAGATTTAGTATATTAACTTTCATTAGTGTATTAGATCTAGTAATTTCCTGTTCCAACTTCCAAATTTGATATTTGCTGAATTGTTGTTTTATATTTTCTCCACTCAAGGTCTTTTTATTTTTATTAAATTTTTTTGTAGAATGTCTTCTTGTAAAGAATCAAACGAGAATCCGGCTGCTCATGTTGACTTGACTGATGGAGAGGACGACCCAGTAATTGATGAATCGGGTGATGGTGCCAAAAAAACAATGCATCTATTGCAAGCCGGGTCGGATAACAAATGAAAGGTATTTTTATAATTAACAAACCATAAAACTGTCATGTAATGTCAAATGTGTAGAACTTAATGGTTTTGTTTAACGCTTGTGTTAATAGGTTATATGTATGTTGATTTGAAGTGGAATTTTGTGGATGGAGATGACCAAGCTTTAAGAAGATGTTTATGGCTTTTGAGCTAGATTTCAATTTGTATTTCGCACTATATTTTTATGCTTTGGATTCGATATTGTTAAGAGCATTTTTAGGATCGTGATTTCAATTATGTATTGCTTTTGTTATAGTTTAATGCAGCCTAAAAGATGCTGCTGGACATGTTTTATTAAGTCATGATTTCAGTTTTTTGTTGTTGTTGCTGCACATTTTTTAATTAGGTGTTGAGAAAAACCGAGCGAAACCGATCGAAATCGATCCGAACCGATCCGATCGATTTAAATTCGAACCGATCATGAGCATCACTTTTATGATCGGTTTTACAAATTCGAACCAAACCGATCCGATCGGTTTTAATTCGATCCGATCTCGAGCAGACCCTCGCTCGGATCGGATCGGCCCATGAACACCCCTAATAATTCTATTGTATTTAATTTACACTGAATTTATTTTTTCTAATAAACAACTTAAAATACATTTTTATGTAACAAAACTTTAACCTCACAGTTAATTAATAAAATAAATTTACAAGTTATCATTTTATCTAATTGATTACTTTAGCAACACTTAATCACTTTTCCGGTGAATCATTTTATTTACAAAGAATCAATTTCCATTAGATATTACAAAATGTCACCATCATTTCCAGCAAATGTAACATGCTCTATGGTTTGGATCTAGGAAAACGGCCGTGCTAAAGAATGGTCCCATTGAAGAAGTTGACCGGAGAAAATAATGTTATCGAAAACGATAACCGGGAAAAATGATCTAATCACAGAAGCTATAAGAGAAGAAAGAAAGGGGGCCCACCATTGGAGGACCGTCGTGAACGTCTGATCTTCGACGGAGAGGACGGGGACGGGATGAAGACGGGGGGATGGGGTGACGCCGGCGCCGGGATGGAGGACGGGACCATACCCACTAGCCTAAGATGCATACAATGATAAGTTAGGTAACACTCATTACATTTTGGTGCTATTTGACCTAAATGGTAATATAAAGTGTTAGATGGATGTTACATATGGAAAGGTCACCAAATAGTGAAATTGAGGCACCGAAAATATATAAAAACATGTGAATTATGGATAAATATGTTCCTAATTTTATTTATATAATTAACCCATATACACCTTTTTAAAATTTTATGCTTGATCTCTTGGTGATCAAGCTTGTTATAAAACTAACAGAGACTTTGTTTGATCTGTTGGGGATCTTTGCGCCGCTATATTGTCACACGCAAATTAACGAGTTATTGATGTCCTTTTTTTACTTATTTTAATACGCACCGCTATATTGTATTGTCACTATATTCAAAGTCTAGTAGTCCATAAAAAACTTCAAACACATCATCATAGAACTATGGATATAAAACACAACATGATAATCAACATAAAACAAATAATGTTAATTATTAAATATTCAGAGCCTTAACATCTAAAGTACAAAACAAAACTCACTAGTAATCTTTATTATGTTATTTGTAAGTTATGAGTCTATTTTATAACTTTTTACACCATTTAAAAATTTTGGACTTTGTAGCCAACTTTTAGCCTGTATATATCATATCATATTTTTTATCATTGAATAAAAAAAATCAAAACAAACACATTTCACTTTTGTCAAAAAAAAAAAAAAGTTTTAGCTAACAGGTTTGCAACTTAATTACACTTGGCTTTTAAGCAAGAAATGGTTCTTACTCAAAATAATTTCATGCTTTGACCAAATATTTACAATTTAATATATTCATGAATCCTAACATTTTAACATAATATATATTCATGAATCCTAACATTTTAACATAATTTTAACTTTACATATAAATTATGAGTTAAGGTCAAAACATTTTTATGTAAGTTATTCCAAAATGATTGTATTTAATGTAGTTATTCTATTAAAACTGTTAATGCCGCAATTATAAACTATAAATTATAAATTATAAATTAGCAACAAAAGGTTGCTTTATGAAGTTGTACTTCATGCATTGGGAGTTTTTCAAAAAAAATAATTGATTTTTCATTTATAACCCAATGTTTTTCATCTTTTACAATTTAGCCCTAACACATTTTTATTTTCATCTTTGGCCCCTCATAATTTTCATCTTTCACAAGTTATTCGTTTTACGTTTCGTTCTAAATTTTGCAAGACACGCCGCAATGTGCGTGTGGTGTTCACTGTTTTTTGTTATATTCTTTCCCATTTGACAAGCCCGTCGCAACACGTTTATTTTTCCCGTTCAACTTAGTTATTCTTTTCTACATTTTACGTTTCGGTCTAATTCTTCACATTAACGCACGCAACAGGCATGCATGGTTTAACGATTTTACGTTTGCTTTTCGTTCGGTGTTATTTTTTTCCTTTTTTATTTATTTTATTTTTACGAACTTTTCCAATGTTGGGATCGCTGGCAATGATGTGCATATTGGTGCTACTTGGCATGGTTTTACGAACGTTTTTAACGTATTAAGTTTTTTACTAATCATTTGTTTCGAGTTTACCCCTATACTTCCTTTACTTAAAAACAACTTTTTTTTACGTGCATCTTTTTATTTACGTGTCGGTATACATATGATTTGCTCTACGTTTCGACGTAAATTTTTTTCTGGAAACGAGTCAGGTCAAATATAATAGGTTTTCCTTAAAAATCATTTTTTACGGGCATATTTTTATTTACTATAGATTTGAGTTGGTCTACGTTTCGATTTGAGAGATGAGTCAGGACAAATATAATATGTATTCGTGCGTATTTTATGTATGTTTCGTAAATTTTGTTCCGAATCGTGTGGAGTCAAATTGTAGTTTCTTTTCTATATATGAGCCGGATCACATATTGATTCGATTTATTTTACGTTTTGTTCAAATCGCAATTCTCATATAGGTTATTTCGAGTTCAATCGAATACGTCAAAACGCTCGTTTTCATATGGTTAACGCATCACAAGACGTTAACGAATCACACAACGGTTAGACTAATCATTTCGATGTTTGTGATGTTCTCGCGCCGCATCGCGCGCGAGTTTATTGCTAGTTATTTATTATAAAAAAATGTTTGAAGAAAGTAACATAGTATTATTAATTATTATAAAAAATGTTTGAAGAAAGTAACTTATTATTATTATTATTTATTATTATTATTATTAGGTTGATTATTGTTAATATTATTATTATAATTAGGTGAGCACACCGCTTCTTTCCCCTTTTTAATCAAACTCACTCATACACACCACATTTTCTCTCTAGAGATAAACTCTCCATTTCCAGCCATGGCCCCTGAGAAGGTATTCATTTAATTATCATCATCAATTCATCCAAAAATATGAAGCCATTTTTATTGTTTTTAATTTATTTATTCACCAATTTATTCCAATTATTTGTGTCATGTACTGAAAAAGGTGACCGAAATGATCCTGAATGTTGATCTCAAGTGCTCCGGTTGCTACAAGAAGGTGAAGAAAGTCATCTGCAAAATCCCCCGTGAGTTTCTAAATTTATTATTGTAATTCCGTTTTTTTGTGTAACTTTTTTAACATTACTCTAGTAGCAATTGAATTCCACTTTAATTTTTACAACAAAAGTAATGAATATTCAGAATATTCTTCAGAGTTTTGAATTCCTGTCTTCCAAAATTATGAAAAGAAAACTTGCATGTTGATTTTCCATATATAATATATATATATATATAACCCTTATATATTAGCAGAAGAAAAGTATAGTTTTAGATAGCTACAATTGTTGTTTTAAGATTTTTTCACTCGGAATTGAAGTACGATATTCTGGTCTATTGTGATAAATTAATGGATGGCTAATTCCTTTTATGATTAATGTTGACAAATGGTTCATACAAATTAATAATATTTGAATATATATTTGTTTTTGTGACAATACAGAAATAAGAGACCAAATGTTTGATGTGGAAAAAAACAAGGTAAAGATCATTGTGGTATGTTGTAGCCCTGAGAAAATTCGTGACAAGCTTTGTTACAAGGGTGGAGGTGCCATTCAGAGTATAGAGATCATTGAAAAGGCACCTGCGGATAAGCCGAAGCCGCCTGCAGACAAGCCGAAGCCGCCTGCAGACAAGCCGAAGCCGCCTGCCGACAAGCCACCTGAGAAGCCCAAGCCACCTGCCGACAAGCCACCGAAGATGCCTGATCAGCCTCCGCCTGTCAACAAGCCCAAGCCGCCTGCCGACAAGCCTCAAGACGGCGAAAAACCTAAGGATGCATCTAAGAAAGCGGATGCTGGTCCACGCCCTGATGGTGCAAAGATGGTGTATGAGCCCGTACACGGCTATCCACAACTGTACCCACCATCGGCTTACCCGATGGTGGGATACGGGCAGTATTATGATCAAGGTTATGGTGGCGCCCCGTTTCAGCATGGCTATGGGATGCCAATAGCGCCACCACCACCCCCGCCAAGTTATGGCGGATTTGGATATGACAATGGGTATAATGGGTACAATGGATACAATGGAAACAGGAATCATTATGGAGGTGAAGAGGATGGAGAAGGTTGCTCAATCATGTAACCGGTGGTTGTAGGGTGGTCACTTTCATGGTGAAACAAATATTGTTAATGGTGATGATAAATGATAAATAAGGGTATCATAAAACATTTTGCTTTGTTATATTAGAACATTGTTATATGAAAAGAAAAAATACATTGGAAAAGGGGGTTAACACATTTCACACAAGTCAAAAAGTATGATCTAAGAAAGGAGAAGCTTTATTAAATGTTTGTTTTTATTTGGCAACTATAGGCTGTCATCTCCCATGTTCATTGCTTTTTTCAAAAGTTTCATTTTATATGATACATAAATAAGTATAAAATTGCAAAATTTATTGATATCTTTTGATGATTATTATGTATGTTCCTATTCTATTTGATGATTGTAGTCACGTTTCAATAAGCATATATTAATTTTCTTCTATCTCTTTATTTATTTTTATAATTTTTAAGACACTTTTAGGGTATGTTTGGTATAAATCTTTTAAAAGCTTCTAATTTTAATCTTTAAAAAAAAAAAAAAATTTCTTACTCAATAAAATGTTTAGAAGAAGCTACAACATTTTAGGGAAAAAGAAGACTATTTTAACCTCTAAAGAGAATGAATTTTTTAATTCACAAACTTTTTAAATTTTTAGGTATGTCAATTTTGGTTATTTTATACATTTTATTAAAAGTTTTAGCTACTTTGCCAAACACCAAATATATCAAAAAAAGCTACGGCTACCAGCTACCAGCCACCAGCTACAAGCTTCCAGCCACCAGCTACTTTTGTCAAACATACCCTTAGTCGGCAGGTGATGTTTAATAGATCAATGATGAATATTTAGAAATTAATATATAACTTTTTCTTATTATTGGTTAACATGTTTGTTCTTATTGCGATTAGTGAATGACTACGAATTACTGTCGAAGACTATTTTATTTTCTTTCAGAATTTTGGTTTATCGGTTAATAATCCGGTGAACGTTAGTGACCACAGGCGATATACATTTGTAAGACATATATATACATCATTTAAAGCGCAACAACCAAGACAAACAACTAGAAGTAACTAAATTTTTATATGCAATTAGTAACGTGTCGTTTAATAATTAAAAATATTATAAAAACAAAAAAACATAATGTTAGCAACTTAACTAGTTTAATCAGTAACAATTACCAAGTAATTAAATTAAAATTAAAAATATTAAAACTAATTGCAATATATTAAATCCTATCCATCAGTCTTAGTCCATGTGTAGTCATAACCCCCCTTTGTGGGCGTTATGCGACACGTGGCGTGCCACGTGTGTGGGTGAGCGTTATGGGGCGTTATGCATTTAAGCCCGTAGTCATAAAGCCCCCGCCTAATCATTACCTATTTAATAATTTTCAATTTTATTAATTAATATAAAAAAGATTGCTTGTTTGTGATTGGTGAAAAGTTTGAATGGGGCATGGATAGCGGCGCGATATACATAGCGCTGCCCAAGTTTTTTTGCCTCATACCCCCCCCCCCCCCCCCCCCCTTGTAGTGGTGTTCAGGGGGTTATGGGGGGTTACGAGAGGAGATGGCTCCCCACTACGTATAACCTTATCATATTTATAAAAAGTGTTGATTTAAAAAGTCCGATTTATTCAATTCAAAAGTCCGATTTCTTGAAAGTCCAAGTAATAATGAGGAGACAATTTTGAAGGAAGAGCGGCCATTGTGATTACGTTTTAGGCACGTGGGGTGCATAGTTCATAAACCGGCCGTTCACATACATAGAAAAGGTTGCAAGAAAAACAAATCTTCCTATATAAGATCATGTGTAGTGGTAAGTTTGTATAATGCCCCTACCATGGGGCATTATTCGACACGTGGTATCCTAGTCAGTGTTGGGGCATTATAGCAAAAGTGGCGTAGTGGGGCATTATACCAATAACCCCCATTCAATCATTTGAAAAAAAAAATAAATAAATAAAACAAACAGCTAGTCAAACAATGGAGACATCCCATTGGCCACATGGCCCTTCAAGTCAAACATGGCAGAGTTCTTGAGCGTTTTATTTAAAACGCCATTCACCATTTTTTTCAAAAATTTTTAAATATAACGCCCCATGTAATGGTGTGTTGGGCGTTTTCGGGCGTTTTTTTTGAATTTAAAAAAAAAAAACCCCACTACACATGCTCTAATAAAGGAAAACTTTATTAGGACACGTGTCAGCAAATACAGGCTCCTCCTTTCTTCTTTCCACGTGTTAAGTTATGGTAAAAGATTTTTGTACGTGGGTTGACACGGGATCCGTTTCCTATTATTATTATGACCCGACTATGTACGATTCCTTTTGTAAAACCCTAGATCTAATTCTTCCTCTCCTTCCCCTCTCTTCTCCCTCCCCTCTGATACAATCCTTCATCAAAACCCTAGCCGTCCCGTCAGACCGGTGGTGATTATGTTGTGCTTTTAACGGTGGAAACCATGGTAGAAGGCGGTGGAGGCTGATGGTTTCACCATCAAGTATGACAGTCGTCAGGGTGTGGTAGTCTAGACACCGGAAACGATGGTTGAACACAGTGAAGAGATCAAACACAGATAGTTGGAGAGATTAGTTGGAATTATCAAAGGTTTTTGATTTGAGATTAGGCGGTTTGTGGTCATTTAGGGTTCCGGTCGACAACATTCAGTGATGGTGGTGGTGTACGATCATGAACAACCGCGATTAACTACAAGCAGTTTACCAGTGACTAAGGTAAGTCGGACCTTTTTTTCGTCAAAGTTCTATTTTCTTGCATATAGATAGTATGGAGGTTAAATCAGGATCATATGGCAGATGATTAAAGGATAAGGTTTGGAGATTTTTGAATTGTAGTTGTTTTCCATTTTGTGTAGTTGATATAATAAAGATTAGAGCCTTTTTTTGTAACTTATGGTTGTTGTTTTGATGTTATTTCAGCTCATGACTTGCATCGCCTGGAATTCCTCTGCGTCATTCATCGGTTAGTTCAATTTTCTGTCCTTTGTGTTTACTTTGGATAAGGTATTGTTCATTTTTTGAGTATAATCCATGCCGTTTGTTTTGATTTAAGGTTATTGAAATGTGGAAGGATGTCAGATTTGTGTTGATAGTAATGAGGTTGAGCCTGGAAGTGAGCCTTAATGATGAACAAACTACTTCCGGTTGTTATTACAGGCTTGCAGTTTACTACCTATAAAGATCAAAGCTGGTGCTAATTCCGGTAAAGAGAAGTTGCTAACTATGTCCCCCACTCCTATGATTAAGATTATCATCTTAGTTTAAACTCTTCATTTTAATTTTCAAATAGACTTTGCATGATTCTTATTCGTCTGACCAGTTTATAAACTATATGAACCATTCCCGTTTTAGCTAATTTTATTTGACCCCTTTCAGATTAAACACAAATCATTTCGACCCATTCATAAGTAACTGGGTTAAAAATGCTACCTCTGTGTACAGCCGTATGAACCAATCCCGTTTTAGCTAATTTTATTTGACCCCTTTCAGATTAAACACAAACCATTTTGACCCATTCATAAATAAAGGGGTTGAAAATGCTACCTCTGTGTACAGCCGACTATTCAGTTTGAAGTCTTATAATGTGATTAGTAAATAGCTAAATCTTCAATAGTAAGGAATTATTTAATCAGTGGGCCAGTGGGAAAAAACATACCGCATACTCAGTTAAAACAACAAGTTCAGTAGAATAGTCTTCATGTCATCTCCACGAATTTACAATCAAAATTTGGAGGACATGATATTGTAGTATAGTTTGAAATTTGAAAAGAGGACATCACTGTAGAAATTTTTTATAATGTTTTAAACTACATAAAAGGCCCATTATACTTCACGATTAATTATACTTCATGATTATTTGTTTCAGGTATTTGGATTTCAAGTTCATAATGGCATACCAATAGAAAGCTGGTATGATGGTCATACGGATCAAATTAAATTATATTTTTTTTTCATATATGTGTTTAGTTTCTAATGTATAGCTTCTACTCCTTTGGGCTATCCGAAAAAGACCATGTTAGGGGTCATTTTCTTAACGTATATATCCTGACCAATATCCTGCCTATGTTTGTTCATTTGTGACCAGGATGCTGGAGGAGGATATTGCTAACATCTTGGGCGATATCCTGAGGCTTATTGAATTAACCACGTGCAGGTTAAGGGCTGAGACTTGCTAACGGTCAAGGGGACTTCTTCTCCTCAAGACTCGGACGAATTTGTTGAGAGAGAGACGTTGAGCCCGAAAGACCAGGTCTACAACGTTCGAAGAAGGAATATTCGGTGGATCCCGCAAGTTTAGGATAGTTTGTTATTTTATCTTAGCTATAAATAGATGGGGACGGATCAGCTTAGAACACATAATTTTTCACTAACACTCTCATACACTTGCACTCTCTAGCTCATTGCAAACACCACACTTGTATTCAAGTTTCGTTGTAACACTTAGTTGATCCGTACCACATCCTGCACTGTATCCTGATTTTTGAAGCAATTGAAGAACAAGGCAGCTGCGATTGTCAGCTCCCGAGGTTTTATGCCGGCGATCTAGATTGATCAAGGGCTTTCCTCGTACATCTCGTGTCGTTTACTTTATTTTTGCTCATTGTTTGATCATAGATACAGCTCTACATCTTGAGCCGTATCCTGAAACTGTTTTTATAAATCAACTTGATTAACATATTTTCGACACTCATTTCTAGCACACTACCTCACTTAACTAATTTGATCACTTAATTACGTTGGTAATTTTTGACCAAAACAATTTGGCGCCCACCGTGGGGCAAGTGGTGCTCTCTTTACTAAAATTTTTTGTCAAATCGCTAATCGGTTTTCTATTTTCAAAACTTTTTGCCACATTGTCTATAATGGCCTCAAGATCAAACATGAGTTCCTCTACTGTGTCTGCTATGACTTCTGCTACTACCGGTTCGGTGCTTCCACCACCTCCTCCAAGGATGCCAGCCTCTACACAATCTCAAGATGTTATCCCTACTCGGAGTGTTCAGGGATCAGCTCTCGTTTTAGCTTCTAATGATGAAATTTTAACCTTATTTGGAAATGTGCAGGAACAAATGAGGCAGCAACAGGAAACAAACCAAATGCTTTTGAGGGAAATACAACTCCTGAAGGCTGGCTCGAGCAGATCTGCGGAGGACAATGTCACTCCGTTACACCCCAGAGCGTTGAACTTTAGTTCAGCTACATATACCGAGGATAATAGGGGGAATATCGTGCCCAGTCTTCCTCAGAATCATACTCCTGAAATACCCTCCTTGGTCAGGATGTCAACCATAAGGAGCTCAGGATATGCTTCAGGATATGGGCAAAATCCTCCAACTGGTAACGTGTCTAATAATAATAATACTCATGCTGCTAACAGTGGTGGATCTTTGCAGGATACAGGTGTAACATCAGCACTTACCAGGGAACTTCAGAAGTTAAAGGACATGATATCTAGTGTACCTGGGGTGGTCCAACCGATCCCGGAAGTGTCTCAAGACAGCCACAAGATATCTCGTTTCGCGTACCCTATCTGTGATGCTGAGATCCCAAAGAGATTCCAAACCCCCAACATGAAGCTTTATGATGGGACTACGGATCCTGAGGAGCATATTGCTCAGTATAGGGAAAGAATGGAGATTAACCCTATCCCTCCGGAGCTCAAGGAAGCGTGCTTGTGCAAGGGATTTGGTTCTACTCAAACAGGATCAGCCTTAAAATGGCTGTTAAACGTTCCTCCTCACTCAATTACTTCATTTGCTCATTTGGTTAATTTATTTAACAGTCAATTTTCTTGTAGTCGGAGTTTTGAGAAACTAACCAGTGATCTTTACAGGATAACTCAAGGGCCTCAGGAATCCTTGAGGGATTATGTGAACAAATTTAGTCGAGAATCCTAGGATATCCCACATCTTGATGTTGCAACAGCTGTGCAAGCTTTTAAGATGGGATTACAAAAGGATTCTCAATTTTATCAGGATCTTGTAATGAATCCCTGCAGGAATCTCGATGAAACTCGTAACAGGGCTTTAAGATATATCCGTCTGGAAGATGACAGGAAGATGCAAGAAAGGATGAACTCATCCAACACTTATGAATCAACCAATAGGAAGTCAGAATCCTCGTTCAAGTCATATCGGCCTAAGCCGTATAGTAGAAATGAAAACAAAAGAGTGAACGCCGTCGAAGATGAGGATCCTGAAGAGTATCCTGAGGTGTCCGAATATTGCTTTTCTGTTAATATTCCTGAATTGATGTATGCTATGCAGGGTCTAGGAGACAAAGCTAGGTGGCCTCGAAAGAATCAACAAAAGGCTGACTGGAAAGATAAGTCAAAATGGTGTGCTTTCCACGAAGATTTCGGACATATGACTGAGGATTGCATTGCTCTAAGGAAAGAAATAAGCTATCTTCTAAGCAAGGGATATCTGAAAGATCTCTTAGGAAAAAAGAAGAATAAGGGTCAGGATACTGAGAAGGATCCTGAACGAGCAACATCACCTCCCGCGGATGCCAAGATAATCAACTTCATTTCGGGGGGATCCGACATTTGTGGAACTTCGTATTCGGCAGCAAAGAGACATGCAAAGGAAGCCAAGGCTGAAAGGGGAGACAGACCTGTCAGGATGACCACCCTCACAACTGACAAAGTGATCACTTTTGATGCAGATGACAAGGATACTGTCCAGGATCCTCACCATGATGCTCTGGTAATAACGTTATATGTGGCTAACCATTTTGTGCGCAGGATACTGGTTGATAATGGCAGCTCCGTCAACATAATCCAACTAGAAACTCTGAAGAGAATGAATGTATCTCCAATGGATATCACTTCAAAGTCTACCGTGCTTGTTGGATTCAGTGGAGAGGCTAGAAACACAGTGGGAGAGATAAAGTTGCCAGTATACGTTGAAGGAGTCAATTCGATACAACGTTTCTGTGTGATGGATTCTCTATCCTGCTATAACATCATATTGGGAAGACCGTGGATTCACGATATGAAGGCCGTGCCATCAACATATCACCAATGCATCAAGATACCTACCCCTTGGGGAGTGGTCAAAGTTGATAGTGATCAGCAGGAGGCGAAAGAGTGCTACTCATCCTCGATGAAATCCTCAGCCAAACCTAGTGCATCATAGCAATTAAAGACGCGGGCCCAGGATATCGTGGAGGATCCAGAGCAGGATGTGAAGAAAGTTATCCTGGACCAGGATAACCCTGATATCTCGGTGCTCGTAGGGACCAATATCCCTCAGGATATTGAAGAGCAGTTAATTAACTTTTTAAAATGCAGGATGTCAACGTTTGCATGGAAGCATGAGGATATGACAGGCATATCCAAAGATATTATCACTCACAAGCTTGGAATTGATAAATCGTTTAAGCCTGTGCAACAGAAAAGAAGGAAGTTTGCTCCTGAGCGGAACATGATTATCCAGGAGGAAGTTGAAAGATTATTAAAATCCAGAATGATCAGAGAAGTCAAGTTTCCAAGATGGCTAGCAAACGTAGTTGTGGTACAGAAGAAAAACGGGAAATGGAGAGTCTGTGTAGACTACACAGACTTGAACAAAGCTTGTCCTAAAGACCCATTTCCTCTTCCCCACATTGATGCAATGGTAGATGCCACTGCTGGGCATGAAATGCTGACCTTCATGGACGCATCCTTAGGATTTCAACAGATCCAAATGGAGCCTTCTGACCAGGAGGATACCGTTTTCATGACACCAACAGGTATTTATTGTTATACAGCTATGCCTTTTGGTTTGAAAAATGCAGGTGCAACATACCAGAGGTTGGTAAACATGATGTTCAAAGACAAACTGGGGGACACCATGGAGGTGTACATTGACGATATGGTGGTAAAATCAAAGAAAGCTCAGGATCACCTCCAGGATATTAAAGGAGCATTTGATATCCTAGATCAATACAACAGGAAGCTGAATCCTGCTAAATGCCATTTCGGAGTGGGGGCAGGAAAGTTTCTTGGGTATATGGTGACGAAAAGGGGGATAGAGGCAAGCCCGGAGCAGATTAAAGCTATCCTGGATATAAAATCACCCTCGAATATGAAGGATGTACAAAGATTAACAGGCCGAGTAGCAGCTCTAAACAGATTTATCTCAAGATCCTCAGAGAAATGTAAAGACTTCTATGATATCCTAAAGAAGAACAAAAGATTCGAATGGGGGGAAAAGCATGAAGCAGCCCTGCAGGATTTGAAACGGTATCTCTCAACCGCACCTCTATTGATGAAGCCGGAAAATGGTGAACCACTATCCCTGTACCTTGCTGTATCAGGGAATGCTGTAAGTGCCGTTCTTATAAAAGACCATGAAGGTCAGCAGTATCCTGTTTATTATGTTAGTAAAAGTTTGTTAGATGCTGAAACTAGGTATTCTCATTTAGAAAAATTGATACTAGCATTAATTATGGCATCAACGAAACTTAGGCAATATTTCGAGACACATAGGATACATGTTAAAACAAATTATCCTGTCAAAAATGTGCTTAGGAAACCAGAAATGTCAGGCAGGATGGCCAAGTGGTCAGTAAAGTTGAGTGCTTATGATCTAGTATATGGACCTAGGAATGCCATAAAGTCTCAGGCTTTAGCTGACTTTGTGGCTGATTTTAGTAGTGACATTCAGGATGAGGTAGATCTAGAAGTTCAACAGCTAGGAGAATCCTCAGGATCCTGGACATTATATACTGATGGTGCATCTAATGTAAGAGGAGTAGGATTAGGAATACTACTAAAATCGCCACAGGGGGACATATTACCCCAGGCTATTAGGTGTGAATTTCCTGCTACTAATAATGAAGCAGAGTATGAGGCTTTAATTGCAGGATTACAGTTGGCTAAGAGCATGAGTATAAAAAATTTGCAAGTATACGTGGACTCTTTGTTAATTACTAACCATTTTAATGGATCCTATGCAGTTAAGGGAGAGAAATTAATCGAATATCTCGATATTCTCAAAAAATTAGCAGGATATTTCGATGTTTTTATACTTGAACAGGTACCAAGGGAAGATAATGCTGAAGCAGATGCCTTAGCAAATCTGGGATCATCGATCAGGATACCTGAAGGGACGCAAATACCAATACTACATGTCCTATATCCTGCAACGAATCCTCAGGATAAATAGGTAGCTGGTATTCAGGATCCTGGAGTAGAACATCTCGAAGAGGATCCTAAATCCTGGACGGCTCCAATCATGAAATATCTCAAAGAAGGACACATCCCTGGAAATGAAAATCCTAAGGCATTTAGGATGAAGGTATCACGATTCGCTATTATAGATAATATTTTATACAAAAAATCTCTTGCAGGACCGTATTTGAGGTGCTTGGAGGATCCTGAAGCCAAGGAAGTACTTCAGGATATACATGAAGGGGATTGTGGTAACCATGCTGGGGGCAGGTCGTTATTCTCAAAAGTATTAAGGACAGGATATTATTGGCCAACAATGAGAAAAGATGCCGCAGAATATGCTCGAAGATGTGACTCATGTCAAAGACATAGTAACATACTACATCAACCTGCTGAACCATTGTATCCTATTGTTTCCCCTTGGCCATTTATGAAGTGGGGTAGGGATATAGTGGGAAAGCTACCGAAAGCTCCGGGAGGAAAAGTCTTCATGCTAGCAATGACGGATTATTTCTCTAAGTGGGTTGAAGCCGAAGCATTTGTTCAAGTTAGAGACCAAGAAGTAGTATCCTTCATAAAGATGAATATCCTGACCAGATTCGGAGTACCAGCTGAGATAATCTATGACAATGGTTCTCAGTTCATAAGTAGGAGGACTACTGACTTTTGCAAGAGTTGGGGAATCAAAATGATCACATCCACTCCGGTACATCCTCAAGCAAATGGACAAGCAGAATCCTCAAACAAGATAATTGTCAATAACTTAAAGAAAAGACTTGGAGCCAGAAAAGGAAGATGGGCAGAAGAATTACCCTTTGTTTTATGGGCTGATAGGACAACGGTAAAGAATGCAACAGGTCAAACCCCGTTTTCCTTGGTGTTTGGAGCAGAAGCAATGATTCCAACGGAAATGACGATACCTACTGCAAGATCTGTCTTAAGTGATCCTGAGAAGAATCCTGAAGCCTTGAGTCAGGATTTAGACACTATAGATGAAAAGAGAGATGCGGCAAGGCTAAGGATGGCAGCATATCAACAGAGAATATCCAGGGCATATAACAAGAATATTAGAACTAGAAGATTTAAGGTTGGAGATTGGGTGTTAAGAAAGGCTTTTCAAAATACTACTAATCCTGCCGATGGCAAGTTAGCTCCAAAATGGGAAGGACCATATGAAGTTGAATCAGAAGCAGGCAAAGGAGCATATAGACTCAAGAATATGGAGGGGGATATGCTACCGAGATCTTGGAATGCTATACACCTTAAGCTCTATTTCAAGTGAGTCTAGAATTTAATTTCTAACTCAAGATGGTATGAATTCTACTTCTTTTAAATATGTTTGGTTTAATTTGTTCTTTGTAACCTGATACTGACTTAAGCATCGGAGGGGTGTTAGCCAAGCTAACACCCACCTTAGTTTACAATTGTTTTGCAAGATATGTTTCAGGATATAGCTCTAGGATATGCACTCAGGATAACTCAGAAGATTAGAGGATTGGCCCCCTCTCTCACGTTTAAGGGATACTGATCCCTTCACAGGTTTAAAGGTATTCACCTTTCTTCCGAATTGGGTTTAAACACCCCGCCTGGAGCGCAAGTTATTCAGGGATAGTTCAAGGTGGCGGGACCAGTCCATGTAAAAGTGGCTGACAATTTCGTTACTGTTGGCTATATCCTGAATCCTAAAGGTATATGAGGATTGATCACCCTCTCTCACGAAAGGGTATTTTCATACTCTCTAAGGTTTAAAGGTTTTCACCTTTCTAAGTCTTGGAGTTTATACACTCCCGCCTGTAGCGCATGAAAAATTGGGATTTTCCCCAGGATACAAGGGATTTATCTCCAGTACATCCTTGGGTTTTACCCTTGGGACGTAAAAAATTGCTTATGCAATGGAAACTGACATTAGGTAGATTTCTTGAAGGCATTGTATACATGGGACATTCCCTCCAAGGTGGTGGTGTAAAGCTAAAAGGATGAAGTTTGCGACTAATGCACTAAGCACCTTGCACAGGGGACATCTTCACTGGAAGAGTTGCAAAGGGATTGAAGTTTGGTAATAGGTTTATGTCCTATTTCTGGTATGACCTTTCCTTTATAAGCCTCGTTTAGGTTTTTCGTGACATTATGTTAAGTATCCTGATATATATCCTCAAAGTCCTTTTAAGGATATTTGATTAGGATGTTTGAAATCAGTATTGGTTTGGAACTTTGATCATTTAAATATTATCAAAACTTGATTTTGAAAAGATAAACTATTTTTTACTTTCTAAAAGAAATTTTTTACAAAGTTGAAGGAACATTTGGAAGATCTATCTAATATAAGGCTTTTGCAGTATGTCACTGAGCATACTGATCAGGATATTTTATAAGATACCAATACAAAATCTTTACAAAAATAAGACTCATACTAAGTAATGCAAAGTAATGCAAGATAACAGAAAATAAGTCAAAAGATAGTTATATTATTAACAAGTCAAAAGTTGTGCTTTTGGTTTCACCTAAAACCAAGGCCCGTCCGCCAAAAGCACAATTAGTTTTTACCATACTTGTGTAACGGTTGCAGGATCTATCTCAAAACAGGACCCGTCCACCTACAACCGTTACTACGTTCAAAACAAGTTATACTAATTGATGACCAAGGGCTTCGTCCTAAAACCTAGGACCCATCCACCTTTGGTCATCATATTGTTCTAGTGCAGGGAAAGTAAATTGTTCAAAGACAGGAAAAGTAAATTGTTTATGCAACCACAACCATGAAATTAAAAAGTGGGCTCCGGCCTTGGCACGTATATCCATCATCGCCCACTCCGCTGCCTAAGGGGCAGCACCCTCTTGAACAGCAACCTCTTTCCCGACATCCACACCAGCATCATCCTCGGGATTCTTCTCAGTATCCGCAGCAACATCCTTTTCACCAGCATTCTTTCCAGCATTTGCCCCAGCATTCTCAGAAGCATCTTTTGAAGCGCTAGCATCCATTGCTTTGGCAGATTCTTCCGCAGCAGATTTGACAGGAGGCTCCACAGGATTTCCCCCGAGATCTCTTAACTTCGCCTCCCAGACCTTGATGTTCCAAGAAGGGCATTGCAAACCCAAAGCCATTGCCTCATAAGCCATTTTCAGCCTGGCCTGGAGAAGGGAGATCACGACGGAATTCTTGAGGCTTTCTCGGTATGAAGCCATGGCCTGTTCGTGTTGGAGTTGGGCTGCGTCATACTTGGCTTGAGCCTCTTGGGTGATCTTTTGGATGGCAGCTTGGTGATCCTGAGTCATGGCCTTATACTTAGCTTCATAGTGTTCCGATTTAGCGGTGGCAATTGCTGCTTGATCTGCAATGGTGGCCTTGGCCTTTTTCAGCTGGCTTTCAAGCATGACGTTGGAGCCACATGCGTCCTCGTAAAGGAAGACCAGGCGTTCAAGGCCCTGCAAGGTGATACCACAGGCATTGTTCTAAATAAACATTTCTATTAAGTATATGATGCAGGATACAGATCAGGATACCAACCTGGTTAAGGAAGCCGGTCATAAATGTGCTGGATTCTATGAACCCGTGTTTCTCGAATGGGAATACATGTGGTGGAGCAGAGGGTTTGACTTCTTTTCTTTTCCGGGAGCTGGAGGCCCGGGTCCGGGTTGCAGGGGGAGCTTTGGGAGCAGCGGAGGTCTTCGAACTGGTGAGTTTTGGGGTAACGGATGATTTCGGATTAGATTCTTGCTTAACAGGCTCAAGGCTGGAATAACTATCCAGTTCATCGAGTTGGAAGCCTTCGAGGTTAATAACTGGCACTGCACAAGGGAAGATGTTTTAAACTTGTTATGTTACTGTACAATAAAATAATAATCAATTCCTGAAATTATACTTACCAGACATGTTGGAACTTGATCTTTGACTTGAGCTTGTGAGTAACAGGTTAAAGGTTCTTTCACCCTCTGGAAGCTTGTAGATATCTTCTATCCTCCCTTCCGATTCAGCACTAGGAGGAGCTAGTTCTTTAAAGTTTGCTGCAAGAAAAGAAACAAAAATATCAGGATGATGGTTCAGGTTAAAGGTTTGAGATATGAGTGGGGATACTCCTAAAACCCTACGTACTACCAGAAGTCAACCATCTTTTAGGGAGGTCAAAACCCTTATCGATGGAGTCTCTTTTCACAAAGAAAAATTTTCTTGTCCATTTATTCTCATTCTTGGTAGCCTTGAGAATGAGGGGGTTGCTAGAGATGGAAAAGAGGAGAAACCGGCTGGAACCATGTGACCTTAGACGGTAGGCCATCGGAAGGTCTTCAATGCATAGATCAGGCATATGGCGAGCCTTAATCTGCTCCAGAGTAATTAACACACGCCAAACCATAGGCATGATTTGGGCAAAACTAAGACCGGTAAGCTCAAAGAAGCGGGATATGAAGGGAGAAAATGGATATTGAAGCCCTAATGAAAAAGGATATGTGAAGAAGCAAACCCATTCGTCGGAGCAAAAATCCGACCGGACCTCTCGGTCGAATGGACGGAAGATTGTCCCGACGGGAAAGGCACCGGAAGATCGTAGGGCTGCGATGTCGGAATTGTCGAAAGAACACACTTCTTTAGAAGGATTCTGAAGCAAGTTTTGTTTGTGGAAGGGGGAAACCGAGTCCGCCACTTGCGATCTGGTACGAGTCGCCATGAAAGAACACAGTCGGAGAAAAGAAGAATTAAAACAAGGAAGATAGAAAAGGGTAGAGAGGAAAATACCTGGTGTTCACTTGAAGATAAGGATAACTATGATAAGGAGTCCCTTGGTTAATATAGGATGAATATAGGGGGTAAAGAGTAAATAATGCTTTGGAAGTTGCACCGCTGTCATTTCAAGAGTCTAGTCATATTAATTGCCTTAAGTTATGAGGTGAAACTTTTGAAATATATCCGTTGGATTGGTATCCCAACCGATATATTTGGGGACAATTGTTAGGGGTCATTTTCTTAACGTATATATCCTGACCAATATCCTGCCTATGTTTGTTCATTTGTGACAAGGATGCTGGAGGAGGATATTGCTAACATCTTGGGCGATATCCTGAGGCTTATTGAATTAACCACGTGCAGGTTAAGGGCTGAGACTTGCTAACGGTCAAGGGGACTTCTTCTCCTCAAGACTCGGACGAATTTGTTGAGAGAGAGACGTTGAGCCCGAAAGACCAGGTCTACAACGTTCGAAGAAGGAATATTCGGTGGATCCCGCAAGTTTAGGATAGTTTGTTATTTTATCTTAGCTATAAATAGATGGGGACGGATCAGCTTAGAACACACAATTTTTCACTAACACTCTCATACACTTGCACTCTCTAGCTCATTGCAAACACCACACTTGTATTCAAGTTTCGTTGTAACACTTAGTCGATCCGTACCACATCCTGCACTGTATCCTGATTTTTGAAGCAATTGAAGAACAAGGCAGCTGCGATTGTCAGCTCCCGAGGTTTTATGCCGGCGATCTAGATTGATCAAGGGCTTTCCTCGTACATCTCGTGTCGTTTACTTTATTTTTGCTCATTGTTTGATCATAGATACAGCTCTACATCTTGAGCCGTATCCTGAAACTATTTTTATAAGTCAACTTGATTAACATATTTTCGACACTCATTTCTAGCACACTACCTCACTTAACTAATTTGATCACTTAATTACGTTGGTAATTTTTGACCAAAACAGACCAAATGTCTAGAATTTTGACTAAAGTCTCGTGACCATTCAGCGCGTTGAGAGAATTAGGGAGCTGGTATGATGACCATACGGATGACTAAAGTCGCGTGACCATTCAGTGTGTGGAGAGAATTAGGGAGCTGGTATGATGCCCACACAGATCAAATTAAATTATATTTTTTATTTAAAACACTCCCATCAGGTAATGATTTTTATCAAAGGTTCATGCTTATTAGGTGTCTTTTTGCAATAAATTCATACTGACTAATTTGTTTAAGTTTTAGCTGATGTGTCTTTTATTATATGTATAATGTCTAGAATTTTGACTAAAGTCGCGTGACCATTCAGCGTGTGGAGCGAATTAGGGAGCTGGTATGATGACCATACGGATGACTAAAGTCGCGTGACCATTAAGCGCGTGGAGCGAATTAGGGAGCTGGTATGATGTCCATACGGATTTAGTGAATTTTTGATTTTGGTGAGTTAGCTTATGGGATTACTCATAGTCTATCTTTATCACTTTATTGATTTTTTTTATATGTTTTGTTTTTGTGCATCCGATGATAATTTGGGGCTTTGGTTTTCAAGGTGATTATTGAGGTTCAAGAATCTAGAATTAGGTGTTTATTTGGGGCTTTGTGTTTTCATATCATGTAACACAATGCTTCAAATAGGACGCAGTTAGGTAACAATTAGCAATTTAGTTTACATCATATGTATTAATGTATATTGTGCATAAATGCATCATGTTTATTGAGTTATAACTGGGTTGGGATGATTTAGCTTATCTGAGATTGATTTTAGGGGTACAATGACATGTAATAGAATCTACAGAGGCTAATATTTTGATATGAAATGGTTTAGTTCAACTTAGATTAAATTTAGGGCTAAAATGTCATGATATCAAATCTATTATTTCTATGAATTTTGTGAGAAATTGTTTATATAAAAGCTATGGATTATAAACAAGTAATGTTTAGTATAAATTTTTGCAATGTTGAAGAATTTAGACTGTTCAGACACTTTCGCCTTAGGATGCTCAATACGTGGAGTTTTTTAGGGGATGATACCTTTATGAGTTCACAACTACTATTGAAATTTTGTTTCAAGATCTGCCCAATTTTAACCTCAAATATTAAAATGAATACATGCTTGCTACAAGAATTTACTCTGGCCTTTATGAGTTAATACTTATGAATTTGTCCGTTTTCTTGATACTATATTGAAACATAATTTAACAAACCTGAGAGTTTTACCTTTTTTTTTTACTAAAGCTGGATTGCAGCTTTGATTGTGGAAAATTTTCCAATCTTGGTATGGTTGCATTTTCATGACCGAAAAGGTGTTTTTGCATCATTCAAGTATATTTTTCACTTTTCAGTCCCATGAAAGCCTCCCGCAAAAGGAGGTGCAGAAGTGTTTGATTTTTGTTTAAGTGTTCGACTTTTCCTTTATCATGACGAGAGAGATATATGATTGTTAAATCAAAGTAGACCTCACGGGTGATAGTCAATACTGTAAAGTCCTTTGTAATGAAATGTATTGGTAAGCAAGTAGAGGTTGGTCAGGTTTAAAGGTGGCAAAATGGGCGGGTAACGGGTTAGGCGCATTAGCTAATGGTTCAACTAGCATATATTTATAGGTTTTTTCACAAAGTTTGCCCATTTGCAAACACACCTTTTTCAACTCCATTAGTAAATGAAATGCTTTTTCACAAAGTTTTGCCCATGTAGAAAACACATACCCATTTGCAAACACACCTTTTTCAAAGAAAACCCTTATTCCATTTGGTAAATTCACTGATAAATTAAGTTGACTTTCTTGACTTTCTTAATTTCTCAACTTCTGTACCTAAAATATGTAGTCAACGCACAACTATAAGGCTATTGGATGTGGAGGAGGGTTGTTCTCAAAGGATGATCCGTCACGTAAGCATTCACGTAAGCAAGTGTGGGAATGAGCCTAAAGGGATGAGCCCCACACCTAATAGTCTTGTATCATCTGTGAAAAACCTTGTGATAAATTCAATGTTGGTTTTTTTTAATTTATTACTATGATGCAAATTGAAATGATTGTTAAACCGCGTGTACACGCGGGCTTTAACCTAGTAATTATTAAAAGAAAAGGTGTCGGGATACTTGATGTGTCGGGATACTTGATGTGCTTTACTCAGATTTTACCTATAGTCTCTATATTTTTTAAATTTCATCTGTGGTTCTCAAGTTTTGTAAATTCGTTCTCGGATAGTCCCTGAAGCGGATGGAGGTTAGTTTTTGATATTAAGTGGATGTGAAATGACTAAAACACCTGTAATGTTAAAAATAAAAAATAAAAATTAAAAACTAAAGAATTAAGTTACACTTTAAGTAGACCCCACCTAAACTATAAAAACAAATTAATTAAAAAAACCTAATGGGCCCACAATCCCCATCTTCATTACCCCAACACCACCACCATTAACCACCGATCCCTACCTCCTCTTCCTCACCTTCACCATCACCCTTTCTCCATCCTTATCGGTGGATCTTGCTGATTTTGTTGCTTTGCCTAGGGTTGAGGCAGAAGTTTGCAAAGATTTAAACTCATCCAAAAAATAAACAAAATGAACCAATCATCTTCAACTTCCCATCCCTCCTCAACCCCCACCACCATCTTCAACCTCATCCATCACCACCGTCATCACCCTCCATCCTTCACAAACTTGCCCGAATCCCCATTATAATCCAAATCCATCTTTTATAAATCAATTTCTAATCTCAATAAATGAAAACCCACAGCTACTCTTCTCTCTCTCTCCCTCTCTCTTTATATATATAGGGAGCCGCTAAAATAAAAACCACCCCCAGTTGTAAGAACCACGAGAACCACTCTCCACCAATCAGTTTACGACACATATACATTATTATATTAAAACCTAAAGGTTATTTTGGTAAATTACTCAAAATGTCCAATCATCTGTCTCTTTTATCTCTTTAAAGTCTGTCTCTTTAGACTTTATCACTTTCACACACCCCCCAAAATTGAAAAACCCTTAATCTCATCTTTCCCTCTCTCATACTTGATCACCACCATCATCTTCAAAAAATCAGATCTGAAACATGATGCCAAACAGGGGGCGCCAGATTTTGTGACTGGTTGTGTGGGTGTGGGGCGGAGGTGGGGCCCGCCGGTGTTGGTGGTGGTGGCCAGAGTTTTTGTGAATGGGTGTGATGAAATCGACGGTGGTGGGGAGGTGGTTGGTGGGGAAGACGGTGGCGGGAGGTGGGAAGTCGCCGGTGTTTCAGGAATTTTGTCTGATGGTCCTGCCGGCTGTCGTCTTCACTCTCACGGATTCCCGGGTTCCGTGAATCATTTGACGCAAGTTACTTGCCGGCGGGTGGGGTTTCGTTCCCGGTGGTTGTACCAACCGACTCCATCAGGTAGTTTCTGTTTTTTTTCATGTTTTCTTTGTGGTTGTTTGTTAATGGCGATGATGATGAGGAATTCTTTAGTTTGAAATCGGAAATTATTGGTTGTGTTTTCATAAACTGAATTGCTTTTATTTTGGATCTTGGATTGATATGTGTTTTTGATATTTGGGTTGAGCTGGCAGTAAATGATGCATTTGTGTTATTTGATTTTGTGGGTTTTGATCTATTTGGATCGGGCGGCGATGATGCAAAAAAAAAAAAAAAAACGTAGATTTTAATGACGATGGCGCGACAATGATGGTGGAGGGTAGGTTTTTGAACCTGCAACCCCACTTTGCAGCCTTTTGATTATCGGGAAATCTGAGCCAAACCCCGTTTTTTTCGAGATACACTTTGTTTTGATGTTGTTGGTTTTTTATATTTTTTCCCCAGTCGATGATGATAACAATCTATCTGAGACACCTACCGAGTTTGCGATTTCAAGGTACGTTCGTTTTTGCGTAAAAAAGGTTTTGTAAAAAAAAAGTTAAACCGTAAGCTTTTTAAGGTAAAACGTAAAAAGTTTAACGTAAAACGTAAAGCGTAAAAAGTTTAACATAAAACGTAAAAAGTTTAACGTAAAACGTAAAAACGTATAACGTAAAAACGTAAAAAGTTTAACGTAAAACGTAAAACGAAAAACGTATAACGTAAAAACGTAAAATGTAAAAACGTAAAACGTAAAAAGTTTAATGTAAAAACGTAAAACGTAAAACGTAAAAAGTGTAACGTGAAAACGTAAAATCGTAAAACGTAAAAAGGTTAACGTAAAAACGTAAAAAGTTTAATGTAAAACGCCGCGTTAAAACGGGACGTAAAAAACGCCGCGTTAAAACGGGACGTAAAAAACGGCGTGCAAAAACGACCCGTAAAAAACGATGCGTGAAATCCAGGTGTAAAAACGGCGTGCAAAAACCGGCGTGCAAAAATAATTGTCTTTGT
The DNA here is from genome assembly GCA_030545235.1 of Helianthus tuberosus. Taxonomy (NCBI): domain Eukaryota; kingdom Viridiplantae; phylum Streptophyta; class Magnoliopsida; order Asterales; family Asteraceae; genus Helianthus; species Helianthus tuberosus. The sequence continues at coordinate 69,955,871 of CM060452.1, read as the reverse complement.
TAAAAAAATTTGAATTAAAAAATGCTTTTAATAAAAAAATTCTTTTTAAAAAATAAATAGTAATATAATAAAAAAAGTAATAAAAAATAATAAAGAAAAAAGACAAAAAAAAGTAATTTTATTAAACTATCCTTTTGGATTAAAATATTAAAGACATAATAAGACAAAATGTATTTAATATTAATTTTAGTTACTTTTAATCTCATCCATCCATCTTCTTGATCTTGTGGTTAGGAACTGGTTCTCGCGGTTGTTACAACTGAAGTTGGTTTTCAGTTTAGCGGTCACCTATATATATATATATAGCGGTTCTTACAACTGGATGTGGTTTTCATTTTAGCGGTCCCTTATATATATATATAACTTATTGTGAGTGAACTGAGTGAACTAATCTTGACCCTTAATCATTTTGTAGATTAAAAGGGTAAGATTGACATTAGCCAAATACTTTTAATTAAAATCCCTTAATTTTCTCCTATCTTAACTCTCTCTCTCTCTCACTCTTTCTCTCTCTCTCTCATTTTTAATTATTTCTCCATTATTTTAATTATAAGAGATTGAAGGGATAATGTTTTTTTTAAATAAACTCTTATGTTCCTTTTGAAATTAAATATTAAACCTAATTAAATTATGTTTTTTAACATATGTGTATACAGATTAGTATATAGAAGACTTATACACTTGTGTATTATTACATCTTGTTTCCACGGGTCGGTATAAACCAGATTTATACACTTGTGTATTATTCAAGTACATATGTGTATACAGGTCAATATACACCTGTCTATTATTCAAGTACATAGTGTATACATGTCGATATATACCAGACTTGTACACTTATGTATTACTACATATTGTTTCCACTATATATCTTTTCATCAAACATTGATCTAATACATATATGTATAGAGAATGTAATTAAATATTTTTAATCGTGTTCTAGATGGAACAATATTTGATAATGTTTGTATTTTTTTTTAAATTATCAAATATTAAGTTATGTAATATGTGAGAGAAAAAAATATAGAGAATATAATTAAATATTCTTTTAATTGGAAAGAGAAATCCGGAGAGAGGAAAAAATCAATTAATTAAATGAAGATAGAAAAATACAATTATACCCTTGTGTCTATTAAAATACATGTAAGTTACAAAAGATAATTACAATCTTGCCACTAAAGAAAAATTCTAGATCTACAAAATCAATGGTCAAGATAAGTTCATTTTGTTCACAAATAAATCATTGTTCACTCATGAACCCTACCCTATATATATATATATATATATATATATATATATACTACTTTAATAAGCATATAGGAAGGGCAAGAATGGTCATTTGCCATTGTACAAGCATTTAAGCATGAATGTGTTGAAACTTTCTTCAACACGCAGAGCAGCTCATGGATCCTAACCGGATCTCTTTGACCCGTCTTACTCCAATGGATCCAATATAAGCTTTCTTTCACTCAATCTAAACCCTAAATTCATTTCATTCACATCCGCCCCCATTCTTCTTCTCTCTCTCACTAGACGCGGTGTCTGCATACGTCTCATGGCGACGGATTTCACCGGCGATTTCACTAGATCGACGGATTTCACTTCTCAGGTACCGTCTTTTTAACCTTATCGGCATTTTTTTTGCTTGTTATTTGACTTAGATCTATGAATTTCACTAGATCGACGGATTTCACCGGCGATTTCACTAGATCGACGGATTTCACCGACGATTTCACTTCTCAGGTACCGTCTTTTTAACCTTATCGGCATTTTTTGTGTGTTATTTGACTTAGATCTGTGAAATTTTAGGGTTTCTTTCTCCGGCGATTCCGACATCAGATCTACTGGGTTCAACTTCTCGGTATGTTGTTTCTACTGGATCTGTGAAATAGATTCAGATCTGTTACTTTTTTCTAGCAGATCTGTTATAATACTTGGTTTCCATCTCAATAATGACTTTTTTCTAGCTGATCTACCTTTTTTTGTTTTTTTTTTTTGGTTTTTCTGTAGTTTATGTTTATACGCTGTTAGATTTTATGTGTTACAAGCTTTTTTAAACAGGTTTTCTACTGATTTGGGATGTATCTATGTTAGATCTGTGTAATACTTTCAGATCTGTGTTGGTTTTTTGTGTTTTTGATAATGTTTTGTGAACTCATAATGTGAATGGAGTGATAAAGTGAAGGTTTTTTTTGGTTTTTGCTGCTCTCCTATAAAGTTTTTACTACTTAAGCTATCAGTTTTGCTTTTACAGTTTCCGGTGGGTGGTAAAGGAGTTGTGTACTCCAGATTTTGTGTACTCCGGATTCATTTGACAAAGGAGTTGTGTACTCCGGATTTTGTGTTCTTAATCTGTCTGAATTGAAAGTGTTTGAGGCTGTGATGCAAAAGCTGAGCTTGTGTTCTTAATCTGTCTGAACTGAAAGTGTTGAGTCTATGATGCATAAGCTTAGCTTGTGTTCTTAATCTGTCTGAACCGAAAGTGTTGAGTCTATGATGCATAAGCTGAGTTTGTGTTCTTAATATGTCTGAAATGAAAGTGTTGAGGCTATGATGCATAAGATGAGCCTGTGAGGTTACATATGTGTTTCTTGTGCTTAAAACACTTGTACATCATGCTTTAAAGGTTGTTTAAGTTTAGTGGCAAATTACTCTTGTACATCATGCTTTAAAGCGAGGTTACATAACACAATAGACTGTGATGATGATTGTATTTTGAGGGTACATAGAAGATCCGCCAAGATGCTACTCGGATGTGAATGAAATGAATTTAGGGTTTAGATTGAGTGAAAGAAAGTTTATATTGGATCCATTTGAGTAAAACAGGTCAAAGAGATCCGGTTAGGATCCATGAGCTGCTCCGCGTGTTGAAGAAAGTTTCAACACATTCATGCTTAAATGCTTGTACAATGGGCTTCAAATGGTTGTACAATGGCAAATGACCATTCTACTGATTTGGGATAAACAAGTTTTCTACTGATTTGGGATGTATCTATGTTAGATCTGTGTAATACTTTCAGATCTGTGTTGGTTTTTTGTGTTTTTGATAATGTTTTGTGAACTCATAATGTGAATGGAGTGATAAAGGGAAGGTTTTTTTGGTTTTTACTGCTCTCCTATAAAGTTTTTACTACTTAAGCTATCAGTTTTGCTTTTACAGTTGCCGGTGGGTGGTAAAGGAGTTGTGTACTCCAGATTTTGTGTACTCCGGATTCATTTGACAAAGGAGTTGTGTACTCCGGATTTTGTGTTCTTAATCTGTCTGAACTGAAAGTGTTGAGTCTATGATGCATAAGCTGAGCTTGTGTTCTTAATCTGTCTGAGCCGAAAGTGTTGAGTCTATGATGCATAAGCTGAGTTTGTGTTCTTAATATGTCTGAACTGAAAGTGTTGAGGCTATGATGCATAAGCTGAGCCCGTGAGGTTACATATGTGTTTCTTGTGCTTAAAACACTTGTACATCATGCTTTAAAGGTTGTTTAAGTTTAGTGGCAAATTACTCTTGTACATCATGCTTTAAAGCGAGGTTACATAACACAATAGACTGTGATGATGATTGTATTTTGAGGGTACATAGATGATCCGAGTAGCATCTTGGCGGGGCAATATCAAGGTTGCATAGTTCTCACTCTGCAACCGTGTGTTTCCAGCCATGGCTTTACCCGGTTTGTAGCTGTGTTCATCTCTCAATTATATGCCTGAGTCTTCCAGATGTTTTGATAAGCAAATGAGCAGGTGGTGTATCGAAATCAATCTTCCCCTTAGGCGATTGAACCCGCCGCAAGTCGATAAAATGAAATGGCAAACCCTAAAATCAATTGTATAGTACACCGTGTTTTTCTTTTTAACCCTGAAGCTTTGCAGATTGTACATTATGCTTTAGAAGGTTGTAAATGTTAAAATAGCTGTGAAGCATAAGCTGAGCTTCAAACGCTATGATGGTTGCATGAGCATCAATTGTGATGTTCATTTGAAGGGTACTTACATCTCCCTGACTTGATGATAGTCATTAGACTGTAATGATTGTTGTATTTTGAGGGTACATAGAAGATCCGAGTAGCATCTTGGCGGGGCAATATCCAGGTTGCATAGTTCTCACTCTACAACCGTGTGTTGCAGCCATGGCTTTACCCGGGTTTCTTGTTTTAATCTCTTTTGGCAATTTTGAAGGCTTTTGAAAAGATCCAACGAAAGGTGACATTTGACGGCTATGATGAACACTTTAACTTTAATATGTGCAACGTGTCCCCTGTTTGGTTGATTCCTTCTGCAGTGTGTAGTGAGGTATTGTTTTCCCTCTTTATGGTTGTTCAATCCCAAATTTCAAGAAACCCTGGTTGACAACCTTCTGTGGTAAAAAAGGATTCGGTTTGGCATGAATTTTCTTTTTGGGACTTTCAGGCCAAGAAGAATCTGCAGCTGATGAGACTGAGATATTGTTGTGCTGTAAAAGCAGGTGAGTTAAGCTACCCTTCTAATTTCTTATTTGATATTACAACTTATGATTTGGAGTATGATGACGGGGGTAGCTCAAACCTTAATAAACTGATTAGAGACACAACAGCTCAAAAGGTTAAAAGGTTAAAAGGTTCGGAAATGGTCCAACGGTCATGAACAGTAAAAAGGACAAGCACAGTGTCTGGTCACATCAACATTTAACGTGTGAAACATTCTGCCCAGCCACAACCAGAACATGTTGGAGAGCACACCCTTTTGTCCGCAGGTCCAAACCCTTCAATCCCCAAAATGGGCAAACCCCTCACTGCAAGCACAGATTCACTAGTCACGGGTTTCTCCTTTGAGAAACACCTTCCCTATAAAATGCAGGCCATTCCACCATGCCATTTACTCCAGGATCAGCAGATGTCACTCTAACTCTCTGATTCTCCTTCCCCCTCTTGAGAACTAGCTTCATGCTTGCTTCTCTTCTTTACACTAAATAATTCATCTTCTCCAACGATTGCTTTCTGGGCTGATTTCTAATCAGCTCAAGATCTAAGGAAGATAAAAACAATACTAGTGAATCTCTCTCCACGTCTTGCAAACGTGGGGGGACCCACGACCTGCGTTAGGCTAATCGAACCCCTGAACCCTTTTACCCCAGAGATATCGCTACAGGCCTTGGTCTATTATTTGTTGCATCAACAAGTTGGCGCCCACCGTGGGGCTACGCCGCTAACTTTATCTTAAAGACCAGTTGTGTAGCTCCATTTTCTCTTTACATCATGTCTGGAAGCGAGTCTCTCGGTCCGGTAAATCAGGCTCCTAACAAAACCGATTTAACAAAAAGTTCCAGTCGGATCTCACCGGTCAAATCTACATTTCTTTCTACTCCCGGAAGTACTCCACCGGGGTATGTTCCCGGAGTTCACTTCTTTTCAAACACCAACCCCATCTCGGTCAGGGTTTGCACCTACTCAAATCGATGCAATGCATACTCCGGAACGCATAGATCTAACACCCGAGTGACTAGCTAGAAATTTCTTACAACTGAGATTTCTTCTCAACTAGCTTGTGAGCTTAGAAAGGGAAAAAATGGTGAGAATAAGTCTAAATTATGAGGAGTCTAAACCCTCATTATCACCTGGCCGTCCATCTCTTCCTTTTAGTAGCTCACGTTCAGCCATATCTTACCTTGAAGCTGGTCCTAGTGTGACAGACCAACCACTCAAGCCCTTTAGCTTTTGGGGAGGCCAAGTCCAACCGTTTTTCCCTTATTTACCTCCCAACCCGTTACAACTGGTGCACCTATGGGGCATAAAACCACTCTTGATCAATTATGGCAGTCACCAGCTTCAAGTGTTCCCCCTCCCATCGCTACTTCGTGAAAACAAGCTATGGCCACCCTGCCTTTGGCTCGAAGGTGCGGTCATGAGCACATCCATGGGAATGCCTTATACAGTAAGCCTTTAAGGCTTTAACCTTTTGACATAGATAATGGCTTCAGAAAGCCTTTAAGGCTTTAACCTTATGACACATATAATGGCTTCAGAAAGCCTTTAAGGATTTAACCTTATGCCCTAGCCAATGACACAGATGATGGCACAATTTCCTTTGTAGCACGTGAAAGCTGGATGATGACACAGAAAGCCTTCAAGGCTTTAACCTTAATTTCATCAACCAAGTGCCAAACACTCACCAGGGTACCTCAAGCGGTAACCCAGCTTAAAGGGTAATAAAATACCCATCAAAACCTTACAAGCCCAATATCTTGGTTTAACAAATTGTTGAGTACGAATTTCAAACCCAGATAAAGATGCCATCGCGGTACTGAAGACTACTTCCAAATCTTCGCCGGGACTACAAGAATAAAAAAATGACCCAACTCCGAATGTTGTCTCATGTTCAGGCAAACCCTTGAAGGGTCTTCGCGCATATGGTTCAATGACCTTCCTGGACGAAGCGTTCAGACCTTTGACGATCTTAGCAAAAGTTCCCTATAAAAACATAGGTATGTCAAGGACGCCACGATAATCTTCCAGATCAAACAACATGATGATGAAAGTCTCAGAGACTTCATCGAAAGTTACAAGAAGGAAGGTTTAACTTACGCCGATGAAAAGGTTAGGGTTGCAGGGTTCATGAATGCTATAAATTCCAAATATCTCACAAGAGACTTCAATAAATGCCTGCCCAAAACCCTTGAAGAAACACTCAAAAGGGCTGAGGCCTACATTCGATGAGAATAAGCTGTAGACATCAAAGAAAAAAAAATAAATAAAAAATAAACTCTTAACCGGAGCTTCCACTATGGCTCTTATGACAAATGGTTCAAAGGTTCGGATTCCTGAAGGCTTGAAGGCTGGAACCCTCCAAGCCGAGAAAAAAAACCATAAACTTTACAGCCTTAACCAAGACTCTGCAAGAGATCTTGGCAACCGAAGAGGTAAAACACAGCTTCCACCCTCCTCAACCTTTGCCTAAAAACAAAAGATTGAAAAAATCAAGCCAATATGGTAAGTTTCAAGAATAGAAAGGTCACCATATCAATGATTTCTTCCAACAAAAAAAAGGATCGAAGAAGCCGTCAAGTCCGAACAGGCCCACTTGGTTAAAGGGGTCAAGGACAAGATGGTTGAAAAAAAATAATAATAATAGTGAACATGGTCGACCTTGAAAACGAAGCTTCCCACAAACGCCATCATTCCAAGGCATGGGAACGTCAATATGTTTGCTTCCCACCACCAGAAGGAGAGTTGCTTTCAAACCCTCTAGTGATGGAATCCAACATAGGAACCATCAAGACACAAAAGGCTTACATTAACACCGGTGTAACCACTAAAATCATGCTTGAGAAAGGCTTTAACCCTCTCAGCGACGATGAATGTTCAAAGCTTCAACAGTCTGAACCCTCCATCGAAGGTATCGCAGACATACCCATCCAGCCTTTAGGCCAAATAACCCTTAATGTTTGTTCAGCGAGAGAACATAGGGACGAACCGAACAACTCACTTTTGCGGTGATCAACATCCCTTCCAATTACGATATCATCATAGGAAGGCCAGGGAAAAGTGTGTTCGGAATGGCAATTTCAGTTGGTCAAGGCACTGTGAAGTTTCCTGCTGAAAAAGGGATAGCAACCCTTCAACCTACCCAAGAAGCTTTCGTGGTTGAAGGGGAAAGCTCAAGAAAGGACGAATACAATGAACAAGGGTTGGACATAAACCCAAAATACCCTCAACAGGGGATAAGGGTAAACACTAACCTTTCCAATGAAACCCTCTCATACCTTGAAAAGTTGCTCTTGCACTACGTCTTTGCTTAGTGCCCGGCATCCCTCGTAGCATTGTTGAAACATGAGTTATGGATCCCACCTGATGTTAAGCCCATTATACAAAAGAAACGAAGTCAAGCCCCTAAAAGAAGCCTTGCAGAATGCCAAAAGATGGAAAAGCTTGTTCTAGCCGGAACCCTTCGAGAGGTCAAGTATCAATCATGGGTGGCCAATCCGATAATGGTTTAAAAACCCGACAAGTCTTGGAGGATGTATATCGATTTTAAAGACTTGAACAAAGCACGCCCAAATGATTGCTACCCGCTGCCCTGAATAGACCTCAAGGTTAACTCACTCACGGGCTTCTCGTGTTTTCTTGACACCTAAAAGGGTTACCATCAGATCCTAATGAAAGAAGAAGACGAATAAAAAACCGCATTACACACTGATAAAGGTATATTTTTCTTCCAAAAAATGCCTTTTGTTTTAAGAAACGCAGGTGCCACTTATCAACGCCTAGTTGACAAAGCGTTTATCGAACAAACTGGCAAAAACATAGAAGCTTATGTTGAAGATTTGATGATTAAGAGCAAAACGGAATACCAAATGCTCAATGACATACAAGAAACCTTCCAAACCTCGAGAAAGATAAACATGAAAGCTTAATCCAGTCAAGTGCTCGTTTCTAGGGCATATCATGGGGAAACAAAGCATAAAAGCCAACCCTCAAAGGATGTGCTAACAAGAAAGACTTTCAATGGAAAGCTTACAGCTTTGAAGCGTTTTACCTCAAAAGGAAGCCTTTAACCACATGAAGCAACACTTAGCTTCACTCCCAGCCATTTCGGCTCCAGAAACAGGAGAAACGACCTCTATCTACCTTTCGATTGCTGAAAATACCATAAGTACGGCTCTAATCATTGAACGAAACAAAGTTCAGATACCCGTTTACTTTTTCAAAACTTCAAAATTAGCAGAAATCAAATATTCTTCTTTGAAAAAAAAAAACTTGCTCTAGCCTTAGCCCAAACGGCTAGAAGGCTTCGAAGGTACTTTCAGTCACACACGATACAAGTGATCATTGACTAACCAATTAAGAATGTGCCTGAAAAACAAGAAAATTTCGGAAGATTAGCCAAATGAGTTGTGAAACTAGGTGAACACAAAATCACCTATGTCCTGAGAAAAGTTGTCAAAGCTCAAATCTTGGCTGACTTCATCTTGTAAGTCCCTAAAGAAGCCATAACAGAAGTTAATACAACTGCAGCTGAACCCTCCAACCCTGATACCTGGAAGCTCTTTACCGACGAAGCTTCCAGCATTGAAGGGTTAGGAGCAGGGCTAGTTCTAATTGATCCTAACGAATTGTAATTCACGTATGCCCTTCGTCTTGAATTTCAGACTACAAACAACAAAGCTGAGTATGAAGCATTGATTGCTGGGCTCAAGCTTGCAAAATATGGGTGTCAAAAGGCTTCAAGTTTTCACAGACTCGTTGCTTGTTTCAAACCAAATAAGTGACAATTACATAGCCAAAGAAATGGGGGTTCAAAAGCTTCAAGTCCTTACAGACTCTCTCAAGCTAAGACAATAACAGCTACATAGCAATAGAACCCAACATGTATTAGTACCGAGAGAAATCAAAGGAATTGATGAACACATTTCAAACATTTTCCATCAAAAAAGTTCCAAGATCTCAAAACAAGAGAACTAATGCACTAAGCAAACTTGTATCTCCTACGTTTGCCCACCTCACCAAGAAGGTACTAATTGAGGTGTTAAAAACCTCATCCATCCAAAGACTTGAGGTTCAAGATGTGATCACTAAAAAAGGGCCAAATTGGATGACTCCCATTGAAAGGTTCCTCAAAATGGTGAATTACCTAATGACCAGACTAAGGCTAAAAGGGTTCGTATCAAGTCAAGGCAATATGTGTTACAAGGAGATATCCTTTACAAAAAGGATACCTTGCACCACTACTTCGATGCGTTGGCCCAGAACAAAGCCAATATCTGATCAAAGAGGTTCACGAATGGATGTGTGGAGCTCATTGTGGCCCAAAATCGGTAGTGTCAAAGTTGATGAACCTCGAACACTTTTGGCCTTCCATGCATCGAGATACCTCCAAACAATTGCGAAAGTATGAAGCTTGTCAGTTACATGCTCCGGTACCCAAAAGCCTCAAACATGACCCCGCTCCCATCTCCTCGGCTTGGCTATTTCACAAGTAAAGAATCAACATCGTTGGTCCATCCCCACTAGCCAAATGAGGAGTCAAGCTCTTATTGGTAGCCGTGAACTACTTCACCAAGTGGCCAAAAGTAAAACTATTGGCAAAAAATCTCAGGGAAACAGTTCATTGATTTCGTTTACGAAAACATAATCTGTCGTTTTAGGCTCCAGGGGTACTAGTCACGAATAACGGGAAGTAGTTTGCCGAGAAGCCTTCTAGCTCCTGGTGTAAGGAGTTCAAAATAACCCAAGTATTCAGCTCGGTAACTCACCCACAATCCAACGGCCAAGTTAATAGGACAAACAACAACATTGTTGAAAGGATTAAATCTCGATTGGAAAGATACGACAACAACTGGCTCGAATAGCTTCCCAATGTGCTATTGGAAATTCGAACAACCAAGAACACGAGCCACAAGAAAACACCCTACAGCCTAGTGTTTGGATCAGAGGCTGTAATCCTAGCTGAAATCGGAGTAACAACACAAAGAACATTTAACATCGACCTCGAGCCAAATAAGAAAGAGACGATGTTGAATTTGGAACAACTCGAATAGGCTCGTGATCAAGCAGCCATACAAAAAGCAAGGTACAAGCAAAACATGGAATTGTATTACAATACACGGGTGAAGCATGAACGTTTCAAGCCTGAGAACCTTGTGCTTCGAAATAATGAGGCCTAAAAGAAAGAAAGCCAAGAAAGCTTGGCCCTAAGTAGGAAGGGCCATACAATATCCTTAAAGCCCACAAAGGGGAATCATACAAGCTGGCAGGTCCGCAAGGCAAAAAGCTTCACCGCCATTGGAATGGAAAAAACCTTAAAAGGTTCCATGTTTAACCAAAACGTATTACAAATAGTTCTCAAATCTTGTTCTATTCCCCTAGTAATCGAAGTACTTTGAAATGAATGAACGATGAATCAAAATTTGTCTTTCTATCCTATAATCAGGTTGAGAACCTAGCAAGAAACTCCATGGCAAGGGCCATGTAAGGGGATGAGCTCCCAGGCCACACCGCTCAATAGGTTCAAGGGTTGAATGAACCTATATAAGGGGTGAGTTCCTAAATCAATACAACTCCATGAGACTCAGAGAAATCTTAAAAATCATGTCTCATAGACGGGTTTGAACAGCCTACACCAAATGTTCCTTAAGCCCAAACATTGGCTTACGAACCAAAAAGACTCTAAGTGAATGTCATACATAGGATAGAGGTTGTATCTTCTTGTTAAAAATACCCTAAGGCTAAGTGACTGCAGCACTGAATCCTTTAAGGTATAAATAACATAAGATGCACCACCCAAAACAAAGACAACATGCAAAATCAATGAAAACGCAAGGGAATAAATAGAACAACATAGCAAGATAAGTTAAAGATAGCAAGGGCCATACTGGACATCAAACATAAAACATTGTCTACAAGCCTCCAAGGCTTTAACCACCAAGGGATCTAGACGGTTCCTTTAAAATAAAAAGATGTTCAAACAAACAACCCATAACATTGTTCGACATGCTAAGAAAGCTATGAATTAAGGCCTCTTCTTCACTTAGCAACGTCAGGGATGGTAGACTTTGCTGCATCATCCTTCTTCGAACCTCCATCATCTGGGGTCTTTTTAGCCTTCCTCTTTTTCTTCCATACTGCACCCGTTGCCTCGGAGGCTTCAAGGCTTGAACCCTTTGAGTCCTCACCACCTTCAGAACACGTTTCCTTGCTATCTCCGAAGCAAGGATGTTTCTTCGAGAGGGACTCCAACACTTCGTTACAAACAACCTGATTAAGGCCCTTGGGTTTTAGCTCCTGCAAGACAGGAAAAGGTTTACCAAAACACTCGGAGACTTCACCCACATGAGAGTAAATCAAATGCTTTATCTTAAAAATTGTTCCCATAATACTTTGAAGGCTTTGTGTTGAAAAAAAGAAGATTTTTTCTAAGGCTTCCTAGGTTCACAAATATTTGTAACCAGCAAACAAACCTTGGTGTCTCCCATGAACAAGAAGCTCGATGTACACATCACCCAAGACTTTTTTAAACTTTGACGAATGGAGAAGATAAGTAACCACTTGCTGGAATCCATCCTCAATGAGCCATTTATTATCACTAGTTTCCTGGGCAAATGAAGCCTTTAACCCTTCTTTCTCCTCTAAGAAGGCTCTTTTTCTAAACCTCCAAGGCAGCCTTATCGACCCTGATTTAAACCTTGTCAGCCTCCAAGCGTTTTTCCAACTCAACCACATCAGTCTTATGCTGGAAGAAACTCCTCAAATCTTCAAACAACAATGCTTTCTCCTTCTCAGCGTAGCCCTTAGCTTCTTTCAAAGCAACCATTAAAGCTTTCATCTCATCCCTCCTCACCGAAAAAGACTTCATATTCTTGCATCCTTTTGCGAAATCAGGATACACCCTCAAGAAGCAAGGTAGCAAGGTTGCAAGCACCCATCAACATTTTCGAAATCATCAGTTCATCATCCATAAATGAGCAAGAACATCAAACAATGGGATGAGCAAAATGGGTAAGAACATCCACACAAACGGATGAAGACTTGAAGCTGTCACCAACTGTGACCTTCCAATCCGGCACATAAACCTCCCCTGGATTAAAATTGGTGGAACCTTCACCACCCTTCCCAGAACCCTTCAAGCTCACAACCTTTTTACCCGCCAAACCACCAAGGGCCGTCCCTTGTCCTTTTTTGATTTTCCCCCAACTTCTAAATCATCTGAAGCCTCTATGTCATTACTTAGTTCCACCGGCTCAGAAGCCGATGGTTGGTCAGTAGTCTTTATCAAACAACAGCTCGAACGACGAGTAGAGACTTTGGAAGCACCGACCCTAGTAAAGCCTTTGACATTTGGAACGTTAACATAGCCTGAACCCTCGAACCTGTGTTCAGCACCTCCGGCAACAACATCTTCGCTGGAGGTAGCCTCAACATCCCCAAACACAACATCAGAGGTATCACTACTCTTGATAAAGCATAAGGCAAAACATCATACCCTGATCATACCTCATGAGCACAGGGTCACGATCCGGCTTGTCCCACAAGGTACTTACACCCATCAACACTAAAAGGTGTTCAGGAAAGGGACGAAGCCTTGAAGGACACTTCCTAATGGCTTTTAACAACTAACTATCTAGTTCAGGCTCAAATGGTTTAAGCTTGTTTAACATAGCATCAGGGTGCCTCCAAACAAGCTTGAAGAAAACAATGGACTCAGAAATCCAGAAAATTCGGTCCTTCCAAGAACAAATGGTAGTAACCATTAAGGAAGTCAAACAAACATCAACTTGGGATGTCTCAAACGTGACCCAATCATCGTTCTTGGTCAACCGTAAGAAACATCGAAACAACAACGATGGGTCATACCATATCACAAGAGCTCAAAGTGTAAAGTCCTAGCAAGACCTTGAGGACGCAACTAACTAAGCGACACACGATAATACTGTAAAATATTCAGAACAAAGACCAAAAACGAATGACACAAGTTGGAAAACTCAAAATGACAGCAATAAAGAGCAATCGAAGTAGCGGGACACTGATCGATCGATTTATCTAAAACCCGGAGCCACCGGATTAAACTTTAGATCGATCCCCCATTATTTACAAAAAGCCTCAACTTCCTATCTAGTGAGACAAGAATAACTCACATACAGATCTTTGCTAGCACCCATGAGAGGCGATCAAAAGAAAAAAGAAAGTGAAGTATAGGCAGTTATTATTACGCAAAAGTCAAAAAACTGCCATCCATCACATTAACTGTCATTTCAAAATTCAAATCCAAAAAATTTAGACGCCTGATAACCTTTCAAGCCTTGAAGCCTTTAAGCAATAAAAATCGTGTACAAAAGTCAGAAGCATTTGAGCTTACACCCCAAATACCTCTGACTTGGGGGGCTGATGACGGGGGTAGCTCAAACTTTAATAAACCGATTAGAGACACAACAGCTCAAAAGGTTAAAAGGTTCGGAAATGGTCCAACGGTCATGAACAGTAAAAAGGACAAGCACAGTGTCTGGTCACATCAACACTTAACGTGTGAAACCTTCTGCCCAGCCGCAACCAGAACATGTTGGAGAGCACACCCTTTTGTCCGCTGGTCCAAACCCTTCAACCCCCAAAATGGGCAAACCCCTCACTGCAAGCACAGATTCACTAGTCACGGGTTTCTCCTTTGAGAAACACCTTCCCATATAAAATGCAGGCCATTCCACCATGCCATTTACTCCAGTATCAGCAGATGTCACTCTAACTCTCTGATTCTCCTTCCCCCTCTTGAGAACTAGCTTCATGCTTGCTTCTCTTCTTTACACTAAATAATTCATCTTCTCCAACGATTGCTTTCTGGGCTGATTTCTAATCAGCTCAAGATCTAAGGAAGATAAAAACAATACTAGTGAATCTCTCTCCACGTCCTACGTTAGGCTAATCGAACCCCTGAACCCTTTTACCCCAGAGATATCGCTACAGGCCTTGGTCTATTATTTGTTGCATCAACAGAGTAGTTAAAGATCTGATTTATTAAACCGAAATGTTGTGCTGCTAATATTTTGTTATACGGTTGTGGACCAGCTCAATGTGAAAGCATAAAAGAGATGCTGGAGTACTTTAGAAGTCAAGTTGGGTCTAAGGCTTGGAAGAAGGTGGGAGTTGTGGCTTTCGCTACGATATGGAGACTTTGGACGAGTAGAAATGAGAAAGAATTTAATGGTAACAACATTCAGATCGCTAAAGTGTACCAGTTTTGTTTTGCTAGAAAAAAAGACCAATGAGTATTCAGGTTGAATATTTTTAATTTGTTGTATTTATGAACACAAATTATATTAAGAAAAAAAGAAAGTTATTTTTGTATTGTGTAATCATCATCTTCTTAGAGTTTATGGCATGGTTTGATTTCATTCTTTGATGCGCAATGGAAAGAATCTTACTTTCACTTATACTTGTAGCATTCATACACGAAAACTGACCCGACCTGAGACCAACCCAAAATTCATACAAACTGGTTTAGTCTCGGGTTCATTGTGTAGATTTTGAAAGACTTATGCAACTGCTTATTCAGTGTTTGTATACAAAATCCAATTGTTTGTGTTGTGTTTTCCGTTGCATCGCGAAATTGGTTTTGGTTATGGCTCAAAACTGAAGACCATTTGTGACTGCATAATCTTATATTCTTTTGACTACATGAATATTTTTTTTTCATGGGTTACATTTTAATTTTGTTACTGCCGTGTTTGAATCTAAATACCATGTATTATTTGAAAAAAAATGTCTTTAATAGAGAAACAAGGGTATACAAAATGAGCACATATTGAACGTTAAACTGGTAATTTTGGTCATTAATGTTCATGAAAAATATAGTGTGAAAAATTGAAATGTAATAATTTCTTTTAATGAGTTAGCATATGTTGCTTGTTATTGATGATCATAGGTTCATAACAAGTGTCTTTGTAAAGTGTAATAGTTTGGTAAGACCAAAAAGAGTCCATTGGTCAACGGAACCTGCTCAAACCCAGTTATTTCAGAATTGCCTGTTTGATTTGTTAACCCGTCCTATTCATTTCCACCTTTGATTTATATTTTAACTTTCAGGCTGTAATGAAGGTTCTACCAGAACTAAACGGAAAACTGACAGGTGTCGCCTTTAGACAAAACGTATATTAAATGTTAACTTTTAATACATACAATACAGAGACAAAACGTCATACCAACTTCGTAGACTTGACAGAACTTACAGACTCGATAACAAAAGACCATAACATACAATACAGAGACAAGCAATTGTGGATCTTTACTGACGGGTGCACTTCGGAATGTAGCAGATATGAATGAATATAACCCCCGTGGTAGATATGTAATTAGCGAGCTCTGGAATTTCAAGGAAAATCGAAGAGCTACACTGGGGTTATATTCATTCTTATCAATCAGTTCCTTATGTGCACCGCACCATCTTCTAGGAGGTTGTCAAGCGTTCTTGCCTTCGTAGTTGGTGTTTTGCGTATCTTTACATCCGCAGCCATTCTGTACAATATTTTCACAAAAAACATTACAAACAAACCTGAACAAAGCAAAACAAATCAACCCTCTGTTTTTTCAAAGCAAAACAAACATGAAGAACCCTCTGTTTTTTCACAAGCAAAACAAACATGAAGTACCTAAAATACCCAAATAACTTATTATCATCGAATCAAACACATTCAAATGACCAATAAACACACTCTGTTTTTTCAAAGCAAAACAAACATGAAGAACCCTCTGTTTTTTCACAAGCAAAACAAACATGAAGAACCCAAAATACCAAATAACTGATTATCATCGAATCAAACACATTCAAATGACCAATAAACACATTCTGTTTTTTCAAAGCAAAACAAACATGAATAACCCTCTGTTTTTTCACAAGCAAAACAAACATGAAGAACCCAAAATACCCAAATAACTGATTATCATCGAATCAAACCAAAAATCAAAATGAGGAACACATTCAAATCATCGAATCAAACCAAAAATACCCAAATAACACATTCAAATCATCGAATTAAACCAAAAATCAATATGAGGAACACATCAATCCGAAATTGTTCCAATCATTTCTTTTTAAACAGTTCTCAAACAACTAACCAAAACGATTCGAAATTTACCAAAAATCAATTTTCACATTTCAAGTATCAATATTGATGTGTTCAAATAACTACACACTTGTTTCTTCGCATTTGATTCAGAAATTAAAACAAACAAGTATCATAGTTTCAATAAACAACCTACATCTGTACTCTAATCAGCCAAATGATCACATGAGATCTGAAACTATAGAATCAAACAAAACCAAACCTCTATTTTGAAGATGAACCTGATGAAGATGATCTGTTCGATGAAGATGAAGATGATCTGTTCGATGAAGATGATCTGTTCGATGTCGATGAAGATGATGATGATGATAATCGGCGGTGTTGGGAGTTGGGAGATGATGTTGAGAAGTGTGATGAAACTGTGATCATATCTGCTATTAGTGTAGATATTAAGGGTTAGGTTAAGGGTATAAAGGACTTTTCATAATTGCAGAGACTATTTGTGTAATTAACTTTAATAGTTATAAATAATTATTATTTCAACCAATTTGGCCTGTCTTGATAATCAAAATAACCGACCATAAAAGTAACAAACCAACAACGAACTAAACTAATGAAAACTCAAGGTTGGTAATATGACCCAGGTTGGTAGTCGATCCAAGACCACTCCACGAAATTAGATATAGCTATTTTTTATGTTTTTAGGTAAACATGTAAAGCTACAAAACCTGGATTGTTTCTTATAAACATTAAAAAATATACAAAATACCACGTCAACGATGAATAAAGACCAGAGCAATATGAATTATGATACACCACACGTATACCATGAATAATACAACATAAGTACTATACAATATATCACGAAATGATTGATAAACTAACAAAAAACGAGTATCACATTGTAAACTGTCGTTGCATCACGAATTTGGTTTTGGTTATGGCTCAAAACTGAACCTCCCCGTACATAGCCCTAAACTCACCAACCTAAGTGATATGTGTCCCGGCGCATCGCGCGGGTAAACTACTAGTATATATATATATATATATATATGAGTAAATTACAGTTTCAATCCCTGAGGTTTACACCTGCTCTCATGTTCAGTCCCTATTTAAAAAAAATCAACACTCCAGTCCCTGACGTATTCAATTGCTCACAATTAAAGCCCTGGCACTAACTTCCACCAGTTAACCATTAGTTTACTTAATGGCATGAAGGGCAGTTTGGTAATTTCACCAAAACCTAACCCTTTAACACCATTTAACCCTTTAGCTTCTCAAAGAAGCACACAATCACTTCCTCTCACCTCCAAAACCCTCTGCTCAAAGGCGATTTTCCGACGAAGCCCATAGATACTTCCGATCAACTCCGATCTTTCAAAACATGAGGCAATACGCAATAATCTTGATGACAATCCACGTTGTTATACGACATTGTGTAAATTTTACTTAAATTCTTTGATTTCGTTATGCGTGCTATTTATATAAACTGAAATGTGGGTTAGTTTTCATGGAATTATAGTTGGAATTCACGTTTTGGTGGCTAGACGCACAATCTGGATACAATATCGAGTTCTGTTGAGGACTGGAAGGGCGTTCGGTATTGAGCTCTATTTCAGCCGGCGAGTATGAAGACGGCGATGTGCTTGGTTTGTTGTACATATTATATCTAACTAGTAGGATAACTATAACACTTTAAAGGGTTGATTTTTGAACTAATCCTGATCATTTTTGGGTTTTGAAGTTTATGATCTGGATTAACCCTTTTGTGATGTTCATTAGGATGGCAATTAAACTGTTCTTGATGCTTATTATACTGTGTTTTACTTAATAAGTGGATTGTAATGGTAGTCTTTAATGGTTAAATCAAAGTGTTAATGATGATTATTCTACTATGTTTGAAATTACTAAACAAGGTGTGGCTAATAAAGTGGATGATAATGATTAGTGATTTTGATAACATTAACCGTGTTTGGTTGTCAAACAGGATTCTAAAGTTGGGTTAGAATCAGGATCATGTTAGTAGCGTTGTGAATTAGGCTGATGTCAATAGCATATTAGGATCACAGCTACACTACTGCACATTAAGGATCAATTCACAGCTGCACCGATGTACATCAAGGTTCAATTAACAGCTGCACTGTTGCACATTAAGTTGATGGTATTGTTTGTTTGAGATGTTTATTTGATGTGCTTTGGATGTTTGCGGCACATAAGTCTTTGGCAGGTTTATAGGATAATTTAAATTGATGGTGTTGTTTATTTGATAAGGGTGCAGGGAGCATATGAGTAATGCATATTACATTCAGTTGAATAGCTATTGCACATTAAGTATTGAATGCACACAAGCCTTTGAAAATGGAATGCACAATTGAACTTGCTTATAAGTTGAACATGCTGATAAACTATTTTATGCATAGCAGGATTTGTTAATCACTTGACCAGATAAGCTGCATTCTAATTGAAAATGGAGGGAAATTAGGCTGCATTCCAATTATGGTAAATCCAGTTGTGCAAAACATAGTTTATCACTTGAACCCAACCCAACATGAACTGTTGGTAAATCCAGCTGTATCACTTGAACAGGAAGCATACACGAACTGTTTGACCAAGTGAAAGTCAAACCCAACCCAACTCTAAAAAGTCAAACCCAATTCAACTTATAAACTGCATTCCAATTCTGGTTACCCGTGTTGATCTCTTGTTGTTGTTGTTGTGTTAGTAACTCGATATTGTTGTTTAATTTTCTGGTTACATGTGGTTTGTTACTAGATTAGGAAAAACATTTGAAAATTGAGGGAAATTAAAAAATCAACCAGTAGGGACTGAAACTGTAAGTAAACAGTGGGGATATTTTTGTCTTTTCACATAAATACACATGGTTAGTTAGTGCAAACGTTTTAATTGTGAGCAATTGAATAAGTGACTGGAGTGTTGATTTTTATTGAAATAGCGACTGAACCTGAGAGCGGATGTAAACCTCAGAGATTGAAACTGTACTTTACTTACTCTCTCTCTCTCTCTCTCTATATATATATATATATATTGATGCGCGTGTGGTGTGATATATATTTAAGTATATTTTAACCCCTTTTTAGACGTCAGCCAAGTTTTAAATTTATAAAACACGATATTTTACTAACACCAAATACACATATGGGCAAGTGCACCCATCGTGAGCGTAGTATAGTGTTGGCAAGATACCGAGGTCGTCCAAGGACACAAGAGCTTTTAGTACCGGTTTATCCTCAACGTCTAATCAAATCAAAAGTTAGAAAAAGGTTTTTAAACTAGAAAAATAAAAACTAACTAAAATGCTGAAAAATAAAATAAAAATAAAAATAGATAGACAAGATGAATCACTTGGATCCGACTCGTGTTTAGTGTAACCTTTGATTATTTCCGCACTTTTGCACTTTTTAAGAGATTATCTTAGTTATTGTAGTAGGCCCCTCTTTTGAAGGTGACGTTTCCCTCAACCCAGTAGTTTGAGTCAGCAAGGATACAATCCTAAAGGGTCGGATTATTGAAAGATAATTAATTAAGTTATTAATGCATATTATGGTAGGCCCCTCTTTTGAAGGTGACGTTACCCTCGGCTAAGTAGTCTGAGTCAGCAGGGATACAGTCCTAAGTAGCCGGGTTAAAGTATTAATAGTAGCTTACATATGAGGGGATCAAAGAGTTTGGAACCCCGCCATCCAATACCGGTGGGTATTGAAGGAGGTCCTACTAAATTTGACCCAGGTCGTTGCAGGATCTATACACTGAACAAGGCAAGACTCTTACCAAACCGTTCCCTTAACCCCCGACCAGGTAGCCAACATATCTCCATATAGACCGTGGAGATATGAATGGTGAAAATCTTTTATTTTATATAGACAGTAAAATAATGCCAAGACACCACGGATAAACGATAAGGAAGAATCACCTTCAACATAAGAAACTAGTTATTAAATTCATTAATACATAACCAAATAAAAAGTGCGAAAAGATTAAAAATAAAAAGTATTACACTAGACACTTGTCTTCACCAAGTGATGTAAGAGATTTAGGCAAAAATGGCCTTTGATTGTCAAGAACTCTTACGATCAATCTTGGATCCCGAGACGACTCACACACTCTATGATCGACAATGGATGATGGTGGTGGATGATGGTGTTGTGATGGTGGTGGGTGGTGGGTGAAGTGTGAGAGAGGTGGTGTGCCAAGGGATGGTTTGCAAATGAGCCAAGCACCCCTATTTATAGCCTGAACAGAGACTCGGGCTCGGCCCCGTGTCCATTGGGCACGGCCCCATGTCCACCTTCCTTCTCTTTCTTCATTAATTGCAGTTTGTCTGCATTAGTTGACCACGCCCCCGTGTCCGCTAGGCACGCCCCCGTGGTGGGTGATAGAAGCTTCTACAGCTTTGTCTTTTCTACAATCACTTGGGCACGCCCCCGTGCTCACTGAGCACGGGGCGTGTTCAGCCTTCTGTTCTCTTGTTTTGCTTGGGAAGATGCTGTCGGGGAGGTCGGGCATGCCACGTTTGTTCCTTTTCTTGTATTTATGTTAGATTTAGCTGGCTTTTTGCTTTTTTTGTTCATTTGAGCTCATTTAATCCTGAAAATACAAAAGGATGATAAAAACACAATTTTTCCAACATTAGTACTAAAAAGGGTTAGATTTATGCCACAATTGATGTAATTTATATGTTGCATTTTGTGCACATCACCCCTCTTTTGAAGGTGACGTTACCCTCGGCTAAGTAGTCTGAGTCAGCAGGGATACAGTCCTAAATAGCCGGGTTAAAGTTTTAATAGTAGCTTACATATGAGGGGATCAAAGAGTTTGGACCCCCGCCATCCAACACCGGTGGGTATCGAAGGAGGTCCTACTAAATTTGACCCAGGTCCTTGCAGGATCTATACACTGAACAAGGCAAGACTCTTACCAAACCATTCCCTTAACCCCCGACCAGGTAGCCAACATACCTCCATATAGACCGTGGAGATATGAATGGTGAAAATCTTTTATTTTATATAGACACTAAATAATGCCAAGACACCACCGACAAACAATAAGGAAGAATCACCTTCAATATAAGAAACTAGTTATTAAATACATAACCAAATAAAAAGTGCGAAAAGATTAAAAATAAAAAGTATTACACTAGACACTTGTCTTCACCAAGTGATGTAAGAGACTTAGGCAAACATGGCCTTTGATTTTCAAGAACTCTTACGATTAATCTTGGATCCCGAGACAACTCACACACTCTATGATGGATGATGGTGGTGGATGATGGTGTTGTGGTGGTGGTGGGGTGTGGGTGAAGTGTGAGAGAGGTGGTGTGTCAAGGGATGCATTTGAAGTGAACCAAGCACCCCTATTTATAGCCTGCACAGAAGCCAGGACATGGCCCCGTATCCGCTGGACACGGCCCCGTGTCCACCCTTTTTCTCTTTCTTCATTAATTACAATTTGTCTTTATTAGCTCCACATGCCCCCGTGTCCGCTGGGCACGGCCCCATGTGCAGAAGCATATCTGTACTATCAAGATTTGCAAGATTCTACGAATCTTAGCATTGACCACAGCCCCGTGTTGAGCTGGGCACACCCTCGTGTCGGGAATAGAAACTTCTATAGCTTTGTCTTTTCTGCAGAAGCTTGGACACGGTGCCGTGTCAGCTGGACACGGCCCCGTGTCCGCTGGGCACGCCTCGTGTTCAGCTGGGCATAGCCCCATGCTCAGCTTTCTTCTTGTTTTTTGCTTTGGGAGATGTTGTCTAGGGGTCGGGCACGCCACGTTTCTTCCTTTTCTTTGTATTTATGTTGGGTTTGGCCGTATATTTGTTCCTTTTGTTCGTTTAAGCTCATTTGACCCTGTAAATTCAAAAGGAAGACAAAAACACACTTTTTCCAACATTAGTACTAAAAAAGGGTTAGTTTTATGCCTTATTTGATGTAATTTCTATGTTGCATTTTACACACATCAAATACCACCACACTTGAATGTTTGCTTGTCCTCAAGCAGAACTCTTTATTATGTGGCTTACACACCCAAATGGAAAGGGTAGAAGAGAAGGTTTGGGCTTGTCTTGAATGTCGGGAATCCAAGATCTTTATTGGGTTTTATTTTTATATTATTTACAATCCTATTCGTTATGATGTATTTAGAACGTTTGATATGAGAAATTACTTATTTGGGCATAACATGCCTTTTTACAATTCCATTTATATACAAGTTCCCATAACTCACGGGAGATCACTCAACACTCGGCCGAAGATGTATTTTTGTGAAACACTCGAGACCGGCATGGAACTTACTTCTACCATACGCTTGCCAAGCAATCAATCCTCCTCCTTTTTAACTATAAACCTTTGTAAATATCAAGAGGACTTGGGGAAGGGCTAGGCTTGGGGTAAAGGTAGGTGGTTTTGGGTTAGTGGTTAGTAAAAAGGGCTAAAAGCGTAAAAAGCGTCGGTTGTCGTGAGTCCCTTTTTTTTATTTTTCTTTTTTGACATTTATTCAAACTAAGCATATTCAAACAAGATTTTTGAGGAACTTGTTTGGTTATTGCAAAATTCTCTCTCTTTTTTGGGTATAAGATAACCGAGCTTTTTACTAAAACAAAAGGGGTTTGAAAAGAAAAAGGTTTTGGTGGGTAAAGGGTGTTTGTTTTGGGTAGGTGGTAAAAAAAGGACAAATAATGGTGTTGAAAAAAAAAAGGGTTAGTCCTAATGCCTCCATCATTTACTTACTCGGGTTCAAGTTGGTAAGGACCGGGAATGTATCGTCATGGCAAGTTCTAGAGTCGTAAGAAACCAAGCGGCTATTCACACAAGAAACGAAATATGAGCATTTAATCTAAAGATGTGTATTTGTATGCTCAATAAAGGCTCAAAACTCACTTTTTGTGGGAATGGGTTTTTAATGTGATCAAGTATATATAATCGAATTTTAACTAGATTTGTCATGCCGTTTCATAATTTTCTTATGTTGGTTCTTTTTATCACGACGCGATCGGTTGTAAATTTGTAAAAATATAACCTTTTTAGAACATGTTATTCCCAAATTAAACCAAGACAAGTAAAAAAAATGAAAATTTTTGAAAAAAATTGGGGAGATTAGCGGTTCCAATAGAGTTTTGTGTAAGGCTTGTTTTTAGGACTTGCAAGATTCAAGGTTTTAGCATCCCCCCTACACTTAAATTACACATTGTCCTCAATGTGTCCCAAAAATAAGTTTTTCGGTTGATTAAAATGTGTAAAAGTGGGTTAAAAACAAGATTTTATGTTACTGGGTAGCTGAACACGGGGTGTGTTGGCTGAGCACGGCCCCGTGGTCAGACTGCCAGTATCAAATTTAAATAGAAGGCTGGGCACGGGGGCGTGTTCAGTGAGCACGGCCCCGTGTCCAGTTACCTGAACTGGGCATTATCTGCAGAACCTCGGGCACGGGGCGTGTTGGGGTGAGCACGACCCCGTGCTGAACTTGCTGTAATGAAGAAAAATTGTCGGGAGGCTCTGTTTTTGTGCATGGGGTGTGGGTGCAAGTTTCCCTTAGTAACCTCCACCATTTCGAGTGTGCTTTATTCCTGAAAATTAAAACTAAACTAGAAAACATAAAAGTTAAAAAAATCTAAAACTAAGGATAGTTCCGCGGAATGCCTCCGTGGTGCACCACGTTTATAAGGGTCCTTGGCTAGACCCTCCTTATCGGGTGGTTCTGGCTCATCTTCAATTAGGGGGTCGTCATTGCTGATTGGATATTTCATTGATCGTTCAAGATCGACACACCTTTTGAAGGCCCCCAATTGAATGGGTAAGTTGTTTTTCTTCCGATTAATCAAAGCTTTGTGTGTTTTCACAAAAGGTCGTCCCAACACTAGATGAGCGTCATCAAGGATGACAAAGTCGGTTGGGATTACCATTTGATTTGTTTGAACCAAGACATCCTCAACTACCCCTATCGATTTTATTACTTTTCGATTAGATAAAAAAATGGGTATTTAAAGTGGAGAAAAATCACCAATACTTAATTTTTCGAAAATGTAGTTTGGCATTATATTAACACAAAGATCTTTATCAATTGTAATATTACTAATAAAGGAATTTTGAAAAAAACATGGAACTGGTGTAATGTTGATTTCAAATGGGTCTGCTTTTATTAGCGAGGTTTGATCATTAGTTAACTTAATGCTTACCGTTTTGTCAATTTTAGTGTTAGTGTTTAACTCTTTTAAAAACTTAGCATGAGTGGGTACTAAACAATGATTTTCAAAGGAAGGTGACAAGAGATTAATTTCTTCAAAATTAGGCTCTTCTTGAATTTTAGCATTGTCGGACTCACCATTTTCGTTGTTTAACTCATGTGTTGGTTTGTCACTTATTTGTTCTTCCATTTTTACATTTTCAACTATCTCTTCTTTATTTAATTCCTCTCTTGCGCGGGACTCCTCTTCCCTTGCATGAGATTCTTTTATGTAACGCTCGATAGTTTTAAGGTGTTCTAATATCCTATCGGTCACGTCGGCGATAGAGTAAGGATCCGGATTTTCAAAGCTTGAATCCGGATGTTCGATCCTTTGTTCCTCATAATACTCATAGGAAGTAGATGGTTCACACCATTGTTCTTCATTGTAAGTAAATGATGGATAAGGGTCGTAATTTTGTTCTTCATAATACTCATATGAGATGGGTTGTTCACGCCATGGTTCCTCATAATAAGTATACGAAGGTGGTGGCTCATATCTTGGTTCCTCAAAGTATGAGTATGAAGGCTCATACATTGGTTCATCAAAATATGAGTATGAGGGAGAAGGTTCATACCTTTGGTCTTCATAGGATGTGTATGAAGTTGATGGCTCGTACCTGGGCTCCTCATAGTAGGTGTATGAAGTGGATGGTTGAAATAAGTCACAATATTGTACCGAGTGCGGGTTTCCACAATTAGTGAAATTGTCTTCCCTATAATCATCCTCCTCATAGGTGTAGTTGTAGCCTCCTGAGTATTGATCCATAAGAATCACTCAGCATACCACAACAGAGTCTCGATACCAGAAAACAAAAATAAAAACGGAAACAGAGGCTGAACACGGCCCCGTGTTCAGGATCTGTATCTAGGCGTTTGAATTAAAAGTTATTGATTTTGTTCAGCACGGGGGCGTGTTCAGTGAGCACGACCCCGTGTTCAGACTCTGTATCTGGGTGTTTTATGAAAAATATGCAGCACGGCCTCGTGTTCAGTGAACACGGCCCCGTGTTCTGGTTACTGTAAATGCAAAACTAAACTAAAATGCAGAAAAATGTGCGCGCGTTTTTTTAAAAGGTTTTGAAAAAACTGATTAGGTCGTCGATTTTAAGCTTTCTTAAAATCCTTGTGTCCCCGGCAACGGCGCCAAAAAATTGATGTGCGTTAGGTGTGATAGTTTTTTAATGTATAATTTAAGCCCTTTTACACTTTTTTAGCCAAGTTTTAAATTTATAAAACACGATATTTACTAACACTAAACACACATAGGGGCAAGTGCACCCATTGTGAGCGTAGTATAGTGTTGGTATGATACCGAGGTCGTCCAAGGACACAAGACCTTTTAGTACCGGTTTATCCTCAACTTCTAATCAAATCAAAAGTTAGAAAAAGGTTTTTAAACTATAAAAATAAAACTAACTAAAATGCTAAAAAATAAAATAAAATAAAAACAGATAGACAAGATGAATCACTTGGATCCGACTCGTGTGTAGTGTAACCTTTGATTATTTTCGCATTTTTGCACTTGTTAAGAGATTATCTTAGTTATTGTAGTAGACCCCTCATTTGAAGGTGACGTTACCCTCAACCCAGTAGTTTGAGTCAGCAAGGATACAATCCTAAAGGGTCGGATTATTGAAAGATAATTAATTAAGTTATTAATGCATAATGTGGTAGGCCCCTCTTTTGAAGGTGACGTTACCCTCGGCTAAGTAATCTGAGTCAGCAGGGATACAGTCCTAAATAGCCGGGTTAAAGTTTTAATAGTAGCTTCATATGAGGGGATCAAAGAGTTTGGACCCCCACCATCCAATACCGGTGGGTATCGAAGGAGGTCCTACTAAATTTGACCCAGGTCCATGCAGGATCTATACACTGAATAAGGCAAGACTCTTACCAAACCGTTCCCCTAACCCCCGACCAGGTAGCCAACATAACTCCATATAGACCGTCGAGATATGAATGGTGAAAATCTTTTATTTTATATAGACAGTAAAATAATGCCAAGACACCACAGACAAACGATAAGGAAGAATCACCTTCACCATAAGAAACTAGTTATTAAAGTCATTAATACATAACCAAAGAAAAAGTGCGAAAAGATTAAAAATAAAAAGTATTACACTAGACACTTGTCTTCACCAAGTGATGTAAGAGACTTAGGCAAACATGGCCTTTGATTGTCAAGAACCTCTTACGATCAATCTTGGATCCCGAGACGACTCACACACTCTATGATGGATGATGGTGGTGGTTGATGGTGTTGTGGTGGTGGTGGAGTGTGGGTGAAGTGTGAGAGAGGTGGTGTGCCAAGGGATGCCATTGAAGTGAACCAAGCACCCCTATTTATAGCCTGCACAGAAGCCTGGACACGGCCCCTTGTCCGCTGGACACGGCCCTGTGTCCACCCCTTTTCTCTTTCTTCATTAATTAGAATTTGTCTTTATTAGCTCCACACGCCCCCGTGTTTGCTGGGCACAGCCCCGTGTGCAGAAGCGTATCTGTGCTATCAAGATTTGCAAGATTCTGTGAATCTTAGCGTTGACCACGACCCCGTGTTGAGCTGGGCACGCCCCCATGTCGGGAATAGAAGCTTCTATAGCTTTGTCTTTTCTGCAGAAGCCTGGACACGGCCCCGTTTCCGCTGGGCACGCCCCGTGTTGAGCTGGGCACAACCCCATGCTCAGCTTTCTTCTTATTTTTTGATTTGGGAGATGTTGTCAAGGGGTCGGGCATGCCACGTTTCTTCTTTTTCTTTGTATTTATGTTGGTTTTGGTCGTATATTTGTTCCTTTTGTTCGTTTAAGCTCATTTGACCCTGTAAATTCACAAGGAAGACAAAAACACACTTTTTCCAACATTAGTACTAAAAAAGGGTTAGTTTTATTCCTTATTTGATGTAATTTCTATGTTGCATTTTACACACATCAACTGTACAATGGTTTTACTTAACTTGATTAAAGTGGGATTCACTCACCAGTATTTCCCACTGGTAAAATGTTTTTAAACGCGTTTCAGGTAACAAAATGTGAAAACCAAATTGAAGCCAGCTGGACCGCATTGAAGGCTTGGAAAAGTGGCTATAAAGTTACCTAAAATAAAGAGATGTTTTATTTAAATAAAATAGGGTTTATCCCTATAAAAATGTGTGTACTTAAAACTTGGGATTTTCCCATATGTTTAATATATTAAAAGCGTGGTATTTTACTCTGATAAAATGTTTCCTAACTACGATCCTGATGTAATTTCTGCTGCCAAAATGATAAACACCTGGATACCACCGAAACTGGCCGCGGCCGCCCGTTCCCGGGTAGTATAAGGGACAGGGGTTGCAACATTTATACAAACTGAATTCGAATACCCATTTCAAGCCGCTATGAACAAAAAAAAAAATCCATTTCAAAATTAAAATGACTCGCTTTAGTTTCAAACGTAAGAAAACGATTATTTTTCAAATAATCAAAAAAAGTTTCTTTTTAAATGAAATAACGTTTTAAAAACAAATACTAGTAATAATAATAATTAAAGATAAAAAATGAAAGAAAAACAAAAGGGTTTGAATTATATTAATGTGAAAGTTGAAGGAGGGAGTACGTTCAGTAGAAAAAGGGTACATTTAGCAGCACCCAACTTTTTTAGTGTATAAAAAATATATTTTTATTTATTTTAATGACGTTTTATAGAAACATAATAAAATACTAGTAAGAGAAAGTGTCTTCAAATTATAGACGGTTCTTCTTCTTTTAGGAAAGGGAGCCTGGATTAAAGGTCTGTTATTATCGTTCACACTGTGACTTGGTTCAGTGTGTTGGCGTTTACTTCCATTTGCAGATTTATTATTACCAGCTTCTTTAATAGTCTTGATAATATAAGGCCTTGTGCTACTATATGTTGAATGGCATTGTTATCTGTTTGGTTTCCGTTATTCTCATTATTCTGGTTTTCGTGATTTACTTCATTCGACATCTGAATTGTAAACATTTTTCAGGTATTAACTATCACAAAATAAGATCTAATACAAACAATCACACAAACAGATTGATAAAAAACGTCAAAAATTGCGACTTTTCAAAAACAATATTTCAATTGTTTAGAGGTGTGAAATTTGACAACTTTTAAATTATATTTTGAGAAAGAAGGTATGATTAGTAAAAAAGAGGGTGCATTTAGTCAACCCTAAATTCTTTAATCTATATTATACATATGTTTTTAATATATAACTAGTGATTTTTCTCTGCGCTTCGCAGAGGTTGGTATCTGTTCGGTTCGTTACGTTATGGTATCGACACTTGCTATAGTAAACGAAAAAGAAAACCTTACATCGATCGTAACACAATAAAAATAATTATCGATACCTGCGCCGATGTTGTTTAGTTGATATTGATTCGGTTGGTTTGCGTTCTATGTTTTTTGTTTCAAAATTGCCATATAAATTGTATTGAAAACGACTATTGTGTTGCTGTCACACCCCAACCGATGGCGGAAACATCGGGGCGTGGCACTGAGCGAAACAGATTGTCCAGAAGTTTCCATAACAACTATATTTACCAAATGTTTAAAGCAATACGTCCCATACCATGTCATAAATGATAATACAATTATTACAGAAAAGATCTAGTCAAATTGTTTTGTTCCGACAACTCAGATTTTTATTACAGACAGTTGTTTATTGTTGACCTAGGTCTTTCCTAGCCTCGATTTCACAGCAAAGAAAGCAAATAAGCATCCTAAGCACCTGTCACATACGTTAAAGTAAAAGTCAATACACATAGTGTAAAGGTGAGCATACAAGTTTGATAATAGACTATAGAGTTCGAAATTTTTACGCATAACCAGCACGTACACAGTGTAAAATGAGGCATGTTAGTTATCGACATGAACCTATCGATACCAATGACTGCGGGTTGACTGCCCAAGGCAGTTCGCGATACACACTCACCACTGTGAGCCATGTAGGTAATTTTCCTTAACAACCCCTGAGTGAACATGTGCTGAGTCCAAACTAATAGTACTAACGTTGTTGAGGCAGGTAGACAACATTCCATGTGTAAACATAACAAACAAGCATTCATTAAGTCACGTATCACATGCAGTAATAGTTAGCGTTAAAGTATTGCATAGTGTGTTTGATGTGATTTTGTATAAGTAACGTATGTAACACCCAAAAGTGCGTAAAGCAAAAAGGGATTCGAGTATACTCACAGCGATTGATGGATTGAAGGGAGCGCTAGAGAGTAGGGTTAGCCTGAACAGATTGATAGCATAACGATAAGCGACGTGTAAAATGATACAGAGTGCAAGTGGGTAGGACAACAGTTCAATCAGATGGTAGTCCGATCGGACAGCCGGTCGTTCGAGTGATAGTCCGTTCGGATGGTCGTCCGGTCGGATGACCGTTCGAGTGGATTGTTACTTCCTTTGGGAAGGATGTGTTTGTGTATGATGGCTTGACTTTTGAAGTTTTCGTTGTAGCATGTTGAAAACATTGAAGTATCTCTACCTTTCAGGTCGATCGGTCGAACGACCGTTCAATCGGGCGACAGTCCGATAGGTTGGGCACTTTAGCGAGAACAAGTTCTCAGCAGGTTGTCACTCGATCGGACGGTTGTTCGATCGGGTGGCATCCTTGTGCATTGAACATGTTGAAAATTGTTTATGTGTTAAAGCTTCGAAACATCACATAGTCGAATGGTCGGTCGATCGAGTGGTAACTTGATCGGACGACAATCCGTTCGGTGTTCCCAAAACTCTTGAGGGTTGATTTGAAAATTAATTGTGGGGCCAAGGTGCAAGTCGATCGGATGACCAATCGTTCGGATGGTTATTCGATCGGACTGCAGTCCGATCGGACGACACTCCATCCTGGTTGACCTTTTCGTCTTACACTTGGTTGATTTGATTGTTTGTCATTTTATCGAGATGTTTTGATAATGTATTAAGCAACAGGAACCTCGTCAATACTTGGTACCCCTGATCGGACAGGAATCACCCAAATCCAACCGGTTAACTGTTCGAGACGGTGTTCCATGTTTAACCCGAAATCGGTAGTCTCGTGGATAGAATCCAGATCTTGAACCAACACAACCACAAGAATGAGTAGTAAGTCGGCACAAGCTCAGATTCTATCGGTTTTGAAGGGATTGAGTGTAAAAGAGTTGAAAGAAAGTTGAAAAACCATCTTTCAATCATGTTCATTGTGAATATATTTAGATCTATGAAAGATCTTTGTTCATTTATGTGGAAATCGGTTAGATTTAAGTTGTTCTTGGTGGATTGAGGCCAAAACATGAAGTTCTCAAGAACACATGATGACGTCATCCTAGAACACCTTGAATCTTGATGATTTCACGGTTAAAAGTTAAGATTCAAAAGATAGAAAGGTATAGGAGTGCGTGTAGATTAAGGAAGTACAAGATTTAGGATGAGATCCTACCGGAATCGCTAGAAATCTGAAGAAAAGTGGGGAAAATGGGCTGGTCGGAGGAGAGTTGCCAAAAGTGGAAAGTATGATGGTGACAGGGGGTATTTATAGGGTTTCCCAAAGAGGAAAGGGGCGGGCCGTTCGGGTGGCAGCCCGGTCGAACAGCTGGCCGATCGAGCGGCAGCTCAATCGAACGGCTGGTCACCTGATCGGTCAGTCGCTTGGTTCGAGTGTTCGGTGCGACGAGTTTTGTCGTTTTGATTGCGATTGCGAACGTTGCGATGCGAGAGGATTTCCTAATCAAATTACTTTTAATCCCAACTACTATATCAACATACAAGCATCCTTACTTCATATTCGTTTATCGTTTGCGATTCGATTGCGATTGAGTTCGTTTGCATTTCGATTGATCACCACAGCATAACATAAATAAACACGCACACGTAACACATAAGATACACACACACGTATAACAATTACCAAAATGCGTAATTCGAGTTGCGAGTTCGATTGCGATAGCGATAAAGCGATTAAACATGCGATAAATAGCGACTACTATGCAATTATTAATAGATACTCCACATAATACAACTAAAGCGATAATAAAATAGGCTATTTACAAGTCAAAGAAGTCAAAACAGGAATTGAGCAAGGAGAGACAGATTGAAATTAGAAATCTTTTCTTCCTTTGACTTCAATCTTGAATTTGACTTTCGAAACGCAGGGTGTTACAGCCTCCCCTAGTTGAGGGAATTTCGTCCCGAAATTAGGCCGAAGCCGTAACAAACAACTGTGGGTACTTCGCCTTCATGTCGCTTTCGAGTTCCCAAGTGAACTCTGCGCCTCATTTGCCTTCCCATCGGACTTTCACAATAGGAATGCGTGAGCGTCTGAGCTGCTTGGTTTGGCGGTCCATGATTTCGACAGGCTTTTCCACGAAGTGTAGTGTTTCGTTTACTTGGAGGTCATCAAGAGGTACAATTAAATCATGCTCAGCTAGGCACTTTCGGAGGTTTGACACATGGAAAGTCGGGTGGACATTACTAAGTTCCTCCGGTAGTTCGAGTCTGTAGGCGAATTTTCCGATCCTTTCCAGAATCTTAAAAGGTCCAACATATCGAGGCGCTAGTTTCCCTTTCTTGCCGAATCTGACCGCACCCTTCCAAGGTGATACCTTTAGGAGTACGTAGTCGCCAACGTCAAATTCAAGGGGCTTGCGTCTTCTATCGACGTAACTTTTCTGTCGACTTTGAGCTTTCAACAAGTTGTCTCAAATTTGGAGGACTTTGTCAGTCGTTTCTTGCAATAGCTCAGGACCGGTTAATTGCGAGTGACCGATCTCGTGCCACACAATAGGCGATCGACATTTTCTTCCATATAAAGCCTCGAATGGTGCAATTTGAATGCTGGAATGATAACTGTTGTTGTACGAGAATTCGACTAACGACAGGTATGCATCCCAATTACCACCGAAATCTATGACACACGAACAGAGCATGTCTTCAAGGGTACGAATCGTTCTTTTAGTCTGACCGTCAGTTTGAGGGTGGAATGCGGTACTTAGGTTAAGCATTGTACCGAGCGCAGCTTGAAACGTTTTCCACAGTCGCGAGGTAAACCGAGCGTCACGGTCAGAGATGATATCGCGAGGCGTCCCATGTCGACAAATGATCTCATTGGTGTAGATTCGGGCTAATCGTTCTACCTTGTAGTCTTCGCGTATTAGCAAAAAGTGAGCTGATTTGGTCAAACGGTCAACAACAACCGAGATGCTGTCGTGACCTGATGGCGCGCGCGGGAGCTTTGTTATGAAGTCCATAGCTATACTCTCCCACTTCCACATAGGGATCGAGGGTTGTTCGAGTAAGCCAGAGGGTCTTTGGTGTTCAGCCTTGACCTTCGAGCAAGTCAGGCACTTTCCAACGTAGAGGGCGATATCTCTTTTCATGCCCGGCCACCAGTACTTGTAGCGAAGGCCCTGGTACATTTTATCGACACCGGGATGAATGGAATATCGGGATTTGTGGGCTTCGTCCATCAATATCTATCGCAAATTGGTCCGTTTAGGGATCCAAATTCGGTCCAGATAGTGGAATATCCCATTCGACTTATTCACAAGCTGAGCTTCATCGTGGAAGATTCTTTCCTTATCCAGAGTGCGTTCGTTAAAACAAGCATGTTGGGATTCACGGATGCGGGTTTCGAGATCGTATTGGGCTTGGGTTTTACGAATGCTGAGCAAATAATTCCGTCTGCTGAGAGCGTTGGCAACGACATTTGCTTTGCCAGGGTGATAACGAATCTCACAGTCATAATCGTTGAGAAGTTCTACTGATACGTGGTCGAATAACGGTGTTCAGTTGTGTCTAAGTTTGAGTTTTTACTTGACTTTTTTTTCCGAATAGCCTACTTTTAATTAGATTTGTGTTTTGCATGTTTAATGGAGTTTAAGGTGCTTTTCGGGAGCTTTACAGGCCACCGGGAGTAAACAGGATCAACCGGGGATGTGAAATGAACAAAACCGAGTTAATCATGAAGTTTGGATGTGTTTTGGGTGATGTTAATGGATTTAAAATGAATATATTGGAAGATGTCATGATAGAGGGCTGAATTACGAGTACGTGGGCGAAAACGGTGAGTAAAACGGAGCTAAAACGAAGAAGTTATGAAGAAAACAAAAAGGGAGGTTTATAGGCACCGTCGGCGACGCCGCCCCTCAGAAGTGTCCGTCGCTAAAAAGTCGCGTAAACAGAAAAATAGGCCGTCGCCAGCTTTTGGAAGATCCAGCCAGCGTCGGGGACGCCGCCAGGGGCGTCTGCGACGCTGCCCCCTGGTGGCCGTCGTGAAATTCTTGTTTTTTTCTTGTTTTGACGAGTTTTAAAGCCGGGGTTGACCTATTTTCGGGAGTTACACTCACTTTTGAGTTTGGAATATCATCTTGGAGCCACTAGTCATCATCTATCATCTACCATTCCATGATCCATTTTTTTTTCTATCAACCCGGAATCAAGAACAAAGCATTATCATCATCTTGATTCCTAAACCCTAGTTCCATCCAATTACCAATCCATCCATTCAATCATCCATTAACCATCATCACCCATCCAAAACCCTAACCTTCATCCACCAAGTTTCAAGATGGTTTCATTCGCGTTCCAAACTTTCGGTGATCAAGCTCTATCAACCATGAGCGGCTAATCATCTCGGTTTCACCCCGGTGTAGGTAGTTGTCGATTTTAGTGTTTCGAATTGTTCTTGTTTCATCTTAGTGACAATTTGTATTTGGTTTTTGAAACTCTTGATAATAGTATTACATTTGTTGCGAATTCGTGAATTGTCGAGCGATGTTAAAAGTTATGACTTTGCGAAACGGTGATATGTAATTGTGCGTTATCATTGTTAGGATTTACTTGTGTTGATCACAAAGTGTCTTTTTGTCCGTTCTTCGGGACGTTGATAGCTAGTAGCACCTAAGTCACGGTACACTAAATCCGTTAATCGAATGCATTTGAGTTGAAACTAAAACTTGTAGAAACCCTAGGTTAACAATTACCGAAACCGGGTGTGATTCCTTTTTATTATTTTTGTTCTAGTAACCATTTTCTCATAATCGTTAATCATTAGTTGTTCATCAATTTAATCAATTCAATTAGTCTAAACTCATATCTCTTAATTAAACAAAAATACAAAAACATTCTAGTAAGCTTCATAAATCGTGACATTTGTTATAATTCATTCGAATCCATACACAAACCACATACTCTTCGTGGTTCGACCCCTCACTACCACTAGCTATTTGTTAAGGGTAATTAGGGCATATAAATATTATCTTTGACCGGAGCGCGACACTCCGATCAAATTTTGGCGTCGCTGCCGGGGAGTGCGTGCGCTTTGTGTTTGGATTATTGTTTGAATTTGCGTGATTATCTGTTTAATTTGTTTAGTTTTCTTTTTGTACTTTGTCTTTTTCCTTGTTACGCGGGTGTGTTACTTGTGCAAGTTACAGGTAGTGCATGCATACTCGGAACTCCGGGAGGACTTCACATTTAGTCTACGAACCGTAAATCGAAAGAGTCGCAAGAAGAAACCTAGCAAGCCGGTTAGAGGCAACACTTGCTTCTAATCAAACCAACCAAACACCACAACTCACACCGACCATTGAAACCGATTCAATGGCTAACCAAAATTCCAACCAAAACTTCAACCAAAACTCCAATCACCCAAACCTTAACCAAAATCAATTCCAATCCCGAGGCACCTTTTACCCCGCTCAAAATGTTCAACCTATGCCTCAAGAGCGACCGGGTGGTAACAACAACAATGGACCACCCACACCACCTTTTCAAAACCAAAATCCCAACAACAACCAAAGAACACCCCAACAACAAAACCTTCATCGACAAGCATCCTTACCCCTCAACCTTGATGACCGGAATGTCAATTCCGACCGTCGAGGCAACCGATATCGTGGCAATCCCGCGAACGAAGACCCATTTTTTAACATAGATGATTTGAGAAACGCCATTCCCGATGACGAACCTTATAGTGTTCCCGGTTATCAATCGCCGGAGCACGTGAGTGTTCATACGGAAAATTCGGATGACGGGGGCTACTATGATGATCGGGTTAACGACGAGGAAGATTGGGGATACGTGAATAGGGGAAATGTCTACAATGCGAGAGGCTTTGAAGATGACGAGTTCGGCTATCAAAATGCCAACTTTGTGGGGGATGATGATTATGGGTACGGGAACGTGAGAAATGATGGTTACGGAAACAACCGTCAACCACGAAACAACAACCAACGGAACCGAGATGATGGGTTTTACAACAACAACAATAACAACAATGGTAACCCTAATCGGATTCCTCGTTTCGTGGGAAGTGGTAACCAAAGAGGCAACCAAGGTAGAAATCAAGGTGGGGATAGAAGAGGTGACCGAAGGGACAATCGAAGACCGGTGGACCAAGAAGTCAACCGTCCAAAACGTCGTCAACAACCTCCACGGGGAGTGAATGACCGTTTTCGACCAGTGGTCACTGATAATGATTCTCCAATAGTGTGTGAAAGGAGAATGTTCGATTGCAAGCCCCATTACATCAATATACTTCCCCACTTCAACGGGAGGTCTAATGATGAACCGTACACGCATTTGGCGGAATTCTCATCTATATGTAACACGATCGGGGGGCACAATTTCGCATTGGAGGAAGTCAAGCTTCGACTATTTCAATTTTCGTTAAAAGACAAAGCAAAGCAATGGTTCCTTACACTTCCGACAAATAGTATTCGAACATGGGGAGAAATGCAACAAGCTTTTCTTGATGAATACTATTCGATGGCGAAGACCGACGATGCTAGAGATGAAATTCGGTCTTTTCACCAACTTTCGAGTGAACCGTTACAAGAAGCATTCACTCGATTCAAGGAATTGATCCGGAAGTGCCCACATCATCAAATCGAAAGGTGGGAGTTGGTTAAATGCTTCGTGAGGGGTTTGGATGATGAGACGTGGAACCGCCTTGAATCGACCAGCAATGGAACTCTATTAAGCAATCACGAGGATGACGATTGGGAGTTCCTAGAAAGAATGCCGTTTTGATTGCGATTGCGAACGTTGCGATGCGAGAGGATTTCCTAATCAAATTACTTTTAATCCCAACTACTATATCAACATACAAGCATCCTTACTTCATATTCGTTTATCGTTTGCGATTCGATTGCGATTGAGTTCGTTTGCGTTTCGATTGATCACCACAACATAACATAAATAAACACGCACACGTAACACATAAGGTACACACACACGTATAACAATTACCAAAATGCGTAATTCGAGTTGCGAGTTCGATTGCGATAGCGATAAAGCGATTAAACATGCGATAAATAGCGACTACTATGCAACTATTAATAGATACTCCACATAATACAACTAAAGCGATAATAAAATAGGCTATTTACAAGTCAAAGAAGTCAAAACAGGAATTGAGCAAGGAGAGACAGATTGAAATTAGAAATCTTTTCTTCCTTTGACTTCAATCTTGACTTTGACTTTCGAAACGCAGGGTGTTACAGCCTCCCCTAGTTGAGGGAATTTCGTCCCGAAATTAGGCCGAAGCCGTAACAAACAACTGTGGGTACTTCGCCTTCATGTCGCTTTCGAGTTCCCAAGTGAACTCTGCGCCTCATTTGCCTTCCCATCGGACTTTCACAATAGGAATGCGTGAGCGTCTGAGCTGCTTGGTTTGGCGGTCCATGATTTCGACAGGCTTTTCCATGAAGTGTAGTGTTTCGTTTACTTGGAGGTCATCAAGAGGTACAATTAAATCATGCTCAGCTAGGCACTTTCGGAGGTTTGACACATGGAAAGTCGGGTGGACATTACTAAGTTCCTCCGGTAGTTCGAGTCTGTAGGCGAATTTTCCGATCCTTTCCAGAATCTTGGGTTGTATTGTTCTTCTCGTGGATTTTGAGCTGACCTGATGCGTAGGCAATGACCTTGTCCCGTTGCATGAGAACGCAGCCAAGACCAAGGTTCGAGGCATCACAATAGACAATAAAGTCGTCGTTTCCGTCGGGCAATGAGAGAACAGGAGCATTGCAAATCATGCGCTTGAGGGTTTGGAAAGCGGACTCTTGTTCGGTTCCCCAAACAAAAGGCTTGTCTTTATGCGTGAGAGCGGTAAGCGGCACAACGATCTTGGAGAATCCTTCGATAAATCGTCGATAATAGCCCGCTAGTCCGAGAAAAGAACGGACTTCAGACGGGTTCTTAGGTGTAATCCAACTCTTAATGGCTTCAATCTTCGCGGGATCGACGTGAATACCTTGACTATTTACAATGTGACCTAGGAATTGAACCTCCTCTAGCCAAAATTTGCACTTGGAGAACTTGGCATAGAGTCGATTCCCTTGGAGTAGCTCGAGAACCAAACGTAGATGTTGCGAGTGTTTGGCTTTCGACTTGGAATAGATCAAGACATCGTCTATAAATACGATGACGAAACGGTCGAGATAAGGTTTACACACGCGATTCATCAGATCCATGAAAACCGCGGGTGCGTTGGTTAAACCAAAAGGCACAACAACGAACTCATAGTGGCCGTATCGAGTGCGAAAAGCGGTTTTGGGTATATCTTTCTCTTGGATGCGTAGCTGTTGATAGCCTGAACGTAGATCGATCTTGGAGAAACACGTAGCACCTTGTAGCTGATCAAACAAATCATCAATGCGAGGCAGGGGATAGCGATTCTTGATAGTTAACTTATTCAATTCCCGATAGTCGATGCACATCCGGAACGACCCATCCTTCTTTTTGACGAAAAGGACTGGCGAGCCCCAAGGAGAGGTGCTCGGGTGAATGAAGCCTTTCTCAAGTAATTCCTGAAGCTGACTCGAGAGTTCACGCATTTCGGATGGTGCGAGTCGGTAAGGAGCTTTGGCAACAGGGTTGGCTCCAGGAATGAGGTCGATATGAAAGTCGATATCACGACTTGGCGGTAGTCCGGGAAGATCCTCAGGAAAAATGTTAGGAAATTCTCGAACCACTGGGACATCGTTTACACCAGGTCTTCCTTTCTTTTCCTTCTCCGCTACTATAATGTTAGCCAAGTAAGCCCTGTATTCCTTGCGGAGATACTTGCTAGCTTGGACACATGACATGAGCTTGAGACCTTTCGAAGCAGTTTCGCCATAAACACACAATAAGTCACCATTCACGAGCGAGAATCGAATCATCTTATCAAAGCACACAACTTCAGTATGGTTTTTGCGAAGAAAGTCCATGCCTACTACGACGTCAAAACTTCCAAGTTGCATCGGAATAAGGTCGACTGGGAAAATGTGATTGTTGAGCTCAAGAGTACAATCACGAAGAACAGAATTAACGGTGACAGTTCTTCCGGTGGCGACTTCAACATCGAATGTCGAGGGGAGATGGGAGCGCTTACGACTAAGAAGCTTCTCGAATTCAAACGACACAAAGCAGTTATCGGCTCCAGTATCAAACAAACACGAAGCATAAATACCATTCACAAGGAACGTACCATTGACTACGTTGTTGTCA
Organism: Helianthus tuberosus; assembly: GCA_030545235.1. NCBI lineage: Eukaryota > Viridiplantae > Streptophyta > Magnoliopsida > Asterales > Asteraceae > Helianthus > Helianthus tuberosus. The sequence goes on along the minus strand of CM060452.1, from coordinate 69,916,632 downwards.
GCCTGGGCTTGGCGCACATTGATGTTGAGAGTTCTGGCGCGGGCGGCTTGTTGCTGTTGAGGCTGATGCTGGGGCTCTTGTTTCACGACCCTATTCGGGCACATGTTCGCAAAGTGGTTGGGATCACCACATGTGAAGCAGACTCGGGCGTTGACTACGGGTGCCTGAGCCGCTTGTTGGCCTTGTGGGGCCGGGAGCAGAGCTTGATGAGCGGTGGCTTGAGCTGGTGCTTGATGGGGACCAATACGGCAATTTGCAGTAAAGTGACCGTACATATTGCAGTGAGCACAAAAATGGCAAGCTAGACCCACCGGGTGATGGTAAGAGCATGTTGGGTAGGGAAGGTGAGGGCCTATTGTAACAACCCTCGGTAAAACCAACACCCTTATAATATTTTTTTTGACACTCTATTATATCCCAATATGTCTTATATTATACCCCGTATGTGAAACCCGAGCCCTAGTTATTTTATAAGTATAAAATAAATCAAAAACATGAAATATAGGGTTGAGTCGGGCCGCGACATACTCTACCCTTAGCTTACGCGGGCCGTATCAAGGCTGGACTTGGCTTCGCTGAATTCTTTAGTTGAAGCGGGCCGCGTAAGGGTGTATGTGTAGTTGAAGCGGGCCGCGACAGTTCATAGCACGCGATTACACCAGAGGCCGACACTTGTCGACATCGTGTCGAGTCTACTAGCTGACCCAGCTAAGCTACTGCGTTGACTGGTGTTGACGCTCTCCATGTAAGGGTCCCTTGTCTTTTACGCGGGCCGCGACAGGACTAGAATCAGCAACTATATAAGAAGGCCATCAGTCTACGTTTTTCGTCGCTCATTCTCAAATCTCGAATCACAAATTCTGTAGGAAAGTTATTATAGCCAAGTATTATACCCCTAATTATCGAGGTTCTGCTCCGTTGTAAGTATTATAACCCCAGTTTCGTAACAGTTACGCTGCCCGATTGATTTAGGGTTCCGTAACAACTGTCGTGGTTCTGCCCGACGTAGTTGTTGGAATGCCGTCTCGGGGAGGGTATTATTAATAATTTCAAAGGGTTATGGTACTAATCAATGCACATTTGTGTAAATTATAGATTATAGTCAGGAAACCCTTACGAAAAGCCTAAGACAGCAATGTGAGTAATCTCCTTTTTATTAACAGTTTTTACAAAATCTTAAATGTTTTACAATGTAATTAAGTAGTGATTGAGTCTTTGTAGTATTCAATTATTGTCCGGTATGTTGGGGTTTTGTATACAAAATTTGTACTACCTGCAAGTAGTAAGTCGAGTATGACAGTACCTTACCATTGGACAATGAGTTAGCCAATGTGTAATATGACCCACAAGTCAGTGGATTGATAGTACCAAATGGAGTAATTGTGTAGACATAAACATTGTAATCGTCCTCGATACTGTTTAATTTGATAAAGTGTTTCTTGATTAAACTGGGATTCAGTCACCAGTATTTCCGACTGACAAATGTTTTTAAAACGCGTTTCAGGTAACCCAATGTGACATCCAATTATTAAAAATTCAGCTGGAGAGCACTAAAGGCTTGGGGATAATGTGGCTGTAACAGTTACCAAATAAGCGGTGTTTTAAATTAAATAAAATAGGGTTTTTCCCTATAAATGTATTGTAATAAGAAACTTGGGTTTTTGCCCTTGTTATTTATTAATATGAAATATGGTGGTTTTACTCTGATAAACATTTCCTAACTATGATCCTGATGTAAATTCCGCTGCGAGACTAAACAAACTGATACCACCAAACTCTGTGATCACGTCCGCCCGTTCCCGGGGGACAGGGATCGGGGGTTGTGACAGAAGGTGGTATCAGAGCCTAGCCACTGGTCTGAGCCAAAGAAGTGTTCTGCTGACACTTAAATTTTGAATTGATGTTAGGAAATAAAATAAGGAAATACATGCATAACTGTAATTATGTGTTATTTGACTATTTGTTAGTTTTCAGTATGAGTGATCAAGGACCATCAGATCTGAACCGTCAGTTATCTGATTCCCCTAAGAGTGAAAGTACATCATCACAGCCTGCCCTCTCGGGGTATGTTGCTGATCAGGAAGACGGAATATTTGCTTTTAGAGCTAAATCTGAAGAGCCATTTCCTAATAAGAAACGAGGATGGTTTAGTAAAGAAGCTTTTGCTCGTAGGAAGAGAATGAGGAAATTGCAACAGCAAAGGGCTTTAGCAGCTATTAAGCGAGAAACAGATGCCCATACTCAAGAGATATTTAATAGAAGCCTAGCTAATTTCCATATCTTAGCTACGACTGCTGCTGACCCAAGTCTAGAACAACTAGTAGCCCCACAACCATAAAACCCAGAACAACCCATGGAAATAGAAAATCAGGAAAACCAAGAAGAGATGTACAATTTTAATCCAGAAGAAATCCCTAGAATGTCTGCACCAAACCCTCTAGACCCGAATTACGACCCCTGGTGGGATGAAAATAGGGACTATGTGCAACGTTACTCTATTCCGGAAGACACACCTATAGGAGCCTATTCAGGTATGGACCCTTTAGAACCCTATTACCATGATAACTACATCAGGGAAATCTTAGAAGATCCTTACCGATTACAAGCACTTTTACCCCCATATCAGGAACCAGAACCCCAGATTCCAAACCCAGTCTTAGAACCTGCACCCCCAATGAGTGCAGAAAACGTCCAAGAACTTAGGACTTTTGGGGAAGAGATCTTAGAAAGCAGTGAAAGGATGCGTCAGGTGGGAGAGCGTCTCGTATGGAAATACGATGAACGCAATATGGATTTCTGGATAAATCCATATCCATGAATGTTAGAATGGAGGAAGCAGTAGTAATAATAAAATAAAATAAAATATGTGTGTACGGATGCATATTACTATTTTATTTCTGTTGGTATTGTAATTTTATTTCTGTACGAGTGTGTAATAGACGCATAAGTATATGAAAAGAGTAAGTAGCAATGATCTACGTTTTTGGCTAGATTGTGTGTCATGTGATTAATTATACAAGATATTAATTGTGATATTAATATGGGATAAATGTTTAAAATTCAGATGGCCGATCAAGGAAATCAAGTAAATCTGGATAATAACCCGGAAATCCAGAATGATAATATTCAGAATGATAATGAGAATCTGAATAACAACAATGGGAACCAGATGGAAAATAGTGCTATCCAACACATTGTATCACAAGGAATTATAGATGCAATGCCATTTATTCTTCAAACTGTTAAAGATACTGATAATAAAAGTAAGCATAGCAGTAAGCGACTAAGTGAACCAGAAAACAGCGTGAACAATGGACCTGTACTTCAAATGCCTATTCCCAAAAGAAGAAGAACCGTGCGTTACGGTTGTTCTTATAAAGAATTCTGGTCTTGTAAACCAATGGAATTCTCAGGCAATGAAGGGGCTATTGCAACCTTACGCTGGATAGAAAAGACTGAGGCAGTCTGAAGGACAAGTAAGTGTGCTGAAGAAGATAAAATACTGTTTGCTTCTAATCTGTTTAAGAATGCAGCCCTAGAATGGTGGAACACTATCCTCCAGACAAGAGGAAGTGATCAAACCTACAATATGGAATGGGAAGAATTTAAAAATAAGGTAGAAAGGAAATTCTGCCCACCGAATGAGAAAGAACAGATAGCAAACAAATTTCTAAACCTTAGAATGACTGGTGTGGATAGTAAGGGATACACTAAAATATTCTTTGAATATGCTAGAATAGTGCCAACTCTTGCTTCACCAGAACCAGTGTTAATCTCTCGTTATATTTGGGGATTAATTGGAGAGATTAGACACATAGTTAAGGCAGCTAGACCGCAAACCATAGAAGAAGCGGTAGAACTAACAAATACCTTGACAGATGAGTTAGTTCATACTAGAGAAGAAGATCAGAGAAGGAACCTAACTCAAAGGCTTACTCAAGAATTTCGTTCTGGAAATTTCAATAGTAGGAATATGGGTTCTACCTCTGCACCCTATTGCAAGGTCTGCAAGAAAAAGCACTCAGGAAAATGCTCCAATCTCTGCAATTATTGCAAGATGCCAGGGCACAAGGAAGAAAATTGCAAGAAGAAATCCAGCAATGGATATTGCTACAACTGTGGAGAAAAAGGTCATATCAGGCCAAACTGTCCAAAATTAGCCCCAGCTGCAAACAACAAGAATACTAAAACTGCTTGAGCATTTGTTCTAACTGCAGAAGAAGCCAAGATGATTCCAGATGTCATAGCAGGTACGTTTTTAGTTAATGATGTCTATGCTAAAGTATTATTTGACTCTGGTGCAAACCAAAGTTTTATTAATACATCGTTTTTCAAATTACTAAATCAATCATTAACTAAACTACCACATGAATGTTTAGTAGAAACAACCAACGGAGAAACTGTTAGAATTTCTGAAATCTTGCAGGAAGCAAGTATAGAAATTTCAAATCAAAAATTTATTGCAAATCTTTATCCCATTAATTTGGTAGGATTTGATGTTGTTCTAGGAATGGATTGGTTAATAACCAATAAAGCCAGTATTTTATGTGATCAAAAGTTAATTCGTGTAAATTCACAAAAAGATAAAACGATCACAATTAAAGGAGATAAGCCCTCTAGATCCACAAAATTCATCTCTGTGATGAAAACTGCAAGTTGTATAAGAAAAGGTTCTATAGTGTATTTGATTTCCATAATCACTAACACTAAAGGAAAAGAACTAAAAGATATTCCAGTAGTATCTCAGTTTTCAGATGTCTTTCCAGAAGAATTACTAGGGCAACCTCCAGACAGAGAAGTTGAATTTAGAATTCACTTAATACCAGGAACATCGCCGATTGCCAAAGCACCTTATCGTTTGGCACCTGCAGAAATGCAAGAATTGAAGAAACAATTAGATGAATTGTTGGAAAAATGATTCATACAGCCAAGTTCGTCGCCATGGGGAGCGCCGATATTGTTTGTTAAAAAGAAGGACGGATCAATGCGTATGTGCATTGACTACCGTGAATTAAACAAGCTCACGATTAAGAATCGGTACCCATTGCCGAGAATCGATTATTTATTTGATCAGCTGCAAGGAGCTCGATATTTCTCTAAAAACGACTTAAGGTCAGGATATCATCAATTAAAGGTACAGGAAGAGGATATTCCTAAAACCGCATTTAGAACAAGGTATGGCCATTATGAATTTACTGTCATGCCATTTGGTTTAACCAATGCCCCAGCTGCATTTATGGACATGATGAACCGAATATGTAAGCCATATTTGGATAAATTCATAATTGTTTTTATAGATGATATTCTAATTTATTCTAAGAATAAAGAAGATCATGCAAAACATTTGCACGCACTTTTAAGTTTGTTAAGAAAGGAAAAGCTTTATGCTAAGTTTTCAAAGTGTGAATTTTGGTTAGAACAAGTACAATTCCTTGGACACCTACTCAATAATGAAGGAATTTATGTAGACCCAACCAAAATCGAGGCAATTACTAAATGGAAAACCCCTGAGTCACCAACCGAGGTCAGAAGTTTCTTAGGATTGGCCGGTTATTATAGAAGATTTATTAAAGATTTCTCTAGAATAGCCATTCCCTTAACTAAGTTAACCTGTAAATCTGTTAAGTTTGAATGGGGAATAAAACAAGAAGAAGCCTTTAGAATTCTTAAGCAAAGATTGACCCATACACCTATACTATCATTACCAGAAGGAACTGAAGACTTTGTAGTATATTGTGATGCTTCTAGATTAGGTTATGGATGTGTGTTGATGCAACGTCAAAAGGTTATAGCTTATGCATCTAGGCAACTTAAGAATCATGAAGAAAATTATTCAACCCATGATTTAGAATTAGGAGCTATAATTTTTGCTCTTAAAATTTGGAGACATTACATTTACGGTAGTAAGTTTACCATATTCACTGATCATTAGAGTTTAAGGTATGTTTTCGGGCAAAAGGAGTTGAATATGAGTCAAAGACGCTGGATGGAATTTCTTAGTGACTATAACTGTGATATCCAGTATCATGTAGGAAAAACAAATGTAGTGGCAGATGCTTTAAGTAGAAGGTATCATGAAAAGCCAAGAAGGGTACGTTCTCTTAAATTAAATCTGCAAGTAGATTTAAATGATCAGATAAGAGAAGCACAAGAATCAGTAATCAAGGATGATTCTGAAAAATTAAAAGGTGTGTTAAAAGAATTAAAACAAGGAACGGATGGAATTTGGAGATTCCATGAAAAGAGAATGTGGATACCTAAATTAGGAAATCTACGTAATCATATATTAGAAGAAGCCCATAAGTCTAAGTATACAATGCATCCAGGAAGTGATAAAATGTACCAGGATTTAAGGAAAAATTTCTGGTGGATAGGAATGAAAAAGAACGTAGCAGTCTATGTTTCTAAATGTTTAACTTGTTCACAAGTTAAAGCTGAACACCAGAAACCCTCAGGTTTGTTACAACAATTAGAAATACCGGTGTGGAAATGAGAATTAATAACAATGGATTTTGTTACTAAACTACCCAAAACTAGGAAAGGAAATGATACAATCTGGGTGATTGTAGATAGGCTAACTAAGTCAGCTCATTTTCTACCAATGAAGGAAACAATTAATATGGAACAATTATCTAAATTATATGTAAATGAAATTGTTTCTTTACATGGCATTCCTTTAGCAATTGTTTCTGACAGAGATAGTCGATTTACATCTCATTTCTGGTCAAGTTTCCAAAAAGCAATGGGAACCAAGATAAAGCTAAGCACGGCTTATCATCCTCAAACAGATGGACAAAGTGAAAGAACAATTAAGACAATGGAGGACATACTTAGAGCTTGTGTAATTGACTTTGGAGGTAATTGGGACGAACACTTACCTTTAATAGAATTTTCTTATAATAATAGTTATCACACAAGTATCAATGCTGCACCATTCGAAGCACTTTATGGACGAAAGTGTCGAACCCCAGTCTGTTGGGCAGAAATTGGGGAAAAACAACTATCTGGACCTGAGATAGTACAGGAAACAACTGACAAGATTATTCAAGTCAAGGAACGACTGAAAGCAGCACGTGATCGACAAAAGAGTTATGCTGATAACCGATGCAAACCTTTAGAATTTCAAGTAGGATATAAGGTATTGTTAAAGGTCTCTCCTTGGAAAGGAGTGGTAACATTTATCAAACGGGGAAAGCTAAGTCCCAGGTAGTTGGACCTTTTAAGATTATTAGAAGAATAGGACCTGTAGCCTATCAGCTACAATTGACAGAGGAAATGGCAGGAATACATGATGTGTTTCATGTATCTAATCTTAAAAAGTTTTTAGCTGATGAATCATTGATAGTTCCTCTTAAGGATATAGAGGTAAATGAACAACTCAAGTTTGTAGAAAGACCTCTACAAATTGAAGACAGGAAAGTCAAAAATCTCAAGCATAAAAGATTAGTTCTGGTCAAAGTAAAATGGGACTCCAAAAGAGGATCTGAGTACACATGGGAACTAGAGTCAGAAATGAAAAGAAAATACCCGCATTTGTTTCAGTAGATCTCGAGGACGAGCTCTAAAACAAGGTGAGGATAATGTAAAAACCCTCGGTAAAACCAACACCCTCATAATTTTTTTTGACACTCTATTATATCCCAATATGTCTTATATTATACCCCGTATGTGAAACCCGAGCCCTAGTGATTTTATAAGTATAAAATAAATCAAAAACATGAAATATAGGGTTGAGGCGGGCCGCGACATACTCTACCCTTAGCTTACGCGGGCCGTATCAAGGCTGGACTTGATTTCGCTGACTTCTTTAGTTGAAGCGGGCCGCGTAAGGGTGTATGTGTAGTTGAAGCGGGCCGCGACAGTTCATAGCACGCGATTACACCAGAGGCCGACACATGTCGACATCGTGTCGAGTCTACTAGCTGACCCAGCTAAGCTACTGCGTTGACTGGTGTTGACGCGGGCCGCGTAAGGGTCCCTTGTCTTTTACGCGGGCCGCAACAGGACTAGAATCAACAACTATATAAGAAGGCCATCAGTCTACGTTTTTCGTCGCTCATTCTCAAATCTCAAATCACAAATTCTGTAGGAAAGTTATTATAGCCAAGTATTATACCCCTAATTATCGAGGTTCTGCTCCGTTGTAAGTATTATAACCCCAGTTTCGTAACAGTTATGCTGCCCGATTGATTTAGGGTTCCGTAACAACTGTCGTGGTTCTGCCCGACGTAGTTGTTGGAATGCCGTCTCAGGGAGGGTATTATTAATAATTTCAAAGGGTTATGGTACTAATCAATGTAAATTTGTGTAAATTATAAATTATAGTCAGGAAACCCTTACGAAAAGCCTAAGACAGCAATGTGTGTAATCTCCTTTTTATTAACAGTTTTTACAAAATCTTAAATGTTTTACAATGTAATTAAGCAGTGATTGAGTCTTTGTAGTCTTCAATTACTGTCCGATATGTTGGGGTTTTGTATACAAAATTTGTACTACCTGCGAGTAGTAAGTCGAGTATGACAGTACGTTACCAATGGATAATGAGTTAGCCAATGTGTAATATGACCCACAAGTCAGTGGATTGATAGTACCAAATGGAGTAATTGTGTAGACATAAACATTGTAATCGTCCTCGATACTGTTTAATTTGATAAAGTGTTTCTTGATTAAACTGGGATTCACTCACCAGTATTTCTGACTGACAAATGTTTTTAAAACGCGTTTCAGGTAACCCAATGTGACAGCCAATTATTAAAAAGCCAGCTGGAGAGCACTAAAGGCTTGGGGATAATGTGGCTATAACAGTTACCAAATAAGCGGTGTTTTAAATTAAATAAAATAGGGTTTTTCCCTATAAATGTATTGTAATAAGAAACTTGGGTTTTGCCCTTGTTATTTATTAATATGAAATATGGTGGTTTTACTCTGATAAACATTTCCTAACTACGATCCTGATGTAAATTCCGCTGCGAGACTAAACAAACTGATACCACCAAACTCTGTGATCACGTCCGCCCGTTCCCGGGGAACAGGGATCGGGGGTTGTGACACCTGTGTATGCAGGCTTTGCAGGCGGTGCATAGGTAACTGGTGCTGGGTGGTGGTGAGGTTGCTGCTGAGCCGGTACGGCTTGAAGTGGAGCAGCGGTGGTAGTGACAGCACAGTTCTTGTTGCTGGAGCTGTTATTGTTGTTCTTCTTCTTGTGGCGAGAGGCTTTTGATGACTGAGCGGCGGCGGTTTCGGCGGTTAGTGCGGCAGTGACTTGGTGCAGGTTCTTTGAAGTTTTATCCCAGAAACCAGCTTTTACTCGCTTGTCGTTGATTTCCGCGGCAAGCAAGTAAGTTTCTTCGATTGTTGCTGGCTTTACGGCATGCACAAAATCTGCAACACAATCGGGTAGAGCTCGAATGTACATCTTGATCGTCATGTCGGCCGTCTTCACTTGATCGGGACAGATGATGCTGAGCTGCTTAAAGCGAGCAGTCAGGGCAGCGTTGTCACCTTCTTTCTGCTTAATGTGCCAGAACTCATCCTCCAGCTTCTGGCACTCATGGGGAGGGCAGAACTCCTCGAGTATAACGTTCTTCAACTCGTCCCATGACAGACCATAAGCTGCATCATTTCCGCGCTTGTTCCTTTCGGCCGTCCACCAGTCTAGAGAACGAGACTGGAAGACGCCGGTTGCGTTCAGTGTGCGGAGATTATCAGGACATCCACTCTGTCGCAGGGTGACTTCGATTGAGTCAAACCATTGAAACAAAGCCGCAGGGCCTTCTTCGCCGGTGTACTGTATCGGTCCACATGCCTTGAACTGTTTGAAGCTGAAAGCAGCTTTGGGAGTCTCGGTCCTGGATTCTTCAGACGATTTGCTCATGTTTTCGTACAGTTCACTGACGACTTGGGGTACAACCTTTGCCATTTGCTTAGTAATCATGGCAGCGAGGCGTTTGTCTGCTTGCTTTCGGCGAGCATCTCGGGTAGCGTGAGATCCAGATGACGACATTGTCTGCAATAGACATCGCCACAGGACTCAACACAATATAACCGAATCTCACCTCACACGCCTAATACTACTAAAACTCAGGAACACGTATAATCATGTAAGCACACAGGCACATAATCAGAGATTCACATAAGCACAGAAGCACATAAGCACGTAGGGCACAGGAACACATAAGCATATAAGCACGTAACTTGTCTATATGCACACAGAGGCGGCCAGAATACAGAAAATTATCATTCAAAGTTCGTGATCGTTCGAGACGAGCGTTCGCGCATAGCATAGTGAGTAGTATAGTATAAGCGAATAATATAGCAAGCAACATAGAGTACGATGGTTCCTCATGGTAGTAGCGATTTGTCAGCGTTTTGAGGTAGATATGCTACACAGGTCGTGCGTTTCGATCAAAGCGAAAGCGAAAATCGAATAAGTCTCCAAAAATTAAAACACATAAGCAGGTAAATACACATACAAACACATAAAATCGACGAATCATCAGAGTCAGCAGTTGCGGGCTCAGAATCGAAACACATAGAAATCGAGAAATAGATCGTCTGCGGCTATTAGACTTTGACTACCCAAAGTGATTTAACTATTCACAGGGACTGTTGTACACACTTTGACTTTCAGGACAGTGCTTTTGCCTCGAGTCTTGGGCTCGGCACGCATCCTTTTGGTCATGTTGTGACTTCAAGTCGTTGGAGTCCGTTGAGACTTCGATGAGAGTTTTGTAAAAACCAAGTAAAGGTCGGAACAATTTGTCAAGGTTCGGGTTTCACCCCTGACTCAACAACTTCGTTCCTCTTTTTGATAAAACAGAAGAGAATTATGCGTCAAAGTATGGATTTCACTCCTATTTCAATGCAATTTCTCGTGTTTATAGATTAAAATGTGGATTGAGCAAGCAATTTAGTCGAGAGTTTGCGGTTTTCACACCTCATCTCAATTTAATCGCTCGTTCATATTTGAAAATTCGAGTGCAGTGATAGTGTAGCGTAGGCGAGAATAGCGAGAAATAGCAGTAAGCTCATACATAATCCCTACTTAACATGTACGGGTTGGTCTGTTGGTTCCTAATTATAGACTAGGTCTCTAAGACATCGACCCGGACTAGGTCGTATCTTTCCTAATTCCCTATAGTTATGGCTCTGATACCAATCTGTCACACCCCAACCGATATTGGAAACATCGGGGCGTGGCACTGAGCGAAACAGATTATCCAGAAGTTTCCATAACAACTATATTTACCAAATATTTAAAGCAACACGTCCGATACCATGTCATAAATGATAATACAATTATTACAGAAAAGATCTAATCAAATTGTTCTGTTATGACAACTCGATTTCACAGCAAAGAAAGCAAATAAGCATCCTAAGCACCTGTCACATACGTTAAAGTAAAAGTCAATACACATAGTGTAAAGGTGAGCATACAAGTTTGATAATAGCATATAGAGTTCGAAATTGTTACGCATAACCAGCACGTACACAGTGTAAAATGAGGCATGTTAGTTATCGACATGAACCTATCGATACCAATGACTGCGGGTTGACTGCCCAAGGCAGTTCGCGATACACACTCACCACTATGAGCCATGTAGGTAATTGTCCTTAACAACCCCTGAATGAACAGGTGCTGAGTCCAAACTAATAGTACTACCGTTGCTAAGGCAGGTAGACAGCATTCCATGTGTAAACATAACAAACAAGCATTCATTAAGTCACGTATAACATGCAGTAACGGTTAGCGTTAAAGTATTGCGTAGTGTGTTCGATGTGATTTTTTATAAGTAACGTATGTAACACCCAAAAGTGCGTAAAGCAAAAAGGGATTCTAGTATACTCACAGCGATTGATGGATTGAAGGGAGCGCTAGAGAGTAGGTTAGCCTGAACAGATTGATAGCATTACGATAAGCGACGCGTAAAACGATACAGAGTGCAAGTGGGTAGGACAACAGTTCGATCTGATGATAGTCCGATCGGACAGCCGGTCGTTCGAGTGATAGTCCGTTTGGACGGTCGTCCGGTCGGATGACCGTTCGAGTGGATTGTTACTTCCTTTGGAAAGGATGTGTTTGTGTATGATGGCTTGACTTTTTAAGTTTTCGTTGTAGCATTTTGAAAATATTGAAGTATCTCTACCTTTCAGGTCGATCGGTCAAACGACCGTTCGATCGGGCGACAGTCCGATAGGTTGGGCACTTCAGCGAGAACAAGTTCTCAGCAGGTTGTCACTCGATCGGACGGTTGTTTGATCGGGTGGCATCCTTGTGCATTGAACTTGTTGAAAATTGTTTAGGTGTTGAAGCTTCGAAACATCACATAGTTGGATGGTCGGTCGATCGAGTGGTAACTCGATAGGACGGCAATCCGTTCGGTGTTCCCAAAACTCTTGAGGGTTGATTTGATAATTTATTGTGGGGCCAAGGTGCAAGTCGATCGGATGACCAATCGTTCGGATGGTTGTTCGATCGGACAGCAGTCCGATCGGACGACACTCCGTCCTGGTCGACTTGCTCGTCTTACACTTAGGTGTTTTGATTGTTTGTCGTTTTATCGAGACGTTTCGATAACGTATTAAGCAACAGGAACCTCGTCAATACTTGGTACCCCTGATCGGACAGGAATCAACCAAATCCAACCGGTTTAATTTTCGAGGCAGTGTTCCATGTTTAACCCGAAATCGGTAGTCTCGTGGATAGAATCCAGATCTTGAACCAACATAACCACAAGAATGAGTAGTAAGTCGGCACAAGCTCCGATTCTATCGGTTTTGAAGGCATTGAGTGTAAAAGAGTTGAAAGAAAGTTGGAAAACCATCTTTCAATCCTGTTCATTGTGAATATATTTAGATCTATGAAAGATCTTTGTTCGTTTATGTGGAAATCAGTTAGATCTAAGTTGTTCTTGGTGGATTGAGGCCAAAACATGAAGGTCTCAAGAACACATGATGACGTCATCCTAGAACACCTTGAATCTTGATGATTTCACGGTTAAAAGTTAAGATTCAAAAGATCGAAAGGTGTAGGAGTGCGTATAGATTAAGGAAGTACCAGATTTAGGATGAGATCTTACCGGAATCGCGAGAAATCTGAAGAAAAGTGGGGAAGATGAGCTGGTCGGAGGAGAGTTGCCAAAAGTGGAAAGTATGATGGTGACAGGGGGTATTTATCCCAAAGAGGAAAGGGGCTGACTGTTCGGGTGGCAGCCCGGTCGAACAGCTGGCCGATCAAGCGGCAGCTCAATCGAACGGCTGGTCGATCGGCTGGTCACCTGATCGGTTAGTCGCTTGGTTCGAGTGTTCGGTGCGACGAGTTTTGCCGTTTCGATTGCGAGCGTTGCGATGCGAGAGGATTTCCTAATCAAATTACTTTTAATCCCAACTACTATATCAACAAACAAGCATCCTTACTTCAAATTCGTTTATCGTTTGCGATTTGATTGCGATTGAGTTCGTTTACGTTTCGATTGATCAATAACATAAATAAACACGCACATGTAACACATAAGGCACACACACACGTATAACAATTACCAAAATGCGTAATTCGAGTTGCGAGCCCGATTGCGATAGCGATAAAGTGATTAAACATGCGATAAATAGCGACTACTATGCGATTATTAATAGATACTCCACTTAATACAACTAAAGCGACAATAAAATAGGCTAATTACAAGTCAAAGAAGTCAAAACAGGAATTGAGCAAGGAGAGACAGATTGCTGTTGGACTCTGTATGCCCAAGACACATATTAAATTGATGTGGCTACTACGTTATGATCCAAGTCGAGTCATACCCAATAACAAGCTAGACAAACATTTATATTATTTATTTGTGATATGATCAAACAAATAAATATTAACACTTACAATATTTAGAAATTGGTTTTCTAAATAATTGCACTTGACAAACTAATAAATTATATGGATAATTTATTTTGAAAGAATATTTTATTTTGTTATTTAATGGGTTAAATAACATAATAAAATTTGTATAAGTCTTATAACATATGTTGTTATATTTTATGAAAGTTATAAAATATACACAAGACTTATAAATTTTATAAAAGAAATTATTTTTTTTTTTATAAAAGTAAAGAGTGCCCCCCCCCCCTTTGTTCTTCCCTAAAGATTTTCCACCAATCAAGTTATATGCACATCTTACATGTTAGATGGCATTTGATTGGGTGGTCTAACCAAGACCATTTTGGTCCAATAAGGTTTCATGCACTTGCATGTGTAAGTTGGCACATGATTGGTCAAGGTGGGTGGCAATTCTCTCTCATGGTTCTATAAATACCAAGATGTCAAATGCAAGAAGTGGCAAGACTTATGAACTTGAAGAAACTCTAGAGAGTATGCTCTCAAATTTTCGGCCAACATAGAGCATTTTTAGGAGATCATTTTCAAGTGTAAGAGTTGAATTTAGTCTCTAAAAATCGGGTCATGTATGGTTGATCAAGTAGGCTTTTTCAAGTTCATAAATCAAGTGCAAGAACTCCACAACCTCCTCTCATATTTTCAACCAAGCATGGTTGTTCATGAGGAATCTTAGTGAGTTCATAAGTGTAGAAATCCTAGCTAAACATAAGGTGTTTGTTGGAAGGCTTGGGGTATACAAGCTTGAGGTCTTCTACACTTGAAGGCAACCGTTCAAAAAGCATCATCTTCTTCATATCCTCTACTCCTTGGAAGGTAGTATTCTAAACACCCTATGGTTGTGTTTTAATTTTGATAGCATGCATATTCGTATATGGATCCGGGATTGGGTTTTACATATAAAATGGGTTTTATATCTTGTAAGTAACATGTTTTAAATAATTATTTCCGCTGCGTTTAATTTTATTCGGTTGAAATTGCTCTGATAAACATGTGAAAAACCCAACAGTGGTATCAGAGCCGCTTATATGAGTGCATGCTTCATAGGATATGAAATTTTCGGGTTTCGGGTTTGTTTAAAACCCTATGGCCGAAATTTTATACATGGTTATCCTTTTGTTTTTCAAGATTATTTTAATACATGCATAAAAGTATCTTGAAAGGAAACCATTTTTTTGCTTCTTGAATTTTATATATATGGATATATATATTTTGGTGTTCATAACATAGCCATGACCTTGTGTGAATATGTTGAATATTTGTGTTTGTGATTTATATTTGATTATTTCAATGGGTTGTAATAATTAATTATCTTTGTTCTTCCATTTGTGAAATATGTAGTTTATTTATTTTCATTTGGTATGTAAGTAAATAGATTAGGTGCATTTTATTTTTACTAGAAAAATGTATTAGGATATTTTTTGTAAAAGAAGATGCACACAAAATGCGATTTTGGTTTTGGCTAATTTCGGGCCAAAAGGACTTCATAGTTCTTAACGGGATTTTAGCCCGATAACCAAAATACATTTTTGAAGTCCAAAGGAGTTTGGACCTGAATATAAAAGACATTTGGAAGCCCAAAGAATGTGGAGAAATCACAACACAAGAAGGAGACTTGAAGCATTTGGATGTGGGATCAAGTGGGAGTTCATCGATACATTACTTGTGTCATTTTTCACCCCTTAGGAAGGACCTTTTGGCATACTTGTTTCGGCTAACAAGTGTTGGAAAAATAGTTGGCTATGGTTATACACCTATTGCTATATGTGTTATGCTTGTGTGGTTGCTTATTTTATTGTTTTGATGATATTTGGATATGCATGCTTAACAAAGTAATAATCAACAACAAGCTTAAAATTGGTTCTTTAAAAGATCATTAAAAATGGTTAATAAAAGGTTATTAAAATTAATGATTTTATAATAAAATGGGTTTTATTAAAAAGAACCTTGAAAATTTGTTTTCACCAAAGTACCATTGATTTGAATGCATGCAAATGTATGGTACATAAAGTTTTCTAAACTAGAATTTTTGAAAACTCAAAAATCCCTTTTAATAAAACAAGTCAAACACCATCCTTTTATACAACACTCGAAACACTTGGGAACTCTTTTGTGGGATAAAGGTCACCTAACCACATTTGAAGGAACTTGTATATTCGAGGTGGATTTACCATGTTTGTGGGATAAAGGTCACCTAACCAGTTATGTGAATAAACTCACACGTGTGTGTAAGTTGGACGACTTGATTTGGAAACTATGAACTTAGGGTCACCGAAGCATGGGGAACAAAAGGTGTTGATGGGATTAAACATGCCAACTAAACATAAAGATGTTTAACCGATCCCATATGGCTAGAAGTTGCAAAGAGTCGCAATTGTCAAACGTTGACTACCTTGTTAATTTAAATAGAGGGATAAAAGTCACCTAACCAATATTTAAATGTAACGTTGGATTCTAGATTTTAATTATTAATTGTCTATGAGACACAAAGGGTAATAATGATTAAAATATAATAATATCGAAAATACTAAAATTGAACCTTGTTAAAGTTTGTAGATGGCCGCTAACAATATTACCCAAACCGTCCGTAACCTATCACTAAAAACAATCCTTAAAAAGGATCGTTTCAATCAAAACACTTTATGGATTAATATCGAAACTTAAGATTCATTCTCAAGTAAGAAAAGATATCCTATGTGTTGAAACGATCCTAATCCCAATGAACCTCTTATGGAAGATAAGGATGCCTATGACGATTGGATTAAGTATATCGAGGATACTACGCAGCCTCTTGCCTCATGTTAGGAATTATGATTCCCGAGATTCAAAAGGTTTTGAACATCATGAGCATACGACATGATTACCCAATTGTAGGAAATGTTCCTAAGGGTAGAACGCTTCGAAACGGTTCGAGCACTTCATGCATGTCGAATAAAGGAAACCCAATCGGACTCATCTTATGTCATTAAGATGAAAAGCCACATTGATCACCTCGAAAGGCTCAATATGGATAAAAGGGTTTTATCCATTCTAATGATCAATGAGGGTGGCAACTAGAAAGGGCATCACCCCGACAACAAAGCAAATGTTGAAAATGGAAACGGGTAATTCAAAGGGAAATTATTAGAAAGACTAAAGCGAAGCCACCGAAACCAAAAGAGAAGAAGGCAAAGGTTGCCATGAACGATCCATGCTTTGAGTGTAGTGAGATAGGGCATTTAAATAGGAATTGTCCAACCTATCTCAAAGAGTTGAAAAACAAGAGAGATGCTAGGCAAACCTCAGGTACAATCTTAATGATACATATTGACCTTAATGTTATTTCTTCTTACACATGGGTATAAGATACCAGATGTGGAACTCATATTTGCAATTCGTTGTAAGAGTTCAGAAGAAATAAGCATTAAAAGAAAGGATACTATGTTTTGAAACTTTCAAATAGTTTGGAAATTGTTTAAAAAATATATATTATATGCTCCTAGTTTGACTAGGAACATTATTCAAGTTTCCCTTATAAGACAATATGGTTTTGACTTAAAGTTTGCAAACATTGACATTTATATCGATGAATGACATGTTTTTCTTTAAACCTAAATGGTATTTATGAATTGGTTCATAATAATACATCATTTGATAGTTAAATGTACCAAGCAATCACCAAGAAACTCAAAATGGATTTGAGTAAGACCTATCCTTGGCATTATCGCCTTGGTCATATAAACAGATGTCGCATGTAAACACTTCGAAAGAATTGTCTTTTGGAAACAAATGAAATTGGTTCATTTGATACATACGAATCTTATTTACAAGGTAAAATGACCAAGTAATCCCTTAGTGGGAAAGGGCAAAAGATTATTAGGTATCACACATTCGAATGTATGTGATCCTTTTAAGCCAATAACTAGGTATGGTGAAAGATACTTCATTAAGTTTACCAACAACTATTGTAGTTGTGGTTATGTGTACTTGACACAAATAAGAAGTTTTGAAACGTTCAGAATCTTCAAAAAGTGAAGTACAAAATCAACTCTTTTAAAGTTCTTCGTTTCGATAGAGGAGGAGTCGAACTCTATTAGATATGGTTCGATCTATGATGGCTAGGAGCGCCTTATCTCTATCACTTTGGGGTTACGCTTTGCTCTCCGTGGCTCGTATATTAAATATGGCCCAAACCAAGAAAGTGGATAAGACACCTTTTAAATATGGCATGGAAGGGCTCCATCATTATCATATTTAAAGGTATGGGTTGTGAAGCTTATGTGAAGCAATACATCCCAAACAAATTGGAAGTACGATCCACTAAGTGTATCTTTGTAGGATATCCTAAAGATGGTATAGGATATTATTTCTACGATCCAACAGAGCAAAAGGTATTTGTTGCTCGAAAGGCTGAGTTCTTGGAAGATAAGTTCCTTGTGGAAGGAATTATTAGAACAAGTGGAACTTGATAAGGATCAAGAACCACAAGCCGATACACGTTTGGTTAAAACTAGCACTCAACAAAAGGTTGTTGAAAAACGATCAAGTGGTTGATCAATACACACGAAACGTTCGCAGATCTGGAAGAATAAGTAGTCCACCTGAAAGATATGGATTTTTCATGGATGGATGCTACGTGGTAGATTCGGGTGAACCTACCACATACCATGATGCAATGTCAAAATTCGATTGTGACAAATGGCTTGAAGCCATGAACGTAAAGATGCAGTCCATGTATAACAACCAAGTATGGGAATTGGTCGTAGCACCTCTTAACTCCAAAGTAGTTGGAAGTAAGTTGGTTTTCAGGAAAGAAACGATATGCATGGTAACTTGGATACTTGTAAAGCAAGACTTGTAGCAAAAGGTTTCACTCAAACTCAAAGGGTTGATTATGATGAGACCTTCTCGCCCGTGGCGATGCTAAAGTCAACTAGGATATCATTTGCCATATTTGCACAATATGATTATGAGATTTGGCAAATGGATCTCAAAACGGCTTTCCTTAATAGATATCTTGAGGAAGATGTCTATATAGTTAAGCCTGAAGGTTTTGTCGATCCAAAACATCCTGACAAAGTATGCAAGTTAAAGAAATCAATCTATAGATTGAAACAAGCATCTAGAAGTTGGAATCACCGTTTTGATGAAGAGATTAGGGAATATGGATTCATCAAGAACGTCGATGAAGCTTGTGTGTATAAGAAGGCTAGTGGGAGCATCATCACTTTATTAGTATTATATGACATTCTACTATTTGGAAATAACATTCCAACCATGGAAGGTGTAAAAGCCTGGCTTGGAAGTTGTTCTTCCATTAAGGATCTGGGTGAAGTCGCCTATATTTTGGAATAAAGATCTATAAGGATAGGTCAAGGCGCTAGATAGGTTTAAACCAAAGTGCATTGACAAAGTCTTGAAAAGGTTCAAGATAAAGAACTCTATGAAAGGTTTGGTACCTATTCAAGAGAGGACAATATTGAGTGCGTCTCAATATCCAAGCTCAAAGGATAAGCAAGAAAGAATGAAAAGAATCCCACTAGATCGGATAAGTTATGCGCTTTAAGCATAACGAGAAGATACCAGCGAGAAACGTCATTAAGTGACTGTTATAAATATATTGAAATACCTCAGAAGGACTAAGGATACATTTCTAATATATAGATCTGGTGAAGAAAAACTCGTTGTAAAGGGTTACAAGGATGCGAGTTTCGGAATTCGTTGTAAAGGGTTACATGGATACGAGTTTCCAAACTAATCGAGATGGTTCTCGATCACAATCAGGGTAGCATTGTCCACTATAGAATCAGAATACGTCGCCGCTTCATTGATCGAGATGATTCATGTGGATCTGCCACTTGAATTATTGCCGATCTAGGGGTGGTTCCTACCATTCAGGACCCCTAGAGATCTTTGTGATAACGATGGTGCGATTGCTTAAATCAAGGAACCTCGTGTACATCGAAAGACTAGGCACATTGAGCGGAGTTTCAACTACATAAGGGATGAAGTTCAAAAAGAGACAGATATGTATTCGCAAAAGTTCACACTGATCAAAATATTGCGGATCCACTCACGAAGCTCCTTGAATGGGCAAAGGATGAAAGGCTCATACTTATGCCTTAGGACTTCGATATTCTAGTGATTTGATTTGATCTATTTTGTATTTGGATATTGGAACAATTGTTAATATAACTCTTTATGGTATTTTGAGTTATGCTCCTTTTAGCATGTTTAAATCCGTGAATAAGTTACTTATTCTAAATGTCCGTTGTCAATCATACTTGTGGGAACATATATGAATGTAAGACTATTATGAACTTGGATTGGTGGATATTCATTAGGTATGAATATAGAGCAAAGTGTTGCTGCCAAGGTTCGTAGATATTTGTGGGATACAAATACTGGACTGACTCGCTCTCAAATATTACTGCATGGAATCATTTGTGATTGATCATAAGTAAATTTGAGTAAAGGAGAATATCATAGTATCCTCAGACCTGAGATACATATTGGGTCTTGATATTCACCAAATATTGTACCTTGACTTATTTCTTCGCTGTTAGTAATATGACAGTACATAAGGCTAAGCTCAGGTATGGTACAAGGTGATTGTGAGAGACGTATGTAGTCAAGGTGGGATTTGTTCCTCTTATTCGTTGAGAGTAAGATGTCTAAGGCCTGCTAAAGTTAAATCAACAGAGAGTGATCACTCTATGTCTCTGGATTTAACATGACATCTGTAACGAAAGGATAAATGATAGATTCACCTAAATCATGTTCAAGTAAGGGACTTGAAGGGGATGATGTTATTGAATGGGACATATAGTCATACGTATTAGGGGTAGTAAATCGTAGTTAGGCATCATTTACTACTTGCATCAATCTTCTATGTATCTTGTGCAAGTGGGAGATTGTTGGACTCTGTATGCCCAAGACACATATTAAATTGATGTGGCTAGTACGTTATGATCCAAGTCGAGTCATACCCAATAACAAGCTAGACAAACACTTATATTATTTATTTGTGATATGATCAAACAAATAAATATTAACACTTACAATATTTAGAAATTGGTTTTCTAAATAATTGCACTTGATAAACTAATAAATTATATGGAAAATTTATTTTGAGAGAATATTTTATTTTGTTATTTAATGGGTTAAATAACATAATAAAATTTGTATAAGTGTTATAACATATGTTGTTATATTTTATGAAAGTTATAAAATATACATAAGACTTATAAAATTTATAAAAGAAATTATTATTTTTTTATAAAAGTAAAGAGTCCCCCCCCCCCTTTGTTCTTCCCTAAAGATTTTCCACCAATCAAGTTACATGCACATCTTACATGTTAGATGGCATTTGATTGGGTGATCTAACCAAGACCATTATGGTCCAATAAGGTTTCATGCACTTGCATGTGTAAGTTGGCACATGATTGGTCAAGGTGGGTGGCAATTCTCTCTCATGGTTCTATAAATACCAAGATGTCAAATGCAAGAAGTGGCAAGACTTATGAACTTGAAGAAACTCTAGAGAGTATGCTCTCAAATTTTCGGCCAACATAGAGCATTTTTAGGAGATCATTTTCAAGTGTAAGACTTGAATTTAGTCTCTAAAAATCGGGTCATGTATGGTTGATCAAGTAGGCTTTTTCAAGTTCATAAATCAAGTGCAAGAACTCCACAACCTCCTCTCATATTTTCGACCAAGCATGGTTGTTCATGAGGAATCTTAGTGAGTTCATAAGTGTAGAAATCCTAGCTAAACATAAGGTGTTTGTTGGAAGGCTTGGGGTATACAAGCTTGAGGTCTTCTACACTTGAAGGCAACTGTTCAAGAAGCATCATCTTCTTCATATCCTCTACTCCTTGGAAGGTAGTATTCTAAACACCCTATGGTTGTGTTTTAATTTTGATAGCATGCATATTCGTATATGGATCCGGGATTGGGTTTTACATATAAAATGGGTTTTATATCTTGTAAGTAACATGTTTTAAATAATTATTTCCGCTGCGTTTAATTTTATTCGG
Organism: Helianthus tuberosus; assembly: GCA_030545235.1. Taxonomy (NCBI): domain Eukaryota; kingdom Viridiplantae; phylum Streptophyta; class Magnoliopsida; order Asterales; family Asteraceae; genus Helianthus; species Helianthus tuberosus. Next base: position 69,894,731 of record CM060452.1, on the reverse strand, counting down.
ATGAAATTGCTCTGATAAACATGTGAAAAACCCAACAATTGCAATTAGAAATCTTTTTTTCCTTTGACTTGAATCTTGACTTTGACTTTCGAAACACGGGGTGTTACAGTTGCTATTGTACAAATCCGAACAGAACCCGACTGAACAACATTTGTATCGGTACCGGTATTTATTTTTATTATTTTAGCTTTCGATAAAGTAAGATCGTATCGCTACCATACTGTACCGGTGAAACACTTCGGTACCAATATGTATTAATTTTTATGGTTTTTTGTTTGATAACAAATATCCTGTCACTACCATAGTGAACAGAATCAAAAACCGAACAAACGTAAGTTCGGTATTGGTATTTATTTTTATTATTTTTTCTTTCAATAAACTAACATCGAATCGCTAGCGTATTGTACCAAAAAACATCGGTACCTTTGTTATCCGTATTCATATTTATTGTTTCTGGTTTAAAAAAAATTACTATACAACTTTGCCTGTGATGATAATTGAATATCGGTACCAATACCGTCATAATTTGAACCGGTCGATACCGTTTGAACATCGGTGTCGTTACCGGCTATCATTTTTATCGTTTCGGTCGATGTAAAACACATGTTGATTTCTATACTGAGTGCATTAACATACCGTTACTGTAACGAACCAAGTCGATACCCATCCAATGTCCATGCTAATGTACCATCACAATGCGTGAGCAAATAACTTAGAATGTTAATAAAATAAATAAACATAAATGCATATTTGGAATTTTTTTTTAAACTTAACGAACGTAAGTTATAATAATAAAAAAACAAAATAAATGCTAAATATAATGCTACTAATGAAAAATAATGAAACAGTTACTTGAGAATTATTAATTACTATTTATTATTGAAAAATAAAATAAATAATAGATAAAATACTATTAGAAATAAAAACAAATGTATAAAAAAATTAAATATCAAATATGATAAACCAATACCTAAGAATTTTCAAATACTATTTATTACTAAGAAATAAAATAAATAATAGATAATATATTACTAAAAATAAAAATGATAATTAAAAATTTTTAATTACTATTCATAACAACTTCCTATTAATATATATAATAATAATAATATCTATGTGGTGTTCAAAAATATATATAAATAATAAAACATAACGCATGGAAACTTGTAATGAAGTTCGTTGTTTGTTTTATTAGGCAAATTGTAGTCATAAAGCCCCTTTAGAGGCGTTACGCGATAGATGATGAAATGCGTAAAAGAGGGGTTTTATAGGGCTTTATATCACAAGAGGGTGTAGTGGTAAGGGTTTATATAACTCTTCAATTATACATACATATGTATGTATATATATGTGTGTGTGAGTTGGGGAAACATTGTGCAGAGGATTAACGTCGCTATGTGTATCACGGCTCCAAAAATTTCACCCCCATAGCGCCCCCATTAGTGGTGTTGGGCGGCGCTATGGGGCGCTATGGCCTTTGTTCCCGTGATATAAAGCCTCATTACACAAGACCTTAATTAATTAATATTAATACATCTTCATATATAATAAAGCAAAACTTTTGGTTGACACGTGTCAGCAAATGAACCCCCCCTTTCTTCTTCCCACGTGTCAAGCTTTCCCCTCTTCTAACCCGTCACTTTCTCTCTGACCACTTTCTCTCTCCAGCTTTCCAAAAACAACTTTGTGTCATTCAAAATTCAAATTCATTCCCCAGATTTCCAAAACCCTACACCCAATCTTTCCCATGGAAGACCACTTTGTTTCTAAGTTTATTTGAAGATAGAAATAGAAATTAACGATGGAAGATTTCACTTCTGTTCGGAGCACCAGGTTCTTCAATGGCGACCGAACCTTTCACTGACAAAACCGTCGTTTTCAGGAAGCTGAAAGCCAAATCGGAGAATAAGGTGATGTGATTTTGCATGTATTTGTTCGATTTCGTCAGATCTGTGATTAGTTTATGTGAATTTGCATCTGAATCGATCTGATTTCATCAGATCTGTGATTAGTTTCTCTTAGAATTTTTAGGTTAAACGGCAGGTTTCAAGTTCAAACCATTTGGGCCGCATTGCTTGAATTCATACGATTTCACAAAAGTCATTACGATTTCAAATTGGGGCGACAGTTCATCAAACCCAGGTGAGTAAATATCTTATTTACCATGATTTCTTGAATTCAAAATGGTTTCTTGATTAATGTTGTGATTATGGGTCTTAATTAAATTTCATTTGATATTTCTATACCGTGTTTAAATCAGCGAAAGTGTTTATTTTTAATCAAAAGTTTTACAGTCCAGTAATTTTAATAGTAGTTTTGCTTTTGCTTTCGCAGAGAGGCCAAGTTTTATAGCAATAATGAGGCTAAATCAAATGGTAGATTTCTCAATTCCCCTAATTTGGAACTTCACCAAGGACTACTAGAAATTAGGATTTGTGTTTATGTTGTAGGCTGGCTGTAGGAGCAGACCTCCATTGATTACCGTCCAAAGGTTTGTTTTTGTAACTAGAATATAAAGCAGAAGTTATAACATAAACCCTTCATTAACTTACTCTATTTATGCTTGAATTTCAATTTAATATGAATCACTCTTAGTATTAGCATAATTTTATTCAAGTGGACTTGTCACACCCCGATATTTCCACAAACTACTGGTGGGCCTGGCGGGGAGTATCGTGACGTAGTTGATATCATCATTGTCAATACACACAATATAATAGCACAGCGGAAGGCTTGGTGAATAAACTATTACAAACCATAATGTATGAGTGTTCGATGAAAGAATATACAGACTGGATTGTAATAAGATCCACAGGCGGATCATAAATAAAATACAAGAAATGGAAAATAACAGACTTCAGGCATCTTAGGGATTTGCAAGATCCTCTTATACGACACCTAATAGCTCCAGTCTATTTACGAGAGGTACCTGTCAATCAATCTTTAGAAGATACGTCAGTTTACACTGGCAAATACAATTAACTGACTCTTTTGAAAACATTTATGAAAATTGATTTAAGTGCATAAGGCACAAATCATTTATAACTTGGGACAATTATTTAAAGATAATCTTGTATACAGATTTACATGTTTGTCATACAATTGGGGCCGGTTGGAAGCCGGTCATGATTAGCCGACTCACCACTTATAGAACCCACAAAGGAGTTATCCCTAACATGTGGGTTTATATTTTTAGCATTTGCATCTGTCAGGTGTATGCCTACACCCCGTGCATAGGTCGTGGCTATTTTCAAATGAAATGAGCCGAGGATATCCAGGACACGGTCGAATTAACCCCCAAATGTTTATGTTATCAAACAAGACAGATTAAAATGGGTTATGTCACACCCCCAAAATACCACATGCGGAAACCCCCGCGAGGTGTGTGACGTACCAGGATCTAGCCACCAATCACATTGAACTTATAAAGATATTTCAAATAAAACTTTCTTTTATTAAAATAAGTGTTACAATACAAGATCTATTATCCAGTGGAAGCATATTACATTTTGTTATGAGTTTCATAAAGCAGGTGTATAAAAACCATCAGACTTTTCTTGTGTTTCCTTGCAACTTGACCCATGACCACTCCAGCATCCCAGACAACAAGTTCCAACAACATGTACCTAAAGGCCTGCAAGTATGCAGAAAAACATGTATCAGAGAACGCTGGTGAGTTCAGTGTTTTGTTAAACCGTTAGTTACCGATTACTGATTCATGTTATGTTATGCTGTGTTATGTTGATAATAACTCGATACCATAGACGGCCCTTTTTGCCTTTCTCTAATGCTCTATCAAACATTGGTCATGATTTAAAGTTATTAGTTCACGCCCGTCCTATCTAGGTACGTCGTGAGGGTGCCAAACCTAATAACGCTATTAACTAATAACCCCGTTGCCCTACAAGCAACTAACCCGGTAGTATGATGGGACTTAAGTGATAGAGAGTGAGTGTATTATCCAACATCAACGCTTACCGAAAACCGTTGCATATCCCCTGCAAGGATATGCGTTTGTGAAATCCGCCTCACATCCCCTACAAGGATGTGGGTATTTGAAAACCGCCTCATACCCCCCCCTACAAGGATGTGGGTTTACGAAAATCCGTTTACAAGTTTCTCTGTTTGATTGTCCCCACCGAATGCATGCTTGTTTTGAGAGAAGTGAACTCACCTTGGTTTGCTCGGTATGACAAGCTATTCGTTCACACTTAATCAATTAATGCCTATAGTATTCATGTACCCGTGGTCAGTTTACATTCGCATTGTTCATGTGTAAATTAGAATCGTGGTGTGTGTTCAAAGCAATAATTATTGAATAACACATATAAACTATTCCACTCATACCAATCCACAATTTACATGCATGTTTCGCAGCAATACTTATCAGTTTGAACCCACTGTTTGCTTGGTCAATTTACAATTTAATCAAAACACTAGTGTCCCAATATATCCTATTTGTTGAAAAAGGCTTTGACGGCTCATTAAATCAAAGTGGATGTTGAGGCACAATAGAAATACAGTTGCATGTGGCTAAGTCAGATTGCATGTGAAGATAATCAATATAATAAAATTCGATATATCTTAAAATAACTAGAGATTTTGTGTTGACAAAAGTTTGCATGGCACAATAAAACATAAAGTGTTTTGAGGTCAAATCTTGTCAGTAGTGTCGGTTGGTTTTGTGGCCCAATAAGAGTAAAAGGATTGTGTGGTCCAATTACCTTTTGTGAGTCCTGAACTATTCAAGACCCTACATTTAGGCTGTGTTCCAGAGATCCACTTAACAGGGGGAGGGGAGGGGAGGGAAAATGGGGTTTTTTTTTTGCCTGAAAATAGTCTTTCCAATTTGGAAAGACATGGAGGGGAGGGGAGGGAATGGGAAGGATTTTTAACTCGGGAACACACCGTTAGTCAAATCAATTACGCAAATTAAATCCCTATATCTCCTCTAACAGTTTTAAACACCATAACCATTTTACAACTTAAATTACTTAAAGCTTGTACCCATCATCACATGGACCTTCAGGGTGACGAAACATCAAGTATTTCGTTGCAATGGGATTGACCAAACATCACGGACATTCATCGCAATGTGGTTGACGAAACACCATGGACATTCGCCGTACTGAGGTTGACGAAACACCATGGACATTCGCTGACCTGGTGGTTTCGTGGGGAGGGGATCATCGTCACTGTTCCACAGCCGATTCACCATTATCATTCAAGACACAGTCAAGTAAACCTTCATTTTAAATCAAAGCACAGTATGCTCATAACAACAAACTCCCATCATCCACAATTCTAATTTACTCATTTTTTTAACATAGACTGATGTCAGAAATCAAGTTTAACCATTATTCCAAACAAGTCGATCAATATACTTATTCTAACCATGTTCATCATGCTACTCAAATCATTGTTTACATTTAACAAAACATCGTACACACATAACTAACAAAAGCCTATTGCATATACTTTCCATATCATCGATTTATTATCATCAACAGTTCCTAGGTTTTGTGTTATTATCACAACATATCTTGTAATAGCATAATCAAATATGATTCCCCATGAAATCTCAGATTAAATATAATCCAATAAGCATGCACATAATCAATCATATCAAGGAATTTCAACACCGATAATAGCAAGTTCACTAACCAAAGATGCGAGACGCGGAAGAGAGCGGTGGAACGAAGGAGATGAGTTCTTCATGGGTGAGGGCTGCCGTCGGCCACATTAGGAGGGAGGGAGTAGGGTTTCTTGCCTTTTGAAGTTTTACAATTAAATGGTAACTGCCAATCATTTGCGTAGCACCACTAATGGGTTTGGGGATTGGGCTCGGTTTGGGCTTAGGGTGTATGGGCCGAGATTACAAGAGCACACAAGTGAGGGAGTATGCGAGTGTGCGATCATACGGAGAATGTGCGGCCCGATTAACAAGTGTGGTCGTCCTAACCAACTAAACACAAAATATAACACAACTCGTGACATTCAATCATAACCAATTGCGTATAAAGAAATGTGAAAAGTAATGATACTAAGTTATGTTGACCTTGAAAGTTCGGGTTGTCACATCATCCCCAACTTGAAAGAAATTTCGTCCCGAAATTTGATAAGTAACCCAAAAGTAGTGAGGTGATAGATCAGGATGACTGTGGATTTTCTGCGGGTACCACAGGTTATGTAAATTTATTAATCACAATTCGATTAAATGATTTCATACCCGACCAAGTGGTATTATTATAATACAATATCCCAAGCCCGTATAAGGAAAATAAGTTAAAAGTATTTACCTGAGCTTAAAGTGAAGATAACTCAGCCGTAATTCCTAAAGCTTTATGATGGTACCTTCTACTGGATGCTACTTAATCTGTGTAGAAGGTTTAATAACCTATTAGGATGCTAACGGGTCTTTAGTTAAGTCAAAGACTTAGACTGGCTAGCTAGAAAGAAACCTTATGGTCCTAAACGTTAGATTAAACGGAGACCGGAATAGAATGTGATTTAGACCCTTCAAGTTTGGATACTTGTATAATATGGGTAAACTAAACACATTCTGAAATTTGTGGATTTAATGATAAGGTTAGACCCGTTTCGGCTATTTTACGTAAACTAGTTACATAAATCGATCTGAATGCATAAACGCGTAAGGGGTGACCAATTGAATTATATATAGGTATTAATTGTTATTATGCATAAAATATGTTAATACATCAGTAAGATGGTAACATATATGCCCCAAAAGTATTTAAAAATAATTTAAGTCCCGTAAGGGCATTTTGGTAATTTTAATGCTTATAAAAGAGATTTTATAACCAACTGAAGTTCTGGTCTTTTGAAATCAGTAAAAATGTTTAATTTATCTCATTACATCAGTAAAATAAGACATATATGTGAGGTTTACCATTTATGGCCAAACTATGCCCCGAAAGGGCATTTTGGTCATTTCACATATGCTTTTAAGGACATTTTGGAAAGCTGAGTTTATAACTTATACCTACTGTAATAATATTGAAATTTGTTTAAAAATTCAGTAGGTAATAAGTCTTAGATGTTAAGTATGGTTTTAAACCATACTATGCACCTAAATAGTGTAAAACTCGCTAATTGACGATAATCAAGATGTTTATGAAATTATGAGATTTTGATAAGTGTTGAATGCTCAAAATAATTTATTATATATATAAAATCAATAGAAAAAGGTTTGGCATTCAAATCATTTGTTAATCTCATTTTATGCCTAAAAGGGCATTATCGTCATTGACCGATTTACACAAGAACTCAATGTTTTAAACAGATAATAATCTGGCCAAAAATCTTAAATTTCCTTAAAAATAATATCTTAACAGTAGGTAATGAGTTTTGGTTCAAGATCCAAGTTTAAACATGTATTATGCATGATATCGCAAATCAATTAATAAAAAGCTTCTAATTACGATATCGCGCATAACTTCTATTTTAGACCATGAACTGATGTCAAATTTTCGGGACAAGTTTAAATATCAGTAGCAAAGGTTTTTGTCCTCTCACATTTCTAAAAATCTCATTTTTGTGTCAAAAGGGCATTTATGGCATTTATAAGCATATTAACGATCAAGAGCATATAATTCAAACCACTAAGAACCATGCACTATAACTCCAGAGGGTTATACTACTGAGTAATCTGGTCCTAATGGTAGCTTAAAACATGGGGGAATTAAGCTTGAACGGGTCAGAACTGAAAGTCAAAGCAAAAGTCAAGCTTTTGCGAATTTCGGTTATAAACTGACCTTAGACTGATAATTGTCAGGTTAGGACTGATAAAACATGTTCTAATATTAATTACCACGTCATTAGAATATTAAAATATAATTTAGAACTTCTGTTTTATTAATTTAATTCATTTTTAAACTTTCTGTCCAGTTTGACTTTTTGTCAAACTAGTTTGACCCGACAATTGACTAGTCAAACGAAATATTTAGGAGGTGCCCTTTTAAGGGTTAATCACCTACTTTAATATGGTTCCATAACCACTTTCGTTTCAGTCAGTGGCTGGACCGTTAGAGATTAAACCGAAAGTCAAAGTTAATTTACGAAAAGTTTGACTTTTTGGTAATTAAGCTAATTAAAAGGACTAAACAGGGGTTAAGACTCTTACTAATGGTCCTTGCTATCTTTTCTACACTTGTAATTCTTCTCCTAATCCTTGCAAGCTCCAGAAATGAGTCCTTTGAAAGTTTTTTACAATGTGTGCATAATAAACATGAACTAGTTCTTCTTATATAGTGATTTGCCATGTCCCTAGATCATTGCAGCTGTTATGGGACCTCCTAGGATCACCCCAGGTGTCCTAGTGGATTAATAAAACCGTTTAACAGCCCCTAGGATCGATACAATTGAGAATAAGTCGGTTATGCAGCTGAAACCTGCATCTGTGAACATAATTCTACGCTGGGCACTTCTACGCGGCCCGCGTAAGAGGTCTTCAGGGGCTACGCGGCCCGCCTGGAGGTGGGGAACAGGTTCAACAAGTTTCAAACTTGTCTAATTCAGTCTCTGGCCATGTAAAACCTTATATAACTTGATTTTTGACATGTAAGGCCCTTATGGTTAGATTGTAGAGGCCCAAGGATGTATAAACAAACTTCGTTAAGCTCGGCTTCGTTAAATATCACTATAAATGCAAGTTTCATCAAGTTGACACTTTTTACCCAAAGTCTTGAAAACTCGCTTAACGATCTCGAAACCACGTGAAATTTTTTTATCACTTATTATTGAGAGTATATTTGAATATTTCGAAGCCTTGGGTTCGTTAAAAGGTCACTCAGGGGTCAGAATTAACATGTTGACACGTTTAAACCTTGTAGTTTTATATCTTCCGATTATTTTCACAAATGGCTTCTTATATCCAATAAATCACTCGTTTAAGAATATATTCTTCATGCATGGTCATTCAGAGGCTCAAGTTTGGCATGTTGACACTTTTAGTCCCTTCGCAGACATATTTTCACTGTTTGTCAACTTTAGTCCTTCAAACTCAATTTTTTCACATATCCAGAGTTTAGGACACGTGTCTATACATAATTGGACACGTTTTTATGTGGTGTTACATCCTCACCCCCTTAAAAGAAATCTCGACCCTGAGATTTACTGGAATAAGTGAGGGTACTTCTGTCGCATAGTGGACTCAACTTCCCACGTATATTCGGGACCTCTACGGGCATTCCATTTGACCTTTACTATTGGCACATGCTTTCTTCAGAGCTTTTTAACCTGTCGATCCTCGATCGATATAGGTCTTTCAACAAACCTCATGCTTTCATCAATTTGTACGTCTTTATGAGACACAGCTAGTGATTCATCAGCTAAGCATTTCTTGAGATTCCAGATGTGAAACACATTATGAATTCCGCTGAGCTCCTCAGGCAAGTTTAGCTTATAAGCTACACTGCCGACACATTCGATAATCTCGAATGGTCTGATATATCTAGGGCTTAGCTTGCCTCTCTTACCAAAATGCATCACACCCTTCCAGGGTGATACTTTCAGTAAGACTTTATCACCAACCTCAAACTTTAGAGGTTTTCGCCTCTTATCAGCTTAACTTTTCTGCCTATCCCTAGCAGCTTTCAGGCGATCACGAATCTGGACAATCTTGTCCGTCGTTTCAAGGACTATATCAGGTCCCGATAACAGAGCTTCTCCTACTTCTGCCCAACAAACAGGCGTTCTGCATTTCCTACCATATAATGCCTCAAAAGGCGCAACCTGAATACTAGTATGGTAGCTATTGTTATAGGAGAACTTGATCAAGGGTAGGTGATCATCCCAACTACCTCCCAAATCAATAACACATGCACGAAGCATGTCTTCCAAAGTTTGAATTATACGCTCACTCTGTCCATCTGTCTGAGGATGATATGGAGTACTAAAATTCAAACGAGTGCCCAAAGATTGTTGAAAACTTTTCCAAAAGTGAGAGGTGTATCTAGTATCTCTATCAGAGATAATAGACACCGGCACTCCATGAAGAGACACAATCTTATCCACGTACAACTGGGCTAACTTGTCGGAGATATGAGTCTCCTTGATGGGTAAGAAATGTGCTGACTTAGCTAGTCCATCAACTATAACCCACATGGTATCATTTCCGTGCCTTGTCTTTGGTAACTTGGTTATAAAGTTCATAGTTACCATCTCCCACTTCCATGTGGGAAGTTCTGGCTGTTTAAGCAGACCCGATGGTTTTTGATGCTCTGCTTTAGTCTGAGCACATGTCAAGCACTTAGCTACATGGGTGGCAATAGATTTCTTCAACCCTATTCACCAATAATTAGCTTTCAAGTCCTAATACATCTTGTTACCTCCAGGGTGAACTGAATATTTGGAGTTGTGAGCTTCCTGGAGGATTACATCTCGAAGTCCTCCATGAATGGGAAGCCAGATTCTTCCATTCAGTCTGAGAATTCCATCCTTGCCAGGTGTTAACTGTTCAGCAGTTACACCTAACTTTTCATCTGGAAGGTTATCTTCCAAAACAGCATCTTTCTGTGCAGCTAATAGACTTTCATTCAGGCTATTCTTCAGCTCAATGCTCTTGGCATTGATCCTGATTGGTTTGACTCTTTCCTTTCGGCTTACGGCATCTGCAACTACATTTGCTTTACTTGGATGGTATCGAATTTCACAATCATAATCATTTAGAGTTTCCATCCAGCGACGCTGTCTCATATTGAGCTCTTTTTTATTAAACAAATGTTGGAGACTTTTGTGATCCGAATAAATTACACATTTTGTTCCATACAAATAGTGTCTCCATAACTTTAGTGCAAATACAACGGCACCCAACTCTAAGTCATGGGTGGTGTAATTCTTTTCATGCACCTTTTGTTGTCGTGATGCTTAGGCAATCACTTTGCCTTTTTGCATAAGTACACAACCCATACCGGTGTGTGATGCATCACAATAAATGACAAACTCTTCGATTCCTTCAGGTAATGTCAACACTAGAGCATTGCTCAATTTCTGCTTGAGATTCTCAAAGGATTCTTGTTGTTTTGGACCCCAATCAAATTTTACATTCTTACGGGTCAAAGAAGTAAATGGTGCAGCTATTCTTGAGAAGTTTTCAATGAATCTTCTATAATATCCAGCTAAACCCAGAAAGCTGCGAATTTCTGTTGGCGTCTTCGGTGCTTCCCAATTCATAATGGCTTCTATCTTGGCGGGATCTACTTGGATGCCACGTTCACTAACAACATGTCCAAGAAATTGGACTTCACGAAGCCAGAATTCGCACTTGGAGAATTTAGCATACAGCTTCTCCTGTCGAAGCAATCCTAAGATACATCGAAGATGCTTCTCATGATCAACTTGATTACGAGAGTAGGTAAGTATGGTTTGCAGACTCTATTCATGAGGTCCATGAAAGCTGCTGGCGCATTAGTGAGCCCGAAAGGCATCACTAAAAACTCGTAATATCCATACCTTGTTCTGAACGCTGTTTTAGGCACATCTTCAGTTCGGACCTTAAGTTGATGATATCCGGACCTCAAGTCAATCTTTGAAAAGAAACTCGCCCCCTGAAGCTGATCAAATAAGTCATCGATCCTTGGTAAGGGATATCGATTCTTGATCGTTATCTTGTTTAGCTCACGATAATCAATGCATAAGCGCATTGATCCATCTTTCTTTTTCACAAACAAAATTGGAGCTCCCCAAGGCGAAGAGCTAGGTTGTATGAAACCTTTCTCCCGTAGGTCATCCAATTGGGTCCTGAGCTCTTTCATTTCATTGGGCGCTAAACGATAAGGAGCTCGCGCAATTGGTGCAGATCCTGGGAGAATGTCTATCCTGAATTCAACTTGTCTCTCCGGAGGTAGTCTAGGTAATTCGTCAGGAAAGACATCAGGATACTCAGAGATAATAGGAATATCTTCAATCTTAGGCTTTGGGTCGTTCACTGACACTTGTGCCATATAGATGACACATCCACTCTTTAGACATTGCGATACTTTGAGAATGGACACATTGTTGGGTAGACCATACAATTTATCTCCTTGGATGGTGACGGATTCACCAGAAGGGGTTTTGATGATAACTAGCTTTTTATCGCATGCAATTTGGGTTTGGTTATGCGACAACCAATCCATGCCCAAAACTATATCAAACCCAGCCAATTTCATTGGCAGGAGGGATAGCGGGATAGAATGATTCTTAATGGATATGAAACATCCATCAAGAAGATTTGAGGCTGTTTCTAAGGTACCATCAGCAAGCTCTACCTCATATTTTATGTCTAGAGTCTTAAGAGGCAGATTCAGTAACTTACAAAACTTATGGTCTACAAAAGACTTATCAGCACCTGAATCAAATAAGACTCTAGCATAATTATTATTAATGAGGAAGGTACCTGTTATGACATTCTCATCGTTCACTGCTTCTGTAACACCCCGAAAATATAAAACTTTATATTAGGATTATAAAGTATAAATAAACAAGAATTTACTAACTAGGAATTTTAACCTATTTAACTACAAGTTTAGAAATAACTTGAAATAGGGTTAAAATAACCAAAACTTTTAGATAAACAAAAGTGGAGGGACCTAAGTTGTAGAACTTGAAACTAGAATGGATTAAAACAAAATAAATAAAAACCAAACACACAAATTAGTGTGTCTGGTCGATCAAGAACGCAGGGGAGCGACCAGGACTCCTCACCAAACCCTAACTCCACAAAATCAATCAATTAAAGGCTAAATTATGTCCCAAATCAAAATCCGAACATAGATTACTGATCCTCATCACAAGAGGATTACAAGGTATGTAAAATTTTGAGAAAACTCTCAACTTGAAATTCTCATAAATTTGGAAAATCTGAAATTAGATGTTGCATGTATGTTATTTGGATTGAATAGGAATGATGTAGTGTCTAGGAGCAAAACCTAGACAAAAACATGTGAAAACATGCCTAAATTCTGGAAATTTCATGAATACATTGAAGGTCATTCATGGGTTTTGTGTGAAGTTGATGAACACTAGGGTTTTGAGCAATTTCCTAGGGTAATGTGGTCCTTAGGAAGAGATTTTTGAAATCTGAATGTTAAACCTTATATATGAAAGCTTGATTGATAAAATTCGAGCTAAATGATAAGTTAAGGATTGGTTATATAATCATGTAAAATCTGCCCTTGAAATGTTTGTTGAAATGCCTCAAAGAAGGCTTGAAACTGAAATGTTTAAGTTAAAAATGCATAATTATGATGTATGGCAAAATGTGCGTTATATATGTGAAACAAAGAGTTCTAAACATAAAGTGATTGAACTCTATAGGAAAGGAAGCCGGGGCATCGAGCGGGCAAACCGGTGTGGACGCACATTTGAATAGTCGTATTGTAGAATAGAAGTTGTGTAAATTTTAAAAGCGATGGTGTTCGCATAAATTGAATAATGGGTCAAGGATGGATAAGATCTCGTTGGTAGTCATCGTATTGGAAGATTCCGTAGATGAGCCAAACGGGTCGAATAATCAAATAAAGCATGGGTATTGCTTCAATATACGATTGATTGGTCTTTTAATATCGATTAATAATTGATATATCAAATTACAAGAATTTAGTGTGTTGTTTAGTTAAAACGAAAGATCCAAGAAGTTGGATTTGGCTTAAATAAATAAAGAAGACAAAATATAACCTTTCAGGGACTACCGTAAATTACGGTGGTACCGTAAATTACGGTGGTACCGTAATTTACGGTAGAGGTCAAAAGGGTTACGGCAGGATCCTACTGATTTACAGTAGACCATTATTTCTAGGATCTACCGTAACTTACGGTGTCTACCGTAAGTTACGGTAGAGTCCTGCATCATTTGTTGAAATTGGTATATTCTCGTTAATTGAATTCGTTTTTGAGCATAATTTCGATTATGTAACATTTCTAAGAACTTTAACACTAAGATTCGTTATAAATCTCTAGTTTTCAGGTTTTGCAAGGATGTGGACGACAATCAAGCATGTTAAAGAACCGAACACAACTTTTGAAGCTTCCGCATTATCTAAATAGACAAACATTTTGGAAATGTGATCCTTTTGTTAATTAACTATGAATGTTTGAATTAGTTGTTAGTCGACTAATGTTTTGCTATCTATGAAACTTATGCTATAGTTTGGACATCTTTCACATAAAATTGTATGATTTATTACTAAATTCAAGTAGAAATTATAAGGGTGTTACATCTTCCCTTGCATTCATCTGGAAAACTCTTGCGTTGGTTTTCTTCGCCTCTTCGGGCTTCGTAGCATTCTTGGTGCAGTTTGTCTTGATGTGCCCCTTTTCGTTGCAACCATAACAGGCTGCATCCTTAATGTTCCGGCACTCCACCGTTTTGTGCCCCTTCTTCTTGCAAATCCCACATGATTTAGCTTGTGGGTCTTGGTTGCACTTTCCAAAGTGCATTTTGTTGTAGGTCTTGTACCTGGGTTTGTCATTCGACTGCCCTTTCTTAAAACCAAAGCTCCCTTTGTTCTTTTTGTTTGATTGAGAGGACTTGTCTACCTCCCTCTTCCTCTTCCCGTCATTGGAAGTTTTCCTTGCCCTATTCCTCACAATATCAAGAGTAAGGGACATGGATAAATCCACAACAGATCTATAAGTAGTTGGCTTGGAAGCCTTGACGTTTCCTTTTACTTCAGGGGCTAAACCACCGATCAAACGCGCAATGCGTTTGGGTTCAGGAGTGACAAAATGTGGCACAAGCCTCGACATCGAGTTGAAACTGGTCACATAGGACCTACAGTCTAAATCCTTCATTGCCAAGGTGAGGAAGTCAGTTTCAATCCTCTCAACTTCATGCTGAGGACAATATGTATCTTTCACAAGATCCACAAACTTGCTCCATGAAAGGTTATACAAATGAACCTTTCCAGTGGAATGTACTAATGCTTTCCACCAAGTGAGGGCATCGCCCTTGAAAGATTGAGACACAAACATAACTATGTCTTCCTTAGCACATCCACTGATGTCAATCACAGTCTCCATTTCGTCTAACCATTTCATGCAGTCGATTGCTCCCTTTTCTCCTGTAAAATCCCTCGGTTTACAGGAGACGAAGTACTTATAGGTACAACTCTTTTTGTACTTAGGAGTCTGATTGAACACCACTTTCTGAGGCTCAGATCTTTGATTGGATGAATGCTGAGATTCATCCCTTCTTGATGCATGCGACTGTGATAGGGGTTTTGTGTGAGTTTTGGACCGCACATGACTCGGTTCCTTGAATATCTTATCCACCGCTTGAGCAACTGCGGTGTCAATCATGGCTTGCAGTTCAGCGTTTGTAAGATTTATTTTGGCCTCATTATTGTTTTCTTCCCATGGATGACTGTTTACTTCATCAGATCCGGCCATGATTTGGGTACTATATTAAACAATAATGCTATATTTAAATTATGCAATAAATCATCACATTGATGATTAGATGGTCATGGTATTATTAAACCATATAGACCATTTTAAGAAAATAATAATAATCTATGAGATATAATTCTTTATATTTTATTAGACAGGGGAATATAAATCACAAACTGTCAACCTCCTGAAAGGCACTTTAATTTAGCACAAGGCTCGTCTCGAAAGACATTTAGACAGCACAAGAGGCCATGTCACAGGGACGATTAAACTATATCAATGATCTCCTGGATCAGTGATCTTTTAAGGGTCAAACATAGTTCGTCGCCTTACTGACAAGAAGTTTATAAAGTAGAAATGTCATTGTCATTATTACACCTTTGTTTGTAAGCGTACATCTCAAATGGATGTTTTAGGTGTATACATCATATTGATGTTTATTAGCCATGATTCATATAGATCATATAGGCTATGATAGTGACTTGGGAAAGTCCAAGTACATTTGGAAGCTTGTGTGGTTTTCCGTACCGCACAACTAGGAATGTTAACATGTTTTTAGATGTTAACAGGGACTTATTTTCTTAAAAGGTTGTACCATCATAGCCATTAATATTTTTGGCTAGGTTATACCTCTAAGAATTTCTTTGGTAGATTAATTAAATTTGAAATGATATAGCATGATGATATAATAGAATTCATATTTGAAAATCGAAAATAACTTCATGAAACTAGTACGACGATGCCCTAAATGGGACTTGAAACAACACACTGCCCACGCAGGGGCTACAGAAATAGAAAGTAAGTCCACGCAGGGACTTGGTACTGAAAATAAAATAATGTCCTCGCAGGGACTTGATTAAAAGACAATACAAAATAAAATAACAACTTCCTACTTCTTCTTGCCTTTAATGAGGTTCGCAAGGCCTTTGAGAAAGCCATTATGCTTCTTTTTAGTTTCATCGGCTTCACGCTCAACCCGGTCTAACCTCTGCAGAATCTCCTGAGTTTGCTCATGTTAGGGAGGAGGAGGTTGATGATATGGTGGGTATTGATACCCTTGCACCGGATATCCAGTTGGGTAAGCTGGTGGGTAAGACGAAGGATAAAGTGCATTGTATTGTGCTGCAGTAAGGTATGGGTCATGGGCTCCATATTCCACAGTGGTTGGATACCCAGATGGGTTATACACAGACGAACCTGGGTATGTTGGTATCAGGTTGTCAAAACCCACTGGCGGTGGCGGTGGTGCATGAGAAACTGGCGAAGGATTGACTTCCGACACCGCGTGCGAGGTCCACCCATTTGGGGGTCCTCGAGAATAGGAGGGTAAGAACTTGAACCATGACGGGATATGAACCATGGTCCCCCATGCACAAATATTCGAGCATTTCTCCTTCGCCTTGGCGGCTCGGGAGGCGGTTGAGGTGGTTCCTCAACTGGTATAGGTGGTGGGGTAACTGCTTGAAGTTGCGGATCATTTAAAGGAGGTTGAGCAGGAGAGTTAAGATATAAAGGGGTGAATTCCCATTCATACCTTGACCACCATTCCTTAAATGGATCGGGCCCTTGGTACGGCGATCCTTGATACGAAGAACCGCTTGAGATACTGATAGGGTGGCTCGGTGTTCCGGTTTGCATTTCAGGGTCAGGGTCATCGTCCATTTCAATCTCCTGGGAGAAGTGATCTTGAGGTCCTAAAGGGTTGAAACCAAAATTATTGTTGACATATTCATTGGGATTGAATTGACATGGGGAATAAATGGAATCGGAGTGAAGGGAGTGGTGAGATTGGTTCGAATGGTGTGATTCTAGAGAATGCTGGGAATGTTGGGGTTCATCGGGAATGGGTTGTCCAAAGTATGCAGGGTCGGACGGTGAGGATCCCAGCGAAACAGAATGTCTCGCTGGCTCGAAGTTATGACTCCAATGGTCCCGAGAGTCGAAACTGGAGAAAGTCGCTGACGGGGTACGTCGATGGGATGGTCCCGCGTGGCCTGATGGCCTTCCTCTCATTGGTCCCTTTCCTCTGCCTCTCTCCCGTGGCGGCATTTTCCAATTTGATAACCTATCAAAACAAGTAAATATAATATAAACAATAAAAGGAAAGTTAAGAATAAATCCTAGGTCATTAGCCTAGACTCGGAAGTCTAAGGAATGTGCTTATTGTGTCATTGAGACTAAACACAAAAGGTTAGTGTTTAATTCACTCATTGTTGGCTCTGATACCAACCTGTCACACCCTGATATTTCCACAAACTACCGGTGGGCCCGACGGGGAGTATCGTGATGTAGTTGATATCATCATTGTCAATACACACAATATAATAGCACAGCGGAAGGCTTGGTGAATAAACTATTACAAACCATAATGTCTGAGTGTTCGACGAAAGAATATACAGACTGGATTGTAATAAGATCCATGGGCGGATCATAAATAAAATACAAGAAACGGAAAATTGATTTAAGTGCACAAGGCACAAATAATTTATAACTTGGGACAAATATTTAAAGATAATATTGTATACAGATTTACATGTTTGTCATACAATTGGGGCCGGTTGGAAGCCGGTCATGATTAGCCGACTCACCACTTATAGAACCCACAAAAGAGTTATCCCCAACATGTGGGTTTATATTTTTAGCATTTGCATCTGTCAGGTGTATGCCTATGATGTGTGCAAAATGCAACACATAAATTACATCAAATGTGGCATAAAACTAACCCTTTTTAGTACTAATGTTGGAAAAAGTATGTTTTTGTCTTCCTTTTGTATTTTCAGGATTAAATGATTTCAAATGAACAAAAGAAGCAAAAAGGCAGCTAAATCTAACATAAATACAAGAAAGGGATCAAACGTGGCATGCCCGACCCCCCGCAGCATCTTCCCAAGCAAAAACAAGAGAACAAAAGGCTGAACACGCCCCGTGCTCAGTGAATACGGGGGCGTGCCCAAGTGTCTGCAGAAAAGACAAAGCTGTAGAAGCTTCTATCACCCACCACGGGGGCGTGCCCACCGGACACGGGGCCGTGGTCAACTCTAAGATTCGCAGAATCTGGGGAAATCTTTATAGTACAGATACGCTTCTGCACACGGGGTCGAGCCCAACGGACACGGAGGCGTGGTCAACTATTGCAGACAAACTGCAATTAATGAAGACAGAGAAGAAGGGTGGACACGGGGCCGCGCCCGAGCTGATGTTCATGCTATAAATAGGGGTGCTTGGCTCATTTGCAAACCATCCCTTGGCACACCACCTCTCTCACACTTCACCCACCACCCACCACCATCACAACACCATCATCCACCACCATCATCCATCATCCATCATAGAGTGTGTGAGTCGTCTCGGGATCCAAGATTGATCGTAAGAGTTCTTGACAATCAAATGCCATGTTTGCCTAAGTCTCTTACATCACTTGGTGAAGACAAGTGTCTAGTGTAATACTTTTTATTTTTAATCTTTTCGCACTTTTTATTTGGTTAGGTATTAATGACTTTAATAACTAGTTTCTTATGCTGAAGGTGATTCTTCCTTATCGTTTGTCCGTGGTGTCTTGGCATTATTTTACTCTCTATATAAAATAAAATATTTTCACCATTCATATCTCCATGGTCTATATGGAGATATGTTGGCTACCTAGTCGGGGGTTAAGGGAACGGTTTGGTAAGAGTCTTGCCTTGTTCAGTGTATAGATCCTGCAAGGACCTGGGTCAAATTTAGTAGGACCTCCTTCAATACCCACCTGTATTGGATGGCGGGGGTCCAAGCTCTTTGATCCCCTCATATGTAAGCTACTATTAAAACTTTAACCCGGCTACTTAGGACTGTATCCCTGCTGCCTCAGACTACTTAGCCGAGGGTAACGTCACCTTCAAAAGAGGGGCCTACCACATTATGCATTAACAACTTAATTAATTATCTTTCAATAATCCAACCCTTTCGGATTTTATCCTTGCTGACTCAAACTACTGGGTTGAGGGTAACGTCACCTTCAAAAGAGGAGCCTACTACAATAACTAAGATAATCGCTTAAAAATTGTAAAAGTGCGGGAATAATCAAAGGTTACACTAAACACGAGTCGGATCCAAGTGATTCATCTTGTCTATCTGTTTTTATTTTTATTTTATTTTTCAGCATTTTAGTTAGTTTTTATTTTTCTAGTTTAAAACTTTTTTCTAAACTTTTGATTTGATTAGACGTTGAAGATAAACCGGTATTAAAAGCTCTTGTGTCCTTGGACGACCTCGGTATCTTGCCAAAACTAACGTGTAAAAAGGGCTTAAAATATACCTAAATATTTATCACACCACACGCGCAACAAGTTTTTGGCCCCGTTGCCGGGGACACAAGGATTTTAAGAAATTTAGGAATCAACGGCCTAATCGTTTTTTCTAATTTTTCTGTTTTTTTTAGGATTTTCTTAATTTTTTCGTTTCTGCAGAGCCCAGCACGGGCCGTGCCCAGTATTGTTACTAGCAGTTTTTATGTTCCGAGTTACAGAGAGTTGAGCACGGGGCCGTGTCGGTGCAACACGGGGCCGTGTCGAACTCCCCAGTAACAGGGATCCGGAAAATAACTATTGTATCTCCGACCACGGGCCGTGTTCATCTGAGCACGGGGCCGTGGTGAAGCTTCTGACCATCGTTCTTTTCTGTTTTTATTGCAGGACTTGGAACCCAGGCGCCACATCTGAGCTTTCTACGTAGTGTAGGAGCTCCAGTTCTAGTAGAGACATAAAAGAACCTCTAGAAGAACCCGAACGCTTTCTCAGAAATAGACTTAAAGCTAAAAACCAAGAGAAAGTTTCGGGGACCCACTTCCAATGGCGGACCAACGGACCCTCATGGATTACCTACGACCCACTGTAGGTAATCTCGGCGCCGCTATCAATGCACCGAATGTCGAAGCCAACAACTTCGAACTTCGACCGCATTTGATACAAATGCTTTAAAACTCCGCAACCTTCCATGGGCTTGCGGACGAGGATCCCCATCTACATATTACTAATTTCCTAGAAATATGTGATACCTTTCGGATCAATGGAGCATCAAACGACGCCATCCGCCTTCGAATGTTTCCATTTTCACTAAAAGACCGAGCTAAGGCTTGGCTTAACACCCTCCCAGTTGGCTCGGTAAACACCTGGGATGAACTAGCCCAAAAGTTTCTATATAAGTATTTCCCTCCTACTAAAACGGCTAAACTAATGACTGAAATTAATACATATTCACAAGAGGATGGGGAATCTTTATATGAAACTTGGGAAATGTTCAAGGAGCTACTAAGAAAGTGTCCTCATCACGGCCTTGCGGTATGGCAACAAGTATCCACTTTCTATAATGGGTTGTTGCCACACACAAGACAAACACTTGACGCTAGCTCCGGGGGACTTTTAGGTAATCGCCGCCCAAATGAAATTTACAATCAAATTGAGGAAATTGCTCAAACTAATTTTTAGTGGCACACTCCCCGAGGTAATAAATCTATTGCCCTAGGTGCCCATAAGGTTGATGAAAGCACTTCTTTACAAGCCTAAATCGAGGCCCTTTCTTCAAAAATCAAAAAGTTAGAAATGGCAAAAACGGTCTCGGTTATGGCTTGTGAGGGGTGTGGTGGGCCACATGAAAATTAGAGTTGTATGAAAGAATTAGATGATCAAACGGAAACGGTAAACTACATTGATAATAGACCTAGGCCGTCGGGTCCTCCAACGGGTACCTACAACCAAGGATGGCGTAACCACCCTAACCTTGGTTGGAGAGAACCCGGCAATGGTAGTAACCAACAAAATCTAAACCAACAAACAAACTTTCAACAACCAAGAATCGAGTCACAAAATTTCTCTCAACAACAAGGTGGACGAGAAAGGCTTGAAGATATTGTATCTCGTCTCATCTCCGACATCGAAAAGAAAAACTCGGATCGATTTCAACAATTAGAATTGGATTTTAGAAATCAACAAGCTAGCATTTATAACATTGAAAAACAATTAAATCAAATAGCTCAAAATTTCTCCGAGTGGCCACAAGGCGCGTTACCGAGCAATACCGAAACCAACCCAAAGGCACAAGTACATCTCATCACGTTGAGAAACTGTACAGCGGGTCCCGAGGAGGCTCCATTACCACCAACTGAAAGAAGCCAATCTACCCAAACCTCAACTCCACCCTCGCCCCAACAAGAGAAGGCTTCTCCACCAATCCAAGAGCCTACTATGACTCCTCCGGTTCCATACCCCGGTCGGTTAATTCTTCAAAAGACCGATGAGCAATTCGCAAAGTTCGAAAATTTACTAAAACAATTGCATGTTAATATTCCATTTATCGAAGTCCTAACTCAAATGCCTAAATATTCCAAATTCATGAGGGACTTCCTCACTCATAAAAGGAAAATTGAATCATTGCAATTAGTTAACTTAGGCGAAGAATGCTCCGCCTTGCTACTCAACAAACTCCCGCAAAAGAAGCTTGACCCCGGAAGCTTCACAATTCCTTGCTCGATTGGGGGATCCCCCATTCGTAATGCACTAGCCGATCTCTGGGCAAGCATTAACCTCATGCCTTCATCAATGTTTAACCGACTCGGCTTAGGGAAAACAAGCCCTACAAAAATAAGCATACAACTCGCCGACAAATCCGCCAAATTCCACAAGGTGTCGCTGAAAATCTATTAGTCAAAGTCGGCAAATTTGTCTTTCTGGCCGACTTTTTCATACTAGATATGGAGGAAGATACCGAAGTACCACTCATCTTAGGGAGGCCATTCCTAGCTACGGCTCAAGCAGTGGTAGACATGAATGATGGAACACTAACATTGAGGATTGGGGACGAGGAAATGAAATTTGGAGTTGGAAAAAGAGTAGAAGACGACGACCCGGTCAACTACATGAAGGTCATAGACTCAAGTTTGGATCACGCTCTCCGACGGTGTAGCATGGGATGCAAAACATCCCACTTGGGTGACGTATGACCAGGCTTTGGGTCTAGCCAAGGACACTTATAAACGTTGCGTACCACTGAGGCATTCCGCGGAACTATCCTTAGCTTAGTTTAGATTAATTTTTATGTTTTCTAGTTTAGTTATATTTTGCAGGAATAAAACACACTTGGGATGGTGAATGATACCAAGGGAATGTGAACCAGCACCCCATGCACAAAAACAGGGCCACCCGACAAATTTTTCTTCATTACATCAAGTTCAGCACGGGGCCGTGCTCACCCAACACGCCCCGTGCCCAGCCGTCTATAGAAAATGCCCAGTTCAGGTAACTGGACACGGGCCGTGTTCACCCAACACGCCCCCGTACCCAGACTTCTGTTTCTTTTTACTTAATTTGTTACTGGCGATCAGAACACGGGGCCGTGCCCGGACACCACGGGGCCGTGTCCAGACGCCTAGTAACATAAATTTTTGCTTTTTCACACCTTTTTACACATTCAATCAACCTAAAAACTTATTTTTGGGACACATTGAAGATAATGTGTAATTTAAGTGCGGGGGGATGCTAAAACCTTGAATCTTGCATGTCCTAATTACAAGCCTTACACAAAACTCTATTGGAACCGCTAATCACCCCAATTTTTTTTCAAAAAATTTTCATTTTTTTTTACTTGTCTAGGTTTAATTTGGGAGTTTCAAGTTCTAAAAAGGTTATATTTTTACAAATTTACAACCGATAGCGTCGTGATAAAAAGAACCAACATAAGAAAATTATGAAACGACATGACAAGTTTAATTAAAATTTGATTATATATACTTGATCACATAAAAACCCATTCCTACAAAAAGTGAGTTTTGAGCCTTTATTGAGCATACAATACATATCTTTAAACTAAATGCTCATTTTTCGTTTCTTGTGTGATTAGCCGCTTGGTTCTTACGACTCTAGAACTTACCACGACGATACATTCCCGGTCCTTACCAACTTAAACCCGAATAAGTAAATGACAGAGGCATTAGGACTAACCCTTTTTATTTCTACACCATTATTTTTTTTACCACCTACCCAAAATCCCCTTAGTTAACCCCTTTGAGCCTAAACCTTTTCATTTCTTAACCCAAAACAAACACCCTTTTACCCACCAAAACCCTTTTTATTTTAAACCCTTTATTTTCGTAACAAGCTCGGTTTTTCTTATGACTTCCTTATCCAAAAAAAAAATGTTAATGATGATGAAGCCAAAAATAAACAAACAAGTTTATCAAAAAACAAATTTGTTTGAAAAATCGCTTCATCAAAATAAAAAGTTATGAAAAATAAAAAAAAAAGTCTCATGAAAACCGATGCTTTTTACGCCTTTCGCCCTTTTCTACTAACCACTAACCCAACCACCTACCTTTAACCCAAGCCTAACCCTTCACCAAAAAAGTCCTCTTGATATTTACAAAGGTGTATAGTTAAAAAGGAGGAGGATTGATTGCTTGGCAAGCTTATGGTAGGAGTAAGTTCCATGCCGCTCTCGAGTGATTCACTAAAATACATCTTCGGCTGAGTGTTGAGTGATCCCCCGTGAGGTATGTGAACTTGTATATAATTGAAATTTTAAAAAGGCATGTTATGCCCTAATAAGTAATTTATCTTGTGTTTTAAACAAATCATGACGAATAGGATTGTAAATAAATAAAAATAAAACTTAATAAAGAATCTTGGAAATCCCGACACTCTATGCAAGCCCAAAAACCTTCTCTTCTACCCATTCCATTTGGGAGTGTCAAGCCACATTATAAAGAGTTTTTCTTGAGGATAAGCAAAGATTCAAGTGTGGGGGTATTTGATATGTGCAAAATGCAACATATAAATTACATCAAATGTGGCATAAAACTAACCCTTTTTTTAGTACTAATGTTGGAAAAAGTATGTTCTTGTCTTCCTTTTGTATTTTCAGGATTAAATGAGCTCAAATGAACAAAAGAAGCAAAAAGGCAGCTAAATCTAACATAAATACAAGAAAGGGATCAAACGTGGCATACCCGACCCCTCGACAACATCTTCCCAAGCAAAAACAAGAGAACAGAAGGCTGAACACGCCCCGTGCTCAGTGAACACGGGGGCGTGCCCAAGTGTCTGCAGAAAAGACAAAGCTATAGAAGCTTCTATCACCCACCACGGGGGCGTGCCCACCGGACACGGGGCCGTGGTCAACTCTAAGATTCGCAGAATCTGGGGAAATCTTGATAGTACAGATACGCTTCTGCACACGGGGTCGTGCCCAGCGGACACGGGGTCGTGGTCAACTAATGCAGACAAACTACAATTAATGAAGACAGAGAAGAAGGGTGGACACGGGGCCGTGCCCGAGCTGCTGTTCAGGCTATAAATAGGGGTGCTTGGCTCATTTGTAAACCATCCCTTGGCACACCACCTCTCTCAAACTTCACCCACCACCCACCACCATCATCCACCACCATCATCCATCATCCATCATAGAGTGTGTGAGCCGTCTTGGGATCCAAGATTGATCGTAAGAGTTCTTGACAATCAAAGGCCATGTTTGTGACAACTGGTACCAAACCGGTAATTTTCGTACACTTTAATCATTGTTTAATGACCGCAATTATGTGCTTAAATGTCAACATTGTCTGAACACATACTAAGCAAGTGAATTCATGCACGTTTTATATTACAAAATATTGCTTTATGCATAAACGAGAGCGTTGCGTCAGAAATTCTAGTAAACTCACCGGTAAGACACACTGTGTCAACTGAACTGCAGAAAGCAGTCAGACATTAGAACTGAGGCCTAAGTGTAGGTCCAATGACAAGAATACATTAAAACCCAAGAATACATACTAGGGTTTATGTATAGACATTACGGAAGCTAAAATACGCATTAAAAAGCACCCGAAACGCACTTTAAGTGCAGAATTTTAATGAATTCAGCTCAATTCAGCTTTTAAATACATAAATATCATGCAGAAATTACGTTTTATTACCCAGAATACTTCCCTAATTGTCGGGAATTGAAAGTGTTACAAAAGGATACTTAGAAGACACTAAACGGTGCAATTTAGAACTTTAACGAACCGGTGCCTAACCGAACAACCGGATATTACCCGGAGCACCAAAATAATGCTAGAAGCATTGTTTTTACTTTCTTGAGCTAGTTATGGCCACCGAACATCTTATTACATTTAATAAACATTAAATACATAAGCCACCTAACTAGCACCATTACTTTCCAACTAAACTTGTAACTAACTCTTGAAATGGAACTAGACACCCCCCCCCCCACTTACGGTTACCAACATGGGGAACCCACCATGATTTTATCTAAATTGTCTATTAGTTCTGTTGCTTCTTTCGAAACACATGGACCATTGGTTTAGGAGATGTTGGAAACTTGTCTTTATAAACCACAAGGTCTTAACCCATTGTTATTCATCACCTCAAACTCACCCAAACACCTCTCCTTCTTCTCTCAAGGCTACGACCCAACACCCCCACATATCATCATCATTCTTCAATCCATTCTCAAGAATTCTAAGCATATCCTAAGGTGTATGGAGCCTAATTAGGAAGGTTGCAAGCAACGGATCTTGAAGGACCTCTCTCATTTTCTTTTATCCGCCACTTTTACACCTTGTTTCTTCCCTAGCCTTTTGCTAGTAGTAAGTGCTCTAAAACATCATCTTGTTCTTGATTTTGGTGGTTAATAGATGATTGAATGATTAAATGTTAAGAACACTAATGAACATAATCCAAATCTTGAAACATAAAGGATAAAGGATGGATAAAGAGAAGATATATGGGTAAATCATGTGAATCTTGTGTAATTATGATTATTTGATGATGTTTGTTAGTAGAAGTAGGATGGATCATCATTTAGACATACTAGCTCATGTTTAAGAACATGAACTAGCAAGATGTAAATGCTAGAAATATGAAGGATGATGAAACCATCCACCCAAGAACTTGAAACTTGAATAAATATAATTTTTCTTGGAAAATGAGGTTACAAGCTTGTAGATCTAAAGATCTACAAGTGGTTTTTTTCGGAAGAACCAAGTGGAGAATACTAGATTGTTAAAAACCCAGATCTTGTATGAACTAAAATCATTTTTAGTAAGTAAACAAGTGTATAAACACTTGTGTAACAAAAAAATTCCACAAATAAATATTTTTGGAAAATAAGACTAGAAGATGTGAAAATGCACTTTCTTTAAAAATAAAGTTTTTAAGAAACTAAACTTATTTTTAAAGATAACAAGACCTACAAAACATGTTAGTAACTTACTACATATTTTTACAAACTTTCAAGTTCATAAGTTGGTGGTTTATGCTTGTCTTGACAAGATTGGTAAATAAAGATTGCGTTGTTAACATTGTTGATGATTTTAAAAGAAAATAAACACATGTTTTGAAAACATGGGAAACCTCCATTTTTAGGGGAAACTCTGTCAAAATTTTTATAAATTTTGACACTTAGAAAATATAAGTTCTTGAGAAACTTATTCCCTAAAAATGTATCTAAAAATATTACCAAGGTTTCCCTAATTTTTGGTGATAAGAAATGATGATTCTTCAAAATTAAAATTTATATTAAGTATGTATATTTTTGAGAAAAATATATATATTATTTGATCACCAAACTTTGTGCTAAGTGTATGTAGTATGTGTTATACTTGATAGTGTATTAGGACTTGAAAATACACTAAATACTCACGAGAAGTAAAAACCCAAAAATACACATACAACACACAAGATACATAATTCGGGTGCAAAAATACAAAAAGCTTATACTTATTTTTGAGAAAATAATATAAGTAAGACACTTAGTTAAAAATATATATTATTTTTAACACAAGAAAACATATACAAAAGAGAGTGACTGTACCTGTGCGACACAAGTCTAGTGACTAACGTTAAGAAAACGCATATAGGTCACGACGCAAGGAACGCAAAGTTGTGAGTTCATGCTCCCCCTTTTCTTTAATTGTTTTCAGTTTTATAACTTCGGGGGTGAAATACATGTACAAATGTTACAATGTTTATAAATGGTATGATACAAGAATATAAGAAGCACGTTAGGTGAGAACGAGTACCAAGTATGATGCGTTTTGAGAAATGATACGAGGAATCGTGTCACGAATAGGGTACCATAAGCACCATTAATCAACAATATACCTAGACCGCAGAACAAAAGGTTAGATCTAACGGGTGCCGGGCAGCCACACTCTCACTGAGGACGAGTTTCGAGTAGTGCTTTTGTGTCTCAGAATATGCCAACTAGAAAAATGCCTAAGGTTTGGTGACTTCCTATGTCGTGTCACATGTTAATGGCCTTGCAACCCATTAACAATCCTGATACTTACAGGAATACTTTATTTACATAAGATTCATACCATACTAAAACTTGATTTATACTTGAGTACGTGGGGTACACAAGTAAATTTGAATTATACATGAGTACGTGGTGTACACATGAATACTTGATTGATATATGAAAACTTGATTTATACATGATGCAAAACTATGTTTTCATATAAAGTATACAAACGTGAAATACAAAAACTGCATGAATTCACACCAACATTATGTTGACGTTTTTCCAAAACTCACATGTATTTCAGGTAATTAAAAGTGGATGTGCGCGCGGTCTTACTCATGCTCGTGGATGTCGTTTATGTTTGTCTTAAATAAGATGTAAACTTTCAGACAATGTGTCGTTTCGTGATGTAAACTCTTAACTATGTTTTCCGTTATGTAATGGTAATGACATTTGAAGTTATTTTTATGAGCATATAGTATGTTTACCCTTCGTATGCAATGAGAACCTTTCATGATCACACCTCGTGCTTCCGCCGCAGAAAGGGGTGTGACAATGTTTGCCTAAGTCTCTTACATCACTTGGTGAAGACAAGTGTCTAGTGTAATATTTTATATTTTTAATCTTTTCGCACTTTTTATTTGGTTATGTATTAATGACTTTAATAACTAGTTTCTTATGTTGAAGGTGATTCTTCCTTATCGTTTGTCCGTGGTGTCTTGGCATTATTTTACTCTATATATAAAATAAAATATTTTCACCATTCATATCTCCACGATCTATATGGAGATATGTTGCCTACCTGGTCGGGGGTTAAGGGAACGGTTTGGTAAGAGTCTTGCCTTGTTCAGTGTATAGATCCTGCAAGGACCTGGATCAAATTTAGTAGGACCTCCTTCAATACCCACCGGTATTGGATGGCGGGGGTCCAAACTCTTTGATCCCTTCATATGTAAGCTACTATTTAAACATTAACCCGGCTACTTAGGACTGTATCCCTACTGACTCAGACTACTTAGCCGAGGGTAACGTCACCTTCAAAAGAGGGGCCTACCACATTATGCATTAATAACTTAATTAATTATCTTTCAATAATCCAACCCTTTAGGATTGTATCCTTGCCGACTAAAACTACTGGGTTGAGGGTAACGTCACCTTCAAAAGAGGGGCCTACTACAATAACTAAGATAATCTCTTAAAAAGTGCAAAAGTGTGGAAATAATCAAAGGTTACACTAAACACGAGTCGGATCCAAGTGATTCATCTTGTCTATCTGTTTTTATTTTTATTTTATTTTTCAGCATTTTAGTTAGTTTTTATTTTCCTAGTTTAAAACTTTTTTCTAAACTTTTGATTTGATTAGACGTTGAAGATAAACCGGTATTAAAAGCTCTTATGTCCTTGGACGACCTCGGTATCTTGCCAACACTATACTACGCTCACGATGGGTGCACTTGCCCATATGTGTGTTTGGTGTTAGTAAAATATCGTGTTTTATAAATTTAAAACTTGACTAACGTGTAAAAAGGGCTTAAAATATACTTAAATATTTATCACACCACACGCGCATCACCTACACCCCGTGCATAGGTCGTGGCCATTTTCAAATGAAATGAGCCGAGGATATCCAGGACACGGTCGAATTAACCCCCAAATGTTTATGTTATCAAACAAGACAGATTAAAACGGGTTATGTAAATTTATTAATCACAATCCGATTAAATGATTTCATACCCGACCAAGTGGTATTATTATAATACCATATCCCAAGCCCGTATAAGGAAAATAAGTTAATAGTATTTACCTGAGCTTAAAGTGAAGATAACTCAGCCGTAATTCCTAAAGCTTTATGATGGTACCTTCTACTGGATGCTACTTAATCAGTGTAGAAGGTTTAATAACCTATTAGGATGCTAACGGGTCTTTAGTTAAGTCAAAGACTTAGACCGGCTAGCTAGAAAGAAACCTTACGGTCCTAAACGTTAGATTAAACGAAGACCGGAATAGAATGTTGTGACACCTGGGTCACTGCGACCATCAAACAAATACCAAACCAATGAAATATTGTATTTCATACTTGGGATTTGTACAAATATGGGTATCATTTGCACATATCAATTCTTGTTCGATTTCGGGCTCTAAATCGCTTTCTGGAAGGTTATACGCGCACCGATGCGTAAATATAACCAGTTTAATGCAACAAACACTCCAGAACAGTGACATAGGCTTAACATACCTTAAATAACCTTTACATAACTTATAAATATGTTTTGGAAGGTTTGGTATGCCGAAATAAAGTATATACGCTTACAGGGACTAAATTTGACAAACTATGAAAGTATGCCAATTTGAACTGTAACAGACATTCCGGAACATGACCATAAGTTAAACATACCATAAATATCCTTTAAATAGCTTATAAATAGGCCTTGAGGGGTTCTGTGTGCTAAAATAAACTTTTGGGTCATCTAGGGACTAAAAGCGTCAAAAAGTGCACAAGTTTGCATTTTCGCGCATAACTTACGTTCTGAATACATCCGGACATACAAAAATTTATGCAAGCACTAAAATATTTTATTTTAGTGTTTGGCATGAGAAAAATCCATTCGTCGCGCAATTTGGATCGTTTTTCGCGCTTATGCGCATTCCGTCGTAATTAAGCGAACATCGCGATCGTACGACCAAAAGAAACAACATCCGGCATATTTTTGTGCATGTTTCATGTCCACAATGTTTAGGCATCATTTTAGGGCCTTAACATTGGCTTAACGAGCCTTAAACATGTCGGTAATGGCCTTAAAACACAACAGGGACCAAAACTATCATTTATCAAAGTTGTTTGCTGATCAGAAGGTTCAGGCGGCCCGCATAAGCCCCCATAAAACCTTATGTGGCCCGCCTAAGCATGTCAGATATGCAAAAACTCAGTTTAAGAGTTGTTAACAACTGTTAAGCACTAAAAACCCACTTCCACATGTTGATACCTGATCATGGGGGGCCGTTTTGAAGTACCTTAGTGTTACAACAAGTGTAGGGATGAGATTGAATCACGTTTTACGATAAACGATCTTAACGGTTCAAGGAATCCAATAAATACCCCCAAGTTCCCAACTCAAAACCCACTTGAATTCTGAGTTTTTCTCTAAGTGGTTGTGTTTGTACACTTCCTACCTGAGATTACTTGGAAGATCAAACTTGCGGGGACCCTTTGTAAGTATTCTTTCGTTCTTTTCATTCGTTTTAGCGTTAAAGTCAAACTATGTTTGACTTTCTACATTGACCAGTTTAAGGTCAACGCGAAGTTCGTTTGAACTTCCTAACGTGAGCGTAATCACGATGGTTATAGTCCCTAGTGGCTATACCTACTGATTACCACGTTATCTAGGCTCAGTGACGAGTCATAGTTTCGGCCAAAATGCGTATTCTTGCGTATTTTGTAACCAAACTACTCTTAGGTATCAAAACCGTTTGTTTTGATACCAAACCTGTTTTCTAAACTTAGGTAAGCATGTTTTAACATGCTTAGCTCGTCACTTTTAGTTTAGTGCTTATATAGGGTCGTAAGGTAAGCGATCTAAACAATCGCTTATACTTTCGAACCCGACCCGTTTGGTCGATCATTAGGATCTGACCAAACACATTAGGTGACCATAGTATATAGGGAATAACCTTCCGAGGTTATACCTTATGGTCGCTTCGTTAAGTAGTTGTATGATAGGTAGTTTATATGCCTTAGGTAAATAACCAAAATGCCCGTTTTACGCCAAAATTCATTTTAAGAATATGTAACATAACTTTTAACATCTAAACTGATTTGGCAACAATATTAGACATGTTAAGGCATATTTTACTTGTCATATGACTAGTTAGGCGTTCCGAACGTGTTTTACGTGAACGACGCGTTAAAGTAGCATAAGCTACCTAAACGGGTCGTAATGGGTCGTAAGCACTTAGGTTAGGTTTCATTTTAGTATGTGGGCTTTGTTAAACCATATTACATGAGTTCCCATACTCATTTGGTTTACGAGCCCTCATTCTATCCGATCCTCCGATTTAGGTCCGGTTTATTAATGTAGTTACCTATATTAGGTACCGTTTGATTCCGTGATCTTCTAGCATTGCTTGGTGGTTATCCTAGGACTATTCAGAAATCTCAAGTGAGTACATAGACACCTCTTTTACTGTTTTCCAAACATTTTGGGGTGAAACACATGTGCCTACTTGTTACTTTCGTGCGTTTCATGTTTTCATAGCATATGCTTGTTATGTTCATTAGTACATTTATAGTACATGATTTCATTATGTTTTTGCTATGTATGTCCTTTGTTGCATACTTAGTACATCGTTTTACATTATATTTTCTGCTATGTATGTCCATTGTGTGCATACTTATTACATTGTTTTACAATACATTTCACATCACATGCTATGTATGTTCATTTGTTGCATACTTAGTACATTTGTTATTTATCACATGCGTACATTTTGGTATGACATTTGGTTTGTTTAAATGGGACAATATACATTCATTAACATTGATCACGCCATTCGTTAGTAGGTAGTGGTACCATAGGAATTGACAACTCCCGTTCCTGACATCCTAGGTATGTTTGGATGGAAGGAATGACCGAATTCGATAAACATAACACAGATAGACCTTTAAATTCGTTTAAAGGTCTATCACCACAGTCACAAGGCTTGGATGTATGCATTTTTACAATACCGCATAGATGTTTATATCAGTATAGCATACATTTGTTCCACTAAACATAACTTTGATTTAAACCATGTTTTACTTCAATACCTTGTTTTTGTGCATTTTACATATGGTTTAGTTGATATATTTCACTTACCATACATGATATTTTGGATACACATTACATGATTTACATTAGACATAAACATTTTGACATTGATATACACAATTCATGATTTACATTAGACATAAACATTTTGACATTGATATACACAATTCATGATTTACATTAGACAAAGACATTAGACATGGTTTTCACACAAACATTTTGACATTTGATTTTACATAAACATTTTACTTTGGTGGTTTGGTTTGAGTAAGTGATTTAAGTAACGAGGCGTGTGTAATATGATACAAGCATGGTGGATACGCCGCTGGTACTTCCTATATATAAGTGCTTGTATGGTATTACATATTGTATCGTTATTTGAATTATTTCAATTTAGACATATAACATTTTATACAAATAACATACTTTTCACAATACATTGTTTTACAAACAACTTATCTAATATAAACTCATTTTACTTGGTTATTTACTTAACCATGTATTATTCTTTTATACATATATATCATTTGGTTTATTTATCACTTTTCAAATGATTTACAAGACAAAGCAAATTACAAGGTTCATGACCAAACATTTTCATAAACATAAGTCATGAATTCTATTTTCACAATACCTATGTATCTCACAGGCATTTTTATGCTGACGTACCTATTTTCACATGTGTTTCAGGATATGATGCTTAGGATTTATCAAGATACACTTAGGCGGTCTTGGGCCTTAGCGACAATAAAAGATGCAAGACTAGTTATTTATGTTATGTTTCTTTGATTGTAAAGACATTGTAACTCTTTTAATCAATAAAACAATATTTCAGTTTCCATGTGTTATGAAACAATGATTCTGTTACAACACTCCCCGACGTTTCCGCCACGTTTTTTGTTTTACGTGGTCGGGGCGTGATAGAAAAGTTGGTATCAGAGCTCATGGTTATAGGGAATTAGGTTATTAGTAATGCTTTGACCTAGTCTATAACCTTCCTAGGACCCTAACCCGAGTTTACTTGCGTTTAGTCATAAAACAATACCGTCACCTATTCTAGCATATTCAAAGAATGTAGTAGTATACCCCTTACTATCTACCCCGGTCATTCTAAGGTTCAGAAACTTATTAGCTATTTGTTCCTTTTCATTGGGATGGCAAAATTTCCTTTCTACCATATTCTTAAATTCCTCCCATTCCATGTTGTATACCCTATCACTTCCTTTTGCCTAGAGGATAGTGTTCCACCATTCTAAGGCTGAGTTTTTAAATAGATTAGAAGCAAACATTATTTTGTCTTCTTCAGCACACTTGCTTATTTTTAAAACAGCCTCAGTCTTCTCTATCCAGCGTAGAGCTACAATGGGTCCTTCATTGCCAGAGAATTCTATTGGTTTGCAGGACCAGAATTCCTTGTAAGAACAACCGTAAGACACGGTTCTTCTTCTTTTGGGAATGGGCACCTGAAGTACGGGTCCATTGTTCACGCCGTGTTCAGGTTCAATTGGTCGCTTACTGCTATGCTTACTTTTATTATTCGCTTCTTGAATTGTTTGAATAATAAATGGCATTGCATCTATGATTCCTTGTGCCACTATGTGTTGAACGACACTATTATCCATTTGGTTTCCATTTTTATTGATGCTCGGATTCTCATTAACCACGTTAATGTTACTCTAGTTATTGTTATTCAGATTTCCTTGATTTCCTTCATCGGCCATCTGAATTTTAAACTTTTACCCCATATTAATAACACAAAATAATATTTCATATAGTCAATCACATGACATGCATTTTTGCCAAAAGCGTCGATCATTGCGACTTTACTCTATTCATATACTATTATGCATCTATTGCACACCAGTACTGAAATAAAAATTACAATACTAACTGAAATAGAATTACACTAATAGTAATAGGCATCCATACACATATATTTTATTTTATTTTATTATTATTATATTATTATTACTATTACCGTTCCCACCATCACATTCACGGATATGAATTCATCCAAAAATCCATATTCGCTCATCGTATTTCCATACGAGTCGCTCTCCCACCTGTCGCATTATCTCACTGCTCTCTAAAATTTCCTCACCAAAAGTCCTAAGTTCTTGTACGTTTTATGCACTCATTGGGGGTGCAGGTTCTAGGACTAGGTTCGGAATCTGGGGTGCGGGTTCCTGGTATAGGGGTGAAAGTGCCTGAAATCGGTAAGGATCTTCTAAGATCTCCCTAATGTATTCATCATGGTAATAGGGATCTAAAGG
This sequence comes from Helianthus tuberosus, assembly GCA_030545235.1. Taxonomy (NCBI): domain Eukaryota; kingdom Viridiplantae; phylum Streptophyta; class Magnoliopsida; order Asterales; family Asteraceae; genus Helianthus; species Helianthus tuberosus. The sequence goes on along the minus strand of CM060452.1, from coordinate 69,859,993 downwards.
GTCCATACCTGGGTAGGCTCCTATGTTCTGCATGGGGGTGTCTTCATGTATCGGGTAACGTTGCACAAAGTCCCTAACGTCATCCCACCAGGGATCGTAATTTGGGTCTAGGAGGTTTGGTGCTGGTATTGGTGGTTGTGGTTGAGGTGCTATTATTTGCTCCAGATTTGGGTCAGCTGCAGTAGTGGCTAGGATGTGAATAAAGGCTATACCCCTATTTATCATATCCTGGGCATAGGCATATGTCTCTCTCTTGGCTGCTGCTAGTGCTCTCTGGTCTTGTAACTTTTTCATACGCTTCCTAAACTCGTGTGCCCCTCGGCTGAACCATCCCCTCTTTTTTTGAGGAAATGGCTCCTCTGACTAAGCCTTAAATACAAAGATTCCTTCTTCCGTATCAGCAGAGTACCCTGAGAGGGCAGGCTGAGAAGAGGAGGTGCCTTCTCTTCTAGGCGAACCAGACAATTGATGGTACGCCTCAGATGGTCCTTGGTCGCTCATACTGTAAACTAACAGATAGTCAAATAACACATAACAAAAAAATACAGTTATGCACGTATTTCCATAATTTATTTCCTAACACTTTTCATTTTGATGTCAGCAGAACACCTCTGTGGTTGAATCTGTGGCTTAGCTCTGATACCACATCCTGTCGCAACCCCCGATCCCAAGTTCCCCGGGAACGGGCGGCCGTGAGTCAGTTTCGGTGGTATCTCGTATTATCTAATTTAGCAGTGGAAATTTTCATCAGTACCGTAGTTAGGAAATGTTTATCAGAGTAAAATACCACTTTTTCATAACATTTAAACAAATGGGTTAAAACCCAAGTTCATAGTACATGCATTTTCATAGGAATAAATCCTATTTATTTAATAAAAACATCTATTTTATTTTTAGGTAACTTTATTGCCACTTTTCCAAGCCTTTAGTGCTGTCCAGTTGGCTTTTAATTGGCTTTCACAGTTTGTTACCTGAAACGCGTTTTAAAAACATTTGTCAGTGGGAAATACTGGTGAGTGAATCCCATTTTAATCAAGTTTAAATAAAAACTCCCAGTGTACAGTATTACGGGCGATCCCGCAATTATATTTGTTTCCAAAACATAACAATTAACATCCATGGTACTGTCGAACCCGACTTGTGGAAATGTTACTCCTTGACCAGGTGGTAACAAATTTTGTATACAAAACCCCAACATACTCATCATAATTGTATTCTTTACAAATACTCAATAACTGTTATTCGCATGGAAAAGTATTTAAGGTTTTGTAAAAATAGTTAACAAAAGGTTTACAAAAAGTGGATCAACTCACATTGCTGTCTTAGATTTTCCGTAAGGGTTTCCTGAGAATAATCTATAATTTACACAAATGTACACGCGTTAGTATTAATAACCCATTTTAACATTAGCAATACCCTCCCCGAGACGTCATTCCAATGACTACGACGGGCAGAACCACGACAGCCATTACGGAACCCTAGATTAATCGGGCAGCGTATCTAATACGTATCCAGGGGTTATAATACTTACACCGGAGCAGAACTTCGCTAATTAGGGGGTATAATACCCGCGTATTATGCCTAATATCAGAATTTGATATTGAGAAATGATCGTGAGCGAATTCCAAATGAAATCCGATGGCCTGCTTAAATAGTTGCTGAAACTGGTCCTCACGCGGCCCGTGTAAGAGTAGACGAAGGTCTACGCAGCCCGCGTCAAAGCTAGTCAATGGACTAGCTTTGCCGGCTCATCAGGTAGGTCCACCACGATGATGACACGTGTCATCACCGGGCTACACCACATTTTGGGACTCTCGCGGCCCGCGTTAACTTAATGGGGGTCTTACGCGGCCCGCCTTAACTTATAAATCAACGAAATCAGTTTTAAACCTTCATACCGCCCGCGTTAGGTTGGGGTGAGGCCTACGTGACCCGCCTCAGCCCAAAAGTTAAATTTTTATTTATTTTTAATACTGTTTAATGTATTGAGGCCCATATTCTCGTATGGGGTGTATTTTGGGACATTTTGGGATATTTTAAAATATATTAGGGTGTCGTAAAAATAATCGAGGGTGTTGGTTTAGTTAGGATTGTTACAGTCCTGGACTCTTCCGAGGACTTGTTAGTGTTCTCGTTCAGCTCGCTAACAATTTGTGGGATGACTTTCGCCATTTGCTTGGCGACTAGTGCAGCGATGCGTTTGTCTTCATGATTGCGGCGTGCGGAGCGAGCAGTGTGTGATCCACATGACGACATTGTCTGCAAACAGACATCGTCACAGGACTCAGACACAATTTCGACTAATCCCTAGTATAGTCTAGCGATTCACCCGAGTCTACTTTATAAAGCACAGGAACACATCAAAGCACAAAATCACGTAGGCACATAATTCACAGAAGCACATAAGGACAGAAACACATAAGCACGAAAGCATGTATTCAACTATATTTCGCACGTATTCACCTTCCTATGTTGCACGTATTAGCCTGCCTATGTTTATATGTGCTCCTTTATCATTCCAAGTTGCGATGAAATCACATAAAATTTCACATAAAATCGATAGATCTCAGAGTCGGCAGTGGCAAATTCCAGAATCAAACACATAAAATCGAAGAGAGAGGTTGTCTCAGCTTGATAGACGCTGACTGCCCAAAGTGATTCGACTGTTCTCAAGGACCTTGGGTACACATTTTGGCTTAGTGGACTGTGCTCTTGCTTCAATTCGAGCGATCGACACACATCCATCAGGCAATTATGTGACCCTAGTCGTTGGAACTCATCGAGACTTTGGTGAGAGTTTTGTAAAACCAAAATAGAGGGCGGAAAGAGTCATCAAGGTTTGGGTTTCACCCTTGACTTAACGACTCCATTCCTGTTCGTGTGATAGAATCACGAGATAGATAAGGAGAATCGCATCGAAGTATGGATTTCACTCCTAATTCAACGCAAATTCTCCTGTTTATAGTAAAGAAATAGCGTGTCGAACGAGCGATTTAGTCGAGAGTTTGTGGTTTTCACATCTAATCTCAACCAGATCATTCATTTGCGTTGTGTCCAGCCTTAGGAAAGGTTGATCTGGCGCGGAACGGTAGTATGCGATGTTCATGCAATAGTGCAGTTTACAGTGAGTTCGAGTGAGAAATAGCAAGTAAGCCCGTGCAAAACCCATACCGGGTATGCACAAGTCGGTCTGTTGGTACTTAGACTATAGACGAGGTCAATTCTAAGACATCGACCCGGACTAGGTCGAGTCTTGCCTAATTCCCTATAGTTATGGCTCTGATACCAATCTGTCACACCCCAACCGATGGCGGAAACATCGGGGCGCGGCACTGAGCGAAACAGATTGTCCAGGAGAAATCCATAACAACTAATTTACCAGATAATTAATATTATGTCCCATACCATAACTCATCACAATAAAGTAGTTATTACAGACATAGATATCTCTTAAACAAATAAATGTTCCGACAACTCAGATTTATAGATTTTTCGGTTCTAGACTCTTCCCACATTGATTCCACATATCAAGCGTTCTATCATCTCAAACACCTGTCACATACATTAAAATAGAGGTCAATACACATAGTGTAAAGGTGAGCATACAAGTTTAATAGTATAGTAGTAGCGAAAGCGAGTTTACGCATAACCAGCATGTAACATGTATAATGTGAAGCAAGTAGGTTATCGACAACGAAATACGCACAGACGTGACTGCGAGTTGTAGAATGCACAACACATATCACCACCGTAACATGTGAGAAAAGCCCTTAACAACCCCTGTCCACGACAAGTGCTGAGTCCAAACTATAGTACTATCGTTGATAAGGTTTCAGGAAACAATCACTGTGTAAACATAACATACAAGCATTCATCGAGTAACACTTATAACATGTAGTAACTGTTAGCGTATAAAAGTGTTTGCGTTGTGTGATCGATGTGATTTGATATATGTTGATTTGATATATGTAACGTATGTAACACCCAAAAGTGCTTAAAGCAAAAAGGGATCGAGTATACTCACAGATCGTGTTCAGTAAACAAACACTCTCTTGGATTGAAAGGAGAGCTGAGAGATTAGCCTGAACAGTTAACGATAGCATAAGCGAATGAACGGCGCGTTAAATGGTGAAGAGTGAACCAAGTGACGAATGGTCATCTGATCGGTTGACAATACGAATGGATGGTCATTCGATCAAATGATAATCCGTTCAGATGGTCATCCGTTTGGATGGCCATTCGGTCGGATTGACATACGTTCAGGATGGATGTGTTTGTGTATGATGTGACTTTGAAGTTTTCGTTGTAGCATTTTAAAATCAGGGAAGTATCTATACCTTTCAGGTCGTCGATCGAACGGTCGTCCGATCGGAGAGCGATCTGTCCAGTGAGAAACTTCAGAGAACAAGTTCACAGCAGGATTGTCATTCGATCGGATGGTCTTCCGATCGGATGGCAATCCGTTAGAAACTGATGATCTTTGAAAATTGTAAAAGTTCAAGTGTTGATGACCATGTGCAATCCGATCGGATTGTTGTTCGATCAGATGGCAATCTGATCGGACGGTAATCCGATCGGATGGCAATCCGTCCAACAATCTGATCGTTTTGAAATTTGTTAAGTTTTGAAAGTTTTACAGTTTAATCGAGACGGTATGACTACATGTTAAGCAACGGAACCTCGTCAAGTCCAAGTCATCCGACCGAAGTGGGAATCACCCAAGTCCGATCAGTTCACTGTTCGTGACGGTTGTTCATGTTCAACCCGCTAAGTCGGTAATCTCGTTGATAGAAATCAGATCTCTGACCGACACTTCACTAGAGAAGAGCGGAAGCCTTAATGAGTTCCGATTCTATCGTGTTTGAGTGCATTGAGAGTAAAAGAGTTGAAAGAAAGTTATGAAACCATCTTTCAATCTTTTTAATCATGAAAATGCTTAGATCTATGCGAAAACAGTGTTAAATCATGTTAAAATCCTTTAGACCTGAGTTGTTCTTGGTGAAATGAAGCCAAACCTTGAAGTTCATAAAAACCCCATGATGACATTGACGAAACCCCTGGCCCCTATCTCCTGGGATCGGGCGGACACGAACTCAGATTAAGTGGTATAATTGGTTATCATTATTTGGCAGCGGAAATTTCATAAGGACCGTAGTTAGGAAATATTTTAACAGAGTAAAATACCACATTTTTATATTAATAAACACATGGGTAAAACCCAAGTTTCTATTACAAACATGTTTATAGGGATAAACCCTAATTTATTGAATTTAAAACATCGTCTTTATTTAGGTAACTTTTATAGCCACATTTTTCCAAGCCTTCAGTTCTCTCCAGCTGGCTTCTAATTGGCTTTCACATTTTGTTACCTGAAACACGTTTTAAAATATTTGTTAGTGGGAAATACTGGTGAGTAAATCCCAATTTAATCAAGAAGCAATTTATCTTTGAACAGTATTAAAAGCAATTACAATGTTTATATCTACACAATTACTCATTCAGTATTGTCAATCCTGACGGGTGGGTCATATTACACATTGGCTATCTCGTTATCCAATGGTAACGTGTTCCACATTTTGTAAATAAAACCCCAACATACCGGCAGTAATTGAAGAACTACAAAGACTCAATCACTGCTAACCACATTGTAGATTATTTAAGGTTTTGTAAAAACAGTTTGTAATAAGGTTTACAAAAAGGAGATTACTCACATTGCTACTTTAGACTTTTCTTGGTGGATTCCTGGTTATAATATATTAATTAAATAATGCACCCGTGTTAGTATAATAACCCAATATTTACATTAGTGATATCCTCCTCGAGACAGAACTCCAACGACTACGTCGGGCAGAGCCTCGACAGCCGTTACAGAGCATTAGATCAATCGGGCAGCGTATCTAATACGTAACCGGGGGTTAAAATACGTACAACGAGGCAGAACTGCGCTATTTTAGTGGGTATAATGCCCGGGAATTATGTATACTATGCAGAAATTTGAGAGAGAAAGTTGTGTGTGAGCGTCGGAAACTGAATGCCGAAGCTCCCAATTTATAGGAGCTGATCTAAGCTTCCTCGAGGCCCGTGAAAGAACACAAGGGGGCCTTCGCGGCCCGCGACATAGGGTACGTATGGCCTAGCTTGGCCCGGTCATGGGCTTAGCTTCGACACGAGTTGTGCCACTTGGCAGCTCAGGGTGCCGTCTGGTAGGTTAACTGTCGCGGCCCGCGTAAGAGACCACTAAGGTCTTCGCGGCCCGCCATGAACCATTAAAAATTGTTTTTATTTTATTTTATAAAATTAAAGGTATTTAGGGCTATTTATCGTATACGGGGTGTATTTTAAAACATGTTTGAGCGTTCTAAGTATATTAGGGGTGTTGACAATAATTTTGGAGGGTTGTTATATCCTCCCCACCTTATTTTAGAACTCGTCCTAGAGGTCTACTGGAACAGGTGTGGATATTTCCTCTGCATCTCTGATTCAAGCTCCCAAGTGTACTCTAGTCCTCTCTTGGAATCCCATTTTACTTTGACTAATACTAATATCTTTTGTTTAAGATTCTTGACTTTCCTGTCTTCAATTTGTAGAGGCTTTTCTACGAACTTGAGCTTTTCATTTATCTCTATGTCTTTAAGAGGTACCACTAATGTTTCATCGGATAAACACTTTTTGAGATTACATACATGAAATACGTCATGTATTCCTTCCATTTCCTCTGGCAGTTGTAGCTGATAAGCTACTAGTCCTATTCTTTTAATAATCTCAAAGGGTCCAACATACCTGGGGCTTAGCTTTCCTCTTTTAATGAATCTTACCACTCCTTTCCAAGGAGAAACTTTTAATAAGACTTTGACTCCTACCTGAAATTCAAATGGTTTTCGCCTTGTTATCAGCATAGCTTTTCTGACGACCGTGTGCTGCTTTTAGTCGTTCCTTGACTTGAATAATCTTGTCTGTTGTTTCTTGTACTATCTCTGGTCCAAATAATTGCTTTTCTCTGATTTCTGCCCAATAGACTGGGGTTCGGCACTTTCGTCCATAAAGTGCTTCGAATTGTGCAGTATTGATACTGATATGATAGCTATTGTTGTAGGAGAATTCTATTAATGGTAGATGATCGTACCAATTTCCTCTGAAATCAATTATAGAAGCTCTAAGCATATCTTCCATTGTCTGAATCGTCCTTTCACTTTGTCCATCCCTTTGAGGATGATAAGCAGTGCTTAGATTTAGCTTGGTTCCCATTGCTTTTTTGAAACTTGTCCAAAAATGGGAAGTAAAACGACTATCTCTATCAGAAACAATTGATAAAGGAATTCCATATAATGAAACTGTTTCATTTACATACAACTTTGCTAGTTGTTCCATACTGGAAGTTTCCTTCATTGCTAAGAAATGAGCTGACTTAGTTAGCCTGTCTACAATTACCCAAATTGTATCATTACCTTTTCTTGTCTTAGGTAGTTTGGTAACAAAGTCCATTGTTATCAATTCCCATTTCCATACAGGCATTTTGCAATTGCTGTAACAAACCTGAGGGTTTCTAGTGTTCTGCTTTGACCTATGAACAAGTTAGACAGTTGGCAACATAAGCTGCTATATCCTTTTTCATTCTTATCCACCAGAAATTCTTTCTTAAGTCTTGATACATTTTATCGCTTCTAGGATGTATCATATATTTAGACTTATGGGCTTCTTCTAATATTCTGTTACGTAGGTTTCCTAGTTTAGGTATCCAAATTCTTTTCTGATGAAATCTCCAAATTCCATCTGTTCTTTGTTCTAATTCCTTAATCATTCCTTTTAATTTCTCAGTATCATCCTTGATTACTGATTCTCGTGCCTTTCTAATCTGTTCATTTAAATCTATCTGTAGATTTAAATTAAGAGAACGTACTCTCTTTGGTTTTTCATGATATTTTCGACTTAAAGCATCGGCTACTACGTTAGCTTTTCCTGCATGATACTGGATATTACAATCGTAATCACTTAGTATCTCCATCCAGCGTCTTTGTCTCATATTTAACTCTTTTTTCCCGAAAACATATCTTAAACTCTTATGATCAGTGAAAATGGTAAACTTACTACCGTAAAGATAATGTCTCCAAATTTTCAGGGTAAAAATGATAGCTCCTAATTTTAAATCATGGGTTGTATAATTTTCTTCATGATTCTTAAGTTGTCTAGATGCTTAGGCTATAACCTTTTGACGTTGCATTAATAAACATCCAAAACCTAATTTAGAAGCATCACAATAAATTACAAAATCTTTAGTTCCCTCTGGTAATGCTAATATGGGTGTGTGGGTTAATCTTTGCTTAAGGATTCTAAAGGCTTCTTCTTGTTTTGGTCCCCATTCAAACTTAACAGACTTACAGGTTAGTTTTGTTAAAGGAATGGCTATTCTAGAAAAATCTCGGATGAATCTTCTATAATAACCAGCTAGTCCTAGAAAACTTTTAACCTCTGTTGGTGATTCAGGGGTTTTCCATTTAGTAATCGCTTCGATCTTTGTGGGATCCACATCAATTCCTTCATAATTGACTAAATGTCCAAGAAATTGCACTTCTTCTAACCAAAACTCGCATTTTAAAAATTTAGCATAAAGCTTTTCTTTTCTCAGCAAATTTAGAAGTGCATGCAGATGCGCTGCATGTTCCTCTTTACTTTTAGAATAAATTAGAATATCATCTATAAAGACAATTATGAATTTATCCAAATATGGCTTACATATTTGGTTAATCATTTCCATAAATGCGGTTGGGGCATTGGTTAAACCAAATGGCATGACAGTAAATTCATTATGGCCATACCTGGTTCTAAAAGCGGTCTTAGGAATGTCCTCTTCCTGTACCTTTAATTGATGATATCCTGAACGTAAATCGATTTTAGAAAAGAATCGAGCTCCCTATAATTGATCAAACAAATCATCGATTCTCGGTAATGGGTACCGATTTTTAATCGTGACTTTATTTAATTCATGGTAATCAATGCACATATGCATTGACCCGTCTTTCTTTTTGACGAATAAGATCGGTGCTCCCCAAGGCGATGAACTTGGCTGTATAAATCCTTTTTCCAAGAGTTCGTCTAACTGCTTCTTTAACTCTTGCATTTCTGCGGGTGCCAAACGGTAAGGTGATTTGGCAATGGGTGTTGTTCCTGGTAGCAAATGAATTCTGAACTCGACTTCTCTATCTGGCGGTAGTCCTGGTAATTCTTCTGGAAATATATCTGAAAATTGAGATACTACAGGGATATCTTTTAATTCCTTTTCTTTAGTGTTAATGGTTATGGAAATCATATACACTAGGGATCCTTTCCTATCATAACTTGTTGCTTTCATCACAGAGATAAATTTCGTGGATCTAGTGGGCTTATCTCCTTTAATTGTGATCTTTTCACCTTTTGGTGAATTGACTTGTATTGACTTTTGATCACATAAAATACTGGCTTTAGTGGCTATTAACCAATCCATTCCTAATACAATATCAAATACTGCCAGATTCATTGGGTAAAGGTTTGCAATAAACTTTTGATTTAAAAATTCTATTCTTGCTCCCTGCAAGATTTCGGTAATCTTAATGGTTTCTCCATTTGCTGTTTCTACAAAGCATTCTTGTTGGAGTTTAGTTAATGGTTGATTGAGAAGTTTGCAAAATGAAGTATTAATAAAACTTTGGTTCGCACCAGAGTCAAATAATACTTTGGTAAAAACATCATTAACTAAAAACGTACCGGCAATCACGTCTGGAATCATTTTGGCTTCTTCTGCAGTCAGAACGAATGCTCTAGCATTCTTAGTAGTCTTGTTGTTTGTTTCCGGAGCTAATTTCGGACAATTTGGCTTGATATGACCTTGCTCTCCACAATTGTAGCATATCTTATTGGTGGGTCTTTTCCTACAGTCTTTTTCCTTGTGTCCAGATATTTTGCAAAAAATTGCAGTATATGGAGCATCTCCCATAATGCTTCCTTTTGTAATACTTGCAGTAAGGTGCAGAAGTAGAACCTACATTTTTTCCAAGGTTGGAATTACCGTAGCAAAATTCTTGGGTAAGCTTTTAAGCTAGGTTCTTCCTCTGGTTTTCTTCTTGGGTACGTACTAGTTCATCTGTCAAGGTATTAGCTAGTTCTACCGCTTCTTCTATGGTTTGTGGTCTAGCTCCCTTGACTACATGCCTAATTTCACTGATTAATCCCCAGATGTAATGGGAGATTAACACTGGTTCAGGTGATGCTAGGTTGGCACTATTCTAGCATATTCGAAGAATGTAGTAGTGTAACCCTTACTATCTACTCCAGTCATTCTTAGGTTTAAGAATTTATTTTCTATTTGTTCGTTTTCATTGGAGGACATAATTTCCTTTCTATCATATCCTTAAATTCGTTCCATTCCATACCATAAACCCTGTTACTTCTTCTAGATTGGAGGATAGTGTTCTACCATTCTAACGCTGTATTTTTAAACAGATTGGAAGTAAACGTTATTTTATCTTCTTCTGCGCACTTGCTTATTTTTAAGACTGCCTCAGTCTTTTCTATCCAGTGTAGAGCTACAAGGTCCCCTTCATTGCCAGAGAATTCTATTGGTTTAAAGGACCAGAATTCCTTTTAAGAACAACCATAAGACATGGTTCTTCTTCTTTTTGGAATTGGCATTTGAAAAATGGGTCCATTGTGCACGTTGTGACTAAGTTCAGTATGGGTTCGCTTACTCCCATTATCACTTTTATTATTATTTTCTGCGTCCCTAACATTTTGGATAATAGCCGGCATGGCATATCTAATTCCTTGGGTTACAATGTGTCGAATTTCACTGTTATTTATTTGATTTTAATTATTCTGGTTTTCCGAATTTGCTGCATCGGCCCTATGGATTTTAAACAATTTTCAAGTATTAATATCGCATGAAAATACCTAATGCAACAATCACACAACAAGCATGTTGATCCAAAATCGTCGAACATTGCGACTTACTCTATTTTATATTATGCATCTATATTTATTACAAATACAACTGGAAAAAAAATACAATACTAGTATGCATCACTAACCACAAGATGGTCTATACTACAATATATTATTATTATTATTATTATTATTATTATTATTATTATATATATATATATATTATATATATTTATATATATATAATTTTTTTTCAAACATACACACATATACATATATTTATTATTATTATCATTATTAGTGATAGGGGTTCATCCAAAACTTCATGGTACGCTCGTCATATTTCCAGACGAGTCGTTCCCCTATCTGTCTCATCTTCTCACTTCCTTCTAATATCTCCTCACCAAAAGTTCAGAGTTCTTGCACATTCTCAGTACTCATGGGTGGTGCAGGTGCGGGTATGGGATCTGGGTATTGTGGCATATGTTCTTCCTGAGGGTATGGATTCTCTAGAATCTCCCTGATGTATTGGTCATTATCATAATATGGGTCTAGGGGATCCAAATCGGGATAGGGTCCTACTAGGTCTTGCATAGGCTCCTCTATAGGAATTGGGTAACGTTGCTGGTAATCCCTTTCGTCGTCAAACCATGGGTCATAGTCTGGAGGAGGGGTGCAGGTACCATAGGAATCTCAGCTGGGTTTAGTTCAACTTCCATGGGTTGTGTGCGCTACAAGAAATTAGGGTGTTTACCCACACATAATTTACCTACACATGTAAATGTCTGAGTATTTACCTACACATGTTGGTATATGTGTGGGTAATGGTTGATAATATATTTTCATAATGATTAACACTTAATATGTGTTGGTAATGAATTTTAGCCACACTTGGTGTTGGTGGGAAAATTTCCCCCCAAAATTGGCAATCGATTAAATATTAAATTACCTACACATGTGGCAAATTTTCTTCATGTGTGGGTAAATTATCTACACATATGTAAAAAACTAATATATGTGTAGGTAAATGATTATGTTTGCCAACACATAATTAAAAAAAGTATGTAGATAAAGTAAGTTAATATGTATTTATTTTTTTATTTTTTTAAATGATGTGGCAAATTAAATGCCTACACATGTTTAAATGTACAATATGTGTATATATTAGATATATATAAAATAAGTAAATATATATTTTTTGATGACGTGACAAAACAAATATCTACACATGTTTAGAAATGTACAATATGTGTAGATATTTGTGTAGATATTGAATGCATATAAAATACATATTTAAATCTTTTTTTAAAAGGTGATGTGTTAAGCTTGGTTTGTTTGTAATTTTTCAACCTAGGCTACGACTTGGCTCCTATTTGATTTATTAATTCATATTAATTATAATTATCTATTTTTCAAACTTTTATATATAACATGATATATATATTACTAAATATAACATTCACTTAGATCGTATCTTTAGTACCGGACGGGAATTGATAATACTACCTTTCATCTACATGGCAGACTTTGGTTGGTACACCTTTGACATAACCTTTTTTGCTCCTCTCGAAGAGAAAGTGGCGTGCTTAGGATTGATCGTAATAAGCACAACTGATACGAAATTGTGGAGTCGTAATGGTGGTGTGACGGGTGCACGATGATCCAGTAGTAACAACATCAGTGACAGCTTGCTGCCTTGCTCTGGCAGCGGTGGTAGGCACTGTCATGCTGACCATAGACGACAACGAGTGATTTGGCAACTTAGATTCAACGAATTGACGACATCCACTACAAGAAATCTCTCCTTTAGGGACAAATTTTTTAGAGGGGACAAAAGCAATTAGGGGTAATAAATTCAGTCGCGACCAAAAAACATGACACGAATCTAACACAAAATTGGTGTGTTAAGTTTAATATAAACGGGTTCGGGTCCGTTTCAAGTTGAACCCGTTTAGGTTAACGGGGTCGGGTTGGCGGGTTGTATAACAACCCTCCAAAATATTTTGACACCCTAATATATTTTAAAATACCCCAATATGTCTTAAAATAAACCCCGTATGTGAAAACCGAGCCCGAAATACGATCTAGCAATAAAAATAAAATAAAAACAAAAATTTAAAGGTTGTCGCGGGGCGCGTAGCCTTTGGCTACTGCCTACGCGAGCCGCGAGCAATCAACAACGAGGCCTCACCCGGTGATGACACGTGGCAATACGTGTTGAACCTATACCGTGACCCAGATCACCTACGGTCTAGACCCCCTACGACGCGGGCCGCGTAAGCCTAAGCTTACTCTTACGCGTGCCGCGAGAGACTCGGATTACAGCCCTATATAAGAGGGCATCGGGTTTTCGTTTTCCGTCGCTCATTTCTTTTCTCTCTCAACGAATCTATGAATAATAGGCATAATTTTTAAGTATAATGCCCCCCTAATTAACGAAGTTCTGCCCCGACGTAAGTATTATAACCCCGGTTACGTATTAGATACGTTGCCCGATCGATCCAGGGTTCCGTAACGGCTGTCAGGGTTCTGCCCGACGTAGTCGTTGGAATGCCCGTCTCGGGGAGGGTATAACTAATATAAATATAAAGGGTTATTATACTAACGCGTGTGCATTGTGTAAATTATAGATAATCTCCAGGAAACCTTAGAAGAAACCTAAGTCAGTAATGTGAGTTTATCCTCATTTTGTAAACCTTTTTGTAATTGTTTTTACAAAACCTTAAATATTTTACAATGTGATTAAGCAGTGATTGAGTCTTTGTAGATCTTCAATTACTGCCGGTATGTTGGGGTTTTGTATACAAAATATGGAACACGTTACCATTGGACAACGAGTTAGCCAATGTGTAATATGACCCACCAGTCAGGATTGACAATACTGAATGAGTAATTGTGTAGAAATAGATAATGTGATTGCTCTCAATAATGTTAATGGATGAATCTCTTCTTGATTAAACTGGGATTCACTCACCAGTATTTCCCACTAACAAATGTTTTTAAAGCGCGTTTCAGGTAACAAAATTTAAAAGCCAAATTAGAAGAAAGCCAGCTGGAGAGCACTGACGGCTTGGAAAAATATGGCTATAAAAGTTACATAAAAGACGATGTTTTAAATAAAATAGGGTTTATCCCTATAAATATGTTGTAATAAGAAACTTGGGTTTTACCCATGTGATTATTAATATAAAATATGGTGGTTTTACTCTGATAAATATTTCCTAACTACGGTCCTGATGAAATTTCCGCTGCCAAAATAATAAAATAATGATACCACCAAGACTGGTCTCGCGGCCGCCCGTTCCCGGGACAGATTGGGGGCGGGGTTGCGACAGAAGGTGGTATCAGAGCTAAGCCACTGATTCAGCCACAGAAGTGTTCTGCTGACACCAATATTATTCAAATTGTTAGGAAATTAATTATGAAAATACGTGCATATCTGTATTTTACTGTTGTGTTTTATTTGACTATTTGTTAGTTTACAGTATGAGTGATCAAGGACCCTCAGACGCGTATCGTCAGTTGTCCGATTCACCGAGGAGTGAAGGTACCTCTTCACAGCCTGCCCTCTCTAGGTATGTCACTGATAATGAAGAAGGGGTGTTTGTCTTTAAGGCTCAGTCTGAAGAGCCATTCCCTCATAAAAATATAGGATGGTTCAGTAAGGGAGCATTTGAGCGTAGGAAAAGAATGCGAAAGTTGCAATAGTAGAGAGTCCTAGCAGCCGCTAAGCGAGAGTCAGATGCCCATACACAGGATATGCTTAATAGGAGCTTAGCCAATTTTCATATGCTAGCAACAACAGCTGCCGACCCAAACCTGGAACAACTAGTAGCCCCACAACCCTTACCTTTGTTGTTGATGCACAAGAATGTCTGTTAACTGCATCTTCATCAAGTCTTAAATCAAGAAAGTCAAGATTAGGGTTTTTATTGTTAATTTCACTTTAATGTACATGTTTTATAGGTGATTTCGCTTTTAGGGACACATGTGATTTCGCTTTAATGGACTTGACATATAAGCGAAATCAGTTTCATGTGATTTCGCTCATATGGTCATGACCATTAAAGCGAAATCAGCACTACTATAAATACTTCACATGTGTTCATTTGTAAGGATATTGGAGCGAAATCAGGTCATAGCTGCTGTAACCAAACTCTGTCAAATTGATCTCAGAAAGCTAATAAAGTGAAGGAATTGAAAGGATAAGCTGTTGTTACGTTGCGTATACTGATTCCGCCTTTATACGTGATGATGAACTTACTCAACTGATCGTTTAGGGTCACAACACGGTCCAACATTTGTTCCCCACTCAGCCGATGGAGATAGAGGATAACCCTGAAAATCAAGTAGAAATGCATGATTTCAACCCTGAAGAGATACCTAGGATACCAACCCCTAATCCCTAAGACCTGGATTATGATCCATGGTTCGATGATCATAGGATTATGTGCCACGCTATCACCTAAACAACGAACCCATGCCGAACTTAGCAGCCTATCCAGGTCTGGACCCTCTAGATCCCTACTACTACGATAACGATGAATACATTAGGGAGATCTTAGAGAATCCGTACCCTCAGGAGAATCCCATGCCCCAGCACTCGGACCCAGTACCAGCACCTGCACCCCCAATGAGTGCAGATAATGTGCATGAGCTCCGAACTTTCGGAGAAGAAATTTTAGAGAGTAGTGAAAGGATGAGGCAAGTAAGAGAGCGACTCGTCTGGAAATACGATGAACGCAATATGGATTACTGGATGAATCCAGACCAGTGAAGAAGATGGTGGAGTTGGTAATAATAATAATAATATAATAATAATAATAATGAATATATATATATATATATATATATAATAAATGTTGTAGTATAGACCACTCTGTGGTTAGCAATGCATAGTAGTATGGTATTGTAATTTTAATTCCTAGTATTGGTTGTATTAGAAGCATACTATAATAGAAAAGAGTAAAGTCACAATGCTCGATGCTTTTGGCCAGTGTGTGTGTTGTGTGGTTGTTGCCTAAATTATTAATTATTTTGTGATATTGATAATTGGTAAATGTTTAAAATTCAGATGGACGACGAAGTAAACCAGGAAAACCAGAATAATGATAACCAGAGTAACATTAACCTGGATAATGAGAACCCGAACAATAACAACAATAACGGAAACCAAGTGGATAACAGTGCCATGCAACATATAGTGGCACAACGGATAATAGATGCAATGCCATATATTATCGAAACGGTTAAGGAAGCGGAAAATAAAAGTAAACATGATAGTAAGCGACCCTCTGATCCTGAAAACAGCGTAAACAATGGACGCGTACTTCAATTGCCGATTCCCAAAAGAAGAAGAACTGTGTCTTATGGTTGTTCTTATAAAGAATTCTGGTCTTGTAAACCAATGGAATTCTCGGGCAATGAAGGGGCCGTTGCATCTCTACGCTGGATAGAAAAGATTGAGGCAGCCTTAAGGATAAGTAAATGTGCTGAAGAGGATAAGATAATGTTTGCTTCAATTCTGTTTAAAAATTCAGCACTAGAATGGTGGAAGTTATGGGGAAGTGATAGAACTTACAATATGGAATGGGAGGAGTTTAAAAATATGGTACAAAGGAAATTATGTCCTCCTAATGAAAAAGAACAGATAGCAAACAAATTCCTAAACCTTAGGATGATTGGAATAGATAGTAAGGGTTATACCACATTATTATTTGAATATGCTAGAATAGTATCAACCCTTGCTTCACCTGAACCAGTATTAATCTCCCGTTACATCTGGGGACTAAATGGGGAGATTAGACATGTAGTCAAGGCAGCTAGACCTCAAACCATAGAAGAAGCTGTAGAACTAGCAAACACCTTGACAGATGAGTTAGACCGTACACGAGAAGAGGATCAAAGGAGGAACCTGACCCAGAAGCTTACTCAAGAATTCCGTTATGGAAATTCTAACCGTGGGAGAAATGTAGGTTCTACCTCTGCACCCTACTGTAAGTATTGCAAAAGGAAGCATTCAGGAAGATGCTCCATATACTGTAACTTTTGCAAAATATCTGGACACAAGGAGGAAGACCGCAGGAAAAAGCCTAGCAACAAAATATGCTATAACTATGGAGAACAAGGTCATATTGTAGGATTGTTCCGGTGACCCTATACAGTCAAGTTGAGTAGTTCATCATCATTTATAAAGACGGAATCAATGTAAATGACATCAAACAGCTTGTTTCCTTTTAATCTTTATCTATTGATGATTTCCTGAGCTTTTTACAAACAATTCTGACAAAAATTTGGCAGCACCTCAGCTCTCACACACTAATTTCGTATCAAATGAATCAGAGACAACAGGTATTTATAGAAGTTTAATTCCGCACGAAACATTCATGCGATATTACTAATTCCGTGCGGAATTAGTAATTCCGTATGAACTACCTAATTCCATGCGAAATTACATCATTGTAATTTCGTGCGGAATTACACTAAAACCCTGTTTCTCGATTTCCGTGTCCTGATCTATTACAACCAATACAAGACTCATTAAAGACGAAGTTAACAGACATCAGTGCACCAACAAACTCCCCCTTGGATGTTGACGAAGTCTTTAGCATCCTGTCTTCTGTCTTTAGTCTTGATTAATCGATCTCTTGTTCCAAATTGTTTTGACATTGTAAAGCTCCCTTTAATCTTCTATCTTCAAACTCTAACCTACAATCTCCCATTTGACTATTGATCCAAAATCTAGACTCCCCCTTTCGCAGACTCCCCCTCACAATAAGCTAGGGCTCGAATTCTGGTTTAATCTTTGACATTTTCTTTGCCATGGGGAACTCCTGTTACCTGCACAATCTCTACCTAAATGTAAGATATATGACAATAACAGTTTCAAACTTAAACTTACTTTTGAACCTTCAGTGTTAAGCAATCCACTTAAGTATCCAGGTCCAAATTAATGACCCTGATTACTCAATTTATCTACCAAGTCCAACTTAATGACCTTGGTTGATCTGAGATAATTCACACTGACATTTTGTTCAATAATTTCAAACATTTTCTAAAAAATTTACAAGTTTCAAGTTAATGAACTTGCTTCGACTTTCCAACTTTCACAAACTTATCATGTTTTAGCTCTAAACTCATCATCCAGCCCAGAAACATCCTACATCTACTTTAATTCGAATCTGAAGATCAGCTTTCCACTTTGTTTGTCGGAAAATAAATCAGAAGTGTAAAATCTTTTTGAATTTTTAATAAAGCTTCTAAACTAGAAAATGAATTACAGAAATGAAATACAATAAAAGTAAACTATTTACAAACATATTTTTGGCGAGCGTGTTAGGGAATCATATCAGCTATTCGACAAGTCACAAGTACCGTTAAGCTTTAATTACATATACAGACTTAAACAATTCGCTTAGATTGTCGATATACTGATCCACTTAAATTTTCACACAATTTTCAATCTATCCAAGATACGGATTTAGTGTTTTAGAAACTTAAACTTATACATGTGTCCCACCTCTTGAATATACTCCCGTATCTAGATCCCAATATTCAGTCTTATAGGTGAGTATAGCACAGATGATATCTGTAAGGGGAATAAATTATATAACAGTACGAAAACGTGAGAGCTCAAGTCAGAACTACCGTTCAGCAAAGAGATCACGATTCGACTTGGGTGTGTCCCCTTTAGAGGATCTTTTGTTACAACAGCATTGATTAGCAATTTTATTGTCTTCATCATTTATGCTGAGGGCAGCGCTATATTTCAAGCATGCGGTAAAGTATTCTCCGGGGACTAGGCCATTGCTTCCGCAAAATCAGAAGTCCCGGGATAATACCCTAGATATCACTGAGTATAAAGACCTAGTATCCCAGAAAGAGGGATCTTTAAAACAAGATTTCAGGGGTTACCTATATATCCAAGTAGTGTTCCCCACGAAATAAGTAAGTAAAGATTTAGGTTTATATCCCGAACAAACCTACTAAATGTGTAAAAATCTATCGGCACATCATCAGTGAGACTGTTTAACGCATTTAAACTTTCTATTTCTTTAATTATGGTTTCAAGATCAAGAGTGTTATGGTCAATAGCAATGTTTCCTTCGGGGTCAAGATAACATTCTTTGTCTGGATCCCATATCCTCGCTCTTTTTGCTTCAAGATAGATACCAGATATTCTGATCATTCTTTGCTGAGCTATCATCTTTCTGTAACTATACTTCTGTTCTTCAGTTCTGTTGTCTTTCCAAGGAACAGGTTCAGCAGATTTTTCCATGAAAGCATATCCAACCGCATCCTCCTCAGGTAACAACTTGCTCCAGTCGAAACCTTCATCGTCGTGAATCACAGCAAGAGCTCTAGATTTCTCTTTGTTATCCTCAAGCTGCTTCATTCTTGGCGGTTCTGATTTATTCTGATGATAAATTGCTTTCTTGTAGTAATCTTCTCTGAACGGGTTTTCAGACTCATCAGCATAAGCATTTCGGCATTCACGCTTAAAGTGACCTTTCTGTTTACACTTGAAGCATGTCACTTTAGATTTGTCAAAGCCCAACTTGGTAGATAGTCCACCAATAGACTTTCTCCCGGTTATCTCCATGAAACGTTGTGCCCGACGAACTGCACTGGCCATGCACCACCTTATGTCGATCAATTCCATCTCCTCAGGATCTATCTGATCATAATCTTCTTTTGTTAGGTTGGTGTTGCCAGTCTTCCCTGCCACTAGACTTTCATATGATTCTAGCACAGAAGCTAGGAAAACCATCTGTTGTTTTGCCGACTCCTCGCTGAAGTTTTGAGCGTTCTTTAAGTCTACAGCGATATTGCATTGAAATAGGCTCTTTGCATCAGACTGGCTTGAATGTGACAAAGAACCACTGTGAAATCCACTGCTTTGACTTTCTTTGCTTGATGTGTAGGAACTTTCAGCAGAAAATGCAGTCTTGGGAGATGTATTCTTTGGCATCATGCTTTTTGGATAATACAAATCCAAGTTCTGTTGATATGACGAGTGATTGACTTTGTGCGTTTTCTTTATCTCCAGCTCGTGACTCTCTAGTCTTTCAATCAACAGATCCACCGTAAGAACTTCAGGCTTAATCGTATTCTTCAACATCAAAGCATAATATTGGCAATCCATCTCATCTGGCAATGAATCAAACAATTTGTCGAGTAGTTCTTCTTGAGAATAGAAAATTTCATGTCTCGCCAGCTCCAGCTTCAGGTGCCCAAACCTCTCAATCATTTTACAAACTGATTCATTCTTTAAACACCCAAACAAATCAAACTCTTTTCTTAGTAGTTTCTTTTTGTTTTTCACTATTTCTGCACTTCCTAAACATTTAACTTTCAACTTTTGCCGGAGATCTTTAGCATTAGTGTATTCGATCAAAGATATTATATCTTCTCGGACAGACTGAAATAGCAGTGTGATGCATTTTTGCTCAGCAACAAACGTTTCTATTTCTTCAGATGATGTCAAGCTTTCACCAGTTTTGCCTACATCAATATATCCGTTCTTTAGACTCTTCCAGCTAGGATATGCAAAGGTCTTCAACCATTCTTCAAACTTCTTGGCCCACCGACTGTATTCTTCGATAGCCATCAACTTCGGGGGTTTGTTATATGTTCCAAAAGCACTTTCAACTCCCAAAGCATCTGATATACTTTTCTTTGTATTCGGCGTGTTCTCATTGGTGTTGCTAGAAGAAGTATCGTCTCGAGAGTTTCCAGCAAAGGCATACATATCACTGAAAGGATTCATGAATTCGTCCATCTTTCACGTACCTGAAACAGTCAACAAACACTTAGAAACTTTTGAAATTTTGAAAAATTGCTTTCAAACAGAATTAGTTCACACGGAATTGTGAACTTCAAACGAGATTACTTTCAAACGATATTAGCTTCAAACGAAATGACCAGGAGAATCTAATTCTGTGCAGAATTACATTTGTTTAAAGCAAAATTAAGTCTCGGTGTGTAATTCCGTGCGGAATTACAGAAATGTTTCAAACGGTATTACAATTACGTACGGTATTACAATTACGTCAGCAAATTCGAACAGAATTTCACACGGAATTATAAATTTTGTCCAATTTTGATCGAATTAAGGTCCAAAACTTTCAAGGATTAGTTAGAACTATGTTTCGCTTGATACATGTGAATGTCAGGCCATTTCAACCGTTAAAACTTGTTCAAATCAGAAAAGAATGAGTAGAAGTGAGAAAATCCGGTGAAATCAAGCTGAATTGGTATGAACTCCTCGTCCTGAGCTCTGATACCACTTGTAGGATCGGTTTTGAATCTGAAACGATTGTGTAACGAACGTGTAACGTGCGGAATCCGTACACGAACGTGACCGAACACACGAGAACGTACTAATAACGTGATTCTATAGAATAATATGACGAGTACAATGCACCGAGAATCACGTGAAGAACTTTCTCTCTCTAGACTTTCTCTCTCTAAGATTAGCTCCTTAATTCCTCAAATGAGCAAAAGTCTTATGTTTAACACTATAGCTCCCTATTTATAGGCACAAGATTATAAGAGATTTCCCCTTATTTACAAAATTGCCACCTTGCCCTTTTAACTAGATATTACAATATAACGCTAGAATTCTTCTGTTTCTGCTACGGTTTTGATTGACGAAGGCAATAGACACATACTGCACTAACACATATTAAGCCTAACTGTCCAAAATTAGCTCCAGCTACAAACCGCAAGAATACTAAAACTGCTAGAGCATTTGTTCTAACTGCAGAAGAAGCAAAGATGATCCCGGATGTGATCACCGGTACGTTTTTAGTTAATGATGTTTTTGCTAAAGTATTATTTGACTCTTGTGTGAACCAAAGTTTTATTAATACTTCATTTTGCAAACTTCTTAATCAATCATTAACTAAACTCCCACAAAAATGTCTAGTAGAGACAGCAAATGGGGAAACCATTAAGATTTCTAAGATCTTGCAAGGAGCAAGAATAGAAATTTTAAATCAGAAATTTATTGCAAACCTTTACCCCATGAATCTGGTAGGATTTGATGTTGTGTTAGGAATGGATTGGTTAATAGCCAACAAAGCCAGTATTTTATGTGATCAAAAGTCAATTCAAGTAAATTCACCAAGGGGTGAAAAGATCACAATTAAAGGAAATAAGTTCTCTAAATCCACAAAATTCATCTCTGTGATGAAAACAATAAGTTATATAAGGAAAGGATCATTAGTGTATTTGATTTCTATAATCACTAATACTAAAGGAAAAGAATTAAAGGATATTCCAGTAGTATCCCAGTTTTTAGATGTATTTCCAGAAGAGCTACCAGGGCAACCTCTAGACAGGGAAGTAGAATTCAGAATCCACTTAATACCAGGAATCACACCAATTTCCAAGGCACCTTACCGTTTGGCACCCGCAGAAATGCAAGAACTAACAAACAATTAGATGAATTGTTGGAGAAGGGATTCATACAGCCAAGCTCATCGCCATGGGAATCACCGATATTATTCGTTAAAAAGAAGGATGGATCAATGCGTATGTGCATTGATTATTGTGAATTAAACAAAGTCATGATTAAGAATCGGTATCCATTACCAAGAATTGATGATCTGTTTGATCAATTGCAAGGAGCACGATTTTTCTCAAAAATCGATTTAAGGTCAGGATATCATCAATTAAAGGGATAGGAAGAGGACATTCCTAAGACCGATTTCAGAACAAGGTATGGCCATTATGAATTTATTGTCATGTAATTTGGTTTAACTAATGCCCAGCTGCATTTATGGACATGATGAACCGAATATGTAAGCCATATTTGGATAAATTCATAATTGTCTTTATAGATAATATTTTTATTTATTCTAAAAGCAAGGAGGAACATGCAGCCCATTTGCACGCACTTCTAAGTTTACTAAGAAAAGAAAAGCTTTATGCTAAGTTTTCGAAGTGTGAGTTTTGGTAAGAACAGGTACAATTTCTTGAACATTTAGTCAATCATGAAGGAATTCATGTAGATCGCACCAAGATCGAGGCGATTACCAAGTGGAAAACCCCTGAATCACCAACCGAGGTTAGAAGTTTCTTAGGATTAGCTGGTTATTATAGAAGATTTATTCGAGATTTTTCTAGAATAGCCATTCCCTTAACTAAGTTAACCTGTAAATCCATTAAGTTTGAATGGGGACCAAAACAAGAAGAAGCCTTTAGAATTCTTAAGCAAAAATTAACCCATTCACCCATACTAGCGTTACCAGAAGGAACTAAAGATTTTGTAATGTAACACCTCGAAAAATTCACGTCCTATAATGTATTGACACGTGTCATAAGCTTGAACGTGTGAAAGAATACTCTAGAAGGACTAAAGTTGACAAACATGAAAAGTATGTGAATATAAGGGTTCAAAATGTCAACAAGGGATAAATATACTTTACAGTAACCCTACATGATGCTCATACCCTTAAACGAATAAATCATGGATCATACGAAGCTAATTGTGAAAGAAAGTGAGAGATTACAAACTACAGGGGTTAAATGTGTCAACATGTTTAAGTTATACCTCTGAGTGACCTTTTAGCAAACCCGAAGCTTTGTAACGATTAATTATGCTCACTAGAATACATGATAAAAATTTCATAAAGTTTCGTTATCGTATGAGAAAGTTATGACCAAATTCGTATATGAGGGGTTAAAGCGTCAACGTTGAAAATTATGACTTTTCGGGTAAACATGAAGTGACCAAGGACTTAACAAAGTGGGTATAAGTCATGAACCCCTTATAAGTCGAGTTGAGGGGCTCAAAATGCAAGAAAAATAAGTGGGATGACCTTTCGAAGGGCCAAGAGTCAAGTGCAAAAAGCTAAAAAACTTTAAACCTGAAAATAAGACTCAGGCGGGCCGCATAAGCCTTGCCAAGAGCTTACGCGGGCCGCGTGCGGCGCCCAGATACAGAAAAGACAGGCAGCATCCTGTTAGGCCCTTGTAACCGACTTAAAAACGATTTTACACTTCCTTGGACGACCCCTACATGCTTTTTAGACCCAAGGACACTTGTTGATGATCAGGGAACCATGGTAGACTTGGTTGTCAATGATCTAAGTGAGATTTAAGCACTATAAAAGGCCCTCTTGTTGCAACCATTAGATCACACCTTCCTTCTACATTTCTGGAGCTTTTGGGAGTTCAAGAGCAGACCCTAAGCATCCCTAATCGTGCATAGGACTTCTGTAAGTATGCTTAACCTTCCTTAGTTGAGTTTTTACTTAGTTTTAGCTTAAAAGTCAAACCGTCGTAATTACCGTTTGACTTAGCAATTAATCATTAATGGTCCAGTGATTAGTCGAATTGAAGGTAGTTATAAGTTGGTAATCATGTGGGCATTAAACCCTTAAAGGGGAACCCTCTGATTCCCACTCTAACTAGACCATTTGTCGGGTCAAAGTTGATTCGAAAAAGTCAACAGAATGCTAATCTTCGAATTTACACATAATTAACAATGTAGAAGGCATGTAACCTATTTTATCACTCATATAACTTGGTAATAAGTATAATAACTGGTCTAAGCTTGTTTGATCCGACAATTTTTTGTTTAGACCCGGTTCGGAACCGAAAGTCGCAAAACTTTGACTTTTGCTTTGAGTTCAGTTCTGACCTGATTTAGCATGTTTTAGAAATGCCTTAGAGCTTCCTTAGGACCAGGTTACATGCTAGTATAACCCTATGTGATTATACACCTTGGTTCATTAGTTATCCAATTAATATGCATGATTCTGTTAATTGCTCATATGTTGACTATTATGCCCTTTTCACCATAAAACGTGATTTTTAAAAATGTAAAAGAGTAGAAACCTTAGTTACTGATTTATAAACTTGTACCCAAAATTTGACATCAGTTTGTGGTGTAGATTGAGAGTTATGCTCATTAGCGTAATTAGAAAGCTTTTTAGCGATTAAATGGCATAATTAGCATATAGCCTATTTAAAACCACTTTTTGATATCAAACTTTTTACCCACTGATGTAATATATTATTTTTGGATTTTTTGAAGATTTTTAATTAATTTTAGGCTGAGCATAACTTAGAGTTATAAGCTTGAGTCGGTAATTGTCGGTTTTGCCCTTTTGGACTATAAAATGAGTTTTACATATATTTTTGACCCCAAACCTTTTGCTACTGATTTTATATGATAAATAAATTATTTTAAGCCTTCAGGAATAAAAAAAAATATCAGCTTTCTGTATAGAACCCGGAAACGGCTTCTAATCGCTTTTTTAAGCGTTTTTAACGCATAGTATATACTAAGACTATTTTAAACATACAAGGGTTGATACTTACTGATATTTTAGGTAAATTATAATATTTTAACAGTAAGCAAAAGTTGTTTAACTTAGACTTCAGTTTTGAGCTTTTCGGCTTACGTGAAATTACCAAAATGCCCCTACGGTGCATTGTTTGGTTAAAATTGATAAATTTCACATATATGCAATACCCTACTGTTATAACTTATTAATTTAAGTATTTTTACTAATGATATCAGACCTGTAACTCAGGTTAGTACTTGAACTTTTTTATAACCTTGTAAATGACCAAAATACCCCTACGGGGCATAGTTTGTGTTTAAATTCGTTTCGGGCATAATAAAAGATATCTTACTGATGTCACAACATATTTGAGACATATTAACTTAGGAAACCTGTTTAGGACCCTTATGATTACCCGTTACGCTTCTTACGCGTTCGGTTCGGGTTATGTAACTAGTTTACATAAATTAGCCGAAACGGGTCAAACCTTATCGTTTTTATCTCAATATCCAGAATGTGTTTAGATTACCCATATAAGACAAGTCTTTAAACTTGTCGGGTCTAAATCACATTCTATTCCGGTATTCGCTTAATCACGTGTTTGAACCGTATCTTTCTTTAAAACTAACCGGTCTAAGCTTAAGCTTAACTAAAGACCGTTAGGATTCTAATAGGTTATTATAAACCTTCGTTCCAGAATAGGAGCCCAGTAAAAGCTATCTGTACTTGCTGATTTGATACGGCTAGGATTGAATATTATATTTAGCTCAAGTAAATACTTTTAACTTATTTTCCCTTATATGGGCTTGGGGTACGGTATATAAAATACCGCTTGGTCGGGCATTCGACCTTAATCGATTGGTGGTTAAGTATTATCGAGATGACACGTTTAAATATGTTTTGTTTGCTTAATGCCTTTGGGGGGTTAATGACCATGTCCCGGATATCCTTGGCATCATTTTACGAAATGGCCACGACCTAAGCGCGGGGTGTAGGCATACACCCATCAGTGCACAAATAAATAATGTGGTGTGTCTATTGATCTTTAACCCGGCACGAACCGGGCTACTGAACGCATAAGGAACATGTAATTCTTTTACAAGTTTATATATTTAAATAATTATCCTAAGTTATAAAATGTTTGTGCCACGTGCATTCAAATCAATTTTAACCATTTTTAAAATGAGTCAGTTAAATTGTATTTACCAGTGTAAACTGACGTATTTTCCCAAAAAGGTTAAGTGCGGGTACTATGCGAACTAGGCTGGCTTTCTCCTAGCATCCACAATAAGTCTTGCAAGCTTGGATGTCAAAACTGTTGAACAATGTTTCCTATTTATTTTTGATCAATCTGTGGATTAATTTCAACTGTTGTGATACTTGATATTACAATTATATTCGGTTGAAATATATCTTTCATTTGCTTCCGCTATGCATTTAAATATTGTGTTATTTGACTGTAATGTTGCCAACCACGTCACGATACTCCCCCATCGGGCCCACCGGTCAAACGTGGAAATATCGGGGTGTGACAGGTTGGTATCAGAGCCAACGCTGAGTGAATTAAACACTAGTCTTTTGTGTTTAATCTCAGTTACACAATTGCACATTCCTAAATTTCGAGTCTAGACAAAGAACTTAGGTCAAATCCAAATTTGTTTTAAATTTTTACTTTGTCTTTTATTTTATATATATTCTTGTTTTTATCTTTGTTTATATTGACACGAAATATGCCACCAAGAATGAGAAGAGGAGGATGAGGAAAGGGGCCGATGAGCGCCCCCAACGATCACGAAGCCGGGCCTTCGAACCGGTGAGCTCTTTCTAATACTGCGAGTGCCGATCCGCAAGGAGCCTGGAGGACCTACACAAAGCCCACCAGACGATCTGTCTCGCACAGCTCAACGCCTCCCTATCGTAACTCCTATGGGCCACAGTCAGAAAACGAGCCCGATAACCCACAACCTTCATATATACCTTTTCAGCGATCCCTTTCGCACAATTCCTTTGGTAACCCCACTCCTGTTTTTCAGGGCCGGTTCAACCCGGAAAATTATAGTCAAGAACCAGTGGATTTTAACCCATTGGGACCGGAGGACCACTTCTCGGAAGACAATGCTATGGACATGGACGAGGACACGGATCCCGTCGAACCTGCAAGCGGTACCCCCAACCATCCCATCGAGATCTCTGACGGATCTTCTTTCCACGGATCACCCTACGGTGGTCCAGATAGTTACCAAGCGAGGTTTAACCAACATGAATGGTACTTCACGCCTTCCCACCATTCATCACCTCACCAGCAGCAGCAGCAGGATCCCTCTGGAGATTCACGATTCGTGGCAATCACGCCACCGCCTCCACCGCCACCAGTTCATCAAGCACCTCCAGAACCCCCAAGGCGTAGGAGAACGAGCGCACCTATGTCTGCGCGAGCAGGGGATTTCTACTTTAGCACCCCTCGATACTCCAGTGGCAGTCACTATCCGCCACTACATGAGGACCCACAAATGGTTGGCCCTCAAACCTAGTTCCTGAGGTTAGTTCTGCACCAGTTGCACCACAGCCACCACCGATGGGTTTTGATAACCCGATTCCTGCATACGCCGGTTCAATGGCGTATAACCCGTTTGAGCAGCCGGCTCACACCCATTATAACTTTGCTGAAGACCCTTACTAAGTGGAATCAAACTACCTCGCTCTTCACCCTGAAGGACCTTATGGAGCTCCTTGGGGAGTAGGATATCCAACTCATGGGTATCAAGTACCAGCACGACCACCGATTCGGCAACAATCGCAGCCGCCACGGTTTTCCCCGCCAGAACGGGAAGAAATTCTTCAAAGATTGGACCAAGTCGAGCGAGATTTTCACAGAGATCGCAGGGAACGACAAGGTTTCCTCAAGGGCTTAGCAGGCTTGCTAAAGGGGAAGAAGAAGAGGGATCATTAAATCCCGACATATGTTGTTGTACTTTCTATTCCAATCAAGTCCCTGCGTGGACATTTATCTGTGTATTTGGTCCCTGCGCAGACTTATCTTTTAGTCCCTGCGTGGACATCTATTCTAGTATTTGGTCCCTGCGTGGACTTGTATTTTAGTTTGGCCCCTGCATGGGTGAATTGTTTCTATTAAAAGTCCTGTTTAGGGTGATATGTACTCTTTTAAATGTTATTGGAATGTGAAGTTTATAAATTTCATTTTGCTATTATATGCATAAATATTTTACATGAAATAAATAAATAAAAATCATTCCTTTTAAAATAATCTGCCTATTTAAATATTAATAAGAATCTTAAAAAGGTAAAACCTAGCTTGAAGGTCATTATAAAGACTTAGCCAATATGGTAAAACCTGTTTAAAAAGATTCGGATCCCTGTTAACATCTGAAAACATGTTAACGCTCCTGGCAGACGTGATTCGTTAAAATCACACACGTCATTCTTGTATAAGGATTCTTCAAAAGATTCCTAACCCAACTTAATGATCTATGAATCATGGGTTTAAATCATTAATTAAGATGATCATATTTTGACCATCCATTGGTAATATAATGCCTACAGGCCCTGCTCATTTTTATATGAGACAAAAGACAGTAGTAGTCTACGACTCTCTGTCAGAAAAAGGTAAGGAACTATGTTCAAACTTTAATGCCTTGATTCTCTGAAATCATGGCTTATGATTTAAAGTGTCCCTGTGACTAGGCCTTTTGTGCCACTGATAAAAACTGTTATTGTTTTATGATTAAAATAAATTATAATAAAAATCCTAAATAAATGTTATTAATAAATTAACCAAATATGGTCTATGTTTACCATGGTTAATGAATTGCCATAAAAGACAATTCCATAATAAACTCCCAAGTAAACTATTGTCATTGTCTTATGTAACAGTTCAAATTAAAATGGCTGACTCGGATGAAATTAATAGTCACCCAAGGGAAAATCATGATAACGCCCGAATTAATATAACGGATGCTGAACTACAAGCGTTGATAGACAACGCTGTTACAAAGGCCATAGAACGGCAGTATGAAGAATATAGCGGGACTCGAAGTAGGACCCTATCTACACCGCATTCAAAGCCTAAGACTCACTCTGAGGCTCACAGCAAGCCACCCTCCAAGAAGGATGAACCCAAGAAAGAAGATGACGATCGTCACTTTTCAAATCATCAAAGCGATCCATCTCAAAAGATCATGCTAAATCAAGGACCCCGTGATAAGGGTTGCTCCTACAAATACTTTGTTTCATGCAAACCCATGGATTTCACTGGGGAGAAAGGAGCTATAGACTGCATGACATGGCTGGATGAGATGGATACCGTGGTTGATATCAGCGGGTGCGCTGATAGAGATGTGGTAAAGTTTGTGTCTCAATCGTTCAAAGGTGAGGCCTTAGCCTGGTGGAGATCGTTGATTCAAGCTACTGGGAAGATTCCACTGTACAATATGACATGGGAACAATTTGTTACCCTCATCAGGGACAACTACTGTCCCCAGCATGAGGTTGAGAAGATTGAGTCTAATTTCCTGTCGTTGGTGATGAAGAATCTGGATTGCCAAGCTTAGCTTACGAGCTTTAATACAATGTCAAGGTTGGTTCCTTATCTGGTGACCCCGGAATCCCAAAAGAATAGCTCGTTTCATTGGGGGTTTAGCCCTAGAAATAAAGGCAAGCGTGAAGGACTCTCGGCCAGCTACTTTCAGATCTGTAGCTGATATATCTTTGTCCCTCGCACTGGACGCGGTCAGACAGAGATCGCTGAGGAACACGGATGCCGAGAAAAGAAAGCGTGAGGATGACAACTCACGACGTTCGGATAAGAAGCACAGGGGAAACAACGACCACAAGAAGGGTCAGGATCTAAGAAGGATGGGCAGCAATCTGGTGATAAGCCCAAGTGTAAGATCTGCAAGAGACAACACTTCGGGAAGTGTAGATATGAATCGAACTCGCAGACACAGTCGAGAACTTTTGCATGCGGGATATGCAAGTCCAAGGAACACAAGACCTTGGATTGCAAAAAGTTGAAGGACACAACGTGCTACAGTTGCAACGAAAAAGGGCACATTAAGACAAATTGCCCAAACTATGCAAAGAAAGCTGATGAAGGAAAGAA
Source organism: Helianthus tuberosus (assembly GCA_030545235.1). Taxonomy (NCBI): domain Eukaryota; kingdom Viridiplantae; phylum Streptophyta; class Magnoliopsida; order Asterales; family Asteraceae; genus Helianthus; species Helianthus tuberosus. The sequence continues at coordinate 69,829,663 of CM060452.1, read as the reverse complement.
GAACAATGCTAGGGTCTTCAGGATGGATGCGAAGGAAGCTGTGGAGGACGATAACGTGATCACAGGTACCTTTCTCATAAACGATGTCTATGCAAGAGTACTTTTTGATTCAGGCGCTGATAAATCATTTGTAGATAATAAGTTTTGTAAGTTGTTGAAATTGCCAGTAAAAGCCTTAAGTGTTGTTGGGATTGAACCCTACCAGAGGAACAAATAATTAAAGCCAAAACTGGATCAGAACAGTGGATCCAGAATAAGCAGATGTTACATACAAGTCTCTCCCCTTGAAAGTGGTTTCAACATCTGCTGACCTCCTATCTACTTATCGTACAAGCTACTGACCGTCAAACTGCTGCTCAAGTGAAGACCTGATGAAAGACTAAAGCTCTGCTGTTCAATCTACTGCCTTGAGTCAAGCACTGCTGATCCGGACAAGTACTGCTGGGTTCACAGCAGTGGAGGGATGCAGCAGTTGTTTATTCTGTCTTTATGTAATGTAATGTAATGTAATAAGCAGTAGTTAGCATAGCAGTGTTTGTATAGATCAGGGGTTAGAGTTTGTTAGGAGGTTAGATGTCACTTTCATGGTGACGTCAGCTTAGATGCTCAGTGGTTTGCTAGTGCCTATAAATAGAACAGTGCTCTGTACTGTTCTATTAGCTCTTTGCAACATCGTCTTCTTTGCACGAACAAACACTGAGCTCTGGCTGAGGGGGAGTTTGTATTCAATCATTGCAATTGTAATCGTAATTGAAATAAATTCAATCTTTCGGTTCATTGTGAAAAATTTTTGATCAAAGCATTACTCTCGTTTGATTGTATGCAAAGTTTGTTTCCATCTTAATTCCGCTGCACAACTCATTCATTTCCATCTTAATTACAAACGTAAAATACAATCAAAACCAAACTCAGATCCAACAATTGGTATCAGAGCTAGGACAGTCAAATTTGATTTAACAATCATTTTGACATAAATAGTTCAGCTCAAAATCGTTGATATCGATAGTTTGTTCGTTTTTGTTGAATTACAGAGCAAGGTTTAATCACCATTAAAGTTGATTAATCAGTGTCTGTAAAACAACCAGGATGACGTCACAATCACAAGATGATAAGAATAATGTTGGCTCGCTTTTTAAACCACCCATGCTTAAACGTAATGAATACAACATCTGGGAGAGAAGGATGGGACACATCCTTGCTCAACAGAACACTGGATGTTGGAGGTTTCTTGTTTTTGGTCCCCATGTTCCTATGGTGCCAAGTGCTGAGGATCCAAAGAAGTTCGTACCAAAACCTTATGAAAACTATACTGAAACTGATTTTCAGAAGTTCGAACTCGATGCCAAAGCATTTAGCATCATAGCATCTGCATTACCAAATGAGATCTATGCTGGATTGTTACATTGTAACAGTGCCAAAGAGCTATGGGATGCATTGAAGGAACAGTTTGGGGGAACCGAAGAAGTTATTGAAAATAATAGGGAAATTCTGAATCAGCAGTATGAAACCTTCTGTCACATTAAGGGTGAAACATTGACCCAACAGTTTGAACGTTTTAGTTGTCTCATCAGTGAGCTAAGGCTTGTTAAGGTTGAATTTCCAAAATCAACACAAAATAGCATGTTTCTTAGATCGCTACCTGATAAATGGGACACAATTGCATTTGTGACTAGAAACTCTGTTGAGTTCAAAGATCTGACCCTGACCCAACTTCATGGTAGACTCCTGACCTATGAAAGGGAGTTGAACCAGAAAAAGAAGTTGCAAGAGTCTGGAAAAGCTACTGATGATTACTCATTCGGTAGTACAGCTCTTCTTGGTCAGGAAGAATCTGGTTGCAGTAGTAAGGAACAGGGTTATGATCATTTCATTGATATAACAGCTGGTGGTAACTTTACCAATCGTGATCCTCACTCTGCAAATTATGCTTTTACTGCAAACACTGAAAACCAGATGTCAGATAATTTGTGCTTTGAACTCAATGATTTGGAACATTTTGATCCCACTGACTTAGAGGAGATGGATATTTTGCATCAGTTAGCTTTGCTTAGTATGAGAACAAGCAAATTCTACAAAAGAACAGGGAGAAAGTTCCCAGGGTTACATGGGAATCTAAGGGTTGGGTTGGATAAATCGAAAATCAAGTGTTACAAGTGCAATAGGATAGGTCATTTCGCAAGGGAATGCAGGAGTCAAACTACTGGTCCTATAATCACTCATCCTAGCTCAAACCCTAGACCTCAAAATCAAAGCACTGTGCACTATACCCAATATACCCCTGCAGCTCATGTTAACACTGCTCATTATGCTGCTGCCCCTGTGCCTGTGCATTATGTTCAAACCCCTGTCCCCCAGGCACAAGTGCAACCTGTTGCACCTCAAACAGCTGCTCCAGCAACGGTACAACCAGATCAGCAAAGCTTTTTCACTCAAGGCTTTGTTGACTGGAGCAACATGCCTGATGAGCTTGGTGATGAAAATTTTACACTCTATGCTTCTATTGAACCTTCTAATGATGAATTTTGTTTGATGGCATTAGAGTTAATTCCAGAGGGGATTGAAACTGAAGGTGAACAGCTAAGTGATGAAACAGTGGATGAGGTGACTGAAGCAGTTGTTAATGCAGTTGCTGGTGAATTGCTGCTGGGAGAAAATTCAGAAACCCTGATTGAACCACTGACAGACCCATGGTCCAAAGAGGACAAAGAAGAAGAGGAAGAAAAGAGAGCATGTGAGAAGGAAGTAAGAGTTGATGATGAGGAAAATCATCAATGTGATTGTGCAATGATGGCTGCTGCCAAGGTATATCCTCGAGTTCTTGAAAAACTGTGTTCTGACAATTGCATTATTGCTTTTGCTAACATCAAAGAGGTAAATGAAAACCTTCGGAATAAAATCTTAACTGATGAAGTCAAATTTGAAAGTTCTTTAAAAGAACTTAAAAACAAATTGACTGAAAAAGAGAAAGAGATCAGCAGTCTTAAAGAAGAGCAAAGCATAACCAAAACTCAACTCCAAACTATGGTAGAAAAATACCAAGTTTGCAAAAAGGAGTTGGAGTCCACCCAGATCACCTGTGAAAAATGGGTGGAATCATGCAAAGGGTATGAGGTTATGCTTGAAAAATAGATTAAAAGCAATGTAAAATTTGGTGTTGGTTATAGAAAACATGATGATGAAAACACTTCTTTTGAAAAATTTGTTCAAACCACTGATGTAACAACTGAGTTCATCCCCACAAACAAGAATGGACAAGAAGTGAAAATCACTGATAAACTTGGTAACAAAATCACACTTGACAGGCCAATGGGATCCTCTACTTTTGAGGAGCTTGAAAATTATCAGTTTAAACCAAAATGGTCTGATGAGTGTGATATTCTTGAAAATTTCAAGCCCATGGACTTTACATCAACTGATGGTGTTAAAGCTCCAAAAGCTAAAGTCATTCCTCTCAAGGACATCCCAACAGAGGTTAAAACCTCTGCTGCAAAGGAGTCCAAAAAGAGAAAGAAGAAAGAAAAGAACAATAACCTGTTTTGTGAATTCTGTGAGAAAAGGAATCATCTAACAAAAGACTGTTTCCACTTAAAAGCTTATGATTTGAACAAAACAAGTGTCATTGTTCCAGCTGAAAGCTGCATTGTTTGTGGTACAATAAACCACAAAACTCAAGCATGTGTGTATCTCAAAAACTTTGATGTGAAAAAGAATGAGTACATTGCTAAAACATCCTTGAGTCCATCAACATCATCTGTCAAATTAACCAAGAACCAACCACTGTTTGTGCCAGTTCAAATGGCTGTCACAAAATAGCTGAACCAAACATCTGTCAAAAGAGATGTTCAGGTTACTGATGCACCCCCTGCTAATCAGTTCAGAAAAGGCAAGGAAAAACAGTCTTACCAAAGGATTCCACACGTTTATGAGGCCTACAAAAGGCCCTCTAAACCTAAAGTGAACAGGCATCCTTTTGGGTACCAACAGGTGATTGGTCAAGACCCCCAACAGTGGTTAGCAAGAAACAGTACTAAAACTGTCCAAAAAAACCCTGACCTAACCACTGTCCATCAATGTGCATCCATCCTAGACACTGTTGAGACCCCATCCAAAGCCTTATTGGCTTTGGAAACCCTAATGAACTAATCCTTTTACTTCATGTGTAGTGAGCTTCTGCCTGTTTAGATAGCCTTTGGTATGTTGATAGTGGAGGCTCCAAGCACATGACTGGATGTAAAGCCCTACTCAAAGATTTCAAAATTCATGGAGGGGGTGATATATCCTTTGGGAATAACAGTAAAGGAAAAGTTCTGGGGTCTGGTACAGTACAGTCTGGAAATGTAAAATTTGAAAATGTCAATCTGATTGACAGTCTGAAATTCAACCTCCTGAGTGTTTCACAAATGAGTGACAAGGGGTATGGGTCATTCTTCACAAAGGAGTGTTGTAGGATTGTTGGACCAGAAATGGTCAAAAAGATTGAAGCAATAATAAAAACTGGTCAAACAAAACTTGTTGCTCAAAGAAGTGGCAATGTTTATGTTGTTGATATGTCAAAAGAGTGTCCCAGAGCTGATGCATGTCTGTTCTCAGCTGCCACTAACAAAGAGACAGAACTTTGGCACAGAAGACTGGGGCACACAAATCTTTAGACAATCACTGAAATTTCAAAAAATGGTTTGGTAAGAGGCATACCACAAAATTTGTTTTCATGTCCTGAACATTGCATTTCCTGTTTAAAAGGAAAACAATATAAAAGTTCTTATAAGTCCATTGAAGAGTCCAAAACAACCCAGTGTTTGCAAATGCTACACATGGATTTGTTTGGCCCAGTTCAAGTCATGAGTCTCAAAAAGAAAATATATTGTTTGGTTATTGTTGATGACTTTTCTAGGTTTACATGGACTTTCTTTTTACATTTGTTATCACTTCAACACACACCACTTCAACACACACCACAACCACTGCCTTACCACCACCACAATCACCTCCAAAAACAACCTCACCACCATCACCTCCTGCCAAAAAGCAGAAGACAACAGATGTTACAACATCTGCTGTAATGACAATAGTGGTTGAAACACCAGTTGTTTCAACAGCTGTTAGTCAATCACAAACCACTTCCACCCAATCTACCACCACTGTTCCACCCAAAACATCATCTGTCCCTCCTCAAACAAAAAGGAGAAGACTAATCCTTAAAGATGATGATTATTCACCACCACCACCAACATCTTCAAAATCCTTGTCACTTGTCACAATTCCAAAACCCAAACCTCTCTCTTCAGCTCAAATTCTAATGCCATTACCTCCTGCTGGTGTCTCATTTCCTCTGGAACTCATTGCAGTTAGGGAAGAAATCAAATCCTTTTACTATGAGGATGACCCAGCTAAAAGGAGTTTGCCATCAGTTGAAGGATATCCCAGGCCTAACAATATTGAAGAATATTTGAAACTCAAGGCCAAGCAAGCAGAGGATATCATAATCAGAAACAGACAAGGGAAATCTAATAGAGAATTTCAGCAAAACTATCAGTTTCTACTCACACAGGTCAGAGCTATGGAGCAATTTGCCGAAAATGTGTGTCAGCAAATCTCAGAAAGGGCAGGTGAGTCCTTGAGAAAAGACTACATTGAGAACATCATGACCTACAAGAAATACAAGGGGGAGAAACACATGTACAAAAACTGGACCATTCCTGAGCTTGAACAAGAGGCAGCCAGGATTCAAGAAATGATCAAAAATAAGGTCAAGCAGACTCCTCCTGAAAAGTTCAAACAGTTTGAAGCTGATAAGGCATTAGAGTTGAAGAGAATGAAAGAGGAGCTGATAGCAACTGATTATGGGTCAAAGAATTCTGTGTCAAAGTGGGGGGAAGATAGGGTCAGAGCTACCTACAAAAAGTTGGAGGAACTTAGAAAGAAAGACCCAACAGTTCCTAAAAAGCCTGACTACTCCAAAGTAGAGGTCTCAAAAAACCACCAAAGCTGCAAATCAAAAGAACCACTACTCCAGCTGGTGCTGCCATCTACAAAAGAAGGAGCCAAAACCAGTCAGGGGCTGAAACAGTTGAAGATCTAAAAGCTGGAAATGTTGTTGTAAAAGAGGGCATTAGATTAATGATGAAAGAAGATCTTCAACTGGAACAATCTGCAAGTACTGCTCAGCCAGTCATGAATAGGCCAGCATCTCCAAACTACTCATCAAATAAAAATCTCCCAAGAAACCCACCAGGCTCAGAAGTACTAAAGTGGGAAACTGACAAACAGACTCATGTACTGACTATGTTCAGGTCTGATGGAGAAGTGAAGAAAATATCATGGGAACAAGCACTTGGCCTAAGTCTTGAAGATATGCAGGATCTCCTTGATCTTCCACTTAGCAGGGATGATGACGACACAGATGCCTTAACCTTTGAGCTACAACTTAAAGGGCAAATAAGGGAACTGTTAATGAGGCAATAAAGTTCCACAATAATGAAAAGTTTTGGCATAATCTGTTCCAGGGGGAGATTGTTGGGATTGAACCCTACCAGAGGAACAGATAATTAAAGCCAAAACTGGATCAGAACAATGGATCCAGAATAAGCAGATGTTACATACAAGTCTCTCCCCTTGAAAGTGGTTTCAACATCTGCTGACCTCCTATCTACTGATCGTACAAGCTACTGACCGTCAAACTGTTGCTCAAGTGAAGACCTGATGAAAGACTAAAGTTCTGCAGTTCAATCTACTGCCTTGAGTCAAGCACTGCTGATCCGGACAAGTACTGCTGGGTTCACAGCAGTGGAGGGATGCAGCAGTTGTTTATTATGTCTTTATGTAATGTAATGTAATGTAATGTAATGTAATGTAATGTAATGTAATGTAATGTAATGTAATGTAATGTAATGTAATGTAATGTAATGTAATGTAATAAGCAGTAGTTAGTATAGCAGTGTTTGTATAGATCAGGGGTTAGAGTTTGTTAGGAGGTTAGATGTCACTTTCATGGTGACGTCAGCTTAGATGCTCAGTGGTTTGCTAGTGCCTATAAATAGAACAGTGCTCTGTACTGTTCTATTAGCTCTTTGCAACATCGTCTTCTTTGCACGAACAAACACTGAGCTCTGGCTGAGGGGGAGTTTGTATTCAATCATTGCAATTGTAATCGTAATTGAAATAAATTCAATCTTTCGGTTCATTGTGAAAAATGTTTGATCAAAGCATTACTCTCGTTTGATTGTATGCAAAGTTTGTTTCCATCTTAATTCCACTGCACAACTCATTCATTTCCATCTTAATTACAAACGTAAAATACAATCAAAACCAAACTCAGATCCAACAAGTGTGAAGTATGAAGTGGAACTAGCAGATGGCACCTTAGAAACCGTCTCAACTGTGTTAGATGGATGTGTTATATCCATTAGGAACCACTCTTTTCCTTTGTCCCTACTTCCTTTGAAGTTAGCCGGTTTCGACATAGTTTTGGGTATGGACTGGTTATCTCATAACCAGGCCCAGATTGTCTGCAATAAGAAGCAAGTGGTAATCAAGACTCCATCTGGTGAATCACTTACCATTCAGGGAGATACCCAGTATGGATTGCCTGTGCAAGTGACTATGCTCAAGGCCTCAGAGTGTTTAAAGAAGGGTTGTGTCATCTACATGGCACAAGTGACTATCGATGAGCCGAAGCCTAAGATTGAGGACATTCCTATTATTTCTGAATACCCTGTAGTTTTTCCTGAAGAACTACCTGGTTTACCACCAGATAGGCAAGTAGAATTCAGAATTGACATCATCCCTGGAGCAGCACCTGTTGCTAGAGCACCTTATAGGTTGGCACCAACAGAAATGAAGGAATTGAGAACGCAACTAGATGAATTGCTAGCCAAAGGTTTCATTAGACCTAGTTCGTCTCCTTGGGGAGCACCAATCTTATTTGTCAAGAAGAAGGATGGATCGATGCGCCTGTGCATCGATTAGCGTGAGCTTAATAAGGTCACTATCAAGAATAGGTATCCATTGCCCAGAATCGACGATCTGTTCGATCAGCTTCAAGGGGCAAGTTACTTCTCCAAGATCGATCTGAGGTCAGGCTATCATCAACTGAAGGTTAAAGATGAAGATAAGCACAAGACTGCATTTAGGACTCGTTATGGTCATTACAAGTTCCTAGTGATGCCTTTTGGGCTCACTAATGCACCTGCCGCATTCATGGATCTCATGAATCGCGTCTACAATCCCTACTTGGATAAATTTGTCATCGTCTTCATTGACGACATCCTCATCTACTCGAAGAACCAAACTGATCATGAGAAGCACCTTCGGTGTATTCTTTCACTACTTCAACAGGAGAAGCTTTACGCCAAATTTTCGAAGTGTGAATTCTAGCTTCGAGAAGTCCAATTTCTTGGACATGTGGTTAGTGAGCGTGGTATCCAAGTGGATCCCGCTAAGGTTGAAGTTGTCATGAATTGGCAAGAGCCGAAGACGCCCACAGAAATTCGCAGTTTCTTGGGATTGGCAGGATATTATAGATGTTTCTTTGAGAATTTTTCAAGGATTGCTGCACCCCTAACCTCTTTGACTAGGAAGAAAATAAAGTTCGACTGGGGACCCAAGCAGCAAGAATCTTTCGATATCTTGAAGCAGAAGTTGAGCAACGCTCCTGTACTGACATTGCCCGAAGGTACCGAAGAATTCGTGGTTTACTGCGATGCATCACACACCGGGATGGGGTGTGTGCTTATGCAGAAAGGCAAAGTTATTGCCTATGCTTCACGCCAGTTAAAGGTGTATGAAAAGAATTACACCACCCATGACTTGGAATTGGGTGTCGTTGTATTTGCACTAAAACTGTGGAGGCATTATTTGTATGGAATCAAGTGTGTGATCTATTCTGATCACAAGAGCCTCCAGCACCTGTTTAACCAAAAGGATTTAAACATGAGGCAATGACGATGGATGGAGACGTTGATTGATTATGATTGTGAAATAAGATACCATCCTGGTAAAGCGAATGTAGTCGCCGATGCCTTGAGTCGAAAGGAAAGGGTGAAACCCATCCGAATCAATGCCAAGAGCATTGAAATAAAGAACAGTTTGAATGAAAGGTTGTTAGCTGCACAGAAGGAAGCTTTGTTGGAAGCTAACTATCCTAATGAAAAGCTAGGAGTAACTGAGGAGCAGTTATCCTATGGCAAGGACGGAATCCTGAGATTAAACGGACGAATATGGGTTCCAGTTTATGGAGGGCTTCGAGATGTTATCCTCCAGGAAGCCCATAGTTCTAAATATTCTGTTCATCCTGGAGCTGATAAGATGTACCAGGATCTGAAGGCAAATTTTTGGTGGATAGGCTTGTAGAAGTCTATAGCCACCCGTCAGGTTTACTACAACAGCCTGAACTTCCCACATGGAAGTGGGAAATGGTGACGATGGATTTCATCACCAAGTTGCCAAAGACAAGGAAAGGAAATGATACGATATGGGTGATAGTAGATAGACTGACTAAGTCAGCACATTTCCTACCCATTAAGGAGACTTATAGCTCCGACATGTTAGCCCAATTGTATGTGGATAAGATTGTATCTCTACATGGCGTACCAATGGCTATTATCTCTGACAGAGATACTAGATACACGTCACATTTTTGGAAAAGTTTCCAACAATCTTTGGGCACGCGCTTAAATTTCAGTACGGCTTACCATCCTCAGACTGACGGCCAGAGTGAGCGTACAATCCAAACCTTGGAAGACATGCTTCGTGCATGTGTGATTGACTTAGGTGGTAGTTGGGATAACCACATGCCGTTAATCGAATTCTCCTACAACAACAGCTACCGTACCAGCATTAAGGCTGCGCCCTTCGAGGCCCTATACGGTAGAAAGTGCAGAACGCCCGTTTGTTGGGCGGAAGTTGGAGATGTCCAACTGTCAGGACCGGAAATAGTCTTTGAAACGATGGACAAGATTGTCCAGATTCGTGACCGCATGAAAGCTGCCAGGGATAGGCAGAAAAGCTACGCAGATTTAAAGCGTAAACCTTTTAACTTCGAGGTAGGTGACAACGTGTTGCTTAAAGTATCACCCTGGAAGGGAGTGATGCGATTTGGTAAGAAAGGCAAGTTAAGCCCGAGATACATAGGACCATTCGAGGTCATTGAACGTGTCGGATCAGTTGCCTATAAGTTAAACTTACCTGAAGAGCTCAGTGGTATTCATAATGTATTCCACATCTGCATTCTAAAGAAGTGTTTCGCTGATGAATCACTAGTCATACCACATACAGATGTGCACATAGAAGAGAGCTTGAAGTTTGTAAAAAAAAACCTATGTTGATCGAGGATCGACAGGTTAAGAAGCTTCGAAGGAAGCATGTGCCTATTGTAAAGGTAAAATGGGATGCCCGTAGAGGTCCCGAGTACACGTGGAAGGTAGAATCCACAATGAAAGAAAAGTACCCTCATTTGTTTCAGTAAATCTCGAGGTCGATATTTCTTTTAAGGGGGTGAGGATATAATACCTCGAAAAAATCACGTCCTATAATGTATTGACACGTGTCATAAGCTTGAACGTGTAAAAGAATACTCTAGAAGGACTAAAGTTGACAAACATGAAAAGTATATGAATATAAGGGTTCAAAATGTCAACAAGGGATAAATATACTTTACAGTAACCCTACATGATGCTCATACCCTTAAACGAATAAATCATGGATCATACGGAGCTAATTGTGAAAGAAAGTGAGAGATTACAAACTACAGGGGTTAAATGTGTCAACATGTTTAAGTTATACCTCTAAGTGACCTTTTAGCAAACCCAAAGCTTTGTAGCGATTAATTATGCTCACTAGAATACATGATAAAAATTTCATAAAGTTTCGTTATCGTATGAGAAAGTTATGACCAAATTCGTATATGAGGGGTTAAAGCGTCAACGTTGAAAATTATGACTTTTCGGGTAAACATGAAGTGACTAAGGACTTAACAAAGTGGGTATAAGTCATGAACCCCTTATAAGTCGAGTTGAGCAAGAAAAATAAGTGGGATGACCTTTCGAAGGGCTAAGAGTCAATTGCAAAACGCTAAAAAACTTTAAACCTGAAAATAAGACTCAGGCGGGCCGCGTAAGCCTTGCCAAGAGCTTACGCGGACCGCGTGCGACGTCCAGATAAAGAAAAGACAGGCACCAGCTTGTTATGCCCTTGTAACCGACTTAAAAACGATTTTCCACTTCCTTGGACGACCCCTACATGCTTTTTGACCCTAAGACACTTGTTGATGATCAGGGAACCATGGTAGACTTGGTTGTCAATGATCTAAGTGAGATTTAAGCACTATAAAAGGCCCTCTTGTTGCAACCATTAGATCACACCTTCCTTCTACATTTCTGGAGCTTTTGGGAGTTCAAGAGCAGACCCTAAGCATCCCTAATCGTGCATAGGACTTCTGTAAGTATGCTTAACCTTCCTTAGTTGAGTTTTTACTTAGTTTTAGCTTAAAAGTCAAACCGTCGTAATTACCGTTTGACTTAGCAATTAATCATTAATGGTCCAGTGATTAGTCAAATTGAAGGTAGTTATAAGTTGGTAATCATGTGGGCACCCTCTGATTCCCACTCTAACTAGACCATTTGTCGGGTCAAAGTTGATTAGAAAAAGTCAACAGAATGCTAATCTTCGAATTTACACATAATTAACAATGTAGAAGGCATGTAACCTATTTTATCACTCATATAACTTGGTAATAAGTATAATAAATGGTCTAAGCATGTTTGATCCGACAATTTTCTGTTTAGACCCGGTTCGGAACCGAAAGTCGCAAAACTTTGACTTTTGCTTTGACTTCAGTTCTGACCCGATTTAGCATGTTTTAGAAATGTCTTAGAGCTTCCTTAGGACCAGGTTACATGCTAGTATAACCCTCTGTGATTATACACCTTGGTTCATTAGTTATCCAATTAATATGCATGATTCCGTTAATTGCTCATATGTTGACTATTATGCCCTTTTCACCATAAAACGTGATTTTTAAAAATGTAAAAGAGTAGAAACCTTAGTTACTGATTTATAAACTTGTACCCAAAATTTGACATCAGTTTGTGGTGTAGATTGAGAGTTATGCTCATTAGCGTAATTAGAAAGCTTTTTAGCGATTAAACGGCATAATTAGCATATAGCCTATTTAAACCCACTTTTTGATATCAAACTTTTTACCCACTAATGTAATATATTATTTTGGGATTTTTGAAGATTTTTAATTAATTTTAGGCTGAGCATAACTTAGAGTTATAAGCTTGAGTCGGTAATTGTCGGTTTTTCCATTTTGGACTATAAAATGAGTTTTACATATCTTTTTTACCCTAAACCTTTTGCTACTGATTTTATATGATAAATAAATTATTTTAAGCCTTCTAGAATAATAAAAATATCAGCTTTCTATATAGAACCCGGAAACGGCTTCTAATAGCCTTTTTAAGCGTTTTTATCGCATAGTATGTACTAAGACTATTTTAAACATACAAGGGTTGATACTTACTGATATTTTAGGTAAATTATAATATTTTAACAGTAAGCAAAAGTGTTTAACTCAGACTTCAGTTTTGAGCTTTTCGGCTTATGTGAAATTTACCAAAATGCCTATACGGTGCATAGTTTGGTTAAAATTGATAAATTTCACATATATGCAATACCCTACTGTTATAACTTATTAAATTAAGTATTTTTACTAATGATATCAGACCTGTAACTCAGGTTAGTACTTGAACTCTTTTATAACCTTGTAAATGACCAAAATACCCCTACGGGGCATAGTTTGTGTTTAAATTCGTTTCGGGCATAATAAAAGATATCTTACTGATGTCACAACATATTTGAGGCATATTAACTTAGGAAACCTGTTTAGGACCCTTATGGTTACCTGTTACGCTTCTTACGCGTTCGGTTCGGGTTATGTAACTAGTTTACATAAATTAGCCGAAACGTGTCAAACTTTATCGTTTTTATCTCAAAATCCAGAATGTGTTTAGATTACCCATATAAGACAAGTCTTTAAACTTGTCGGGTCTAAATCACATTCTATTCCGGTCTTCGCTTAATCACGCGTTCGAACCGTATCTTTCTTTAAAACTAACCGGTCTAAGCTTAACTAAAGACCGTTAGGATTCTAATAGGTTATTATAAACCTTCGTTCCAGAATAGGAGCCCAGTAAAAGCTATCTGTACTTGCTGATTTGATACGGCTGGGATTGAATATTATATTTAGCTCAGGTAAATACTTTTAACTTATTTTCCCTTATACGGGCTTGGGGTACGGTATATAAAATACCGCTTGGTCGGGCATTCGACCTTAATCGATTGGTGGTTAAGTATTATCTAGATGACCCGTTTAAATATGTTTTGTTTGCTTAACGCCTTTGGGGGGTTAATGACCATGTCCCGGATATCCTTGGCATCATTTTACGAAATGGCCACGACCTAAGCGCGGGGTGTAGGCGTACACCCGTCAGTGCACAAATAAATAATGTGGTGTGTCTATTGATCTTTAACCCGGCACGAACCGGGCTACTGAACGCATAAGGAACATGTAATTCTTTTACAAGTTTATATATTTAAATGATTATCCCAAGTTATAAAATGTTTGTGCCACGTGCATTCAAATCAATTTTAACCATTTTTAAAATGAGTAAGTTAAATTGTATTTACCAGTGTAAACTGACGTATTTTCCCAAAAAGGTTAAGTGCAGGTACTATGCGAACTAGGCTGGCTTTCTCCTAGCATCCACAATAAGTCTCGCAAGCTTGGATGTCAAAACTGTTAAACAATGTTTCCTATTTATTTTTGATCCGTCTGTGGATTAATTTCAACTGTTGTGATACTTGATATTACAATTATATTCGGTTGAAATATATCTTTCATTTGCTTCCGCTGTGCATTTAAATATTGTGTTGTTTGACTGTAATGTTGCCAACCACGTCACAATACTCCCCCACCGGGCCCACCGATCAAACGTGGAAATATCGGGGTGTGACATGTAATCTATTGTAACGCTTCCAAGTTAGGTTATGGATGTGTGTTAATGCAACGTCAAAAAGTTATAGCTTACGCTTCTAGACAACTTAAGAATCATGAAGAGAATTACTCAACCCATGATTTGGAATTAGGAGCTATAATTTTTGCCCTTAAAATTTGGAGACATTACCTTTACGGTAGTAAGTTTACCATATTCACCGACCATAAAAGTTTAAGGTATGTTTTTGGGCAAAAGGAATTAAATATGAGACAAAGACGCTGGATGGAAATGCTTAGTGATTATGATTTTGATATCCAGTATCATGCAGGAAAAGCAAATGTAGTTGCTGATGCTTTAAACCGAAAGTATCATGAAAAGCCAAAAAGAGTACATTCTCTTAAGTTAAATCTGCAAATAGATTTAAATGATCAGATTAGAAAAGCACAAGAATCAGTAATCAAGGATGATACTGAAAGGTTAAAAGGAATGATTAAGGAATTAGAACAAGGAACAGATGGAATTTGGAGATTCCATAAGAAAAGAATGTGGATACCTAAATTAGGAAACCTACGCCACCGTATATTAGAAGAAGCCCATAAGTCTAAGTATACGATGCATCCTGGAAATGATAAGATGTACCAGGACTTAAGAAAGAATTTCTGGTGGATAGGAATGAAAAAGGATATAGCAGCATATGTTGCAAAGTGTTTAACTTGTTCACAAGTTAAAGCTGAACATCAGAAACCCCCAGGTTTATTGCAACAGTTAGAAATGCCTGTATGGAAATGGGAATTGATAACAATGGATTTTGTTACCAAATTACCCAAAACAAGAAAAGGTAATGATACAATCTGGATGATTGTAGACAGACTAACCAAGTCAGCTCATTTCCTACCAATGAAAGAAACTTTCAGTATGGAACAGTTAGCTAAATTATATGTAAATGAAATAGTTTCATTACATGGAATTCCTCTATCAATTGTTTCTGACAGAGATAGTCGTTTTACCTCTCATTTTTGGACAAGTTTCCAAAAAGCAATGGGAACCAAGTTGAATCTAAGCATCGCTTATCATCCCCAGACGGACGGACAAAGCGAAAGGACAATTCAGACACTGGAAGACATGCTTAGAGCTTGTGTAATTGATTTCGGAGGTAATTGGGATGATCACTTACCATTGATAAAATTTTCTTACAATAACACTTATCACACAAGTATCAATGCTGCACCATTCGAAGCACTTTATGGACGAAAGTGCCGAACGCCAGTCTGTTGGGCAGAAATTGGAGAAAATCAACTATCTGGACCTGAGATAGTGCAAGAAACAACAGACAAAATCACTCAAGTTAAGGAACGACTGAAAGCAGCACGAGATAGACAAAAGAGTTATGCTGATAACAGACGAAATCCATTGGAATTTCAAGTAGTAGATAAAGTGTTATTGAAAGTCTCTCCCTGGAAAGGAGTGGTAAGATTCATCAAAAAGGGAAAGCTAAGCCCCAGGTATGTTAGACCTTTTGAGATTATTAGAAAAATGGGACCAGTAGCCTATCAGCTACAACTGCCAAAGGAAATGGCAGGAATACATGATGTATTTCATGTATCTAATCTCAAAAAGTGTTTAGCCGATGAATCACTAGTAGTGCCTCTTAAGAACATAGAGGTAAATGAACAGTTAAAGTTTGTAGTGAAGCCTCTAAAGATTGAAGACATGAAGATTAAGAATCTCAAGCACAAAAGACTAGTTCTAGTAAAAGTGAAGTGGGACTCCAAAAGAGGACTAGAATACACATGGGAGCTTGAATCAGAAATGCAAAGGAAATACCCACACCTGTTTCAGTAGACCTCGAGGGCGAGCTCTAAAACAAGGTGGGGAGGATATAACAACCCTCCAAAATATTTTGACACCCTAATATATTTTAAAATACCCCAATATGTCTTAAAATACACCCCATATGTGAAAACCGAGCCCAAAATACGATCTAGCATTAAAAATAAAATAAGAACAAAAATCTAAAGGCTGTCGCGGGGCGTGTAGCCTTTGGCTACTGCCTACGCGGGTCGCGAGCGATCAACAACGAGGCCTCACTCGGTGATGACACGTGGCAATACGTGTTGAACCTATACCATGACCCGGATCACCTACGGTCTAGACCCCCTACGACGTAGGCCACATAAGCCTAAGCTTACTCTTACGCGGGCCGCGAGAGACTCGGATTACAGCCCTATATAAGAGGGCATCGGGTTTTCGTTTTCCGTCGCTTATTTATTTTCTCTCTCAACGAATCTCTGAATAATAGGCATAATTTTCAAGTATAATACCCCCTAATTAACGAAGTTCTGCCCCGATGTAAGTATTATAACCCCGGTTACGTATTAGATACGCTGCCCGATTGATCCAGGGTTCCGTAACGGCTGTCAGGGTTCTGCCCGACGTAGTCGTTTGAATGTCGTCTCGGGGAGGGTATAACTAATATAAATATAATGGGTTATTATACTAACGCGTGTGCATTGTGTAAATTATAGATAATCTCCAGGAAACCTTAGAAGAAACCTAAGTCAACAATGTGAGTTTATCCTCTTTTTGTAAACCTTTTTGTAATTGTTTTTACAAAACCATAAATATTTACAATGTGATTAAGCAGTGATTGAGTCTTTGTAGTTTTTCAATTACTACCGGTATGTTGGGGTTTTGTATACAAAATGTGGAACACGTTACCATTGGATAACGAGTTAGCCAATGTGTAATATGACCCACCAATCAGTATTGACAATACTGAATGAGTAATTGTGTAGAAATAAACAATGTGATTGCTCTCAATACTGTTAATGGATGAAACTCTTCTTGATTAAACTGGGATTCACTTACCAGTATTTCCCACTGAAAAATGTTTTTAAAACGCCTTTCAGGTAACAAAATGTAAAAGCCAAATTAGAAGAAAGCCAGCTGGAGAGCACTGACAGCTTGGAAAAATGTGGCTATAAAAGTTATATAAAAGACGTTGTTTTAAATAAAATAGGGTTTATCCCTATAAATATGTTGTAATAAGAAACTTGGGTTTTACCCATGTGATTATTAATATAAAATATGGTGGTTTTACTCTGATAAATATTTCCGCTGCCAAAATAATAAAATAATGATACCACCAAGACTAGTCTCGCGGCCGCCCGTTCTCGGGACAGATAGGGGGCGGGGGTTGCGACATGTTGACCCGTTTAATACATTTATATTATATTATATTTTTGTACAATATGTTTTATGTAATAAATTAAATGAGATGTGTATTTTATGTTATAATTATAATTTAAAAAGAGAAATTAGGATAAGAATTTTTAATTCAAATATAATTGTATTATATACATTTCTGTTTTTTTAAGTAAAATTTTATTTTAATATTCTAATTTCAAATAAAAAAATTAAAATTAAAAAATTCGGATTGAACGGGTCGTGTTCGGGTCAACTCACGAAATTTTGTGTCGTGTTAGGATTCATATGATTGAGACGATTTTTGAGTTCGGGTTGGACCCGTCAACCCGTGAACCCGACCTGTTTATCACCCCTAAAAGCAATAGGGCTGACATGGGTGGATCCATGTGCACTTTCAATCTAACCATTGATAAGTGGTACGATCCAACGGTCAGGCTTCTATCTTACCTAGACTTTAATTCCTAAAAGAAGGCGGGCTATTTCCCTCCCTCACCTTTGCTTTTCTCCCCCCAAAACCCCAATTCCAGCAAAAAAAAAAGGCTCCCACGACACCTTCAACTGCTTCCCAATTACCCTACGTCAAACCCCCATCTGCTTCGAAATCAACCCACGAAGAACACCCACCTTGCCCAACACCGTCGCCATTACTGATTTCCCCAGACCGCTTCCTCCCCCAAACCCTAGACACACACAGCACACCACGCCGGATGGATGCGTATCAGCACTAATTTCTTCAGATGATGACACCGCCGACCACCCTCCGGATTGAAGCCCTGAAATCATTGATGTTTAACCCTGTCGCTGGAAATCATCGCCATGGCAAGTCTCCTTTTGTTTTGATTCGAATGTATAGCTATAGATTCTAGATTTTCATCTTCAATTTACATCAATTCACGATTTGCAGAAATCTTCATTGTGATTCTTCTTAATCATCTGTATCATCTCAATTTGTTCAAAATTCGTTTTTTATTTTTTTTTAAATTGAGCGATTTTTGCAGTCTCTATACAGTTTTGCAGGTGTCGTATTTGGTCTATAATTTTGAAGATTTGGTTTTGTTTGTGGTTTATGATTTTGCATTTTCAGAAGAAGCTTTAGCGTTTTTTTTATCAAACTCACGGTTACCACAAAAGTTCATCTAGGTTTATTTCTACTTTATCTTCATCCGAACTTTTAGCGGTATTATTTTATGGGGAAAGTGAATACGGTGCTGTTAGACGCATAACCTTACGCGTCAAACCCATCAAAACTACGTATTTTTGATTAAAATCTTTAAAAAAATAAAATAAATCTTTTATTTATCAAATCACTGAATAACTAAAACAAAAGCAACGTGGTTCTGCTTCATCTTCAAATCCAAAACCCTAATCTGGCCAAGGATTGCGATCTCGAACTAGAGATCTGTTCGCTCGAGGATTCAGGAAGAAAGGGACCGTCCATCTCTCCACCTACCTCCGAACCTATCATGTCGGAGATTAATTGATCAGGTATTTGCTAATAGATCATGTATTCAATTAATTAATCTCCATGTTTTTTATTTAAAAGTTCCTTAGAATGGATTTAGTACGGTGATGATTTGCTAATCGATTATGTATTCTTCAATAAATCTTCATGTTTTGACTAAAAGTACATTAAATATCATGATCAGACATGTTTTTTAGAATGCTTCTTTTCCCAGGTTGTTCATCAATTTATCGGTTTCGACATGTTTGTACTTTTGTTGACGCAGAACATTCAGAAGCTATGCTAATGGATTCAAGAGTTCAACCAGAGGAGGAAGCTATGCTAATGGATTCTCAAGTGAACATGATACCTCAAATTTCTATTCGGGATCCACTAGTCCATACTAATACTAAAGGTCGACCTAAAAGTGCAACTAGAATCAAATCATCCCTTGAAGCACCAAAAAAGAGAGCTTGTTCTCCTGCAAGAAAGTGGGTCATTACAACAGCAGTTGTCCAAAAAAGAAGGTAAGATCTATATATTTATAAATAATTAATTGATGTTAGTATAATACTTATATTATTTTTTTAGATGGAAGAGTCGTTACTAGAAAGAGAAGGATGAAATGTGTATCGGCTTGAGGAATCAGCAAGTTTGCAAATTTGTTATGTTGGCACTTGTTTCAGTATTGTAGAAAGTAAACTTATTTTTGTAGTTTTGCAATTTCTTTATGACAATGGTTTTGATATTATTGGGTCAAAAAATGTAAATATATAATGGAACAATGGTAAAATATAGTGAACTAAAATGAAACAATATAGTGAACTAAAACGAAACGGGTCAAAATATAGTGAACTAAAACGAAACGGGTCAAAATATGGTGAATTAAATGAAATGGGTCAAAATATAGTGAACTAAAACGAAACAGGTCAAAAAATGGTGAATTAAACGGGTCAATCTATAGTGAATTAACATGTAACTGCTCAAAATACAGTGAATGAAACGAAACGGATCAAAATATAGTGAATTAAATGAAACGGGTCAAAATATAGTGAATTAAATGAAACGCGTCAAAATATAGTTAAGTAATATGAAATGGGTCAAAATATGATTTTAACATGTTTGATGTTTTACAGATGTAGTTCCTCTAAACTACAGCCTTGGAGCTGGGAGCGTACAAAATCGATATAAACCATCAGAATCTACAATATTTAGTGCTGGGAGTTATTGACTTGAGTCATCAGAAAACACAGATCAAGATAGTATCCGCACTAAGGCTCTTAACTTTCCGGGAGCAACATGTTCTCGTTCAGTTTTGGTCGCCCCATGTGGAGGAGAAGCACCAATTACTTACAACCATAGATCAAACATTTGATTGTTCTATTCTAAATGTGAGTCAGGTCTTTTGCAACAGTGGCGGATCCAAAAATAACTTACGTCATCATGTTTCAATCGTTGTTTTCGGATGACTATAAACAGATTTACATATTCACCGGCGTGTCACCAACGCGACGAAATTAAGTTAATAGATAATTGAATTTGAAGATTACAAATGTTATTAGAAACAACAAATTTACATTCTACAAATTTCCTCTACGAGTTGCATATATTGGAAACAGTTTACATCTTGAAACATTCTTGAGCAACTCTTTTTCTATGAAACTAAGACAACAATTTGTTAGATATCAGCGGCGTTGAACAAATCAGGAAACTGATAAAAAACGTAG
Source organism: Helianthus tuberosus (assembly GCA_030545235.1). Lineage (NCBI taxonomy): Eukaryota > Viridiplantae > Streptophyta > Magnoliopsida > Asterales > Asteraceae > Helianthus > Helianthus tuberosus. The sequence goes on along the minus strand of CM060452.1, from coordinate 69,809,294 downwards.
CGACCTCTGTTGTTGATTGAATTTCACTTTCTGTTGACTAAATCTAACTTTCATTTTCCTTAAACCAAGATGCATACAAGCTCTGTTTGCCTAAATGCCTTGAATCCAGGTGCATACAAGATGGTTTTCACTTCCACTGGTCACATATGCCTTGAATCCAGGTGCTTAAATTTCACTTTCTGTTTACAAAACAAGATGGTTTTCACTTCCACCGGTCACATATTCCTTGAATCCAGGTGCATACAAGCTCTGTTTTCCTAAATCTAACTTTCATTTTCCTTAAACCAAACAAATCAACAATTAAGCAGGTCACAAACTCCAGTCACTTTTCTCAAATTCTACATATAGCCAGAGGTAGAGTTATAAATAAATCATACAATTGTTGTGATTATTAACCACCAAGCATTGGCAATTCAGTGAAATTGCATATATATATATATAAAGAAACTAAAGTGATACCTGTTTGTTCATCTTGACGACAGTGGCTTTGTGAACGGCGTCGTTGACCTTGATGTCGACGTAATCTCCACGGCGTCGTTGACATTGATGTCGATGTAATCTCCGATATGATACGTTCAGAGGTAGGTGGAGAGATGGATGGTCCCTTTCCTCTTGAATCCTCGAGCGAACAAATTAGGGATTTGGATTTGGGGATGAACCAAAACTACGTTCCTTTTGTTTTAGTTATTCAGTGATTTGATAAATAAAAGATTTATTTTATTTTTTTAAGGATTTTAATCAAAACTACGTAGTTTTGATGGGTTTGACGCGTAAGGTTATACGTCTAACAGTACCGTATTCACTTTCCCCTTATTTTATTCAGGATTTAGAGTTTATGTTGTGTGATTTGTAGTGACCAACACCTGTTCCATGTTACTGTCAAAATTGCCAAGTCAAAGGAGGCGTGTGTATTTGTGTACATTGTTAACTAGACGAGTTATTTATGGTTACAAAAACAATATTATTACAATAATCGTATTTAACGAATGATATGATTTTGGAGGGACTTTGGTTGACTTCTCAACGACACGATCCCCTTTTTAACTACGTTTTCTTTTTAACTTGACCTGTCTATAGAACTTGGCATAAAGAATTTGAAACGTATATATTTGGTTGTATTTTCATTAGTATAAGCATTTGACTATTTACTGATTTTTATGCACGTTTAGGTGCAACAATTGACTGGAAAAACTACCTCATATTAGCTTTAGAACAAGTGCTGCTTATGGAAATTGGAATTGTGGTTTCATCACTCTTTACCATTCTATACATAGGTTATTCTATTTTATTTTATTTTTTCTGCTTCGTTTATAAAAGTACATTAGAAACACACATATGTGCGCGTAGAATCATGATCAAATGAGATGCTACATGAGAAGATTTTGATTCACTAAGTTTGTAACTTTGATTCACAATTTTGATGTGTGAAGCTTCTTTTGTTTAATTTTGATACCATATATCACAAAATAGTGAGTGGAAGTTACAAATTTAGTCAAACAAATCCGCCCACTTCTCTCAAGTATTTAGCTTCTCAAATGATCATAATGCTATATAAACATACAGTCACACATACATTTACATATATATACACACACACATACATATGTGCAAACACATATTTATCTTTTCCATTCATTTATATGAATATCTAAAATTTGATGGGTGGTTGTTGTGGTGATAGGAGGAATGTCTATAATGGCTGGTCATATACCTATTGAGTAACATACAAAGTTCATATTGTACATTGAATGCAGCTGATTAAGTACAACATGGGTTCTGGGTGACAAGGTATTGTAAATGATGGATGGATATTGCGGCTAGCGACCGGTTCACTTCCAGTGCTAGTACTTTTTTAATTCGTGAAACACATTAAGCTATACATCAATGGAGACGGTACACTTCTAATTTGGCCCATATCACAATCACTGGCTCGTCATCCCTAAATAAAGATTAGAGGTGGTATAATGGGTGGATTGATTGGGTTCGGTAATGGGTCAAAATGGGTATTTTTGTGTGCGGATTAAATCTGGTTTAGTCAGTATGGTTGACCCAGTAACAATTTTATTGATTAATGTATCATATATTTTACCAAAACTGTAGTATATAAATAATAATTATAATAATAATAATAATAATAATAATAATAATAATATAGTTTCTTTCAACAATGAGATGTTATTATCCGTAATGCAGCAATTCCAACAATATTTAGCTTTGTTTCTCGCTTTCATGAGCAATCCATTTGATACAATGCACTTATAACTACTACTTAAATGCAAAGAATTAAAAGATGCTATTATCCGTAATGCAGCAATTCCAACAATATTCAACATGTACATGAATTAAAAGATGTAAACATTACTTTGAATCCTTATGAAGTAGTTGCCCTTGTAAGTTTATTATTCTGGCCTCCTAATTTATTTAGTAAATGACCACTTCAAGTATTATATATTTTTTATATTGTTCATCAGATTGGTCGTGGGCAAAGCGCAATTGTGAATCTTCTACTTCATCTATATGAAGCAACAAGTGGCTAGGTAAACCCTTCTTTCCTAAAATGATGGTGAATTTTTTATAGAGGTAATGGGTCGGGCTGGTTGACCCACATATATTCTATTCTTTTTGACCTTTTTATTACTAAAAGATATTTTTCTAGAGAACTAATGCATTTTTCTTTTCAATAAGAGATTACACATGCAAACATTTAAATACACTTCAGGTCATTTTTTTACTGATGTGGTTATTTAACCAAGTTTTCGAGAGTTGACCCATTTAGCAAGTTAGATGTCAATTAGGGATGAGCTCGGTAGCAACCGGTACCGAAAATCCCCAAAAATGGGTATCGTACTGGTACCGAAAACGCCAAATGTCGGAACCTAATTGGTACCGAAAATACTTTGGTTCAGGAAATTCGGTACCGGTACTGGTTCCGAACTGGTACCCGGTACCATTTGTTCATACAAGCCAAGTTAGATGTAAATACAACCCAAATTGACCTATTCATGAATAAAAGGGATGGAATTACTACATCTGGCTATGATCTTTTTCTTGATTTGATAAGTTGTCACTTGCAATAACAATTTAGACAAACTAATATTATTTTTATCTTAGGTTGGAAGGCATTTTCAATCAAACCATGGGTTTGGACCAAAAATGGTAGATTCATGGGTTAAGATATTATTCAGGATTTCAGGTCCTAAACGAGAAGATTCAAGTGCCAATAGTTATACAGAAAGAATTATCATGGAGTAATGAACCATGAAATTAAGGTCTTTCAACTAGACTGACTATTTGGCCCGATTATCATGATGGTATGACCGTGTGATGTTTTATCTCTAGCGAGTATAAAAGTGTAAAATCGAAAACTTTTCTCCAACCTTGCTTTGTCAGGGTTCTTTGGCATAAATTACATGTTAGTATGAATTTTTTAGTGAAACATTCTACATGGTTTGGGTCTTTATTAAACAAATAATTTTTTTTACAATTCGAATAATTTTTTTAATGCCATGATGACTTAAAACCATTTGTTGGTCAAACTCGGTCAAAAGCGGATTAAATCGGACCTAAAATCGGACTAGCGCCTAACGACTATTACAACATTGCTTTAGATAAAGCCACAAGTTTTCTAGATTCACATTCCAAAAAGGCGGTACAAAACACTTGGATCGGATTTTTTTCAAAACGAATGGCATCTCAGGTTTTCTTTTTTCCTTTTTGGACGAAGGAGCTTGGGGAAGTGAAAAAGGTGTTTACTTTAAAAGGTGTTTTGCTTTAATTAGAATCTTGGTGTGAAGGTTGGTGTTCTCTCGCATGCTTTCTTCTTAATGTTATACAGTAGTGTTTGAAGTCCTATTGAGATATCAAATGGGAATCTTTACAAGATGCAGTTAAGTGATTATGGAGAGGCACAGCTATATCAACTGTAAGTCCCTTGAATGGTTGACTTATTATTTGATGCGAAGTTACAATATGGTTCGATATTTAATATTTTGATTGAACAGGTGGGAATTTACCTCTCTTGAAATGAAATATTTTGTCATTGGTTGGAAGAATGATGATGACATCTGGGGAAGCTGTCAAGTACAAGAACACATTTGACGCGTTCAACCATATCATGAAAAAGGAGGGTGTCAAATCATTGTTCAAGGGTGGAGGTGCTTACATCCTCAGAGCTGTGGCAGGTGCAGGTGTGCTTGCCTGTTGACAATGGTCAAGATCCAACTCTTGATTCTCTTGTTAAGTTGACAAGCCTTTTTATTATTGTTGGGATTGAACCCTATCAGAGGAACATATAATTAAATCCAAAACTGGATCAGAGCAGTGGATCAAGAATAAGCAGACGATTACAGATTAGTTCATGCAAATCTCTCCCCTTGAAAGTGGTTTCATATCTGCTGACCTCCTATCTGCTGATCTTACTAAGTGCTGACCTACAACTGCTGCTTTGCATCTACTGACCAATGTCAAAGACTGATGGAAGACCAAAGCTCTGCTGACTCAATCTACTTCCTTGAGTCAAGTACTGCTGATCCGGACAAGCACTGCTGGGTTCACAGCAGTGGAAGGATGCAGCAGCTGTTTAAGTGTCTTTTATGTAATGAATTGTAATAGCAGTAGTTAGCACATCAGTGTTTGTATAGATCAGAGGTTAGAGTTTGTTAGGAAGTTAGATGTCACTTTCATGGTGACGTCAGCTAAAGATGCTCAGTGGTTTGCAAGTGCCTATAAATAGTTTAGTACTTTGTACTGTTCTATTAGCTCTTTCACCACATCGTCTTCTTTGCACGAACAAACTACTGAGCTCTGGCTGAGGGGGAGTTTGCATTCTTACATCAATCATTGTAATCGTTGTTGAAACAAATTCAATCATTCGGTTCATTGTGTAAAGATGTTTGATTAAAAGTATTACTCCTGTTTGATTGTATGCAAAGTTTGTTTTCATCTTAATTCCGCTGCACAACTCTTTCATTTGCATCTTAATTTCAAACGAAAATACAATAAAAAAGAAACTCAGATCCAACAATTGGTATCAGAGCTTGGACAGTCAAATTTGATTTAACAATCATTTTGACGTAAATAGTTCAGCTCATAACAGTTGATACTGATCGTTTGTTCGTCCGTTGAAAAACAGAGCAAGGATTAATCACCATTAAAGTTGATTTCTCAGTGTCTGTAAAACAACAAGAATGACGTCACAATCTCAGGATGATAAAAACAACATCGGCTCGCTTTTTAAACCACCTATGCTAAAAAGAAATGAGTACAACATCTGGCAGAGGAGGATGGGTCACATCCTCGCTCAACAAAGCACAGGTTGTTGGAGGTCTGTCATTTATGGTCCCCATGTTCCTTCAGTGCCAAGCGCTGAAGATGCTAAAAAGTTCGTTCCAAAACCAGTTGAAAATTATTCCGAAACCGATTTTCAAAAGATCGAACTAGATGCTAAGGCTTTTAGCATCATAGCATCAGCGCTACCCAATGAGATATATGCTGGACTGTTACACTGTAACAGTGCCAAAGAGTTATGGGACACACTTAAGGAACAGTTTGGTGGAACTGAAGAAGTCATAGAAAACAATAGGGAAATCCTGAACCAACAGTATGAAACATTTTGCTACGTTAAAGGTGAATCACTAACGCAACAATTTGAGCGTTTTAGTTGTCTCATCAGTGAACTGAGGCTTGTTAACACCACTTTTACAAACTCAACTTAAAATAGCAGGTTCCTCAGGTCACTGCCAGAAAAATGGGACACTATAGCTTTTGTCACCCGAAATTCATCTGAATTCAAGGATCTGACATTGACCCAACTCCATGGTCGACTCCTGACCTACGAAAGGGAGTTGAACCAGAAAAGGAGGTTACAAGAGTCAGGAAAAGCTACCGAGGATTACACTTTCGGTAATACTGCTCTTCTGGGTCAAGAAGAAGCTGGGAGCAGTGGTAAGGATCAGGGTTATGATCACTTCATTGACATAACTGCTGGTGCAAATTTTAACAACCCTGATCCTCACTCTGCAAGTTATGCATTCACTGCTAACGAAAACCAGATGTCAGACAATTTAAGTTTTGAACTAAATGATTTGAAACATTTTGATCCCACTGATTTAGAGGAAATGGACATCCTGCATCAACTGGCTTTGCTAAGTGTTAGAACTAGCAAGTTCTACAAAAGAACAGGGCGAAAATTCCCAGGTTTACATGGGAATCTAAGGGTTGGGTTGGACAAATCGAAAATCAAGTGCTACAAGTGTAATAGGTTGGGACATTTCACTAGGGAATGTAGGAGTCAAACCGCTGGTCCCATAATTACTCGTCCTAGCTCAAATCCTCGACCTCAAAACCAAAACACTGTGCACTATGCCCAATATGCCCCAGCAGCACAAGTGAACACTGCTCACTATGCTGCTGCCCCTGTGCCAGTACATTATGTCCAAACTACTGTTCCACAAATCCAATATGTTCAAACCCCTGCTCCACAGGTACAAGTGCAATCTGTTGCACCTCAAACCACTGCTCCAGCAGCAGCACAACCAGATCAACAAAGTTTTTTCACTCAAGGGTTTGTTGACTGGAGCAGTATGCCTGAAGACCTTAATGATGAAAATTTTGCACTCTATGCTTCTAATGATTCTTCTCATGATGAGTTTTGTTTGATGACATTAGAGTCAATACAGGAGGGGGTTGAAGCTGAGGAGGAACATCAGTGCTTTGAAACAGTGGAAGAGGTGACTGAAGCAGTGGTTACTGCTGTGGCTGGTGAACTACTGTTGGGAGAAAGTTCAGGTACCCTGATTGAACCAATGACAGATCCATGGTCCATAGAGGACAAAGAAGAAGAGAAATAAGAAAAGGCTGGTGAAAAGAAGGTAAAAGCTGATGAAGATCATAAATGTGATTGTGCAATGATGGCAGCTGCCAAGGTATCTCCTCAAGTTCTTGAAAAACTGTGTTCTGACAATTGCATAATTTCTTTTGCAAACATTAAAGAGGTGAATGAAAACCTTCGGGATAAAATCTTGTCTGATGAGGTCAAATTTGAAAGCTCTTTAAAAGAACTTAAAAACAAATTGACTGAAAAGGAAAAAGAAATCAGCTGTCTAAAAGAAGAGCAAAGCATCACCAAAACCCAACTTCAAACTATGGTAGAAAAATACCAAAGTTGCAAAAAGGAGTTGGAATCCACCCAGATTACCTGTGAAAGATGGGTGGAATCCTGCAGAGGATATGAGGCAATGCTTGCTAAACAGATTGAAAGTAATGTGAAATTTGGGGTTGGGTATAGAAAATATGATGATGAACACATTGCTTGTGAAAAATCTGTTCAAAACAATGATGTAACCACTGAGTTCATCCCCACAAACAAGAATGGCCAAGAAGTGAAAATCACTGACAAACTTGGTAACAAAATCACACTTGGCAGAACAAGGAGTTCCTCAACTTTTGAAGAACTTGAAAAATATCAGTTTAAACCTACCTGGTCTGACGAGTGTGATATTCTTGAAAATTTCAAGCCAATGGACTTTACATCAGCTGATGGTGTTAAAGCTCCAAAAGCTAAAGTCATACCTCTCAAGGACATCCCAGCAGTGGTTAAAACCTCTGCTGCAAAGGAGTCTGAAAAGAGAAAGAAGAAAGAAAAAATTGATAACCTGTTTTGTGAATTCTGTGAAAAAAGGAATCATCTAACAAAAGATTGTTTCCACTTGAAAGCTTATGATTTAAACAAAATAAGTATCATTGTTTCAGCAGAAAGCTGCATTGTTTGTGGTAAGACAAACCACAAAACTCAAGCATGTGTGTACCTCAAAAACTTTGATGTGAAAAAGAATGAGTACGTGGCTAAAACATCCTTGAGTCCACCATCATCATCAACATCTGTCAAATTTACCAAGAAACAACCACTGTTTGTGCCAGTTCAAACAGCTGAACCAAACATCTGTCAAAAGAGATGTTCAGGTTACTGATGCACCTCCTGCCAATCAGTTCAGAAAAGGCAGAGAAAAACAGTCCTACCAAAGGATTCCTCACGTTTATGAGGCCTACAAAAGGCCCTCTAAACCCAAAGTGAACAAGCATCCTTTTGGTTACCAGCAGATGATTGGTCAGGACCCCCAACAGTGGTTAGAGAAACACTGTCCTAAAACAGTTCAAACTCCTGACCTAACCACTGTCCATCATTCTGCATCCATCCCAGACACTGTTGAGACCCCATCCAAAGCCTTGTTGGCTTTGGAGACCTTAATGAACTAATCCTTTTACTTCATGTGCAGGGAGCTTCTGCATGCTTTGATAGTCTTTGATATGTAGATAGTGGAGGCTCCAGGCACATGACAGGGTGTAAAGCCCTCCTCAAAGACTTTAAAATCCATGGAGGGGGTGATATATCCTTTGGGAATAATAGTAAAGGAAAAGTTCTGGGGTCGGGTACAGTGGAGTCTGGAAAAGTAAAATTTGAAAATGTCAATCTAATAGACAATCTAAAATTCAACCTTCTGAGTGTGTCCCAAATGAGTGACAAGGGTTTTGGGTCATTCTTCACAAAAGATTGTTGTAGGATTGTTGGACCAGAAATGGTCAAAAAGATTGAAGCAATAATCAAAACTGGTCAAACTAAACTTGTTGCTCAAAGAAGTGGCAATGTTTATGTTGTTGACATGTCAAAAGAGTGTCCTAGAGCTGATGCCTGTCTGTTCTCAGCTGCCTCTAACAAAGAGACAGAACTTTGGCACAGAAGGTTGGGACACACAAATCTTAAGACAATCACAGAAATTTCAAAAAATGGTTTGGTGAGAAGCCTACCACAAAAATTGTTTTCATGTCCTGAACATTGCATTTCCTGTTTAAAAGGAAAACAGCATAAAAGTTCTTACAAGTCCATTGAAGAGTCCAAAACAACCCAGTGTTTGCAAATGCTACACATGGATTTGTTTGGCCCAGTTCAAGTCATGAGCCTCAAAAAGAAAAGATATTGTTTGGTTATTGTTGATGACTTTTCTAGGTTCACATGGACTTTCTTCTTGCACTCAAAAGATGAAACTACAGGCATTTTGCAAGACTTTGTAACACAGGTTGAAAAGCAATTTGACCTTCCAGTGAAAAGCTTCAGGAGTGACAATGGCACAGAATTCAAAAATAGGGAGTTGGATGCCTTCTGTGTGAAGAAAGGGATTGTAAGGCAGTACAGCATCCCAAGAACACTAGAGCAGAATGGGGTAGTGGAAAGGAATAACATAACTCTGATTGAGGCTGCCAGAACCATGCTTGCAGATTCAGGTTTGCCATTAACTTTCTGGGCAGAGGCAGTAAACACTGCTTGCTATGTTCAGAACAGAGTTTTAATAAACCCCAGGCACAAAAAGACTGCCTATGAAATTCTGTATAAAATTAAACCACTGATCTCATATTTCAAAGTGTTTGGCTGCCCATGCTTTATTTTCAACTTAAAAGATTTCATTTCAAAATTTGCAGTCAAAATTGATTGTGGTTATCATCTGGGATACTCAACCACTGCCAAGGCCTACAAAGTGTTCAATACACGGACCAAGGCAGTGGAGGAGACTTTGAATGTATAGTTCAATGAACTCTCATCAATGAAAATCCCAGCAAACCCTGCAGATCTGTTTGATCTTGAAAAATTCACTTTTGAAAATATTGCTGTCAAGACTAACAGTGCAGGTCCATCAGAGGATACAGCACCAGACTATGGGTATGAAATCATCATCCCTCAAAGGTCTACCACAAAGGGAAAAGCACCAGCTGTTCAAAACAGTTGTCAAAGCTCAACCACTGCTACCTCAACAGTTGTTGACCAAAGTAGCCCATCAACCACTGCTTCCACATCCTCAAACACTGCTGACAAAAGTCCTCAAACAGTGGATAAAAGTCAGCAGTTGTCCACTTCATTACCTCCAATTCCACCACCTTTTGAAGCCACTGTTGGATCATCAAAGTCTCCAGCAGTGGTTAGCTCAGATGATACACATTTGCAGCCTTCACCAACCAATGCCATCATACCATACCAAGGAGATTTAATCTTCTTGAGATCTCATCCACCTGATCAAATCATTGGCAACATAAATGAAGGGGTGCTCACAAGAAGCCAAACCCAAAACATTTGTCTTTTTGCTGGTTTTCTATCACTCCATCAGCCAGTCAAGTACCAAGAGGCACTGAAAGACAACAGCTGGGTAAAAGCCATGCAAGAGGAGCTCCAACAGTTTAAAAGACAACAAGTATGGGAGCTTGTACCACTGCCAGAAGAGGTTAGTCCCATTGGCACAAAGTGGGTCTTCAAGAACAAAACTGATGAAAGGGGTATTGTTGTCAAGAATAAAGCCAGGCTTGTGGTTCAAGGTTACAGACAGGAAGAGGGGATTGATTATGATGAAACATTTGCCCCTGTTGCAAGATTGGAAGCCATTAGACTGTTCTTGGCCTTTGCTGTCAACCACAATATGAAGGTGTTTCAAATGGATATCAAAAGTGCTTTCCTCTATGGTACAATTCAAGAAGAGGTGTATGTTTGTCAACCTCCAGGTTTTGAGGATCCATTTTATCCAGATCATGTCTACAGGCTAAACAAAGCCTTGTATGGCCTGAAACAAGCACCAAGGGCCTGGTATGATACTCTTTCCAACTTCCTACTCTCAAATGGTTTCAAAAGAGGTACCATTGATAAAACACTGTTTTTAAAATGGAGAGGGAAGGATTTAATGATTGTCCAGATTTATGTGGATGACATTATTTTTGGAAGCACATGTAACTCAATGTGTGAAGAGTTTAGAGAACTCATGATAGCTGAGTTTGAAATGAGTGCTATGGGTGAGCTGCAATGCTTTCTTGGTCTCCAGGTACAGCAACTGCAAAATGGAACTTTCATTCATCAAAGCAAATATGCTAAGGAACTTCTAACCAAATTTGATATGAATGATTGTAAACCATGCAGCACACCCATGGCAACTAATAAGCTAGTCATGTCTGATGAAAAGGATGAGCTGATTGACCAAACACTTTATAGAAGCATGATTGGGTCTTTATTGTACCTAACTGCATCTAGACCAGACATCATGTTTGCAACATGTGTCTGTGCAAGAAGTCAATCAGCTCCCAGAAAATCAAATCTCATTGCTGTAAAAAGGATCTTCAGATACATAAAAGGTGCTCCCACACTTGGTATCTGGTATCCAGCTAATGGGAACATCAAGCTTTCAGGTTTCTCAGACAGTGACTTTGCTGGATGTCACACCACAAGGAAGTCCACATCAGGAGGGTGCCAGTTTCTAGGTGATTGCTTAGTTTCATGGCAAAGCAAAAAGCAAGCAGCTGTTTCAACATCCACTGCTGAAGCTGAATGCATTGCTGCTGCAAGCTGTACAGCCCAACTCATGTGGCTTCAAAATCAGTTACTGGATTTTGGTATCACTGCCTTAAAGACACCACTCATGTTGGACAGCCAGGCAGCAGAAAATATCATCAAAAATCCAGTTTCCCACTCAACCACCAAACACATCGACATCGGACATCACTTTGTGAGGGATTGCTATGAAAAAGGTTTGATTTCTCTGCATCATGTCCCAACTAAAGACCAGCTGGCTGATGTGCTCACAAAAGCACTTGATACAGCCACTTTTGAAAGTTTGGTCTCTAGGATTGGGATGCTGAACATGGAATAATAAGCAACATCTTGTTTTTCTATGAATAAAAGCAACAAAATGTTTTCAGAAAATCAAAATTCCATCCTTAAAAATAGCTAAAAATGAAAATTTTCATTAAAATCCTTAAAAGTCTGCCATTAACCACTGATTGTTCAAAAGTCTGCTTTCTTCAAAAGTCTGTCCACTGCTGAAAGTCAACCCCTGCTATCCCATTATTTGATAAACTATGTTGTTCAAAAGCAGTGTATTATCCACTGATATGTATCCACTGATAGTAAAAATCATCCACTGCTCTCATACCACTGCTTTCATATGTCCATATCACACAAAGTACTGTCCTTCACTTTCATCAGGGGTTGTCACGTGGGCAGTACATATTGGTCAGACCTTTTGTAACGGCTGCCACCTCAGCATTCACTTTCTTCCCTATAAAATCCCCCACTCACCACCAAAACAGGGTTTTACTGTCGAATTGAATTCTTAAAAATTATCTTCTCAAAACAGTTTTTCATCTCATCTTCCACAAATTTCTTCGATCAATCATCCTCAAAATGACTAAATCAAAGAAATCTGCAAAACCCTCATCTAAATCTTCATCGAAAACAGCCTCTCAAAAGGCAATCTCCACTGAAATTCCACACAAACCATCTCACAATCTTCTTGGTCTTCTTACAAAACCAAGTTCCACAAAGGAGTTCGATTCCATCATTGATATCATCACCGCCTCAAAGTACAAAACTTTGTTGACAGCGGATGCACCAATTTACTTGGCAACCCAAAGGGAGTTTTGGAAGAATGCAATCCTTGAAACACAAGGAGAAGCTGTAATAGCCATTAACTCTACTTTAAAGGGAAAAGAAGTCAAGATTACACCACAAACAATTTCAGAGGTCTTTCAACTCGACGATCAAGAAGGTAAAATTACTTTCCCTAAAAACGAGTTAAAAAATGTTTTTCTGGAAAGGGGGTAAAATGCAGAGGTCAAAAAGGACACCTTAGAAAAAGGTTACTTTCCTGCTGCAACAAGATTTTTATTTCACACCCTCTTAAAATGTGTTTCAAACAAAACCACTTCTTTCAATGAGATACCATTAAAAATTCAAAAACTGGGATTTGCAATTCTTCAAGATGAAAATTTTAACTACTCCCAGAAAATTTTTAATGATTTGGTTAAAAATGTTGAAACAAAGGCATTCCTACTTTTTCCAAGATTTTTAAGTTACTATTTTGAAATGAAACTTGGAAAGACGGATGCTGCTGCAATAAAACAAGGTGATTTCATTCAAACAAATTGCTTAACTGCTGAAACTTTTACAAGGATGTCTACACCTTGCAAAACACAAGCAGAGGTGCCTGAGCAGATTTTAGCAGTTACAACTGCTCCTCAGGTATCTGCTGCTGAGCCCACTGCTCAAGGTGATCAAAGCAGCAGCACAACTGCTTTGAAACCCACACCTATTATCTCCAAAAAGCCAAAAAGAAAAACTCAAAAGCCCACAAAACCCATCAAAAAGGCAACTCTGGAGGATGAGATACCAGAGCTCATGCCAGTGACAACACAAATGTCACAAGAAACCACTGCTGCTACTTCCTCACAGCAGTTGGTACAAATATCTCAACCCATAACCACAACTCCTCCTGCTTCTTCACAAAAAGAACAGGTTGTACAAATAGGGTCTCCACATCATGATGCTCTGGAAACACTCGTTTCTATCATCCACAGTCCAATGCCCGGGACACATCCTTTTTCTACACCAATCATCACATCCACAATTCCCTCATCAATAAAACCACTGTTGGATGCAATTGATTTGAACCAGGCATTAACCAGTCCTTCTCAATCACCTACTAATGAGAATATACCTCAACAACTGACTGGGTCTGATGTATCAATCTTTGCTAACCCACCAACACAACCTGAGGAGGTTACACCCCTTGAGTTACAAGTAACTCTTGGTGGTAATCCAAGTGAAGCAACCACTACAAGTGTTACACCCACTGGGTTACATTTGGACAGTGGTTACATTAATAAGACTTCCTTGGAGGCAATTCCTTTCATAGCACCTCTGCCAACCACCAGTGGATTTATTTATCCTACTGGCAACATCAAAAGGTTGTCAAGTGTTGAAGGAAGAAGACCCCAGTACCAAGAAAAAGGGGCATCAGTGGTTAATGTTTGGAGTATACTCCCTATATCTATCACTGATAAAACCACTGCTAGTGGGAAATCAGATGATCCCATTAACTTGGGTGATGGTTTAAAGTACCAAAAATTGACGGATCACATTGAAAAACTTGATAACTCTGTTGCAGAACTCAAAGATATGCTACAACAGGTGTTACAAGTTCAGAAGGTACAATCAACTGCTGTTCCACCTCAAGCATCTGCTCCACAAAGGGCACCTGCTACAAATGAGCTCTGGAATCTATTTCAATCTTTTCTTCAACAACAAGCACAATTAGCATATCAGCAACATGAAAACATGTACAACAGCTGAGAAATGCAATGGAGTCAAGGTTCAAGAACACTAAGGCTGACTTAAAGGCTCTCAAAACTCAGATCTTGCACACCACTGGCACTGCTCCTCCACGAGTACGCTACATTTATCAACTCCCAGAAGATAATGCCAAAAAGGGGGAGAAAATGAAGGAGTGGAAACAGAAGGGTATAGAGGATGGTCTCTATCTTGAACCAGAAAATTGAAACATGACCAAAAATATCCCTTTGCCAGATGGAAGCAAGAAAATTGATGTGACAACAAATGCACTAGCAGAAGCAGTTGCAAGTGTAAAAAGGGATAAAGAGGCCAAAAGGAAAGCCAGGGTGGAGAGAATGGATCATCCAGATCAGGGTACTTCTGGGTCAAAGGATCATGAAAATCCTGTTGAGGAAAAGAAGAAGCCTACTAGAAAAGTGAGGCAACCCAAATCCATTCCAACCAGACGTTCAAAGTCTGCTAAAAAACCACCATACAAAACAGCTGATGCAACAGGAGTTACAAAAACCACTGCTTGCCAAACAGTTGTTCCATCAACACACACCACTTCAACACACACAACATCCACTGCTTTACCATCATCACCACCAAAAACAACACCTGCTGACATACAGCAGAAGACAGCAAATGTTATAACATCTGTTGTAATGACAACAGTGGTTGAAACACCAGTTGTTTCAACAGCTGTTAGTCAATCACAATCCACTGCCACTACATCTACCACCATTGTTCCATCCAAAACATCATCAGTCCTTCCTACAAAAAGGAGAAGGCTAATTTTAAAAGATGATGACACATCTCCATCACCAACATCTTCAAAATCCCTGTCACTTATCACTATTCCAAAACCCATACCTCTCTCTTCAGCTCAAATTATACAATCACTACCTCCTGCTGGTGTCTCATTTCCTCTGGAACTCATTGTAGTCAGAGAAGAAATCAAATCTTTTTATTATGAAGATGACCCAGCCAAAAGGAGTTTACCATCAATTGCAAATTATCCCAGGCCTAACAACATTGAAGAATACTTGAAACTCAAAGCCAAACAAGCAGAGGATATTGCAATCAAAAACAGAAAAGGGAAATCTGATAGAGAATTTCAACAAAACTATCAGTTTTTACTCTCACAGGTCAATGCTATGGAGCATTTTGCCAAAAATGTATGTCAGAAAATTTCAGAAAGGGCAGATGAGTCCTTAAGAAAAGACTACATTGAAAACATCATGACCTACAAGAAATACAAGGGGGAGAAACACATGTACAAGAACTGGACCATTCCTGAGCTTGAAAAAGAAGCAGCCAGGATTCAAGACATGATCAAAACTAAGGTCAAGCAGACTCCTCCTGAAAAATTCAAACAATTTGAAGCTGAGAAGATGTTAGAGCTGAGGAGAATGAAAGAGGAGCTGATTGTAGCTGATTATGGGTCAAAGAACTCTGTGACAAAGTGGGGAGAAGATAGAGTCGGGGCAACCTATAAAAGATTAGAGGAACTTAGAAAGAAAGATCCAAGAGTTCCACAAAAGCCTGACTATTCCAAAGCAGCGGTTTCAAAAAGACCACCAAAGCTGCAAGTCAAAAGAACCACTGCTCCAGCTGGTGCTGCCATCTACAAAAGAAGGAGTAAAAACCAGTTTAGCATGGAAACAATTCAAGATCTTTTAGCCGGAGATGCCATTGTAAAAGCTGGCACGGAAGTAATGATAAAAGAAGATCTTGAATTGGAACAATCTGCAAATGCTGCTCAGCCAGCTATGAATAGGCCAGCCTCACCAAATACTTCTGCAAATAAACATCTCCCAAGAAACCCACCAGGCTCAAAAATACAAAAGTGGGAAACTGACAAACAGACCTACGTATTGACTCTGCTCAGGTCTGGTGGAGTAGTGGAGAAAATATCAAGGGAACAAGCTCTTGGCCTGAGTCTTGAAGATTTGCAGGATCTCCTTGATCTTCCACTTAGCAGGGATGATGAAGATACAGATGCCCTAGACTTTGAATTACAATTCAAAGGTCAGATAAGGGAGCTGTTGATGAGGCAATAAAGAATTCCACAAATAATGAAGAGTTTTGGCATTATCTGTTCCAGGGGGAGATTGTTGGGATTGAACCCTATCAGAGGAACAGATAATTAAAGCCAAAACTGGATCAGAGCAGTGGATCAAGAATAAGCAGACGATTACAGATTAGTTCATGCAAATCTCTCCCCTTGAAAGTGGTTTCATATCTGCTGACCTCCTATCTGCTGATCTTACTAAGTGCTGACCTACAACTGCTGCTTTGCATCTACTGACCAATGTCAAAGACTAATGGAAGACCAAAGCTCTGCTGACTCAATCTACTGCCTTGAGTCAAGTACTGCTGATCCGGACAAGCACTGCTGGGTTCACAGTAGTGGAAGGATGCAGCAGCTGTTTAAGTGTCTTTTATGTAATGAATTGTAATAGTAGTAGTTAGTACATCAGTGTTTGTATAGATCAGAGGTTAGAGTTTGTTAGGAGGTTAGATGTCACTTTCATGGTGACGTCAGCTAAAGATGCTCAGTGGTTTGCAAGTGCCTATAAATAGTTCAGTACTTTGTACTGTTCCATTAGCTCTTTCACCACATCGTCTTCTTTGCACGAACAAACTACTGAGCTCTGGCTGAGGGGGAGTTTGCATTCTTACATCAATCATTGTAATCGTTGTTGAAACAAATTCAATCATTCGGTTCATTGTGTAAAGATGTTTGATTAAAAGTATTACTCCTGTTTGATTGTATGCAAAGTTTGTTTTCATCTTAAAGGTGTGAGGCTTGTCAGACCTAAATAGCGCTATCTAACTAATGACCCGCTCGTCATTGGCCTGGTGATTAAGTCGATATAAAAATGAGGGACTTCATGATAGAGTTTTGTCTAGTAAGTTATATGTTGTCGTCCTTCCCAACCGAGGACGGAGGTATGTGATCTACACAAGGATATTACGCAGGTTAAATGTTGTCATCCTTCTCAACGAGGATGGAGGTACATATTCTACCCAAGAAGAATATGCGGTTTCCATTTTAGTTTCTTAACCCATTCCCAACCACCGGGAATCCCATGCCTTATAGAAAGTGTGAACTTACCTTAGGTTAGCTCGGCAGATACACAAAAAGATCACTTGAGCTATAAGTGGTCAACCACGTCCGAACATGGTTACCATACAAGTCAGGTCTAGGTTCAAGTAGTGCACATAAGTTTTACAAACAAACTAACAAGTTATAACATGTAATGATCATGGCAAGTATATTCAATATGTTAACAGTCAAGTGCATAATATATCCGAACTTGTGCGACTCAAATGATTGGGCTCGCACAAGTCTAATGGCCCAACAGCCTTGTGCGATTCACCTATTGAAGCCCAATAATACCCGGCCCAACCTGTTGTGCGATCCAAAAACATGCCCGGCCCAAATAACATAAGCAATCCACATGCATACGGCCCAAACAAATAAACATGATTCAACTTGTGCGGTCCATTTGGCCTTGTGCGACCCGGGACCTCTTGTGCGACAGAGCTTGGGCTTTGAGGCCCAACAGTAAAATAAAGTCCAAGTAGTTTGTGTATGGCCCAAGCCTTGTGCGATCGGTAGTGCCATGTGCGATCCACAAGGTCTTGTGCGATCATGCATAACTAACTTGTTCCCTGTGCTTTATTTACTTGTAACCTTGTTGTGCGATTGTATTGTGCGACCGGTCTTGTGCGGTCAGATCAGATCCTATGTGATCTGATCTTGTGCGACTGAGAGGGACCTTGTGCGATTCATTTTGTTATCCGAAAATTATGCTAATCGGTTATATTGTTTCCATTATTCGATTCAGTCAACAATCAATCAGTTACATCTTTGATTTATACCAAATCAGTTCCAACAGTTTCCATTCAACATTCAATCGATCAATCAAGCATATTCCAACTGATTTTCATGAACCCTAATTAATCTTAATCATCATATCAATCATGCACTAATCACATTAACAGATTCAAGGTCTTGATTACTAACATGCACCCTAAAATAACAAACATCCGAATACACTTTCATGATAGCCGATTTACATGCATTCGGTTCTAGATCATTAGCTACATCATACGATTTGCCAAACCCTACATCGAACAATTGCAACATACATGTGAGCCGACTATTATTTAATCTTATGAACAAATAATCGTCAACTATATTAACAAGAACCCTAGATCACTATACAAGTTTATAGCATCACAACATCAATCAATCATACAATTAACAATGACCAAAACACTAACCGGTTAGAAGGATGGAACGAGGATTGATCCGAACAGAAAATCTTTGAGAGGTGTTGCTGCCGTCGGGTTGAGAGGAGAGAAAAAGAATAGGGTTAGGTGTGTGTATTGTGTGATTTGCAAGAAGAATAGGAAAACCCTCACAAAGGGATTATGCATTGCTTTATATAGAGAAGTGACCGAAACCCCTAATGGGCTGCCCATTCGGTTCAAATACAAAGAGTGTGGGCCGAGAGTTGAGTGAAACCAAAGCCCAAAAGCTTGTGCGATTGGATTGGAGTTGTGCGGTCGGGTTCATGTTGTGCGATCACATTACATATACATATATTACACACATTCACATAACATGTAACATTCATTCAATTAGCCACAAAGAGTTCATAGATGTTACATTAAACACAAAGATAGGTTCTGAAATACGAGTTGTCACATTATCCCCAAGTAGAAAGAAATTTCGTCCCAAAATTTAGCACGTGGTTACTGAGGAAGCTAGTTAGGTTGCATGTTTTTCCTGGTTTTCCTGGGGTGTCACATCCTTCCCCCGTTGGTTTGGAATTTCGTCCCGAAATTTCGCAGTAGCTTCAGCCTCAGTAGTGGATTCACTTTTCTCGAACAACTGGGGATACTTGACTTTCATCTGGTCTTCTCGTTCCCAGGTAAACTCTGGGCCACTACGGGAGTTCCAACGAACTCGAACAAGGGGTATTCTGGTACGCTTGAGGACCTTAACGTCTCGGTCAGTAATCTCTACTGGTTCCTTGACGAATCGCAGCTGATCATCGATGGTGAGTTCCTTGAGAGGAACTATGAGGGTCTCATCTGACAGACACTTCTTCATATTTGACACGTGGAATATGTTGTGAACTCCGCTGAGTTCTTCAGGTAGGTTCAGTTTGTAGGCCACCTTGCCTACTTTCTCTGTGATTTCGAAAGGTCCAACATAAGGTGGATTCAGCTTGCCTCGTTTACCAAAATGAACGACACTTGGAACTCGAGTGGTTTCCTGCGCTTATCATCATAGCTATTCTGACGGTCACGAGCTGCCGCCATT
The DNA here is from genome assembly GCA_030545235.1 of Helianthus tuberosus. Classification (NCBI taxonomy): domain Eukaryota; kingdom Viridiplantae; phylum Streptophyta; class Magnoliopsida; order Asterales; family Asteraceae; genus Helianthus; species Helianthus tuberosus. Next base: position 69,789,813 of record CM060452.1, on the reverse strand, counting down.
CGTTGTCGTATCTGCACAATCTTTTCTGTCGTGTCGACGACGAGTTCTGGGCCAGTGATTTGGCTGTCTCCAACTTCTGCCTAACAAAGAGGTGATCGGCACTTCCGTCCGTACAAGGCCTCGAACAGAGCAGCCTGGATGCTGGTGTGGTAACTGTTGTTATACGAAAACTCCACTAACGGGAGGTGTCTTTCCCAGCCGTTACCAAAGTCGATTACACATGCTAGAAGCATGTCCTGAAGGGTTTGGATGGTGCATTCAGACTGCCCATCCGTCTGCGGATGATACTCTGTGCTCATGTCTAATTGAGAGCCAAAGGACTTATGCATCGCTTGCCACAATTCAGATGTAAAGCGTGAGTCACGATCCAAAATGATCGAGGTTGGCACCCCGTGCCTCGAACCTACTTCCTTCAGGTAGACGTCTACCAGAGTGGAGAACTTATCCGCTTCCTTAATAGCCAGGAAATGTGCAGACTTGGTCAGTCGATCCACGATCACCCAAATGGTATCGTTTCCTCGTTGAGATCTAGGTAAACCAGTAACGAAGTCCATGGAAATTTGCTCCCACTTCCATCTCGGTATTTCTGGTTGTTGAAGTAGGCCTGATGGTTTCTGGTATTCGATTTTGACTCTCACGCAAGTCAAGCATTTACTGACATAGGTTGCTATGTTGGCTTTCATACTGGGTCACCAATAAGTAGTCTTAAGATCGTGGTACATCTTATCCGATCCAGGATGTACCGAGTAACGAGACTTGTGTGCTTCATCCATCACAAGCTCACATAGATTGCCATAGAGTGGAACCCAGATGCGCCCTGTTACGTAATAAGCACCGTCTTCCTTTTGTTCTAACCGCTTCTTAGATCCTCGCAAGGACTCAGCCCAGATGTTCTCTACTTTCAATGCTTCAATCTGAGCATCTCGTATCTGAGTGGGAAGACTAGAGTGGATGGTAAGCTGTAACGCACGTACACACTTAGGTTTAGTCTCCTTTCGACTGAGAGTGTCGGCCACAACATTGGCTTTGCCCGGATGGTACTTGATCGCGCACTCATAATCATTCAGAAGTTCGACCCATCGACCCTGTCGCATGTTCAACTCCTTCTGATCGAAGATATGCTGGAGACTCCTATGATTGGTGTAAATGGTGCACTTGGTACCGTACAGGTAATGCCTCCATATCTTGAGTGCAAAAACAACAGCTCCCAGCTCCATATCGTGAATAGTGTAGTTCCTTTCGTGAACCTTAAGTTGGCGCGATGCATAAGCAATGACTTTATCCCGTTGCATCAACACACAACCATGCCCTTGGATTGAAGCGTCGCAATAAACCATGAAATCATCGGTGCCTTCAGGTAATGAGAGGACAGGTGCGCTACACAGTCGGTGACACCCCCCCAACGATAGGTGACACCCTTCTGAGTTAGTAAAGTGAGAGGTTACGCAATCTTTGAGAAATCCTTGATAAACCTTCTGTAGTAACCCGCCAAACCCAAGAATTAGCGGATTTCAGTTGGTGTACGAGGTGCAGGCCAATTCCTGATTTAGTCAACCTTGGATGGATCCACATGAATCCCATCCTTATTTACCACGTGGCCTAGGAAATGGACTTCACAAAGCCAAAAGTCGCATTTCGAAAACTTAGCATACAGCTGCTCTGCTCGAAGAAGTTCCAAAATAAGTCACAGATGATGCTCGTGTTCCTCCTGACTCTTAGAATAGATCAGGATGTCGTTGATAAACACAATAACGAACTTATCCAAGTAGGGTTTGCACACTCGGTTCATAAGGTCCCTGAAGACCGCAGGTGCGTTTGTCAACCCAAAAGGCATAACCAGAAACTCGTAATGGCCGTAATGAGTCCTGAATGCTGTCTTAGAGATGTCCTCGTCTCGGACTCTCAGTTGATGATAGCCTGATCTCAGATTAATCTTCGAGTAGAAGCTCGACCCTTGCAACTGGTCGAACAAGTCATCAATACGAGGAAGAGGATAACGACTCTTCACGGTCACCTTGTTGAGTTCGCGATAATCGATACACATTCGGAAGGTACCGTCTTTCTTCTTCATAAACATTTCTGGTGCTCCCCAGGGCGAAGAGCTAGGATGAATGAAACCCTTGTCCAAGAGCTCTTGCAGTTGCGTAGATAGTTCCTCCAGTTCTGATGGGACTAAATGATAAGGTGCACGAGCTATGGGCGCTGCTCCAAGGGCTAGCTCGATTTGGAACTCAACCTGACGATGAGGCGGAAGACCGGGTAATTCCTTAGGAAATACCTCAGGAAAGTCGCGTACGACAGGGATGTCTTCTATCTTCTTCTCTGTCATTGAGGTGTTAGTAACGAGGGCTAGAATAGTAGTGTGGCCTTTTCGCAAACACTTCTGGGCCTTAAGGAAAGAGATGATGCTCACCACAGCACCACTCTTGTCTCCACAAACAGCGAGAGGTTCTCTGCCAGAACGAGGAATACGGACGATTTTCTCCTTGCAAAGAATCTCCGCTTGATGTTGAGATAACCAATCCATCCCAATGACAACGTCGAAGCTACCAAGAACGATAGGAATGTAAGGACCTGCAAAAATGTCCCAAAAATCCCGGACCCTTAAAACCCTAATCCATATCAAAAATAAGAAAAATCAGATTACTAGTCGCTCGCGAGACGCGTAAGATTTAAGCTAGGCTTACGCGGGCCACGACAACTTAAAATTCTCCGGATAAGCGCTTAGGCCACGTGGCGGACCTACCTGTGACACGCTAGCCCTACACGTAGACTAGGAGGCCCTCGCGGGCCGCATAAGATCCTGTTAAGGTTTACGCGGGCCGCGTAAAACCTTAAAAGTTGCTATAAATTGAGCAGGGCATGGGCTTTCATTTGTGTTCAAAAATTTCATTCAAAAACGAAGTTTATTGCTCAAATTCGACATTTTAAGTAGGGAAACGCTGCCACGAATACAGGGTATTAACTCGATCACTGCTACGATACAATGTCCGATCGATTGAAACCGATCCGATGGATGTTTAAGTGCTACCCGTATTTGGGCTATACTTTGTCATTCGTCGTGAGGGTTTTGAATTCATGAGTTTATCGTAAATGTTGTATTAAGTTACTGACCTAGTTTCGTGTGCACTGTTATTTAAACTAGGTTACAAGGCTAAATCAGTAGCCTAAACTCTGCCCAATTAAACCTACAATGTGAGTCATTCTCTTTTATCAACAATGTTTTACTATACTCAAATTATTTTCTAGAGTTATAATTATTGGGATTAAGTCTTGGTTATCTTGAATCACTGGCAAGTGGGGTATTGTGCACATTACTAATTTCTCACGGTTAGGTTCACCAACCTTACAGTGATAATCATCACTACTTGGGCGAAAGGACCCAATAGTGGTATGACCATCGTCACCAGGGTGTGACACGGCGCTAGATAAAAATAAGATAGTAGCCATTGTAATCGCTCTTATGCTGTAATCTATAACTAATGTGTCGTTTTATTTAACCTGAATGACTCGCCAGTATTTCCCCGCTAATATAATATTTTTTTAAACATGTTTCAGGTGATTTACTGTGAATCAAGGAAAAGGGCTACGGAGCACTAACAAGCTTGAAGTAGTGGCTTAGTAAAATAAATAAGAATGTTTTGTAAAACATGGAATTTCCTCGTGAAATTCCTCTATTGTAAATTACGGGGTTTGCACCAAATTATGAAATAAAATAATTAGGCATTTTCAAGTTTTAAAAGATCCTGTTAAACTTCCGCTGTCAACTCAAATAATAAATACCACGGGTTTTCTGTCCCGCGGCTTCTGAACCGGGTCACAATGGGACGGGGGCCGTGACAGAAAAAGGTGGTATCAGTGTCACACCCCGACCACGTAGAACATACAAAACGTGGCGGAAACATCGGGGAGTGTTGTAACAGAATTAATGTTTCAAATCCATGGCAATTGAAGTTTCGTTTTATTAATTAAAAGTGTTACAATGTCTTAATAAACAAAGAAATACAACATAATTAACTAGTCTTGCATCTTTTATTGTCACTAAAGCCCAAGTCTGCCTATGTGTATCTTGATCATCTTATGCAACAGTTCCTGAAAAACACATGTGAAAATAGGTACGTCAGCATAAAAATGCCTGTGAGATACATAGGTTTTGTGAAAATAGGTTTCATGACTTATGTTTGAGAAAATGTTTAGTCATGAACCTTGTTATTTGCTTTGCTTTGTAAATCATTTGAAAATCGATAAGATCAGATGATAAGTATAAATAAATGTAAGGTTAAATGAATAACCAAGTAAAAATATGTTTGCATAAGATAAGATGTTTATAAATCAATGTCTTGTGAAAAGTATGTTATTTGTATAAAATGTTCTATGTCTCAAACTGAAATGATTCAAATAACGCTATGATATGTAATACCATACAAACACTTATATATAGGAAGTACCAGCGGCGTATCCACCATGCTTGTATCATATTACACACGCATCGTTACTTAATCACTTAATCAAACCAAACCAACCAATGTAAGAAGTCTATGTTTAAATAAATTGTCAAATGTATTGGGTAATATGTCAAAGTGTTCATGTCAAGATGTAAATCATATCAAAATGTCTATGTCCAATATTCATGTCAAATGTCTATGTCAAATATCCATGTCAAACGTCTATGTCAAGATGTCATGTATGGCAAGTGAAATGTCTCAACTAAACCATATGCACAAAAACAAAGTATTGAAGTAAACCTTGGTTTAAATCAAAGTTATGTTTTGTGGGAAATGCATGATCAAATGTCAATCATGTTAAAATGTCTATGCCGAAATGTCTATGTCAAATGTCTATGTCAAAATGTCATGTAAAACGATGTACTAAGTAATGCACACAATTGGGCACACCTAGCATAAGATGTAATGAAATCATGTACTATAATGTACTAACGAACATAGCAGTATATGATGTTAAAACAGGAAAGCATGAAAGTAACAAGTAGGCACATGTGTTCCACCCCAAAACAGTTTGGAAAACAGTAAAAGAGGGGTCTATGTACTCACCTGAGATTGCTCAGTAGTTCTGGAGTGACAACTAAACAATGCTAGAGATCGCGGATATCAAACGGCACCTAGTATAGGTAACTATGTTAATAAACCGGACCTAGATCGGAAGATTGGGTAGCATTAGGGTTTGTAAACCAAACGAGTGTAGAGACTCGTGTCATTTGGTTTAACAAAGCCTACATACTAAATGAAACTTAACCTGAGTGATTTCGACCCATTACGACCCGTTTAGGTAGCTTATGCTACTTTAACGCGTCGTTCGCGTGAAACGCGTTCGGACCGCCTAACTAGCCCTATGAAAAGTGTTATATGCCTAAACATATTACATAATCAGTTATCTGACAAAGGTTTAGGTTACATATGCTTAATTACCAATTATTCATGAAAAGGGTATTCTGGTAATTTACCTAAGGCATATAAACTACCTATCATACAACTACTTAAACGATGCGACCATAGGGTATAACCTCGGAAGGTTATGCCCTATACTAGGGTCACCTAATGTATTTGGTCGGATCCTAATGATCGACCAAACTGGGTCGGGTTCGAGGTATAAGCGATTTATTAGATCGCTTACCCTACGACCCTAAACAACGTGGTAATCAGTGGGCATAGTCCCAAGGGACTATGACCAACGTGATTACACTCGCGTTGCGAAGTTCAAACGAACTTCGCATTGACCATTACTGGTCAACGCTGAAAGTCAAAGAAAGTTTGACTTTCTGACTCGAAAAGCAGTAAAATAAGGAAAAGAACGAAAGAATACTTACGAAGGGTCCCCGAATGCTAATCCCGATTCAAGAATCTCAGGTATGAAACAATGGTTTCAACTTAGAGGTTCTCAAATCAGAATTCTAGTGATTTTAGCAATGGGGGGTATGGGGTATTTATAGGAATACCTGAACCGTTAAGATCGTTTCATGGAAAACGTGCCTTAATCCCATCCGTACATGTGTTGCAAAGTTATGGTGTTTAGGTGCTTAAATTCCATCCATACATGTGTTGCAAAGTTATGATGTTTAGGTGCTTAAATTCCATCCATACATGTGTTGCAAAGTTATGGTGTCTAAATTCCATCCTTATCCGCTGACTAAGCATGTTAGAATGTGTGGTTGTGAATTAAACAACGGCTAATACATCGAATCTGGTCCCGAAAGTGAAAAACTTATGTTTCTGCATGTTTTCTGCCCAGAGTAGGCAGTCGCGTAGCGCGACTGGTAAAGCCTATAGGGCTCGCGCTACGCTAGCATGCACCAGTTTCAGAAAAGTTTCAAAATTGACAGTTTTGGTCCCTGTGGTGTTTTAAGGCCTTTTTCGATGCGTTTGAACCCCGTTAACCTCATTTTAAGGCTCTAAAATGAAGTTAAAGTATAGGGAACTCAAAACATGCTCAAAAATATCTCGGATGATGGTTCGTTTGGTCGTACGAACGCGATGTTCGCTTAATTACGACGGAATGCGCACAAGCGCGAAAAACGATCCAAATGACGAAACGAATGGATTTTTCTTATGGCGAACACTAAAAAATAATATAGTCATGCTTACATAAATTTTTGGATGTCCGGATGTATTCAGAACGTAAGTTATGCGCGAAAATGCAAACTTGTGCACTTTTTGACACTTTTAGTCCCTGAGTGACCCAAAAGTTTATTTTAGCATACCGAACCCCTCAAAGCCTATTTCTAAGCTATGTGAAGGATATTTATGGTATGTTTAACTTATGGTCATGTTCCGGAATGTCTGTTACAGTTCAAATTGGCATACTTTCGCAGTTTGTCAAGTTTAGTCCCTGTAAGCGATATAACTTTGATTTCACCACATCAAACCTTCCAAAACTTATATCTAAGTTATGTAAAGGTTATTTAAGGTATGTTAAACCTATTTCACTATTCCGGAGTGTTTGTTGCATTAAACTGGTTATATTTACGCATTAGTGCGCGTATAACCTTCCAGAAAGCGATTTAGAGTTTGAAATCGAACAAGAGTTGATATGTGCAAAAGATACACATATTTATACAAGTCCAAAGTATGAAATACAATATTTCATTGGTTTGGAATTTGTTTGATGGTTGAAATGACACAGGTGTTACAGTCTCCCCTACTTTAGGAAATTTCGTCCCGAAATTTAGTTTTAGAGGAAACTTGTGGAGACAGCTGTGCCGGTTTTGCCTTCAGACAAATCCATTGAGCCCTTAAGTAAAACTCTGGGCCATGTTAGGATTCTTAGCAAAGATGTCAACCCTCAAATTGAAGTCAATGTAGTAACAAAACATGGAGTTTTGAACTATAGACAGGAGAACAGTTCCCGTGAAGAATTATCATAGGAAACTTGTGTGTGCTTGAAATCAGAATTGGGTAGTGTGAGAATAAATGACATTGGTCAAAGTCCAAGACTTCTCCCGTATCATTACTCTTGCCACTGTTGGTCTTAACACATGACAAGACTTCCTGTGGTTCCTATGCACTGAACTCCATAATTATGTAGGCCTCCATAATTACGTAGTTCCTTGCACAGTCCGCACAGTTTATTTCATAATGCGTATGGGGAAAAATTAAACGAATAATCTCTTGAACTAGACCTCACGGGGGTCTATCTAACTACATAAACACATGATACATTTAACTAGATTGTCGAACCAATCTATTTAACTTAACTACTCAAGAGAATTATTTAACTACTACATCGACGTAGGATGTATTTAACTACTACACCGACGTAGGATGTATTTAACTACTACACCGACGTAGGATGTATTTAACTACTACACCGACGTAGGATGTATTTAACTAGATTGTCGAACCAATCTATTTAACTTAGATCGACGTAGGATCTCTTTAACTACTACACCGACGTAGGACGTATTTAACTAGATTGTCGAACCAATCTATTTAACTTAGATCGACGTAGGATCTCTTTAACTACTACACCGACGTAGGATGTATTTAACTAGATTGTCGAACCAATCTATTTAACTTAGATCGACGTAGGATCTCTTTAACTACTACACCGACGTAGGATGTATTTAACTAGATTGTCGAACCAATCTATTTAACTTAGATCGACGTAGGATCTCTTTAACTAAATTACCTACGGGGAATATTTAACTACATCGACGTAGGATGTATTTAACTTATCAACACATGTTGCCTTTAAACTTTGGAATAGTACTTTATAATCCAAGGGACTTAACTACAACGTAGAAGTCCATTAAGGATTTAAGATAGCACCTTTTTGAATATCCTACTACGAATCCTTCATATGGAGATAAGAAAGATTCTATGAGGATTTGGATAACGAATATCCAGAGTATACAAAAACACAAAATGCATAAACACATAGTCACGTAACCATAAAATTGTTTATCTAGATCTTTGATTTGTAAGTTTTGTTTTGTTAATTACGTACATGCATTTAAAGCACACTAGGAATCCATTTCATTGATTTCATTCGGCACTTTAAACATTAATAAGAATCTAACTATGAAGATAGAAAGATCTTCCAAAAATTCGATTTCGTTTTCAAGAAAACGCAATATTCGAATTAAGGTACAATAATTTTGAAGATACTGAAATACCCTTAGGTATCCTATTAAGAATTTATAGTGGTACGTTGGGTATTCATACAGAGTTGTAACTTGCGCCTTGTACTTCGTTTCTTTGCAAGAGACGGTTACTAAGGATTTCCGTGGAAAACGCAAGAGATAATAAAATGGAAGAAATTACGGGGTAGTCTGTTCTTCAAGGAATACGATTCCTTGATTGTCGGTATTGTAGGGGATACGTTGTTTATACATGCCATCATATTTGTACATTGCAATGCAAAATAAAAAGATTTATTTATAAACAACCACAACAACAACTGTTTCATGGACCCTGACAACAAAAGAAAATAATACATAAGGCTTGATTATTTCTAAACAACATTGTCTTTTAGTTGGTCCGATGCTCATCCTTGCGCTGGATTCGCGTTAGCAATCTTTGGGCAGTTTCTTCGGAAATGGCTCATCTCGCCACAGTTGAAGCAAGGACCTCGTGGAAGACGAGCTTGAGCAGGATTTACTTGAGGTTGGTTTGGACCAGCTTGGTTCGGGGTAAAACGACAAGCATTTGCCAGGTGACCGAGTCGCCCACATGATGCACACAAACGACACTGTAGGTGAGCTAAGTGGTGTGCATTACATTTGTCGCATATCGGTGCAGTACCGGCATAAGGTTTCCTTGCAGGAGGCTGAGCTGGTTGGTGGCGGATGTTTTGGTTGGGTTGAGCAGCAATCGCAAAATTCTGCGAAGCCTTACGCTTCTTATTCTTGGACACCTCAGCATGTTCTTCCTTTGGTTCCACTTGAGCAGTTTTGTCGGATGGTCTTGGGTCGCCTTTTCGAAAAAGCTTTTTCTTTCTGATGTGGGATTCAGTTAGAGTAGCAGACAATTCAATGGCTTGTCTGACAGTAGTAGGGTTGCTGCCAGTAACAATATCCTGAACTAGGTCAGGAAGACCATCAGTATATTTCTCGATCGCCTTATCCACAGGAGTAACCATAGCAGGACACAACAGGCTCAATTCTTCAAAACGGTCAGTATAGGCTTGATGTTCACCACTGTCTTGCTTCAAATCATCAAACTCCCTCTCCAAAGCTCGCAGTTCATGACGAGGACAGAACTCCCTCATCATAAGAGCTCTAAGCTCGGCCCAAGTCTGTGCTAGTGAAATTTCAGCACCCCGGTCTCTCATAATCCCGTTCCACCATGTAAGAGCCCTCTTCTGAAACACGCTCGAAGAAAACTCGACCTTGCGATTTTCAGGACACTGAACGTGACGGAACGTATTCTCAATGCTCTCGAACCATTGAAGAAGCCCAGTTGCTCCCTCTGAACCACTAAACTTGAGCGGTTTAGCTGAGTTGAAACTCCTGAAGTTGCAGGGAGCATTGTTGTTGTTGATGGTTTGCATCATTTGAGCATAAAGATTTGGGAAGGCAACAGCCATTTGCTGCGCGATGATTTCCGCCAGTTCAGCATTTGCCATCTGATTGTCGCGTCGAGGAGGCATTCTAAAAGAGGAAACATGAAAGGAAACGAGTGAGAGATTTAGACGAAAAGAATGAGATGAAGCAATCTGATGAAAGCAAGGGTAGTGGTCATTTGTTTGTTACTACAAAGCAACAAACGACCTCGGTGATTAGTCAAAGTGAATAGGTCAAAAATAATGTATCGCGAAGACATGCTCGCCTATAAGTGAACACTCATCCCAAGAATTCCCAGGTAAGCACAACTGGTCTCGCGTCTGATGAGATGTATACGAAGTGCTTGCCTAGACAGAAAACCCAGAATACAGGCATTCACCCTTCCAGTTTGCACGTGTTCACATTATTTAAAACCCAAAACCTTGACGAGATTTTGAAAATTCAAAGGGGTTCAAAACCATATAACAGAGGGTTCAAAACCTTACAATTGAGGGTTCAAAACCTTGTAATCAATCATCCTAGAACAGATGATTAGTTTTCAAAGCGGTTTTGAAATTTATGTTCTTGTTGTGGTCGTCGCCTAAGGATAGGTGACGGTATTGTTTTATGACTAAACGCAAGTAAACTCGCGTTAGGGTCCTAGAAAGGTTATAGACTAGGTCAAAGCATTACTAATAACCTAATTCCCTATAACCATTGGCTCTGATACCATCTTTCTGTCACACCCCGACCACGTAGAACATACAAAACGTGGCGGAAACATCGGGGAGTGTTGTAACAGAATTAATGTTTCAAATCCATGGCAATTGAAGTTTCGTTTTATTAATTAAAAGTGTTACAATGTCTTAATAAACAAAGAAATACAACATAATTAACTAGTCTTGCATCTTTTATTGTCACTAAAGCCCAAGTCTGCCTATGTGTATCTTGATCATCTTATGCAACAGTTCCTGAAAAACACATGTGAAAATAGGTACGTCAGCATAAAAATGCCTGTGAGATACATAGGTTTTGTGAAAATAGGTTTCATGACTTATGTTTGAGAAAATGTTTAGTCATGAACCTTGTTATTTGCTTTGCTTTGTAAATCATTTGAAAATCGATAAGATCAGATGATAAGTATAAATAAATGTAAGGTTAAATGAATAACCAAGTAAAAATATGTTTGCATAAGATAAGATGTTTATAAATCAATGTCTTGTGAAAAGTATGTTATTTGTATAAAATGTTCTATGTCTCAAACTGAAATGATTCAAATAATGCTATGATATGTAATACCATACAAACACTTATATATAGGAAGTACCAGCGGCGTATCCACCATGCTTGTATCATATTACACACGCATCGTTACTTAATCACTTAATCAAACCAAACCAACCAATGTAAGAAGTCTATGTTTAAATAAATTGTCAAATGTATTGGGTAATATGTCAAAGTGTTCATGTCAAGATGTAAATCATATCAAAATGTCTATGTCCAATATTCATGTCAAATGTCTATGTCAAATATCCATGTCAAACGTCTATGTCAAGATGTCATGTATGGCAAGTGAAATGTCTCAACTAAACCATATGCACAAAAACAAAGTATTGAAGTAAACCTTGGTTTAAATCAAAGTTATGTTTTGTGGGAAATGCATGATCAAATGTCAATCATGTTAAAATGTCTATGCCGAAATGTCTTTGTCAAATGTCTATGTCAAAATGTCATGTAAAACGATGTACTAAGTAATGCACACAATTGGGCACACCTAGCATAAGATGTAATGAAATCATGTACTATAATGTACTAACGAACATAGCAGTATATGATGTTAAAACAGGAAAGCATGAAAGTAACAAGTAGGCACATGTGTTCCACCCCAAAACAGTTTGGAAAACAGTAAAAGAGGGGTCTATGTACTCACCTGAGATTGCTCAGTAGTTCTAGAGTGACAACTAAACAATGCTAGAGATCGCGGATATCAAACGGCACCTAGTATAGGTAACTATGTTAATAAATCGGACCTAGATCGGAAGATTGGGTAGCATTAGGGTTTGTAAACCAAACGAGTGTAGAGACTCGTGTCATTTGGTTTAACAAAGCCTACATACTAAATGAAACTTAACCTGAGTGATTTCGACCCATTACGACCCGTTTAGGTAGCTTATGCTACTTTAACGCGTCGTTCGCGTGAAACGCGTTCGGACCGCCTAACTAGCCCTATGAAAAGTGTTATATGCCTAAACATATTACATAATCAGTTATGTGACAAATGTTTAGGTTACATATGCTTAATTACCAATTATTCATGAAAAGGGTATTCTGGTAATTTACCTAAGGCATAAAAACTACCTATCATACAACTACTTAAACGATGCGACCATAGGGTATAACCTCGGAAGGTTATGCCCTATACTAGGGTCACCTAATGTATTTGGTCGGATCCTAATGATCGACCAAACTGGGTCGGGTTCGAGGTATAAGCGATTTATTAGATCGCTTACCCTACGACCCTAAACAACGTGGTAATCAGTGGGCATAGTCCCAAGGGACTATGACCAACGTGATTACACTCACGTTGCGAAGTTCAAACGAACTTCGCATTGACCATTACTGGTCAACGCTGAAAGTCAAACAAAGTTTGACTTTTTGACTCGAAAAGCAGTAAAATAAGGAAAAGAACGAAAGAATACTTATGAAGGGTCCCCGAATGCTAATCCCGATTCAAGAATCTCAGGTATGAAACAATGGTTTCAACTTAGAGGTTCTCAAATCAGAATTCTAGTGATTTTAGCAATGGGGGGTATGGGGTATTTATAGGAATACCTGAACCGTTAAGATCGTTTCATGGAAAACGTCCCTTAATCCCATCCGTACATGTGTTGCAAAGTTATGGTGTTTAGGTGCTTAAATTCCATCCATACATGTGTTGCAAAGTTATGGTGTTTAGGTGCTTAAATTCCATCCATACATGTGTTGCAAAGTTATGGTGTCTAAATTCCATCCTTATCCGCTGACTAAGCATGTTAGAATGTGTGGTTGTGAATTAAACAACGGCTAATACATCGAATCTGGTCCCGAAAGCGAAAAACTGATGTTTCTGCATGTTTTCTGCCCAGAGTAGGCAGTCGCGTAGCGCGACTGGTAAAGCCTATAGGGCTCGCGCTACGCTAGCATGCACCAGTTTCAGAAAAGTTTCAAAATTGACAGTTTTGGTCCCTGTGGTGTTTTAAGGCCTTTTTCGATGCGTTTGAACCCCGTTAACCTAATTTTAAGGCTCTAAAATGAAGTTAAAGTATAGGGAACTCAAAACATGCTCAAAAATATCTCGGATGATGGTTCGTTTGGTCGTACGAACGCGATGTTCGCTTAATTACGACGGAATGCGCACAAGCGCGAAAAACGATCCAAATGACGAAACGAATGGATTTTTCTTATGGAGAACACTAAAAAATAATATAGTCATGCTTACATAAATTTTTGGATGTCCGGATGTATTCAGAACGTAAGTTATGCGCGAAAATGCAAACTTGTGCACTTTTTGACACTTTTAGTCCCTGAGTGACCCAAAAGTTTATTTTAGCATACCGAACCCCTCAAAGCCTATTTCTAAGCTATGTGAAGGATATTTATGGTATGTTTAACTTATGGTCATGTTCCGGAATGTCTGTTACAGTTCAAATTGGCATACTTTCGCAGTTTGTCAAGTTTAGTCCCTGTAAGCGATATAACTTTGATTTCACCACATCAAACCTTCCAAAACTTATATCTAAGTTATGTAAAGGTTATTTAAGGTATGTTAAACCTATTTCACTATTCTGGAGTGTTTGTTGCATTAAACTGGTTATATTTACGCATTAGTGCGCGTATAACCTTCCAGAAAGCGATTTAGAGTTTGAAATCGAACAAGAGTTGATATGTGCAAAAGATACACATATTTATACAAGTCCAAAGTATGAAATACAATATTTCATTGGTTTGGAATTTGTTTGATGGTTGAAATGACACAGGTGTTACAATCAGAGCCACTGATTTAAGCCAATTAAGTATTTAGAAATACTTAATTTTCTGATTGCCATTCTGTGAATTTAAGTTGATAAATGAAATTTTAACTTAGAACTGTGTGTATGTTTCTTCATGTGTGCTAACAACATGAATGAGTTATCTGAACCTCTTCAGAATCTCACTATCTATCCTACTGATATGGAAGTTTCCGAGGGCTTTTCCGGTTATTGGGCCGACACTGAGAAACCTATGGAATTCCAAGCCCAACCTCAGGAGAAACCCAAGTCGAAAAAGAGAAGGAGAATCATAGGCTGGAGACGCGCACGGAGGAAGAAGCCAGCCGCACAGAGGGTTAAAAAGACTGAGGACCCAAATGATAAAGGGAAAGGAAAAGAGATATGTGAAAGTTCAGGGCAAGCCCAGAAAATGCCACCCTGGGAGGAGCTTGATCGCAAACTGGCAAATTGTGACTTCATCGGACCTGTCAATGAAGACCTCTTCAATTACCCCGCCGAATCACAACTTCCAGTTCACTTAGCACCTGCTATCCCAGATCCCAATGTCAACCACCAACTTCTACCTGGAGAGCTGGAGGAATGGTGGACAAGTGATTGGCAATTTCAGAATCTCTTGAATAACCCTAACACCTTTTTCCCCCAGTTTGATCCAGAGCCTGCACCAAACCCACCTATGAGCACTGAAAACTTGTCTGAACTCCGCCAATATGGCGAGGAACTGGTAGACGCAGGAAACAGAATCCGGGAAGTAGGGGAAAGGATATCATGGAAATACGACGAAAGGGAACGTCGTTTCTGAAGTGCCAGCTGACGGGGATCGTATGTGGTTGTGTGATTATGTGTTTAATAATAATAAATATTAATTAAAATATAATCATGTAAAATAACTTAAAATAAAACTTTTGTAATATAACTTGTGTGTATGGATGCATACTAATATATAAAATTATCAATGTCGCAAAGTCGACAATTTTGGCTATATGTGTTGACATGATTATGTGTGATTATTTTATTCTGACTGGTTATTATTTAGTTTATTTTGTGCAAATAATTTATATATTGATAATTATCAGATGGAACACGCCATTCTTGAGCCAGTTAACAAAGTTAATCAATCCGAACAACACCATGAAGATCAATTTCTTAATAGGCAAGATATAGAAAACATCGTTGCCCAGGGAATAGCAAATGCTATCCCAGCAATCCTTGCTGCTGCCCGAAATCCAGTTGAACCTAAACCAACTACTCCCAGCAAACGTACTCACGGCGACAATTTCAGTAATAGTGTAAATGGAGGCGGCAACATTAATAATAATGATAATGATGTGATGCAAGCCCCATTTCTTAAGAAAATGAAAGCTGCAACGCTTGGTTGCACTTACAAGGAATTTCTTGCCTGTAAACCAATCGAATTTGCAGGTAATGAAGGGGCAACTGCTGCACTGCGTTGGTTAGAGAAAACCGAAGCAGTAATTAAAATAAGTAAATGTGCCGAGGAAGACAAGGTCATGTACGCATCACATCTTTTTAAAGAAGGGGCACTAGAATGGTGGAATACGGTAATACAAGCCAAGGGAAGCTATGTGGCTTATGCCATGAATTGGGAAGAATTTAAGAGACTAGTAGAAAGAAAATTCTGTCCCGAATATGAAAAGGAACAAATGACAAATAAGTTCCTAAACCACCGGATGGTGGATGTTAATTGTCGAGGGTATACTTCTACATTCTTCGAGTATGCTAGAATTGTACCTACCCTGGCTTCGCCAGAACCTGTACTTACTTCTTGCTATATTTGGGGTTTAATTAGTGAGATTCGTGATATTGTCAAAGCTGCGAGACCCCGCACAATTGATGATGCAGTAGAATTAGCCAACACCATGACCGACGGACTGGTACGCACAAGAGAAGAAAACCGGAAAAAGGAAGTGGCCCAAAAGATTACCCAAGGATTCCGTGTGGGTAATAGTAGTAATTTCAAGAAAAAGGGAACTGGGCAACCTTCCACTGCTCCATTCTGCGGTACATGTAAAAGAAAGCATTTTGGAAGATGCAAAGGATATTGCAATTTCTGCAAAATTCCAGGGCATCAAGAAGAAGATTGCAGGAGGAAGAAATCAACAATCTGCTTCAACTGTGGAGAAGCTGGTCATTTTAGACCAGACTGCCCCAAATTGGTCAAACCAGCTGACAACAAATCCAAACCTGCAGAAGGAACTACCAAAAAGAATGCAAGAGCATTCCAGTTGACTACCCAAGAAGCAGAACTCATCCCAGATGTAATAGCTGGTACGTTCCTAGTTCACGACGTTTATGCAAATGTATTATTTGACTCTGGTGCAAACCAAAATTTTATAAATACTTCATTCTGCCAAGCTCTTAAACTACCCTTAAACAAACTTCGACTAGTTTTTACTGTAGAAACGGCAGATGGAAATTCTATTAACATAGATAAGGTCTTGCAAGAAGAAAAGATAGAACTCTTAGGCCATAAATTTTCTGCAAACCTGTTACCTATGAATTTAGCCGGATTCGATGTTGTGTTAGGAATGGATTGGTTAGTAGCCAACCATGCTCGAATTCTCTGTGATAAGAATTCCATAGAAATTCATGCACCCACAGGATAAGTAGTAATGATTACAGGAGATAAGCCACGTAAGCCAATGAAGTTCATTTCTGTAATGAAAGTTGCTAGTTATTCAAGAAAACAAGGAATAGTGTATATGATTTCGGTAATCATTAACACTAAAGGTAAGGAACTTAAGGAAATTCCAGTAGTATTAGAATACTCAGATGTATTCCCAGAAGAACTACCTAGATTACCACCCGATAGGGAAGTAGAATTTAGAATTCATTTAATTCATGGAACTACACTGATAGCTAAGGCACCTTATCGGTTAGCACCCACCGAAATGTTAGAATTGAAAAAGCAATTAGATGAATTGCTCAGTAAAGGATTCATACAACCTAGTTTATCCCCTTGGGAAGCACCAATGTTGTTCGTAAAGAAGAAAGATGGTTCGATGCGAATGTGTATCGATTATAGGGAATTGAATAAGGTTACAATTAAGAATCGATACCCATTACCTAGGATTGATGATCTTTTTTATCAACTTCAGGGAGCTAGATATTTTTCTAAGATAGATTTACGCTTCGGATACCATCAGCTGAAAGTACAAGAAGAAGACATACCTAAAACTGCCTTCAGAACTAGGTATGGTCATTACGAGTTTACATTCATGCCCTTTGGATTAAAAATGCTCCTGCAACATTCATGGACATGATGAATAGGATTTGTAAACCGTACTTGGATAAATTTGTAATTGTCTTTATCGACGATATACTCATTTATTCCAAAAGTCAGGACGAGCATTGTGAGCACCTACATGCACTCTTAACTTTGTTAAGAAAAGAGAAGCTTTACGCCAAATTCTCGAAGTGTGAATTTTGGGTACAAGAGGTACAATTTTTAGGACGTATGGTGAATCACGAAGGTATTCACGTAGATCCCTCCAAAATAGAAGCGATCACCAAATGGAAGGTCCCGCAATCAGCTATGGAAGTTAGAAGTTTTCTAGGGTTAGATGAATACTATAGACGATTCATTAATGATTTTTCTAAGATAGCGGTACCATTAACAAAGCTAACATGTAAATCAGTTAAGTTTGAATGGGGACCTAGGCAGGAAGAGGCTTTTAGGATTTTAAAACAAAGGTTAACAAACACCCCAATTCATGCCTTACCCGAAGGGACAAAAGATTTTGAAGTTTATTGTGATGCTTCTAAGCTAGGATTAGGATGTGTGCTAATGCAACGCAAAAAGGTAATTGCGTATGCCTCAAGGCAATTGAAAAAGCATGAAGAAAATTATACAACGCACGACTTAGAATTGGGAGCAATAATTTTTGCCCTTAAGATTTGGAGACACTATCTGTATGGCAGTAAGTTTACAGTCTATATAGATCATAAGAGTTTAAGATACATATTTGGGCAAAAGGAATTAAATATGAGGCAAAAAAGATGGATGGAAATTCTAAGTGATTACGACTGTGATATTCAATATCACGAAGGAAAAGCAAATGTAGTTGCAGATGCCCTAAGTCGTAAGTATCATGAAAAGCAAAAGCGAGTTCCTGCTCTTAGATTAAATCTACAGTTAGATTTAATGGAACAACTGAAACACATTCAAGAAACAGCAATCCAGGATGATGCTGAAGGAATGAAGGGAAGAATAAAAGAATTAGAACAAGGAAATGATGGAATTTGGAGATTACACAAGAAAAGAATTTGGGTACCCAAACAAGGAAACTTAAGAGATAAAATTTTAGAGGAAGCCCATAAATCTAGGTATACCATGCATCCTGGTAATAATAAGATGTACCAAGATTTAAGGAATAATTTCTGGTGGATAGGAATGAAAAAGAACATAGCTAAATACGTCTCTAAGTGCCTAACTGGTTCACAAGTTAAGGCGGAACACCAGAAACCCTCAGGCCTACTACAACAATTAGAAATGCCTGTATGGAAATGGGAACTAATAACCATGGACTTTGTTACTAAGTTACCCAAAACCAGAAAGGGTAATGATGCGATTTGGGTAATTGTGGATCGATTAACCAAATCAGCTCATTTTCTATCCATGAAGGAAACCTTTAGCCTGGAAAGATTAGCAAAATTGTATGTAGACGAAGTAGTATCCTTACATGGAGTTCCACTCTCCATTGTATCAGACAGGGATAGTCGTTTCACTTCCCATTTCTGGACCAGTTTCCAGGAAGCAATGGGAACCCGACTAAATTTAAGTACTGCATACCATCCCCAAACAGACGGACAAAGTGAAAGGACGATCCAAACCCTGGAAGACATGCTCAGGGCATGTGTGATAGATTTTGGAGGAAACTGGGACAACCATTTACCTTTAATTGAATTCTCCTGTAAAAATAGTTATCATTCAAGCATCGAAGCTTCCCCGTTCGAAGCACTGTATGGACGAAAATGTAGAACTCCAGTTTGCTGGGCAGAAATAGGAGAAAGCCAGTTATCAGGTCCTCAAATCATACAAAAAACCACCGACAAGATCACTCAAATCAAGGAAAGACTAAAAACGGCTTGAGATCGCCAGAAGAGTTATGCAGACAATCGACACAAGCCACTAGAATTTCAAGTTGGAGACAGGGTACTCTTGAAAGTTTCTCCTTGGAAAGGAGTGGTTCGGTTTCATAAGAAAGGGAAACAGAGTCCAAGATTCATAGGGCCATTCCCAGTAATCCAGAGAATAGGACCAATCGCCTATCGCTTACAACTACCGGAAGAGTTAGCCTGGGTACATGACGTATTTCAGGTATCCAACCTCAAGAAATGTTTATCTGACGAGTCCCAAGTAGTACCTCTTCAAGAAATAGAGGTAAATGAAAAGTTGAAGTTCGTAGAGAAACCACTCCAGATAGAAGACAGAAAGGTAAAGTTTCTCAAACACAAAAGATTGGTACTTGTCAAAGTCAAGTGGGATTCAAAAAGAGTACCCGAGTATTGGGAGCTGGAATCGGAAATTAAACGAAAGTATCCTCACTTATTTCAGTAAATCTCAAGGACGAGATTTTAAATAAGGTGGGAAGGATGTAAGGACCTGCAAAAATGTCCCAAAATGACCCGTAAGTAGTATCCCGGACCCTTAAAACCCTAATCCATATCAAAAATAAGAAAAATCAGATTTCTGGTCGCTCGCGGGCCGGGTAAGCGCTTAGGCCACGTGCCGCACACATGGCGGACCTACCTGTGACACGCTAGCCCTACACGTAGACAAGGGGGCCCTCGCGGGCCGCGTAAGATCCTGTTAAGGTTTACACGGGCCACGTAAAACCTTAAAAGTTGCTATAAATTGAGCAGGGCATGAGCTTTCATCTGTGTTCGAAAATTTCATTCAAAAACGAATTCTACTGCTCAAATTCGACATTTTAAGTAGGGAAACGCTGCTACGAATACATGGTATTAACTCGATCACTGCTACAATACAATGTCCGATCGATTGAAACCGATCCCATGGATGTTTAAGTGCTGCCCGTATTTGGGCTATACTTTATCATTCGTCGTGAGGGTTTTGATTTCATGAGTTTATCGTAAATGTTGTATTAAGTTACTGACCTAGTTTCGTGTGCACTGTAATTTAAACTAGGTTACAAGGCTAAATCAGTAGGCTAAACTCTGCCCAATTAAACCTGCAATGTGAGTCATTCTCTTTTATCAACAATGTTTTACTATACTCAAATTATTTTCAAGAGTTATAATTACAGGGATTAAGTCTTGGTTATCTTGAATCACTGGCAAGTGGGGTATTGTGCACATTACTAATTTCTCACGGTTAGGTTCACCAACCTAACAGTGATAATCATCACTACTTGGGCGAAAGGACCCAATAGTGGTATGACCATCGTCACCAGGGTGTGACACAGCGCCAGATAAAAATAAGATAGTAGCCATTGTAATCGCTCTTATGCTGTAATCTATAACTAGTGTGTCGTTTTATTTAACCTGAATGACTCGCCAGTATTTCCCCGCTGATAAAATATTTTTTTAAACATGTTTCAGGTGATTTACTTTGAATCAAGGAAAAGTGCTACAGAGCACTAACAAGCTTGAAGTAGTGGCTTAGTAAAATAAATAAGCATGTTTTGTAAAACAGGGAATTTCCTCGTGAAATTCCTCTATTGTAAATTACAGGGTTTGCACCAAATTATGAAATAAAATAATTAGGCATTTTCAAGTTTTAAAAGGGCATGTTAAACTTCCGCTGTCAACTCAAATAATAAATACCACGGGTTTTCTGTCCCACGGTCCTGAACCGGGTCACACCGGGACGGGGGCCGTGACAAGGAATAAGGTCGATAGAGAAGGTCTGACCAGCTAAGACAAGATTACAACCCTTAACTATGTGTGTGGCCTCTAAACTTTTACCGTTTTCTAGTTCTACAATGTGCTTGGTGTTCAAACGTGTTGGAGTACGCTTAAGCATCTGACTAACTTTTATGGACACGTAACTAGTATCATCACCCAAATCGAATAACACAATAACATAGAAGTTGTCCAGTAGGAACTTACCCGTCACAACATTGGGATCGTTCCTTGCATCACCATGCCCAATCACGAAGACACGTCCCCTGGCACCGTTGCCATCATTGTTACCCCCATTGTTGTTCCTATTTCCTTGGTTGTTGTTGTTATTCTGATTCTGA
The DNA here is from genome assembly GCA_030545235.1 of Helianthus tuberosus. NCBI lineage: Eukaryota > Viridiplantae > Streptophyta > Magnoliopsida > Asterales > Asteraceae > Helianthus > Helianthus tuberosus. The sequence continues at coordinate 69,768,562 of CM060452.1, read as the reverse complement.
TTCAGCTGTGGACAGTGTCTCTTGAAGTGACCCCTTGCACCACACTGAAAGCATCCCTTGTTACCCTAATGTTGCTGCTGCTGGTTTTGTGGAGCTTGTTGCGGTTGGTGACAATTCTGATTCGCAGGATATGGGCTTCTGCAATCCTTGGCTGCGTGACCAGGCTTGTTGCACCTATGACAGCGAACCTTGCTACACGGCCCACTGTGGTGCAAATTGCAACGGTTGCACTTAGGTTGATTACCCCGTATCCACCCTGACCCTGATTCCCAGAAGACTGCTGATTGGGGCTCTTGTAGTCGTCAGTTCTCCGCTGCTGAGACTGAGACTGAATAGAATTAGAGCCTTTGCTTGAATTTCCATCCCATGTACGCTTGCTGTCGCAAGGAGCATCTGAAGTAGCTGTATCACTAATACGTTTGGGCAGCCTGTTTTGCTCAATTTCCTGATCAGTGAGACGGTGGGCTAGCCGTATGACCTGCTGAATAGTACCAAGGTTAGCCGCAGTCACATGGCTCTGAATCTCTAGCACTAGTCCCTTGAGGTACAGCTCGATACGCTTGATAGGAGGATCCACCATAGTAGGACACAATGCAGCCAGTTCGTTCGATCTCTTCGTATACGCCTCTATTTCAGACCCCGTCATCTTCAAGTTATAAAATTCTACTTCCAGTTTGTGGATGTCGTCACGATGACAGTACTCCTCCTTGGTCAGATCTTTGAAGTCGTTCCATGGGGTGGCATTAGCAGCTGCCAATCCTAGCATTTGTACTTTGCGCGTTCCACCATGTCAACGTAACACCTTCGAGTGTTCTAGTAGCAAATTTTACCCTACGAGCCTCAGGGCATTCACACATCTCAAAGACAAACTCGATCTTCTCGAACCAGTGAAGAAGGCCTACAGCTCCTTCTGTACCACTGAGGGTACTAGGTCGACAGTCCATAAAGATCTTGAAAGTACATACGGGAGGCTGAGCATGTTGACCTGTCGCGCGAGATAGGAATGACAAGGTTAAGCACAAAAGTTGGTTCATAAGAGTAGGATCTAAACAACCTAAGGTAGGCCGGAATGGCATGTTATACCTCCTATAGGGGCTGCTACGAGTGCCTCAGCCACTCGTTCGTTAATTAGAACCGTCAGCTGGGCTTGAGTCAAGGTCAAACGTCCACTCATGATCTTCACATCAAAGAAAGCACAAGTGAGAGAGGTGTCGCGAAAGTGCATAAGTGTGGAATGGCAGAAGAGAGCAAGCACACGGGGTTTCAAGCAATAGTTGTTACGCTAATTAAGGATACCATGATCAATGCACTACTTAAACTACCAGGCATGCAATACAAACACAAACAATATTACCTATAGTGTTGAGTCTTGCACATGGAGGTAGTGTCGTTGTGGATTGTTGAGCACTGTACAGGTTATAGTCTGGTTTTGTGAAAAAGCTTTTCCCTTTTTAAAACCAAGTTCACTATAACCAATGGCTCTGATACCAATCTGTCACACCCCCAAATTCCACAATGCGGAGTATCACCGCAGGAGGCGTGACAAGACCAGGATCAAGCCACCAATCATATTGAACAATACATTTAAAGTAAATATAAAACCAACCACAAAATAATTGGTGTCCAAAAGAAATTAACCAAGTTCTAGTTATCAGCGAAAGCATAACGTATAAAACCAAAACATAAGTTTAAAAGTGTAAATGTTTAACATGAAACTCAACATTCCATATCCCACAAGGACCTCTCCTTCTCGTGCAAGCTCCATCTAAGCACCTAACGACCTGCAAGGCATGTAGCAACGAATCAACAACAAAGTTGAGCGAGTTCACAGTTGGTTGTCCATTTTAAAGTTGTTCCAAAAACCATAAGTTCATTCGAAAACTATGAGTTAACCAATTCCTTGTTTCCCAAACCATAACCAGTGGGGGCTACCCCATGTTAACCACTAGACCCGTTACCATATCGACAACTAACTGGAGTCATGTATGTGCCCTACGTCAATGTCTATCATCATTGACTAAGTGCCCAGATCCATTAGTTCACTCCCGTCCTCTGCGGCACGGTGTGAGGCTTGTCAAACCTAAATAGCGCTATCTAACTAATGACCCGCTCGCCATTGGCCCGGCGATTAAGTCGATATAAAAATGAGGGACTTCATGATAGATTTTTGTCTAGTAAGTTATATGTTGTCGTCCTTCCCAATCGAGGACGGAGGTACGTAATCTACACAAGGAGATTACGCAGGTTAAATGTTGTCATCCTTCTCAACGAGGATGGAGGTACATATTCTACCCAAGAAGAATATGCAGTTTCCGTTTTAGTTTCTTAACCCATTCCCAACCACCGGGAATCCCATGACTTATAGAAAGTGTGAAGTCATCTTAGGTTAGCTCGGCAGATACACGAAAAGATCACTTGATCTATAAGTGGTCAACCACGTCCTATCATGGTTACCATACAAGTCAGGTCTAGGTTCAAGTAGTGCACATAAGTTTTACACACAAACTAACAGGTTATAACACGTAATGATCATGGCAAGTATATTCAATACGTTAACAGTCAAGTGCATAATATATCCGAACTTGTGCAACTCAAATGATTGGGCTCGCACAAGTCTAATGACCCAACAGCCTTGTGCGATTCACCTATTGAAGCCCAATAATACCCGGCATAACCTGTTGTGCGTCCAGCACAACCTAGTGCGACTCACAACAGGTTGTGCGATCCAAAAACATGCCCGGCCCAAATAACATAAGCAATCCACATGCATACGGCCCAAACAAATAAACATGATTCAACTTGTGCGGTCCATTTGGCCATGTGCGACCCGGGACCTCTTGTGCGACTGAGTTTGGGCTTTGAGGCCCAACAGTATAATAAAGTCCAAGTAGTTTGTGTGTGGCCCAAGCCTTGTGCGATCGGTAGTGCCTTGTGCGATCCACAAGGTCTTGTGCGATCATGCATAACTAACTTGTTCCCTGTGCTTTATTTACTTGTATCCTTGTTGTGCGATTGTATTGTGCGACCGGTCTTGTGCGGTCAGATCATATCCTATGTGATCTGATCTTGTGCGACCGAGAGGGACCTTGCGCGATTCGTTTCGTTATTCGAAAATTATGCTAATCGGTTATATTGTTTCCTTTATTCGATTTAGTCAACAATCAATCAGTTACATCTTTTATTTTTACCAAATCAGTTCCAACCGTTTCCATTTAACATTCAATCGATCAATCAAGCATATTCCAACTGATTTTCATGAACCCTAATTAATCTTAATCATCATATCAATCATGCACTAATCACATTAACAGATTCAAGGTCTTGATTACTAACATGCACCCTAAAATAACAAACATCCGAATACACTTTCATGATAGCCGATTTACATGCATTCGGTTCTAGATCATTAGCTACATCATACGATTTGCCAAACCCTATATCGAACAATTGCAACATACATGTGAGCCGACTATCATTTAATCTTATGAACAGTTCATCGACAACTATATTAACAAGAACCCTAGATCACTATACAAGTTTATAGCATCACAACATCAATCAATCATACAATTAACAATGACCAAAACACTAACCAGTTAGAAGGATGGAACGAGGATTGATCCGAACAGAAAATCTTTGAGAGGTGTTGCTGCCGTCGGGTTGAGAGGAGAGAAAAAGAATAGGGTTAGGTGTGTGTATTGTGTGATTTGCAAGAAGAATAGGAAAACCCTCACAAAGGGATTATGTATTGCTTTATATAGAGAAGTGGCCGAAACCCCTAATGGGTTGCCCATTCGGTTCAAATACAAAGAGTGTGGGCCGAGAGTTGAGTGAAACCAAAGCCCAAAAGCTTGTGCGATTGGATTGGAGTTGTGCGGTCGGGTTCATGTTGTGCGATCACATTACATATACATATATTGCACACATTCACATAACATGTAACATTCATTCAATTAGCCACAAAGAGTTCATAGACATTACATTAAACCCAAAGATAGGTTCTGAAATACGAGTTGTCACAACAGCTACCAACACACTATATGTTTTTTCCCACACATACTTTGTGTTGGTAAAGCACCAAATTTCTTGTAATGGTGGGAAATAGTGGCAAAGGCTGGGGTGCTAAAAGTTGCTCTATATTAGGGCGGCAGCGGTAGTAGCTAAAATGTGGAAATTAGCTAGTCTTCTATTGAGGATATCCTATGTTTGAGCATTCATCTCTCTATTTGCCGCTGCTAAGGCCCGCTGTTGTTGCATTTTTCTCATTCTTTTTCTATGTTCATGAGCTCCTCTGCTGAACCATCATCTCTGTTGGTGCATTAGATGTCTGTTAACTTTGTCTTGTATCGAGTCATGTATAGATCAGGGCACGGAAATCGAGAAAATAGTGTTGAAGGTAATTCCGCTTGAAAGGTGCTTAGTGTCATTCAAACGGAATTAGAAGTACAAGCGAAATTAACTAATTCCACACGGAATTAGGTAATTCCGTTTGTAAGGTAATTCCGATTGAGTCGATTTCAAGCGGAATTAACCCTCTATAAATACCTGATCAAGTTGTTCATTTGGAACGGAATTAGTTCACGGTTTCTGAGTCGAGGTGCTGCCGAATTGTAATCAGAATTGTAAAAAGCTCAGAATCAATCAATAAGAAGATAATTAGAAAGGAACAAGTTGTGTTACGTCAATTACATTGATTCTGCCTTTGTTTTTTATGCTGAACTCTTCGGATTGACTCGTTAGTGTCACACGACGATCCAACAAGTGGTATCAGAGCTCAGGACGAGGAGTTCATAACAATTCAGCTTGATTTCATCGGATTATATCACTTCTACTCTTTCTTTTCTGATTTGAAAGAAATTTAACGGCCAAAATGGCTTAAAACTCACATATATCAAGCGAAACATAGTTCTAACTAATCCTTGAAAGAATTGGACTAAAATTCGACTTAAAAACTGATAAAAATTTTAATTCCGCTTGAAAAACTGATCGCACATAATGACGTCATCATAATTCCGTTTGAACCAGATCCTAATTTCGCATGAAATTAGACATATTGTTCTTAATTTCGCTTGAAAATTTCAAACGGGACTTAATTTCGCTTGAAAGTACAAACGGAATTACTAATTCCGCTTCAATTAGCTTAATTTCATTTGAAATTAATCTAATTCCGCACGGAATTAGATATTGTTGAGTAATTTCGTTTGAGAAGCTTAATTCCGTTTGAGTGGGAATTTCGTTTGAGCAATTTCGTTCGAACTAATTTCGTTTGAAACTGCAATTTTCAAAATTTAAAATTTTTTCTAAGTGTTTGTTAATTGTTACAGATGCTTGAAGATGGATGAGTTCATGAATCCATTCTGTGATGCTTTTTGCTTTCACGGGAAACAACGGAGATGATACTTCAAACAAAACAAATGAGAATGCTTCTAATCCGAGTCCGAAGAAAACTCTTTCTGATACTTTGAGTATGGAGAGTGCTTATGGGATGTACAACAAACCTCCCAAGCTGATGGCGATTGAAGATTACAATAAATGGGCTATAAAGTTTAAAGAATGGCTAAAAGCGTTTGCATATCCAAGTTGGAGAATGTTCAAGAATGGCTTCGTTATTGGAAGATCAGATTTTGAAAATTTGACAGAAACTGAGGAGATAGAAAGATATGTTGCTGAACAAAAGTGCAATGCGTTAATTCATCAGTCTGTCAGAGACGACATAATAGCATTGATTGAGTACACAAATTCTAAAGATCTATGGGAGAAATTGAGAGTGAAATGTGTGGGTAGTGCTGAAATAGTTAAAAACAAAAAGAAATTGTTAAGAAAAGAATTTGATTTGTTTGGATGTTTGAAAAATGAGTCTGTTTCTAAGATGATTGAAAGATTCGGACATCTGAAAATGGAGCTGGCAAGACATGGAATCATTTATTCTCGAGAAGAACTTGTTGATAAGTTGTTTGATTCATTGCCGGATAACAATGACTGGCAATACTTTGCATTGATGTTGAAGAATACAATCGACTCGGAGAAGCTAACAATTGATTTGTTGATTGAAAGACTAGAAAGTCATGAGCTGGAGATCAAGAAATCTTTCAAAGTCAATCATTCTTCATATCAACAGAATGTTGGTTTATATTACAAAGGAGATGGATTTCCAAAGAATGTGTCTCCAAAAACAGCTTTCTCAGCTGAAGGTTCTTACAAGTCCAATCAAGAAAGTCCGAGCAGTGGTTTTCATAGTGGTTCATCATCAACAACTCCAAGCCAATCTATTCCAAAGAATCTATTCCAGTGTAATATTGCTGTAGATCTGAAGAATGCACAAAACTTTAGTGAGGAATTAGCAAAACAACAAATGGTGTTCTTAGCGTCTGTTCTAGAGTCATATGAGAGCCTGGTTCTGGGAAAGATTGGAAACACAAACCTCACCAAGGAGGATTATGACCAGATCGACCCAGAAGAGATGGAGTTGATCGATATCAGGTGGTGTGTGGCTAGTGTGGTCAGACGAGCTCAAAGGTTCATGGAGATTACGGGCAGACATTCAATTGGCGGACCTTCCACCAAACTTGGTTTTGATAAATCAAAGGTCACGTGCTTCAGATGCAAACAAAAGGGACATTTTAAACGCGAATGTCGAAACGCACCTGGTGATGATACTGCAAATCCGTTCAGAGAGGATTATTACAAGAGAGCTATCTACCATCAAAAAAAATCTGAACCTCCCAGAATGAAGCAGCTTGAAGATAACCCCAAAGAGAAATCAAGAGCTCTTGCTGTTATTCATGATGATGAGATGTGTTACCAGAAGAGGATGCAGTGGGCTATGCGTTTGCTGTAATAAAAGAAGTTCCTTTCAAAGATAGCAGAAATGAACAAGAGAAATATAATTACAGAAAGATGAAAGCTCAAGACAGGATGATTAGAATATCTAAGATTTACAACGAAGCAAAGAGAGTGAAAATATGGGATGCTGATAGAGAATGTTACCTAGATCCCGATGGTAACATAGCTGTTGATTCAAAGACCATTGATCTTGAAGCTCTCATCAAACAAATTGCTGAAGAAGAAGAAGCCAAACTGAGAGAATGGTGGGGAGGAGGAGAAGCTGAAGTAAAAGCTGAAGAAAAAGAAAAGGAAAAGGAGAAAGAGCTGCAGTCAAAGAAAGTTGATAATGGGATTATTGATACGACACAAGAGTTTACTGCTGAGAATCTGAAGAAGATGGCTGACAAGGTGTTTGCTGCAAAAGAACTAGAGGTAGTTTCTGGTTCTGGCATTGAGTCCAAAAACAAGGTGAGTCAGAATGATACTATCGATGAGTCAGGTAAGAAAGCTAAAACCGAGAGCGACTGCAAAAATTGCATGAAAAACTACAAGGTTTGTAGTACTATCACTTACCATAGTGGTAAAAAGATTCAAGATCTGACAAAAAGAGTCAGAGATGTTGAGGATCAGATCTTAAACCGTGATAAAATGTTAAAAGCTTCAAATGATCACATAAAATAACTAACTGAGAAAATCGAAAATGATAAAATTGAAGTAGAAAGAGTTAGGAAAGAAAACGAAAAGTTGATACATGAAAATCGTCAAGTTTCAGAAAATTTTGAGAAGCTAAAACGAACGGTGAAAGATTCTTATGATAGAAATGGTGTCACACCCCAAAATCCACACGCGGAGTACCACCGCTTGGAGGCGTGACATGACCAGGATCAAGCCACCAATCATATTGAACATATAAGTAAATAGTAAATGTCATTCATCAATACGATAGGTGTTTTCAAAACCAAACATAAACAAGTGTGTAGCGGAAGCAATAATGTAAAAACCCAACATAAGTATTAAGTTGAAATGTCATAAAAGAGTTTATCATAACATCCACAATCCGTGCCCACAACGACCGCGCCTCCCGTGCAAGCTCCATGGGTACCTATGGTCCTGCAAGGCATGTAACGGAGAGTCAACAACTAGTTGAGCGAGTTCACAGTAAGTAAGGTCGTTGCATAACTACGCATTATTAACTAAGCCATTGTGTATGTTCAATTGGTGGGGGCTTCCCATGTTGTATATACTAGACTAGTTGTAACCATAATTGTTCTTCTTAACCCGAGAACAGGAGTACGTACGAGGTTTACGTAGGTTTTACGTAAGTGCCCTTCTTAACCCGAAGACAGTGGTACGCGTGAGGTTTACGTAGGTTTTACGTAAAGTGTCCCTCGAAACCTGAGGACAGTAGCAAGCATAAGTATACGTAGGTTTTACGTAAGTGTCCCTCGAACCCTGAGGACAGTAGTAAGCACAAGTATACGTAGGTTTTACGTAAGTGTCCCTCGAAACCTGAGGACGATGGTAAGTAGTCTAGTGTTTTACGTAGGTTTTACGTAAGTGTATCATATCTATCAATACCATTCCCAACCCACCGGGAATCCCATGCCTTGGAAATGTGAACTCACCTTGGTTTGCTCGGTATGCTAAAGTATGTTCACAAGTAATCAATCGCGTCCTATAGTATGCACATAATACTCGATCAGTTCATGTATGTAAAGATTCACATGCAATTAATACCTCAAGGTGCGTCAGGCAATTAACATCATGCATTACACAACAGCTAATCACATGCATCCAATTCATGTTTCACATAACGGTCATTCACAGATTGTTCTAATATGGTTAATCCTTAACCCATTTAACAAGGTTAACAACTAAAATGGATTGATATACAGAAATAACAAACTAATAGAGTTAACTAACTAACAGCATTACATACCAATATAGTTATATACTTTAACAGAGTTAATAAAGTTAACAAAGTTAATTTGACTAACAGGATTAATAAATTAACAAAGCAAATCAGCTTAACTGAGTAACATACTTAACAAAATTAATATGCTAGAACATTAACTAAAACATGCATGGCGAAAACACATAATGATGAAAACACCTATGGGCCGAAATCCCCTTTGGGCCGAAATCCCTATGGGTTTTCGTTGGGCATAAGGGTGACGAAAACACCTTGTGTTTTTGTTGGTGACATCAACAACAGTCACATCATCCAACCCTAAAGATCATCATTACATTACAATAATCAATCACTTGACACCATCATGTGAGCATCAAATAAATTCATGGGTAGTTACTGATGGCATTCAATTGTATAGACTTTATTGATTTACACAATCCTATGCAGACTCACATGGCTACTGCCATGATCACATGCAAATAATCATCATAACAATCTGATATCATTGAGCATCAAATCCTAGTTATGATCTAAACATTACTCAAGAACAGTTAATACAGATCACATATCCATCGGAATTAATCTCAACATAACATTCAATTCATGTAGATCTAATTATTTATCAATCATCAATACAATCCGAGTCATCATCTGTGTGCCATGTAACAGAATCATCATCCAGTTCAACCATTAAACATATATGCGTATATCATCCAGCCGACTAACATAACATATCACATAATCGACCCTATTGGTATGTTAATCTGCTTTCGAAACCTGATCACATTCATATCATCAATCCTAGAACCCTAGATCGATATCATGCTTCGTATACAGTTACGTAACCGAAAATCAAGTATACGAAGTCAAGAACAAAACGTGTAAATCACTCAATCAATATCCAAATACTAACCGTATGTAGGGTGGAACTAACAAGAACTTCAAAAAGGACAGATAGTTTTCGTCGAGTGTAAAGGATATCGAGAGAGGGTGGGAGGCGATGTGATTAGGGTTTGCCAAAATAACCGTTCACGTAAAGGTTGGAACTTAATATGTAGTTGAACCACTACTGGGCCTAAAGCCCATTCTGTTTTGTTGGCAAGAAGGTGGACGAAAACACCAAATGGTTTTTGTGGGGAGGAGTGTTTTCGGATGGAGTGTTTTCGACAAAGCTCCACTGCTATGTTTTCAATTATACTATTTAATAATCCATACAATATATATATATATATATATATATATCACATCTATACACACCTCATGTATACTATAATCTACAAACCACGCATGTATTACACATCAAGAAAATTATAAAAACACACTTAACTATAAGTACAAGATTAAGTCGAATAGAGACCTTGAAACTCGGGTTGTCACAAATGGTAAGACATGTACAGAAAATGTACAATTAAAAGGAGTTCTTAGAGTTAAAGAAGAGTTAATCAACCAACAACTGGATGAAATTGCTAAGTTGAAGCTTCAGTTTCAAGAAGCTAAAATTGAAAATGAATGCATCCAATTGAAACTGAACAGTTACAGCTCCGCAAGTTTTGTTCTTCAACATATTGTTCCTAAACCGATTGGAAAGAACAAAGCAGGCGAAGATGTATATGCTGATGGAACCGGGGTGGGGTATCATCAGGTTCCACCACCAGTTCTAAACAATTATTCAAAGAAAAATCCAGGGTTGGTTAATGATGAAGATGAAAATGAAGTGAAACTTCCAGACACAATCGATGTCACATTCACTTCATCATCCGATGAAGGAAGTGTTCAATCTGAAGTTGTTAAAAGTGTGGTTGAAAGTGTTTTGAAATCAGATAGTGACACTACTAAGGATGATGAATGCTTTTTGGACAAATATATTCCAAAATCAAAATCCAAAAACAACTTAGGTGATGAACCGGGTCTTGTGATGTACAAGATGGCTGGATCTGATAAGTTGTATTCGGATCTTGATTTTCCTTTAGAGAATGTGAATGTTGGAAAATTAAGGAATGTGTTCATATTGATAGAGATTGATGTGTCTGAAATTGAAGGTTTGAGAAATGCGAAAAGGCAACTGAATTTTGAAAAAGATAAAGCTTACTACAAGAAACCTGTTGTTCCACCGCGTTTTTATTATAACAATCAAAACAAATGGTCGGATGGATATCAGGGTGGTAAGAATTATCAGAAAAAGAATCTTCAAAACAGAAGGTTTGCTGAGAAAAAGGTGTTTGTGAAAAGTTCAAGTTCGAGTTCACTTTCTGATGAAGAATCTAAATTTTTTTCAAAATCAAACAAAGAGTTCTTTAAGAAGAAGGCTTCACAGCTTCAGTCTGAAGGTATTAGTCGGGTAATTGACACTCGAACATGCTTCAAATGCAATCAAGTTGGACATATTGCACGAAAGTGTACCAACTTGAAGCCTAAGACTGAAGTTGTTGAAAGACAAAAAAAGAAAGTTGATCCGAAAGGCAAAGCTCCAATGGTTGTTGAGAAAAATGAGAACACAAAAGTCAAAATTGAATCTGTTAAGAAGTTGGAAACCAAAAATAAATTTTTTTACAAACGGGTTGCTTCATCTCAACAAACATGGAAGCCAAAAAGTTCTCCAAAACCAAAGGTTTCAGAGTTGGAAAAACAATTGTCTTCTACCACTCCGGTAAAGATGGATGTTCCTTTGGATTACTATGAGAAACTTGAACCACAAGTGGCTACTACTTCTGAAAAGAAAGACCAACCATCTGGTCAACCTCAAAAAGACAAATTTTTCTTGTATAAAGAGGTTGAGGTTGGGTCTGCAGAGAGCTTAAAGATGAATGATAAAATTTTTCCGCCACTTTATACTCTTAAATCTCACATCAAAGTCAACCTACCTGATTCAAAAGAGGCTTGGGTAGCATCCAAATCTCACTAAGTGTTTGTCATATGTGCAGGAGCTTCCAAGATCCGTTTCACGATGGATTATGGATAGTGGAGCTTCTCGGCACATGACTGGGAAAAAGACCCTACTGTATGATGTTAGAGGGTTTAATGGAGGTTACGTGGGATTTACAGGCAATCAGGGTGGTCGAATAATTGGTGAAGGTACTTTATCAAATGGCATTGTTACGTTTGAAAGAGTTAACTACATCGCCGAGCTTGAAAACAATCTTCTGAGCATATCTCAGATCTGTGATCGCATATATACAACGCACTTTACAGACAAAGAATGTTTGATCTTGAAACCAGGATTTGTTGTTCTCGGAGAGTGGGTTATCATGAGAGCGCCCAGAGTGAATGATCTGTATGTGTTGGACATGAGTGTAACAACTACTACCACGGGTCAAGCACACTGTTTTATGTCAAGAATAACGCAAAAAGAATCAAAGTTATGGCATCGAAAGATGGGTCATATACATTTACGAAAAATAAATCACCTGGTGCATAATGATTTAGTTACTGGTGTTCATGTGAAAGGTTTTCATCTTGAGGGAGAGTGCATTAGCTGCATTAAAGGCAAGCAAAAGAAGAAATCCCATCCTCAAAAGAAAGTCAACTCAGTCTCAAGACCGTTAGAGAGACTTCATATGGATCTTTTTGGTCCAGTGAATGTCAAAAGTATAACCGGTGTTCTCTACTGTCTAGTAGTAACTGATGATTACTCGAGATTTTCATGGGTATCTTTTCTGAAGACAAAGGATGAGACTTTCGAAAGCTTGATGGCATTGTTCAGAAAAATTGAAAACTTGTACCAAACTCGAATCAGAAGAATCAGGAGTGATAACGGTACAGAGTTGTATGTCCCCTTGATGTATGGATCTTTCACAGAATTGTCAATCTAATCAAGAGTGCGGAATCCTCTTGATCAGAATATCACAGAAACAAGTAGAAGAACAGATTCACAATCAAACTGGGTTTCTATTGATTATCAATCACACAAGAATTACAATCAATCTAAACCCTAACCACACAAATTTCGTCCAAGCTAGTAATGCTCTCACGAAATTCTCACAAACTCTGTTTTTGCTGATTCACATAAACCCTAAAGCCTAACCTTGTTTATATAACACAAGGTTTGCAATTTGGGCTAAGGTTCCTACATGGGCAAAGCCCAAATAGTCCCCCTAGACCCAATGTGGGTTTTGTTTAGCCCAAACTCTATTATCTCACTAATACAAAGCTAAACCCGCTAACTGTTTATCGTTTATCTAATTACAAGATATCCAAAGACCAAATCTAAGCTGTTGTCACAAATATGCACCAACAAACTCCCCATTGACAATAGCTTCATAAAATAACTTTGTCTTCGGTCCTCTTGCAATCTTCATGTAGTCTTGCACTGTCTTTGGTCTTTGGATAGCTTCAGCTTCAACAGCTTATGTCAGCAACAGACTCCCCCTAAGTTGATGCATCCAATCACCAAATCTTCAAAAACTTTAGCGTTTGAGTAAACTCCAGTTCAGCATTTGTAAAGCAATCTTCAAACTCTTCATCTTTGTCTGCAATGTTGAAAGGAGGTTCTACCATGCATCCAATCAAACTCTCACCTCTTCACAGCAACTCATCACTTTAACTTCTCAGCAACACACTGTTTCAATCTGTATACTATAAAACAAACATCTCGAGAAACCATAGGAATTTTTCAACAAAGTTAAATAAATTATTATTTTTCAAGAGATAGTTAAACTGTATCACAGATTAAGCATTTTCAATTTCATCACCAACACGCAAAACTTTTTAATCACACACCCTATAACCCGCATGATTTAAAATTTTGAACTCACTTTCCAACAACGTCTCCCCCTATCAGTAACAATTCCTCCAAGAATAACAGTTGTCCGTACATTAAGAATTTTAAACAGAAAAAGACACTATTTTTGTATTTTTATATTTTCTGAAAGCAAGTAAATAACAAAAGCAATAAACACTCTATTTTTGTGAGAATCACTGGTAAGAAGATCATATCAGCAAAATCAAACTGTTTCACACTATTAGATAATTCTTTATTTAATTTTTCATGAAAAGCAGTCCAAGGCGATTACCAGTATGTTTGTCCTCTTAAACAAAATGCATGAACATTTCAAGTACCATTACCGTATGATACATTAAGGTAATTTTAATACTGATATACTAGTGTGTCCCACTTCAGGATATACCCCCGCGATCAAGGTATGCACAAAGATTCATCATAGTAGGTGAGTATACTGAATTCATCCGTTTTATTTTTCAACGTTTAGATAATTGGTGAACAGGCCAGTACTTCCGTACAACAGAGAGACCAAAATAACTAACGAGGGCTAAGACAAATACCATTTTTTTGGTACGATTTATGCATTTTGCACATTTTGAATGACTCTCTATGAGAGTTTCTTCATTTTTGGGTTTTGGCATTTTTAGCTCTTTTAAGATATCCTGGGTGTGTCTAGGTCAGCATGTATCTGGATGCAGCAGAAGGACACCCCTGATATCCCCGGATGAAATAACAGTATAAAGACCCAAAACTTTAGATTTTGGCAATCTATCAACGCAAGATTTAAGGTCATTAAACCATACACCACTGATGTGTTCCCCACTCATACACAGTTCACTTAAGTTTATATCACATTGGTAAGTTGATTATTTCATGCTTTTTGCCTACTGGTACATCATATGATGAAGCTGCTATCACCCTTAAGCATTTTTAGTTCATTTTCAGTGTGACAGTCTAACTTGCTGATGTACTATCATTTCTTCTTTTTCACACAGTGATAACTCATTTTTGATTTTCTATTTTTTATGTTTTTTATTTTTCAATGTTTTTGTATTTTTGATTTTTTTAAGAAAAGCAGTAAACTATTTACAAAATTCTTATGAAAAAACAGTTATTCGTGATTCCTCATCCCGTTGAGTTCGACTAAATGTTTAAAGCGAGCCCTGTCAAAAGCTTTAGTATAAAGATCTGCCAGGTTATCTAGTGTGTCGACTCAGCACTTTGAACTTCAATTTAAATCATTTAATATATATATCAACAATCTCACATCCCCCATCATGTGCCTAGAGCAGCCACTATCAACATAAGTTGATAATCCTCCTTAGCAGCTCCTGCACACACCAACTAAGAAATTAGTTAGATTGGGGGACCCAAGCCTTAATGGTCTTGGGTCGTCCAAATTCACCAACTATTTGAACATCCATCCAATATCCATTACTCCTAACTGGAGTCTTGGATCTCAAAACTGTTGATGGAATTTGATTTTGATTTCCACTAGGACTTTGGTCCTGAGGGTTCCTATATGTGTTTGGACTATTTGACCTTTGAAAATTCTGGTTTTGATAACATGAGTTTTGATTCCAAGAAGCTTGATTGTTATAATTTCTAAAGCCATTGTTATAAAAAGTTCGACCACCATTATTTTGGTATCGATTTTGATATTGAGCTTGACTTCTGAAATTATTAGCATTATAATAGTTCATTCTTGGTGAAGTGATTCTAGGTCTCTCATATCTGCCTGGTGGAGATCTAGGCTGAAATCTTGGTTGATTTCTTTGAAAACGTGGAACTTGTGGAGTTCCTGTTCCAGCCTTATCTACGCCAACAGCAACATTCTCTGGTTGCTTAGGAGCAGATTTCTTTGGAGAATTTGAGCCTTTCTCCTCACTATCACCTTTCTTCTCTGGTGATTTCCCTCTCTGTTTTTGACTAAGTTGTGCTTCACTCTTTTTGTTAGGACAGCAGCTAGCTACATGTCCTTTGATGTGACACTTGAAGCACGATCTCCTTTTCAAAGACTTCTTAGCTGGAGTCTCTAAGGTAGATCCCTTATCAGATGGTAATGATCCCTTGGATGAACCTTGTTTAGTTTGCTTGGATTCAGATTTTTCTTTGTTTTTATTTTTAGCAAACTCTACATTTGATTCATTTTCAATAACAGTTGTTTCATTTTTCATATCACTACCTTGAACAAAATTAATCTTTTTAACAAAAGCTTGATTTTTATTCTTAGGCGGTGAATTTTTCCTTTTCAAAGGTTCCCTGTTATTGTTCTTCTTAGCATCATCACTCTCAGATCCATCACCTTGACTTGATGTGGATGCGAAACTACTTGGTGCAGATGCCATAAAGTCTGCTAGCTCATCTTCACTAGGCAGGAATGAATAGTCATGACTAAGAGGAGGTGGAACTTCATTAAAGCCCTGGAAGCCCACGCTGGTCTTGTCATTACTCTTCTTTAACCCACCCATCATGTGTTTCATTACAAAAGACGAATCTCTGAATTGACTCAATTTCTTTTCAAGTTCAACAATTTTGAGTTGTGCATCTGACAACTCTTTGCATTTTTCAGAAATCTCTTTTGTTTTCTCAGCTATCATGTCATGAGCTAAGTCTATGACTTGAAGTTTTTCATTTAGTTTGCAAGTTAAAGCTTCAATTTCAGCTTCATAACCTTTTATCTTCTTTAAGTATGACGATTCATTTCTTTTAGCAAAAAAATTTGACTCTTTAATGTTAGACATCTCGCTTATCAAACTTTGGTATTGTGTTGACAACCTGTCAACCTCACCCTGTAGTTCACGACATCTCAAACATACAGAATTAGATTGTACCTCTATCTCATGAACTTCTGAGGTTTCATCAGTAACAACCTGTTCAGCTTCACTCTCTTTCTCTACTTCAGCATCCAATTTTGCTTCAGCATTCTCCACTTTAGCTTCAGCATCATTCACAGTAGTTTCAGCCTCATCAACTGGCATTATCTCTGCCATGAATGCCTGAGTGGAATTCTCGTTATTTTCCAAATGAACACTACAATCATTTGAACCTTCTCGTACTGTAGAGATCGCAGCTTTATTCCTTTTAACATCTTGATTTCCTTGATACCTCTTTTCTAATGCATCCCACATATCCTTTGAATTTGTGTACCTTTTGAAGGTATGCTTGATGCTATCAGGTAATGACATCTTTATTTCAGCCAAGGCTCTTTTTTCAGCCTCAAACATCTTTTTATCATCCTCTTGCATGTTCACATAGTCTGTTCTACGTGGTCTGCCCTCATAATCGTGTGTTGGGTTTGTGTACCCATCTTCAATACAGATCCACATGTGTGCATCCTGAGATTCAATGAATGATTGGAAGCTGGCCTTCCATGTAAGATAATTCACCACCTTCATCATCTTAGGTGCATTCAAATTCGTCATGTTCGACATTTTAACGCAACAGACTGGTAAAACCGTACAAAATATCTCCGAAAACAATGGTTCCCAAATTACACCTTTAGAATCGTCTCGACATTTTTTTGTTGCCCTAAAAATGCAAGGAATTCAACGGTGCAGACGGTTCTGTCAAACGAGCTACAGATCAAATTCTATTTGCAAAACAGTGAATTATTTCTTACGCTTGCCTGAAAATATTCCACCACTTTAAATATGTTGTTAATTTCGCTGGTCCTGTTAATTTCGCTGGTTCTGTTAATTTCGTTGGTCCTGTTAATTTCGCTGGAACTGTTAATTTCGCTGGTTTAATTATGCTGTGTCAATTTCGCAGGTCTAGTTCGCTGAGTCAATTTCGCTGTATATTTCGCTATTACGACGACCAGTAAAGTCGCCGAAAACCGTAATATTTTCGCTGTGGAAAATCACACGGTTACCAAAGTCGCCTTTGGATTTTAAGTTCGCGGGGTCAAATAATTTCGCTGGACTGTTAAATTCGCTGAACCAGTAAATCAGGAAACTTAATCTGTTCGAACTTTTTGAAGATTCTGTCTCCTCTCCAACACAATCCTGCAAAATCAGACAACCTAATCAGCAAAAAAAAATCGAAAATTATGAAGAACACGAAGAAACAGTCTTCGAATCTTCAAGTCTTTCAGCCAAAATTCCTCAAACAATCAACCAAAAACTGCCCCGAAAACCTGTAAAACAGCAATCTAACAAAGCAGAAGATCAAAACAGCCAAAGAATTCGAAAATTTTTATCAAATCAGCCAGAAAATTCGAAACCCTAATTGTCAAGTTTAACAAAAAATTCGAAAAACTCCCTGTTTCTGCAGAACACAATTCTGAACCGAGCCTTCAAGAGCCTAATGCTCTGATACCAATTGTATGTCCCCTTGATGTATAGATCTTTCACAAAATTATCAATCTAATCAAGAGTGCGGAATCCTCTTGATCAAAATATCACAGAAACAAATAGAAGAACAGATTCACAATCAAACTGGGTTTCTATTGATTATCAATCACACAAGAATTACAATCAATCTAAACCCTAACCACACAAATTTCGTCCAAGCTAGTAATGCTCTAACGAAATTCTCACAAACTCTGTTTTTGCTGATTCACCTAAACCCTAAAGCCTAACCTTGTTTATATAACACAAGGTTTGCAACTTGGGCTAAGGTTCCTACATGGGCAAAGCCCAAATCGTCCCCTTAGACCCAATGTGGGTTTTGTTTAGCCCAAACTATATTATCTCACTAATACAAAGCTAAACCCGCTAACTGTTTATCGTTTATCTAATTACAAGATATCCAAAGACCAAATCTAAGTTGTTGTCACAAATATGCACCAACAAGAGTTTAAGAACAACAAGATGGAAAAGTATTGTGATGAGAGAGGTATATTGCAAGAATTTAGTGCTCCTTACACTCCGCAGCAGAATGGAGTAGCTGATAGAAAGAACAAGACTCTAATTGAAACGGCCAGGATGATGCTTGCTGATTCAAAGCTACCAGTCAATTTTTGGGCAGAAGCAGTGTCAGCCGCTTGCTATACACTCAACCGGGTTCTCACTGTGAAGAAATTCAACAAGACATGTTTCGAGCTGATCAATAACCGCAAACCAAACCTGAAGTATTTAGAACCGTTTAGGTCTCCCTGCACAGTTCTAGAGCCTTTTGGAAAGTTTGGTGCAAAGAGCATTGAAGGAATTTTCGTGGGTTACTCAAGTCCATTGAAACGAGTTTTTGTTCCAAGCTTGAAGCGGATCTTCGAAGCACAACATGTTAAGTGTCAGGGGTATACTACGCCACCTCAGAATCCCAGTGATTCATGGCGTTTTAATTACGATAAACTATGGGATTCGTTTGACATGGAAGAACAAGAACCAGAGTTCTTTGATGAGTTGGATATTCTTAGAGAGTATGAGTCATCAGGAGAAAGATTTCCAGCTGAGTATACTTCAAGTCGACGACAAGTTTCAAATAATGATGAAGCAGGTCCAAGTAATGCTGGAGAACATGATGATGTTCAACAATCTTCGGAACAAGAACAAGCTCTTGAAAATCAGACGACAGTTAATGATAATCTAGAATCTGATGATAGACCAGTCTTTGATCATAGTGATTCAGATCCTGAGGGGGAGCAAATCCAGATTTCAAGTCAAACTATTCCAGTCAGTGAACAAGGTGCAAATCAAAATGTCACAAATTTGGAAGGCGAGGTAGATGTTTCAGGCGACGTGATGCCGAGAACTCTTTCATACCATCCAGAAGAGTTGATTATTAGAGAATTGCAGTCAGGCGTTTGCACTAGACGACAAATTGACCAAGGACTTACTTGTTTTTATTCTACAGTTGCTCCTTTACAAACTGATTTTTCACTAAGTTATTTTATTTCGCAGATCGAACCGCGAACATATAAAGAGGCGCTAACTGAAGATTCTTGGGTCAATGTTATGCAAGAAGAGTTGAGTCAGTTTGAGAAGTTAGGTGTGTGGAAATTGGTAGACTTGCCTCATGGTCAAAGGAAGATAAACACCAAGTGGGTGTTCAAGTGTAAGAGAGATGATCGAGGGGTTATTATTCGTAACAAAGCTCAACTCCTAGTCCAGGGTTTCAGTCAGCAAGAGGGGATAGATTTCACTAAAGTATATGCTTCGGTTGCTAGACTTGAAGCGATCAGAATCTTCCTAGCGTTTGCATCTTGGAAAAATTTCAAAGTTTATCAGCTAGATGTTAAATCGGCGTTTCTCTACGGGAAGGTAAAAGAAGAGGTATATGTCGGACAGCCTCCGGGCTTCACCGATCCAATCCACAAAGAAAAGGTCTATTTGCTGGATAAAGCGCTGTATGGTTTACACCAGGCCCCGAGAGCTTGGTACGAGACATTGTCTCAACACCTGCTAGCCAACAGCTTCATCCGAGGAAAAGTGGATGCCACTCTCTTCACCAAAGAGGTCGAAGGTCATCTTCTGATAGTTTAGATATACGTGGACGACATCATATTTGGGTCTACAAATGAAAATCTGTGCAAAGATTTTGAACAAGTGATGAAGCAAAAATTTGAAATGTCATCGATGGGTGAGATGAAATTCTTCTTGGGACTTCAGGTTGATCAACTGCCTAAGGGAATTTTCATACATCAAACGAAGTACGTTCTTGATATCTTGGAGAAATTTGGGATGCCAGGTTCTACTCCAGCTTCCATCCCATTAGCGACGAACCATGGGATAAACCCTGATCTCACCGGAGAGAAGGTAGATGAAACATTGTATCGTTCCATGATCGGATCGCTGATGTACTTGACAGCTTCAAGACCTGATATTATGTATCCAACCTGCCTCGCAGCAAGATTTCAATCTAACCCGAGAGCGTCGCATATGGTAATTGTCAAAAGGATATTACGCTACCTTAAAGGAACTCCATCATTGGGGTTGTGGTATCCAAAAGATGGCGAATTCATGCTCAAAAGTTATTCTGATTCCGATTTCGGATGCTGGAAAGTTAACGCTAAATCAACAACAGCGGGGTGCCAGTTTTTCGGACCAAGATTGGTTACCGGGCAATGTAAAAAGCAGACCTCTGTAGCTTTATCCACATGTGAAGCGGAGTATGTATCTACAAGTAGTTGCTGCTCTCAGATCTTGTGGATCCAGCAACAGATGCGTGACTATGGTTTGCAATTTCTTAACACCCCTATCTTTGTTGATAATGAGGCAGCGATTAACATTACGAAAAATCCCGTTCATCATGCTAAAACCAAACACATTGAAATTCGTCATCACTTCATCCGAGACTATTTCGAGAAGAAGTTGATACGAATTGAGAAAATCCACACTGACGAGCAAAAAGCGGATTTACATACCAAAGCATTTGATAAAACTCGTTTTCAATACTTGTTAAAATTAAACGGTATGAAGCTTTTATCGGTGTTGGAAGAGATTCTTGGAATTGATGAAGGAGACATTGTAGATGACGATGTTGAGAAGCAATCTGCAATGGTTTGTCGATTTTTTACTTGTTTTGGTATTTAGGGGGAGTATAGGGTAATATTTTCAGAAAATACAAAAACAGTAAAAAATTTCAAAAATACAAAAACATGAGATATTTTCAAAATACAAAAACAATAGAAAACCAGAAAAGAGCTTGTGTAAAAAGGGAAAATGATAGTACATCGGCTTGACGGTTACAGTATGCTAAAGATATGGAAAGTTTATATGCGTTAAACAGTCTCGTTGATGATGTGCTGATAGGTTTTTACACATTTAGTAGGTTTGTTCGGGATATAAACCTAAAATCTTTACTTACTTATTTCGTGGGGAACACTACTTGGATATATAGGTAACCCCTGAAATCTTGTTTGAAAGATCCCTCTTTCTGAAATACTAGGTCTTTATACTCAGTGATATCTGGGGTATTATCCCGGGACTTCTGATTTTGCGGAAGCAATGGCCTAGTCCCCGTATAATACTTTACGCTTTACTTGAAATATAGCACCGCCCTCAGCATAAAAAATGATGAAACATGGAAAAATGATAATCATGTGCTATTGTAAAAAAGATCCTCTAAAGGGGACACGCTAAAGTCGAACCGTCATCTCTCTGCTGAACGGAAGTTCTGACCTGAGCTCTCACGGTTTCGCAATTTAACCCCTTACAGATATCATCTGTGGTATACTCACATGTAAGACTGAATATTGGGATCTGGATACGGGGGTATATTCAAGAGGTGGGACACATGAATGAGTTTAAGTCTCTAAAACACTAAATCCGTATCCTGAACAGATTGAAATTTGTGTGAGAATTTAAGTGGATCAGCATATCGACAATCTAAGCGAATTGTTTAATTCTGAGTATATAATTAAAGCTTAATGGTACTTGTGACTTGTCGAACAACTGATATGATTCCCTAACACGCTCACCAAAAATATGTTTGTAAATAGTTTACATATACTGCATTTTATTTTTTGCATTTCATTTCTAGTCTAGAAGCTTTATAAAAAATCCAAAAAGATTTTACACTTCTGCTTTATTTTTGACAAACCAAAGAGGAAAGTTGATCTTCAGATTCGAAAATTTGAAGCAGATGCAGGAAGTTTCCGAGCTGGAGGATGAGTTGTGAGCTTAACATGATAAGTTTGTGAAAATTGAAAAGTTAAAGCAAGTTCATTAATTTGAAACTTGTAAATTTCAGAAAATTGTTTGAAAAAGTTGAACAAATGTCAGTGTGAATTGTCTCAGATCAACCAAGGTCATTAAGTTGGACTTGGTAGACTAATTGAGTAATCAGGGTCATTAATTTGGACCTAAATACTTAAGTGGATTTCTAATTCTGGAAAAACAACAAATGAAGTTGAATGGTAAGTTTGGAATTGAAACTGTTATTGTCATATATCTTATATTTAGTTAGAGATTGTGTAGGTAACAGGTATGAGTTTATGAAAGCAGCTAAGTAAAATCCCAGCCTACTAATAGGGGGAGTCTGAAGATTTAAAGTCAGATGCAGTTCCTGGATCTACATTCAAGGGGGGCTTGAAAGTTATTAAAGATTCAGATTATGTGATTCATGCTAGCTGTTGATTGAAGAAGATAAAGATTGAAGGAAGCTTTTACAATGACAAATCAATTTGGAAAGACAATCAAGACCGATCAAGACGGAAGACTCGATCCCGAAAACTTCGTCAACATCCAAGGGGGAGTCTGTTGGTGCATTAGATGTCTGTTAACTTTTTCTTGTATCGAGTCATGTATAGATCAGGGCACGGAAATCTAGAAAATAGTGTTGAAGGTAATTCCGCTTGAAAGGTGCTTAGTGTCATTCAAACGGAATTAGAAGTACAAGCGAAATTAACTAATTCCACACGGAATTAGGTAATTCCGTTTGTAAGGTAATTCTGATTGAGTCGATCTCAAGCGGAATTAACCCTCTATAAATAACTGATCAAGTTGTTCATTTGGAACGGAATTAGTTCACGGTTTCTGAGTCGAGGTGCTGCCGAATTGTTATCAGAATTGTAAAAAGCTCAGAATCAAACAATAAGAAGATAATTAGAAAGGAACAAGTTGTGTTACGTCAATTACATTGATTCCGCCTTTGTTTTTGATGCTGAACTCATCGGATTGACTCGTTAAGGTCACACGACGATCCAACACTCTCTTCTTAGGAGGGAATGGCTCCTCAGATTGAGCCTTGAACACGAAAATTCCTTCTTCGGTATCATCCGAATACCCCGAGGGGGTTGGTTGTGAAGAGGTGCCTTCGTCCCTAGCTGAACCGGACAGTTGACGGTAAGCGTCTGAAGGTCCTTGGTCACTCATGCTGTAAACTAACAAATTGTCAAATAACACAAAATAATAATCTACACGTATACACATAGTCTCATTGAATATTTCCTAACAAAATTAATAATTTAATTGTCAGTAGAACACCTCTTTGGCTGAAATTAGTGGTTGTAGCTCTGATACCACCTTCTGTCGCAACCCCCGGTCCCTATCTCCTGAGATTGGGCGGACGGGAACTCAGATTAAGTGGTATCATTGGTTATCATTATTTGGCAGCGGAAATTTCATCAGGACCGTAGTTAGGAAATATTTTATCAGAGTAAAATACCACATTTTTATATTAATAAACACATGGGTAAAACCCAAGTTTCTATTACAAACATGTTTATAGGGATAAACCCTAATTTATTGAATTTAAAACATCGTCTTTATTTAGTTAACTTTTATAGCGACATTTTTCCAAGCCTTCTGTGCTCTCCAGTTGGCTTCTAATTGGCTTTCACATTTTGTTACCTGAAACACGTTTTAAAACATTTGTCAGTGGGAAATACTGGTGAGTGAATCCCAATTTAATCAAGAAGCAATTTATCTTTTAACAGTATTGAGAGCAATTACAATGTTTATATCTACACAATTACTCGTTCAGTATTGTCAATCCTGACTGGTGGATCATATTACACATTGGCTATCTCGTTGTCCAATGGTAACGTGTTCCACATTTTATATACAAAACCTCAACATACCGGCAGTAATTGAAGAACTACAAGGACTCAATCACTGCTAACCACATTGTAGATTATTTAAGGTTTTGTAAAAACAGTTTGTAAAAAGGTTTACAAAAAGGAGATTACTCACATTGCTACTTTAGACTTTTCTTGGTGGATTCCTGGTTATAATATATTAATTAAACAATGCACGCGTGTTAGTATAATAACCCAATATTTACATTAGTTATACCCTGCTCAAGACAGAACTACAACGACTACGTCGGGCAGAGCCTCGACAGCCGTTACGGAGCACTAGATCAATCGGGAAACGTATCTAATACGTAACCGGGGGTTAAAATACTTACAACGAGGCAGAACTTCGCTATTTTAGCGGGTATAATGCCCTGGAATTATGTATACTATGCAGAAATTTGAGAGAGAAAGTTGTGTGTAAGCGTTGGAAACTGAATGCCGAAGCTCCCAATTTATAGGAGCTGATATGAGCTTCCTCGCGGCCCGCGTAAGAACACAAGGGGGCCTTCGCGGCCCGCGACATAGGGTACGTAGGGCCTAGATTGGCCCGGTCTTGGGCTTAGCTTCGACACGAGTTGTGCCACTTGGCAGCTCAGGGTCCCGTCTGGTGGGTTAGCTGTCGCGGCCCGCGTAAGAGACCACTAAGGTCTTCGCGGCCCGCTAGGAACCATTAAAAATTGTTTTTATTTTTATTTTATAAAATTAAATTTATTTAGGGCTATTTATCGTATACGGGGTGTATTTTAAAACATATTGGAGCGTTTTAAGTATACTAGGGGTGTCGGCAATAATTTTGGAGGGTTGTTATAGACATCATCCTAGAACACCTCAAATCCGTTGATTTCACGGTTAAAAGTGAAGATTCAAAGGTGAAAATGATGAAGAAGTGTGTGTAGATGATAGATGTACAAGATTTGAGTTGAAAACTTACAAGAATCGTGAGAAATCGAGAGAAAAGAGGGCTTGAGCGTGCTGGCCGGAAGAGAGGGCTGTCACATCATTGTTTGTGATGTGATAGGGGTATTTATAGGTTGCCAAAAGAGGAAAGGGGAGCACAAGGGTCGGATCGGATGGCACATCGATCGGATGGCCATCCGATCGGATGGTCATCCGTTCGGATGACCATTTAATCGAATGGTCATTCGATCGAAGTGATCCGGCGAGTTAGGTTTCGGCGTTTTGTTTGGCGTGTTGAGCGTTGCAATGCGTTTGAGTGAGCGTTGATTAAGCGATGCGATAGACTTAATTAATAGTCACACAAATACTATATCTAACATACAATCATTATAATTAAACTTGAGTTTAGCGTTTGCGATTAGATTGCATTGCGATAGAATTGTGATTGTGTCTCGATTAATCATCACAACCATAATATAAACGTGCACAAGTAACACATAATTAACACACACACGTAAAACAATATCCAGAACACATAATTCGAGTTGCGATGCGATAGCGATGCGATTAGCGATAAATAGACAAATAGATTAGCGATTAGACACGCGATTAAACCTCGATTTGTTATAGATACTCCACATAATACAACTAAAGTAAGCAAATTAAAAGATTCGATTACAAGTCAAGAAGTACAATCAATAATTAAGCAAGGAGTGACAGATCGCATTTAGCAATCTTTTCTTCCTTTGACTTTGACTTTGACTTGTACTTTGACTTTCTAAATGCGGGGTGCTACACATGATGAGTAGATACCAGCAAAATCCAGGTAACAGTCATTGGAAAGCTGTTAAGTGCATATTAAAATACCTTAGAAAGACTAAGGATATGTTTTTAATATATGGATCCGATGAGGAAGAACTCGTTGTAAAGGGTTACACGGACGCGAATTTCCAAACCGATCGAAGTGATTCACGATCGCAATCGGGGTATGTCTTCATTTAAAATGGAGGAGCGTCTCTTGGAAGAGCTCAAAACAAGATGTGGTAGCATTGTCCACTACAGAATCAGAATACATCGCCGCTTCATTGGCAGCCCAAGAAGCTGCATGGTTGAAGAAATTCATTGCCAAATAAGATTATAAAACCAATTTTATAAACAGACCATCAACATATAACATCCTAATAGTTATTGTATAACATTAACTAATAAAAGAATCATTATATTTCAAACACTAACCATAAATAAGTTATAACATTATCTAACATAAAGTCTTAACATTTAACAAAGAAATTAAAAGCAATTAAAGAATTAAGAAGCATAAAATCTTGAGTCATCATGCGTCCTCAATCCTCATGGACTACCTACAAATAAACCATCCATGTATAAGCATTAAGTTCCATGATATTAAAATTATTTGTATCACAAGTTTAACAAATACATACCGAGATGAATGGATAGGGCCATGCGATGGATGCATCAATACAATCTTGAATTGTAGAAAACAAACCATTTGGTCTTACCAAGTTTTCATCTTTTTTATTGGTACTTGAACGTTTACCTCACACCATTCTGGTCCAATCACAGTACCACCAACTAGATCATTTGGGTCCAAGCTCTGGACCCTTCCTCTTGCTACAGTGTCGGTAGAGTTTAGAATACTTTTTAGGAAAACTTCATCTCCGACCTAGATTTTAGTTTTCGACAAACATTTATTAAACTCTAATCATAATAGTGCAAAAAATCATTTTACAAAAAAATTAATAAAGTTTTACACCAGCAGGCTAACATTTTTATAGAAAAACTAAGGAAAATTGGTTTTTAAAGATTTATATAGAAAAATACCTGTAAACGTTGATGCCCATTGGTTACATTGGGGAAATGTTGTGATGTAAGAGGTTGAACACTGGAACCACCCCTCGACCCTTCCATCTCTGATACTTGGGCTCGTAACTGGACCACAGTACTAGTAAGTTCTTCACATTGAGACTTCAATTGGATGTTTTCTCTATGACATGCCGAACGACTTGGTATTACACCCCAAACATCAGCAGCACGAACACCCAGACCATACATAACCGCATCACCATTTCGATCATTACCCGTTACTTTAGAAAAAACATCATCTGGTCCAGGCTTATCGATCGAGCCCTCGGGAAGATTAGAACTAAGTTGTTGCATCTGTGCCTATATTAGACATAGTAACAAAAATAAGGTATGTATTTTTAACAGCATCAAGAATACATAGAAAAAATATGTGTATAAATATATACGCATATTACTTACAATTGCATTTGAAGCTTCCAAATTTTTGGTAGTTCCATCTTTGGAGAAACATGCACGAAACATTTCCAATCGACTTGGATCTTGTCCCTTAAATGCCTGTTTGAATAAAAAGAAAATAAGTATTAACAATAGATATCGACAGACTACATTAACAATCGCACTATCTCATACAAAAACCTTTAGCTCTTCACGGACTCGAGCATAACTTTTTTTACCCGTTACTTGAACCATCTTCTTCTTTGCCCGATTCACCTTGTTTTTTTCACTTACCAGCTTCAGTAGACAAGTGAAATTTCATAATGGGAAATAAACTAATGTTATTTAAACTGGTAGGCTATTTCATACCTTAGACTTTTCTTTATTCCAATACTTCACAAGTTTCTTCCATTGTTTTTTTTACACTTGTTTTGGCCTAGAACTTATTTGTTCCTTCAGTGACAAAGACGGATCATGGTATAGTTCCTTAACTCTTGCCCTCTAGTTCTTCACCTTCTGCCCAAATGATTGCAATATCCAGCCTTTAGCAACTTCAGGAATATCAAAAGATCATTAAGCAACTACCAAAGAAACTAAAAAAAAAGTAAGGGGCTGTTTGGCAACATCTGAATGGTTAAGTGTTGAATCAGTAAGAGGTCTGAACCACTAAGTGCTGAACCAGTAAGAGGTTTGAACCATTAAGAGTCTGTATAATGCTTAACCGTTCAGAGGCAAATGTCTGACCAATTCAGATTAGATGTCTTAACCATTCAGACTTTGTATAAATCTTAACCATTCAGAGGCAAATGTCTGAACCATTCAGACATCTGCTCGTGAAACAAACAGTCTGAATCATTAAGTGTTGAACCAGTAAGAGGTCTGAACCATTAAGAGCCTCATTAAAAGGTAAACAAACAACCCCTAAGTTAGTAAAGACAGAAGCTAATTAATCCGATGAAGCTGGCACTTGCTATGTCAAAATATGGCATTTTCAATGGTTTATTTAGGGTAAGTAAATATGGGTTTAATTATTGCCTAATAAAGTATTCAAGCAACTCGTCAGATTATTAAATAATAACTAATCTAATAATAATGACTAGTGATTTCCGTAAAGGAAAATATATTTATATTAGATAAACTCTGAGTTGCAGGCTTAAAATCAAAAGATAAGAAAGCCATATGTAAAGCAATTACCTAAACTAAACAATAAAAAAGTAGATAACCGAATTTGAAAATAAAGAAAGATATACTGGTTTCTTACTTTCTTTAAACATGTAAAGCAATTACCTCATATTTTGGAGCATGAACTGTTAGGGTTTATGTAATCTAAATCTTTATATAACAGAGAATAATCAGTTTTAATCGAATTATATTTTAAGGAGATTGATAGAGAAGTATAGGGAGAAGAAACGGGACCTACACATGGTTTCATGCCAGGGCGATCGACTACGGAAGCAATACATATTCTAAGGAGATTGATGGAGAAGTATAGGGAGAAGAAACGGGACCTACACATGGTGTTCATTGATCTTGAAAAGGCCTATGACAGTGTGCCACGTAGACTGATTTGGGATAGTTTGGAGAGTAGAGGGGTTTCTGGGAAGTATATATACTTAATTAGGGATATGTATGTTAGGACCGAGACTGCTGTCCGAGCACCTGTAGGGGATACTGAGTCTTTCCCGGTGGAGGTAGGACTACACCAAGGGTCTGCTTTGAGCCCTTTTCTATTTGCAGTTATCCTAGATGAGTTGACAAAGTCAATTCAGGAGGCTCTTCCGTGGTGCCTGCTTTTCGCAGATGATATTGTGTTAGTTGCTGATAGTAAACATAGCCTGAATGCGAGGTTAGAACAGTGGCGAGCAGCTTTAGAGGGCAGAGGTTTAAGGATTAGTCGTTCTAAGACTGAGTACCTATATTGTGACTTTAGTGGAGTAGACAGCGTTGAGGACATCCAGATCACCATTGACGGTCAAGTGGTTCCGCAGGTTAATAAGTTCAAGTATCTAGGATCGTTTGTTCAGAGGGATGGGGAGATAGATAGTGACGTTGCCCACCGCATCCAAGTTGGATGGTGTAGGTGGAGAGCTGCCACTGGGGTATTGTGCGATAGAAGGTTCCCAACAAAATTGAACGGGAAATTTTATAGAGTTGCAATTAGACCTGCTATGTTATACGGAACCGACTGTTGGGCCATTAAGGAAGTACAAGCACGCAAGATGAAGGTGGCAGAGATGAGAATGCTAAGATTGATGTGTGGGCACACAAGGTTAGACCGGATAAGAAATGATGTTTTTAGGGAGAGGATAGAAGTAGCTAGTATATCAGATAAGATAAAGGAGGGAAGATTGAGATGGTTTGGGCATGTGAAGATGAGGCAGACAATAGAGCCAGTTAGAGTAGTTGAAACTCTCGTGGTGGAGGGGAGGAGGAGTAGAGGCAGACCCAAAATCACTTGGGATGAGCGGATTAGGCAGGATTTGCAAAAATTACACCTCTCTGAGAACATGGTCCATGATAGGAGCTCGTGGAGACGGAGGATTAAGGTTAAAGATTTCTAGGAGAGGGTTCAATTGTGTTTTTAGGGGTAGTGTATAGTCGTAGATATGTATCTATTTGTATAGGCTGTTTGTGTTGTTATATTTGTCTTGTTTACCATGCACTCTTTTACCACTCATGTTATATTGGTAGCTCCACACACACACACACACCTCATGTTCTATATTTTTTTCTCTTTCTTTCCCGGGTGTTTTGGAGCCGAGGGTCTCACTGGAAGCAGCCTCTCTATCCCTAGGGATAGGGGTAAGGTGTGCCTACATCCCACCCTCCCCAGACCCTACCAATAGCTCTGCTATTTGTGGGATTTTACTGGGTATGATTGATTGATTGATTGAATCGAATTATATTTTAAAACACGCCCTCATACTGTAAATAAAAAAAAGAAAAATAAAAGAAATGACATTTTCCAACTCAAAACTCATGCCGTCCCGAGACTCAAGTACACGATATGTAATTTTGTTCAGGTATTGGTTACATTTTCAAATTGAAAGTCCGATTAAGCCAACCCTGATAACTTGAAACCCAACAACACCCGTAAAAGATCTAACTAATAACAAAAACTAAAAAACTAAAAAAAAAAACTGACTTGAAGACCTCTATTCTTCTTTAGCGCATTCAACACTTTGCTTTTGTGCTTCTTCGGATACCTCTAGCTCTTCCGAAACTTGGGATCTATCTGAACTGAAAAACAATTTTTTTATAAGAATGAGACCGCAAGAATGATAATAGCATTCTTTAATGATAATTTAATTTAACACCAAAGACATCTAAACTTTGTATATTTTAACTCTTTTCTAAAAAGAAAATAAACATAAACTTAATTGCTATATCAACAAGTAGAAAATCACCAAAACCTTATACTCAAATGCCATGTATTTATTACAAGAATACATCTAAGAGTACTTTGCATCTAAACTTAAATTTGTGCCACCAAATGCATCATCTAACACAATGTTATGACTTTTGAGTGTAAATCAATACTGATTAGCGAACAACGCATTCTCAAAAAAACCAAACCAACAAGTCTATTGGCTAGCATACGATAAACACTGCCTGATTTGCAAGTAATGTCATAAAGCACATTTTGAGAAAGCCTCTTCTGAATAAGTTGGTTAAAAGTAAATCACATGAATTTTAGGCCTCTGCCACGTTCCTTGTCTTACGAGACCTGCAATAAAATATATAGTCAGTTCATAAACCATTCTTTCTCGGCTAGTGTTAATAACTAGAACTTTGATGTCACCTGAAAAATGGCTTTAAGGTTCGACCAAACCAAGAATGAACAATGAATTACATGTGACAGGTTTCAGCAATACATATTCTAGCAAACATCAAGGCTTCCTCTTGTGCCAAGTTTGCTAACTCATAACGTAGTTGCTTCTCTAGTGTCAACTGAATTAGAATTCACAAAAGGCATACAAAAACACAAATGTTGATTTTAACATTAAATAAAAACCTATAGAAAATTTGGAGGGAACTAATATATTAGACGTGCAAAAAGGGAACTATTATGATAAGAAAGTCAATTACTTAATAAATTTATTAGTTCCCTGCAAATTTTCCCTTAACGCACAAATACGATTAGGATCAACAGTAATATATGATGTAAAGTTAGAAACAAACAAATCAGGTTACTAGTGGTAAGCAATTCATCGAGCACTTGGTGGGCATGTTGTTTGTAACCAAGACATTTCTTTATATCATCTTCAAACTCCTTTAAGTTAGATTATACGGATCAAACTGAAACAAGGAGCAATAATAAGAACAAAGAACCACTTACGGAGTAGCAAGAGTAGAGCATACACGTCCTCGCTGCTCTATAATCTCCTTCATCGTTGTTGCCTAGTGCCTAAAACTAACGCCATTCATTAGGGAACGGCGGAGGGAAAAACGAAGATGATCGAATGAAGAATTTTTTTCACAACGGTGGAGAGAAGTAAGTGATTAGGTCAGGGAGAGGGAAGTTAACCTAACCTCTGGTGTGGGAAATCCGAACATTGGGAAGGAGCGGGTGAGCGGGAATTAATTTGGAAGGAGGGATCTTGAATTATTTTCAAATTAATCGTATAAACTAATCAACCAAGAGACTTTTTTTTCCTTTAAATAAAAAAAATAACTAATCAGACATGTCTAAATTCATGTTACAATATATAATATAAAATCTAAAGATACGGATGTGTTTAGCATTGTTTTTGTTTGGTTAATGTTAAAGAATTATCAAATATTTGTATATATTGATTTAAATAATGTTTACTAACTAATTGATGTCCCGCCCGCGTTGCGTGGCGATATCTGAATAATTCTCAGCCAATTAAAAAACAGTACTATAGTTTTGGTAGAAAAAAAAACTAAAATGATGACAAGACCGTAATTTTGAACTCAGGGCAAAACAGTAATTTGTCATGACTAATAAGCGAGTGTTAGGCAGCACCTTGACACGAAAAAACAAATAAATCGATTCAACCATTTAAAACAAAACACTTTTATAATTTTTCTAAAAAAACAAAACAATGACAATATTGTAATTTTTAAATCTTTATGTACTTCGAGCTCATGAGCCAAATATATTTATTTTGTCAAAAGATGCCAACAACTCATGAACATAGTGAATACACTCGATTAATATACAATTTTCATACATTTAAATATAAACTATTATAACACAACGATAACTCGTATAACTCCCGAAAAGTATTACGTTTTATAGAGATATGAAGATACCATTAAGACGATCTCATTTATCTCTATCCTACGATCTAAGTTCCAAAAAAAAAAACGGACTATGGTCAATTATTATTATTACGTTGCGGTTCAGATCTGATTTTCAAAACGGGTCGGATTTTGGGAGCCCATTTTTTGTCGGATGTTATACCATTAATAGTTTTCATGATTGATATTGGAACATGATGGGCTTTAATATGTTGTATTGGGTGTTAAAGGATTATATAAGGTTCTAGTAAGTCATGCTATATCATAAGACATCTATGATCTACTATTGTTTATTGTGATTCATTAAGGCCCCATCGTAAAGCATGTATGATCTACTATTGTCTATTGTGATCCGTTAAGGCCCAATATAGCCCATTGATACATTTATGATTTAGTATTGGCCATGGAGGTCCATAAGGCCCAATATGGTCCATTAAGGCATGTACGATCCAATACTAGCCATTGTAATCCATTTAGGCCCAATGTGATCCATTAAGACATAAATGATCCACAATTAGCCATCGTGTTGCATTAAGACCCATATGGTCCATTAAGACATGTATTATCGACTATTGGCCATTGCGATCCATTAAGGCCCAATATAGTCCATTAAGAAATTTTGATCTACTATTGACCTTGTGATCCATTAAGGCCCAATATAGTTCATTAAGACATATATGATTCACTATTCGCCAATGTGACATATCAAATCCCAATAAGGTCCATTAAGACACTAGTGTCAAGTGTCCTATTAAGTTATTTTATAATAGAACTCTAGCGAATAAGCATCCTATAAAACTGATGTTTTATGACTCAAATATCAGGTGTCCTGTTACAGTGTATTATAATAACACCACAATGATTAAGCGTCCTATAAAGGTTCAATTTATAAGACCCAAGTGTCAAGTGTCTTTTTAAGTTATATTATAATAAAACTCTAGGGAATAAGTGTCCTATAAAACTAATGTTTTATGACTCAAATATCAAGTGTCCTATTACGGTGTATTATAATAACTCCACAATGATTAAGCGTCCTATAAAGTTTAAAGTTATAAGACCCAAGTGTTAAGTGTCCTATTAAGTTAAGTTCTAATATGACTTCAACTAGAAAGGGTCCTATAACACTGAACATTTATGACTTAACTACAACATGTCCTATTAAGTTATGTTATAATAGGACCCCATATGATCAAGTGTCCTAATACAGTACCACATAATGGGACACTAACAATTAAATGTCTTATAAAGTACTATATTAGGATCTACATTTTAAGTGTTCTATTAAATTATTTGATAATAGAACCCCAAAAAATCATCGATCCTATTAAATAGTTTTTAAGGACACCGGTTTAGTAGAGTATATTATAAAAGGACCCCAAAAGTTCATTAGTCCTATTAAATAGTTTTTAGGACCTTCTTTTACAAGCGTCCCACAGTAAAGGTCCTAAAAAGCCATTTTTGTTGTAGTGACTACATAAGGGATGAAGTTGAAAAGGGAAAGATATGTATCCGCCAAGTTCACACCGATCAAAACATTGCGGATCTATTCACGAAGCTCCTTGATCGGGCAAAACATGAGGGTCATACATGTGCCTTAGGACTTTGATATTCTAGTGATTGGATTTGATCTATTTTGTATTTGGATATTGGAACAATTGTTATGTAACTCTTTTATGGTATTTTGAGTTACATTGCATTTTAGCATGTTTAAATCCATGAATAAGTTAATTATTCTAAATGTCCGTAGTCGATCATACTTGTGGGAACAAATAGGTCTTGGGTTCGATTCCCACAAGGGCATTTTTCCCATATTTATTAGGTTTTACTCCTGAATTGGTGTGTAGGCATTATGCCTAGTGGAGATGGATATGATCGGATGGTTCCGCTAGTGGCACGATGATACTCCAGTGTTCCGTCAGTAATACAAATTTGTCCTTAAAAAAAGGAGTAAGGATCAGAGACTAGTGATGATTGGTTGAGGAGGTAAAACGAGCATTTAAGTTAAGAGAAGCATCTAAACTGGCTTTTAATATGGTTCAATTTCCGGTTCATTAAAAAGTGTTGGTCCGAGCTACGTGCTGACATTGTAGATCTTTTTAATAGATTTTATGAAGAGGGATCAATCAATAAATGTTGTACTTCTTCGTTTATCGCCTTGATTCCAAAATGTAAGGATCCGGTTAGGCCAGCGGACTTTAGACCAATAAGTCTGATTGGTGTGGTCAATAAGATAATCTCAAAAGTACTTATGAATCGACTGAAACAAGTATTTGGAAAGTTAATTTCTGATCAACAATTGGCGTTTCTGGCGGGGAGAAATATTATGGACGGCCCATTAATCCTTAATGAAGTATTGAGTTGGTTAAAGAAGTACAAGCGTTGGGGGATGTACTTCAAAGTAGACATTAATAAGGCGTATAATTTGGTTAACTGGGAATTTCATAACTCGATTTTGTCCCAGATGAATTTCCCGGGTAGGTGGAGAGGGTGGATTATGGCAACTCTATATTCTGCAAGGGCCTCGGTTTTGGTCAATGGATCACCGACCAGGGAATTTGATTGTTCCCGGGGACTGCGTCAGGGAGACCCGCTGTCTCCTTTTCTGTTTGTCATTGCTATGGAGGCACTAACCAGTATTATGAAGAAAGCCGTCTCCGTTGGGCTATTTAAGGGAATTAAACTTCCCAATGATGGCCCGTCCGTATCTCATCTGATTTATGCTGATGATGTTATGTTTATTGGTCTAAAAGTAAACCTTGCTAAGTGTAGCATTTTCGGAATTGGAGTGGAAAATCATGAAGTCCAACACATGGCGAATCTACTGAAATGCAAAAAAATGTATGTTCCCGTTCAAGCATTGTTAGGTCCGGAATCGTCTCCGTTTCGATTGCGAACCGATCGTTCGAAGTGCGGAATCCTTGAACAATCGTGACCGAACACACGAACAGTAATTATAACTGTGATTCTATTGAAGATTTGATAGTGTACAGAACCTTGAATCACTTGCACAACACTTTCTCTCTCTAGTTTCTCTCTCTAGAACTAGAGCTCTCAAATGTAACAAATGAGTAAAAGTGTCAAAAGTCCTAAACCTAAGCCTCTAAACTCCTATTTATAGGCCAATGGGCTTTAATGAGATTCCTCATTATTACAGAAATGCCACCTTGCCATTTTCCTAAGTATTACAATATAAGCCTAAACTTAAACTATTTCTGCTACTGTTTGAGATGACGGAGGCGATAGACATACTGCACTAACAGACTCCCCCTTGGATATTGCCGCAGTCAATCTCAAACATTTAGTCAGACACGTAGCTTTCACTCTTTCTCTCTCTTTAGCTCAAACAGAATCCCCGTGGATCTGTCTTCAGCTCCAGCTTCCCCTTTCGGTAGACTCTTCAGGCTCCCCCTTTCGTCAAGCTTCCGTGCTTTGGGATCGACACCTGGCTTTCCGGTTACAAGCTCTTCTGGGAAAAGTATCCTGGCTCCTATGCACGCTTCCCTTTGCGTTGAGCTCGTCTTCAGACTCCCCCTTAGACTCAGCTGTCGGGATCGTAGTCTGGAATCTGCAACACTCATACATTTATAAGTAAAACATTTTTAGATTTCCAGGTATCGTAACCTGGCTCCATCAAACTTTCTAAATCAAGATCCTGGGACTAAGATATAAAAATATGAAATATATCCAGGAATGCTTGATACTCTCCCCCTATCAACAATCTTCATAGATTTGGCAGTTTCAACGAACCGGATCGGAAACTAGCTCTTTTACAGATTTTAACAATCTAAGCATCCAAATCCCTCACAGTTAATCATCCAAGTCCAACTTAATAACCTTGGAGATATCACAAATTGTTTTTGAGTTTTGATTATAAAACTTCAAGTTTCAACTTAATGAACTTGTTTTATTTTCAGAAACACGATCAGCATACTTAGATTTTGAAACTCAGTTCTCAGACATCGGTTGTCGAAAATAAAGCAGAATCAAAAATCTTTTTGTATTTTTCTGAAAAATAAAGCAGTAAAGAAATATGTACAAACATATTTACACACAATATTTTTGTTTGAGTTCTCGTTAGAGGATCATATCAGTTTTTGACAAGTCACAAGTACCGTTGAGCTTAGTTACACATTAAGAATTAAACAATTCACTTAGATTGTCGATATACTGATCCACTTAAATTTTCATACAAAGTTCAACTGATTCAGGATACGAAATTAGATGTTTTAAGAACTTAAACCTATTCATGTGTCCCACCTCTTGAATATACTCCCGTATCCAGATCCCAATATTCAGTCTTACAGGTGAGTATACCTAGATGATATCTGTAAGGGGAATAAATTATAGTACGAAACCGTGAGAGCTCAGGTCAGAACTTCCGTTCAGCAGAGAGATGTCGGCTCGACTTTTGGTGTGTCCCCTTTAGAGGATCTTTTGTTACAACAGCCATGAATAGCATTTTTCAATGTTTCATCATTTTTTAGCTGAGGGCTGCGCTATATTTCAAGCAATGCAGAAAGTATTCTCCGGGGACTAGGCCATTGCTTCCGCAAAATCAGAAGTCCCGGGATAATACCCCAGATATCACTAAGCATAAAGAGGGACCTTTCAAACGAGATTTCAGGGGTTACCTATATATCCAAGTAGTGTTCCCCACGAAATAAGCAAGTTTGAATTTAGGTTTATATCCCGAAAAAGTTTACTAAATGTATAAAAACCTATCGGCATATCATCAGTGAGACTGTTTAATGCTTTATAAACATTACATTTCTTTAGCATACTGTAACTGTCTACTGATGTACTATCATTTCCTCTTTTTACACAAAAACTCATTTTTTGAATTTTATCATGTTTTTGACTTTTTCAAATTTTATAATGTTTTTGGATTTTCTTGACAATAATTTTTCTCCCCCTAAAATGCAAAATCATATAAAGAAAATTTGACAACCAACACTGATAGCTTTGTCTCGCCATCCATTTTCTACTTCACATGCACTGATTTGCAGAAAAATATAACGTACCCTCATGATTTACAACCCAATGATATTTTACAGTTTGAAAACCGTTTTTCAATCTTGTGAAAATAATCATGTTTGTTCAGCCGTGAGGGTTTCGGCGTATTCAATCAGAACTCCCCCTTACAACAAACTTTTTGGTGTGTCCCCTTTAGAGGATCTTTTGAATTACAACAGCAATGATTAGCATTTTTCAATGTTTCATCATTTTTTAGCTGAGGGCTGCGCTATGTTTCAAGCAATGCGGAAAGTATTCTCCGGGGACTAGGCCATTGCTTCCGCAAAATCAGAAGTCCCGGGATAATACCCCAGATATCACTAAGCATAAAGACCTAGTATCTCAGAAAGAGGGGTCCTTCAAACGAGATTTCAGGGGTTACCTATATATCCAAGTAGTGTTCCCCACGAAATAAGCAAGTTTGAAATTAGGTTTATATCCCGAAAAAGTTTACTAAATGTATAAAAATCTATCGGCATATCCACGGTGAGATCGTTTAACACATTTAAACTTTCCATTTCTTTAGCGTACTGTGACAGTCTACTGATGTACTATCATTTCCTCTTTTTATGCAAAAAAAAAAAAAACTCAATTTTGAATTTTATCATGTTTTAGGCTTTTTCAAATTTTCTAATGTTTTTGGATTTTCTGACAATATTACTCCCCCTAAAATTCAAAACCATTCTAAAGAAAATTTGACAACCTGATACTGATAGCTTTGTCTCGCCATCCATTTTCTACTTCACATGCACTGATTTGCAGAAAAACTAACGTACCCTCATGATTTACAACCCAATGATATTTTACAGTTTGAAAACCGTTTTTCAATCTGGTGAAAGTAATCATGTTTGTTCAGCCGTGAGGGTTTCGGCGTATTCAATCAGAACTCCCCCTTACAACAAACTATTTTCCCATAATGATTTCAAAACACTTAAGTTTGTTTTAATCAGAATGGTTTTTCCGGGAAAATTAGTTTGTTTACCCATCACTTATAGGTTCGGGGTCATCACATAACCTTGTTCTCTTTTAACCATTTTGAAAAATTTAACATTATTAGGCCAAACACCACTATCACTTGTAGAAAATCAAGTACAACTTAATGTCCTTGATTAACCACTCGTAAGACGAAATATCACAGTTACCATCCTGTGAATTTCTCAAGAAAAATGCCGATACCTGCTTCACACTTACCAACCTGGATGCTCCGGCAAGTCAGGAATTCAACCAACAGATTTTGACACCCAAGCCTGACCAGCCTTAGGTGCATTTTGAACTTTTCTCTTTTCCTCATAAAACTCTTTCACTCCTTTTACCTTACCATCAGCCATCTTACTAAAAATATGTTCAACATTGCTATTAAACATTTTTCTAGTTTCAACACCTTTTGATTTTAGGTTTGTGGCTTGTAATGGTGGAAAGTTCTCATCATTCATTAAAAGAACTGTTTCTTCCCTTTTTACCTCAACTTGTGGCTCATCTGATTTTGTGGAATCAGATTCATTGCCCGATCTTGGCTTGTCTGACTTGGATGAGCCAGATTCATCGCCAATAACTTTCTTTTTCCTTTTGTTTGTCCTCAGATTTGCATCTGAAGAATTCGATTTGCTTGACTTTGCAGTCGAGTGAATCGATTCATCAGAACTTTTATTCGAACCAACCGGTGAACCCGAAGATAAAATCTTCTCCAAATATTCTCTCGCCTTCTTTCTCTTCTTCCTCAGTCTGTCTCTCTGCCCCTGTGAAAGCTTTACTTTCTTATCTTCCACTTTCTGTTCTTTGGGCTTGATAGTGACTGGTTTCTTTACCGTTCTCTGAGATTCAACCCTCGATCTTCCCATCGATCTCCTTGGGCAATCTCTGGCAATATGACCTCTGATTTGACAATTATAGCATCTTCTTGTCTCAAAATTCCAATTCTGGCAGTTAACAGCAATGTGTCCTTTAATACCACAGGTATAGCACACTCTGTTATCGTACCATCCACTTCTTTCGGTCCAAACCTTCAGATCATAACATTGTTTGGCTTGGTTATAATCATTTCTCCTCTTCAATGCTGGATTTGTCTTTTGAGCACTGTGGTCAAACCTGCACCACTTATTACCAACAGTTTTTGAGTTATGATTTTCCATTTTTTGTGGTTTTTTATCACGATTGGATGATTGAACTGATGAGCTTTTATTTTCTTTTTGAACATTTTTCCGTTTTTTATCCTTTTGTTTTTGTTCCACATTCTTCTTTACAGGTTTTTGCTTTGAGCATTCACCTTTCTCAGTAGAATGTAGAACAGTTTCTTTAAACATTTCTTTTAATTTCAAAAATGTTTTCTTTTTCTCATTATCATCAGTTTTCTCATCACAATCTTCAACTTTGACATTGTCAAAGTTTGTGACATTGTCACTTATTGGATCAACGTTGATTGGTTTTGGACACACATATGGTGCAGAAGTCCCAAAACTTTTCAACTTATTTTCAAAATCAGCAATTTTAATTCTATAACATTCGGCTTCTTTTTCAAGTCGAATGATTTTCTCAAGATGAGAATTTATTGCTTCTTGTTTTTCGAGATTATTTTTACCAAAAATATCTCTCTCATCTTCTAAAATCTTTATTTGACTTTTGAAATCATTTTCTAATTTTTTAAGATTTTTGTTTTCTGATGACAAACTCTCAACATTCTTCAAAAGTTTGTCATTTTCAGATCTCAGTTTTTCACAGTTCAAGTGCAACTCCAGAATCTGTTCATCAACTGTTTTCTTCTCAGCTTTCAAAGTTTTGTTTTCCAATGTCAAGTTCTCCGCATCACTCAAGAATTTGGCATTGTCTGCTCCAAGTTTATCACATTTTGAGCATTTTTCATTCATCTTTTCAACATTAGCTTCTTTCTTTGTTTCCATCCTGAATGTTCCTGTACAAAAAATTTTAACAAAATCAAGAGGGTTTGCATATTCATCAATAAAACAACCTCTCTTAATATCATATTTCATGACATTTTTTGCAGCAAGACATACAGAAAATCTTTTTCTCATTTCAATGATCACATCCAAATTTATCTTTTCTAAGTCCCTTTTCATTTCATTCATCAACTCTACTTTTCTTGTTTCTTTATCAAACTCATGTGATCTAATTTTATTGATGAATTCTCTATAATGAAGCTTTGAGAAACTAGCATCCCTTTTTAGTTCTTTCAAAAATTCATCCCATTCTAAAGGTAATGCATTAGCAAATTTTGAAATTTTTTCAGCATTTGAAACCTTTATTTCATATTTATCTAACTTATCATTCAACTCATCAAACCGTCTGTCCAATTGTTCCAAAGATTCGTTTTTCATGCACAAGAAATTTTCGAATCTTTTAATCCAAACATCCTTCTTATTTTTCTTATCAATCCAAGATCCATAAGTCCAAACGTTTAAATTTTTAAGATTCTCGTTTTCCTGTTCATCAAACGTTTTGTCCATCTTGAATCACCTGAAACACGAACAAACACAGTGAGTTTAATCAATATCAAACAACTTGAATCGGACGGGTATTCGAACAAGTGAGTCAACACAAGTCAAACAGTGAAGAAAATCTCGTGACAATGTTGTCCGTTCGGATGAGATTGCTATCCGGATGAAGATCCGTGCGGACGGAGATCCGGATGGTGATACGTACTGGTGATGTAATCCGTGTGGTTGACAAACCTTTGACACAAACCACTTTACTAAACGACAAACCTTGTTTGAACGGTTGACACGATACCAACTGTTATGCTAAACCACGTGAATGATCAGATAGCAAATGAATTTGATAAGGCCGCAAGTATTGATCAGATCATATTTATCAAAACAACCGACAATTCAATTAAAAGATATCACATGTACAACCGACAATCACATGTATTCTGACGTGTATAAATATCAGCGTGAGTAGTGTATCCGTTCCGAGAGGTCAACTAGTCAACACGTATGGCTGTGCGTGCGGATGAGGATCCGGAAAATGTTGTCCGCACGGGTGGTGATACGTACGGGTGGGCTATCCGCGCGTTTGGCTATCCGCGCGTATGGCTCGTACGTACGTATGACTAGTGAAGCTATCCGTGCGTATGATAGCTATCCGTACGTATGATGAATGATGCTATACGTACGTGTGGCACAACTCTTATTCGACCAACAAAACCACTTTGTGTTGAACAAATGACACAATACCAACGTGACCTGATTGGACCTCAAACAGATGATCACGTGAATTGCTTTGAGTAATTCTCAAAGTGGTTGACAACTGTTATCTAATACACAATATCACCGAAAGCAATTAAAGACCCACATGTTTTGTTAATAAAGTAGACTGACAAGTCCTGAAAGTGTTGACTTAAAGAACTAGCTTGGGTGTGATGTAATGACACGTATTACTATCCGAGAATTATTATTCGTTTGTTCGTCCGGTTAGTTAAAGAAGGTCAACCCGGATAAGTTGTGCGTGCGGAGATGCTATCCGTGCGTTCAGGTCAACAAACAGTCAACGCGGATGGTCATACGCACGGGTGGCAATCCGTGCGGTTAACAGCAACATTCTTCATCATTTTTCAACTTTTTTTCGCACCACAAAAATCAAGATATCTCACGATCGGCTTTGAATTTAGATCTGAAAATTTGTACGCTTGTAGATCAGGAACTTTCGCTCAATATATCCAAAATTCAGCCATTTTCGACCGTAAGAACCTGTTCAAATCAGCAAAAATCAGATAAAAACGTGAAGAACAAGAAAATATGAGAAATTTTGACAAATCTGGATGATTTAGGCTCTGAATCTGATCAAATCTTGAACGAAATCATGCGTTTGATCTAAGCAATCGAACTCCCTGCTCTGATACCACTTGTTAGGTCCGGAATCGTCTCCGTTTCGATTGCGAACCGATCGTTCGAAGTGCGGAATCCTTGAACAATCGTGACCGAACACACGAACAGTAATTATAACTGTGATTCTATTGAAGATTTGATAGTGTACAGAACCTTGAATCACTTGCACAACACTTTCTCTCTCTAGTTTCTCTCTCTAGAACTAGAGCTCTCAAATGTAACAAATGAGTAAAAGTGTCAAAAGTCCTAAACCTAAGCCTCTAAACTCCTATTTATAGGCCAAGGGGCTTTAATGAGATTCCTCATTATTACAGAAATGCCACCTTGCCATTTTCCTAAGTATTACAATATAAGCCTAAACTTAAACTATTTCTGCTACTGTTTGAGATGACGGAGGCGATAGACATACTGCACTAACAAGCATCTAGGGTTATTGGTAGGTGCGAATATGAATCTTGCTCAAAATTGGAAATCGGTGGTA
The DNA here is from genome assembly GCA_030545235.1 of Helianthus tuberosus. Taxonomy (NCBI): domain Eukaryota; kingdom Viridiplantae; phylum Streptophyta; class Magnoliopsida; order Asterales; family Asteraceae; genus Helianthus; species Helianthus tuberosus. Next base: position 69,725,890 of record CM060452.1, on the reverse strand, counting down.
GATATATTCAAGAGTAGATTGTCTATATGGAAAGCTAAAACATTATCATATGGTGGTAGGATAACACTAATCAAATCGGTGTTAAACTCCTTACCAACATATTATTTCTCACTTTTTAAAGCACCAATTAAGGTCCTGAATTTACTGGATAAAATCAGGAGGGTTTTCTTTTGGGGTGGTTCGGAAGAAAAAGCTAAAATGAACTGGGTGGCGTGGGATAAAACTATTGCTCCAATTGAATACGGGGGGTTGGGCTTTGGTTCACTTTGAGACGCTAATTTAGCAATGTTGGCAAAATGGTGGTGGAGATTTATAACAGAAAAAGAAGGTCTGTGGAGAAGAATAGTTTGGGCGATTCATCATAACTCTAGGGTATGGAAAGATATTCCAAGTAAAGTCTCTATAGCCGGTCCGTGGAAAAATATTTATAGTATTTGGCATATCTTATTAAGAGCCGAGATTGATTTAAAGAGTGCTATGGCTGTGACTCTGGCGAATGGTAAGAGTATTTATTTTTGGTTAGATAGTTGGGCTGATCAAGAACCATTTTATATAAAATTTCCGGTTTTATTTAAGGCTGAGAAGAATAAAGGCTGTATGGAAAGTGAACGTATGAGGATAGGTGAAGCAGGTATAGTGTTTAAATGGGAATGGCTGTCTTCGGCTCTGGGCAGTATTGAAAATGATCAACTACAGCAACTCATTGGATTGATCAACGGCTTTACTATGTCCTCGGGTAACGATAGATGGAGCTGGAAATATGAGGATTCCGGTAATTTTAATGTTGCTAGTATCAAATGGTTACTCGGATCGTTTAACCGGGAGCGTCCCTCTAGAGTTTTTGAATGGTGTAACTGGGTCCCAAAGAAGATTGCAATAGTCGCATGGATGGCGGAGATGGAGCGGTTACTGACCAAATGTGCTTTGACAGCTCGAAACATCCCGGTGCAGAATCAACAGTGTGTGTTTTGCGGTGATTATGGGGAGACGAGTGATCACATATTTGTTTCGTGTCAGTTTGCACAAGTAATATGGTTAAATATTGCAGGGTGGTGTTTGGTTCCGCCGGTTATTGCATTCGGTATAAGGGATATTCTTACGTTGCACGAAATCCACCCGGGTTCAAGTAAAAGGAAAAAAGTTGTGTATGTCATAGTTTTGGTCACTTTTTGGTGTATTTGGAAAACGAGAAACGAAGTGGTGTTTGGTCAAGTTACTCCGAACTCTACAAAGGTCCTAGATGAAATAAAAGCAATGGCATATTTGTGGGTGAAGAATCGAGCAAAGATGGCGTCTTTAACTTGGGAAGATTGGAGCCGGTTTAGTTTTGGTGGATAAATATATATGTAATCTTTTATTGTATTGGCGATGAATATTTGTATGTATGGTGTGTAGCATCTTGCTACAATGAATAACTAATTTTTGTCAGCCGTTAAAAAAAATGGTTTAAAAAGTGAAAGGAATAAGCATTATACCAACCATATTTTTATACATGTGTTATATACATGTGGCTATTATCAGTACTATGTTTGTGGATTACAGAACTAAAATACTAGTAAGAGAAATATATATACACACATTGAGATTAGCGGACAATAAGTATAGTGAAAGTTGTAGATACTTGATACATATATTTAAGTGGCGGCTATATAATATGTAAATAAATAAAGAAAATGAGAAGATAAGTGAAGAAGGGACTTCACACATAGATGCCACGTTTACTTGTATTTGAGAAAAGAAATAAGTTGAAATCATGAATCATTCTAATAGCTTTAGGAGTATGCCACGTTTCTTTCTCTTGCGCCGTCAAGTTAGTTCAGCCGTAAGACTTTCACCCATATATTATTATTATTATATATATCAATTCATATTGTAGGTTTTCACCAGTGTAGTCTTTGCCTTTTCACTTTGGCCACATAATTTTTGTTACTTCACTTTCGGCGCCTATTCAAATCAACCAGCACCACCACTTCCCTTACAAACACCACCACCGCCTTCCACCACCCTCTCTCCCCTTACCATGCGTCACCATCTTCAACCTCCATCAACACATGATCTCCAACAAAACCCCCAAAATTCACCACCATCAACCCCTTTACTTACGTCACCAAAGCCGGCTCAGATTTTGCCTACACCACCACTGTCAATCACCCCCCAATCACCGCCGGAAAAACCGCCGTATTCCACGCGTATTTCGACTCTGATCCAGCGGAGATCCGGCGGGAGGATCGGATCCTGAAACGGATCAGGTCGTCCGACCCGATTTTACCGGCGGATTTACCGGATGATGACGCCAGATTCGGTTTCGGTTTGGCTGTTGGAGTTGCAGGGGAGATTGTTCCGGAAACTTTAGAGAAAATGGTAGAGTTGTGCGACGTCGTTTTGGTTGATGTGCAGGCGTTAATTAGGGTTTTTGATGAAACTGATGGGACTGTGAAGCTTGTGAGCCTAAAAGACACTGGATTCAATCGTTCTCTCTCAAAAGTGTGAGATCATCTGATTATCACTCTAAAAATCTCCTCTACGCCGCATCATTATTGCCGGTTGTATAAGCACCGGTGTGTTGGCCTTCGGCCGGTGGTCATAAAGTAGTGTGGTGGTAGTCGTTTGGGTGTATCCTCCTTCCGCGCTGCCAATCTCCGCCATTGTTGCCGGTTTCGGTATGTTGGCCTTCGGCCAGCGATGATGAAACGGTGTGGAGTTGTTTCTTCACTTTGCTTCTGGAGGTTTTGTAAGGAACCATGGCTTCGTTTTTTGTGGGTGTCTTTTCGGTTTAAAGCTTATACCCTCTCCGGTGGTGAAGCCGGTGGGATAACGCAGCGGCCGGTGGTGATGAACCCGGTTTGGACAGTTGGTGTATGCGAGTATTTTAACCGGTGATGATGGTTGCCTGCTACTTGGCTTGGCAATTACGGTTGCAGCCGTAGCGGCACTGAGCCGTGTGTTGATGATGGCAATGATGACGTGTGAGTCTGAGCCTCTTTGTTTTCGTTTTTCCTTCTTTTAATGAATTGTTTATGTTGGTGGTGATTGGTGTTTTTAGGCGTTTTGGTGTTTTCTGGGTTACGGTAAGGTTAATCCCACCTATTGGTGAGGCATGGGTGGTCTCCGGCCAGTACTTACTTAATTTTTGGGTATGTTAGGGTTTTTCTAAACAGGTAGGCCTCAGCAATTAGGGCTCAGTTATTAATATTTTCAGTTTTGATTCTTGTAGTTTTGTTTGCTTATCATCGATGGTGTTCAACTAGGTACCAAATTGTTATGATTCTTTGGTTTTCTGCATGTGCTAATTTTCTAAATTAATTTGTTTATGTTTTTATGATTAGTGATGGAAGAACTTTATATAATTTGTTGAATAGTCATCATTATTTCGAGTAAAGTTTAAGGGCAAAATTAGTTAGATGGATATAGATATTGATGATGTCGATAAATCGATAATAAACAAGTCGAGTGGTCCATTTGAACGGCGTTTCACGGATTGTGGATGTATACTAGGCACAAATTGCATCTTTGATGACAGAAGAAAACAGGTATTCTAAGATTGGCAGTGGACTTTTATACATATCCCGTTTAGTTATAAACATTGTATAAAATCATAGTTTGATTGATAGATGTTTTTTGTTGTTATAAATGAATGATTGTATATGTACTTCATTTAAGTTTTGAAGTGTTTTGACCCGAATCGACTGTCTTCTGTACCCTAATCCAGTGACTTTTGTAGATCCGAGATCCGACGAGTAAGTGAACTCTGACGACCTTGCAGATGACTGATTTAGCTTATCATTGTGGATATTAAGCTAAAATTGACGCCACTAGGGGACCTCTTTTGATTGATAGATGTTTTTTGTTGTTATAAATGAATGATTTAGCTTAAAGATTACCCTGATTCTCTTGAGAGTCTTACTACTCTTTTCACTCACACGACCACTTACTTCCCAATTTACCGGACATACTTGTGATGATTATCATGGTCTCATAAGTTTCATATGCTTCTTGCGCACTGGCCAGGCACGCAATCTATATACTAGACTCGTGCCTTCAAGTAGTCATCACCTTATGCCCGGAGAGGTGGGTTTCAGTTTGTGCATCATCTATAACATCTTTTTCATGGCATCATCAATTGCTTTCGTATAATTTTCGCCCTCTCACGAGTGATTTTCCCAATAGTGGTACCCATATTTAATAAAATCGTATATCTAGGGTCCAATAGTCCAACCACATGCTTTGGTGTCTGCTCTATACTGCATCCTTGGATCATCCTTCTTAATAATCCAAGCTTACCTTACACATACAATATAGTTAGTTTCTTCATTGAAATGTATATATGCATACTTACTTTCGGTTCTACCTTCGGGTCTTGATCGAGTCTCGGAATGTACGGGTTCATAGGCACAAGAGCACACAGGTTGTAGTTCAAGTACTTAGCTCCATGTACTTGGTTTCATTAAAACCAGGGCTCTGATACCAACTTGTAACACCCTAACACGTTTAATTGAAAAGACGCAGCGGAAAAATGAACCATAAAATTTCCCTCTTTATATTCGTTCTAAGATGTTTGAAAACCATTTAGTATGACTCTTTTACATGAATTACATCCTTACTTCTTATTCAATACTCCAAGTACTACATACACTTTCAACTAAGCGACCATACTCCCGTACAATCCACGTTTGAGCTCGATCTTCAACCGCTTACACCTCATGATGATGATGATCCATGTAACCTACATACACTGTACACATCCACATCATTAGTAATCATTGACAACGTACATAATCTAAACAAGTATAATTTAAAGGACTTGACGCATTCTTCCAACGTGTGATAGTCCATTCGATTTTCCTTCTGAATTCAATCCTTGCACTCCGGCAACGAACCCTCAAAGACCAGTAATAACTTCCCTGCATCTTTATTGCATTCTCAAAAGTAACATGATTAGTACTGTTAATACTCATACGTATTATAAGTCACGTACACATATTTACAAGTCCCATTCATTCATATATACTAAATTCCAATATATGCGAACATAGTATTCTATCTAACTTGATCATGTAAGAAGGACCAACTACGAACATGTATTCCTCCGCTTATTTATAACAATTTTTGTTATGATTCATACTTATGCGCTCATGTTATAATTTAATCAAAACAGTCATGAATCATCTACGTGCCTTAGTTCATACATTCTAATCCTCATTTCTGATACTTTATATTCCTGACATTGTCTTATCACAATTCCATTAAGTTCACATAACTCCCTTTAGTTAATATCATCTTTCGGGACTCTTTAAAGGTTACGAAACAAGTTTTAGGAAGTACGGAACTCGTGGTGAGATAAACCAATAAAAACAACAACTTTGGACTTGTGAGGGGCGTCAGCGACGCAACCTAGATGTGGCGTCGGAGACTGCTTACGTAGGCAGGATTAAGGCGTCGGGAACATGAGGCAGCGTCGGCGACGCCCTCTCAATGTTACCGACGCTGTTTTCCTCGTTTCATGCTCTTACGATCCGTTTCAGGGTCCCGTTCCAACCCGAACTGACCCAAAATGTCTGTAACATTCTAAAAGATTCATACATGACTCCCAACATTCATACAGACAAAATTTCACACTAATCCCCATACTCTAACATCCAAAATCAACATCTTATTACGCTACTTTTGGTTTTTGACCCGTTTGCTTCTACCATGTGATTTTCGACCTTGTCAACTACATTTGACACACAACAATAATACTTACCTTGGTGCTGACCATTACCTATACTTTCTTACATGATTCCCTATATTAAATCATACTAAACTTCAAATATAATATAAGAAGTGAATTCAAGATTCACTTACCTTATGCGTCCGTATGCGTATTTGTGTCCTTGCCTCCTCTTGACTCGTTAGCTCTCCATGCTTGAGTCCGTGCTAATATTGTTCATATCCTTTTCATATCACCACATTCATATCATGGTTAGTTTATATGATCAAACATACAAACGTTCATTTCTTTCTATACATACATTATTTGTCCTACATTAGTCAACTACTGCATACATATGACATACACTAATGGTCGCCTTGTTTCACACTCACGTAACTCAATTTTCATCATACACATCCAATAAATCATCCTGTGCATAACATATGACTTCTCTACTCTTAATTGTGCCCAAAAGCCTAACCATGATTCTCATACATTTTTGACTCTATGAAAGTCAATTGTGCCTACTTTCATACTTTCAATTTATGAACACACACTCATAATGATATGGCAGACCGTAGTAATATCACCATATGCATTTCATACTCATACTGTATGGCCCTTATAACTACATGATCACTTAGGCATATATATAATATACACATAATCAATTTTTGCACATGTCAATGCTTTCATAATTCTACATTTGACAACCATATACAAAGTTAGTCAATTCAACATAATCATAACATCATTTGTTACTAGTAAGTCCATATGCTTTTGACATGGTACTCATTCACTTATTGATCCTAACCAACAATCAAGCAAACACATGGTGAACATTACACCATTTAAGCACATGGTACAAGCTCCTAATGCACAATAAATCCTTCATGTATTCCATTTAAAATTCAATCCTCGTGTTTAGTTGACATCAATCATGTAATTCTTACATTCTTCACATGTTCATCTATTGGTAACATGCAATTTCATCTATAATTGTTTAGGCATTTCATCAAATACTTGGTGTGCGTACCACAATTTAGGCACAATGTACAAGTATTTTAAGGTCATCTCCTAACTCTTGCTTTCATTCATCAATAACAACTACATATTCATATTAATTCCATACAATACTCAATATAACTAATAAGAATTAATCACATACAACATATTACACCCAATTTAACTAGAATTAATCATGGTTTCATCATCCTTTTGAAAACCCACTTCACCTTCATGAGGGTTTTATATATATATATATATATATATATAGGATAAGGATCATGTGAGAAGTAGTAGGCTAAATGAGAAACTTGAGAAGCATTCTGGACCACACATTTTCCCTAAGTAAAAAAATGCACAAAAAAAAAGGTGAAAAAATGCAAAAAAATTTTTTTTTTTTGGAAAAATCGCAGCTTTTTCTTTAAGAATTAATTTTTTTTTATTTATACACATGTGTATATTGTTAATCTTTTAACTATACATATATGTATATTGTCAATTATACATATATGTATATACATGTTTAAAATTGAAAAATAAGTGTTATTTAGGGTTTAGCATTAGTATTTAGGGTTTAGCATTAGGGTTTAGGGTTTAGCTTTATGGTTTAGGGTTTAGCTTTAGGGTTTAACATTAGAGTTTAGCAATAGTATTTAGGGTTTAGCATTAGGGTTTAGCTTTTGGGTTTAGCTTTAACTTTTGGGTTTAGCTTTATCTTTAGGGTTTGTATTAGGGTTTAACATTAAGGGTTTAGCTTTAGTGTTTAGTTTTAGCTTTTGGGTTTAGCTTTAGGGTTTAGAGTTTAGGGTTTAGCTTTAGTGTTTATGGTTTAAGATTAACAATATACACATTTTTTCAATTTTAAACATGTATATACATATATGTATAATTGACAATATACATATATGTATAGTTAAAAGATTAACAATATACACATGTGTATAAATCCAAAAAAAAAAAATTAAAATTTTTTTTTTAATACTTAAAGAAAAAGCAACGATTTTTCAAAAAAAAAAAAATTTTGCATTTTTTTCACCATTTTTTGCATTTTTTGCTTAAGGAAAATGTGTGGTCCAGATTGCTTCTCAAGTTTCTCAAATAGGGTGGACTTCTCTTAAGATCCCTACCCTATATATATATATATATATGGGACCACTAAAATGAGTACCACCTCCAGTTATGAGAACCATGAGAACCACTTTCTAGCCTTTAGATCTTTAGGATGGATGGATGAGATTAAAAGCAGTAAAAATTAATGAGTTAAATGCCATTTTAGTCCCTGTGGTTTGGGTCATTTTGCCAGTTTAGTCCAAAGGTTTCATTTTTAACATGTGGGCCCAAAAAGGTTTCACCGTTGCCATTTTAGTCCACTGGGTTAACTCCAGCCATTTTTTCTGTTAACGAGAAGACCAATTCGGTCATTTTATATGGCTGAATTGCCCTTTTAGTTAACAGAATTACATACAAAATTACCGAATTGGCCTTCTCGTTAACAGAAAAAATGGATGAAGTTAACCCAGTGGACTAAAATGGCAACTGTGAAACATTTTTGGACCCACAGGTTAAAAATGAAACCTTTGGACTAAACTGGCAAAATGGCCCAAACCACAGGGACTAAAATGGCATTTAACTCAAAATTAATATTAAATGGTTTTTGTCTTATTATGTCTTTAATATTATAATCCAAAAGGGTATATAAGTAAATTTGTCTTTTTTTTTGTATATATTAATTTTAAATTACTTTTTTTGTCATATTCATTAATTACATTTTTTACTTAATTGTTTTTTATTTATAAACATATTTTTTGTTAAACAAATTTTTTGAAATCAAATTTTTAGTATTTTTTTTTAAGATTTGTTTAAAAAAAAACGTTTTGAAGATCCGTTTTTTTTACACCCCGGTTTTTTTCGTTAACGTTTTTTTTTACATTTTACGCGCCAATTTTTACGTTAACGTTATTTTACGTTTTACACGTCGGTTTTTTACGTTTTACGCCCCCGTTTTTTACGTTTTACGCGTCGGTTTTTTACCTCTTACGCCCCGGTTTTTTACGTTAACGTTTTTTTTTTACATTTGGCGCGCCAATTTTTACGTTAACGTTATTTTACGTTTTACACGTCGGTTTTTTACGTTTTACGCCCTGGTTTTTTACGTTTTACGCGTCGGTTTTTTACGTCTAACGCCCCGGTTTTTTACGTTAACGTTTTTTTACATTTTACGCGCCAATTTTTACGTTAACGTTATTTTACGTTTTACACGTCGGTTTTTTACGTTTTACGCCCCGGTTTTTTACGTTTTACGCCCCGGTTTTTTTCGTTAACGTTTTTTTTACATTTTACGCAACAATTTTTACGTAAACGTTATTTTACGTTTTACACGTCAGTTTTTTTCGTTTTTCGCCCCGGTTTTTTACGTTTTACGCGTCGGTTTTTTACGTTTTACGCCCCGGTTTTTTTTCGTTAACGTTTTTTTCCGTTGTGCATTTTACGTAAAACATTTTACGTTTTACGTTAAACTTTTTATGTTTTTAAATTTTACGTTTTATGTAAAACTTTTTACGTTTTAAGTTTTACGTTAAACTTTTTACGTTTTACTTTTTTAAGTTTTAAGTTAAACTTTTTTACATTTTACGCGTCGGTTTTTTACGTTTTACGCCCCGGTTTTTTACGTTATCATTTTTTCCGTTTTGCGTTTTACGTAAAACATTTTACGTTTTACGTTAAACTTTTTATGTTTTTAAATTTTACGTTTTGTGTAAAACTTATTACGTTTTAAGTTTTACGTTAAACTTTTTACGTTTTACTTTTTTAAGTTTTACGATAAACTTTTTACGTTTTACGTAAAAAGTTTACGGTTGAACTTTTTTTCACAGAAACTTTTTTACACGGAAAGTAAAAAGTTTACGGTTGAACTTTTTTTTCACAAAAACTTTTTTTACACGAAACCTGTTTACGCAAGACGAACGCACCCATAAATAGCAAAGTCGGTAAGTGTCTCAGATAGATTTTTATCGTCATCGACGGGGGAAAAGAATATACAAAACCAACAACAACAACAAAACAAAGGTGTATCTCGAAAAAAAAAGGGTTTGGCTCAGATTTTTTCCGATAATTAAAAGGCTGCAAAGTGGGGTTGCGGGTTCAAAAACCTACCCTCCACCATCGTTGCCGCGCCATCGTCATCAAAAATCTAGTTTTTTTTTTTTTTGCATCATCGCCACCCAAAAACCCACAGTTAAAAAACTCAAATATCAAATCAAATGAAACCCCAACAAAACAGATTCAGAAAGCACCATATTCAACAGAATCAAAAGAAAACCCACAGTCAACAGATTCATAAAGCACCATATTCAACAGAATCAAAGAAAACCCTGCAACAATAACAACCATACATGCTGTACATACCCAAAAATCAAATCAAATGGAACCCCAGCAACAATAATGAACATCATGCAACAGAAAAAAAAACCCAAACTTTTTGAATCCAAACCCACATGCTGTACAAACCCACCAAAATAATCAAAACCCACCAAATTTCAACCTACCAAATTTCAAGCAGAAAAACCCCCAATCTTTTTGAATAAAAAAACCCCAATCAAAACAGAAACAAATCAAACCTTTGGGCAAATCATCAAGAATCGCCAACACAGGAGGAGACCGGGACCTCCGCCGCTCACGGCGGCGCTGACGCCGGCCCACCACCCAGCCATCGACCCGCCCCCACCAGCCTTGAACCAACTAAACCACCACCGCCTCCGCCTCTGCACAACACCCACCAAACCACCGCCCCCACCACCGCCTTCCGCCCCTGCTCCTTCATTCTTTTTTAAGAAAAACCCTAAACACCCACTGATCATCAAGAATCAACAACACAGGGGAAGAACTGGTCTTTGAAAACCAGAAAAAAAAACACACAGAAGCTTGGATCTCCGGTGGTCTGGAGAGTGATATCCGGTGGCGGAGGGCGGAGGAGACAGAAGCTTGATCTCCGGTGATGGTGAAGCAAAATAGAGAGAGTTTACCGGAGATGTTGTTAGCTCCGCCGGAGTTGTGGCGGTGGCGGTGGAGGCATTTGGGGTGGCGGTGGCGTCGAGATCGGAGACATTTGGGGACGAGATCGGAGACATTTGGGGTGGGTTTTAAAATGGTGAGTGAGTGTCTGCAACTATTAAAAAGGAGAGAGGAGAGAGGGGTCATTAAAGAGAGGAGAGATGATGGATATGACATATGGGGTAAATGACTAATATACCCTTTCTGTTGGCATGTTCTGATTGGTTGAAAGTGGTTCTCATGGTTCTCATAACTGGAGGTGGTTCTCATTCTAGCGGCTCCCTATATATATATATATATATATATATATATATATATATATATATATATATATATATATATAGGATTGAGTTAAAATAAGAACCACTCCCAGTTGTAAGAACCATGAGAACCACTTCAACCAATCAGGTTTTGCCAACAGAAAGGGTAATTTAGTCATTTACCCCAATTGTCATTTCATTCCTTTCTCCACATTAATTAGCACCAGCTTTTTTTATATTTCATTATGTATTTATACCATCTTTTGTCTTTCTCTCTCTTCATTCTTGTTGAAGATCCAAAACCCCTGATGAAGTTTTGGATCATCTTCATCATCTACAATCATTCAAAACCCAACCGTTCACCACCCAACCCAACCGTTCACCACCCAAAGCTCCGATTTGGGGTATTGAGCTCCGATTTAGGGAAACGAGATGGGGGAACAATTCCAAGCTCCGATTTGGGGGGGGGGGGTAGTGAGCTCCGATTTGATGTTGTGGTGGTGCTGGCGGTTCGACGGCTGGGTGGTGGTCAGCGGTGGTTGGTCGGCGGCGGTGGTTATACGGTTACGGTGGTGGTTGGTCGGCGGCGGTGGTTCTAACAGTGGCTAATGGCTGGTATTTTTTGATATGTGTTCTTGAATGAATGATGATGATACCGATTGTATTTTTGGTATGTGTTCTTGATTTTTCTGGGTTTACTTGATTTTCTCAGTGATTTCTTTGGCCTGTGTTCTTGATATGTGTTCTTGATATGTGGGTTTTGAATGTTTGAACTGTGGGTTTTTGAATGTTAGAATCGGTTTAATCTGGGTTTTGAATGTTTTTTATTTTGTCAGTTTTGATCAGTTGAATATTGGCCTGTGTTCTTGATCTGTTGAATCTTTGGCCTGTGTTCTTGATGTTGAATCTGGGTTTGATGTTTGAATCTGGGTTTGATGTTTGAATCTGGGTTTGATGTTGAATCTGGGTTTGAAATATGTTTGGACGATGATCTTGGTGGGTTTGATTCTATTGAGTGATGTTCATTATTGTTGCTGGGGTTTCATTTGATTTGATTTTTTGGGTATGTACAACTTGAATGTGTTTTGAATGATGTTCATCAGGTGCTTTTGAATGTTTGAATATGTGGGTTTTGATCCGTTTTGGTTTTGGGGCGATGATGATGCAAAAAAAAAAAAAAAAACTCGCATATTTTGATGACGAGGGCGCGGCAAGGATGGTGGAGGGTAGGTTTTTGAACCCGCAACCCCACTTTGCAGCCTCTGATGTTCGGAAAATCTGAGCCAAAACTTTTTTTTTTCCAGAATCCACGCGTTCTTTTTGATTTTTGTTTGTTGGGTTTTTTTTTTTTTTTTTTTGAGGCGTCGGTGATGATAGCAAACTATCTGAGACACCTACCGAGTAACGATTTTCTGGGTGCGTTTGTTTTTGTGTAAAAAAGTTTTTGTAAAAGAAAAAAAACTTAAAACGTAAACTTTTTAAAGTTTACCGTAAACTTTTTTACGTAAAACGTAAAAAGTTTTATGTAAAACGTAAAAAGATTTACGTCAAACGTAAAACTTTTTAACGTAAAATTTAAAAAAAAAATTAACCCGTAAACTATTTTAACGTAAACCGTAAACTTTTTTAACGTAAAACGAAAAAACGTGAAGCGTAAAAAGTTTTACGTAAAACGTTTTACGTAAAACGTAAATCGTAAAAAGTTTTACGTAAAACGTAAATCGTAAAAAGTTTTACGTAAAACGTAAAAAGTTTTAACGCAAAACGTAAAAAGTAAAAAGTTCTACGTAAAACGTAAAAAGTAAAAAGTTTTACCGCAAAACGTAAAAAGTTTTATGTAAAACGTAAAATTTTTTAGTAAAACGTAAAAAGTTTTACGTAAAACGTAAAAAAGCGGCACGTAAAAAACGTTAACGTAAAAAACGTTAACGTAAAAAACCGGGGCGTAAAACGTAAAAAACGTTAACGTAAAAAACGTTAACGTAAAAAACGTTAACGTAAAAAACGTTAACGTAAAAAACGTTAACGTAAAAAACGTTAACGTAAAAAACGTTAACGTAAAAAACGTTAACGTAAAAAACGTTAACGTAAAAAACGTTAACGTAAAACGTAAAAAACCGGCGCGTAAAAACGTAAAAAACGTTAACGTAAAAAAACCGGCGCGTAAAACGTAAAAAAAACGTTAACGTAAAAAACCGGGCCGTAAAACGCAAAAAACCGGCGCGTAAATCGTAAATAACGTTAACGTAAAAAACCGGCGCGTAAAACGTAAAAAAACGTTAACGTAAAAAACCGGGGCGTAAAACGTATAAAACCGATGCGTGAAAAAGTCGGGCGTAAAAACAGCGCGTCAAAAAACGAGGCGTGAATAGGCCGGTCGTAAAAACGTAAAACGTTAAACGTAAAAATCTGTAAATGTTTAATAAAAAAACTAAGTTTAAAAAATAAGAATCTAATATAATAATACTAAAAAGTAATAAAAAACAATAAAGGTAAAAAGACAAAATAGTGTAATTTTACTTAAATACCCTTTTGGATTAAAATATAAAAGACATAATAAGACAAAAAATACTTAATATTATTTTTTAATACTTTTAATCTCATCCATCCATCTACTTGATCCAATGGTTAGAAAGTGGTTCTCATGGTTCTTACAACTGGATGTGGTTCTCATTTTAGCCATCCCCTATATATATATATATATATATATATCAAGCACATACAACATTTCTATACATACATTCATCAATGTAGTGATTCTAAACGAAATCTCTACCTTAATTTGTATCATACTAATCAAAATCTCATTTCAATTTGATGTTTCTAACTTTCTCATCATACTAGAACTCCACCAAAAGACAAATTGTGACATACAACCTTATGATTAGCAAGTAGAGGTTATCAAAGATCGATATACATGCACAAGATCAACCATCAATTGCTCCTTTAATTTGTTGAATTTATGATTAGGTTTAGAGGGTGTTCTTCCCTCTTTTTCTTCATAACTCGCCACACACACACTCACAAAATTCTGCATTTTGCTTTCCTTTTCTCATCCTTTTATTTATTTAACTTTCTTACATGTATACCTTTAGTCCCTACAATTCTATTGGTTGATTTGTTTAGTCACAAACTCCATTCTTCCTATTAAAACACTAAACTACTTTGCTTTGTTAGTTACATTTATTTCACCTTATGGTATAATAATTAAATACATATATATTTATCTATTTTTAAAAATTACTTATTATAAAAGTTTGCTAAAACGATAAATAATGTATAACAATGTTTTTAAAACAAACCATCCTTTATATACGTCGCGTATAGGCCTATACACGGCGTATATAAAGTTTGGTTTTGGTGTGCTAATAGGTATTTTGGTGTGCAAATATGTACACCCATATAATAATATCTCTGATTTTAGATACTCCATTAATTTATTGTCTTGATAAGAAGAGCAATGAATACAACTATTCTTAGAAGAGTTTTCTACTGTGTGTGATTTTGTGCATATTAGGATCCGTGTACAAAACGTGTTGGTCATCGTATTTCCATATATAAGAACTTAAAGGTTTTAGATGATGACCCCGATTTTAGAATATTATATGGCCTAAAAAATTTGAGCCGTCCTTATTTTTACCCTCATGAAAAAAAAATTCCTAAGTATGTCATAACAAGTAACAATGGGTTGCAATGACTCACCCGTTTACACCCATGAAATGGTTGCATAATAGTGATCCTTTGCAGTTGAATTTGCTTTAGTTGCTATTCTTACAACCAATTTGAATTTGGTCATGAGGCCACCCAGGGTGGAAGACTTTTAGCTAGTGATGAACATTTTTAACGAGTGATGGAAAACAAAACACCACAGTCGGTCATAAGTATCATGCGTGGATGTTATCACGCGTTATATATATCACGTGTTATTCATGTTTGAGTGGTGAGCTATTTTTAAATGGAGATGGGTGTGTTGTAAGTGATGGTTATTTCCACTAAAATACATCACTAGTGATGGAAAAAGGCTTGATGACATGGCGGAACTTGATTAGAAGTTGTGAGTGAGCGATGAGTGATAACCATCCCTACCCCTGATAATCGCTAATTTTGAGACCCTTTTTTGGGCTTCTGTATATCATCTAAGAGCACAACACTCATATTTATATACTATTATTTTGGAACATTTGTATGCATCTTTGGTTGTAATTTGTGCTTAAGTAGTTGTACTTTAATCAAATAATAGTTTCATTACCTTACCTTATCATGTATGTATGTTTAGTTGTAATTTGTGCTTAAATAGTTATATCTTAATCAAATAATACTTTCATTACCTTACCAAATTCAATATGTTTTGTATGCATGTATGGTTGTAAATTGTGTTTAAGTGGTTGTACCATAATCAAATAATGGTTTCATTATCTTACCATATTCAATCGGTTTGATCCATTTAAAGTTGTGTTGTTTTATTTGTAAATTATTATCATTTATAATAATGTAATTAATTTAGCCAAAATCTTGTATATAAATATAATTTGTAACTTATTGATGCAATGGTTGTTGTTGTAATGTATGCATTATGGTTTGTATAGTGGTAATGATATATATATATTATATATAGATTACGATGAACCTGTCAAACGGGAAAAAATAGACGCAGGTTCATCGTAACGCATGAGTCCTAGATTAACATAGTTATTTTATTCTGTGTTTTACGTTTCGGTTTAATTTCTTCGTATTAACGCGCCGCAACTTCAGTGTCGGTGGCGCTGACAGTAGTATGGCATTAGTGCTCGCCCCCGCCGCAACGCGGGGGGTGTTTAATACTAGTTAGGTTATAATTAAGAAGCTAGGGACTACTTTGTCAAGCGATAAACATATGGTACTTGATCTTATACAAAAACAATATACAAGCATATCCATGATATAATGTAATTGCATAAACATATTAGTTTTTCACTAATTAAACAGATAGAAAGTTGCAAATGCTTCCAAATGCTCTTGTTATCAGATGACTACACGAAAACCTTTGATTTCGAGCTTTAAGTAATGATGTCTAGCCCGAGTACTGAAAAAAGAACTTCAAAATAAAAAGGGAATATTTTTAAAAAATAAGGGGATATATTCCAAGCTAGTTAATATAATTACTGGAAGAAATAAATGAGGTCTATTTGCTTCATAAAATAAACCTGGGAAGCCCTATTTTGTAACCATGTTTCTTGACATCATCTTGAACCTGCTGTCTGAATTCTTTGAAGCTGAATCTCCTATAAATGGACTTCTCAGTACAACTTTGTATTACTGTATCGTATGACGGACAGAAGAAAAACGCAGTTGAAAACCTCTCGGTTTGTCTATTAGCGACGACTCGATGCTCAACACTCTTATAAACATCATTGCTCCAAGCCTGAAATAGATTATAGAACACAAGAACATATTGAAGAGTGAAACCTAAACGATGTTTGATCGAAAAAGTTAGTAGTTAACCGAACCAAACCTGAAAAAGATCCCCTATATTGATGATTAGAGCTTCTTTGTTAGGTTTAACAGCAATCCATTTCCCATCTTTCACTAATTGTAGTCCACCAATTTGATCTTGATGTAATATGGTGAGAAAATCACTGTCAGTGTGTGGCATCAATCCACAAACATGTGGAGAAACCGGGCACGGTGGGTAGCGATTCATACGAAGGTAGCAAGTACTAGGCAAGCAATTCTCCTTGAAAAAATTAGACTTGTGTCCAAGCTCCTGAACCAAAATCTCTGCTAACATTTCTGCTAGCTGAGAGACCGTGGTTGCAAACTGTTCCATTGTTGTTCTGAACATAAATTCAAGTAAAGTGAATTAGTTTCTGGAGTGTAATTATATTTTCATGCATCTAATCTTTAAAAATTCTATTTTTTAATAGGTGGTTTGGATAGTGTTTCTAGTCATTTCTCTGAAAGTTCTTGTATGTCTAGGCTATTTGCTACTATGGGTAGCGAACTCAAGGGAATCTGACTATGTTTTTTTTTTTTTATATTTTTTTAAAGTTCGCTAGCCTAACAAGCTATCTTAAACTAAATCCAATAGTAACTCTAGTCGATCTATATCGAATGAAGGATGGAGTTCTCACTCGTTTGACCAGCGAACTCAAGTCAAGTTTGTTTGCAATACAAGTTAACTTGAACTTCATTCTACTCGCATGAGTTCGCTACCCATGGCAGCGAACCGACCTCCTAGATGTACAAAGTTTAAAAAAAGCCTATGAACACACTCTTAATCTTCAACCACAATAAGTTAAAATTTTATCATTCAGAACTAAAATATCAAAAATCATAAAAAACTGGCCATGCCTAATCTGCTTTTCTCCTTCTTAACTTTACACAACACCACACATATATTTGTGACCATGATTCCTAGCAAATTAAGGCAACAGTGTACTGAGGTCAGTAACTCCAGCTCATACCACATGCATAATGTTTTTTGAAGTTGATTCTGGGGACAACCAATGGAGGACCATCTATGCATGCATGTATGTATCCACAGAAAAACGTACAAGCAATTACTGAATGTGGTTGTACTACAAGAAGAAGAGATAAGGGTATGGATAAAAAGTTTATGGCTAGGATGGATGTTGGTTCTTTGCCACCACCTACACATGCTAGTACATCTCCTTAATGTGTAAGCTTTCTATGACATTTGTCACGATAGATTACACCCACAATTGACAAGTCCAATGGTCACATGAATGTTTAACACATGGGCAGGTAAGCAATAATCACACATTGTACACAAAAAGAAACATTATATTATCTACAAATATTGTTGGTTATGATTCATTTGGACCACATGAATCTAGAACCAATATTGAGAAAGACGAATCCAAAAATTTAATGTTGGGTGCAAATCTGTATCCTACATAAGATATGATCTAATCTATGTATCATCTTAATTGATTTTACAATGAAACCCTAAGTTGGCTTGTAAGATCTTTAATTCTTCACATCTAGCAAAGTACTTGTAGTAACAAAGTGGAATCAGAATTAGGTTTAGTGTGGATGTGAATGGCACACATGGCATGATTCCAGTCTTAGCCCAACTCAATGACCAGCTCAGTTAGAGATCATGCCATTAGTTACAGCAAGGCAAGGGGCCATCCACTGATCAGTCAGCACATGGATTACCATAGGTGGGGAGAAACAATATCCTGGGTTCAAACCCACTTCCTATGTAAGATAATTAAGAACAACCGATGTTCTCTTGTCTAGTGGCATCATGGGTTTATAGATTAAAGTGGCGTGGGTTGAAGTCCCATAAAGTGAGGAATACGTGTATTTCAAAAATAGATTTTAATAGGTTGACTGTGTCGACGTTAAAAAAAGATAATTAAGAACATTACTTTGAGCCGAAGGTAATCTAAATGGCGTAGCATATCTATATTCTGTGATAGACAAAAAGTTTTTTCCCTCGTTTCATTCTTTCAAGACCCTGCCAATATATACTGATCTAAAGGACTAGAAAAAAAGCCTTCTAGGTATACAAAGAAACACTATGGTAAATTTTTTTAACGGCAAATTATCTACATTGACTCATCGTACTTCTCCATTGGAATCTAGGTCCCACTAAGGCTAGACGGTCGTTCATTACAACAAAGGCAACGCTAGCACAGAGAGTAAAGAGTGACATGAGGTTTAACTAGAGAAAACCTCACAAAGACCACCAAGCCACTATGGTGAAATTTACCGTTCACATTACATGAAGTTTGGCATTTAGAACAGATGGTGAACCCAAAAGAACACTTAACATGATCGGTCACTAGGCCTTGGAGACCTTCAAGATAGTTCTATAAAACCTATAAAATTATGCTTTTGACTTGATAAACTGTTTATTGGGAAATATGTAGAAATCATTTCATTAGTCAATTCAACATGTCGCATACCGCGTGTTACTCGATATATATTTGAAAATTTTAAGGGTTTTTAACACCATATGTGTATTAGACGGAAGGGTGTGGGGAACGTCGGCCCCTCAAGTTGTTCTCTCTCTCTCTTCTTTATTATATATTAGTTTTTATTAAATTTGGGTAGTCCTCCACACTATTGGGTAGTCCCCTTTGGATGGTCCTCCATCGAATGTGACGTGACGCCTACGTAGCGAATAGTCCCTAAAGGGACTACCTAAACCGCACCCCCATGGTCTTAAAGTGGATTATAGATCTATATGTACTTGGTCTCTGTCATTGATGTAATCCCAATTGTTCTTGTGGCTTTTCATGTTAGGAATTGATAATGACAGCTAATGTGCAATTTTAGATAATACAAGTGTAATCCATTGCGGTTAACGCTCAGGAGTCAGGTCTAATCCAAATGATTAAATGCTAAATACATCACATCACAAAAACCATTTTTTTTAACTCAACTTTGATTCTTGATAGTAACATACACTACCACTTTCATGTATATGACATACACATATATATTAAACATTATAAAAAATATTGATAATTACCTTTTGAGTGAAATGAAGCTAGTGTATGATAAAAAAAAATAGATATATTGTCAGTTTATAAAAGTGACAATATTTTAATAATATGGATTAATCACAATTTAATATCGATGTAACACAATCATATGATGCCTCAATTGTTTTTTTATGAGCGACATATATTCTTTTTACAATACTAAAGTTTTAATAAAAAATAAAATTAAATTTATTGATTGTTAATGGTTCTCTAGATTTTCTCATAGCTATATGGTTTTCTTAAACCACACCCTTATATGTGTATATACACACATCATACATATGTTATGAAATCGGGTTTTGCAAATTTTAATTTCCGTCCTCACATATATACGTAAAAGTAGGGAATATTAATTAGACCGTGAGGTATGGTGGGGCGGGGGTTTGGGGCATGGGTTGACACGTGGACTTCGAGCGGCACCGCTGTTCAGTTGTATGTTGGGTCGGTATGGCGGGGGGTGGCTAGCCCGCGTGGGTTGGCCACGTGTTATAATTTTTTTTTTCAATTATTATAAAAATACACACAAAATTAAAAAAAAAAAGCCTAAAATTATTATTAAAATTTCCTAAAAATTACAAAATCTCCTAGCCACCTATAGCCTAGCCAACCCAGCCAATGAGGGCCGGCTATGGAAGACCGCTAGGTCCGCCCAACGCCCGGGCTGAAACCCCCGTCCAAGGGGCCACGCCGAAACCCAAGCCCACCCGGGGTGGTGACTTGGGCGTTTGTACCCAACCCACGCCCTAACCACCGCCCCATACCCCATAGTCTTATGCTAAGTAATCACGAAATTAATACTTTACTTGCTCAACAAAATATGTATGGGTCACATATAAAAACCTTTAATGGGTATAAATATGTGAGACGTATACGTATGGGTCAAACATGTAGTGATTTATCGACCTAGATCCTTATTTAGATACGTAGGGGGTTTCTCTTACATGCTTTAATGGAGAATGGAACTTATTTTTGTTAAACATTATTATCTTTAAATTTAAACTAGTCTTTTTAGGCCATACGATGCGGCCAAACCGATCAAATAATAATGTAAACAAACGTGATTTGAAAATAAAATATGTTGTTTAGAAAGTCAAACCATTAGAACGGTTTCGTTTATCATTATATCATTTTTATGATACAAAATAAATACTTTATTTAGAGTACAACTTCGTTTTTAAGAAAACTTATAATAGAATGTCAGAAAAAAATCAAACACAACTACGTAATTAAGTTTTTAGAAAAAAAAGTTATAAACATAAATTATTAAAGAAATATCAAATTTATCGATAAATCAATATATGTTCTAAAAAAAGAATTATTAAAAAATGGTATAGGAAATATATGGTTTTAAAAAATGAAAAAAATTAAAAATATGTTACTAAAAGTAAATATAATAATAAACTATTATAATATATTAAATAAAAGAAAAACAAAAACTATATATTGTTATATAAATAAAGCTATTATTCATTGTATTTCGTTAACAGATACCAAATAAATACTTTATTTAGAGAACAACTTCGTTTTTTAAAAAACTTATAACAGAATGTCGGAAAAGAATTAAGCACAACTACGTACTTAAGTTTTTAGAAAAACATTATAAAGGTAAATTATCAAAGAAGTATCAAATTAATCAATAAATTAATATACGTTCTAAAAAAAAGAAAAACAAAAGAATTATTAAAGAAATGGTATAGGAATTATATGTTTTTAAAAAAGAAAAAAAAATTAGAAATACGTTATTAAAAGTAAATATAATAATAAACTATTATAATATATTAAATAAAAGAAAAAATATATATTATTATAAAAATAAAGTTACTATTTATCGTTTTTCGTCAACAAAATTTATATAATTATATAACTAGTCACTACACACTACATAAAAAAATAAGTTCAAAAAAATATACATATATTCGGAAAAAATAACCCAAAATGAAACGATCACTTTCTAATCAGAGAAATTTAAAAAAAAATGTATAAGTAATGCAATGATTATTGTTTCTTGTCATTCTCTCCTAAAATTCAAAAAAATAAATAGCAAATTGGTAGATGTTCTTTTTTATTATATGTACACGCATAAATAGAGTGGTGAGATCTTATGAAATTACTCTACTATAACTTTTTTATAAAAAGGCAATTAGCCTACAATAACTTCAAATAACTACAATAATAATAATTACTCTTTTAAAAAACTGTAGAGTAATACAAACTACGATAGCTTAACACATTTGTAAGCCTACCACATTAACTCTATTTGTATTTAATTCTATTATGCACGCACATGCTCGCACACACATATATATATATAACCTAATATGTATATAGGAGAAGGTTCAAATGAAAACCACTATTTATTGTGAAAACTCGAAAACTAATTAAAAAAAACCAAAAAAACATACCAATTTTTTTTTGCATAACAATTTTCGCCATTTTATATATATAAAAAGAATTTCAAAAAAAAAAAAAATTTGTACTGCACATGTGTAATGTGTACTACAAATTTTTTTTATATAAAAATTTTATAAAAAAAATTGAAAATTTTTTTTTTTGATGTTTTTTTAGGCTTTTTTTAGTTAGTTTTCGAGTTTTCACAATAAAAGTGGTTTTTATTTGAACCATCCACATATGTATATATATTATGTAAACTAAACATCTATAGATAAACTATACAGAATTAATTTTATAAGCTTTAGTTTATTTGTTTATTTTTTTTCATTATCTACATATATGTGTACATAAGAAGTCTAATACATTAAGAATTCTAATAATTAACCAACAAAATAATGATTTAGATTTTATTGTTGTTTTCTATATACTAGCGAAAGAAAGTATAATAATCAAAAATTTCATATTAGAGTTGGAAATCAATTCACATTAATGTATATTCAAAAAAAGTATTTTCAACTAATACGAACAAGTCATGAAAAGGAAATTAGGATATACAGGGAGCATAGGAAGAAAATGGGATGCTCGGGCTGCATGGGAACACCGCACCCTCTAATTTTGGGCGGATTTCAAACTTCAAGAATATTGAGGGGTTTGTCCCAAAGTTCATACCAAATTCAATCACTCAAACACACACATAGTTTGGTGAGTCTTTGGTAGTTTTTAGTGGATATCTTCAATTTGGAGAGTTTGAAAAAAAAATGCCGCATTTTGGAGAATTTTGATATATACTCTCTATCCTTAAGAATTTGACTTCTTTAAATGCTTTCCAATTACGAATTTTATGATTTAATCGGATTATGCCTTTACATTTCATTAGTAGTCCTTATTAGGTCTATGATTAAAGTTTAATTTATATTTTATATTATATACACACACAAATGCCTAGCTAGGCGGTTAAATGTGATGTATAAATGGATCCATGGGCGAGCTTTTAAGGGGCGGGAGGGAGCGGCCGACCCCTCGAACTTTTCGCTTATTAGTGGAGAGTATGTAGTTTTTGTATAGAAATTTTTGGGTATATACGTTTTCGACCCCCGTTTTATAGAAATTTTTAGGTTCGGTGACTTTCGCCCCCGATTGAAAATCTCAAGCTTCGCCATTGAATGGATCTCAAACGTTGCATCATCTTGCCGACTATATATATTTTCTTCCATTTTAGGAACTTTTATATGTGAAAGAGAATTGTTTCATATCATTAGCATTAAATTTCCAATACTAGTGATAGTCAATGTTAATTAATAAGATTCCGTTCACGAACCCCCACCCTGATTTTGACATAAAATTCTACAAATTTCTTTAAAGTAATATCATATCGGAAGATTGCTCTCAATCACCATCGACAAGTACTCCTTCCTTGTCAAGTCTTTTACTCTATATTTAACAACTAACAATCCATTTTATCTCACATGTGACTATTGTTATATGTATACAAACTAAATAAATAATATAAAGGTACTAAATAAAATCTCACTCATTAATTAAGTAGCTAGAGTCTCCAACGAGTGACATAGTGCCAAACATATGGAGAGGTTGTTCCTAACCATATTATATTTAATTTATATCTTATGTGTATAATATTAATCAAACACTATAGAAAATAAATGGCACCAGGGTACATACCTGAGACTAGTGACACCACCCATGTTAGAAATATCAGTCAATGGTACATGGAAAGCTTCTGACCACGCAAGCTGCTTCAAACAAGTGGCAGAAGGAGTTCCCCACCTGTAACTACCCACCGGAAAATTCAAATCACGGTGGTTACTACTCTTTTCATGATATGTCTTCTTGAACGCCTTTATCTGTTCACATCTCATCTTCTCCAAAATATCTGCCGAAACACCATGATTTATGACTTGAAAGAAGCCCCATTTTCTTGAGGCCTCAGCTATCTCTCTTTTACAATCTGCAATCTCCCACCCTCCTCGATCCAACCGCCCGAGATCGATCATCGGTAGCTCCCATTCCTCTACATCATCGGAAACACCATTATGGTTCTTCTTTGGTCGGTCATGATCCTCGAACAAGTGCTTGTAGAACTCCATGAATGGTGGGTCTGATTCTTCCATCATGGCTAGTTTCAGGTGATCTTGTAGGGTTAAAGAGGATCAAGATCGTTTTTTAACCGGTTAACAACAAAACCCTAGTGACAAGAAGTATGAATTTGAAGAAATGTTAAAAGGGTTAAGGAAGAAGGAAGGTGAAGGACAGGAGAACTTTGTTTGTAAATGTTTCTTGTTGTTTCGTCGTCGATGAAAACGTTATTGGTTTGTTGTCAGTTTTCATAAAAATTGGTTTGGAAGACATTGGAGACAAAGGTTCATATGCTCTTGATGTTATTATAATGAGCATGACACACACATAGAGGGATGTATTTAAAATGGGTGGTGCCGACCAAGGATGAAAGACAAGGTATTTATACACTTTTTTTTTTTCTTTTTATGATTTTCATTTATTAAAAGTTGACATAAATTATTTTTCTTTTTCTTTTTTATGCTGTTTAAGAAAGTCACAAGTTCATTGTACATTTGGTAGTTTGTCAGTTATTAATTTATTAAATTTATTGTTCATGTTTAGAATTTTTTTTTTTTTTGGAAGGTGACTTTCTATGTACTGGACCAGCGGTGACCGGGTTCATGTCGAAGACAATCCCCCGTCAGCCCTGCGCCTGCGGACGCGATGTTCGATCGGGCCCCGGCCGCCGCGTAAGCTGACTTCCGCCCGGAAACCATACTGCCCCCACACGAGAGACTCGCTGGGGTAACAGCTGGGTAAAACCGGGTTGCCCTCAAGACCGCACCATGCCTCGGTAGGATACGATCCATCATTGGGACGTCCCCCCCCCCCCCCCCCCCCCCCTAAGACCACGAGTGGGAGTCGAACCGGTGACCTCCAAGGAGGGCCGGCCGACTTAACCCAAGTGGGAATACCCACTTGGCCACGAGGGGAGGATTTTGTTCATGTTTAGAATAGTAGTTTTTTTTTCTTATGCTTCGTTTAATTTTCACTAAAAAGATATTTAATTTTTTTCTTGTGCTTCGTTTAATTTTCATTAAAAAGATATTTAAAGATATACTTTCACTACAAGAAATTGGAGAAATAGTGGCGGCATAAGTCGCCACTAAAGACCCCATTTGTCACCACTAAAACTTTTAGCGGCGATATGTCACCGCTATTGACGATGCCGCTAAGACTTGGATGCTATTGCTCGGTAATCGCCGCTATGCTTTAGCCGGAGTTTTGCTTGAAACTTCACCGGAGACGAGTTTGACAGGTCGCTAATGCTCGATTATTTAACTCCCAGTTGTTCATGATTGTTTGAACTCGAAAATGAAACAAAACATTGCATTTTGTTCATTAAAAGCAAATTTACATAACATGATTTCTAAGAAAATACAACATGATTTACAGGAAATAAAAACTACCTAGTGGCCAGAGACGAAGCTTGACAGTGGTGGTGGTGGCGGTGCAGCTTGACAGTGGTGATTGAGCTTGACGGTGGTGGTGGAGCTTAACGATGGTAGACGATGGTGGTGGAGCCAGTGGTGGTGGTGGCGAAGTGACGAAGCTTGACGGGTGTAGCTTGACGGTGGTGGTGGAGCTTGACGTTGGCGGTGGAACTTGACGGTGGCAGTCCAGTGGTGGTGGTGGAGATTCATGGTAGTGGTGGTCCGGTGGTAGCTTCATGATGGTGGTCCAGTCATCATTGCTTCATGGTGGTGGTTGCTTCATGGTGATAGTGGTTGAGGTTTTGTTGGTATGCAATTGAAGGTTGAAGAAGATAGAGTGTTTATTGAAGAATGAGGTCGGTTAAAGATGAAGAGTGTGTTTGTTTGAGGGAGACAAATTAGGAAAGAACCCACACCCTTGGATCATCTTCTCATCAAGGGCCAAGGTCAGTCCATTTTCAGCTTCACACGGATCGACTATTAGCAACGACATGGGGCAATAGCGGCGACTTCATTGCTTGTCGCCGCTATTGCCCCACGTCGTCGCTATTAGCGTCGTCGCTAATAGTATGTAATTCTTGTAGTATTTTGACTGTACACGGCTTTAAACCTTATAACCTTTTAGTTTATTTAATAACTAGTGGACTACTCATGCTCCGTAACGGGCTTTCGGTTTGTATCGCTTTGGCTTGATACATTTGCGGCACTTAAAATAGTAACCGCAAGAGATACGCCCCAGAGGATAGTCTTGAATGGATGATTTCTTCAATACTTCAACCAACACCTTTTTGGTGAGATGAGCAAAGGTAAGTGATGCAAGCTTGCTTAGTGCATCCGTTTTCTTGTTTTGTGATCTTGGGACTTGTTTGATGGTGCATGATTTAAGTATGCCCATGAGTTCCTTTGCTTTTTCACGATATTTCTTCATGTTGGGTTCTTTAGCTATGTAGTTGTCGTTTACTTGGCTTGAAACAAGTAGAGAGTATGTGAAGACTTGAAGCCTTTTGACATATATCTTTTTGCCTAGCTTGAGTCCTACAATCAGTGCCTCATATTCGGCTTCGTTGTTGGTAGTCTGAAATTCAAGCCAGAGAGCATATGTGAATTCCAATTCATTAGGATTGATTAGAACTAGCCCTACTCCTGACCCTTCAATGCTGGAAGCTGCATCGGTAAAAAGCTTCCAGGTATCAAGGTCGGAAGGTTTAGTGGAGGCTGTGTTAACTTCTGTTATTGTTTCCTTTGGAATTTACAAAATGAAATCAGCCAAAATTTGAGCCTTCGCAGCTTTTCTTGGAACGTAGGTGATGTTGTGTTCACCTAGTTCCACTGCCCACTTGGCTAAACGTCCGGAGGTTTCAGGTTTTTCAAGCACATTTTCAATTGGTTGGTCAGTGACCACTTGTATAGGATGTGCTTGAAAGTTCCTTCGAAGTCTTCTGGCTGTTTTTACTAGTGCAAGAGCAAGTTTTTCCAATGGGGGATACTTGGTCTCTGCCAACTTTAAAGTTTTACTGAAGAAATAAACAGGTACCTGAGTCTTGTTTCTTTCGATGGTCAGGACTGCACTGATTGCTTCTTCAGCAACTGACATGTAGACAGAGATTAGTTCACCGGTTTCAGGAGCGGCGATGTCTGGCAATGAAGCTAGGTGCTGCTTCATTTGGTTAAATGCTTCTTCAGCTTCATCAGTCCATCGGAAGTCCTTCTTGTTTGTGCACCCTTGAAGAGTTTTGAAAAAAGGAAGCGACTTTTCAGCTAGCTTGGAGGTGAAACGCTTCAAGGCTGCCAGCTTACCATTCAAGCTTTCAACCTCCTTCTTGCTTTGTGGGGATCTTGTATCTAGGATAGCTTTAACCTTGTTGGGGTTGGCCTTTATGCTTCGCTTGCCCACAATATGCCCCAAGAACTTGCCTTCTTCAAAACCAAATGAGCTTTTAACAGGATTGAGCTTCATGTATATCTTTCTGAGATTCCGGAATGTTTCTTGTATATCATCAAGCATTTGGACCTCGGTCTTGCTCTTGATTACCAAGTCATCCACATAAGCTTCCATGTTTTTTGCCTATTTGTTTAGCAAATGCTTTATCTACCAACCGTTGGTAGGTTGCCCCTGCATTCTTCAGGCCAAAAGGCATTTTTTGGTGACAAAAAATACCCTTATCAGTGTGGAAGGTTGTCTTCTCTTCATCCTCTTTCTTCATTTGAATTTGGTGGTAGCCTTTATAAGTATCAAGGAAGCATTTGAAGGGGAAGCCTGTGAGCGAGTCTACTTTTAGATCAATTTCGGGCAAAGGATAACAATCCTTTGGACAAGCTTTGTTCAAATCTTTGAAATCGATTCACATTCTCCATGATCCAACGGGATTTTTGACCATCACGGGGTTGGCTATCCAAGAGTGATACTTAACCTCTCGGAGTATTCCAGCTTGTACCAATCCTTCAACCTCTTTGCATGTTGCTAGGCTCCGATCTAGGGCTAAACTCCTTTTCTGCTGTACAATAGGTTTCACATTGGATGGGATCTTGAGCTCATGTTCGGCGATATCTCGAGGGATACCGGTCATATCTTCAGCACACCATGCAAAGATGTCCATGTTGTGTACCAGCAGCTTCTTGAGATATGAGAGAGTGTCTTCAGTGAGGTTGGTGTTTACCCTTATCCTTTGTTGGGGATACTTAGGGTTGATGACCCAACCTTGCTCCTCTTCTTCGTTTTTTGTTGAGCCTTCCCCTTCAACCAGGAAGGCTTCCTGGGTAGGTTGAAGGGTTGTGATTCCTCTTTCAGTGGGAAACTTGACAACACCTTGACCAACTGAATCAACCATACCAAACTCACTTTGCCCCGACCTTCCTATAATAACATCATAGCTGGAAGGAATGTTGATTACGACAAAGGTGAGTGGTTTAGTCCTTTCCATTTTTCCTTCTCTAAAGCAAACAACAAGTGTTAGTTCGCACAAAGGCTTGATAGGGATATCAGCAATACCTTTAATAGATGACTTAGCTGGTTGAAGCCTTGAACGCTCATCGTTGCTGAGTTGGTTGAAACACTTCTCGAACATTATCTCAGTTGCTGCCCCCGTATCAATGTAAGCTTTGCTTGTTTTGAGGGTTCCCACGATGGCTTCCACTACCAAAGGGTTCGAGAGAAGCCCCTTTTCAGGTGGTGGGAAGCACAAGCGTTGAAGTTCTCAAGCTTCCAAGCGTTGCCGTTTGTGACACCCCAGGAAAACCAGGAAACTACGCAACCTAACTAGCTTCCTCAGTAACTACGTGCTAAATTTCGGGATGAAATTTCTTTCAACTTGTGGATGATGTGACAACTCGTATTTTAGAACTTTTCTTTGTACTTTGACGTAACCAGTGTGAACGTTATGTGATTAACCAATGTGATTGTTGCAATGAAATGTTATGTGGTGTTAGTTGTTGTGTGTAATACTTGTATATAAAACTTAATTGCATAACTTATACTCGATCGTACAAGCATTGGGCCGCACACTTTGTCCTTAAACCATTACACTCTTCTCGGCCCAATGATTGCCTACCTTGTATTCGAAACCAAAGGGCAGCCCATGTAAGGGTCGGCCCACTCCTTTGTTGCGCATAACATTATGAGGAAAGGGGTATACTTCTCATAATTCACAAATACTCAACACACACACAAAACCCTAGCTCTCTCTCCTCCCTTCCCTCTGTTCGACGGAAATCCCCACATCCGAAGCTTTCCCAATCTCGATCAACCTAGTTCTTCGGCTTTCCGGTTAGTGTTACATCCTTATTAGTTACTATGATTTTTGATTGCTATGATTTGATATGTAAACTAGGGTTCATGCTAGTTGTTATGTCATTGGAAATCGTGATGTTTGATTTGGAAATAGGTGCTAATATACGAATACGATGGAACAGTTCTTGTTAATGGATTGAATGATGATAGATGTTGATCTCGATTGAGTGGGTGATCAATTAGTTTTGACAGATATGATATGCAAGTGTGTTGTTGATCTAAATCGCATTGTGTAGGTGTTGTTAGTTGCATGATGAATTAGGATTTTTGGTGTTAATCATATCATTTGACCCAATTTCAGTGATGATTAGGTTATTCATGATTGAATAATAATTAGGGTTCATGAGAAGTAATGGGAAAATGCTTGATTTAATCGAGTAAATGCAAAGTAAGAAACTGTTTGAATTAATCAAGGAATTGATTGCATGGATTAAGGAAGTCTCTAACCGATCGTACAAGAGCTCAATCGCACAAGGAGTAATCGTACAAGTCAGTCGCACAAGCTAGGATATCATAGGGTACAACTATTCAAAGCACACCGTACAACCCATTATTATAGGATCGCACAACAGGTTGTGGATCGCACAAGATAGTGCAGATCGCACAACATGTTGGGCCGCGCAAAAGATTAATTGTTTAACGTTTTTGGGCCGCACATGCTTTTGGGCTACACATTGCAGTTGGGATGGGTTGATTTGGGTCGCACAATCTGTTGTGGATCGTACAAGTTTGTGTTGATCGCACAACAGGTTGGGTCGGACATTCTTTAGGCTTTATCTGCTAGATCGCACAAGGTGATTGGGCTCGCACAATCTCAAGGCTTAATCACTTGCATCACACAATCTTATCGGCCCAACACTGAATCGCACAATTTGAGTTTTATTTGTGAACTTGCATGCTACTGTTTAATATGCTAAGTGTTGATCAACTAGTTACTATGATGATGCGTGTATGCCATGATCGTTGTGTGTACATAACTTGCTACTTTATGTGTAAACATACGTACATTACCTGAACCTAGACCTGATTCTTATGGTAACCATGTTAGGATGTGGTTGACCCAATTAGCTCAAGAGACCTTTCTATTTATCTGCCGAGCTAACCTAAGGTGAGGTCACACTATCTACAAGGCATGGGATTCCCGGTGGTTGGGAATGGGTTAATGTATACTAAGGAAACCTGCGTATTCTCCTTGGGTAGAATACGTTTACCCACCCTCTTTGTTGAAGGGTGACAACATTGAAACCTGCGTGTTCTTCTGGGCATGTACTCCCACCCTCTTAACTGAAGGGTGACATGTAACAACCCGCACGTTCGTGCGTTGTTACTACTCGTTATACTCGTTGCGCCTAGCACCAGAGATTCGGATCATAATGTAGCTATATCGCATACATCGCTATTTCGCAGTATTTTCACATATTACGCATACTTTATCGCTATAACACATCACATTGCACGTACTAACACTCACGATGATGTTGAGTGAGGACCTATTCTACCCTCCTTGATAGCCGTGATGTGTCGCAACGCAACGCATATTCGAAACGCGCAACTCGATTATCGCAACGCAGAGTTTGAAATGTGGATATTTATGCGACCCTTTGTGACTAATTATAATAGATATATGAATGTGGGTATAAAAATCTGTAACCAAACTATCGCAAAGTTTAAAGAACAAAACGAAACATCGAAACGCAACACGCCGGAGACCACCGATCGAGTGACTGATCGATCGAGTGGCCACCCGATCGGATTACCACCCGACCGGATTGCCACCCGATCGGATTGCCATCCGATCCGTTGCACTTCATCTCCTTCACACCACTTCACCTATAAATAGAACTTGTCACATCACTTGAACAGTGATGTGACAGCTCTCGTTCGACCAGCGCACTTTTGGCTATTTTCCCTCGATTTCTCGCGATTCTTATAAGTTTTCAACTCAAATCTTGTACTTCTTTGATCTACACACACTTCTTCATCTTTTTAACCTTTAAATCTCAACTTTCAACCGTGAAATCAACAGGTTTGAGGTGTTCTAGGGTGATGTCATCATGGAGTTCTTATGAACTTCAAGTATTGGCCTCATTCCACCAAGAATAACTAGGATCTAAAGGATTTCCACATGATTTCACAACGATTTCGCATAGATCTAAACACCTTCAAGGATAAAAGGATTGAAAGAAACTTTTTCAACTTTCTTTAAACTCTTTTACACTCAATGCACTCAAAACCGATAGAATCGGAGCTTGTTCTGATCTTTTACTCATTCTTAGTGATGTGTTGGTTCAAGATCTGGAATCTATCCAAGAGATTACTGATTTCGGGTTAAACATGAAACACTGTCTCGAACAGCTGACTGATCGGACTAGGGTGGTTCCTGTTCGAACGGGTCACTTGAGTCTTGACGAGTTTCTGTTGTTTAGCACGTTATCACGTTATCTCGATCAAAACCGCAAACTTTCAAAACAATCAAGTGTCAAGACGATCAGAGCAGTTGGAACGGATTGCCGTCCGATCGGATTGCCACCCGATCGAACAGCCGTCCGATCGGCTTGCACTTGATTACTCACATAAATTATTATTCCAACTTTTCAAATTTTGAACGTCGAACGGATTATCGTCCGATCGGATTGCCACCCGATCGGATTACCACCCGACCATATGATGTTTGACTTCAAACACTTAAACAATTTTTCAACATGTTCAATCCGAACAGATTGCCACCCGATCGGATAGCCATCCGATCGAGTGACCGTCCTACTGTGAACTTGTTCTCAAACTGAGAAGCCTCGCCAATCAGATTGCTGTCCGATCGAACGGCCGTTCGATCGACCGACCTGAAAGGTAGAAATACTTCTCTGTTCTCAAAATGCTACAACGAAAACTTCAAATGATAAGCCATCATACACAAACACATTCATCCCAAATGAGATGACAATCCAATCGAGTGGCCACCCGATCGGGCGACCACCAGAACGGATTGTCATCGGATCGACCGGCCACCCGATCGGATTGTCACCCGATCGGATTGTTGTCCGATCCTTTGGCTCTTTGTATCGTTTTACGCGCCGCTTATCGTTTATGCTATCGTTCTGATCAGGCTGACTTTACTCTCTAGCGCTCCCTTCTATCCATCAATCGCTGTGAGTATTCTCGAACCCCTTTTTATCGCATTTTGGGTGTAACATACGTTCCTATCAAATCAAATTTAATAAACGAATTATTCAATCAAACTGTTTATCACTTGCGAATAACTGATATGCATATTTTCACGTGATGCTAGTTACATATGTGTTAGGACTTATACTCGCGAGGTCCCGCCTTAACTAGTATAGTACTATAGCACCCGACGGGGTCTAGTTAGGATGAATAGCAATCGCAATCGCAGCTCGGGTGACTTAGCTGGTAGTATCAGTCTTGTATGCATGTATGTTGAGGTATCTCATTTATGTATTTGGTAGTTCGCAGCACTTTTAACTGTTTATGCTACTCTATCAAAACTTGTATACTCGCCAATACTTTTGTATTAACGTTGTTTTAACGTATGTTGCATGTTTAGTCGCAGTCTACATCAAATCAAGCTAGGAAGTCTAGAAACTCACCTAAAATCTAGGTTGTCGGATTTGTATTGTTCGAGAGGACAAGAAATCTGTGATAACTTATGTGATTGTATTGATTGTTAGTATGGGATAACAAATGTAATAAATGCTGTCGCTTTATAGTTGTTATGGATTCTCTTGAGCAATCTGATTCGCCTAGTGCCGCGCCCCGATGATTCCGCCATCGGTTGGGGTGTGACAGATTGGTATCAGAGCCATAACTATAGGGAATTAGGCCAGACTTGACCTAGTCTGGGTCAATGTCTTAGAAACGACCTAGTCTATAGTCAAAGTACCAACGGGCCGACTCGTGCGAACCCAGTAGGAATTGCACGGCCCTACTTGATGCTCTCGTTCGAAGTCGCTAAAACTACAACTTCGCGCGAACACCCCATACTACAATTTCACGCGAAGAGCCTTTCCTAAGGCTGGAATGTTACTTTCCCTTTCCTAAGGCTAACACAATACACACGTTTTCGAAAATACACGCATAACATAACCGAGGGGTTCAGTCGAGATCAGGTGTGAAAACCAAGAACTCTCGACAAGATCGCTCACTCAGCGCATTTTTCTAGCACGAGAACTTTCTGCTGAGCTAGGAGTAACATCCATATCTCATTGAAAGCCTCCATTTGAAGATCCAGTGGAACTCCCGAATATATATTCGAAGAGCACAACCACAGCTAGGAGCGAAGTAATTAAGTCAGGGGTGAAACCCGTATCTTAATAAACCGTTCCACTCTCTATAAAATAATTTTCAAAAGCTCTCACCAAGGATTCGGCTATAACGATAACTCGAGCCACGCGATGACTAGGAAGACAAATTCCATGAGCTGCATCCCAGTGGAAGCATAAGTCTTCTAGGGCAACGTGCGTGCACGAACTTGTTGGGTATAGTTGGGTTACCTTGAGTAGTCGATGCCTAAACACCCGAGGCACTCTATCTACTTTTCTAGCATACGACCCGCCGATTTTACGCTCTATGGAACTCATTTATGCTTATGTGTTTATGATTTAAAACTTTACACTTTATCGATTTCTCGATTTTCGCTCCCTGATTTATAAGCACACAACTCGCACAGCCATCGCAATCTAAAACGAAAACCGAATGTTCACAACAAAGCTAATGGCCAATTAATCACCCTCGCTTTCTCCCTTCAACGCGTCCTCGCGCATTCTATACCGACATGTGTGTGTACAAGAATAAGCTACAACTAATTATATATAAGCAAATCAATTGTGTGGAAACTTAGGAATCTCGTGTCTCCTATGTGGCTCCTATGTGAAATCTATTATATTACTCACAACAAGTTTTGATCGCGCTCAATCGCATCGCAAAACTCAAAAATCATTATGATCGAATCTCACTCCAAATCTCTCTCTATCTAGATGCCTTCCAACGACTCTACCTCGAGATAAACTGCTAGGAGAAGAGCCAAATGAAGCGCCGAGAAGAGGATTGCCTCGCTTGTGGCCAAGGAAGTGGCCAAGGTCATTCCTCAAATTGTCGCTCAAGTGCACTCTCTTAGCAACTCTCGAACCCGGAAGACTCTAAGACGGAAGCGCCGCAATCTGCTTTCCTCTACAAACACTTCAAAGCCTGTGACCCGATGGAGTTCACGGGTGAAGGAGGTGTGTCCCAGCTACTCCAGTGGTTCAATTCTATCGACGTTACCCTTCGTTAGAGTGGGTGTCCCGATAGTTTCCGTATTACTTGTGCTACCGGAGTATTTCAATCGCAAGCACTCGACTGGTGGACAGCCGAACGTAATAAACGTGGGATCTCCGCAGCTTACGCTCTCTCTTGGGATGAGCTGAAAGAGCTCATGAAGAAAATGTACTGCCCTCCCCACGAAGTTCAGAAACTAGAAGACGAATTTTGGGAAATCAAGCAAGTCGAAGGTGACAATACTGGCTACACCGCAAGGTTCAAACAGCTTAGCATAATCTGCCTAAGCCAAGTCAAAACTTCAGAAAAAGCCATCACGAAGTATATTCGTGGCTTGCCTGAATGTGTGGGCGATTTTGTCGAAGCTGCAAGGCCTGCTACCATCAAAGAAACCTACTGCTTAGCCGCAGAAATCAACGACAAACGAGTCTTGGACGGATTTTTCTCCCAGAATCCTGTCAAACAAGCTCATCAAGCAATCGTCATCGATTCTTCCGACGATTCCTCCGACGATTCTATCGACGATTCTTCAGGTGAGTCCTCAGACGAATCCTCCGATGACATTGCATCGCCTCAGGATGCTCAGTCCAGCCGCAAACGAAAGACCATGAGCCCAAACTCTTCAACAACTGAGCTATCGCAACCAAAACCTCTCCAAGCAAAACCAGTCCACTCGAAGCGCGACTATAACGGAACTTATCCCCTGTGTCTCATGTGTACGTATCATCACCCGCCAGAAGCTAACTGCCGCTATTGCGCAAATTGCAACTGGTATGGTCATCTTACCCAGCACTGTCGCACGGGGCCGCAGAATTGAGGAATTTCAGCAACAATCGCAGACTCCACAGAAGCCCTCCACAACAACATTAATTATGCTTACAATGTTGTTGCAATGATACGATTTTCGCCATTAATTTCCATTATATGTTGAACTTGTTCTATTTCTCAACGCAATGTGGACTCTATTTATCTCTCGCTCTCCCTCGCATTCGCGCACGGACTAAATGCTAGCACTATGTACTATATAATGTGTTTTTCCCCTATTATGCGTTCTTGAGATAAAGTACGATAAACGTGCAAGGATCAATATAATCACGGGTGCACACGGGATTACTGTGATCAGTGCACGGAGCTCGTAATGAGTTTCAATGATGCCATAACGTTAAAAGCATGGTCAAGCGTGGTGGATACGCCACTGGTACTTCCTATATATAAGCGTCTTGACCATGTCGACACAGTGAGACACCTATTCACGGGGCAGAGGCGTGTGGTTGAAGCATGGTGGATACGCCGCTGGTACTTCCTATATATAAGTGCTTCGCCATGCCAACCAATGTATTGTGAAGAAAGTGCCAGGCAAGTTGAACGTTATTAAACCAAGTATACTGTTAAAACTATTTTCGACACACTACACTACATCGCAAGGCGTAACAATCTCAATCGCAACTCAAAGCGTGTAATCGCTAGACTTTTCGTAAGTCAACACGCTCGCAATCGCATTAACACTGGAATCTATCTCGCAACCTCAATCTCTTACTGTGTGTTCACTCAATCGCTCATTATGTGTATCGCGCTATCGCTTATCGTGTGTGTCGCTCTATCGCTTGTGTATCACTTGTGTATCGCTCTATCGCTTGTGTATTGCTCCATCACTCATCGTGTACCGCTTAACGTTTATCGCTAACGCTACCGCTTACCGTTATCTATGTTATCTGCGTTATAATTAGCACACATGACCTCGCTTCACGGGACGAAACTCATATGGTTAAAGCATGGTGGATACGCCGTTGGTACTTCCTATATATAAGTGTTTTAGCCATATCAGCAGACTTTCGTGGAAAAGGGCCACGTGGGGCTTAATGTTAGTTAAAATTTGTGGTGTTGTTGAATCTAATCAAATCACATGTTCCCATCGCTTGCAACGCAACAATCGTCGCCTATCGCTCGACGGTTGTCGCTATCGCTCGTCGCTTATCGCTCGTCGCTTATCGCTCGTCGCTTATTGCTTTTCGCTTACCGCCGTCTTCGCTCATTATGTTTGTGTTGTGCCATCCAATATTCGTGTACCGCTGATCGCTAACCGCACTCGCTCTTATCGCTGAACTGAGTTTGTAAACGACCCCATCGCTCAGCTTGCTCAATCTCTCTCTTACACTTGGTCTAACTATCTTTCGCTTAGACCAAGGGAATCGAAATCTATCAGTACTATGTCGACACACATGACACTGCCTCATGGGACGGAAGCCATATGGCTAAAACATGGTGGATACGCCGCTGGTACTTCCTATATATAAGTGCTTTAGCCATATTGTCGAACTTTCGTGGGAAAGTGCCATGCGGGGCCGACTTTAAATTTAAAATTTTGATATTATTAAAACCTTTGTATAAACAAATCTTTTCTTATAAAACTTTTTTCTAAAAATTTGATCAAAACGAGACACTCGAATCGAAATCTATCAGTACTATGTCGACACACATGACACTGCAAAACGAGATTATCTTGTAACGTTGGTGTGACAATCGACTCAAGTTAATGCCGCATGACGAGAAAATTTCGTAAAACGAGTTTTAAACACCCTAAAATCTTTTAGTAACCTAATAAAACCCCTCTCATAGCGCTGGTGTGAACGTTGAGATAGTTAACGCCGCACTGTGGGAAGATTTTTCGAATTAATCAACTTTTCCAGAATTCAAAACACTTTGGATCGCTTTTCGTGTGTTGCCCTCTTTTGTTAATAACGAAACGTCTTACTCACCGCCATCGCCGAGACTTCGCAACGCCTTCTCTCATCAATCATCAATCGACCTCCCGTTCTCGCTCGTCGGATTTCAATTCATCGCTCGTTTATTTTGAAGCTTTTATCGCTACTCCCACTCGCATCGACCCTCGCAATCCTTCTTGTGGATTAATTTCGGGACGAAATTCCCTAAAGCAGGGGAGACTGTAACAACCCGCACGTTCGTGCGTTGTTACTACTCGTTATACTCGTTACGCCTAGCACCAGAGATTCGGATCATACTGTAGCTATATTGCATACATCGCTATTTCGCAGTATTTTCACATATTACGCATACTTTATCGGTATAACACATCACATTGCACGTACTAACGCTCACGATGACGTTGAGTGAGGACCTATTCTACCCTCCTCGATAGCCGTGATGTTTCGCAACGCAATGCATATTCGAAACGCGCAACTCGATTATCGCAACGCAGAGTGTGAAATGTGGATATTTATGCGACCCTTTGTGACTAATTATAATAGATATATGAATGTGGGTATAAAAATGTGTAACCAAACTATTGCAAAGTTTAAAGAACAAAACAAAACATTGAATCGCAACACGCCGGAGACCACCGATTGAGTGACTGATCGATCGAGTGGCCAACCGATAGGATTACCACCCGATCGGATTACCACCCGATCGGTTTACCACCCGATCGGACAGCCACCCGATCGGATTGCCATCCGATCCGTTGCACTTCATCTCCTTCACACCACTTCACCTATAAATAGCACTTGTCACATCACTTGAACAGTGATGTAATAGCTCTCGTTCGACCAACGCACTTTTGGTTATTTTCCCTCGATTTCTCGCGATTCTTGTAAGTTTTCAACTCAAATCTTGTACTTCTTTGATCTACACACACTTCTTCATCTTTTTCACCTTTAAATCTCAACTTTCAACCGTGAAATCAACAGGTTTGAGGTGTTCTAGGGTGATGTCATCATGGAGTTCTTATGAATTTCAAGTATTGGCCTCTTTCCACCAAGAATAACTCGGATCTAAAGGATTTCCACATGATTTCACAACGATTTCGCATAGATTTAAACGCCTTCAAGGATAAAAGGATTGAAAGAAACTTTTTCAACTTTCTTTCAACTCTTTTACACTCAATGCACTCAAAACCGATAGAATCGAAGCTTGTTCTGATCTTCTACTCATTCTTAGTGATGTGTTGGTTCAAGATCTGGAATCTATCTAAGAGATTACTGATTTCGGGTTAAACATGAAACACCGTCTCGAACAGTTGACTGATCGGACTAGGGTGTTTCCTGTTCGAACGGGTCACTTGAGTCTTTATGAGTTTCTGTTGTTTAGCACGTTATCATGTTATCTTGATCAAAACCGCAAACTTTCAAAACAATCAAGTGACAAGACGATCAGAGCAGTTGGAACGGATTGCCGTCCGATCGGATTGCCACCCGATCGGATTGCCACCCGATCGAACAGCCGTCCGATCGGCTTGCACTTGATTACTCAATTAAATTTTTATTCCAACTTTTCAAGTTTTGAACGTCGAACGGATTGCCATCCGATCGGATTGCCACCCGATCGGATTACCACCCGACCATATGATGTTTGACTTCAAACACTTAAACAATTTTTCAACATGTTCAATCCGAACGGATTGCCACCCGATCGGATAGCCATCCGATCGAGTGACCATCCTACTGTGAACTTGTTCTCAAACTAAGAAGCCTCGCCAATCAGATTGCTGTCCGATCGAACGGCCGTTCGATCGACCGACCTGAAAGGTAGAGATACTTCTCTGTTCTCAAAATGCTACAACGAAAACTTCAAAAGACAAGCCATCATACATAAACACATTCATCCCAAATGAGATGACAATCCAATCGAGTGGCCACCCGATCGGGCGACCGCCCGAATGGATTGTCATCCGACGACGGACCACCCGATCGGATTGCCACCCGATCGGATTATTGTCCGATCCTTTGGCTCTTTGTATCGTTTTACGCGCCGCTTATCGTTTATGCTATCGTTCAGATCAGGATGACTTTACTCTCTAGCGCTCCCTTCAATCCATCAATCGCTGTGAGTATACTCGAACCCCTTTTTATCGCATTTTGGGTGTAACATACGTTCCTATCAAATCAAATTTAATTAACGAATTATTCAATCAAACTGTTTATCACTTGCGAATAACTGATATGCATATTTACACGTGATGCTAGTTACATATGTGTTAGGACTTATACTCGCAAGGTCCCGCCTTAACTAGTATAGTACTATAGCACCCGACGGGGTCTAGTTAGGATGAATAGCAATCGCAATCCCAGCTCGAGTGACTTAGCTGGTAGTATCAGTCTTGCATGCATGTATGTTGAGGTATCTCGTTTATGTATTTGGTAGTTCGCAGCACTTTTAACTGTTTATGCTACTCTATCAAAACTTGTATACTCGCCAATACTTTTGTATTGACGTTGTTTTAACGTATGTTGCAGGTTTAGTCGCAGTCTACATCAAATCAAGCTAGGAAGTCTAGAAACTCACCTAAAATCTAGGTTGTCGGATTTGTATTGTTCGAGAGGACAAGAAATCTGTGATAACTTATGTGATTGTATTGATTGTTAGTATGGGATAACAAATGTAATAAATACTGTCGCTTTATAGTTGTTATGGATTCTCTTGAGCAATCTGATTCGCCTAGTGCCGCGCCCCGATGATTCCGCCATCGGTTGGGGTGTGACATGACAACATTGACACTAGACAAAACTCTATCATAAAGTCACTCATTTTTATATCGACTTAATTGCCAGGACAATGGCAAATGGGTCATTAGTTAAATAGTGCTATTTGGTTTGACAAGCCTCACACCGTGCCGCAGAGGACGGGAGTGGACTAATGGATCTGGGCACTTTGTCAATGATGATAGACATTGACGCAGGGCACATAAACATAACTCCAGTCAGTAGTCGATATGGTAACGGGTCTAGTGGATTACATGGGGAAGCCCCCACTGGTTATGGTTTGGGAAACAAGGAATTGGATAACTCATGGTTTTCGAAACAACTTATGGTTTTTGGAACAACATTAAACTGGAAAACCAACTGTGAACTCGCTCAACTTTGTTGTTGATTCGTTACTATATGCCTTGCAGGTCGTTAGGTGCTTAGATGGAGCTTGCATAGGTGGACGAGGTCGTTGTGGGACATGGACTGTTGAGTTCCACGTTAAACTTATGAACTCTTAAACTTATGTTTTGGGTTTTGAACTTTATGCTTCCGCTGATAACTTAAACTTTGTTGAATTGTTTTGACACCAATTATATTGTTTGGTTTGGACTTTTATTTATTTAAATTATATTGTTCAATATGATTGGTGGCTGGATCCTGGTCAGTCACGCCTCCTGCAGTGATACTCCGCTTGTGGATTTTTGGGGTGTGACAGATTGGTATCAGAGCCATTGGTTATAGTGAACTTTGTTTTAAAAAAGGGAAAAATCTTTTTGATAAAAACCAGACTATAACCTGTTCAGTGCTCAACGATCCACAACGACGCTCCGCTCCACGTGCAAGACTCAACACAATAGGTGACATGGTTTATGTTTGTATTGCCTGCCTATTAGTTTAAATAGTGCATTGATCATGGTATGCTTAGTTAACGTCGTAGCATGTTGCCATTAGCAGTAATGTACTTTCCTAACATGCATTTGTTTGCTTGAAATCTTGCGTGCTCACTCCCTTATGTCGTCTCACACTTTACACCCCTCAACGTCATCGTTCTTACTTGTACTTTTCTCGATGTGAAGATCATGAGTGGACGCCTGAACTTGACTCTATCCCAGCTGGCGGCTTTAATCAACGAACGAGTTGCTGAGGCTCTCGCAGCAGCTCAAGCAGGAGGTATAGCCTGCTATTTCGACCTATCCTAGGATGTTTAGATCCTACTCTTGTGAACCTACTCTCGTGCTTAACCTTATCCTTTCTTTCTCGCGCAATAGGTTAGAATGCTCAGCCTCGAGTGTGTACGTTCAAAACCTTCATGGACTGTAGACCAAGTACCCTTGACGGCACTGAGGGATCCGTGGGTGTAACAACTCTCATCAAAAGTCTTATTTATTATTTTAATTGTCCAATAAGAAACCTTAATTAAAACACCCAAGTGATTCTGCATAAACCCTAAAATTTTCAGAACAATCGGAATCAGGATCAGGGCCCCTAAAACTCAGGGGGGTAAAATCCCGTTAGTATTATCCACACAGTTTTACGTGTAAGTTGAATTTTAACGTGAGACCAACTCAGATAGGCTACTGGGACACGAGGCTACCCTATGGTAAGGGAGCACCCGTCGCGCCACGCAAAGGCCCCTCGCGCCACGCGAGGGAGCCGTTTTTCATGTATAAATAGAGGAGCCTGGTACATGCAATTGTGCGTTAGTTTGACGTTCAAACTCAAATTCTACGTTGAGATATTGTCTGAATACTACAAAAACACACACAGATCACAAAGTGCTGCCGCAATACAGGGTATTAACTCGATCGCTGCTACGATTCAATGTCCGATTGATTAAACTATCCAATGGATGTTTAAGTGCTGCCCACATTAGGGTTATGCTTTGTCATTCGTCTTGAATTCGATGGATGTTTAAGTATTGAACTTTGTCATTCGTTGTGAGGGTTTGATCTCGTGAGTTATCGTAAATGTTGTATTAGTTACTAACCTAGTTTTGTGTGCATTGTTATTTAAACTAGGTTAACAAGGCTAATCCATAGACTAGACTCTGCCCGTGTTAAATCTGCAATGTGAGTCATTCTCTTTTTATCAAATTATTTCCAAAACCGTATTTGTTTTCAAGGTTATAAGTACAGGGATTAAGTCTTTGTAATCACCAAATTACAGCCGGTATGTGGGGTTTTGTATACATTACTTGATAAACTTCACCATTGGACAACGAGTTAGCCAAGGGGTGATATGACCATAGTCACAGACACCGTTGGGCTAAGAGGCTACCGATGGATGTTCGAGTGACAAATACTGTGGGTAGTTGGTTGATATATGGAAACATTGTAATCGCTCTGAATACTGTAAATTATAACAAATGTGTCGTTTTAGTAAAAAGAATGATTCACCAGTATTTCCCGCTGACAAAACCTTTTTCAAACATGTTTCAGGTGATCTGTTGTGATCCAGAAAAAGTGCCGCGTAGCACTACAAGCTTAAGGAAGTGGCTCAATATAAAATAAAGGAACATGTTTTGTAAAATAAAGATTTCTTTGTGAAATCATATGATTGTAAATTACCAGGGTTTTATCCCGAATTGTGAAATAAAATAATCGGGAAATTTCAGTTTTAAAAAGATCTTGATGAAATCTTCCGCTGTTAAACTCAATTAAATAAATACCACGGGATTTTCTGTCCCGCGGCTCCTGAAACGGGTCAAACCGGGTCGGGGGCCGTGACAGAAAAAGGTGGTATCAGAGCCACTGAGTTAAGCTAATTAAGTATTTAGAAATACTTAAATTTTTCTGATTACCATTATGTGATTATGTGTTTATTAACTGACTATTTGTTAGTTACAGTATGGGTAAGGAAAAGCTTTCAAACATCTATCTTAAATTAGATAGGTCATCAAACGAGAAGGGAAGTTCATCCCAAATAAATTC
Organism: Helianthus tuberosus; assembly: GCA_030545235.1. NCBI lineage: Eukaryota > Viridiplantae > Streptophyta > Magnoliopsida > Asterales > Asteraceae > Helianthus > Helianthus tuberosus. Next base: position 69,683,017 of record CM060452.1, on the reverse strand, counting down.
CTCAAAACCCTTTGCAAATCCTGAAGAAGGAATATTTGTCCGAAAGGCACAATATGAGGAACCACTTTCTCCTAATAAAAGAAGTTTGATTATTAGGAAAAGTCAGGAGAAATTAAAGAAATCACAACCAAAAGAAAAGAGAGTTAATCAGAAAACCCAAGAACTAGGCAGTAACCCACCATGGGAAGACAAGTTAGATGAAAAATTGGCAGATCTCTATATGCTAGCCACTGTAGCAGTAAATGCAAATCTTTAAATACTTTGACTCAAGCTTTAGCACCCTTATCACCTACAAGCTAGAAGCTTTACCCAGTAAATAAATAAGTTTATAATAAAACTTAATATGTTTTAATTATCAGTTGTCTTTGTGTTAAATCAGTTACACGGTATGAAATAATATTTAAAGGTTATTTATGAAATTTTGTTATAAAATTTTAACTTAGCAATTTTTGTGTATTTTGTATATATGCTAAACAGCATGAGTGACTTGTCTGAAGCCCTTCAAAATCTAAATCTCTATCTGGTGAAAATAGAGGTTTCCAGAGATTTCAATAGGTATATCCCTGATATAGAAGAACCTATGGAATTCAACGCTCCACCTCTGGAAAAGCCAAAACCTAAGAAAAGAAAGAGATTTGTATGGGGAAGGCGTGTACGTAAGAGAATGCCAGCCAAGAGACTTCCTAAAATAGAAAATCCTTTAGAAAAAGGGAAGGGGATTGAAGTCGGGGAAGATTCTAGGCAGATGGAAATACAGTTTGGAGAATATTCTAGGCAGATGGACATAGAGTTTGGGGAAGGTTCTAGGCAAACCAAGATAGAAATTGGGGAAAGCTCTAGACAAATTGAGGAGTTACCATTTCAGGAGGAACTGGATCGTGCATTGGCGAGCTGTGATGTAGTCAGGCCTGTCAATAATAATTTATACTCTTATCCTGTCGAAAATCAACTCCCTATAAACTTAGAACCAGCAATCCCAGAACCAATAATCCACACCCAACCTCTAGGAATGGATGAATGGTGGACTAATGATTGGCAGTTCCAAAACCTTCTCAACAGTCCTTATTCCTTTCTCCCTCAGTTCGACCCAGAACCTATACCAAACCCACCGATGAGCAATGAGAATTTAGCTGAACTCCGCCACTTTGGCGAGGAGTTGGTGGATGCAGGAAATAGGATCAGGGAAGTAGGAGAACAGATCTCCTGGAAATACGACGAGAGGGAACACCGTTACTAAAATACCAACTGACGAAGGATAGTGTGGTGTAAGAATGTGAAACTGTGGGTGTAAAATAAATAAGTAGAATATAGTCTGTAAAATAACTATAAAATAAAACTTTGTAAGATAAAGGAGTGTAATGACGCATATTATAAAATATAACAATGGGAATCGAGAAATTGATAGTTTTGGCTATATGTGTATTGTGAAATTTATATGATTATTTATGTATGATTGTTATTTATTCGATACTAATAAAAATTATATATTAATTATCAGATGGAAAACGCTAATAATGAACCAGTTAATGAGATTAACCAATCTGAGCAACATCCGGGGGATCAATTTATGACTAGGCAAGATATAGAAAATATCGTTGCTCAAGAAATAGCCAATGCTATTCCAGCAATACTTGCTGCTGCACAGAAACCTGTTGAACCTTAACAAATAATTCCCGGCAAACGTATTTCTGAAGATAACTTCAGTAATAGCGTAAACGAAGGCGGTAATCATACTAATCATGATAATGAATCACTGCAAGCTCCACTCCCTAAGAAAATGAAAGATGCAACAACTGGTTGCACTTACAAAGAATTTCTTGCTTCTAAACCCGCTGAATTTGCAGGCAATGAAGGAGCGACTGCAGCACTGCGTTGGTTCGAGAAAACCGAGGCAGTGATTATAATCAGTAAATGTGCCGAAAACGACAAAGTTATGTACGCGTCGAATCTTTTTAAAGAAGGGGCGCTAGAATGGTGGAACACAGTACTTCAAGCCAAAGGAAGAAATATGGCCTACGCCATGAATTGGGAAGAATTTAAGCATTTAATAGAAAGAAAATTCTGTCCTGAATACGAAAAAGATCAAATGGCAAATAAGTTCCTAAATCATCGTATGACGGGTGTAGATTGTCGCAGTTATACTTCGACATTCTTTGAATATGCTAGAGTAGTACCAACACTGGCTTCGCCAGAACCGGTACTTATTTCTCGCTATATTTGGGGATTAATTAGCGAAATTCGTAATATCGTTAAAGCTGCGAGACCTCGCACTATCGACGATGCGGTGGAACTAGCTAACACCTTAACTGATGAACTGGTACGCACAAGAGATGAAAATAGGAAAAAGGAACTGGCTCAGAAAATTACCCAAGGATTTCGTACGGTTAATAATAGCAGCTTCAAGAGAAGAGGAACAGGGCAATCTTGAACTTCGCCGTTCTGCAGGAATTGCAAAAAGAAACATTATGGAAGATGCAATGTAATCTGCAACTTTTGCAAAACTGTAGGACATCGCGAAGAAGATTGCAGAAAGAAAACCAGGATCTGCTATAACTGTGGAGAAAATGGGCATTTCAAAACAGAATGTCCTCAATTGGTCAAACCAGCAGACAACAAAGCCAAGCCGGCCGATGGAGCTACCAAGAAGAATGTTCGAGCCTTCCAATTAACTACTCAGGAGGCAGAACTCATTCCAGATGTGATAGCTGGTACATTTTTAGTCCACAACATATACGCAAAAGTATTATTTGACTCTGGTGCAAACCAAAGTTTTATAAATACTTCATTCTGCCAAGCTCTTAACTTACCCTTAACCAACATTAGGCAGATTTTTACAGTCGAAACGGCAGATGGGAATTCAGTTAAAATAGATAAGGTTTTGCAAAATGTAGAAATAGAACTTTCAGGTCATAAATTCTCTGCAAACCTGTTACCTATGAAATTAGCTGAATTCGATGTGGTGTTAGGAATGGATTGGTTAGTAGCCAACCATGCTCGAATCCTTTGTGATAAGAACTCTATAGAAATTCAGGCACCTATCAGAGAAGTAATCATGATTACAGGAGATAAACCACGTAAACCCATGAAGTTCATATCAGTAATGAAAGTTGCTAGTTATGAACGAAAGAAAGGAATAGTATATATGATTTCAGTAATCATTAGTACTAAGGGTAAAGAACTTAAGGAGATTCCTGTAGTTTCAGAATACCCAGATGTATTCCCAGAAGAATTACCAGGATTACCACCTGATAGGGAAGTAGAATTTAGGATTCATCTAATTCCAGGAACTACACCGATAGCTAAGGCACCTTATCGGTTAGCACCTACAGAAATGTTAGAACTGAAAAAGCAATTAGATGAATTACTAAGTAAAGGATTCATACAACCTAGTTCATCCCCGTGGGGAGCACCAGTGTTGTTTGTGAAGAAGAAGGATGGTTCGATGAGAATGTGTATTGATTATAGAGAATTGAATAAGGTTACAATTAAGAATCGATACCCATTACCTAGGATTGATGATCTTTTCGATCAACTTCAAGGAGCTAGATACTTTTCTAAGATCGACTTACGCTCCGGATATCATCAATTAAAGGTACAAGAAGAAGACATACCTAAAACTGCTTTCAGAACTAGGTATGGTCATTACGAGTTTACAGTCATGCCCTTCGGATTAACAAATGCACCTGCCACATTCATGGACATGATGAATAGAATCTGTAAACCGTAGTTGGATAAATTTGTAATTGTTTTTATAGACGATATACTTATTTATTCCAAAAGTCAGAATGATCATTGTCAGCATTTGCATGCACTCTTAACTTTGTTAAGAAAAGAAAAGCTGTACGCCAAATTCTCGAAGTGTGAATTTTGGTTGCAAGAAGTGCAATTTCTAGGTCACATGGTGAATCACGAAGGCATTCATGTAGATCCTGCTAAGATAGAGGCAATTACCAAATGGAAGGTTCCACAATCCACAATGGAAATTAGAAGTTTTATAGGTCTAGCCGAATATTATAAACGGTTTATTAAGGATTTTTCCAAGATAGTTGTACCATTAACTAAGCTAACCTGTAAAGCAATTAAGTTTGAATGGGGACCTAAATAAGAAGAAGCTTTTAAGATTCTAAAGCATAAGTTAACCAATGCTCCAATCCTAGCTTTACTAGAAGGGACTGAAGATTTTGAAGTTTACTATGATGCTTCAAAACTAGGATTTGGATGTGTGTTAATGCAACACAAGAAGGTAATTGCGTATGCTTCAAGGCAATTGAAAAAGCACGAGGAAAATTATACAACTCATGATTTAGAATTAGGGGCCATAATTTTTGCCCTAAAGATTTGGAGACATTATCTGTACGGAAGTAAATTTACTGTCTATACAGATCATAAAAGTTTAAGGTACATATTTGGGCAAAAAGAGTTAAACATGAGGCAAAGGAGATGGATGGAAATCCTAAGTGACTACGACTGTGATATTCAGTATCACGAAGGAAAGGCAAATGTAGTTGCAGATGCCTTAAGTCGTAAATATCATGAAAAGCAAAAGCAAGTTCGTGCTCTCAGATTAAATCTACAATTAGATTTAATAGAACAATTGAAGAATGTTCAAGCTACAGCAATCAAGGATGATGCTGAAGGAATGAAGGGACGAATAAAAGAATTCGAGCAAGGAAATGATGAAATTTGGAGATTTCATAAGAAAAGAATTTGGGTACCTAAACAAGGAGAATTAAGAAATAAGATTTTAGAAGAAGCTCATAAATAGGTATACCATGCACCCTGGAAACAATAAAATGTACCAAGATTTAAGATATAACTTCTGGTGGATAGGAATGAAAAAGGATATAGCTAGATATGTTTCTAAGTGTCTTACTTATTCACAAGTTAAGGCAGAACACCAGAAACCTTCAGGTCTACTACAACAACTAGAAATGCCTGTATGGAAATGGGAACTCATAACCATGGATTTTTTTACTAAGTTACCCAAAACCAGAAAGGGTAATGACACGATTTGGGTAATTGTGGATCGATTAACCAAATCAGCTCATTTCCTACCTATGAAAGAAACCTTTAGCATGGAAAGATTGGCTAAGTTGTATGTAGATGAAGTAGTATCCTTACATGGAGTTCCACTCTCCATTGTATCAGATAGGGATAGTCGTTTCACTTCCCACTTCTGGAAAAGTTTCCAAGAAGCTATGGGAACCCGACTAAATCTAAGTACTGCATATCATCCACAAACAGACGGACAAAGTGAAAGGACAATCCAAACTCTGGAAGACATGCTTAGGGCATGTGTAATAGATTTTGGTGGAAACTGGGATGATCACTTACCTTTGATCGAATTCTCCTATAACAATAGTTATCATGCAAGCCTCGAAACTGCCCCATTTGAAGCACTATACGGACGTAAGTGCAGAACTCCAATTTCCTGGGCAGAAATAGGAGGAAGTCTATTATCAGGTCCAGAGATTGTACAAGAAACTACTGACAAGATCACTCAAATCAAGGAAAGACTAAAGACTGCTCGAGATCGTCAAAAGAGTTATGCCGATAATCGACTCAAGCCACTGGAATTTCAAGTCGGAGATAGAGTACTCTTAAAAGTTTCTCCTTGGAAAGGAGTAGTTCGGTTCGGTAAGAAAGGAAAGCTAAGTCCAAGATACATAGGACCATTTTCAGTGATCCAACATATAGGGCCAGTTGCTTATCGGTTACAACTACCAGAAGAACTGGCAGGAGTACATGACGTATTTCATATATCCAATCTTAAGAAATGTTTGTCTGATGAATCTCTGGTAGTACCTCTTCAAGATGTAGAGGTAAATGAAAAACTGAAATTCGTAGAGAAACCTCTTCAAATTGAAGATAGAAAGATCAAGTTTCTCAAGCATAAGAGACTAAAACTGGTCAAAGTTAAGTGGGATTCAAAGAGAGGAGCTGAATACACTTGGGAGTTGGAATCTGAGATGAAGCGAAAGTATCCCTACTTATTCCAATAAATCTCGAGGACGAGATTTTTATTAAGGTGGGGAGGATGTAACAACTCTCATCAAAAGTCCTATTTATTATTTTAATTGTCCAATAGGAAACCTTAATTAAAACACCCAAGTGATTCTACATAAACCCTAAAATTTTCAGAACAATCGGAATCAGGATCAGGGCCCCTAAAACTCAGGGGGGGTAAAATCCCGTTAGTATTATCCACACAGTTTTACGTGTAAGTTGAATTTTAACGTGAGACCAACTCAAATAGGCTACTGGGACACGGGGCTACCCTATGGTAGGGGAGCACCCGTCGCGCCACGCAAAGGCCCCTCGCGCCACGCGAGGGAGCCGTTTTTCATGTATAAATAGAGGAGTCTGGTACATGCAATTGTGCGTTAGTTCGACGTTCAAACTCAAATTCTACGTTGAGATATTGTCTGAATACTACAAAAACACACACAGATCACAAAGTGCTGCCGCAATACAGGGTATTAACTCGATCGCTGCTACGATTCAATGTCCGGTTGATTAAACTATCCAATGGATGTTTAAGTGCTGCCCACATTAGGGTTATGCTTTGTCATTCGTCGTGAATTCGATGGATGTTTAAGTATTGAACTTTGTCATTCGTTGTGAGGGTTTGATCTCGTGAGTTATCGTAAATGCTGTATTAGTTACTAACCTAGTTTTGTGTGCATTGTTATTTAAACTAGGTTAACAAGGCTAATCCATAGACTAGACTCTGCCCGTGTTAAATCTGCAATGTGAGTCATTCTCTTTTTATCAAATTATTTCCAAAACCTTATTTATTTTCAAGGTTATAAGTATAGGGATTAAGTCTTTGTAATCACCAATTTACAGCCGGTATGTGGGGTTTTGTATACATTACTTGATAAACTTCACCATTGGACAACGAGTTAGCCAAGGGGTGATATGACCATAGTCACAGACACCATCGGGCTAAGAGGCTACCGATGGATGTTCGAGTGACAAATACTGTGGGTAGTTGGTTGATATATGGAAACATTGTAATCGCTCTGAATACTGTAAATTATAACAAATGTGTCGTTTTAGTAAAAAGAATGATTCACCAGTATTTCCCACTGACAAAACCTTTTTCAAACATGTTTCAGGTGATCTGTTGTGATCCAGAAAAAGTGCCGCGTAGCACTACAAGCTTAAGGAAGTGGCTCAATATAAAATAAAGGAACATGTTTTATAAAATAAAGATTTCTCTGTGAAATCATATGATTGTAAATTACCAGGGTTTTATCCCGAATTGTGAAATAAAATAATCGGGAAATTTCAGTTTTAAAAAGATCCTGATGAAATCTTCCGCTGTTAAACTCAATTAAATAAATACCACGGGATTTTCTGTCCCGCGGCTCCTGAAACGGGTCAAACCGGGTCGGGGGCCGTGACAGTGGGTCTCCTCCACTGGTTCGAGAAGATCGAATCTGTTTTCGAGATGTGTGAGTGCCCTGTGGCTACCAGGGTGAAGTTTGCAACTGGAACTCTTGAAGGTGGTGCGCTCACTTGGTGGAACGCACAAGTGCAAATGCTAGGGTTGGCAGCTGCTAATGCCACCCCATGGAATGACTTTAAGGATCTGATCAAAGAAGAGTATTGTCATTGTGATGACATTCACAAGCTGGAAGTGGAGTTTTACAATTTGTAGATGACGGGGTCTAAAATCGAAGCGTATACCAAGAGATCGAATGAACTAGCTGCTTTGTGTCCCAACATGGTGGATCCTCCCTACAAACGTATCGAGCTTTACATCAAGGGTTTAGTGCCAGAAATTCACAGCATGGTGACCTCAGCTAACCTCCCTACAATTCAGCGAGTTGTACGATTATCCCACCGTCTCACTAATCAGGCAGTCGAGCAGAACAGACTACCACTACTTCTGATGCTCCTAGTGACAACAAACGCAAATGGGATGGAAATTCAAGCAAGGGTTCAACTTCTTTTCAGTCTCTGTCTCAGCAGCGAAGGACTGATGACTATAAGAGCCCTAGTCAACAGTCTTCTGGTAATCAAGGTCAGGGTGGGTACAAGGGAAACCACCCTAAGTGCAATCGATGCAATATGCACCACAGCGGGCCATGTAGCAAGAACAACTGTTAGAGATGCAACAAACCAGGCCACGCAGCAAAAGATTACAGGAGCCCTTATCCTGCGAATCAGAGGTGACAACAGCAGCAGACTCCACAGAATCAGCGCCAATAGCAACAGCAACATCAGGGAAACAACAAGGGATGTTTCCAGTGTGGTGCTGAGGGACACTTTAAAAGAGATTGCCCTCAGCTAAACCAGAACCAGAACAACAACAACTAGGGAAATGGGAACAACAACAGGGATAACAATGATGCCGATGGTGCCCGGGGACGTGCTTTTGTGATTGGTCAGGGTGATGCGAGGAACGATCCAAACATCGTGACGGGTAAGTTCCTACTGGATGATTTCTTTGTTTCTGTTTTATTCGATTCGGGTTCCGATACTAGTTACGTGTCCTTAGGAGTTAGTCAGATGCTTAAGCGTACCCCAATTCCCTTAAACACCAAGCATGTTGTAGAACTAGCAAATGGTAAAAATCTTGAGGCCACACATAAAGCTAAGGGTTGTAATCTCGCTTTAGCTGGTCAGATCTTCTCTATCGATCTTATCCCTATCGTACTTGGTAGCTTCGACATTGTCATTGGGATGGACTGGTTATCCCAACATCGAGCGGAAATACTCTGCAAGGAGAAAATTGTCCGCATCCCTCGTGCAAGCGGTGAACCCCTCGTCATTCGTGGCGAAAAGAGTGGTGCTGTTGTGGGCATCATCTCTTTCCTTAAGGCCCAAAAGTGTTTACGAAAGGGCCACACTGCTATACTAGCTCTCGTTATTGACACCTCAACGAAAGAGAAGAAGATAGAAGACATTCTAATTGTACATGACTTCCCTGAGGTATTTCTTGAGGTATTGCCTGGTCTTCCGCCTCATCATCAAGTCGAGTTTCAAATCGAGCTAGCTGCTGGAGCCGCACCAATAGCTCGTGCACCTTATCGTTTAGCCCCATCCGAACTAGAAGAACTGTCCGCACAGCTACAAGAACTCTTGGACAAGGGTTTCATTCATCCTAGCTCTTCGCCCTGGGGAGCTCTAGTCTCGTTTGTGAAGAAGAAAGACGGTACCTTTCGAATGTGCATTGACTATCGTGAACTCAACAAGGTGACCATGAAGAATCGCTATCCTCTCCCGCGTATCGATGACCTATTCTACCAGTTGCAAGGGTCGAGCTTTTACTCTAAGATTGATCTGAGATCGGGCTACCATCAGCTGAGAGTCCGAGACGAGGACATCTCCAAGACAGCATTCAGAACTCGTTACGGACATTAGGAGTTCCTGGTCATGCCCTTCGGGCTGACAAATGCACCTGCGGTTTTCATGGACCTCATGAACCAAGTGTGCAAACCTTACTTGGATAAGTTTGTTATTGTATTCATCAACGATATCCTGATCTATTCCTAGAGTCAGGAGGAACACGAGAGTCATGTGCGACTCATTCTAGAACTTCTTCGAGCAGAACAACTTTATGCTAAGTTTTCAAAATGCGACTTTTGGCTTCGTGAAGTCCCTTTCCTAGGCCACGTGGTTAACAAGGATGGGATTCACGTTGATCCATCCAAGGTTGACTCGATCAAGAATTGGCCTGCACCTCAAACTCCAACTGAAATCCGCCAATTCTTGAGTTTGGCAGGTTACTACAGAAGGTTTATCAAAGATTTCGCGAAGATTGCACAGCCTCTTACTATCCTGTTGGTGCATGCATCTGTCGACTTCGTCTTGTATCGAGTCTTGTACTATAATTGTTAGATCAGGGCACGTTGTACGAGAAATAGGGTTTTAGTGTGTTTGAGCTAATTTCGCTTGAAAGTGACATGTGTCATTTCAAACGAAATTAACTTGTTTAATTCCGCTTGAAATGGTCACTGCCACTTTCAAGCGAAATCACCATCCCTATAAATAGCCCTCAAGCGAAATCATTTGTATCTTTCATGTTTCCGGTACCGAAGTGCTGCTGATGTGTCTATTGATCTGAAAACGTGTTATATCAATAATACATGACATTTAGAAGTTAATCAAGCTGTTTTACAAGTCAATTCATCTGTTTCCGCCTCTTGAATTGATAAGAACTCTTCTGATCGACTCGTTTGGGTCACAAAACGATCCTACAAGTGGTATCAGAGCCCAGGTTGAAGAGTTCTTGCCAAAACAGCCATAATTTCTGATTTCTACTCCTTCTTTTTCAAAATTAACAAAATTTCACGGTCAAAATGGTTTGAATTTCATACATGTCATTCGAAACAGTGTTTTAAAGAATCCTTGAGAACATTGGACCTTAATTCAGCTTAAAATTGGTAAAATACATAATTTCGTTTGAAAACCAGATCGAAAAAGGTGACGTCAGCAGCATTTCACTCGGAATTAGAATTTGATTCTGCTTGAAATTGTTATTCCGCTTGAAAAGTACATCTTATTTCACACGAAATTACTTGATTCCGCTTCAAATTGTAATTCCGTTTGAGACTGTTCACACGAAATTAGTGATTTCGCTCCAAGCAGTAATTCCGTTTGATAATTTCGTTTCAATCAGCTATTCCGTTTGAATATAGGTATTCCGTTTGAAAGGTGATTCCGTGTGAAAGGTATCTCGTTTGAAAGTGGTATTTCGCATCAAAGGGTGATTTCGCTTCAAGAGTGATTCCGTTTGAATTTGTAATTTCTTTTGAACTGAATTTTTGAGACTTGTGTTTGTGAAACAATTTGCCTAATCATGGAAGAGGAATTTTACAATGCTTTTGCTACTCCAGTTGCACCGGTTACAGCTGCTGAAACATTGTACAGTGAGAATGAAACGGGAACTCATCAAAAACCGCCAAAGCTTATGTACATTGAAGATTTTAAAGGATGGCAGAATCGATTTGAGAATGGGGTGCAAGCTTACAAGTTTGACGCATGGTGTTCATTAGAGAAAGATTACGAGAAACCAAAAAATGAACGTGGACTTGAAAAAGCATTTTGTGACTTTTCGGAGATTGATAAACTAAAATATACAAGTGAGAAAATGATGATCAGTATTCTTCAATAAGCGATTAAAGAAGATATCTTTGTTTTGCTCCAACATGATGGTACAGCTAGGTCAATTTGCAATGCATTGATTCAGAAGTTCAAAGGAAGCGCAGATATGATCAAAAACAAAAAGGCGTTATTGAAGAAATCATTTGATATGTTTGTAGCTTTTGACCATGAAACAACAAAGATGACCATTGATAGATATTGTCATTTGGTCTTGGAAATGGGAAGATTGGACATTAAGAAAGATGATGATGAATGGGTTGATAAACTTGTCGATGCATTACCACAACAGAAATGGGGAACTTATTTGATGACTCTTAAACACACGAGAAAATCTGAAAATATGAATCTGGCACAGTTTATTCAGAAGATTGAAGAGCACGAGTTGGATATTCAGAAAACAGCAATCATGAAGAATCCAAATGCTCAACAAGATGTTAGTTTATACTACAGAGGAAACAAATTTGAAGTTACTCCAAGCCCAAAGATTCAAACTGGTTTCAGTGCTGATAGCTCGTCTGGAACAAAGGGAAGTACTGTGACTCAAAGTGGTGGATCTTCGTCCTCATATTTAAGCTTTGATCCAAATTTTACAACACCAAGTCCTCAACAACAAAATTCTACAAATCTGCAATGCAATGTTACTTTAAACATTCAAAATGGTCAAAATTTGTCTCCAGAAATAGCTAAGCAACACATGGCATCACTCGTTGCTATGTTGGAATCATATGAAAGTTTGATTGCTGGAAAAATTGGAAATCCGATGCTTACAAAAGAAGATTATGACCAAATTGATGCAGAGAAACTTGAGTTGATGGATGTCAAATGGTGTATGGCTAGTGCTGTTAGAAGGGCAGAAAAATTTCAACAAATCACAGGTAGAGATGAGTTTCGGGGATTGGCTAATTCTCCATTAGGATTTGACAAGTCAAAAGTTACCTGTTTTCGTTGCAAAGGAAAAGGACACTTTAAACGAGAATGTAAAAATCAAGAAGCAACAAGAGGATCAGAAAAGAATGATTATTATCAGAAATTCATTTTTCATCAGATTGTCGAGCAACCACAAACGACACATGCACGTGCTATTGAAGATAGAAAGAAAGCTTGTCTTGTTAATCAAGATGATGAAAAAGTTGCAGAGGGGTTTAGCTGGGATAAATACATTCCACCGGGTTCAGGATTTGTTGCTCAAATTTTGGAAGCAAAATCAGTAAAATCTCAGTCGAAAAGAATACCGATTTTTCCAGATTTAGGAAGTGATATGGATACCGATGATGAAGAAGAATATCTTAATAAAACTAGAAAAGGTATAGATCCTGATAGTTTTAATTTGTTTTTTTGCAGATAAAGTTGAGATGCTGTATGAGAAGAAGATCGCAAGTTTAAAAAGAGAGCTGGAAGAATTAAAATTAGCTGATGACAAGACAAAGATGAAAACTGAAGAACAAAATGTTGAATCAGTGATTGAAAAAGTGGTAGAGAAAATTGTTGAGATTGAAAAAATAGTCGAAGTTGAGAAACTTATCGAAGTTGAGAAAATCGTCGAGGTAGAAAAAATTGTTGAAGTTGATAAGATTGTCGAGGTTGAAAAGATAGTTGAGATCGTTAAACCATGTGAGAAATCTTCAGAATCTTGCAAACATTGTGATGAGAAAGACAAGAAGATTAGTGAACTGGAAAAGATAAAAGAAAATTTGTTGTCCGATGTGAAGTATGTGAAAGAGTCATACGATGTTTTGAACAACACAGTGAATGGTCTGAAAAAGACAAATTCAGAAATTGAGGCTGCTATGACAAAGATGAACTCAACATTAATGTCAAAGCAGAAGGTTATTAATGAGTACATTGAAGATTGTGTACAGTTAAAGAAATATTTGGAACTCGAAAAGATTGAGAGTGAAAGAATCAAAAGGTTACTTTTGAGTTATACAACATGTGATTATTTGATTGATCGAGTTTATCCTACTGTTGCAGGTCTTGAAGCTTTCCAAGATAAAGAGAAGGAAGAGGATACTGGTAAGAAACAAAGTGTCAAATATAACAAGTGTCCGCCCCCGATCTTTGAAAGTTATTCTCCCAGAAATCCAAATGAGGAGCGTTTAAAAAAGGCAGTCAACATCAAATTAAAGTCTGAAACCATTGATGAGTTACCAGATAACATTGATGTCACATTCACAGCGTCTGACACTGATCATGAGTCTGTATTGTTAAAGAAAGTGGTCGATCAGGTGTTGGATATGGATGAAGAGTCAAATTCGGAGTCTAAGTCAGATAGTTCGAGTTCGTCCGAAAAGAGTCCGAGTTCACCGGTCAAGAGGGTTTACAATAAAGAATTTCTTTCATCAAAATCTAATTTGAATGACGAAACAATCAAAGTGGCATATACTTTGAATGATTCAGACAAATTATATTCTGATGAGGAATTTCCAATAAGAATTGTAAAATCTGAAATGATCAAACAGGTTTTCAAATTAACAGAAATTAATATTTCTGAAATAAAAGATTTGAATCTTCATGAAAAATGTAAAATGTACACATCAAGAGTTCAACATAAATTGAACAAGAAAAAGAGTTACAGTTCTGGTTCAGGTTATTGAAAGAAACCAAACCATAACGGTAATTACAAAAAGAAGGGTTTAGGTTTTAGTTCTTCAGAAAATTATAAAAATGAGAAAAATTATAAACCAAAAACAAAATTTGTTGCAGGAGGAAGTTCTGAAGAAGAGCAGAAGAAACCATTTTGGAAACAGTCAAATCAAGAGTTTCTTGCTGAGAAGAAAAAGAATATGATGATGAGAAATGAGCAAAGAGTTGAGAGAAGGAAGTGTTTCAAATGTCACAAGATTGGACACATTGCTTGGAATTGCCAACAGTCCAACAACACAAAACAGGGAGTTTCTTTTAACTCTGAAGTGAGAAGGAAATGTGTTGATAAATCAGAACAATCAAAAGAAAAATTCAAGATGTTTGAAAATTTGACTTTCGAAACTGCTGATGTTTCAAAACGTTTTTATAAAAGAAAAGTCGATTTGAACAAACAGAGATGGGTTATTAAATCTGAAAGTGGTTCTGACAATGAATCTGATTCCATAAAATCAGAGGAGTCATCTGTTGAGAAAAAGAATGAGATTTCCGTTCCAGAGTTGAATGATGAAAATTTTCCGCCATTGTCAAAAGAAAGTTTGAAATCAAAAGGTAGGTTTGAGATTTCAGGTCAATTCTTCTCTGGTAAAGAAGAATTTGATGCTGAAAAGGCTTTCAATGGGAAAGTTAAACATATATTTGGTAAAATGGTTGATGGAAAAATGAAGGGTGCAAAATAATTTTACAAATCTAAATGTTGGTGGGATAGATGTGTACCAAAATCACCCAAGGCTGGTCAGGCTTGGGTGACAGATCTTTCAAATTAAAAATCTGACTTGCCGGAGCTTCCAGGTTGGTAAGAGTGGAGCAGGAATCGGCATCTTTCTGGAAAGAGTTTGTTTGGTAAACTTACAAGTGGTAGTTTATCTTGAAATTGTTATATTTCTTATTATTCAAGTGGTTCTGGTTGATAAGTGAACCTACAAGTGGTTGAAAAAGGTTTTCACTTACAAATGGTTAATCAAGGTCATTAGGTTGAACTTGATTTGATCATTCTTACAAGTGGTATTTTGAAATAAGGACAATGTGATGAATTGAACCCCATTTTTACAAAGTGATAAAATCAACAGAACTTATTTTCCGGAAAAACCATTTGATTAAAACAAACTTAAGTGTTTTGAAATCACAATGGGAAAATAGTTTGTTGTAAGGGGGAGTTCTGATTGTTTATGCCAAGTGGATGACAATCTGAAGTGATTTGATGTCAGTTTTCATTTTTGTTGTATAGTTTGTTTTCAAATTTCCTTTTAATGTTTTTGAATTTTAGGGGGAGTAAGAATTTTCAGAAAATCCAAAAACATTTGAAAATTTGAAAAAGTCAAAAACATGATAAAATAAAAAATAAGTTTTGTTGAAAAAAGAGGAAATGATAGTACATCAGTGGACGATCACAGCATGCTAAAGAATTGGAAAGTCAAACGTGATAAACGGTCTCACTAATGATATGCCAGTAGGTTTTTACACATTTAGTAGATTGTGACGAGATATAAAACTAAATTTCAAACTTACTTATATCGTGGGGAACATCTCTTGGATATATGGGTAACCCCCGAAATCTTGTTTGAAAGGTCCCTCTTTCTGAGATAATAGGTCTTTATACTCAGTGATATCTGGGGTATTATCCCGGGACTTCTGATTTTGCGGAAGCAATGGCCTAGTCCCCGTATAATACTTTCTGCATTGCTTGAAATATAGCTTACCCTCAGCATAAAAAATGATGAAACATTGCAAAATGCTAACCATGTGCTGTTGAAACAAAAGATCCTCTAAAGGGGACACACCAAAAGTCGAAGCCGTTATCTCTCTGCTGAACGGAAGTTCTGACCTGAGCTCTCACGGCCCTCGCAATTTAATCCCTTACAGATATCATCTAGGTATACTCACCTGTAAGACTGAATATTGGGATCTGGATACGGGAGTATATTCTGAGGTGGGACACGCGAATAAGTTTAAGTCGCTTAAAACATTAATCTCATATCTTGAAACAGTTGAACTTTGTGTGAGAATTTAAGTGGATCAGTATACTGACAATCTAAGTGAATCGTTTAGAACTTAAAATGTTTAAAGCATAATGGTGTTGGTGATTTGTTTCAAAAACTGATATGATCCTCTTACACAAACTCACAAAAATATTGTGTGTAAATATTTCTTTACTGCATGTCATTTTATATAAAAAAAATCCAAAAAGATTTTCGGAGTGTTTTAGCATAAATTTTGAAAAATTCAAAAAGATTTTAGACAACTGATGCTGAAAAGCTAATTTTCAAAATTCCGAGTGCTATACATGACGAACAGGTTTGGGAGTGTGTGGTTAGAAAAATTTTGTATGTTTGCCTACAAGTGGTCATCAAAAGTTAAAATTGTTATATCAATAATTGATGTTTTGATCTGAGTTTATCAAGTTATTAGCAAAGTTTAAATTTGTCAAATTGTTAATTTGTGAAATTTACTTTGAGGTAGAGTATGTGCAGGTTATGGCTATGAGAAAGCCAGGTTGTGATTTTAGTACCTGAACAGGATGTGAGCCATGTCATGATCTTGAAACTTGTGAAAGCCAGACTACAATCTCAGCACAACTCAAGGGGGAGTTTGTTTGTAGAGGAGAGTCTATAGATGCTAGAGCCAGTTTCAGATCCTGAAGTTCGCAAATTGCTGATGCTGATGAACTTAAGGAATCAAGAGATCTGATCAAGAGAATTAGAGTGAGGAAAAAGCCAGGTAGAGATTCTGAATATGACAGAGATTGAGGATGTTTACACTGTCAAATTTTTTGAAAGAGGCCGAAGACTGATAAAGACTGAAGACGTTGAAGACTCGACACTGAAGACTTGTCAACAATCGAGGGGGAGTCTGTTGGTGCATGCGTCTGTCGACTTCGTCTTGTATCGAGTCTTGTACTATAATTGTTAGATCAGGGCACATTGTACGAGAAATAGGGTTTTAGTGTGTTTGAGCTAATTTCGCTTGAAAGTGACATGTGTCATTTCAAACGAAATTAACTTGTTTAATTCCGCTTGAAATGGTTACTGCCACTTTCAAGCGAAATCACCATCCCTATAAATAGCCCTCAAGCGAAATCATTTGTATCTTTCATGTTTCCGGTACCGAAGTGTTGCCGATGTGTCTATTGATCTGAAAACGTGTTATATCAATAATACATGGCATTTAGAAGTGAATCAAGCTGTTTTACAAGTCAATTCATCTGTTTCCGCCTCTTGAATTGATAAGAACTCTTCTGATAGACTCGTTTGGGTCACAAAACGATCCTATCCTAACTCAGAAGGGTATCACCAACCGTTGGGGTGATGCTCAGGAATCCGCATTTCAGCAGCTGAAGTCAAAGCTTTGTAGCGCACCTATTCTCTCGTTACCTGAAGGCACAGACGATTTTGTGGTTTATTATGACGCGTCAATCCAAGGACTTGGTTGTGTGTTGATGCAACGTGAGAAAGTCATTGCTTACGCATCACGCCAACTTAAGGTTCACGAAAAGAACTACACTACTCACGACTTGGAGTTGGGAGCAGTGGTGTTTGTGCTTAAGATATGGAGACATTACTTGTACGGTACCAAGTGCACCATTTACACCGATCACAAGAGTCTCCAGCATATCTTCGATCAGAAGGAGTTGAACATGCGATAGCGTCGATGGGTCAAACTTCTTAACGACTATGAATGCGCAATCAAGTACCATCCAGGCAAAGCCAATGTTGTGGCTGACGCCCTCAGTCGAAAGGAAACTAAACCTAAGCGTGTACGTGCGTTACAGCTTACTATTCACTCCAGCCTTCCCGCCCAAATACGTGATGCTCAGGTCGAAGCATTGAAGGAAGAAAACGTCAAAACTGAATCCCTAAGGGGATTGGAGAAACGGTTGGAACTAAAGTAAGACGATGCTTACTATTTAGCGGGACGCATCTGGGTCCCATTTTATGGTAATCTGCGTGAGATTGTAATGGACGAAGCACACAAGTCTCGTTACTCGGTACATCCTGGCTCTGATAAGATGTACTACGACCTCAAAACTACGTACTGGTGGCCCCACATGAAGGCTAACATAGTGACCTATGTTAGTAAATGTCTGACCTGTGCAAGGGTCAAGGTTGAATACTAGAAGCCATCGGGCCTACTTCGACAACCAGAGATCCCGACATGGAAATGGGAACAAATTTCCATGGACTTTGTTATTGGCTTACCTAGATCTCAATGAGGAAAAAATACCATTTGGGTGATAGTGGATCGACTGACAAAGTCTGCACACTTCTTGGCTATCAAGGAAATGGACAAGTTCTTTACTCTAGCAGACATCTACCTGAAGGAAGTAGTCTTAAGGCACGGGGTGCCAACTTCCATCATTTCTGATCATGACTCACGTTTTACCTCTGATTTGTGGCAGGCGATGCACAAATCCTTTGGCTCGCGTCTAGACATGAGCACAACATATCATCCACAGACGGATGGACAGACTGAACGCACCATTCAAACTCTTGAAGACATGCTTCGAGCATGTGTAATCGACTTTGGTAACGGCTGGGAAAGGCACCTACCTTTGGTAGAGTTTTCGTACAATAATAGTTACCACACTAGCATCCAGGCTGCTCCGTTCGAGGCTCTGTATGGACGGAAATGCCGATCACCTTTATGCTGGGCAGAAGTTGGTGACAACCAAATCACTGGCCCAGAACTCGTCGTCGACATGACGGAAAACATTTCCCAAATACGACAACGAATGGCGGCAGCTCGTGACCGTCAGAAAAGCTACGCTGATAAGCGTAGGAAACCGCTCGAGTTCCAGGTTGGGGATCGAGTGCTACTTAAAGTCTCACCTTGGAAAGGTGTGGTTCGCTTTGGTAAGCGGTGTCACACCCCGACCGCGTAAAACAACAAATCGCGGCGGAAACATCGGGGCGTGTTGCGACAGAATTAATTGTTTCATAACCATGGCATACAAAGTTGTATTTTATTTAAAAACAAAGGTGTTACATTGTTTCAAACAGGAAATTTAAGAGTTCAGAACATAATTAAACATAGTCTATCTTCTTTTAAAGTTTCTAAGGCACAGGTCCGCCCTAGTATCATGATCGACATCCTATGGAAAAGCACCTGAAAACACATGTGAAAATAGGTACGTCAGCATAAAAATGCCTGTGAGATACATAGGTTTTGTGAAAATAGGATTCATGACTTGAGTTTAAGAAAATGTTTAATCATGAACCCCGTACTTTGCTTTGTCTTGTAAATCATTTGAAAACAATAAGGTCAGATGATATGTATAAGTAATGTCAGGTTAAATAAATAACCATGTAAAAATGTGTTTGTATAAGATAAGTTGTTTGTAAATCAATGTCTTGTGAAAAGTATATTATTTGTATAAAAATGTTCTATGTCTCAAACTGAAATGATTCAAATAACGCTACGCCATGTAATACCATACAAACACTTATATATAGGAAGTACCAGCGGCGTATCCACCATGCTTGTATCATATTACACACGCATCGTTAACTTAATCACTTAATCAAACCAAACCAACCAATGTAAGAAGTCTATGTTTAACCAAATTGTCAAATGTATTGAATAATATGTCAAAGTGTTTATGTCAAGATGTAAACCATGTCAAATGTCTATGTCAAATATCCATGTCAAATGTCTATGTCAAAATATCCATGTCAAATGTCTATGTCAAAATGTCATGTATGGCAAGTGAAATGTCTCAACTAAACCATATGCACAAAAACAAAGTATTGAGGTAAAACTTGGTTTAAATCAAAGCTATGTTTTGTGTAGATGCATGCAACTATTTAATATGAACATTTATGCGGTATTGTGAAAATGCATACATCCAAGCCTGGCGACTGTGGTGATAAACCCTTTAAACAAATTAAAGGTCTATCTGTCTTATGTCAACGAATTCGGTCATTCCTTTCTGTCCCCTTACCCTGGGATGTCCGGAACGGGAGTTGTCAATTCCTATGGTACCACTACCTACTAACGAACGGCGTAGCTAATGTTAATGAATGTATTGTCCCATGTAAACAAACCAAATGTCATACCAAAATGTAAACATGTGAAAACAATGCACTAAGTATGTAATCAAATGAACATACATAGCGTGAAATGTCATGTAAAACGATGTACTAAGTAATGCACACAATGGGCACACCTAGCAGGAAATGTCATGTAAAACAATGTACTAAGTAATGCACACAATGGGCACACCTAGCAGGAAATGTCATGTAAAACAATGTACTAAGTAATGCACACAATGGGCACACCTAGCAGGAAATGTCATGTAAAACAATGTACTAAGTAATGCACACAATGGGCATACCTAGCATAAGATGAAATGAAATCATGTACTATAATGTACTAACGAACATAGCATGTATATGATGTGAAAACAGGAAAGCATGAAAGTAACAAGTAGGCACATGTGTTCCACCCCAAAAACAGTTTGGAAAACAGTAAAAGAGGGGTCTATGTACTCACTTGAGATTGCTCAGTTGTATAAAGATAACCACCAAGCAACGCTAGAAATCTCGGAATCAAACGGCACCTAATATAGGTAACTATGTTAATAAACCGGACCTAAATCGGAAGACTGGGTAGCATTAGGGTTTGTAAACCAAATGAGTGTAGGAACTCACGTGATATGGTTTAACAAAGCCTACATGCTAAATGAAACTTAACATAATTGTTTACGACCCATTACGACCCGTTTAGGAAGCTTATGCTACTTTAACGTGTCGTGCGCGTGAAACGCGTTCGGACCGCCTAACTAGTCCTATGACAAGTATTATATGCCTAAACATGTTACATAATCAGTTACGTGACAAAAGTTTAGGTTACATATGCTAAATTACCAATTATGTATGAAAAGGGTATTCTGGTAATTTACCTAAGGCATATAAACTACCTATCATACAACTACTTAAACGTCGTGACCATAAGGTATAACCTCGGAAGGTTATTCCCTACACTATGGTCACCTAATGTATTTGGTCGGATCCTAATGATCGACCAAACTGGGTCGGGTTCGAGGTATAAGCGATTTATTAGATCGCTTACCCTACGACCCTTGACAACGTGGTAATCAGTAGGCATAGTCCCAAGGGACTATGACCATCGTGATTACAATCACGTTGCGAAGTTCAAACGAACTTCGCATTGACCATTACTGGTCAACGCTGAAAGTCAAACAAAGTTTGACTTTCTGACTCGAAAAGCAGTAAAAATAAGGAAAAGAACGAAAGAATACTTACGAAGGGTCCCCGAATGCTAATCTAGATCAGTATAGTTCAGGTATGAAACAAGGTTTCAACTTAGAACACAACTAATAAGATTCTAGTGCTTAAAAACAATGAAAGGCATGGGGTATATATAGTTTTCGGGTAACCGTTAGGATTGTTTCTTGAATAACGTGATCGAATCTCGTGCGTACACTTGTCGGAATGTTATGGTGCCACAAATGCTCCTTAACTTAGTGACACATCACTTAAAACATGTGGTTAAGAATTAATTAGTTGCAACTTGCATTTAAAAACATTGAATCTGTCCAGAATGTCAGTCGCGTAGCGCGACAGGTAGCCCTATAGGCGTCGCGCTACGCGAGCACCTCCCCTGAATCAGAATGTTTGAAAATTGGCAGCAATGGTCCCTGCACGTGTTTAAGCCATTTTTCGATGCGTTTGAACCCCGTTAACCTCATTTCAAGGCTCTAAAATGTAGTTAAAGTATAGGGAACTCAAAACATACTCAAAAATATGCCGGAGGTTGGTCCGTTTGGCCGTACGAACGCGATGTTCGCTTAATTACGACGGAATGCGCACAAGCGCGAAAAACGAACCAAATGACGCAACGAATGGATTTTTCTTAAGGTGAACACTAAAATATAATGTAGTCATGCTTACATAAATTTTTTGGATGTCCAGATGTATTCAGAACGTAAGTAATGCGCGAAAATGCAAACTTGTGCATTTTTTTGACACTTTTAGTCCCTGAATGTCCCAAAAGTTTATTTTAGCACACCAAACCCCTCAAAGCCTATTTCTAAGCTATGTAAAGGATATTTAAGGTGTATTTAACTTATGGTCATGTCCCGGAATGTTCGTTACAGTTCAAATTGACATACTTTCGCAGTTTGTCATATTTAGTCCCTGTAAGCGAATTAACTTGTTTTTGCCATACCAAAGCCTTCAAAACTTATTTCTAAGTTATGTAAAGGTTATTTAAGGTATGTTGCGTATATGTTGATGTTCCGGAGTATTTGTCGCGTTAAACTGAGTACGTTTTCGCACCAGTTTGCGTATAACTCTCCAGAAATTGATATAGAGTTTGGAATTGGATAAAAGTCAAAACATGAAAAAAAAAATATAACATAACAAAACAAACATTGGGATCAAATAACATTGTTTTATTGATAATAGAACTGTTCATAGTGATTACAAGCACAGTTGTTACAGTCTCCCCTACTTGTGGAAATTTCGTCCCGAAATTTATTAAGAGGAAACTCGTGGAAAAAGATGTGGATATTTCGCCTTCATTTGATCTTCGCGTTCCCAAGTAAACTCAGGTCCACGTTTAGCTTCCCAGCGAACTTTGACCAAAGGAATGCGCTTGCGTTTAAGCCACTTGACTTCACGTTCCATGATTTCCACTGGTTTCTCAACAAATTTTAGTGTTTTGCCAACACGAATTTCGTCAAGCGGTATGGAGAAGTTCTCATCAGCTGTACACTTCTTGAGATTGGACACGTGAAAAGTTGGATGAACATTTCCCAGTTCAGGAGGTAACTCAAGTCTGTAGGCTACCTTTCCGATTCTTTCGACGATCTTGAATGGTCCAACATATCTAGGTGCAAGTTTTCCTTTCTTTCCAAATCTGATCACACCTTTCCAAGGTGAGACCTTAAGTAATACTCGATCACCGACTTGAAATTCAAAGGCTTTGCGTTTTGGGTCCGCGTAAATCTTCTGACGGTTTCTAGCTGCCTGAAGGTTATCACGAACTTTCTTGACCTTGTCAGTTGTCTCTAAAATGAGGGCAGGTCCAGTAAGTTGAGCCTCGCCAATCTCATTCCAGCAGACTGGTGAACGACATTTTCGACCATAGAGAGCTTCGAAAGGAGCCATTTTGATGCTAGTGTGATAACTGTTGTTGTAGGAGAATTCAATCAATTTAAGATGTGAATCCCAGCTACCACCAAAATCGATCACACAAGCTCTTAGCATATCCTCCAGAGTCTGGATTGTTCTCTCAGATTGACCATCCGTTTGCGGATGATAAGCTGTGCTCAGATTAAGTTGGGTTCCCATAGCAGATTGCATGGTTCTCCAAAAATGAGAAGTGAAACGAGCATCTCTGTCAGAAATGATGTTCAAAGGAACACCATGTCGAGCCACAATTTCATCTACATAGATTTGAGCAAGTCTGTCAGTAGGAAAATCCTCGCGGATTGGCAAGAAATGTGCTGACTTTGTAAGACGATCAACGACTACCCAGATGGCATCATGACCTTTCTTTGTGCACGGGAGTTTGGTAACAAGATCCATAGTAATGTTTTCCCATTTCCAAACTGGGATCTCTGGTTGCTCCAATAAACCAGAAGGACGTTGATGTTCAGCCTTAACCTTAAGACAAGTAAGGCATTTTGATACGTATAAGGCAATGTCTTTCTTCATACCAGGCCACCAATAGTGAGTACGAAGGTCCTTATACATTTTATCCGAGCCCGGATGAATAGAATAACGAGACTTATGGGCTTCATCCATAAGCAAGGTACGAAGATCATCCTGGCTTGGGACCCACAAACGGTCCATGAAGTAATATGATCCATTGTCCTTTAGTTCCAGAGCAGGTGTTATGTGGTAAGGAAATTCCTTATCCATCAAACCTTGTGCAACACAAGATTGTTGAGCCTAAGAAATGCGGGCTTGAATATCAGATCGAGCTTGAATAACAGATTGAACACGTACACAATGAAGCTTAGTACGTTCCTTGCGACTCAATGCATCAGCTACGACATTCGCCTTACCAGGATGGTAGCGAATTTCGCAATCATAGTCGTTTAAAAGCTCAACCCAACGTCGCTGTCTCATGTTGAGTTCTTTCTGGTTGAAGATATGCTGAAGACTTTTGTGGTCAGTGAAAACCACACATTTTGTACCGTACAAATAGTGTCTCCAGATCTTGAGAGCAAAGACAACTGCACCCAACTCAAGATCATGAGTGGTGTAGTTCTTCTCATGTATCTTCAATTGTCTTGATGCATAGGCTATGACTTTGTTCCTTTGCATAAGAACACAGCCAAGACCCAATTTCGATGCATCACAATACACAACAAAATCATCATCACCCTTGGGCAATGATAGAACAGGCGCATCGCAAAGCTTCTGCTTCAGGTGTTGAAAAGCTTCCTCTTGTCTGAATCCCCAGTAAAAGGGCATTTTCTTCTGAGTTAGAGCAGTTAGAGGAACTGCAATCTTAGAGAAGTTTTCAATGAAGCGGCGATAATAACCCGCTAGACCAAGAAATGAACGAACTTCAGTAGGAGTAGAAGGTGTATCCCAATCCTTAATCGCACTGATCTTGGAGGGATCTACATAAATACCTTGTTCTTTGATAATGTGCCCCAAAAATTGAACTTCTTTTAGCCAAAATTCGCACTTGGAGAATTTGGCGAAAAGTTGCTCTTTCTTCAGGAGTTCCAGAGTAAGACGAAGATGCTGCTCGTGATCAGCTCGCGTCTTAGAGTAAATCAAGATGTCGTCAATAA
This sequence comes from Helianthus tuberosus, assembly GCA_030545235.1. Taxonomy (NCBI): domain Eukaryota; kingdom Viridiplantae; phylum Streptophyta; class Magnoliopsida; order Asterales; family Asteraceae; genus Helianthus; species Helianthus tuberosus. Next base: position 69,658,485 of record CM060452.1, on the reverse strand, counting down.
AAACAATGACGAACTGATCCAAATAAGGTTTGCAGACCCTATTCATTAAGTCCATGAAAACAGCAGGAGCATTAGTCAAACCGAATGGCATGACTGTGAATTCGTAATGTCCATAACGAGTACGGAATGCTGTCTTCGGAATGTCTTCTTCTTGCACCCGAAGTTGATGATATCCAGATCGCAGATCAATCTTCGAAAAATAAGAAGCACCTTGTAACTGATCAAAGAGGTCGTCGATGCGAGGTAGGGGATATCTATTCTTGATGGTAAGCTTGTTAAGCTCACGATAATCGATACACATCCTAAAGGATCCATCCTTCTTCTTGACAAAAAGAACGGGAGCACCCCAAGGTGAAAAACTAGGACGGATAAAGCCTTTGTCAGAGAGCTCCTGAAGCTGTTTAGACAACTCTTGCATCTCAGACGGTGCAAGACGATATGGAGCTCTAGCAATGGGATTTGCACCAGGTACGAGATCAATACGGAACTCGACTTGGCGTGCTGAAGGTAGACCAGGTAAATCTTCAGGGAACACTTCAGAATAATCCCGAACGACAGGAATATCTGAAATAGACTTACCCTTGCCTTTATCTTCTGTAACATGTGCTAAGAAAGCCACATAGTTCTTCTGCAGATACTTCAGAGCTTTAAAACAAGACATGAGTTTGAGACCACCGGTAGTCTTCTCACCTTGAACTTGCAGGATCTCGCCTGTCGAAAGTGGCACACGAACAATCTTCTTAGAACAAACTATCTCTGCGTGATGCTTGGATAACCAATCCATTCCCACAATAACGTCGAAGCTTCCAAGTTGCATAGGCGCGAGGTCGATAGGAAAAAGATGGTCGTTAAGATTCAACTGGCAGTTGTGAAGAACAGAATCAAGAATAATGGGTTCACCACTAGCAACCTCTACTGTCAAAGATTTGCCTAGTTTCGTTCTAGACACGCGAAGCATTTGCTCAAAAGACAAAGACACGAAACTCTTATCGGCACCAGAATCGAAAAGAACAGATGCAGGCTGATTATTAATAAAGAACGTACCGTTCACCACATTATCATCCGCCTGCGCCTCTTGGGCATTCATGTTAAAGACTCGGCCTCGAGCCGGAGCCTGATTCTGGTTCTGGTTCTGGTTCTGGTTCACCAGTCTTGGGCACCGATTTCTATAGTGGGTCAGATCCCCACAATTGTAACAAGCACCCGGTGGGTATTGTGGTCGTGCAGCTTGACCCTGTTGCGGAGCAGGAGGCTGAGCAACTTGTTGTGCCGGGTTCTGAACCGCGGGATTCTGAGCAGATCGACAAACATTGGCGAGATGGCCTGATTTCCCACAGTTAGTACAGAAACGGCATGGAAGTTGTGGCTGGTGGTGACTGTTGCATCTATTGCACAAAGGTGCATTCCCTGTATAGGGTTTCTTTGCTGGAAGCTGTGCGGGTTGGTTGGGAGCTGCCAGATTAGCTTGGGCAGTGATAGCAAAATTTTGGGAAGCCTTACGCTTCCTTGACCTCTTCGAAGAACCAGAGTTCTTTCCATTCAAGTTTTGACCTTTCTTGCTATCTTCCTTGTCAGCCGACTGCTTCTTGCCCTTGTCACCCTTCCTGTGTAGCTTTCCCTTTCTAATCTGCGACTCAGTCAATGTCGCTGATAACTCGATCGCCTGACGGAGTGTGGCAGGGTTACTACCAGTGAGAATGTCTTGTACCGAGTCAGGCAGGCCATCGATGTATCTCTCGATAGCCTTGTCGAGTGGGGTGACCATTGTTGGGCAAAGCAGACTCAATTCTTCAAACCGATCAGTATAAGCCCTGTGCTCACCACTATCTTGCTTCAAAACATCAAACTCTTTCTCCAACGCTCGTTGCTCATGGCGAGGACAGAATTCCCTCATCATAAGGGCTCTAAGTTCAGCCCATGTCTGTGCGAGAGCAACTTCTGCACCCCGGTCTCTCATAACCCCGTTCCACCATGTCAAAGCCCTCTTCTGAAATACGCTCGAGGAGAACTCGACCTTGCGATTATCCGGACACTGCACATGGCGAAAAGTATTCTCTATACTCTCGAACCACTGAAGAAGCCCAGTCGCTCCCTCAGAACCACTAAACTTGAGTGGTTTAGCCTGGTTAAAATCCTTGTATTTGCATGGAACATTGTTGTTGTTGTTGGCCTGGTTCCATTGAGCAAAGAGATTTGGGAATTGAGCAGCCATCTGCTGCGCAATAATTTCTGCCAGCTCGGCAGTAGCTATCTGGTTCTCGCGTCGAGGAGGCATTCTAAAAGAGGAAAACATGAAAGGAAACGAGTGAGATGATTGGATGAAGAGAATGAGATGATAAAAACAAGAATTGCAAACAGCATAGATGGTGGTCATTCGTCCGTATCACAAAGCAAACAAACGACTCACAGTGACTAATCAAAGTAAATGGGTCAAAAATAATGTATTAGCGAAGACATGCTCGCCTATAAGTGAACACTCACTCCAAGAATTCCCAGGTAAGCACAACTGGTCTCGCGTCTGGTTGAGATGTATACGAAGTGCTTGCCTAGACAGAAAACTCAGAATACAGGCATTCACCCTTCCAGTTTGCACGTGTTCACATTATTTAAAACCCAAAACGTTTGACGAGATTTTTGAAAATTTTGAAGGCACAAGGCCAAAAACCAATACTGAAAAAGGGTTCAAAACCATATAACAGAGGGTTCAAAACCTTGTAAAAATTTATTCAAAAACAGATGATTGTTTTTCAAAAATCGTTTCGGAAAAATTTTGGTTCCTTATTTTGTTAATCACCTAAGGATAGGTGATGTACATGTTTTAAGATCTAAACACAAGATAACTTGTGTTAGGTTCCTAGAAAAGTTATAGTCTAGGTCAAAGCATTACTAATAACCTAATTCCCTATAACCATTGGCTCTGATACCAACTCTTCTGTCACACCCCGACCGCGTAAAACAACAAATCGCTGCGGAAACATCGGGGCGTGTTGCGACAGAATTAATTGTTTCATAACCATGGCATACAAAGTTGTATTTTATTTAAAAACAAAGGTGTTACATTGTTTCAAACAGGAAATTTAAGAGTTCAGAACATAATTAAACATAGTCTATCTTCTTTTAAAGTTTCTAAGGCACAGGTCCGCCCTAGTATCATGATCGACATCCTATGGAAAAGCACCTGAAAACACATGTGAAAATAGGTACGTCAGCATAAAAATGCCTGTGAGATACATAGGTTTTGTGAAAATAGGATTCATGACTTGAGTTTAAGAAAATGTTTAATCATGAACCCCGTACTTTGCTTTGTCTTGTAAATCATTTGAAAACAATAAGGTCAGATGATATGTATAAGTAATGTCAGGTTAAATAAATAACCATGTAAAAATGTGTTTGTATAAGATAAGTTGTTTGTAAATCAATGTCTTGTGAAAAGTATATTATTTGTATAAAAATGTTCTATGTCTCAAACTGAAATGATTCAAATAACGCTACGCCATGTAATACCATACAAACACTTATATATAGGAAGTACCAGCGGCGTATCCACCATGCTTGTATCATATTACACACGCATCGTTAACTTAATCACTTAATCAAACCAAACCAACCAATGTAAGAAGTCTATGTTTAACCAAATTGTCAAATGTATTGAATAATATGTCAAAGTGTTTATGTCAAGATGTAAACCATGTCAAATGTCTATGTCAAATATCCATGTCAAATGTCTATGTCAAAATATCCATGTCAAATGTCTACGTCAAAATGTCATGTATGGCAAGTGAAATGTCTCAACTAAACCATATGCACAAAAACAAAGTATTGAGGTAAAACTTGGTTTAAATCAAAGCTATGTTTTGTGTAGATGCATGCAACTATTTAATATGAACATTTATGCGGTATTGTGAAAATGCATACATCCAAGCCTGGCGACTGTGGTGATAAACCCTTTAAACAAATTAAAGGTCTATCTGTCTTATGTCAACGAATTCGGTCATTCCTTTCTGTCCCCTTACCCTGGGATGTCCGGAACGGGAGTTGTCAATTCCTATGGTACCACTACCTACTAACGAACGGCGTAGCTAATGTTAATGAATGTATTGTCCCATGTAAACAAACCAAATGTCATACCAAAATGTAAACATGTGAAAACAATGCACTAAGTATGTAATCAAATGAACATACATAGCGTGAAATGTCATGTAAAACGATGTACTAAGTAATGCACACAATGGGCACACCTAGCAGGAAATGTCATGTAAAACAATGTACTAAGTAATGCACACAATGGGCACACCTAGCAGGAAATGTCATGTAAAACAATGTACTAAGTAATGCACACAATGGGCACACCTAGCAGGAAATGTCATGTAAAACAATGTACTAAGTAATGCACACAATGGGCATACCTAGCATAAGATGAAATGAAATCATGTACTATAATGTACTAACGAACATAGCATGTATATGATGTGAAAACAGGAAAGCATGAAAGTAACAAGTAGGCACATGTGTTCCACCCCAAAAACAGTTTGGAAAACAGTAAAAGAGGGGTCTATGTACTCACTTGAGATTGCTCAGTTGTATAAAGATAACCACCAAGCAACGCTAGAAATCTCGGAATCAAACGGCACCTAATATAGGTAACTATGTTAATAAACCGGACCTAAATCGGAAGACTGGGTAGCATTAGGGTTTGTAAACCAAATGAGTGTAGGAACTCACGTGATATGGTTTAACAAAGCCTACATGCTAAATGAAACTTAACATAATTGTTTACGACCCATTACGACCCGTTTAGGAAGCTTATGCTACTTTAACGTGTCGTGCGCGTGAAACGCGTTCGGACCGCCTAACTAGTCCTATGACAAGTATTATATGCCTAAACATGTTACATAATCAGTTACGTGACAAAAGTTTAGGTTACATATGCTAAATTACCAATTATGTATGAAAAGGGTATTCTGGTAATTTACCTAAGGCATATATGTCACATCCCCAAAATCCACCTGCGGAGTTCCACCGCTTGGAGGCGTGACTGACCAGGATCCAGCCACCAATCATATTGAACAAGCATATAAGTAGTTATAAAATCCAACCAATACAATTGGTGTTCAAACAAAACGTAGTTAAGTTGCAAGCGGAAGCATAAGTCTTAAATCATAACATGAGTTTAATTGTTTCAAAGTTTAACATGGCACACAGTCGTCCATGTCCCACAACGATCCTCCTCCATGCAAGCTCCAGCTAAGAATCTAAGGACCTGCAAAGCATGTAGTAACGAGTCAACAACAAGTTGAGTGAGTTCACGGTTGGGTGTTCGTTTTAAGTTGTTTCGAAAACAGTTTCCTTTAGCTGGCATCCTGCCGTGGGGGTTACCCCATAGTTAAAAACGTGACTTGTTTATTCCCGGTTACTCTGGCTATCCAGCCGTGGGGGCTACCCCGTGTTAGTTATCTGGCATTTCGGCCGTGGGGGCTACCCCATGTATATACTAGACTCGTTACCATATCGACTGCTGACTGTAGTCATGTTTATGTGCCCTGAACTGTCAATGTCTATCATCATTGACGTGCCAGTAGTCCATTAGTTCACGCCCGTCCTCTGCGGCACGGTGTGAGGTTTGTCAAACCTAAATAGCGCTATCTAACTAATGACCCGCTCGCCATTGGCCTCGGCGATTAAGTCGATACAAAGATGAGGGACTTCGTGATAGAGTTTTGGTCTAGTACGAGTTATCTGTCCATGAGGACGAGGAATTACATTCCTGAACCAATACTGTCCTACCCAAGGAGGACGAGGAACCCATGTTCCTTAACCCCATTCCCAACCCCTGGGAATCCCATGCTTTGTAGAGGGTGTGAACTCACCTTGGTTTGCTCGGTAGAAAACACAGAAAAGTCAAACAAGCAACGTTGAGGCTACTCACGTCCTATCATAGTTGTATCATACAATCAGGTTCGTATTCAAGTAGTGCACGTATGGCATACACGTTTAATCATGGCAGTTCATCGACATTCACATTCAACAGTAGTACATAAGGTCTGTGCATTGGGCCCAAGAGTCCGGCCCAAACTGTTAAGTCCGAAACAAGGTGAAAGCCCAAACAGTGTGTATAGTCTCGAGTCGCAACCAGGCGTTTGCGACTCGCAACCGGAGTCGCAACCATGGTTTCGGTCCATGCTGTTTTGGTTACGAGTCGCAACCGGACTCGCAACCGTGGTTTCGAGTCACAAGGTTGGTGTGCTGATCCGGTGTGGTCTCGAGTCGCAACCGGGTGTTTGCGACTCGCAACTGATGTCGCAACCGGGAGATTTCGACTCGTTGTGCTTGGTTTCGAGTCGTAACTGATGGTTACGAGTGGACAGGAGCTGATTCGGAACAGTGTACTATTCTGATTTCATGTAACAGTTTGTACTAACCAACCAAATTCCTTAAACATGTTTATTTGTCTAGAAATTTCCTAAAATGGATCAAACAAATCAGAATTCAAATATTCAACCTGTTCATATGATATCCAAGTTGTTCTTCACACATTCATCATGTTCATCATCATTCAAATATTCAAGTAACTCATCTTCATTCATATGAACCTAAGTCTAACAAGAACCATGAACAACTTATCAACAAATCACCCTAGTTGGCAAGCTTTCGGTTCTTAACACAAGGATACACAATCCGATTTATGTGAATCATCAACAACTAGTGTTTTAGACTACATTTAAACACAAAACATCATGAGTTCATTATGCCACATATCTGAAATCAAGCATGTTCCGATTATCAATATTACCCACAAATCGATTCACAAAACATCATCAATCATACCACTACACTAGTTAAATTATATCATTTGTAACATCAACATCATAAACATATAATCATTATCAACCGAATGTAAACTCATAACATAGGATATTTATGAACCGATTTCTTGAACACTAACTTAACATCAATGTGTACTATCAAACATGCTCAACCGATTATCATACATCATTATCAACTCAAAACACAATACACATTCGGTTCACAAACATTATCAAGCATACACCATACTAGTTAAGTTCTATCATTCATACCCTTATTAAACAACAACAAACATCATAGATTCACTAACCGGTTGTGAGGTGGTGAAAGATGAAGCTTCGTTTGGTGTGAACAAGCAAATCCGAGAGGCCCTTTGGTGGTCGGTTGGTTGGATCCGAGAAGAAGGAGGAGAAGTATGATGTTGAAGCTTAGGGTTTAGTGGTTTGTAGAGAGTGTGGAGGAGTATGTGTGGATTGTCCAAGAATGGCAAGGTTAGCATTACTAAGGGTTATATACTTGTCCACAAGGTGCACCCTAATGGGTTTCGGTTGAGTTCAATGGGGTGCGTGGCCCATCCGGCCCAAGTGTTACGGTTTACTCGAGACCACATGGTCTCGAGCCGGGTTCGTGTCGTTTCGGTTCATATACATACTCGCATATATACACATAAGCACACATGTAACCTAACACATAAGCATATAAAAGGTTGTAGCTTATCATTAATTACATAAGTTTAACTATTCACACGTTTACGCATACAACGAAAGGTTCTAAATTTCGAGTTGTCACATCATCCCCAAGTTGAAAGAAATTTCGTCCCGAAATTTGGCAGGCACTCACTGAGGAAGCTAGTTAAGTTGTATGGTTTTCCTGGTTTCCCTGGGGTGTCACATCCACCCCCCGTTGATCTGGAATTTCGTCCCGAAATTCCGTAGCTTCGGCCTCAGTAGTGGGTGTACTGTTTGCGAACAGTTGGGGATACTTTTGTTTCATCTGATCTTCGCACTCCCAGGTGAACTCTGGGCCGCGACGTGAGTTCCAACGAACTTGAACGAGAGGTATTCTAGTGCTCTTGAGGACCTTAACATCCCGGTCCGTGATCTCGACTGGTTCCTCAACGAATCGTAACTGCTCGTCGATCGTGAGTTCCTTCAAAGGAACTACGTGGGTCTCATCTGACGGACACTTCTTCAGATTCGACACATGAAAAACGTTGTGAACTGCACCGAGCTCTGCTGGTAAGTTCAGTCTGTAGGCCACCCTGCCTATTTTCTCAATGACTTCGAAGGGTCCAACGTATCGTGGGTTAAGTTTGCCGCGTTTACCAAAACGAACCACACCCTTCCAGGGTGAAACTTTGAGTAGTACCCGCTCCCCAACCTGGAGCTCAAGTGGTTTCCTGCCCATGTCGGCGTAAACTTTCTGACGTTCACGAGCGGCCGTCATGCGTTTTCGTATCTGAGCGATCTGCTCGGTTGTATCTACCACATATTCTGGACCAGTGATCTGACTATCTCCCACCTCTGCCCAGCAAAGAGGAGACCGGCATTTACGTCCGTACAATGTCTCAAACGGAGCAGCTCCAATGCTGGTGTGGTAGCTGTTATTGTACGAGAATTCCACAAGTGGCAGGTGCTTTTCCCAGCGGTTGCCAAAGTCGATTACACATGCACGAAGCATGTCTTCTAAGGTTTGAATAGTGCGCTCGGACTGCCCGTCCGTCTGAGGATGGTACGCTGTGCTCATGTCTAATCGTGAGCCAAAGGATTTGTGCATTGCTTGCCACAGCTCAGAAGTAAAACGTGCATCTCGATCTGAGATAATGGAGGTGGGCACCCCGTTCCTCGAAACGATTTCTTTGATGTATATTTCTGCAAGAGTGGAGAACTTATCCGTTTCCTTGATGGCCAGGAAGTGTGCAGATTTTGTGAGTCGATCCACGATCACCCAAATAGTATCGTTCCCGCGCTGGGATCTAGGTAGTCCAGTAACAAAATCCATGGAAATTTGCTCCCATTTCCATTGAGGTATCTCGGGTTGTTGGAGCAGGCCTGATGGTTTCTGATATTCGGACTTGACTCTTGCACAAGTCAAACACTTGCTGACGTAGGTTGCTATGTGGGCCTTCATGCTAGGCCACCAGTACGTAGTCTTGATATCATGATACATCTTATCTGATCCGGGGTGTACTGAGTAGCGAGACTTGTGTGCTTCATCCATCACAAGTTCGCGTAGGTTGCCATAGTGTGGGACCCAAATGCGTCCCGTTACGTAGTAAGCGCCGTCTCCCTTTTGTTCTAAGCGTTGCCTCGATCCACGTAAGGCTTCGGCCCTGACGTTTTCTGGTTTCAGTGCTTCTATCTGAGCAGCTCGTATCTGGGAAGGAAGGCTAGAATGGATGGTGAGTTGTAGAGCTCGCACGCGCTTAGGCGCAGTGTCCTTTCGACTAAGGGCGTCAGCCACAACATTGGCCTTGCCCGGGTGATACCTGATTGAGCACTCGTAATCATTCAGCAGTTCGACCCATCGTCGCTGCCGCATATTCAATTCTTTCTGCTTGAAGATGTGCTCGAGGCTCCTGTGGTCGGTGTAGATCGCGCACTGGGTACCATACAGGTAATGCCGCCACAACTTAAGCGCAAAAACAACAGCTCCCAGCTCTAAGTCGTGCGTAGTGTAGTTCTTTTCATGAACCTTAAGTTGGCGTGAGGCGTAGGCTATAACCTTATCTCGTTGCATCAATACACAACCAAGACCCTGAATGGATGCGTCGCAGTAGACCACAAAGTCGTCTGTGCCTTCTGGCAAGGAAAGGATAGGTGCGCTACAAGGTCTATCCTTTAGGTGCTGAAATGCCAACTCCTGTGCGTTTCCCCAGCGATAAACAACGCCCTTCTGCGTTAGTGAGGTGAGAGGCTGTGCAATCTTAGAAAAATCCTTTATGAATCTCCGGTAGTATCCCGCCAAACCCAAGAATTGGCGAATTTCCTTTGGTGTACGAGGTGCAGGCCAGTTCTTTATTGAGTCTACCTTGGATGGATCAACATGAATCCCATCCTCGTTTACCACGTGGCCTAGGAAATGGACTTCTCGAAGCCAGAAGTCGCATTTCGAGAACTTTGCATAAAGCTGTTCTGTTCGAAGGAGTTCCAAAATAAGTCGTAGATGCTGCTCGTGTTCCTTCTGACTTTTGGGATAGATCAGGATGTCGTCGATGAAGACTATAACGAACTTGTTCAGGTAAGGCTTGCACACTCGATTCATCAAGTCTATGAAGATCGCAGGTGCGTTTGTCAGCCCAAAAGGCATGACCAAAAACTCGTAATGCCCATAGCGAGTTCTAAAAGCTGTTCTGGAGACGTCCTCCTCCCGGACTCTCAGCTGGTGATATCCTGATCTCAAATCAATCTTTGAATAGTAACTCGACCTTTGTAGCTGGTCGAACATGTCGTCAATACGCGGTAGAGGATAACGATTCTTCACCATTACCTTGTTGAGTCCCCGATGGTCGATGCACACTCTGATGGAGCTAAGCGATAAGGTGCACGAGCTATAGGCGCAGCTCCAGGAGCTAGTTCGATCTGAGACTCGACTTGGCGATGAGGCGGAAGACCAGGTAATTCCTCAGGAAATACCTCTGGATAATCGCGTACAACTGGGCCAAAATGGCAGTGTGGCCCTTTCGCAAGCACTTTTGGGCCTTAAGGAGAGAAATGACGTTCTCAACAGCACTCCTCTTGTCGCCATGAATCATGAGAGGTTCACCATCGGGACCTGGAATACGGACAACCTTCTCGTTGCAAAGAATCTCTGCTCGGTGTTGGGACAACCAATCCATCCCAATGACAACGTCGAAACTACCCAAGACAATAGGAATGAGGTCGATAGAGAAGGTCTGGTCAGCGAGAATAAGTTTACAACCCTTGACTACGTGTGTGGCTTCTAAACTCTTACCATTTGCTAGCTCTACAATGTGCTTGTTGTTCAAGGGTGTTGGAATACGCTTAGGCATTCGACTAACTTCTAGTGACATGTAGCTAGTATCGGCACCCGAATCAAATAAAACTGAAACATAAAAGTCGTCGAGAAGGAACTTACCCGCCACAACATTGGGGTCATTCCTTGCTTCACCTTGGCCGATCACGAACGCCCGCCCCCGGGCTCCATTGTTGCTGTTGTCGCGTTTCTGCCTCATCTGCGGACAGTTCCTCTTAAGATGGCCTTCAGCCCCACAACGGAAACACCCCTTTTTGCTACCCTGCTGCTGCTGGTTTCGGTGTGCAGGGTATGGGCTCTTGCAATCTCTAGCCACATGTCCCGTCTTCTTGCACCGATGGCAGCACGATTCCATACATGACCCGGTGTGGTGTTGATGGCATTTGCGGCATTTCGGCTTATTCCCAAGGTATCCCCCTTGATTTTGGTAGTTCAGCCCCTGCTGTACGAGTTTCCCGTGCGGGTCCTGTTGTATAGGGCCACGACCTTCACTCTGGTGATTACCCCAAATATGCTTGGTGTTAATAAGAGCATTTGCATTGGAGGGGTTGCGCTTGGGTAACTTGCCCTCTTCCACTGCCTGATCAGTGAGCTGGTGCGCCAAACGAACGATTTGTTGGATTGTGGAAAAGTTGGCCGCAATAACGGACCCTCGGATTTCTGGGGCTAAGCCTCTGAGGTATAGCTCGATTCGTCTAGAAATGGGTTGTGACAAGTTAGGACATAAGGCAGCCAAATCGTTGGACCTTTTCGTGTACGCTTCGATCCCTGATCCTTCCATTTTCAAGCCAAAGTACTCTATTTCAAGTTTGAGGATGTCGTCCGGATGACAAAATTCTTCCTTGATCAAATCCTTGAAGTCGCTCCAGGGGGTGGCATTCGCATCTGCTAACCCGAGCATCTGAACTTGTGTGTTCCACCAAGAATACGCTTTCCCTTGCAAGGTACCAGCAGCGTACTCTACTCGCTTACTGGTAGGGCTTTCACTTTCTTCGAATGCCGATTCGATCCTGCGAATCCAGTGTAGGAGACCTATCGCTCCCTCGGTGCCATTAAAGGTACTAGGTCGACAGTCCATAAAGGTTTTGAAAGTGCACACGGGTGGCTGAACGTGTTGACCTATCGTGGGTGAAAGAAAAGACAGAGTTTAACACAAAGGTTGGTTCACGAGAGTGGGATCCTAAAGATCCTAGAGTGAGTTCGGACTGCAGGATATACCTCCTGCGTGTGCAGCTGCAAGTGCTGCGGCAACTCGTTCGTTAATCAGAGCCGTCAACTGGGCTTGTGTCAGGTTAACGCGTCCAGACATGATCTTCAAATCAAGAAGAACGTGAGTGAGTGGGGTTCGCGAAAATGCGATGATAGGATAGAGTAAGCACGCACGTGTTCAAGCAACAGTAGTTATACTAACCAAGCATACCATAAGCAATGTACCATGTAACTAACAAGTAGGCAATATATACACAGATCATATTACCTAGAATGTCGAGCCTTGCATGTGGAGTGAAGCATCGTTGTGGACCGTTGAGCACTGTACAGGTTATAGTCTGATTTTAATAAAACTTTTTCCCTTTTATTAAAACCAAGTTCTCTATAACCAATGGCTCTGATACCAATCTGTCACACCCCCAAAATCCACCTGCGGAGTTCCACCGCTTGGAGGCGTGACTGACCAGGATCCAGCCACCAATCATATTGAACAAGCATATAAGTAGTTATAAAATCCAACCAATACAATTGGTGTTCAAACAAAACGTAGTTAAGTTGCAAGCGGAAGCATAAGTCTTAAATCATAACATGAGTTTAATTGTTTCAAAGTTTAACATGGCACACAGTCGTCCATGTCCCACAACGATCCTCCTCCATGCAAGCTCCAGCTAAGAATCTAAGGACCTGCAAAGCATGTAGTAACGAGTCAACAACAAGTTGAGTGAGTTCACGGTTGGGTGTTCGTTTTAAGTTGTTTCGAAAACAGTTTCCTTTAGCTGGCATCCTGCCGTGGGGGTTACCCCATAGTTAAAAACGTGACTTGTTTATTCCCGGTTACTCTGGCTATCCAGCCGTGGGGGCTACCCCGTGTTAGTTATCTGGCATTTCGGCCGTGGGGGCTACCCCATGTATATACTAGACTCGTTACCATATCGACTGCTGACTGTAGTCATGTTTATGTGCCCTGAACTGTCAATGTCTATCATCATTGACGTGCCAGTAGTCCATTAGTTCACGCCCGTCCTCTGCGGCACGGTGTGAGGTTTGTCAAACCTAAATAGCGCTATCTAACTAATGACCCGCTCGCCATTGGCCTCGGCGATTAAGTCGATACAAAGATGAGGGACTTCGTGATAGAGTTTTGGTCTAGTACGAGTTATCTGTCCATGAGGACGAGGAATTACATTCCTGAACCAATACTGTCCTACCCAAGGAGGACGAGGAACCCATGTTCCTTAACCCCATTCCCAACCCCTGGGAATCCCATGCTTTGTAGAGGGTGTGAACTCACCTTGGTTTGCTCGGTAGAAAACACAGAAAAGTCAAACAAGCAACGTTGAGGCTACTCACGTCCTATCATAGTTGTATCATACAATCAGGTTCGTATTCAAGTAGTGCACGTATGGCATACACGTTTAATCATGGCAGTTCATCGACATTCACATTCAACAGTAGTACATAAGGTCTGTGCATTGGGCCCAAGAGTCCGGCCCAAACTGTTAAGTCCGAAACAAGGTGAAAGCCCAAACAGTGTGTATAGTCTCGAGTCGCAACCAGGCGTTTGCGACTCGCAACCGGAGTCGCAACCATGGTTTCGGTCCATGCTGTTTTGGTTACGAGTCGCAACCGGACTCGCAACCGTGGTTTCGAGTCACAAGGTTGGTGTGCTGATCCGGTGTGGTCTCGAGTCGCAACCGGGTGTTTGCGACTCGCAACTGATGTCGCAACCGGGAGATTTCGACTCGTTGTGCTTGGTTTCGAGTCGTAACTGATGGTTACGAGTGGACAGGAGCTGATTCGGAACAGTGTACTATTCTGATTTCATGTAACAGTTTGTACTAACCAACCAAATTCCTTAAACATGTTTATTTGTCTAGAAATTTCCTAAAATGGATCAAACAAATCAGAATTCAAATATTCAACCTGTTCATATGATATCCAAGTTGTTCTTCACACATTCATCATGTTCATCATCATTCAAATATTCAAGTAACTCATCTTCATTCATATGAACCTAAGTCTAACAAGAACCATGAACAACTTATCAACAAATCACCCTAGTTGGCAAGCTTTTGGTTCTTAACACAAGGATACACAATCCGATTTATGTGAATCATCAACAACTAGTGTTTTAGACTACATTTAAACACAAAACATCATGAGTTCATTATGCCACATATCTGAAATCAAGCATGTTCCGATTATCAATATTACCCACAAATCGATTCACAAAACATCATCAATCATACCACTACACTAGTTAAATTATATCATTTGTAACATCAACATCATAAACATATAATCATTATCAACCGAATGTAAACTCATAACATAGGATATTTATGAACCGATTTCTTGAACACTAACTTAACATCAATGTGTACTATCAAACATGCTCAACCGATTATCATACATCATTATCAACTCAAAACACAATACACATTCGGTTCACAAACATTATCAAGCATACACCATACTAGTTAAGTTCTATCATTCATACCCTTATTAAACAACAACAAACATCATAGATTCACTAACCGGTTGTGAGGTGGTGAAAGATGAAGCTTCGTTTGGTGTGAACAAGCAAATCCGAGAGGCCCTTTGGTGGTCGGTTGGTTGGATCCGAGAAGAAGGAGGAGAAGTATGATGTTGAAGCTTAGGGTTTAGTGGTTTGTAGAGAGTGTGGAGGAGTATGTGTGGATTGTCCAAGAATGGCAAGGTTAGCATTACTAAGGGTTATATACTTGTCCACAAGGTGCACCCTAATGGGTTTCGGTTGAGTTCAATGGGGTGCGTGGCCCATCCGGCCCAAGTGTTACGGTTTACTCGAGACCACATGGTCTCGAGCCGGGTTCGTGTCGTTTCGGTTCATATACATACTCGCATATATACACATAAGCACACATGTAACCTAACACATAAGCATATAAAAGGTTGTAGCTTATCATTAATTACATAAGTTTAACTATTCACACGTTTACGCATACAACGAAAGGTTCTAAATTTCGAGTTGTCACAATATAAACTACCTATCATACAACTACTTAAACGTCGTGACCATAAGGTATAACCTCGGAAGGTTATTCCCTACACTATGGTCACCTAATGTATTTGGTCGGATCCTAATTATCGACCAAACTGGGTCGGGTTCGAGGTATAAGCGATTTATTAGATCGCTTACCCTACGACCCTTGACAACGTGGTAATCAGTAGGCATAGTCCCAAGGGACTATGACCATCGTGATTACAATCACGTTGCGAAGTTCAAACGAACTTCGCATTGACCATTACTGGTCAACGCTGAAAGTCAAACAAAGTTTGACTTTCTGACTCGAAAAGCAGTAAAAATAAGGAAAAGAACGAAAGAATACTTACGAAGGGTCCCCGAATGCTAATCTAGATCAGTATAGTTCAGGTATGAAACAAGGTTTCAACTTAGAACACAACTAATAAGATTCTAGTGCTTAAAAACAATGAAAGGCATGGGGTATATATAGTTTTCGGGTAACCGTTAGGATTGTTTCTTGAATAACGTGATCGAATCTCGTGCGTACACTTGTCGGAATGTTATGGTGCCACAAATGCTCCTTAACTTAGTGACACATCACTTAAAACATGTGGTTAAGAATTAATTAGTTGCAACTTGCATTTAAAAACATTGAATCTGTCCAGAATGTCAGTCGCGTAGCGCGACAGGTAGCCCTATAGGCGTCGCGCTACGCGAGCACCTCCCCTGAATCAGAATGTTTGAAAATTGGCAGCAATGGTCCCTGCACGTGTTTAAGCCATTTTTCGATGCGTTTGAACCCCGTTAACCTCATTTCAAGGCTCTAAAATGTAGTTAAAGTATAGGGAACTCAAAACATACTCAAAAATATGCCGGAGGTTGGTCCGTTTGGCCGTACGAACGCGATGTTCGCTTAATTACGACGGAATGCGCACAAGCGCGAAAAACGAACCAAATGACGCAACGAATGGATTTTTCTTAAGGCGAACACTAAAATATAATGTAGTCATGCTTACATAAATTTTTTGGATGTCCAGATGTATTCAGAACGTAAGTTATGCGCGAAAATGCAAACTTGTGCATTTTTTTGACACTTTTAGTCCCTGAATGTCCCAAAAGTTTATTTTAGCACACCAAACCCCTCAAAGCCTATTTCTAAGCTATGTAAAGGATATTTAAGGTGTATTTAACTTATGGTCATGTTCTGGAATGTTCGTTACAGTTCAAATTGACATACTTTCGCAGTTTGTCATATTTAGTCCCTGTAAGCGAATTAACTTGTTTTTGCCATACCAAAGCCTTCAAAACTTATTTCTAAGTTATGTAAAGGTTATTTAAGGTATGTTGAGTATATGTTGATGTTCCGGAGTATTTGTCGCGTTAAACTGAGTACGTTTTCGCACCAGTTTGCGTATAACTCTCCAGAAATTGATATAGAGTTTGGAATTGGATAAAAGTCAAAACATGAAAAAAAATATATAACATAACAAAACAAACATTGGGATCAAATAACATTGTTTTATTGATAATAGAACTGTTCATAGTGATTACAAGCACAGTTGTTACAAGCGGGGCAAGCTAATATACGAATACGATGGAACAGTTCATGCTAGTTGTTATGTCATTGGAAATCGTGATGTTTGATTTGGAAATAGGTGCTAATATACGAATACGATGGAACAGTTCTTGTTAATGGATTGAATGATGATAGATGTTGATCTCGATTGAGTGGGTGATCAATTAGTTTTGACTGATATGATATGCAAGTGTGTTGTGATCTAAATCACATAGTGTAGGTGTTGTTAGTTGCATGATGAATTAGGATTTTTGGTGTTAATCATATCATTTGACCCAATTTCAGTGATGATTAGGTTGTTCATGATTGAATAATAATTAGGTTTCATGAGAAGTAATGGGAAAATGCTTGATTTAATCGAGTAAATGCAAAGTAGGAAACTGTTTGAATTAATCAAGGAATTGATTGCATGGATTAAGGAAAGTCTATAACCGATCGCACAAGTAGTAACCGCACAAGTCAGTCGCATAAGCTAGGACATCATAGGGTACAACTGTTCAATGCACACCGTACAACCCATTATTATAGGATCGCACAACAGGTTGTGGATCGCACAAGATAGTGTGGATCGCACAACATGTTGGGCCGCACAGAAGATTAATTGTTTAACATTTTTGGGCCACAGATGCTTTTGGGCCGCACATGCTTTTGGGCTACACATTGTGGTTGGGTTGGGTTGTTTTGGGTTGCACAATCTGTTGTGGATCGCACAAGTTTATGCTGATCGCACAACAGGTTGGGTCGGACATTCTTTGGGCTTTATCTGCTAGATCGCACAAGGTGATTAGGCTCGCACAATCTTATCGGCCCAACACTGAATCGCACAATGTGAGTTTTATTTGTGATCTTGCATGCTACTGTTTAATATGCTAAGTGTTGATCAACCAGTTACTATGATGATGCGTGTATGCCATGATCGTTGTGTGTACGTAACTTACTACTTTATGTGTAAACATACGTGCATTACCTGAACCTATACCTGATTCGTATGGTAACCATATTAGGACGTGGTTGACCCAATTAGCTCAAGAGACCTTTCTATTTATCTGCCGAGCTAACCTAAGGTGAGTTCACACTTTCTACAAGGCATGGGATTCCCCGGTGGTTGGGAATGGGTTAAAGTATACTAAGGAAACCTGCGTATTCTCCTTGGGTAGAATACGTACTCCCACCCTCTTTGTTGAAGGGTGACACCATTGAAACTTGCGTGTTCTTCTTGGCACGTACTCCCACCCTCTTAACTGAAGGGTGACAACATTGACACTAGACAAAACTCTATCATTAAGTCCCTCATTTTTATATCGACTTAATCGTCGGGCCAATGGCGAACAGGTCATTAGTTAAATAGCGCTATTAGGTTTGACAAGCCTCACACTGTGCCGCAGAGGACGGGAGTGGACTAATGGATCTTGGCACTTTGTCAATGATGATAGACATTGACGCAGGGCACATAAACATAACTACAGTCAGTAGTCGATATGGTAATGGGTCTAGTGGATTACATGGGGAAGCCCCCACTGGTTATGGTTTGGGAAACAAGGAATTGGATAACTCGTGGTTTTCGAAACAACTTATGGTTTTTGGAACAACATTAAACTGGACAACCAACTGTGAACTCGCTCAACTTTGTTGTTGATTCGTTACTATATGCCTTGCAGGTTGATGCGTGTGAAGTGTGTATGGTTTTTAATGTATATTTTAAGCCCTTTTTACACTTTTTAGCCAAGTTTTAAATTTATAAAACACGATATTTACTAACACTAAACACACATATGGGCAAGTGCACCCATCGTGAGCGTAGTATAGTGTTGGTAAGATACCGAGGTCGTCCAAGGACACAAGAGCTTTTAGTACCGGTTTATCCTCAACGTCTAATCAAATCAAAAGTTAGAAAAAAGGTTTTTAAACTAGAAAAATTAAACTAACTAAAATGCTGAAAAAAAAAACAAAAAAAAAACAGATAGACAAGATGAATCACTTGGATCCGACTCGTGTGCAGTGTAACCTTTGATTATATCCGCACTTTTGCACTTTTTAAGAGATTATCTTAGTTATTGTAGTAGGCCCCTCTTTTGAAGGTGACGTTTCCCTCAACCCAGTAGTTTGAGTCAACAAGGATACAATCCTAAAGGGTCGGATTATTGAAAGATAATTAATTAAGTTATTAATGCATAATGTGGTAGGCCCCTCTTTTGAAGGTGACGTTACCCTCGGCTAAGTAGTCTGAGTCAGCAGGGATACAGTCCTAAGTAGCCGGGTTAAAGTATTAATAGTAGTTTACATATGAGGGGATCAAAGAGTTTGGACCCCTGCCATCCAATACCAGTGGGTATTTAAGGAGGTCCTACTAAATTTGACCCAGGTCCTTGCAGGATCTATACACTAAACAAGGCAAGACTCTTACCAAACCGTTCCCTTAACCCCCGACCAGGTAGCCAACATACCTCCATATAGACCGTGGAGATATGAATGGTGAAAATCTTTTATTTTATATAGACAGTAAAATAATGCAAAGACACCACGGACAAACGATAAGGAAGAATCACCTTCAACATAAGAAACTAGTTATTAAAGTCATTAATACATAACCAAATAAAAAGTGCGAAAAGATTAAAAAAAAAAAGTATTACAGTAGACACTTGTCTTCACCAAGTGATGTAAGAGACTTAGGCAAACATGGCCTTTGATTGTCAAGAACTCTTACGATCAATCTTGGATCCCGAGACTACTACACACACTTTATGATGGATAATGGATGATGGTGGTGGATGTGGGTTGTGATGGTGGTGGAGGGTGGGTGTAGTGTGAGAGAGGTGGTTTGCCAAGGGATGGTTTGCAAATGAGCCAAGCACCCATATTTATAGCCTGAACAGCAGCTCGGGAACGGCCCTGTGTCCATTGGGCACGGCCATGTGTCCATCTTCCTTCTCTTTCTTCATTAATTGCAGTTTGTCTGCATTAGTTGACCACGCCCCCGTGTCCGCTGGGCACGACCCCGTGTGCAGAAGCGTATCTGTACTATCAAGATTTCCTCAGATTCTACGAATCTTAGAGTTGACCACGGCCCCATGTCCGCTGGGCACACCCCCGTGGTGGGTGATAGAAACTTCTACAACTTTATCTTTTCTGCAGACACTTGGGCACGCCCCCGTGCTCACTGAGCACGGGGCGTGTTCAGCCTTCTGTTTCCTTGTTTTGCTTGGGAAGATGCTGTCGGAGGGTCGGGCATGCCACATTTATTCCTTTTCTTTGTATTATTGTTAGATTTAGCTGCCTTTTTGCTTCTTTTGTTCATTTGAGCTCATTTAATCCCGAAAATACAAAAGGAAGACAAAAACACACTTTTTCCAACATTAGTACTAAAAAGGGTTAGTTTTATGCCTCATTTGATGTAATTTATATGTTGCATTTTGCACACATCACAAGTCGTTAGGTGCTTAGATGGAGCTTGCACAGGTGGACGAGGTCGTTGTGAGACATGGACTGTTGAGTTCCACGTTAAACTTATGAACTCTTAAACTTATATTTTGGGTTTTGAACTTTATGCTTCCGTTGTTAACTTAAACTTTGTTGAATTGTTTTAACACCAATTATATTGTTTGGTTTGGACTTTTATTTATTTAAATTATATTGTTCAATATGACTGGTGGTTAGATCCTGGTCAGTCACACCTCCTGCGGTGATACTCCCTTATGCGTGGTTTAGTCCTTTCCATTTTTCCTTCTCTAAAGCAAACATCAAGTGTTAGTTGGCACAAAGGCTTGATAGGGATGTCAGCAATACCTCTAATAGATGACTTAGCTGGTTGAAGCCTTGAACTCTCATCATTGCTGAGTTGGTTGAAACACTTCTCGAACATTATCTCAGTTGTTGCCCCCGTGTCAATGTAAGCTTTGCTTGTTTTGAGGGTTCCCACGATGGCTTCCACTACCAAAGGGTTCGAGAGAATCCCCTTTTCCGGTGGTAGGAAGCACAAGCATTGAAGTTCCCAAGGCTCCAAGCGTTGCCGTTTGTTGAAGGTTTCTTCATCAAAGTTCACCATGTTCACCTCTTTGCTTTTTCCACCAGCCATTCTGTCTTTCACCCCTTTAACCAAATGGGCATGTTCTCCATACTTAACGGCTTCCTCAATTCTTTTCTTCAGTTGAAAACAGTCATTGGTGTGATGGCCTTTTTCTTCATGGAACTCACAAAATTGAGTGGAGTTTTTATTCCTTTTGCTCTTGGACAAAGGTCTGGGTGGTCGGAAACTATGCTTTATTTCTTCAGTAGCAAGGATTTCCTGCGAAGTTTTGGTTAAGGCTGTGAAGTTCACAGACTTTTCCCTGCTTGAAGGGTTCCTGCCTTCAGACCTTCGTGGGTCTGAGTTCCTGTAACGTTTATCATAAGAAACATAGTTGCTTCTCTTTCTATTGGGGTTGCTACTCCTCCAGCTAGGACCCCTTTTTTCTTTGTTCCTTGATATCGACAGCTTCCTCCCCCCGGACGTGAGCTTCAACCCTTTTAAGGGCTTCTTTAAGGGTTTTGGGAAAACACTTGCTGAAATCCGTGGTTAGATACTTGGAGGTGATTGCATTCATTAAGCCTGCAACCCTCATCTTTTCGTCAGCTCCCACGTTTGTCAACCCTTCTTTCTTGTATCTTTCACTGAAATCTCTGAGGCTTTCATCATCCCTTTACTTAATTTGGAAGATCACGGTTGCATCTTTGACATACTTCCTTTATTGTGAAAATTTAGCCAAGAAGTCTTTACTCAAATCATCGAAGGTTCGAATGCTTCTGTCTGGTAAGTCATTGAACTAGATTCAGGGAGACCCTGCAAGGGTTTGGATAAACATAAGGAAGCACTCGACGTTGGATCACTTCTCGATTCTTGCAGCCCCGTTAAAGATTTAGAGGTGATCTTTGGGATCTTCCGTCCCATCATACGTTCTTATGTGAGATGGCATTTTGATCTGGGTTTGGAAATCATAGTCAGCAATTTGTTGAGAAAAACGGGACAAATTGCTTGGCTTGTGTGGTTTGGCAAGATCCTCTTCTGCTCTTGTGGCCGGTTTGTTGTTGGTGTTCCCTTGGGTGGCTAGCACTTGGTTAATGAAATGTTTCCAAGGGAAGTTTGCCTTCATTTGGGCCATCATCTGTGGCATGAGGTTGAAGCCTTGAAGGCTTTCTAGTGTAGTCATATAGTTCATTCCCATAGGGACATTCATGGCAGCACTCCGTTCCAAGGGAAGAACGGATAAGGCTTGCTCCAATGTAGTGGACACAAGAGGTGGAAGACTTGAAACAGATGACTGTAGTAACTGATCCAAGGTTAACTCGTGTCCCAATGGTGCACCGGCTGCCACCAGCTAGGAAGAGAATAAGGGAAAGGATGTTGGATCTGGCCATGAAATTGTATACAGACTTGGATTTCGAGGAGGGTGACTAGGACCTGCTTCATTTCTTAACACGATAGGTTGTGAGCTTATAAAAGGAGGTATAGGTGGCCCATGTGACAATGTGGGCTCTGGCTCATCGTAATCCAGCCTGATTCTTACTCCATTATCCCTTTCCCTGCTCATGTACTGGTTAAGGAGAGACCTTAACTGTAAAAAGTTTCTTGCAACCCCATCTGGTGTTAGGTCGATGCGTGTTGGAGTGCCTGTTGCACCGACATGAGGGGATGGGACCCCTGAACGGGATGGGGTTGGTTTCTGAAAGGGAACAAACTCGGGATATGTGACTCCTGTTGGAGTGCTTCCTGGAGTTGAGAATGAGGTAGGCATAGCCGGTGGAGTTTGGCTAGCACTGGGTGTAGAAGTATGTGGTACTTGGTTCACCTCTCCCCGAGATTCACCTTTAGACATGATGATTTTATCGAAGTTGGAGCTACGCTACTGGTATTCAAAGATGAACTTAGTGGCGTAGCCACACGGCGGGCGTCAACTTGTTGCTACAACAAATATGAGACCAAGAATAGTGGAGAGAGTGGTTAGGCAAAAGGCTTCACGAGTCTCGTTATGCCTAACGTAGGTTACGAGTCCCCTACGTATGCAATACGTAGGGTTGGGTCACTTCTATATCAATTGCTTGGAATTCAAGGCCGAGAGAGACTCAACCTAGATTCTATTCATGCAATGTGATAGTTGTATTGAAAGTGAAGAATAGAATATGCAATGTGCAGATTCTAGAGAGAGAGTCAGAGTTTTCGGAATGACCTGTTGAATGACCAGGTGTGGTCATTTATAGAGAAGGATAATTCCCAGACATGAAACCTTTGACTAAGTGATCTAAGTATACAGAGATGGAATTGCCCGTTTTGGAGGGTTGAAGGCTTTAACCTTCGGATAAAAGACTATTTCTACTCACGTGTCTCCTTTTGCGGCTGAGTGAAGGAGTCACACGTAAAGTGTGATGGGACATGTCACTGTCCCATGCTTTTTGCTATTCACCACAGATGTCCGCCTACCTGAACCCTTTAACCCTTTAACCTATATTTTCTCTTATAGTTAGTTTATTGAATTTGAACTATCCATGTCATCAGTGACCGCAAAGTCAACGAAGACCCCCTTGACTCCTCTCGGTATCGCCCCATGTTGAAAGTTGGTACACAAATTATATATTTTTTATTTGGTAATTCTAGATTTAAACGAATTTACAATGATTTAAAAAAATGTTAATTAATATTTCTTACGTTCACTGCTTGATCCAAAAGTTTTCCTTCCTACAACGTATAATTTGATACATGAGATACCTGGGTCTATATCCATAGTGAAACGGTTTATCGTTAGGGCTCCAGTGCATGGTTTTTATTTTAACTTCATCCAAGTTGATAACTTTTAACTTAGCTTTGATTTTATTTATAATTTACTTCTTTAAAAAGTTATGTAACAATTTGAGACCAAATAAATTTTTTTTTTAAAGTGGGTGTTTTAATTTTGGAGTTTAAATTAACATATCATTGTTTTGATCAAAAATTACCTAAGCAATTTAGTGATCAAATTACTTTAGTGAGGTAGTGTGCTAACTTAATGTGTTGAAAATAATCTGAATATAGTGTTTGCAAAAACAGTTTTCAGGATATAGCTCAGGATATCGAGCTATATCAATAATCAAACAATGAGCTAAAAAGTAAAAGGTGACACAAGATGTACGAGGAAAGCACTTGATCAATCTAGATCGCCGGCACCAAACCTTGAAAGCTGACAATCACAGATGCCTAGTTCTTCTTATTACTTCAAATATCAGGATACAATGCAGGATATTGACCAGATCGTTGCTAAGTGTTACAATATTTTTCAGAAAGTGTGTAAATTGCGAGAGAAAGTATGAAAGCTCGAGAGTAGTGAATGTGATGTCCTAGATGATCTGGTTTATCCGTATATTTATAGTTACAAAAAGGAAACTAAATCTCCTAAAATAGGGGGATGCCAACGAATATTCACATATGAACGTTGAACGTTGTGAACTTGTACGCATACTCCTGCACGTAATTCATTAGTAATCCTCATGATACAGTATCAGGATGTTACCAATATCCTGATTCAGCATCCTGGTTGTGAACATTTATCATATAACCAAGATATAATTCAAGGTACTATCTGGGATATGGACTCAGAATTTCACCCATAACAATTATCCCAAAAAATGTTACCGTTAGAGATCCTGAAGCTAACGGTTACATTTTTCACGATAACCAAGGTAATTAATAGATAAGACTTGATGTGATCGCTTGTAACCGCTCAGTCTGAAATTACTCATTGCTTCCCTATATCTTCTCATCCTAATCTCCATTTAACCTCCATCACGAAGGAAAAAGGTAAAAATCCTTTCTCCATTTTAACCTATCTTCTCCTCTTTTTTGCACATTATTCCGGAGAAAATATGGCGAGGCAAACGAGATCCAGCTCCGGCGATTCTGCCCCTTCATTCATTCACCAGAATATCCTCCAAGATCCGGAGAAGGAAATATGTTCCTTTGACAGTGCTCACATGTCGGCCCTCAAAACCTCCGGCATCTTCCCGGAGGGGACAGTATTCCGGCCGTTTGATCGGGAAATCCGATCGGACATGGTTTCTAATGAATGGATGTGTTTCAACGCCTTTCCATTCACTTTAGGGCTTCGATTTCCTTTTTCTGACTTCATTACTGAGTTTTTCCACATCACAAAAATTAGCTTCACTCAAACGATGCCAATGCTTTGGCGGGTCTTGCTTGTTCTTGATCGAATCAAGAATACCCACATTCCTGATCTTTCTGTTCATGATCTCCCTTTAGCATACCGGCTTAGATGCCGCGGCTCTTGCCGATTCTTGTTTTACTCTACCTCCAGTGATCCACTGATACTCCGTGCCACCAGGAACGAGGAAGATTGAAAATCTAAATTTTTCTTTGTAAAAAGAGTTTCGATCCCTGGTGGAGCGGAATATCCGGTGAAGTGGTTGAGAAAGGGTAGGACTAGGGTTTTAGGATGATCCTGTCTTATATCCTGAACTAATTTCTTTATTTCCTTGTATACAGCTGATTTCAGAAAGCTTGCACCTCCTCTTGCCGACTCATAGAAGAGAATCAACACCATCAGACTTCTTCCAGAAGTTGAAAGAAGTTTCAATCCGTACCCAGCATCTTCAAGTCAACTCTCTAGCTCGAACATGTCTGGTAAGAATCCTGCTCAATATCCTGCATACATGTTCTTATTTGATATTGTTTAAAAAGAGTTTCAAAGTTACTCCCCGCATGCAAACTCAAGCAAAGTTCCAATTCTTCTGGACCTTGATGAACTTGACAGCTATCCCACTCCTGTCAATGTCAAGAAAGAAACTCCTGCCACCACCAGCTCTAAACCGATCCCGGCTCCTAAGCGTAACCCAAGAACCCGTGCTTCCAACGCCAAGAAGAGAAAGGGTTCCGAGACCAGCACTCCAAGTTTTGAAGGGTTCTCTTATGAAGAACTCAGCTTCACCGAGTCTTTAGAGCCTATGACCTCTTTCCTCAACAAGGTAATATCCTGACATTATATCTTGCGCTTATATCCTGATGGAATATCCTAGTTAGTAAACTTTAATTCATACCTGAATTTTGACTTCCAGGGTCTCCAGTATCTGCTCCATCTTTATACCGATGCCTACGGTACAGCCAAGCTCTATGAGGCCAAGATCAAACAACTTGAGACCACCATAGCTGACTAAGGCACTATTGCTGCAGCCCAAACCCAGCATTATGAGGATAAGCTGAAGAAGGTCACCCAGGACGCCGAAGTGAAGCTGGCAGCCATCCAAGTTAAGCACGAACAGGCCATGATCTCCTTCCAAGAAGGAATCAAAAATTATGTCGTTGTCTCCCTGTTGCAAGCTCGTATTAAGATGGCTTATGAGGCCAAGGAGACAGCTCTTGAGTGCCCATCCTGGCCGGTTGACTCCTGGGTGGCAAAGCTTAAGGAGCTTGGAGGCAATCCTGTGCCACATCGTGCCAAAGATGGGGCTGGAGAGACTTCTAAGGAAGCCGAGGTGGTGGACAAGGCTGGAGAGAAGAAGGACACTGGAAAGGATGCTGGTGAGGATGCTGGGGAGGATACTGCTCAGGATGCTAAAGCTGAGAAGACGGAGAAGACTGGTGGTGATGCCGCTGTGTGAGGGTATTCAAGTGGGCGATGATGGATATTGATGCCTAGGTCGGAGCCCACTTTTTTTTTTAAATTTGAATGTTGGTCTGTAATCCCCAAAACAATTTACTTTTCCTGCATTTTACTTTTCCTGCACTTGAACAATTTATATTTCCTGCATGCTTTTGAACAATCAACAGTTGAAGGTGGAGGGATCTTGGGTTCCAAGACGAAACCTTCAACTGTTTAGGTAAATATATTTTAGAACTATTTGTACTGTTGGTGGATGGGTCTTGTTTTGAGATGAAACCAATAGTGCAACCTTTTGCTTGTGGAAAATAATTAACTAACTTTTGAGCCTTATCTTTATTGTTGTATTTTTATCGCATGTGTTTGATTTCAAAAGCATTTCTCCTTAAATATTCTAGGAAACATTTTGGGAAAGTATCCTTGAAAGTATTCTGAAAAATATCATGAAGATGATCCTCAGCCCTTTTGGATTTTACGACCATATCATCAATATACACCTCCATGGTGTCCCCCAGTTTGTCTTTAAACATCATGTTCACCAATCTCTGGTATGTTGCACCTGCATTTTTCAAACCAAAAGGCATAGCAGTATAGCAATAAATACATGTTGGTGTCATGAAAGCAGTATCCTCCTTGTCTGAAGGTTCCATTTGGATCTGCTGAAATCCTGAGGATGCATCCATGAAGGTTAACATCTCATGACCCGCAGTTGCATCCACCATCGAGTCTATATGAGGCAGAGGAAATGGGTATTTAGGACATGCTTTGTTCAAGTCTGTGTAATCTACACAAACTCCCCATTTCCCATTCTTCTTTTGAACTACGACTACATTTTCTAGCCACTTAGGAAATTTAACTTCCCTAATCATTTTGGACTTCAATAATCTTTCAACCTCTTCTTGAAAAATTACATTCCGCTCTAGAGCAAACTTCCTTCTCTTTTGTTGAACATGCTTGAAAGACTTGTCAATTCCAAGCTTGTGAGTGATAATATCCTTAGAAATACCTATCATATCCTCATGCTTCCATGCGAATGTTGACATCCTGCATTTCAAAAATTAGTTAACCGATCTTCAATATCCTGAGGGATATTGGTTCCTACGAGCACCGAGATATCTGGATTATCCTGGTTCAGGATAATTTTCTTAACATCTTACTCTGAAGCCTCCATGATATCCTGGGCTCGCATCTTTAATTGCTATCCTGCCTTGGCTTTGTTGAGGATTTCATCGAGGAAGAATAACATTCCTTTGCTTCTTGTTGATCACTTTCCACCTTGACAACCCCCTAAGGGGTAGGGATCTTGATACACTGATGATAGATCGATGGCACAGCTTTCATATCATGGATCCATGGCCTTCCCAATATAATATTGTAGCAGGATAAGGAGTCCATAGCACAGAAACGTTGCATTGAGTTGACTCCTTCAACATATACTGGCAGCTTTATTTCTCCCACGGATTCTTGGCCTCTCCACTGAACCCAACAAGCACAGTGGATTTTGAAGTGATCTCCATCGGGGAAATATTCATCCTCTTCAATGTTTCCAGTTGAATAATGTTGACGGATCTGGCATTATCCACCAGTATCCTACGCACAAAATGATTAGCAATATATAGAGTTATTACCAAACCATCATGATGGGGATCCTGGACGGTATCCCTGTCATCACTGTCGAACGTGATCACGTTATCCGTTGTAAGGGTTGTCATCCTGGTTGGCTTATCTCCTCGTTCTGCCTTAGCCTCTTTTGCATGTCTTTTTGCTGCAAAATAAGAGGTCCCACAAATGTCGGATCCTCCTGAGATAAAGTTAATTATCTTGGCAGTATCCTGACCCTTATTCTTCTTCCTTCCCAGGAGATCCTTCAGATACCCCTTGCTTAGCAGGTAGCTTATTTGAGGCTATGCAATCCTCCGTAACATGTCCAAAATCCTCATGGAAGGCACACCATTTGGATTTATCTTTCCAATCAGCCTTTTGTTGGTTCTTTCTGGGCCACCTGGCTTTATCTCCTAAACCTTGCATGGCATTCATTAGTTCAGGTATATTAACAGAAAAACAGTATTCAGGATACTCCTCAGGATCCTCATCTTCAACAGCGTTCACTTTTTTGCTGTCATTCCTGCCATATGGCTTAGAGCGATATGGTTTATACGAGGATTCTGACTTCCTGTTAGTTGATTCATAGGTTGAGGATGAATTCATCCTTTCTTGCATCTTTTTATCATCCTCCAGTCGAATATATCTTAAAGCCCTGTTCCGAGCTTCATCCAGGTTCCTGCAAGGATTCATTACAAGATCCTGGTAAAATTGACAATCTTTTTTCAATCCCATCTTGAAAGCCTGCACAGCCGTAGCAACGTCAAGATGTGGGATATCTAACGACTCCCTGCTAAACTTGTTCATGTAATCCCTCAACGATTCTTGGGGACCTTGAGTTATCCTGTAGAGGTCACTAGTTAGTTTTTCAAAACTTCGACTGCAAGAAAATTGACTATTAAATAAATTAACTAAGTGAGCAAATGATGTAATTGAATGAGGTGGAACGTTTAGGAGCCATTTTAAGGCTGATCCTGTTAGAGTAGAATCAAAACCCTTGCAAAGGCATGCTTCCTTGAGATCCGGAGGGATAGGGTTAATTTCCATCCTTTCCCTATACTGAGCGATATGCTCTTCAGGATCCGTGGTCCCATCATAGAGCATCACAAATGGGATATGCAAACCGAGATATCCTGTGACTATCCTGGGACACTTCTGGAATGGGCTGAACAACCCCGGGTACACTGGATATCATATCCTTCAACTTCTGAAGCTCCCTAGAGAGCGCTGAGGTTACACCTGCATCCTGCAAAGATCCAACACTGTTAGTAGCAAGAGTATTAGTGTTATTAGAAACGTTACCAGCCTGAGGATTCTGGCCATATCCTGGAGCACATCCTGAGCTTCTCATGGTCGATACCATGACTGATGAGGGTATCTCAGGAGTATCACTCCGGAGATGAATAGGTACAATATTGCCCCTGTTATCCTCGGTATTTACTGCCGAACTGAAGTTCAATGCTCTTGGCTGCATGGGAGTGACAGTATCCTCAGCAGGCCTACTTGAGCTGGACTTTAAAAGCTGTATTTCTCTTATCAGTATTTGATTTGTTTCCTGCTGCTGCTTCATCTGATCTTGTATACTACCAAACAAAGTTAAAATTTCATCATTAGAAGCCATAATAGGGGTTCTCCCTGATGCAGCAGATCCTTGAACATTCTGATTGGGGATAATATCCCGAGCCGCATGAGTTTCGGTCCTTCTTGGAGGAGCCTAAGGTTGTGAAGATGCTTGTGTCCTCGGAGGTGGTGGAAGCACCGAACCAATTGTTGCAGAGGTTGTAGCAGACACGGTAGAAGGGCTCATGTTTGATTTTGAGGCCATTGAAAATAGTGTGGCAAAAAGTTTCGAAAATAGGAAACCAAGTAGTGATTTTAAGAAAGCTTTTAGTAGAAATAACACCACTTGCCCCACGGTGGGCGCCAAATTGTTTTGGTCAAAAATTACTTAAGCAATTTAGTGATCAAATTAGTTTAGTGAGGTAGTGTGCTAACTTAATGTGTTGAAAATAATCTGAATATAGGGTTTACAAAAACAGTTTTCAGGATATAGCTCAGGATATCGAGCTATATCAACAATCAAACAATGAGCTAAAAAGTAAAGGGTGACACGAGATGTACGAGGAAAGCCCTTGATCAATCTAGATCGTCGGCACAAAACCTCAGGAGCTGACAATCGCAGCTCCCTAGTTCTTCTTATTACTTCAAATATCAGGATACAGTGCAGGATATTGACCAGATCGTTGCTAAGTGTTACAATATTTTTCAGAAAGTGTGTAAATTGCGAGAGAAAGTATGAAAGCTCGAGAGTAGTGAATGTCATGTCCTAGATGATCTGGTTTATCCGTATATTTATAGTTACAAAATGGAAATTAAATCTCCTAAAATAGGGGGATGCCAGCGAATATTCCCACATGAACGTTGAAGACCAAGTAATGCGGCTTCAACGTTCTTCTTCGAACAACTTGAACCGAGTCTTCAGGGGAAGAAGTCTTCATGAACGTTGTGAACTTGTACTCATACTCCTGCACGTAATTCGTTAGTAATCCTCAGGATAAAGTATCTGGATGTTACCAATATCCTGATTCAGCATCCTGGTTGTGAACATTTATCATATAACCAAGATATAATTCAAGATACTATCAAGGATATGGGCTCAGAATTTCACCCATAACAATCATAACTTGAGATATTTAAGTTTTAAGTCGTAATAATCATTAACAGTTTTACTATCGTGATAAAAGTTTGAGAATATATTATATTCTTGAGTAAATTCAGATTTTGGCCCCTGTAGTTATATCACATTTACTCTTTAAGCCCAAAAAGAATCTTTTAACATCTAAACGTTCAACGTCTTTTTTTAACTCTTTTGGCCTCTAAAAGTAAAAGTAATATAGCCACAGACTATAACTTAATTGGGCTAAAAGGGTAAAAATAACATAACCACATAGGCCAAAATCGTAATTTACTCTATATTCTTTTATTCCATGAAGCAAGTATACGCACTTAATTTTCACCTCCGTTTGTATTCAAGTTTTTGGATCATCCCATAACTGTTTGGTATAATTATGGAAACAAGAATTCTCATATGTATTTCCTTGCAAAGTACTTAGGATGATTCTAAAGTTGTTTTTAAGCAATTATATTATAAAATCATTATATATCGAAATATATACAACACATGCTATAACTTATTGCTTTTCTATAGGTACTCACAACTTTTCTAATGTAGGAAGTCATAATATATGAACATGGGTAAGTAGTCCTATAAAATTAATCCCCAAATAGGATTTTTGTTTAAGTCTTACTATCTAATTAAAAATGAGTGTAAAAATATATTCGCTATATTTTTACAAAATGAAATTAACAAAAAGAATACACCAACTTACATGGGTACCAATTATAAGAAGCTGTGGGGATGACCGGATGACTATGTCATTTTAATTATTCTCCCTACTTTTTATATTCCTTCGCTGGTTGGTTTGTAAGTTATCATCACATAAACACAAGGATTTACAAGTGCTGTGGTGGATATTACTTTGTTGATATTCTCCATAATCATGGTAGGAATCACCAATCACTTATCTAATTGATTGAGATATATCATACTTTCAATTTTCATCCTTTTTTTTAATGGCCAACAGAATTAATCCCGAACACTTTCGGGGCATCCAGTGGACCAAACGGAGTACTCCGAGAGTAACCAAAGTCCACCACCAATTTCAGAGAAAAGCCGGTAACCTACCCGCCCGTAGGCACGACGGTGAAATTACCGGTATAACCCGTTTGGCTCAAGTATCGAACCCAGGTCCTTTGGATCTCTTATCATTGCCCACCAATTCCTCACTATGCACCAAGTGAGAGTTGAACTTGCATCTCTCAAGAGAAATGCAAGCCTTCCACCACTTGATCTAGAGATCATTGGCCTTTCAATTTTCATCTATTAGGCTATATGTTGTGGGATAAAGTGTTTAGTGGCTTTATCACGTCACATCAATACCACGTATGTACCACAAAAGCAGAGGGGAGGGGGGACTTTAACGTTAACTTCCATGGCGTGACATTAACACCACATTTAGACAATATAAAAAGAAAAAGGAAATCAAAAATGAAAAATTCAAATTAGTTAAAATCAATAGGCTCCACATACATAACTCTGTTTGACGCTCGTTAAAGGGATCACCACATTGCGTCTCCCTACTATATGTAGGGATCACCAACACAAGTTTTCCCTATTATTAAGGGGGAAGGGTGCTTAAACCAAATCCCTTACTCTAACTCACTTCAATCTTCTTGCGCCATCACTTAAACCATCCACTGTAGGGATGAGCTCGGTATCGAAACCGAAAAACGCCAAATATGGTACCGAAACCGAAAATGTTAGGTATGGTACCAGTATTTGTGTGTAAAATTTGGTAAAATACCGGTACCGTACCAAATCATAAATACCAGTACCTAAAACGCTAAAAAGTGCTTACCGTATCGGTACCAAAAAAATTTCAATACGGGAAATTCGGTACCGGTACCAGTACCAAGTCCCAAATGCTTAGCTCTAATCCACTACCCCCTTCTACTTTCTTTAATGCCACCACTCAGACCATCCTACCCTCTTTCTTTTTATTATAATTATAAAAAATAAACACATATATAATTAATACTTTGCAAGAAATTCAAAAATATAAATTCCTAAAAATGAAATTAGAAAACATGCATAAGAATAAAAAAATTACATTCATAAAAAACAATACAAATTACGATTAATTGTCCTGGTTTTCTCAATAGCTTAGGATTACTTCCAACATTGAACCTCAAGTATGATCGAGTGGTTTTATAAACGTGTCAAGGTCATGGTCAAACTGATGCTTCTTTTGGAAATCATGTTGTTGTTCCAACAAGGCGATTCTTGTTTTACCTTCTCCGTTTGAATGTCCAACAACTGTTTAGGCACGACTAGCTTCATATCTCTATATGCCTCAAGTTCCTCGGCTATTACGGATTTCCTTGGCAACTCAGCCACCATTTTATTTTTCCTTTGTGGTCCTGTTGGTGGGTTGTTTTCGTTGAGATCCGGCATACCACCACTTAAGAAGGAATCATTGGGTGTTGTGGGTGTGGATGTTTGGTAACTGTCAGATTCGGAAAACTTTCGTCTCTTATCATAATTAGTTCCCGTCTCTTCACCCATTGTAGGTACTTTGGATCATTTCACACATTCTCGAATAATCTCACGTGTGTCAACGTGCGTAAAACCGTTGGGACAATCTTTTTGTAATCCTTCAAAGCTTGTATCATCACTTGAAGATCGTGACAACCACTCCCTTTAAGACGTTACCATATGATTAAAATTTAATAGAAAAATACTTCTTATAAATATATATATATATATATATATATATATATATATATATATATATATGTTAATACTACATATTTAGTAAGAATATTACTGCTTGAATCCAATAACCGTTGAATGCATTCATTTAAATGTTTATAGCTTTCCATTTTGAATTGAGTTGGTGAGTCGTACGATCTGGTCCACACATGTTGTTTGTAATTTTTTTGAACCGTTTTCCAAAAAGGTTTACCCGGTGAGTCGTACGATCTGGTCCACACTTTTCGTATGATTGGCGGATTCACCACTCACTTCACCCTCTTCATCTTGACCTTCATCATCATCGTGAAAATCTTCATCATCACCTTCTTCATCTTCACCCAAATTATATTGTTCAAATTGAGTTTCAGGCACAACACCGTTATCTTCATCCATAAAAGTATTGAAGCTTATCTCGTCTTCCTGATCATACTTATATATATATATATATATATATATACATATATACAAATGAATCTAATCTTAATTAGAATTTATTAGTTCAAAGTGTGACTGTCACACCCCGACCACGAAAAACAACAAATCGTGACGGAAACGTCGGGGAGTGTTGTAACAGAATTATTGTTTCACAACCATGGATACAAAAGAGTTTCGTTTTATTTATTCATTAAGTAATTTACATTGTTTTAGCATGAAACGAACAAGTTATATATCGACTATCATTGTTATTATGTCACTAAGGCCTCGTCCAGATCCTATGTGACTCATGCATCCTAGCAATCAACATCAAGCAACATCACCTGAAACATATGTAAAAACAAAGTCAGCAAAGAAATGCTGGCGAGTACATAGATTTAATAAGAGTATCGGATTCATGACTAGTTTACATGTTGCAATACCTTATTAAAGACCTTGTTTTGATAAGAGTATAATATTGCAACATAATTAACTAACTCAAATCAAGCGGGTTATAATTTATAAAACCTCGTAGCCATGATTCTTAACCCAAAACCATTTGTTTTAGTAAACCAAATTGTAAAACATCTCGTATTAACTCGTTAATAAAACTCGTATGGTTTATATCCTTTCGAAAACATCGTTAAGTGACATCGTTTCAAAATCGTTAACCCGTTTAAGTCGTTTAATCATCCTCGTTTTAATTGTGAAAACTATTTTTGGTCGTCTCGCTAATAACATTCAAACCTTCGTGACTCGACTAACTTGCTTCTCGCATTAACAAACCACCAAAGGGTAAGTTAACAATCACAGATTCAGTCGTTACCTACCTAACCCACACATAACCATGGGTGCAGTCTGATAACGGGATTTGTCAGATCATATGGTACTATAACCTAATACTGGTCGGTTCGGCCAAAATTAATAAATGTCATTCGTTATGCAACTACAACCAACAAGTTCGTTCACATTGTCGAAATCGTTATTAATTTAGTATAAACCATCTTAATCGTTTTTGAAATCATCGTTAAAATATCGAAATCGTTTTGATACATATGAATCACCCCAAAACAATCAAAAACAGTAAAATAGGGGAACTATGTACTCACATAGTTACCACAAAACATGTAAAAAGAGGGGATCTATGTACTCACATAGTTACCACAAAACATGTAAAAAGAGGGGATCTATGTACTCACCTTTGGGTGCGTTTTTATATGTTAACACAATCCCTCAAATTGTTTATTCGTCCTAAATTAAATAAGAACGATTTAATAATCAAAACTCACAAAAATACATAAGTTTCTTCGATACTTAGAATTTTCACATAACCTTGAGATTTCTTGAAAAGTTATTATTTTTTATTATATTGGTGTATTTATATATATATGACTTCATATATATTTTAAAAAGCTTTGCGACTTGAACGATTTTATTGGTGACCCTCATCATGTTATAAGCAATATATCTACGATTTGCGCGTCGTAATATATACTTTTAGTGACATAATATAAATATCGTAACACACATAATCTTGTCAACTATAAACATGTCATCATACACATATTATAAAACACATAACAAATTGTAACACATAAAATTTACCCATGAACAACTCATTATATTGTATGTTGAAAAAACACGTATTTTAGCGATTTGGTAACGTTTTTGGGCGCCGGAAGTCACGTATGACTAACCAAACACAAAGTAAACTTAATATAAGTTAAAATAATTATTTTTACATCAAAAATATCAGTTTACTTACTGATCTAAAACAGTTTTATGAAAATCCTCCGAAAAGCCGATTTTTTAACCGTTTTACCGCATAGTTTTGCATCAAACGTTACCCTAACCATCCCAAATCGAAACGACTTGATATTTTAACATAACCCATGTTATTTAGTGAATAAAATAGTGGTTATACTCATGATAGTGCAGGTCTCACATAAAGCACATAAATCATGCAAATTTCACATATTTTACCACTTTCTAAGCTATATGTACAACATGCAAAGCTATCAAACCTATGTCAAAGTTTCATGCCATTATAATATATCAAATAATGTTATTTTTAGTGGTTATAATCTGTTCTAAAACATTTTTGTCATACAATCATTTTTTTTATCATTTCTTGAGCTTTAAATCAACATGTATTCTTATGTACAAGTGCCTAAAGCACACTATCATATCAACATCATTTTATATGAATCTAAATGCATCAAATATGCAACTTATTCATGTTTATTTGCTGATGTATTTGAACATTTATCATATCATGCACAAATCATCAAACCCTTGCATTTTAACTATCATTCAAGAACAAGCAACAACTTAAAAATTCTCTAATATTCTAATAAATTTTTAGCCATTTACATGTCAAAATACTAGCATTATTCCAAAGTATAACTCATGATTTAATCACTTCTTTATATCTCTAACATACTAGTACATAATCTTGTTCATGCAAGCAAACATCCTAAACAACTACTTATCAAGAAATCAAACTCAAAGCTCATACACATATATATATATATATGTACGGTTATATACACACATATACATCACCCTTTTTATTTTGTATCAAGACCCATTTCTTTTTAGATTTCAAGTTTGTGAAAAATTCCAAGATTCAAGAGAAACTTCAAATCATCAAGAACAACCAAGAATCAAGAGTATGATTTAAACATAAACTTTATACCTTCAAGATTCAAGTAAGTTGTTGATGAGATTTTGATGATATGGAGCTTGAAATCACTTGAAAACACCTTGGAAACTCCTTTGGATCTTCACACCAACTTGAATTTAGCTTGGAATGGAGCTTGATTCTCAAGAACAAGGTTGAAGAAGATGAAGATGAAGATGGGTGTGGGGGTGGGGTTACGGTTTTGGGAGGAGAGAGAGGAAGGGAGTGGAGTGTAGATTTGGTTTGATTTGTTTAGTGATCTTTGAAGGATTTTGGAGGATTTTATAAAGGATTTCATGTATCAAGGAAACCAACAAGTGGCAAGGATGAGAAGAGAAGTGGCAAACTTAATATGTGCATATGACAACACACAACTTATATATACATCCATACATATATTTAATATGTGTAGGTTAAAAACAGGTATTTAACTGGATACCGGGTATTTTATCTAGCGTTTAAATCCCGGTTTATGGCGTTCTAAATTATTTTTATTATTCTATAAAAATAATCTCGCCAAAATATTATTGAAATAAAGTTCAGTTGCCGAGACTGGCTGTGTTGTCTGCGTTTTGCAGTAGAAGCACTGTGTTACGCAGTAATACGCGGTACGCGCTTAAACTTGAAAAATAACGTTTTTAAGCGTTTTAATTTATTTTTCAACACGAACCTGATTAAAATAAAATTTTAATCATAACAGAATATTTTTAGGGATTAAATATTATCCGGGCGGTCACCAACGTTCGTTTCGCAGTTTTGTCGTAAATAGTTCTAAAGTTCGAATAAACATGTTTTTGCCATACCGAATCCTTCGAAACTTATTTCTAAGTTATGTAAAGGGTATTTAGGGTATGTTTGTCTTATGTCACAGTTTCAGAGTGTACGTCGCATTAAACTGATTATGTTTACGTAACGGTTTATGATTTCACTTCCAAAACATGTTTGAGAGTTCGGAATTGAACAATGATTGAAAACGTACTAATGTCACAAATAATTAAACACATATTGAAATTGAAACATCATATTTTATTAAATACAAAGTTTTTCGAAACAGTACAAGGGTTAAAATACACAGATGTCACAGTGACAACCTATGATTAATTATATTTTAGAGTCTTAAACCTTATCCTAAAATTCCCACCAATTCAAATAGGCTATACATTTTTTCCTAAGCATATACTTCACTAAATGCATCTATAAGTTCATATATGAAATAAATGTGAGTTTTTCAATTGGAGATATTACTAAGAAATAATATCACAAAATTTTATGAGAATAAATAATATAATTTATACATATGTGTTACAATATCTTTTTCTGAGTTCTAATCCTTGATATTTCTTAATAATCCATCTAATAATTTCTAATAACTAGAATTATGTAACATCCTATATAGAATATCATTTTAGTTCAAATGATCATTTTGTAATAATTAAATTAGTCATTTTCATAAAAAAATATATATATGACTAGTCATTTTCTATATATTATGATCAATTACAAAATCAAACATGAAATTTGTTAGTAGAATGACGCACTAAAAGGATTGTTGAAAAAAATCGAATATATAACTTGGGATATAATTTTATGATAAGTTAATATTTTCCATGAATTTATAAACTAATATAATATGTTAAATTGTCCAATAAATTCATGCAATGTCCAATAAATCTAAAAAATTTCAGAATCTATTCTAACATGATAATGATCAATCTAGCATGTTCAATTTCATAAAAACATCAATCTAGATTAATAAACTCATAATTTGATTGTTCAAAAACCCTAAAATCACAATATTCTAAATTCGATTTTTTTTGTCGTCTATCACAGAAATAGGTAGCGGGGTTCTATATGGCATGTATAATTAAGCAAAATGGAATCAAGATTACCGAATTTCGTTAAGAATTGGAGTAAAAATTGTGTAAGGAAGTTATGAGACCTAGATTAGTTCTTCACTTGAATCCGTGGCTTTGAGGAGTATATAAGGCTCATCATACGTGTCCTCTTCTCTTGATCCTCATACTCGATTACCTGCATCACGTTAGAAAAATATATTTTGGGTTAACAAATATGTTGGTGAGCAATTTTCTCATTTTATAAAGTATTTTTATATTTATTTTAGGAAAAATTCTTCTAACATGTTTTTCAAGGTTAGTATAAGGATCAAAGGATAATATCATCAACAATTGTAACATGTATAACATTCAACAAACATTCAAATAAGCATATGAAGCAACAAATAAAATTACCATACGAATAAACGACTAATCTAAGAGTGTGGTGATACTAGGCTACAACCCATGGCCGTGGGGAACCTAGTCAGCCGTGGATCGCCGTGACAAGATAGCTTGTAATAGACTGATAGGACATAACATTTAAAATACATGTAGACATCCATATTAACATGTTGCATTATAGCATGCTAATGATAAAATAAGTCAAGAGTTACATAACATGATGCACCCCAAAATTTATAAAACTAAAAAGGGGAAAATAAAAGAAATCACTCACAGGTTGAGAAAAGTTATTACACAAGAATAATCCTGTTGGTGCATGTTATGTGACAGCCGCTTTGGCTTGGTCTTTGGATATTTTACAAGGCTCGAGTTACGTGAACGGTATGGATTTTGAATGGGTCAGTCTGAGTTTGTGTTGTTTAAGTCCAAGTTGGTCTAGCCCGAATTCGTTTATAATTGTAGGTGGGCCTAGCCCAGATCAAAATATGGGTGTAGGTATATAAACAGCTTGTTGCTATAGGGTTCAGGTTAGACGTTTTGTAGAAGTTTCAGAGATTGAGAGAGTTATAGAAAACACAGAAAAAGGCTATGAGTTCTTGTGATCTGAGTGGTTGTAAACAACACGTTTGATAATCACAGAAGATCAGTTCGTGAATTGGTTTTCGTGTTCTTCGTCTTTATTCTTGTTTCTGTTTCATCGATTGATCAAGGGGATTCCGTACCATTGATTGATTATCAATTTTGTAACGATCCACGGGGTAGGGACCTACAATTGGTATCAAAGCTTTTGCTCTTATTGTTGGTTCAAGGTTGATTGCATCAGATTCAAAGAAACAAAAATCGGCTGGAAAATTGTTTATGTTTAAGTTTTATGAGTTATGTTGATTTACTGGTTTGGGAGTTTTCGAGTTAATGTTCTGTGTTGATACTGAAGATTTCAAGTCCTGTTAATAACATTTTCATCATCAGTTCATCATCTGTTCATTGAAATAATCAAGAAATGGGTGATAATTTGCTTCGGAGATTCTCAGAGAAAGTGTTTGCGAAAACCAAGGAAAATCGTTGAAGATTTTTCAGAAAATTCTCGAAATCTTCTGGATTTTGAAATCCTGATTTATTGGGATTTCGATATTATCTCTAACAAATTTGTCTTGCAGGTTTCAAGTTCTAGAAGCTTCTTAAAGGTTGCTACTCACGGGTGCTACACGTGATTGCTACTCAGATTTAGAGTTGAGATTCAAAGGTTGCTACTCGTGGTTGGTACTTGTGGTTGCTACTTGTGATTACTACTCAGATTTCGAGTTGAGATCCAGAGGTTGCTACTGAGATTTCGAGTTGAGATTCAGAGGTTCCTACTAAGGTTGTTGTAACACTTCGGGTTTTCCTGTGCAACTTTATTATATGATACAATTATGTGAAGCGATTTAATGAAAACCTATGTTATAATCATCGCGTATTATGTGTAATCTGTTATATATATATATATGAGTTAATAGATATATGTAAGTGCAAAATGTATGTTTATATATGAATCGAAACCCTTAGGTTCCGACTCGAGACCTCCTTTTCTCGAGTTAGGCTTCTTGGTTCTGACACCCCTCATCATTAGCTAATGGGTCAATTCGTTCATGACATGGCCCAACTCATCAAGCCCACTCGAAACCCCTCCAGACCCTTTGAGGGTGTGGCATCATGAGGGTGTTATAAAACATTCACAATAAGCCGACATTCCATTTTTGGCAGCAATCATCATCCATCAATCCCCAACATTCTCTCATCCTCTCTCTCTTCCCCTTACCTACTTTCTCTCTCTAAGAAACCCAAGAAACACACTACATCTCCTTCTTCCTTGATTAAGTTTATGACAGCCTTCAAGATATTCATCCGTTACCATTCTCGGAAGCTCATCTCCTAACCTATTCCACACACACATTTCACTCTCGGATCAACCGGTTAGTGCAACATCTCTGTGTTAGTTAAAAACAAATGATAAAGATGCTAGCTTGATGTCTGATTTGACTGTTAATGTTACGAATGGTTTGAATGGGTTGTACCTTGTTGATAGTGTGATAAAGATGCATGTTTGAATTACAGATGGTAGTAAACATTGGTAAATCTGAAATGATTATGCATGATAAAGTTGCCTGCTTGTTTAGGATTTAAAAGGTCGAGGATTGCACAAAAACGGATGACATTCCTATGCTTGATGATGATGTTTGTGCTCAGATGTTAAAATGAATATATGAGTATGTTTTAATGAAATAGTGTTAGATATGATGATAGATCTATGTCGATGAATGTTTAAACCCTAATGAACTGTTTGAATGGTTTAAAAATATTTGAAAAGTTGTGCTTTTGATTTGAATTAGGGCTGTATGTGACAACTCGCACTTTCAAGAGTCTTATACTGGTTCTTTTCCTGCTTTGTGTTACATTGCATATGTGGTGGTATGAATGAATTGGATTGAATGTTTTAAATGTGTGAATTGTTGTTAAATGTTATGTGTTAATGGTTTTATAAGAACTTGATCACACGATACCTTTCAGGCCGCCCACCTTGTTTTTTACCGCACACTCCCCACCTTGTGTGCATTTGTTCTCGGCCCAAAGCTCATGCCTTGGCCTACGGCCCAAACAAGTGAGCCCTGCTCATCTCTTGTGCGCATACACATACCCCCAACGTGGGGATTGTTTCTCATAACCTTCAAAACACAAAAACACACAAACCCTAGACTCTCCTTCTCTCTCTCTCACTCGACGGCAGCCTCCCTTCATTCGAAGCCTTGCACCTCGATCAAATCGGTCTATTCGACATCCCGGTTACATCATTCTTAGTCTACTACGATATTGATGTTGTGATTATTATTATCATATGTGATGACCTAGGGTTTCATGCTAGTAGTATTATTGATGGAATTGTGTTCATGAATCCGAAACAATTGTTTTGTTATGATGTTAATATGTGCGTTGAAACTGTTTTGTTTGATTATTGGGAACATATATTAACAAAACTGTTAGTAGGGAATTGTATTGATGTTGATGTTGATTTAGGGT
Organism: Helianthus tuberosus; assembly: GCA_030545235.1. NCBI lineage: Eukaryota > Viridiplantae > Streptophyta > Magnoliopsida > Asterales > Asteraceae > Helianthus > Helianthus tuberosus. The sequence goes on along the minus strand of CM060452.1, from coordinate 69,616,915 downwards.
CGATTACATGTTAACTGATTGATAAGTTTCGAATATAAGATGTGTGTATTATTGGCATGATGTTACACAAGAACTAGGGTCGCATGATAATGTTGAAATCACTGTTCTGATGATCTGATTAAAATGTTTTGAATGTTGATCGATTAGGTTAATTGTTGTTCATAAATTTGATTGTATGAATGTGTATAATTGCTAAATGATTGATGTTTGATCCGATTGAAACTTGCCAAATGTGATAACTGCTGTTACGAGAATAATGGGCAATTAAAAAGTGTAGGATCGTGAAACGACCTAATGAGTCGATTAGAAGAGTGCTCAGACAGAATCAGAGGAGGAATTCATTGATTCTGTCTTTGTTTAGCTTGTATTCACTATTAACTGTCTCGTTTATTGATCTCTGAGCAAATTACATCTGATAGTGCAGTTGTCTGTCGACTTCATCTTTGTTCGAGTCTTAGATTAGAACTGATAGATCAGGGCTTGTAGTATGAGAAATTTAGGGTTTTGAATGTTGTTTTAAGCTAATTTCACTTGAACATGTTATTTCGCTTGAAAGTGACAAACACCATTTCAAGCGAAATCAACATAAGCTATTTCGCTTGAAATGGCAAGTGTCTTTTTCAAGCGAAATCTCAACTCTATATATAGCCTTCAAGCGATATCAGATGTATTGTTCTTGTTCCGGTGAGCTGAAGTGCTGCCGAAGTGTCTACTTGTAGGATCGAGTTATGACCCAAACGAGTCAATCAGAAGGGTTCTTATCTGTTTCAGAGGCGGAAACTAAGAAACAGACTTCAAAAACAGCTTGTTTCACTATAAATCGTCTTGTATATTGATTATAACAGCAATACAGATCAAACAACACGTCGGCAGCACTTCGGTACCGGAATGATGAGAGTTACAACTGATTTCGCTTAGAGGCCTATTTATAGAGAAGAGATTTCGCTTGAAATTGTCACTTGTCATTTCAAGCGAAATAAGCTTAAAAACATCCTAAAACCTCCTATTTTCTCGTACAACGCGCCCTGATCTAACACTTCTAATACTAGACTCGATACAAGACGAAGTCGATAGACGTATGCACCAACAGACTCCCCCTCGGATGTTGACGAGTCTTAAGTGTCGAGTCTTCAACGTCTTCAGTCTTTATCAGTCTTCGGGCTTCCAGAATCTTGATCTGGCTCTTGCCTTACTCCAATTTCTTCTTTCTCTAGTATTGCCCAGGAACAAACCCTGGCTCTACTCCTATCAGCTTCTCTTGATCTCTTAAGTTCATCAGCATCAGTAATCTCAAGATCAAAACCTGGCTCTTTGTCATTCAGACTCCCCCTCAACTTGTGCTGGGATCGTAGTCTGGCTATTTTCAGGTTCAAGCATCGCAACCAGGCTCTCCTACAAATCCTCTACCCAAAACATAAGCTTCATAAAATATAAGATATAACAAACTTAGAAACCCTGCTAACCACTTGAAGATACAATCTTAACACAACATTTTCAAGTATCAAATAAAAAGATTTATCATATAAGTCACTGATGAACCACTTGGATGTATATCATTTTTCTTTTCAAGCATCTTCAAACCAACTTTCCCAAACCTGTTCGTCATGTTCAGCACTCAGAATTTTGATAATCAGCTTTTCAACATCAGTTGTCTAAAATCTTTTTGTATTTTCAAAATTTATGCTAAAACACACTGAAAATCTTTTTGGATTTTTGATATAACAGAAATGAAATGCAGTAAAGAAATATTTACATACACAATTTTTGTGAGTTTGCGTAAGAGGATCATATCAGTTTATGAGACAAATCACCAACATCATTAAGCTTTAAACATTTTAAGTTCTAAACGATTCACTTAGATTGTCAGTATACTGATCCATTTAAATTCTTACACAAAGTTCAACTGTTTCGAGATACGAGATTAATGTCTTAAGTACTTAAACTTAATCGCGTGTCCCACCTCAGAATATACTCCCGTATCCAGATCCCAATATTCAGTCTTACAGGTGAGTATACCTAGATAATATCTGTAAGGGGTTAAATTGCGAAAACTGTGAGAGCTCAGGTCAGAACTTCCGTTCAGCAGAGAGATGACGGCTTCGACTTTTGGTGGGTCCCCTTTAGAGGATCTTTTGTTTCAACAGCACATGATTAGCATTTTGCAATGTTTCATCATTTTTATGCTGAGGGCAGGCTTTTATTTCAAGCAAGCGTAAAGTATTCTCCGGGGACTAGGCCATTGCTTTCGCAAAATCAGAAGTCTCGGGATAATACCCCAGATATCACTAAGCATAAAGACCTAGTATCTCAGAAAGAGGGGTCCTTCAAACAAGATTTCGGGGGTTACCCATATATCCGAGAGATGTTACCCACGAATTAAGCAAGTTTGAATTTAGGTTTATATCTCGTCACAATCTACTAAATGTGCAAAAACCTACTGGCACATCATCAGTGAGACCGTTTATCACATTTTAACTTTCCATGTTGTAATCGTCCACTGATGTACTATCATTTCCTCTTTTATACAACAAAAACTCATTTTTGAATTTTATCATGTTTTTTACTTTTTCAAATTTTCTAATGTTTTTGGATTTTCTGAAAATTTTTACTCCCCCTAAAATACAAACACATTTTAGGAAATTTGAAAACAAACTGTACACGCAAAGCGACAACTGATATCAAATCACTTCAGATCGCCATCCACTTGTCATAAACAATCAGAACTCCCCCTTTCAACAAACTATTTTCCCATTGTGATTTCAAAACACTTAAGTTTGTTTTAATCAAATGGTTTTTCCGGAAAATAAGTTTCGTTGATTTTATCACTTGTAGGTTAGGGGATAAACTCATCATTTTGTTCTCCAAAATACCACTTGTAAGTATGGTCCAATCAAGTTCAACTTAATGACCTTGATTAACCATTTGAAGATGAAAACCTTCTTCAACCACTTTCAGGTTCACTCACCAACCATCCCATTTGTAAATCAAAATATAACAATATAAAGATATCACCTGTAGATTTACCAAACAAACATTTCAATAATGATGCCTATTCCTGCTCCACGCTTACCAACCTGGGAGCTCCGGCAAGTCAGGTTTTTCTATTTGAAAAGATTCACCCAAGTCTGACTGTCCTTGAGTGATTTTGAATTCTTGTTCAACAATGGTGGAAAATTTGCATCATCCATTGTTAGACCAGAATTCTCAATTTTTACATCAACAAATGGCTCCTCTGGCTTTGACGAACCAGAATCATTGCCTGAATATGGCTTGTCTGACTTTGATGCATCATATTCATTGCCACTTGTCATAAACAATCAGACTCCCCCTTGAATGTTGACGGAATCTTCAGTGAGAGTCTTCATCATAACGACTCTTTAATCTTGATCGATCTTCTTTCTTTCTTAACATGTATCAGGATCTTCTCTTTGGCTCTAACCTCGTCAGACTCCAAACACTTCAAACATGGTTTTTCAACTTCAACAATCTTTTCAACCTCGACAATCTTTTCAACTTCAACGAGTTTCTCAACTTCAACAATTTTTTCTATTTCGATAATTTTCTCTACTTCGACAAGTTTTTCAACTTCTACTATTTTTTCGATCACTTTCTCCACTTCAACAATTTTCTCTACTACTTTCTCAGTCACTTGATCACTACTAGCTTCTCCAGCTTCTGTATTTTCCTTTTCATCAGCTAGCCTTCTTGCTGTTTCCAGTTCTCTCCTCAATCTATCAATCTTTTTTCTGATTCAGCATCTCCATTTTATCTGCAAAGAAAAAATTAAAACTGTCAGGATCTATGCCTTTTCTATCTTTATTAAGATGTTCTTCTTCATCATCAGTATCAATATCACTTCCTAGATCTGGAAAAATTGGGATTCTTTTTTACTGAGATTTGACTGATTCTTCTTCCAAGATTTGAGCAACAAGAGCTGTTCCAGGTATGTATTTGTCCCAACTAAATCCCTCAGCAACTTTTTCATCATCTTGATGAATAAGTAAAGCTTTCTTATTTTTATCTTCAATAGCACGAGCATGTGCAGTTTGTGGTTGTTGAGCAACCTGATGAAAAATTGATTTCTGATAATAATTGTTCTTTTCTTGATTCTCGGTTGCTTCTTGGTTTTTACATTCTCTCTTAAAATGACCCTTTCCTTTACACCGGAAACATGTAACTTTTGATTTGTCAAAGCGCAACGGAGAAGTAGCCATTCCTCGAAACTCATCTCTACCAGTAATTTGTTGAAACTTTTCTGCCCTCCTACAAGCACTGGCTAAACACCACTTCACATCCATCAACTCAAGTTCTTCTGCATCAATTTGGTCATAATCTTCTTTTGTAAGCATTGGATTTCCAATTTTGCCAGCAATCAAACTTTCATATGATTCCAACATCGCAACGAGAGATGCCATGTGTTGCTTGGCTATTTCTGGAGACAAATCCTGACCATTTTGAATGTTCAAAGTGACGTTGCATTGTAAATTTGTTGAATTCTGTTGTTGAGGACTTGATGTTGTATGATTTGGATCAAAGCTTGAAAATGAAGACGAAGATCCACCACTCTGAGTTACATTACTATTCTTTGTTCCAGACGAACTGTCAGCACTAAAACCAATTTGGATCTTTGGACTAGGGTTGGGAGTAGCCTCAAACTTGTTTCCTCTGTAATACAAACTGCTATCTTGTTTAGCATTTGGATTCGTCATGATAGCAGTTTTCTGAATATCCAATTCCTGCTCTTCAATTTTCTGAATAAACTGTGCCAAATTCATACTCTCAGACTTCCTCATGAGTTTCACAATCATCAAATAAGTTCCCCACTTATGCTGTGGTAACGCTTCAGCTAGTTTATCAACCCACTCATCATCCTCTTTCTTAATATCCAATCTTCCCATTTCCAACACTAGATGACAATATCTATCAATAGTCTGCTTAGTTGTTTCATGATCAAAAGCTGAAAACATATCAAACGATTTCTTCAATAATGCCTTTTTGTTTTTAATCATATCTGCACTTCCTCTGAATTTCTGAATCAATGCCTCCCAAATTGATCTAGCTGTCCCATTATGTTGAAGCAAAACAAAAATATCTTCTTTTATCGCTTGTTGAAGAATACTGATCATCATTTTCTCACTTGTAAATTTCAACTTGTCACCCTCTGAATAGTCAACAATAGCTTTTTTCAATCCCACGTTCTTTCTTTGGTTTCTCATAATCTTTTAACAATGAACACCATGCATCAAATTTGTAAGCTTGCACCCAGTTCTCGAATCGATTTTTCCATCCTTGAAAATCTTCAATGTACATGAGCTTTGGCGGTTTCTGATAAGTCCCTGTCTCATTCTCATTATACACGGTTTCAGCAGCAGTAACAGGTGCAATCGGTGTAGCAAATGCATTGTAGAAATCCTCGTCCATGTTTCGAATTTTTTTTTTACCAAAACACAATTTCAAGCGAAATACCACACACAAGCGAAATAACCCTGAAGCGGAATAACACCCTTAAATGAAAACAAACTAATTTCGCTTGAATCAACTCAAGCGAAATCACACCTTGAAGCGAAATAACCTTATTTCCCTTGAAACGGCTCAAGCGAAATTACCCCTGAAGCGGAATCAAGTGTTTTCAAGTGGAATCAGGTTAAATTTTCAAGCAGAAACACGATTTCAAGCGGAATCAACCAGCTGATTTCGCTTGAAATGTTGCTGACATCATCAATTCGATCTGATTTTGGCAAAATTGATCAAGTTCTAGGCCGATTTTAGGTCTGATTCTTTCAAGGTTTTATCAAAACAATGTTTCGCACATTATACATGAAAATCAGTCCATTTTAACCGTGAAAACTTGATTAATTTTGAAAAGAAGGTGTAGAAGTCAGAATTTTCCAGCGAAAACGAACTAAACAGTAAGAACTCTTCCTCCTGAGCTCTGATACCACTTGTAGGATCGAGTTATGACCCAAACGAGTCAATCAGAAGGGTTCTTGTCTGTTTCAGAGGCGGAAACTAAGAAACAGACTTCAAAAACAGCTTGTTTCACTATAAATCGTCTTGTATATTGATTATAACAGCAATACAGATCAAACAACGCGTCGGCAGCACTTCGGTACCGGAATGATGAGAGCTACAACTGATTTCGCTTAGAGGCCTATTTATAGAGAAGAGATTTCGCTTGAAAGTGTCCAGGTGTCAGTTCAAGCGAAATCAACAAAGTTGATTTCGCTTGAAATTGTCACTTGTCATTTCAAGCGAAATAAGCTTAAAAACATCCTAAAACCTCCTATTTTCTCGTACAACGCGCCCTGATCTAACACTTCTAATACTAGACTCGATACAAGACGAAGTCGACAGACGTATGCACCAACAAAAAGGAAATCAGTTACATCTTCCGGGTCTCGACTGAGGTTTCGAGTCGGAATCCCTTGACTTGACTCGAGACCTCATGGTCTCGACTTTCATTGCATGCCTCGAAACCCCCTAGTCTAGAATTGAGACCTCTGGACTACAACTAGAGACCGCATGATCTCGACTCGAGATCTATAGTTGCGACTCGAGACCTCATGGTCTCGACACTTAACTTAACTGGGCCGCATTGACTTGGAACTCGCACACTGTCAACAGGACCATATACTTGGGCCGCACACTTGGGCTTGAAACGTGCACTTGTATGTTACTGTTAACTTTTATACTATACGTGTATACTGTGGACCTTTCTTGTATGCAACCTGTTAGTATACGTGTAGAACTATGTGTTTACTACTTGAATACGAACCTGACTTGTATGGTAACCATACTAGGATGTGGTTGACCACATTAGCTCAAGTTACTTTTGTCTGTCGAGCTAATCTAAGTTGAGTTCACACTTTTCTTAAAAGCATGTAATTCCCGGTGGTTTGGGAATAGGTCAAACAACAACTATCCCCCTTGGGTGGGATGCAACCTGCGTATTCTCCTTGGGTAGAATACGTACAACCCGTCCTCCTGGTGAAGGACGACAACCGTTATAATACATGTCTTAATCGCTGGGTCAATGGCGAACGGGTTATTAGTTAAATAGCGCTATTAGGTTTGACAAGCCACACACTGTGCCACAGAGGACGGGAGTGGACTAATATACTTGGGCACTTAGTCAATGATGATAGACATTGACTCGAGCCACTCAACATAACTACAGTCAGTAGTCGGTATGGTACGGGTCTAGTGGTTTAAAACAGTGGGGTAGCTCCCCATGGCATGTTTTTATAAAGAACAAAGGAACTTAACAACTTATGGTTTTCAGAACAACACTAAAACAGAACAACTGTGAACTCGCCAACTTTATGTTAACATACTACTACATGCCTTGCAGGTCGTTAGGTACATGGCTGGAGCATGCACGAGGAGTGGACGTTGTGGCATGGAAGCAACTGTTGGGTTCTTACTATTAAACATTATGACTTTTAATTTGCTTAATGGGTTTAAGCTTTATGCTTCCGCTAACACTTAAACTTGGTTTGGGATATTGTTTATGCTTCCGCTATATTTTTACAAAATGAAATTAACAAAAAGAATACACCAACTTACATGGGTACCAATTATAAGAAGCTGTGGGGATGACCAGATGACTATGTAATTTTAATTACTCTCCCTACTTTTTATATACCTTCGCTGGTTGGTTTGTAAGTTATCATCACATAAACACAAGGATTTACAAGTGCTGTGGTGGATATTACTTTGTTGATATTCTCCATAATCATGGTAGGAATCACCAATCATTTATCTAATTGATTGAGATATATCATACTTTCAATTTTCAGGCCAACAGAATTAATCCCGAACACTTTCGGGGCATCCACTGGATCAAACGGAGTACTCCGAGAGTAACCCGAGTCCACCACCAATTTCGGAGAAAAGCCGGTAACCTACCCGCCCGTAGGCACGACGGTGAAATTACCGGTAAAACCCGTTTGGCTCAAGTATCGAACCCAGGTCCTTAGGGTCTCCTATCATTGCCCACCAACTCCTCACTATGCACCAAGTGGGAGTTGAACTTGCATCTCTCAAGAGAAATGCAAGCCTTCCACCACTTGATCTAGAGATCATTGGCCTTTCAATTTTCTTCTATTAGGCTATATGTTGTGGGATAAAGTGTTTAGGGGCTTTATCACGTCACATCAATACCACGTATGTACCACAAAAGTAGAGGGGAGGGGGGGACTTTAACGTTAACTTCCATGGGGTGACATTAACACCACATTTAGACAAAATAAAAAGAAAAAGGAAATCAAAAAAGAAAAATTCAAATTAGTTAAAATCAATAGGCCCCACATGCATAACTGTGTTTGACGCTCGTTAAAGGGATCACCACATTGCGCTCCCTACTATATGTAGGGATCACCAACACAAGTTTTCCCTATTATTAAGGGGGAAGGGTGCTTAAACCAAATCCCTTACTCTAACTCACTTCAATCTTCTTGGGCCATCACTTAAACCATCCACTGTAGGGATGAGCTCGGTACCGAAACCGAAAAACGCCAAATATGGTACCGAAACCGAAAATGTTAGGTATGGTACCAGAATTTGTGTATGAAATTCGGTAAAATACTGTACCGTACCAAATCATAAATACCAGTACCGAAAACGCTAAAAAGTGCTTACCGAATCGGTACCGAAAAAAATTCAATACGGGAAATTCGGTACCGGTACCAGTACCAAGTCCCAAATGCTTAGCTCTAATCCACTACCCCCTTCTACTTTCTTTAATGCCACTACTTAGACCATCCTACCCTCTTTATTTTTATTATAATTATAAAAAATAAACACATATATAATTAATACTTTGCAAGAAATTCAAAAATATAAATTCCTAAAAATGAAATTAAAAAACATGCATAAGAATAAAAAAATTACATTCATAAAAAACAATACAAATTACGATTAATTGTCCTGGTTTTCTTAATGGCTTAGGATTACTTCCAACATTGAACCTCAAGTATGATCTGGTGGTTTTATAAACGTGTCAAGGTCATGGTCAAACTGATGCTTCTTTTGGAAATCATGTTGTTGTTCCAACAAGGCGATTCTTGTTTTACCTTCTCCGTTTGAATGTCCAACAACTGTTTTGGCACGACTAGTTTCATATCTCTATATGCCTCAAGTTCCTCGGCTATTACGGATTTCCTTGGCAACTCAGCCACCATTTTATTTTTCCTTTGTGGTCCTGTTGGTGGGTTGTTTTCGTTAATATCCGGCATACCACCACTTAAGAAGGAATCGTTGGGTGTTGTGGGTGTGGATGTTTGGTAACTGTCAGATTCGGAAAACTTTCGTCTCTTATCATAATTAGTTCCCGGCTCTTCACCCATTGTAGGCACTTTGGATCATTTCACACATTCTCGAATAATCTTCTGTGCGTCAACGTGCGTAAAACCGTTGGGACAATCTTTTTGTAATCCTTTAAAGCTTGTATCATCACTTGAAGATCGTTACAACCACTCCCTTTAAGACGTTACCATATGATTAAAAAAATTATTACTAATTTTTAATAGAAAATTACTTCTTATAAATATATATATATATATATATATATTAATACTACATATTTAGTAAGAATATTACCGCTTGAATCCAATAACCGTTGAATGCATTCATTTAAATGTTTATAGCTTTCCATTTTGAATTGAGTTGGTGAGTCATACGATCTGGTCCACACATGTTGTTTGTAATTTTTTGAAGCGTTTTCCAAAAAGGTTTGCCTGGTGAGTCGTACGATCTGGTCCACACTTTTCGTATGATTGGCGAATTCACCACTCACTTCACCCTTTTCATCTTGACCTTCATTATCATCGTGAAAATCTTCATCATCACCTTCTTCATCTTCACCCAAATTATATTGTTCAAATTGATTTTCAGGCACAACACCGTTATCTTCATCCATAAAAGTATTGAAGCTTATCTCGTCTTCCTGAACATACTTATATATATACAAATGAATCTAACCTTGATTAGAATTTATTAGTTCAAAGTGTGACAACCTGTGATTAATTATATTTTAGAGTCTTAAACCTTATCCTAAAATTCCCACCAATTCAAATAGGCTATACATTTTTTCCTAAGCATATACTTCACTAAACGCATCTATAAGTTCATATATGAAATAAATGTGAGTTTTTCAATTGGAGATATTACTAAGAAATAATATCACAAAATTTTATGAGAATAAATAATATAATTTATATATATATATGTTACAATATCTTTTTCTGAGTTCTAATCCTTGATATTTCTTAATAATCGATCTAATAATTTCTAATAACTAGAATTATGTAACATCCTATATCGAATATCATTTTAGTTCAAATGATCATTTTGTAATAATTAAATTAGTCATTTTCATAAAAAAAAAATATATGACTAGTCATTTTCTATATATTATGATCAATTACAAAATCAAACATGAAATATAACAACCCTAAAGAAAACTGACACCCTCGAATTATTTTCGACACCCTAATATATTTTAAATTATCCCAATATGTCTTAAAACACACCCATACGCAAAAACGGACCCCGAATACCTTGAATATTAATAAAAATAATTAAAAATCAATTTTTGAGGTTTGTCGCGGGCCGCGTAGACCCCTTAGGGATCTTACGCGGGCCGCTAGAGATAAAAAAAACGCGGCAAAACCTTGTGCTGACACGTGTCCAACTCGTGTTGAACCTACTAGGTGACCCGGATCACCTACGCCGTTGACCATCTTTGACACGGGCCGCGTAGGCCTTAGCCTACTTTTACGCGGGCCGCGAGAAACTCGAGATGAGGCCCTATATAATGGGAGCTCGGGATATCAGTTTCAGTCGCTCAATTTCTTTCCTTTCTTACGAATTTCCACATAGTAGAAGCTATACTCGGGTATAATACCCCCTAAATAACGAAGTTCTGCTCCATTGTAAGTATCATAACCCCTGGATACGTATTAGATACTCTACCCGATTGATCTAGGGTTCCATAACGGCTGTCGTGGTTCTGCCCGACGTAGTCGTTGGAATGCCGTCTCGGGGAGGGTATTACTAATGTTAAAATGGGTTATTATACTAACACGCGTGCATTTGTGTAATTTATAGATTATTCCCAGGAAATCCTTACAGAAAATCTAAGACAGCAATGTGAGTAATCCTCTTTTTGTGTAAACCTTTTTGTGAGTAATCTTCTTTTTGTTAACTGTTTTTACAAAATCTCACACGATTAATTATATATTAAGCAGTTATTGAGTATTTGTAAGGATACAATTATTATCGGTATGTTGGGGTTTTGTATACAAATTTTTTTACTGGAGGGGTAACATTTCCACAAGTCGGGTCTGACAGTACCGCGGGTGGTAATTGGTATTACTTGGAAACAAATATAATTGCGAGACCGCCCTCAATACTGTACAATGGATTTTATTTAAACTTAATTAAACTGGGATTCACTCACCAGTATTTTCCACTGACAAAATGTTTTTAAACGCGTTTCAGGTAACAAAATGTGAAAGCCAATTAGAAGCCAGCTGGACAGCACTGAAGGCTTGGAAAAGTGGCAATAAAGTTACCTAAAAAGAAATAGATGTTTTATTAAATAAAAATAGGATTTATTCCTATGACAAAGTGTGTACTTAAAACTTGGGTTTTATCCCATGTGTTTAATATTATGAAAGGGTGGTATTTTACTCTGATAAAATATTTCCTAACTACGGTCCTGATGAAAATTTCGCTGCCAAATTAGACAATACCGGATACCACCGAAACTGGCCGCGGCAGCCCGTTCCTGTATTTGTAAAGGGGGACGGGGGTTGCGACAGAAGGTGGTATCAGAGCTAAGCCACTGATTCAGCCACAGAAGTGTTCTGCTGACACCAAAATTCAAATTGTTAGGAATTAAATTACGGGAATACGTGCATAATTGTATTTTCTTGTTATGTGTTATTTGACTATTTGTTAGTTTACAGTATGAGCGACCAAGGACCATCTGACGCGTACCGTCAATTGTCTGGTTCGCCTAAAAGCGAAGGTGCCTATTCTCAGCCTGCCCTCTCAGGGTACTCTGCTGATACGGAAGAAGGAATATTCGTGTTTAAAGCTCAGTCCGAGGAGCCATTCCCTCATAAAAAGAGAGGATGGTTCAGTCGAGGGGCACATGAGCGTAGGAAGCGTATGAAAAAGTTACAAGACCAGAGAGCACTAGCAGCAGCTAAAAGAGAAACCGATGCCTATGCCCAGGAAATGATTAATAGGGGTATAGCCAACATCCACATCCTAGCAACCACTGCAGCTGACCCTAACCTGGAACAAATGATAGCACCCCAACCACAACCACCAATTCCTGACCAACCGATGGAGATAGAAAACCCTGAAAATCAAATAGAAATGCATGATTTTAATCCGGAGGAAATACCTAGGGTACCCGCACCAAATCCCTTAGACCCAAATTATGACCCATGGTGGGATGACAATAGGGACTATGTGCAACGTTACCCGATACACGAAGACATACCCATGCCAACCCTAGGAGCCTACCCAGGGTTAGATCCTCTAGATCCCTATTACGATAATGATGTATTCATTAGGGAGATTCTAGAAAATCCTTACCCATACCAGGCCCCTATACCTCCGTACCAGGATCCCGTACCCCAAATTCCAAACCCAGTCCTAGAACCTGCACCCCCAATGAGTGTAGACAACGTACAAGAACTTAGGACATTTGGTGAGGAAATTTTAGAGAGTAGTGAAAGAATGAGACAGGTGGGAGAGCGACTCGTCTGGAAGTACGACGAGCGCAATATGGATTTCTGGATGAATCCATATCCATGAATGTGATGGTGGAAACGGTAGTAGTAATAATAATAATAATAATAATAATAATAATAATAATAATAATAATAATAATAATAAAATATGTGTGTATGTGTATGAAAAAAAACCTATGAATGCCTACTATTAGTAGTGTAACTTTAAATTTCAGTCGGTATTGTAATTTTAATTTCAGTACTGGTGTGTAATAGATGCATATTATATGAATAGAGTAAAGTCGCAATGATCGACGCTTTTGACCAAAATGCGTGTCATGTGATTGGCTATATTAAATATTATTTTGTGATATTAATACGTGGTAACTGTTTAAAATTCAGATGGCCGACGAAGGAAATCAAGAAAATCTGAATAACGATAACCAGAGTAACATTAACTTGGTTAATGAGAATCCGAGCATCAATAACAATGGAAACCAAGTGGATAATAGTGCTATCCAACACATAGTGGCACAAGGAATCATAGATGCAACGCCATTTATTATCCAAATTGTTAAGGAAGTAGATAATAAAAGTAAACATAGCAGTAAGCGACCAATTGAACCAGAACACAGCGTGAACAATGGACCCGTACTTCAAGTGCCCATTCCCAAAAGAAGAAGAACCATGCCTTATGGTTGTTCCTACAAAGAATTCTGGTCCTGCAAACCAATAGAATTCTCGGGCAATGAAGGACCCATTGCAGCTCTACGCTGGATAGAAAAGACTGAGGTTGTCTTAAAAATAAGCAAGTGTGCTGAAGAAGACAAGATAATGTTTGCTTCTAATCTATTTAAGAACTCAGCCTTAGAATGGTGGAACACTATTCTCCAGTCTAGTGGAGGTGATAGGGTTTATAATATGGAATGGGAGGAATTTAAGAATATGGTAGAAAGGAAATTCTACCCTCCCAATGAAAAGGAACAGATAGCGAATAAGTTTCTAAACCATAGAATGACCGGGGTAGATAGTAAGGGTTATACTACCACAATCTTTGAATATGCTAGAATTGTACCAACCCTTGCATCACCTGAACCGGTATTAATCGCCCGTTACATCTGGGGATTAATTGGAGAGATTAGACATGTAGTCAAGGCAGCTAGACCCCAAACTATAGAAGAAGCTATAGAACTAGCAAATACCTTGACAGATGAGTTAATCCATACTAGAGAAGAAGACCAGAGGAAAAACCTAGCTCAAAGGCTTACCCAAGAATTCCGTTCTGGGAATTCTAACCGTAGGAATATAGGTTCTACCTCTGCACCATACTGCAAGGCCTGCAAGAAAAAGCATTCGGGAAAATGCTCCACTCACTGCAATTTCTGCAAGGCACCAGGACACAAGGAAGAAGATTGCAGGAGAAAATCCAGTAATGGACTATGCTTCAACTGTGGAGAAAAAGGTCACATCAAGCCGAACTGTCCGAAATTGGCTCCAGCTGCGAACAACAAGAACACTAAAAATGCTAGAGCATTTGTTCTGACTGCAGATGAAGCCAAAATGATTCCGGACGTAATAGCCAGTACGCTTTTAGTTAATGATGTTTTTGCTAAAGTATTATTTGACTCTGGTGCAAACCAAAGTTTTATTAATACTTCATTTTGCAAACTTCTTAATCAACCATTAACTAAACCCTCACAAGAATGTCTAGTCGAGACAGCAAATGGAGAAACGGTTAGGATTTCTGAAATCTTGCAGGGAGCAAGAATAGAATTTTTAAACCAACAGTATATTGCAAATCTTTACCCAATGAATCTGGCAGGATTTGATATTGTATTAGGAATGGATTGGTTAATAGCCAATAAAGCTAATATTTTGTGTGATCAAAAGTCAATTCAAGTAAATTCACTAAAGGGTGAAAAGATCACAATTAAAGGTGATAAACCATCTAGATCCACTAAATTCATCTCTGTGATGAAAACTGCAAGCTATATAAGAAAAGGGTCTATAGTATATTTGATTTCTATAATCACTAACACTAAAGGAAAAGAACTAAAAGACATCCCGGTAGTGTCTCAGTTTTCAGATGTATTTCCAGAAGAATTACCAGGACTACCGCCAGACAGAGAAGTCGAATTCAGAATTCACCTATTACCAGGAACAGCACCAATTGCCAAAGCACCTTACCGATTGGCACCAGCAGAGATGCAGGAACTAAAGAAACAATTAGACGAATTATTGGAAAAGGGATTCATACAGCCAAGTTCGTCGCCATGGGGAGCGCCGATTTTATTCATAAAAAAGAAGGACGGATCAATGTGTATGTGCATTGACTACCGTGAATTAAACAAGGTCACGATTAAGAATCGGTACCCATTACCAAGGATTGATGATTTGTTCGATCAACTTCAAGGAGCTTGATTTTTTTCTAAAATCGATTTACGGTCAGGATATCATTAATTAAAGGTACAGGAAGAGGACATTCCTAAAACCGCATTCAGAACAAGGTATGGCCATTATGAATTTACTGCCATGCCATTTGGTTTAACCAATGTCCCAGCTACATTTATGGACATGATGAACCGAATATGCAAGCCATATTTGGATAAATTCATAATTGTCTTTATAGATGATATTCTAATTTACTCTAAAAGTAAAGAGAAACATGCAAAACATTTACATGCACTTTTAAGTCTATTAAGAAAGGAAAAGTTTTATGCTAAATTTTCAACGTGCGAGTTTTGGTTAGAGCAGGTACAGTTTCTTGGACACTTAGTTAATCATGAAGGAATTCATGTGGATTCAATAAAGATTGAGGCGATTACCAAATGGAAAACCCCTGAGACACCAACCAAGGTTAGAAGTTTCTTAGGATTGGCAGGATATTATAGGAGATTTATTCAAGATTTTTCTAAGATAGCCATTCCTTTAACTAAGTTAACCTGTAAATCCATTAAGTTTGAATGGGGACCAAAGCAAGAAGAAGCCTTTAGAATTCTTAAGCAAAGATTAACCCATGCACCCATATTAGCGTTACTAGAAGGAACTGGAGATTTAGCAGTTTATTGTGACGCTTCTAAATTAGGTTATGGATGTGTGTTAATGCAACGTCAAAAGGTTATAGCTTACGCCTCTAGACAACTTAAGAATCATGAAGAGAATTATTCAACCCATGATCTTGAATTGGGAGCAATAATTTTTGCTTTGAAAATTTGGAGACATTACCTTTATGGTAGTAAGTTTACCATATTTACCGATCATAAAAGTTTAAGATATGTTTTTGGGCAAAAAGAATTGAATATGAGACAAAGACGCTGGATGGAGATGCTTAGTGATTATGATTGTGATATCCAGTATCATGAAGGAAAAGCAATTGTAGTGGCAGATGCTTTAAGCCGAAAGTATCACGAAAAGCCAAAAAGGGTACGTTCTCTTAAATTAAATCTGCAAGAAGATTTAAATGATCAGATAAGAGAAGCACAAGAATCATTAATCAAGGAGGATACTGAAAAATTAAAAGGTATGTTTAAGGAATTAGAACAAGGAACAGATGGAATTTGGAGATTCCATGAAAAGAGAATGTGGATACCTAAATTAGGAAACCTACGTCATCGTATATTAGAAGAAGCCCACAAGTCTAAGTATACGATGCATCCAGGAAGTGATAAGATGTACCAGGATTTAAGAAAGAATTTCTGGTGGATAGGAATGAAAAAGGACATAGCAACCTATGTTTCTAAATGTTTAACTTGCTCACAAGATAAAGCTGAACATCAGAAACCCTCAGGATTGCTGCAACAGTTAGAAATGCCAGTGTGGAAATGGGAATTGATAACAATGGATTTTGTTACCAAATTACCCAAAACAAGAAAAGGCAATGATACAATCTGGGTGATTGTAGATAGGCTAACCAAGTCAACTCATTTCCTACCAATGAAAGAAACTTTCAGTATGGAACAGCTAGCTAAATTATATGTAAATGAAATAGTTTCTTTACATGGAATACCTTTACCAATTGTTTCTGATAGGGATTAGCCGTTTTACCTCTCATTTTTGCTCAAGTTTCCAAAAAGCAATGGAAACCAAGTTAAATCTAAGCACAACATATCATCCTCAAACAGACAGACAAAGCGAAAAGACAATTCAGACAATGGAAGACATGCTTAGAGCTTGTGTAATTGATTTCGGAGGTAATTGGGATGATCACTTACCTTTAATAGAATTTTCTTATAATAATAGTTATCACACAAGTATCAATGCTTCACCATTCGAAGCACTCTATGGACGAAAGTGCCGAACCCCAGTCTGTTGGGCAGAAATTGGGGAAAAGCAACTATCTGGACCTGAGATAGTACAAGAAACAACTGACAAGATCATTCAAGTCAAGGAACAACTGAAAATAGCACGTGATCGACAGAAGAGCTATGCCGATAATCGACGCAAACCGTTGGAATTTCAAATAGGAGATAAGGTATTGTGAAAAGTCTCTCCTTGGAAAGGAGTGGTAAGATTCATCAAAAGAGGAAAGCTAAGTCCCAGGTATGTTGGACCTTTTAAGATTATTAGAAGAATAGGACCTGTAGCCTATCAGCTACAACTGCCAGAGGAAATGGCAGGAATACATGATGTATTTCATGTATCTAATCTCAAGAAATGTTTAGCCGATGAATCACTGGTAGTACCTCTTAAGGATATAGAGGTAAATGAACAACTCAAGTTTGTAGAAAGACCTCTACAGATTGAAGACAGGAAAGTCAAGAATCTCAAGCACAAGAGATTAGTTCTGGTCAAAGTGAAATGGGACTCCAAAAGGGGACCAGAATACACATGGGAGCTTGACTCAGAAATGCAAAGGAGATATCCACACCTATTCCAGTAGATCTCGAGGACGAGCTCTAAAATAAGGTGGGGAGGATATAACAACCCTAAAGAAAACCGACACCCTCGAATTATTTTCGACACCCTAATATATTTTAAATTATCCTAATATGTCTTAAAACACACCCAATACGCAAAAACGGACCCCGAATACCTTGAATATTATTAAAAGTAATTAAAAATCAATTTTTGCGGTTTGTCGCGGGCCGCGTCGACCCCTTAGGGATCTTACGCGGGCCGTTAGAGATCAAAAACACGGCAAAACCTTGTGCTGACATGTGTCCGACTCGTGTTGAACCTACTAGGTGACCCGGATCACCTACACCGTTAACCATCTTTGACACGGGCCGCGTAGGCCTTAGGCTACTTTTACGCGGGCCGCGAGAAACTCGAGATGAGGCCCTATATAATGGGAGCTCGGGATATCAGTTTCAGTCGCTCAATTTCTTTCCTTTCTTACGAATTTCCACATAGTAGAAGCTATACTCGGGTATAATACCCCCTAAATAACGAAGTTCTGCTCCGTTGTAAGTATCATAACCCCTGGATACGTATTAGATATTCTGCCCGATTGATCTAGGGTTCCGTAACGGCTATCGTCGTTCTGCCCGACGTAGTCGTTGGAATGCCGTGTCAGGGAGGGTATTACTAATGTTTAAATTGGTTATTATACTAACACACATGCATTTGTGTAATTTATAGATTATTCCCAGGAAATCCTTACAAAAAATCTAAGACAGCAATGTGAGTAATCCTCTTTTTGTGTAAACGTTTTTGTGAGTAATCTCCTTTTTGTTAACTGTTTTTACAAAACCTCACACGATTAATTATATATTAAGCAGTTATTGAGTATTTGTAAGGATACAATTATCGTCGGTATGTTGGGTTTTTGTATATAAAATTTGTTACTGGAGGGGTAACATTTCCACAAGTCGGGTCTGATAGTACCGCGGGTGGTAATTGGTATGACTTGGAAACAAATATAATTACGAGACCGCCCTCAATACTGTACAATGGATTTTATTTAAACTTAATTAAACTGGGATTCACTCACCAGTATTTCCCACTGACAAAATGTTTTTAAACGCGTTTCAGGTAACAAAATGTGAAAGCCAATTAGAAGCCAGCTGGACAGCACTGAAGGCTTGGAAAAGTGGCAATAAAGTTACCTAAAAAGAAATAGATGTTTTATTAAATAAAAATAGGATTTATTCCTATGACAATGTGTGTACTTAAAACTTGGGTTTTATCCCATGTGTTTAATATTATGAAAGGGTGGTATTTTACTCTGATAAAATATTTCCTAACTACGGTCCTGATGAAAATTCCGCTGCCAAATTAGACAATACCGGATACCACCGAAACTGGTCGCGGCCGCCCGTTCCTGTATTTGTAAAAGGGGACGGGGGTTGCGACATGAAATCTGTTAGTAGAATGACGCACTAAAAGGACTGTTGAAAAAAATCGAATATATAACTTGGGATATAAATTTTCTGATAAGTTAATATTTTCCATGAATTTATAAACTAATATAATATGTTAAATTGTCCAATAAATTCATGCAATGTCCAATAAATCTTAAAAAATTCAGAATCTATTCTAACATGATAATGATCAATCTAGCATGTTCAATTTCATAAAAACATCAATCTAGATTAATAAACTCATAATTTGATTGTTCAAAAACCCTAAAATCACAATATTCTAAATTCGATATTTTTTGTCGTCTATCACAGAAATAGGTAGAGAGGTTATATATAGCATGTATAATTAAGCAAAATGGAAACAAGATTACCGAATTTCGTTAAGAATTGGAGTAAAAATTGTGTAAGGAAGTTATGAGACCTAGATTAGTTCTTCACTTGAATCCGTGGCTTTGACGAGTATATAAGGCTCATCCTACGTGTCCTCTTCTCTTGATCCTCATACTCGATTACCTGCATCACGTTAGAAAAATATATTTTGGGTTAACAAATATGTTGGTGAGCAATTTTCTCATTTTATAAAGTATTTTTATATTTATTTTAGGAAAAATTCTTCTAACATGTTTTTCAAGGTTAGTATAAGGATCAAAGGATAATATCATCAACAATTGTAACATGTATAACATTCAACAAACATTCAAATAAGCATATGAAGCAACAAATAAAATAACCATACGAATAAACGACTAATCTAAGAGTGTGGTGATACTAGGATACAACCCATGGTTGTGGGGAACCTAGTCAGCCGTGGATCGCCGTGACAAGATAGCTTGTAATAGACTGATAGGACATAACATTTAAAACACATGTAGACATCCATATTAACATGTTGCATTATAGCATGCTAATGATAAAATAATTCAAGAGTTGCATAACATGATGCACCCCAAAATTTATAAAACTAAAAAGGGGAAAATAAAAGAAATCACTCACAGGTTGAGAAAAGTTATTACACAAGAATAATCATGTTGGTGCATGTTATGTGACAGCCGAGTTACGTGAAAGATATGGATTTTGAATGGGTCAGTCTGAGTTTGTGTTGTTTAAGTCCAAGTTGGTCTAGCCCGAATTCGTTTATAATTGTAGGTGGGCCTAGCCCAGATCAAAATGTATGGGTGTAGGTATATAAACAGCTTGTTCCTATAGGGTTCAGGTTAGACGTTTTGTAGAAGTTTCAGAGATTAAGAGAGTTATAGAAAACACAGAAAAAGGCTGTGAGTTCTTGTGATCTTGAGTGGTTGTAAACAACACGTTTGATAATCACAGAAGATCAGTTCGTGAATTGGTTTTCGTGTTCTTCATCTTTATTCTTGTTTCTGTTTCATCGATTGATCAAGGGGATTCCGCACCCTTGATTGATTATCAATTTTGTAATGATCCACGGGATAGGGACCTACAATTGGTATCAGAGCTTTTGCTCTTATTGTTGGTTCAAGGTTGATTGCATCAGATTAAAAGAAACAAAAATCGGCTGGAAAATTGTTTCTGTTTAAGTTTTATGAGTTATGTTGATTTGCTTGTTTGGGAGTTTTTGAGTTAATGTTCTGTGTTGATACTGAAGATTTCGAGTCCTGTTAATAACATGTTCATCATCAGTTCATCAGCTGTTCATTGAAATAATCAAGAAATGGGTGATAATTTGCTTCGGAGATACTCAGAGAAAGTGTTTGCGAACACCAAGGAAAATCGTTGAAGATTTTTCACAAAATTCTCGAAATCTTCTGGATTTTGAAATCCTGATTTATTGGGATTTCGATATTATCTCTACCAAATTTGTCTTGCAGGTTTCAAGTTCTAGAAGCTTCTTAAAGGTTGCTACTCGTGGTTGCTACTCACGGGTGCTACTCGTGATTGCTACTCAGATTTTGAGTTGAGATTCAAAGGTTGCTACTCGTGGTTACTACTTGTGGTTGCTACTTGTGATTACTACCCAGATTTCGAGTTGAGATCCAGAGGTTGCTACTCGGATTTTGAGTTGAGATTCAGAGGTTCCTACTGAGGTTGCTGTGACACTTTGGGTTTTCCTGTGCAACTTTATTATATGATACAATTATGTGAAGCTATTATATATATATAACAGGTTACACATAATACGTGATGATTATAACATATATATATATATAACATGTTACACATAATACGCGATGATTATAACATAGGTTTTCATTAAATAGCTTCACATAATTGTATCATATATATATATATATATATATATATATATATATATATGAGTTAATAGATATATGTAAGTGCAAAATGTATGGTTGTATATGAATCGAAACCCTTAGGTTTCGACACGAGACCTCATGTTCTCGAGTTAGGATTCCTGGTTCCAACACCCCTCATCGTTGGCTAATGGGTCATGCGTTCATGACATGGCCCAACTCATCAAGCCCACTCGAAACCCCTCCAGGCCCTTTGAGGGTGTGGCATCAGGAGGGTGTTATAAAACATTCACAATCAGCCGACATTCCATTTTTGGCAGCAATTATCTTCCATCAATCCCCAACATTTTCTCATCCTCTCTCTCTTCCCCTTACCTACTTTCTCTCTCTAAGAAACCCTAGAAACACACTACATCTCCTTCTTCCTTGATTAAGTTAATGACAGCCTTCAAGATATTCATCCGTTACCATTCTCGGAAGCTCATCTACTAACCTATTCCACACACACATTTCACTCTCGGATCAACCGGTTAGTGCACCATCTCTGTGTTAGTTAAAAATAAATGATAAAGATGCTAGCTTGATGTCTGATTTGAGTGCTAATGTTACGGATGGCTTGAATGGGTTGTACCGTGTTGATAGTGTTATAAAGATGCATGTTTGAATTACAGATGGTAGTAAACATTGGTAAATCTGAAATGATTAAGCATGATAAAGTTGCCTGCTTGTTTAGGATTTAAAAGGTAGAGGATTGCACAAAAACGACTGACATTCCTATGTTTGATGATGATGTTTGTGCTCAGATGTTAAAATGAATATGTGAGTATGTTTTAATGAAACAGTGTTAGATATGATGATAGATCTATGTCGATGAATGTTGAAACCCTAATGATTTGTTTGAATGGTTTAAAAATATTTGAAAAGTTGTGCTTTTGATTTGAATTAGGGTTGTATGTGACAACTCGCACTTTCAAGAGTCTTATACTGGTTCTTTTCCTGCTTTGTGTTACACTGCATATGTGCTGATATGAATGAATTGGATTGAATGTTTTAAATGTGTGAATTGTTGTTAAATGTTATGTGTTAATGGTTTTATAAGAACTTGATCACACGATACCTTTCAGGCCGCACACCTTGTGTTTGACCGCACACTCCCCACCTTGTGTGCATTTGGTCTGGGCCCAAAGCTCATGCCTTGGCCTACGGCCCAAACAAGTGAGCCATGCTCATCTCTTGTGTGCATACACATACCCCCCAACGTGGGGATTGTTTCTCATAACCTTCAAAACACAAACACACAAACCCTAGACTCTCCTTCTCTCTCTCTCACTCGATGGCAGCCTCCCGTCATTCGAAGCCTTGCACCTCGATCAAACCGGTCCATTCGACATCCGGGTTACATCATTCTTAGTCTACTACGATATTGATGTTGTGATTATTATGATCATATATGATGACCTAGGGTTTCATGCTAGTAGTATTATTGATGGAATTGTGTTCATGAATCTGAAACAAGTTTTTTGTTATGATGTTAATATGTGCGTTGAAACTGTTTTGTTTGATTATTGGGAACATATATTAACAAAACTGTTAGTAGGGAATTGTATTGATGTTGATGTTGATCTAGGGTCGATTACATGTTAACTGGTTGATAAGTTTCGAATATAAGATGTGTGTATTATTGGCATGATGTTACACAAGAACTAGGGTCGCATGATAATGTTGAAATCGCTGTTCTGATGATCTGATTAAAATGTTTTGAATGTTGATCGATTAGTTTAATTGTTGTTCATAAATTTGATTGTATGAATGTGTATAATTGCTAAATGATTGCTATTTGATCCGATTGAAACTTGCCAAATGTGATAACTGCTGTTACGAGAATAATGGGCAATTAAAAAAGGAAATCAGTTACATCTTCCGGGTCTCGACTGAGGTTTCGAGTCGGAATCCCTTAACCTGACTCTAGACCTCATGGTCTCGACTTTCATTGCATGCCTCAAAACCCCCTAGTCTAGAATCGAGACCTCTGGACTACAACTCGAGACCGCATGATCTTGACACGAGATCTATAGTTGCGACTCGAGACCTCATGGTCTCGACACTTAACTTAACTGGGCCGCATTGACTTGGAACTCGCACACTGTGAATAGGCCCATATACTTGGGCCGCACACTTGGGCTTGAAACGTGCACTTGTATGTTACTATTAACTTTTATACTATACGTGTATGCTGTGAACCTTGCTTGTATGCAACCTGCTAGTATACGTGTAGAACTATGTGTTTACTACTTGAATAAGAACCTGATGTCACACCCCGATATTTCCACGTATTACCGGTGGGGAGTATCGTGACGTAGTTGATATCATCATAGACAATTTATCACAGATTATATACACAGCGGAAATCGAAAGATATAAACATTACAAACCGAATGGAAGTAATATCATTTATTACAAAAACGGTTGTAAAGGATCCACAGGCGGATCAAAGTTAAAAGAAACACTGTTCAGCAGATTTATAAACATATAAGCTTGCAAGACACTTTATTGATGCTAGGAGTAGCCAGCCTATTCCGATTAGTACCTGCACTTAACCTTTTTGGAAAATACGTCAGTTTTCACTAGTAAATACAATTAACCGACTCATTTTGAAAATGTTTAAAAAAATTGATTTAAATGCACAAGGCACAAAATATCTTTTATAACTTGGGGTAATTATTTATATATAAACTTGTAAAAGAATTACATGTTCGTTAGACGTTCAGTAGCCCGGGCTGAACATCGGGTTAAAGATTAATTGACACACCACATAATATAATCTCACGGCAAGCTATTCTCGAACAGGCGGTTATATCTTTTTATATACGCACCGGCAGGTGTATGCCTACACCTCGTGCTTAGGTCGTGGCCATTTCAATAAATGATGCCAAGGATATCCGGGACATGGTCATTAACCCCCCAAAGGCTTTAAGCAAACAAAACAGATTAAACGGGTCATCTCAATAAAGTAACCTTCATATGATTAACAATTCAATGCCCGACCAAGCGGTATTTTATATACCGTACCCCAAGCTCGTATAAGGGAAAATAAGTTAAAAGTATTTACCTGAGGAAATTATATAAATGTATCCCAGCCGTACAAATCAGCAAGTGCAAGTATCTTTTAATGGTCTCCTAAATCTAGAACGAAGGTTTTAATTAACCTATTAGATTCATAACGGATCTTACTTAAGTTAAACTTAGACCGGTTAGTTTTAAAGAAAGGTATACGGTTCAAACGCAAGATTAAGCGAAGACCGGATTAGAGTGTGGTTTCGACCCGACAAGTTTGAAGACTTGTATAATATGGGTAAACTAAACACATTCTGGATTTTGAAGTAAAAATGATGAGGTTTGACCCGTTTCGGTTAATTTATGCAAACTAGTTACATAACCCGTACCGAATGCGATAAATGCATAACGGGTAACCAAATGAGTCATGAACAGGTTACCTAAGTTAATATGCCTTAAATATGTTGTGATATCAGTAGGATACCTTCCAATATGCCTAAAACGAATTTAAACTCAAATTAAGCCCCGTAGGGGTATTTTGGTCATTTACCTAAGGCATATAAACTACCTATCATACAACTAACTAAACGAAGTGACCATAAGGTATAACCTCGGAAGGTTATTCCCTATACAACTATATTCACCTATTGTGTTTGGTCGGATCCTAATGATCGACCAAACGGGTCTAGTTCTAAAGTCTAAGCGGTTGTTTAGACCGCTTATCTTACGACCCTACATAAGCACTAAACCTAAAGGGACGAGTTAAACATGTTAAAACATGTTTAAAGAAGTTACAAAACAAGTTTGATATCAAGACAAAGGGTCTTGATGCCCAAAAATAGTTTGGTTGCAAAATACGCATAAACGCGCATTTTGACCGAAACTATGACTCGTCACTAAGCCTAAATAATGTGGTAATCAGTAGGTATAGTCACAAGAGACTATAACCATTGTGATTACGCTCACGTTATGAAGTTCAAACGAACTTCGTGTTGACCATTGACTGGTCAAAGCAGAAAGTCAAACACTGTTTGACTTTCCCGCTTAAAAACGCATAAAAGAACGAAAGAAGCTTACAAAGGGTCCAAGCTAGGAAGATCTTGATTCAAATTGCTTAGGTATGAAGTGTTAAACCCCAACTTAGAGCTATTTGAATCAGATTATGAGGAATGAGAATGAAGGTGTTGGGTTTATATAGATTTCGGTAAACCGTTAGGATCGTTCCTCGTAAACCATGCTTGAATCATGACCTTACACTTGGGCCCAAGGTTTTAGAATACCATGGGAACATGTAAAACCATCAAATACCAGCCCATTGGGTGCAAAACCATGGGTTAAACCCATCAAAACCTCAAAAATGGACCAAGTTCAATGTATCTGCCAGAAATTTCAAAAATGGTCCCTGCACTTGTAAAACTTGATTTTTGGCACTTTTAAGCCCCGTTAACCCCATTTCAAGGCTCTAAAATAAATTTAAAGTATAGGGAACTTGAAATATGCTCAAAAACATCTCGGATGTCGGCTCGTTTGGTCGTACGGTTGCGTTGTTCGGTTAATTACGACGGAAGTCGTAACGAACGCAAAAACGATCCAAATTAAGCGACGAATGGAATTTTATCATGCCAATCACTAAAATAAAATACTTTAATGATTATATAAATTTTTGGATGTCCGTATATATATTCAGAACGTAAGATATGCGCGAAAATGCAAACTTATGCACTTTTTGACGCTTTTAGTCCCTGTTGATCAAATAAGTTTATTTTTGCGCACCAAACACCTCTAAGTCTATTTCTAAGATATGTAAAGGATATTTAGGGCATGTTTAACTTATGATCATATTCTGGAAGGTTCGATACCATACGAATCGGTATACTTTTGCAGTTTGACGTAAATAGTCCCTTAAATCGCACAAAGTAGCGCGAAATGTCATTTGATGATATCCAAGACTTCCATGTCCCATAATGGGTATTCCAAAGCATGTGTTTAAATATTACTACACTCTCGTTTGCTTAAATGGTCACCAAAAGGCGTAGACTCAAAAGTTGACGCTTTTGGGTCCCTCTAATGCGTAAACTTGCGTATATCATCGTTTAATAGCATCGAAGCCTTGTCTAATCCATGTTAGGCACTCTTTAGAGTATTATTAAACATCGCGATTCTTTGGGTTTGTAAAAAGGTCATTCAGAGGTATAATTAAACATATTGACACTTTTAGTCCCTCTAACTTGCAAAGTTGCGCGTAACTTTACTTATAGGCATAAAAGCCCTTAATGGCCAATATTAGGCATTCCCGAGAGTATGATCAATTATCATGAAGCTCTCGGTTTGTTAAAAGGTCACTCAGAGGTAAGAATTAACATGTTGATGCTTTTAACCCTTCATCACGCAAACTTTCAATTAATTACGCAAACGGCTACTCTTGATCAACAAGTGGCTCATTTGTGAACATGATTACCGTGTAACGTTATTCAGAGGCTTATAATAAGCATGTTAACATTTCCAGTCCTTCTATAATCAAAGTTTTTTATTTTTCACAAAATTAGTCCCTAAAATTCAACGTTTGGCTTTATTAGGGTTTATTACACGTGTCAATACATTATTGGACGTGATTTTACGAAGTGTTACATCCTCCATAGCATATTTGGGCCTCTACGGGCATCTCAGTTGACCTATACAATAGGTACGTACTTTCTTTCGGAGCTTCTTAACCTGTTGATTCTTAATCTACACAGGTTTCTCATTAAACCATAAATTTTCATTAGTCTGCATATCCTTATGTGACAATGCTTCTTGACTTATTGTCTATACATATCTTTAGATCACAGTTGTGGAACATATTGATTTCCATCAAGCTCCTCAGGTAAGTTTTAGCTTGTAGCTTACCAATCTTGATATATTCGATTTCCTCGAATGATTCTATATATCAGAACTTAACTAGCCCTATAAATTGAAAATTCAGCACACCCTTCATAGGGTGATACCTTCAATTGAACCTTATTCCTTATTAAGGATTCAAGAGGGTTGCGACTTTCATCAATCCTTGATTTTTCCGCCGATTACTGGCAACTTTCAGATGATTATGAATTTGTATAATCTTATTCGTTGTTTCCAAGGCAACTTTCAGATCCTGATAATTGGACTTACCAAACTTCTGTCCAATAACAGATGTCTAACATCCCATCTATACAAGGTCTCCAAAGGAGCAGCTTTGATACTTATCACAACTATTATAGAGAAACTCACTTAAGGTGAGATGGTTATTCCAACTACTGCCTAAAACCAATCTTAAGGAATAGCAAATCCTTACGGTTAGTCGAACAAATCAACGATCCTGGGCAGCTGATGGCGATTCTTAATTATTGCCTAAATAGGGTTGCGGTAACCAATGCATAAGCAAGAGAACCATCTTTCCTAACTAATAATATTGAAACTCTGAGAATTACGAATTAGGCTTTAAGAACCTTTATCTTAAAATTCATCTAACTAGGGTTTCTATTATTCCCGAGTTGGAGGTACTAATCGTCACGGAGATTTCACGATACTGTAGCCCTAAGCGGGATGTTAATCTTAACTCTACTTGTCTCAGGAGGTAAACAGGGTAGTCTTTGGAGAAGATAATCAAGACACAAGGAGATTACAGAGATTTTCCAAATCTCAAGCTCCGGTTCATCTATCTATACCCGTGTCAGATAAATGACACATTTACTTTACGAATGCAAGGATGCCTTAATTTGCGACACTTACTTGGACATTTCTAGATTGGATATCTTCTTTGAATACCATTAGCCGATTCTAGTAATATATGACCATCGGGATATCTCAGTGGTTCCATGCATTAAACCTCCATACTGATCAGGCATGGAAGCAATCTATGGAACACACTAGGATACGCCAATCCTCATATGGCTCTTTTATCAAGCATAGTCTAGCATTCGCAGTTGATAGAAATCAATGAGATAACAAAATAAAGTAACATAAATTGTCGTACTCGATCTGGAGAAAGAGTAATTTAGATTTTTATGAATGAGATTATTTGATGAAAATAGAAGGAAAGGTCTCTATGATTTTCTTTGGCAAGTCTTACCTTATGCTTAATATCTGGAGTTCTTATGGGATAATTCTAAAAGTTTGCTAAGCTTATGGTCTATGAAAGACTCAATAGCACCTGAATCCAAACATGATTCTTAGTAATACCATCATAATAAGGGATGTACCTGGTGTCATTTTTTATATGAACTGTCTCAATAGCGCCTCTATTCTTAGTCTCTCTATACTTGGCTATACTCTCTTTGACAGTTTTAGGGCAATCTCAGCTTTGACTGGTTTATTTCTTAACCCATAAAATGTAAGTGGCTGAGGTAGATCCATAATGGATTTATAAGAAGCAAGCTTTTAATATGCCTTCTTATTTCCGATGCTAAACCACCAATATATAGTGCATTATGCTTGGATTTTGGATGAACCGAATAGGACAATATTCCAGACAATAAATTATAGTCTGTATTATACTGTCGACAGTCTAGGTCCTTCATGGTGAAAGTCAAAAATTCTTATTCCATCATTCCTATTCCGTGTCGCAGACAACCGGTTTTTCTGATGAGTTCATAAACTTGGACCATCCTATATTGTATGAGGGTATCTTTCCTGTGGACTTTATTAATGTCCTCACCAATTAAGGGCATCGCCCTTGAATGACTGTGATACATATCTCACCATGTCTTTCTTAGCACAATCGCTGATGTCCATAATGGTTTCCATTTCATTCAACAACTTTACGAAATCAATGGCGCCCTTTCTCGCCATTTAAGTCTCTTGACTTGCAAGAGACAAAGTACTTTTAAGTACATCCTTTAGAGGAACGTGGCTCCTTGCTATATGTCATCTTATTTGGTTTGTCCTTCGCATTCGAAGTGTGAGCAGAACTCTTCTCATGAGCAGGGAAATATGATTTAGAGCAAGTAGCATTCGGCTTTTCGAACCTTTTCAGATCCTTTCTCATAGCCTTTCTAACAGCTGCATCAATCACAGCTTGGAGATTAACTCCATTAACCTTGAGATTCACCTTTGTTGCATCATTAGCATTTGTCGCACCATCGGTATTGCGACTGTTATGTGTCTCATTCAAGTTTGCCATACTTGAAGCTTGGCACTAAACACTAAAATTAAACAATTGCTTAATTGCATTTCTATAGCTAGTCATCGTCCTGACGACCAACATACATTAGCCATGGTATCCTTAAACCTTACCGGCTAATGGGGTATGAACATTCCTAATGAATGTCATTTGAATGTATATCAATTTACTTAACCTAGGTCGCAAAAGATCCATCAATGGCAATTAAGGTTTGGACCGAGTCCATTACCCTTTTGACAGGAGATCACAATGTCACAACTGTCTTTGTCATATTGATGATTTTAGATAGCTCGAAGGCTTGCCACAATGGCTTTTACAATATGAAACATGAGTTCGTCTTGAATGATATAATAATCATATGGCACGAAGGCCTTGTCGCAAAGGACATTATAAGATATGGCAACAAAAGCCTGTCACGGAGGACATTAATTTATAAGTCGCGATCTTATTAGATTAGGGACTTTAAGGTTCGAACGTAGTTCTTCACCTTTAGACAGGGAGTCATAGACTACAACTATCATCGTCCTTGAACGACGATTCATTTTGGCACATAGGCAAGTCATGGGACATTACTAATGGATATTTATATATATACACATATGTGTATATATATAATTATCGCAATTTAGTATATTAGTCATGATCTCATCGATCTTATAGACTATAAGGCTTGGGCATTGCCCATCACCTTTGACGATGGACCATAACGGTCACACACGTCAGTGTCTCTAATGGACAACATAGTATATAGCCCGTAGGCGGCATAATCTCTAATGGTGACTCAGGATAACGCCACCAAGGGTAATACAATGAACACACTTATATATAGGAAGTACCAGCGGCGTATCCACCATGTGCTTATTGTGTTACTCTAGTTTTATTATCTAAGCACCGAAAATTTATGCATAAATTATAACCATCGGGTCGTAAGTATTTCTTAAAATCTTACTATGAAGATAGGAAGGCCTAAGCCTGAACTTCAAATATCCTATAAAATAATACGATCACCGTATCAGTTGATATTAGTCATGATCGCACTGATCATACATCGACTATTAGGCTTGAGCATAACTCACTACCTTGGACATGGGATCAGAAGGATCACAATGTCAATGTCACTAATGGACAATATATTATACATAGCCCGTAGGCGAAATATTATTAAGGATATTTACACATGATCATCTTTTTGATAATATTAGCCTTGATCGCATTGATCATATAGACTATGTGGTTTGAGCATAGCTCACTACCTTGGACAAGGAATCATAGGAGATCACCACTATCCTTGTCACAATGGACAATATAATATGGCCCGTATGCGAAAACATCTCTAAAGGATGTCAAATAATGTGATCATCGTATTTATACGATATTAGTCATGATCGTAATGATCATATAGACTATTATGCTTGGACGTAGTCCAATATTCTTAGACAAGAGTCATAGACCACTACTGTCGTTGTCTTTATCAGACAACAAATTTAGCCCATAGGCACTTCATCACTAACGGATGTTTACATTTTGATCATCACATTGATGATACTTGCCAATATCAAATTCGATCCTATAGGCTTTAAGGCTTGGACATAGTCCAAAATACCTTGACGGCTGGCGTGGTTTCTCAAGTCACACTGCCAGGAATGTTAACATGTTCTTAGATGTCAACAAGGATTAATTTGTCTTAATTGTCACACAACATTACCATGATCGCATTGATCATATAGGCTTGGAGGCTTGAACATAGTTCGCCACCTTTGGATAGGAGGGGTAACTCCTTTAACTATCATAGTAGAAGGAATAATTATCCTTAACTACCGAAAGTTTTGGCCAATTAATGTGGACTTGCCACTTGGCAGGGGTAAACCATTAAGAAGATCTTTTGAAATTTTTAGCTAATCGATAAAGTTCGAATAAAATTCATTCTAATGATTGATAAAGGACGATATGAGTACCTATAAATTTTTTTTTTCAAAACTCCCAATAAATCATTAGGAAATTTTACCATAGTGCCTCAAACAGGATTTTTAATATCATACTTGTCCATAGAGGACTTAAAAGGAAATTATAAGTCCGGATAGGGACTATAAAAATATCATATGTCCGTATAGGGACTATATTAAAATAGTTTGCCCATGAAAGGACTATAATAAAATATCAGGTCTACAAAGGTTGTGATGAAATATCATGTCCACTAAGGGACTATAATGAAATCTCGTGTCCACGTATGGAATATAATAGGGTATAATGTCCATGAAAAGACTATTTGAAGTATAATGTCCTCGAAGGGACTATTATTAAAAGATAATATCCTCAAATGGATTTTCAATAGGTAGACGTATATATTTATGGGGTCTTATCAAAAGAGGTAAGTCTATAAGGACTTTGATGAATTAATATGTCCACGAAGGACTACAATAATTAAATGCCCAAACAGGGACTTAAATGAAAAGAAGTATGATGGAAGGAGGGTCTTCTAATGTCTTCTTTCCCTTATTCTGATTGTTTCTTCATCTTTATTTGTCGTACGCAGTAGCGACTTTGAAGATTTTAGTGAATAAATAATATTTCAAATCAGGACCCATTGCAGAAGTAGAATCCAAGGATTCAATGATTAAAGGAATGACATCGATTACAGATTAGGTTTTGACTAGTATAGTCTAAGTTTGAAATTTGAAAACTCGGAGGTAAGAAATAGGGTTTAATGACACCCACATGTATCATCTTCAATATGGGAGCCCCAGGGACCTTCTGGTATGGACTCCGTAGTCTTGATAAGGGTTTAAACAAGTTTGGTTTTTGGGAATAGATTCATAAAGGTCTTTCCTCCAACTGGTTGTACGCTTATCCTAGCTGTGGTACGAAGCTTGGCCTTTCTAGACTTCGGATTTGGAGAATTTCCATCGACAACTTCCTTGCCTGGCGATATATTCAAAATACATAAAATCAAAATCAATGTTTACTTAATAGGGATGAGAGCATTCCTATGTTTAGTCTAGACTCAGAAGATCTAAGGAATGTGCTACTGTGTCATTTGAGATTAAACACTAAGGGCTAGTGTTTAATTCACTCAAACGTTGGCTCTGATACCAACCTGTCACACCCCGATATTTCCACGTATTACCGGTGGGCCCGGTGGGGAGTATCGTGACGTAGTTGATATCATAATAGACAATTTATCACAGATTATATACACAGCGGAAGTCGAAAGATATAAACATTACAAACCGAATGGAAGTAATATCATTTATTACAAAAACGGTTGTAAAGGATCCACAGGCGGATCAGAGTTAAAAGAAACACTGTTCAGCAGATTTATAAACATCTAAGCTTGCAAGACTCTTTATTGATGCTAGGAGTAGCCAGCCTATTCCGATTAGTACCTGCACTTAACCTTTTTGGAAAATACGTCAGTTTTCACTGGTAAATACAATTAACCGACTCATTTTGAAAATGTTTAAAAAATTGATTTGAATGCACAAGGCACAAAATATCTTTTATAACTTGGGGTAATTATTTATATATAAACTTGTAAAAGAATTACATGTTCGTTAGACGTTCAGTAGCCCGGGCTGAACACCGGGTTAAAGATTAATTGACACACCACATAATATAATCCCACGACAAGTTATTCTCGAACAGGCGGTTATATCTTTTTATATACGCACCGGCAGGTGTATGCCTACACCCCGTGCTTAGGTCGTGGCCATTTCAATAAATGATGCCAAGGATATCCGGGACATGGTCATTAACCCCCCAAAGGCTTTAAGCAAACAAAACAGATTAAACGGGTCATCTCAATAAATTAACCTTCATATGATTAACAATTCAATGCCCGACCAAGCGGTATTTTATATACCGTACCCCAAGCTCGTATAAGGGAAAATAAGTTAAAAGTATTTACCTGAGCAAATTATATAAATTTATCCTAGCCGTACAAATCAGCAAGTACAAGTATCTTTTACTGGTCTCCTAAATCTGGAACGAAGGTTTTAATTAACCTATTAGATTCATAACGGATCTTACTTAAGTTAAACTTAGACCGGTTAGATTTAAAGAAAGGTATACGGTTCAAACGCAAGATTAAGCGA
Source organism: Helianthus tuberosus (assembly GCA_030545235.1). Taxonomy (NCBI): domain Eukaryota; kingdom Viridiplantae; phylum Streptophyta; class Magnoliopsida; order Asterales; family Asteraceae; genus Helianthus; species Helianthus tuberosus. The sequence goes on along the minus strand of CM060452.1, from coordinate 69,583,357 downwards.
AGACCGGATTAGAGTGTGGTTTCGACCCGACAAGTTTGAAGACTTGTATAATATGGGTAAACTAAACACATTCTGGATTTTGAAGTAAAAATGATAAGATTTGACCCGTTTCGGTTAATTTATGCAAACTAGTTACATAACCCGTACCGAATGCGATAAATGCATAACGGGTAACCAAATGAGTCATGAACAGGTTACCTAAGTTAATATGCCTTAAATATGTTGTGATATCAGTAGGATACCTTCCAATATGCCTAAAACGAATTTAAACTCAAATTAAGCCCCGTAGGGGTATTTTGGTCATTTACCTAAGGCATATAAACTACCTATCATACAACTAACTAAATGAAGTGACCATAAGGTATAACCTCGGAAGGTTATTCCCTATACAACTATGGTCACCTATTGTGTTTGGTCGGATCCTAATGATCGACCAAACGGGTCTAGTTCGAAAGTCTAAGCGGTTGTTTAGACCGCTTATCTTACGACCCTACATAAGCACTAAACCTAAAGGGACGAGTTAAACATGTTAAAACATGTTTAAAGAAGTTAGAAAACAAGTTTGATATCAAGACAAAGGGTCTTGATGCCCAAAAATAGTTTGGTTGCAAAATACGCATAAACGCGCATTTTGACCGAAACTATGACTCGTCACTAAGCCTAAATAATGTGGTAATCAGTAGGTATAGTCACAAGAGACTATAACCATTGTGATTACGCTCACGTTATGAAGTTCAAACGAACTTCGTGTTGACCATTGACTGGTCAAAGAAGAAAGTCAAACACTGTTTGACTTTCCCGCTTAAAAACGCATAAAAGAACGAAAGAAGCTTACAAAGGGTCCAAGCTAGGAAGATCTTGATTCAAATTGCTCAGGTATGAAGTGTTAAACCCCAACTTAGAGCTATTTGAATCAGATTATGAGGAATGAGAATGAAGGTGTTGGGTTTATATAGATTTCGGTAAACCGTTAGGATCGTTCCTCGTAAACCATGCTTGAATCATGACCTTACACTTGGGCCCAAGGTTTTAGAATACCATGGGAACATGTAAAACCATCAAATACCAGCCCATAGGGTGCAAAACCATGGGTTAAACCCATCAAAACCTCAAAAATGGACCAAGTTCAATGTATCTGCCAGAAATTTCAAAAATGGTCCCTGCACTTGTAAAACTTGATTTTTGGCACTTTTAAGCCCCGTTAACCCCATTTCAAGGCTCTAAAATAAATTTAAAGTATAGGAAACTTAAAATATGCTCAAAAACATCTCGGATGTCGGCTCGTTTGGTCGTACGGTTGCGTTGTTCGGTTAATTACGACGGAAGTCGTAACGAACGCAAAAACGATCCAAATTAAGCGACGAATGGAATTTTATCATGCCAATCACTAAAATAAAATACTTTAATGATTATATAAATTTTTGGATGTCCGGATATATATTCAGAACGTAAGATATGCGCGAAAATGCAAACTTATGCACTTTTTGACGCTTTTAGTCCCTGTTGATCAAATAAGTTTATTTTTGCGCACCAAACACCTCTAATCCTATTTCTAAGCTATGTAAAGGATATTTAGGGCATGTTTAACTTATGATCATATTCCGGAAGGTTCAATACCATACGAATCGGTATACTTTTGCAGTTTGACGTAAATAGTCCCTTAAATCGCACAAAGTAGCGCGAAATGTCATTTGATGATATCCAAGCCTTCCTTGGCCCATAATGGGTATTCCCAAGCATGTGTTTAAATATTACTACACTCTCGTTTGCTTAAATGGTCACCAAAAGGCGTAGACTCAAAAGTTGACGCTTTTGGGTCCCTCTAATGCGTAAACTTGCGTATATCATCGTTTAATAGCATCGAAGCCTTGTCTAATCCATGTTAGGCACTCTTTAGAGTATTATTAAACATCGCGATGCTTCGGGTTTGTAAAAAGGTCATTCAGAGGTATAATTAAACATATTGACACTTTTAGTCCCTCTAACTTTCAAAGTTGCGCGTAACTTTACTTATAGGCATAAAAGCCCTTAATGGCCAATATTAGGCATTCCCGAGAGTATGATCAATTATCATGAATCTCTCGGTTTGTTAAAAGGTCACTCAGAGGTAAGAATTAACATGTTGATGCTTTTAACCCTTCATCACGCAAACTTTCAATTAATTACGCAAACGGCTACTCTTGATCAACAAGTGGCTCATTTGTGAACATGATTACCGTGTAACGTTATTCAGAGGCTTATAATAAGCATGTTAACATTTCTAGTCCTTCTATAATCAAAGTTTTTGATTTTTCACAAAATTAGTCCCTCAAATTCAACGTTTGACTTTATTAGGGTTTATTACACGTGTCAATACATTATTGGACGTGATTTTACGAGGTGTTACACCTCACTTCTATGGTAACCATAATAGGATGTGGTTGACCACATTAGCTCAAGTTACTTTTGTCTGCCGAGCTAATCTAAGTTGAGTTCACACTTTTCTTAAAAGCATGTAATTCTCGGTGGTTTGGGAATGGGTCAAACAACAACTATCCCCCTTGGGTGGGATGCAACCTGCGTATTCTCCTTGGGTAGAATACGTATAACCCGTCCTCCTAGTGAAGGACGACAACCGTTATAATACATGTCTTAAGCATACTAGACAACAACTCTATCTGAAAGTCCCCACTCATTTTCATACCGACTTAATCGCTGGGTCAATGGCGAACGGGTTATTAGTTAAATAGCGCTATTAGGTTTGACAAGCCACACACCATGCCGCAGAGGACGGGAGTGGACTAATATACTTAGGCACTTAGTCAATGATGATAGACATTGACTCGAGGCACTCAACATAACGACAGTCAGTAGTCGGTATGGTACAGGTCTAGTGGTTTAAAACAGTGGGGTAGCTCCCCATGGCATGTTTTTATAAAGAACAAAGGAACTTAACAACTTATGGTTTTTGGAACAACACTAAAACAGAACAACTGTGAACTCGCCAACTTTATGTTGACATACTACATGCCTTGCAGGTCGTTAGGTACATGGCTGGAGCTTGCCCGAGGAGTGGACGTTGTGGCAAGGAAGAAACTGTTGGGTTCCTACTATTAAACATTATGACTTTTAATTTGCTTAATGGGTTTTAAACTTTATGCTTCCGCTAACACTTAAACTTGGTTTGGGATATTGTTTTTCGTAACACTAAACATTTGGGTTGTGATGGTTTTACTTTATTTTACTTATCGTTCAGTATGAGTAGTGGTACGATCCTGGTCAGTCATACGCCTTGCGGTGATACTCCGCTTGTTGATTTTGGGGGTGTGATAGATTGGTATCAGAGCCAGGTTTATAGTTGTCACACCCCCAAAATACCACATGCGGAAACCCCCGCGAGACGTGTGACGTACCAGGATCTAGCCACCAATCACATTGAACTCAGAGTAAGATTTTAAATAAAACTTTAATTCATTAACATGAAATACTACAAAACATTAAATGTAATACAACAGGTACAGCGGAAGCATAAATCATTTGTTATGTGTTTCAAAGCCATTGGACTTGTCTCGCAATTCCATGTTTCTCGACCCATGACCACTCCAGCATCCCAGACAACAAGTTCCACATCTACACATATCAATAACCTGCGAGCATGCACACACGTGTATCAGACAACGCTGGTGAGTTCATAGTTTTACGAAAACGTTAGTTACCAAGTGTGTAGTTACGTTCATTGATTACAATGTTGATAATACCTCGGATACAAGACGGCTCCTGATTTATGTTTTGCCCGTTCCCCAGTGCTCCTATCAAAGCACTGGGCATGACTGGGTCATTAGTTCACACCCGTCCTCTCCGGTACGGGGTGAGGGTGCCAAACCTAAGTAGCGCTACCAACTAATACCCCGCTACCTCACGGTAACAAAAAGATGGGACTTAAGAGTGATTGGACGAGTGTATTATCCAACATACCAGATTTTACCCAAAAACCGATCCCTCTCTAGGATACCCAATGACTGTCCCAACCACCGGGACGCATGCTCAAAAGTAATGAACTCACCTTTGGTTTTCTCGGTATGTTTATTCACGTATTCAAGTTGACCAATCAAATCCTAGCATGGTTGTCAAAGCCAATCAGTTTCACATAGACTCGAGTCACATAGTTTCTTACTCATATTACACAAGTAGCACACATGTATTTCACGTATTATCATGAGAGTCACAATATCCAAATCATATCACAAAACGGTCCACTAATTCACTCGAAGTCAAGTGTTCATATCTCACATCCATTCATACATTCATCATAACAGTAGGCGAGCCAGATCAACACATGGCCCAACCAAAGTGTGTGATCCGCCTCAGGTGTGCAACCCGCACATGCTACCCGGTTCCCTTTCTGTTTGAGGCCCAGCAACATGTTTGGCCCAAGCAACACACTAAACCCAATTAATTAATACTTAATATAAGATCAGTGAATTGGATCAATTATATCACATAATCAGACTGTTTCATCACTCATACAAATCGCATAACAATCGAAGTCCTAGCTAGAACATCAAAGTCACTTCAGAATCATGCATACACACAAATCTACGTAATAGGTTTATATTTCAAGCAGTACAGAGACAAATCATCAGGTTTTTTCGTCATGGAGGTGAAGGTGGCGAAACTCTATGTTTCGTCGGCAATGAAGTGGCGAAACTCTATGTTTCGTCATCATGCAGTTTCGTCTCAATGCTAGTTCATCTTGCACACACAGAAACCCTAGTTATCAAATAACACTAACAGTTCCAGTTTATTCATAGCCAGGCACACCAATAACATAATATTCATATAGTAACAGGATCAACAAAACTGTGCAGTGAGCATAACTAACCACAAGACATCAGATTATTACTATACGTGTTCCAATTTATCGGATAAAACAATAACATTTCAAACTCCTCCTAACATGCAAAGATCATCAGCCAACCACCAAATTCGTACCATCGAACAATACTGATTTTATACAATATTATCCCATGTTAGATCAGGTTATATTTCAGGTTGTATTGAAACCCTAAATCATTCTCACATCTCAAACATCAACATGTAAACATACAATTTGCACAAGAAAGAATTACAACAAGTAAGGATCAGGATATACTAACCGAGTGAGTTGTGTGTGTGCACCGGAGTGTTAGAACCGAGAGAGAAAGGGGGCTTCACTGAAAGGAGTTGCCGTCATCGTCAAGAAGAAAACTATTGAGGATTAGGGTTAGGTTTACGTTTTATAGCGTGAACAGTGTGTCTGGGCTACACTTGGGCCAAAAGCCCATCTCGGCGACGACGAAACATCAATAGGGCGACGAAACTCCCTAAGTTTCTTCGAGTAGAGGTGATGACGAAACACCACTGTTTCGTCGAGTTCGGTTTGCAACGGGGATCCAATGTTTCGCCAAATGTGAGAGTGCAAGGGTTAAGTCTGTCAAACAGTTATTGAGTTTACCAAGTCTTAATTCTATTCATTAATCATAAGGCCAAGTAATAACAAAAAAATCATATAACAAACGCGCATCCGTTCCAACGCAACGAATTATAAAACACAGTTCTGAAAACAAGCAACGTGTCGAGAAAAGGCCTTGAAAGTTCGGGTTGTCACATCATCCCCAACTTGAAAGAAATTTCGTCCCGAAATTTGATAAGTAAATCAAAAGTAGTAAGGTGATAGATCAGGATGACTGTAGATTTTCCGCGGGTACCACAATAGTGAACTTGGTTTTAAAAAGGAGAAAAATCTTTTTGACAAAAACCAGATTATAACATGCTCAGTGCTCAACGACACAAAACGACACTTCGCTCCACGTGCAAGGCTCAACACCTTAGGTGGTATGATTTATGTTTATATTGCCTACTTGTTAGTTTACTTTTGCATGGTAAGTTGGTTATGGTATGCCTAGTTAGGATAGTAGCATGGTGTCTATTAGCCCTAATGTGCTCTCTTTGACATTCAACTGTTTGCATGGAATCATATGTGCTTACTCTCTTCTGTCATTCCTTTTACAACCCTGCGTCGTTGTTCTCATTCGTGTTTTCTGGATGTGAAGATCATGAGTGGACGCCTCAACTTGACTCAGGCTCAACTGACGGCCCTAATCAATGAACGGGTTGCTGAAGCTTTAGCAGCCCAACCAGGAGGTCAACCTGTTCAACCTCGCGCATGCACTTTCAAGACCTTTATGGATTGCCGACCCAGTCCCTTCAGCGGCACAGAGGGAGGCGTAGGTCTTCTTCACTGGTTTTAGAAGATCGAGTCTGTGTTCGAGATGTGTGACTGCCCTGTCAACAATCGTGTGAAGTTTGCGACTGGAACACTCGAAGGAAGTGCGCTCTCTTGGTGGAAAGCACAAGTGCAAATGCTAGGGTTGGCAGCTGCGAACACCACCCCATGGAACGACTTCAAGGAGCTGATTAAGGAAGAATATTGTCATCGGGATAATATTCACAAGCTTGAGGTGGAGTTCTACAACCTCAAAATGGTAGGGTCTGAGATCGAAGCCTACACGAAAAGATCGATTGATTTGGCCGCTTTGTATCCTAACATGGCGAATCTCGCTTACAAGCGCATTGAGCTCTACATCAAGGGTTTAGTACAAGAGATTCAGAGCATGGTGACTGTAGCGAACCTCCCTACGATCCAGCAGATCATACGACTATCGCACCGTCTTACTGATCAGGTAGTCGAGCAGAACAGATTACCCAAGCGGGTTAGTGCTACCACTGATGCACCCAGCGACAATAAACGCAAGTGGGATGGAAACTCTAGCAAAGGTTCAAGCTCTACATAGCCTCAGGCTCAGCAGCAAAAGACCAACGACTACAAGAGCCCCAATCAACAGTTTGCTACCAATCAAAGTTAGGGTGGGTACAGAGGAAATCACCCCAAGTGCAACCGTTGTAACTTGCACCACAGCGGGCAGTTCAACAAGGGCCACTGTCATAGATGCAACAGGCCAGGCCATGCAACAAAGGATTACAGGAGTCTGTATCCTGCGAATCAGAATTGACAGCAGCAACAACAAGCCCCACAGAACCAACAGCAGCAGCAACAGCAGGGTAACAACAGGGGGTGTTACCAGTGTGGAGGAGAAGGCCGCTTTAAAAGAAACTGCCCTCAGCTGAATCATAACCGCAAGAACAACAACAACCAGGGCAATGGGAATAACAACAGGAACAACAATGATGACAATGGTGCCAAAGGGCGTGTGTTTGTGATTGGTCAAGGTGAAGCAAGGAATGATCCCAATGATGTGACGGGTAAGTTTCTACTGGACAACTACTTTGTTTCTGTTTTATTTGATTCGGGAGCCGATACTAGTTATGTGTCCTTAAGGGTTAGTCAGATACTTAAGTGTACCCCGATCCCTCTAAACTCCAAGCATGTCGTAGAACTAGCTAATGGTAACAATCTTGAGGCCACACACATTGTCAAGGGTTGTAAACTCGCTCTAGCTGGTCAGACCTTCTCTATCGATCTCATCCCCATCATTCTTGGTAGTTTCAACATTGTCATTGGGATGGACGGGTTATCCCAACATCGAGCGGAAATACTCTGCAAGGAGAAGATTGTCCGCATTCCCCGTTCTAACAATGAAGCTCTCACTATTCATGGTGACAAGAGTGGTGCTGTTGTGGGCATCATCTCGTTCCTTAAGGCCCATAAGTGTTTGCGAAAGGGCCACACTGCTATTCTTGCTCTGGTTACCGACATCTCAATGAAAGAGAAGAAGGTTGAAGACATCCCGATCGTACGCGACTTTCCTAAGGTATTCCCTGAGGAATTACCTGATCTTGCGCCTCATCACCAAGTCGAGTTTCATATCGAGCTAGCTCCTGGAGCAGCACCTATAGCTCGTGCACCCTATCATTTAGACCCAACCGAATTGAAGAATTGTCCACGCAACTACAGGAACTCTTGGACAAGGGTTTTATTCATCCTAGCTCTTTGGCCTGGGGAGCCCTAGTCTTGTTTGTCAAGAAGAAAGACGGTACCCTTCATGTGTGCATAGATTACCGTGAACTCAACAAGGTGACCGTGAAGAATCGTTATCCTCTTCCTCGCATCGATAACCTGTTTGACCAGTTGCAAGGGTTGAGCTTCTATTCTAAGATTGTTCTGAGATCAGGCTATCACCAATTGAGAGTCCGAGACGAAGACATCTCCAAAACAGCATTCAGGACTCGTTACGGACACTACGAGTTTCTGGTTATGCCTTTCGGGTTGACAAACGCACCTGTGGTTTTCATGGATCTCATGAACCGAGTGTGCAAACCTTACTTGGATAAGTTCATTATTGTTTTCATCGACGACATCCTGATCTATTCTAAGAGTCAGGAGGAACATGAGCAACATCTGCGTCTTATTCTTGAACTTCTTCGAACCGAGCAACTCTACGCTAAGTTTTCAAAATGTAACTTTTGGCTTCGTGAAGTCCATTTCCTAGGCCATGTAGTCAATGAAGATGGGATTCACGTCGATCCATCCAAGATTGACTCGATCAAGAACTGGCCTGCACCTCGAACTCCAACAGAAATCCATCAATTCTTGGGTTTGGCAGGTTACTACCGAAGGTTTATCAAGGGTTTTTCGAAGATTACGCAGCCTCTTACTACTTTGACTCAGAAGGGTGTCACCTACCGGTGGCGTGATGCTCATGAATCCGCGTTTCAACAGTTGAAAGTGAAACTTTGTAGTACATCCATTCTTTCGTTACCAGAAGGCACAGACGACTTCGTTGTTTATTGCGACGCGTCAATCCAAGGACTTGGTTGCGTGTTGATGTAACGTGAGAAAGTCATTGCTTACGCATCACGCCAACTCAACGTTCACAAAAATAACTACACTACCCATGATTTGGAGTTGGGAGCAGTAGTGTTTGCACTCAAGATATGGAGACATTACTTGTACGGTACCAAGTGCACCATCTACACCGATTACAAGAGTCTCCAGCATATCTTTGATCAGAAGGAGTTGAACATGCAACAGCGTCGATGGGTCGAACTCTTTAACGACTACGAGTGTGCGATCAAGTATCATCCAGGCAAGGCCAACGTTATGGCCGATGCCCTCAGTCGTAAGGAAACCAAACCTAAGCGTATACGTGTGTTACAGCTTACTATCCACTCCAGTCTTCCTACCCAAATCCGTGATGCTCAGGTTGAAGCATTGAAGGAAGAGAACCTCAAAGCTGAGTCCCTGCGGGGCATGGAAAAGCGACTTGAACACAAGGAAAACAGTACTTACTGTTTCATGGAACGTATATGGGTCCCATCCTATGGAAACCTACGAGAGCTTATGATGGATGAAGCACACAAGTCCCGTTACTCGGTGCATCCTGGTTCTGACAAGATATACCAAGATCTCAAAAGTCTATACTGGTGGCCCCACATGAAAGCTAACATAGCAACCTATGTTAGTAAATGCTTGACCTGTGCTAGAGTTAAGATTGAATACCAGAAGCCATCAGGACTATTGCAACAACCTGAGATCCCAACATGGAAATGGGAGCAATTTTCCATGGATTTTGTCACTGGATTACCTAGATCTCAACGAGGAAACGACACCATCTGGGTGATCGTTGATCGACTGACTAAGTCTGCACACTTTCTTGCAATCAAGGAAACCGACAAGTTTTCTACCCTCGTAGACATCTATTTGAAGGAAGTAGTTGCTAGGCACGGAGTGCCAACTTCCATCATTTCTGATCCTGACCCGTGCTTTGCATCCGATTTGTGGCAGGCAATGCACAAATCCTTTGGCTCACGTCTAGACATGAGCACAACTTATCATCCACAGGCGGATGGGCAGACTGAGCGCAACATCCAGACTCTTGAAGACATGCTTCGAGCATGTGCTATCGACTTTGGTAATGGCTGGGAAAGACATCTACCTTTGGTGGAGTTTTCATACAACAACACTTACCACACCAGCATCAAGGCTGCTCCGTTCGAGGGTTTGTATGGACGGAAATGCAGATCACCACTATGCTGGGTAGAAATTGGTGATAGCCAAATCACTTGCCTAGAACTCATTCTTGACACAACAGAAAAGATTGCCCAAATCAGACAATGAATGGCGGCAGCTCATGACTGTCAGAAAAGCTACGCTGATAAGCGTAGGAAACCTCTCGAGTTCCAGGTTGGGGATCGTGTGCTACTCAAAGTCTCACTTTGGAAAGGTGTGGTTCGCTTTGGCAAACGGGGCAAGCTTAATCCGCGTTATGTCGGACCCTTTGAAATCACTGAGAAAATCGGCAAGGTGGCGTACAGACTGAATTTTCCCGAAGAACCCAGTGGTGTTCACAACGTCTTTCACGTGTCAAATCTAAAGAAGTGTCTGTCAGATGAGACCCTCATTGTTCCTTTCAAGGAACTCACTATCGACGACAAGTTGTGCTTCATCGAGGAACCAGTGGAAATTATGGTTCGGGAGGTAAAGACTCTCAAATGCATTAAGATACCTATTGTTCGAGTTCGTTGGAACTCCCGTCGTGGCCCAGAGTTCACCTGGGAATGAGAAGACCAAATGAAACACATGTATCCACAGTTGTTTAAGAAAGGTGAGTCCAACACTGAAGCTACTATGGAATTTTGGGACGAAATTCCGAACCAACGGGGGGATGATGTGATACCCCAAGAAAACACACAACATAACTAGCTTCCTCAGTGACTACGTGCTAAATTTCGGGACGAAATTTCTTTCAACTTGGGGATGATGTGACAACTCGCACTTTCAAGAGTCTTATACTGGTTCTTTTCCTACTTTGTGTTACATTGCATACGTGTTTATATGAATTGGATTGAATGTTTTAAATGTGTGAATTGTTGTTAAATGTTATGTGTTAATGGTGTTATAAGAACTTGATCACACGATACCTTTCGGGCCGCACACCTTGTTTTCGACCGCACACTCCCCACCTTGTGTGCATTTGTTCTCGGTCCAAAGCTCATGCCTTGGCCTACGGCCCAAACAAGTGAGCCCGGCTCATCTCTTGTGCGCATACACATACACCCAACATGGGGATTGTTTCTTATAACCTTCAAAACACAAAAACACACAAACCCTAGACTCTCCTTCTCTCTCTCTCACTCGACGACAGCCTCCCTTCATTCGAAGCCTTGCACCTCAATCAAACCGGTCCATTCGACATCTCGGTTAGTGTTCCATCATTCTAAGTCTGCTACGATATTGATGTTGTGATTATTATGATCATATGTGATGACCTAGGGTTTCATGCTAGTAGTATTATTGATGGAATTGTGTTCATGAATCTGAAACAAGTTTTTTTTATGATGTTAATATATGCGTTGAAACTGTTTTGTTTGATGATTGGGAACATATATTAACAAAACTGTTAGTAGGGAATTGTATTGATGTTGATCTAGGGTCGATTACATGTTAATTGATTGATAAATTTCGAATATAAGATGTGTGTATTATTGGCATGATGTTACACAATAACTAGGGTCGCATGATAATGTTGAAATCACTGTTCTGATGATCTGATTAGAATGTTTTGAATGTTGATCGATTAGGTTAATTGTTGTTCATAAATTTGATTGTATGAATGTGTATAATTGCTAAATGATTGATGTTTGATCCGATTGAAACTTACCAAATGTGATAACTGCTGTTACGAGAATAATGGGCAATTAAAAAGGAAATCAGTTACATCTTCCGGGTCTCGACTGAGGTTGCGAGTCGGAATCCCTTGGTTTCGACTCGAGACCACACCTTCACAAAAACAAGAGAACTTGAGACCATGGTTGCGGGTCCGGTTTCGACTCGAGACCTCATGGTCTCGACTTGCATTGCATGACTCGAAACCCCCTAGTCTGGACTCGAGACCTCTGGACTACAACTCGAGACCGTATGATCTCGACTCGAGATCTATAGTTGCAACTCGAGACCTCATGGTCTCGACACTTAACTTAACTGGGCCGAATTGACTTGGAACTCACACATTGTCAACAGGCCCATATACTTGGGCCGCATACTTCGGCTTGAAACGTGCACTTGTATGGTGTTGTTAACTGTTATACTATACGTGTATGTTGTGACCTTGCTTGGATTCAAACTGTTAGTATACGTGTAAAACTATGTGGTTACTACTTGAATACGAACCTGACTTGTATGGTAACCATACAAGGGCATGGTTGACCACATTAGCTCAAGTTACTTTTGTCTGCCGAGCTAATCTAAGGTGAGTTCACACTTTTCTTAAAAGCATGTAATTCCTGGTGGTTTGGGAATAGGTCAAACAACAACTATCCCCGTTGGGTAGGATGCAACCTGTGTATTCTCCTTGGGTAGAATACGTACAACCCGTCCTTCTGGTGAAGCACGACAACCGTTATAATAAATGTCTTAAGCATACTAGACAACAACTCTATCTGAAAGTCTCCACTAATTTTTATACCGACTTAATCACCAGGCCAATGGCGAACGAGTTATTAGTTAAATAGCGCTATTAGATTTGACAAGCCTTACACCGTGCCGCAGAGGACGGGAGTGGACTAATATGCTTGGGCACTTAGTCAGTGATGATAGACATTGACTCGGGGCACTCAACATAACTACAGTCAGTAGTCGGTATGGTACAGGTCTAGTGGTTTAAAACAGTGAGGTAGCTCCCCATGGCATGTTTTTATAAAGAACAAAGGAACTTAACAACTTATGGTTTTTGGAACAACAATAAAACGGAACAACTATGAACTCGCCAACTTTATGTTGACACACTATAGCATGCCTTACAGGCTGTTAGGTACATGGCTGGAGCTTGCACGAGGTGTGGACGTTATGGCAAGGAACCAACTGTTGGGTTCCTACTATTAAATATTATGACTTTTAATTTGCTTAATGGGTTTTAAACTTTATACTTCTGCTAATACTTAAACTTGGTTTGGGATATTGTTTTTCGTAACACTAAACGTTTGGGTTGTGATGGTTTTACTTTATTTTACTTACGTTCAGTATGATTAGTGGTATGATCCTGGTCAGTCACACGCCTCGCGGTGAACTCCGCTTGTGGATTTTGGGGGTGTGACATTGTACGGAATAAAACTATGTGTTAAACGATTTTAGTTGGTTGATATTGAATCAGATAAGGTTCTAGAAGTTTCGACAATGGTTGCAAGTCTAAATCCTATGGTTTCGACTCGAGACCATTTTGACTACAACTTGAAACAAGGCATCACAACATCAGGGGACTCGAGACCGGTTTGGTTACGAGTCGGGATCTCCTTGATTTCGACTCATGGCCTGACTCGAAGCCACGAGGTTTTGACTAATGGTGTACAACTCGAGACCATCTGATTCCAACTCGGGATCCTTTTGGTTGTGACTCGAGTTCTCTCGATTTCAAGTTGGGACCTCACGGTTTCCACTGATGGTCCCACGCATAACCCACACTTAGCTTACTGGGCCACTGATTAATTGGGCCACACAGTTTACACGGACTGGTTTATTTATTGGGCCACACAATTAAGTGTTATTGTTCTTGGGCTATATGTGTTACTGTTACTAATCAATCATGCGACCCATGCATGTGTTTTTATGAAATGTGGATTTATATGCTACATGTTAATACGTGTATACGTGATACTACTTGCATACAAAACCTGACCAATATTGGTAAACATAATAGGACGTGGTTGACCGACTATTAAAACAAGTAAATTACCTGTCGAGCAAACCGAGGTGAGTTCACAACTTTTACTAAAAGCATGCATTCCTGGTGGTTGGGAAACATAACGAATAACACTATATCATTGTGAGGGATACAAACAACGCTATCTCCTTGTGTGGGATACAAACAACGCTATCTCCTTATGTGGGATACAAACAATTTGTGTCTCCCCTTGTGTGGGACGCTCAGTTAATTACTATTTATATTAGATGCAACAAGGGTACTAAACGAAACTCTATCACGAAAGTCCCTACTTATGATACCGATTAGTTGCCGGTGCCAGGCGAACGGGTTATTAGTTGATAGCGATATTTAGGTTTCACCAACCTCACACCGTGCCTGTAGAGAATTGGTCGTGAACTAATAGACTCAGGAAAAACCATCAATGATGATAGACATTGACAAAACGGGACAAACAAACATGAGGTCACAGAGTATTCGGTATAACGCAGTTTAGTAGCTTACATATGGGGTAGCTCCCAATGGCATGATATAAATGAGTAACTTAACTACTTAAACAAGTTTTATGGAATTAAAACTAGACAACTCGTGAACTCGCCAACTTTATGTTGATACCCTACCGCATGCTTTGCAGGTATACAGTGACTTAGGAGCTTGCAGCTTGGGGAAGTGTAGTGGTCGACTTAACCCGTGTTAGGTTCTTTTAATAATTATGAACTATGAACTTATGTTCGAACCATTTTACTTATGCTTCCGCTGTTCTCATAGAAACACTGTTTTGAACTTAAAAACTTTGGACTTTAACTTTAAACGTCACTAATCGTATTGGTTTGGTGAAACTATTTTACTATTATTATAATTGTTCAATATGATTGGTGGCTGGATCCTGGTCAGTCACACGCCTTGCAGTAGTACTCCGCATGTGGAAATTGAGGGTGTGACAGTTGCTACTGAGGTTGCTACTGAGATTGTTACTGAGGTTGCTACTGAGATTGCTACTGAGATTGCTACTGAGGTTGCTGTTGAGGTTACTACTGAGATTGCTACTGAGGTTGCTACTTAAGGTTACGACTGAGAGAGTGGTGATATTTTTCTTAGTTTACCTACACGGTAATTAACGTTTTCGTGAATAGAAAATTATCCGTAGACAATCTTAGCAAACCGTTTGCACGATTAGTCTCGGTTGATTTTTAGGACAAAAAAGGCACAAAAATTCCGAAAAGGGTTTTGGACAAAATATATCATTGGATATTCTCGAGACGAGTTCAACGGTAGAACTTAGTAAAAACAGGTTTCGGAAACTTTTTGAACGTTTTTAACCAACAAGTTGCGTTAAAATTTCAAACATATCGAATTTGAATGACCTATTGAGGATGGAGCATGAGGTTGGCACAAAGAACAAACCTCCTAAAATGATGAAGGTACAAAATTACCTCACATGGAAAGACATATTTTAGTCTTTTATCGAATATCAGGACACACGGATCTGGATCTCTATTCAAGAGGGGTACGTGAACCCAACATATGACTTTGAAGGCAGATAACGTCTCACTGCCTATGTTAACATGCAAGATACAGAAAAGAAAATGTATGAAGCTGAAAAGAGAACTTTGGATGCTATTAAAATGTCTTTACCAGATGGCATCAAACATACATTCAAGAAGTACACTACCTCAAAGGAGATGTGGGATGCTCTTGAAAAGAGGTATCAAGGAAATGTTGATATCAAGAAGAACAAGGTTGACCTACTAAAGAAGCAGTTTGCTGTCTTTAAGTGTATGGGAAATGAGTCACTTGAAGATATCATCACCAGATACTATCACTTAATGTTAGAGATGGACACTTATGAAATAGATACCTACACTGACATAGTGATTAATGATAAGCTGCTCGATGCTTTACTTGCAAAGTGGGACATTTATACGCTCATGATTAAAGGGGAAGCAGATTATGAGATGAAAGACCTAGAAGAGGTTGTTGGAAAGCTGAGAGCTTACAAGCTCAACATGAAGAAGAAGAAGAAGAAGAAGAAGAAGGAAACAAGATATGATCAGGTTCAGGATCCAGGAGTTTACAATGGACTTCCATCTTCTTCATCTCGTAATGCTTCTAGTGATTCGGCCACTGCATTTCTCTCATTTGAAAAAGAGCAAGTTACCACTAATGCAGATGGTGATGTGTGCTTTGTTGCTACTTCGGGAGGATTAACAGGGGTTAAGAGACCACAAGCTGGTAATCAGAATAGCAATACCAGGTCAACACCTCTGAGTGTGAAGGCTGCTAAAGAACATCTTGCCTTGCTTGCTTCATTTGTTGCTTCTTATGAGAACCACATTCAGGGAAAGATATCTGATCTGGCTACTTTTGATGAAGATTATGATTAGATTGACCCTGATGACTTAGAAGAAATGGATTTATAGTGGCAAATGGCCATGATTTCCAGAAGAGTCAAGAGGTTTATGAATAGAAAAAGGAAGGAAGTTTGTTGGAAACATTGTTGGTTTTGACAAGACCAAGGTTAGGTGCTTTAACTGTCAGAGTTATGGACATTTTGCTAGGGAATATCAAAGACCAAAAACAGAGTCTTTGGGTCAAAGTTCAAATAATATAAATGCATCAAATAACTCTGGCTCTAAGGCTTTGATCTCTACTGCAAGAGAGGGTTCATATGATTGGAGCTTTCATCTGGAATGTGATGAAAATGTCACGCATGCATTCATGGCAGAGATTGTCCCATGTGATAATGCTGAAGCAAAGGTAGATGCTGAAGTAGAGAAGGAAAGTGAGGCTAAAAAGGTTGAGAGTGAAGCTGAAAAGGTTGATGCTGATCAGACTACAGAAGTTCATGAGGAAAACCTAAAGTCTGATGATGAGAAAGATGCTGCATATAATAAGATGGCAGCTGAACTTGCTGCTATCATGGCCAACTTAGACAAATCAAAAGGAGAGGTAAATTCTAATTCTGTTAATTCTATTTATTTAAAATGTCGGGAATTACAGGGAGAGGTTGATAGGTTATCAACTGAAAACCAAAGTCTGATTAACGAGATGTCTAGCATAAAAGAGTCAAACTTTTTCGTAAAAAGAAATGAGTCTTTATATTTGAAGAAAATTAAAGGTTATGAAACTGAAGTTGATGTTTTAACCTGCAAATTAAACGAAAAACTTCAAATTATAGACTTAGCTCATGATACGATGAGTCAGAAAACAAAAGAGATTGCTGAAAAATGTAAAGAATTGTTAGAAGCACAACTAAAAATCGTTGAACTTGAAAAGAAATTAAATCAATTCAGAGATTCTGCTTTTGTTATAAAACATTTGATGGGGGGCATAAAGAAAAGTAATGACAAGACACGTGTGGGCTTCCAGGACTTCAATGAAGTACCACATCCTCTTAGTCATGACTATTCTTTCTTGCCAGATGAAGATGAGTTAACAGACTTTGCGTCAACTGCACCAAGCAGTTCCACATCAGAATAAGATGATGTGTACGAGTATGATGATGTTACTGTTAAGAAGGAAAATAACAGGGAACCCATTTTGAAAACTGAAGGTTCACTTCCTAAAAATAAAAAGCAAACTTTTGTTAAAAAGGTAAATTTTGTTCAAGGAAGTGACATGAAAAAAGAAACCACTGTTATTGAACATGAATCAAATGTGAAGTTTGTAAAAATAAAAACATAGAAAATCTGAATCTGAGCAAACTAAACAAAGTCCTTCTAAGACATCATCATTATCTAATGAAGGATCTAGTTCAAAGGCTTCAGTTAAGAAGCCTTCGGCAAAAAGATCATGCTTCAATTGTCACACCAAGGGACATGTAGCAAGCTGCTGTCCTAACAAAAAGAATGAATCACAAATCAATGAGAAATAGAAAGGGAAATCACTAGAAAAGAATGGTGATAATGAGGAGAGAGTGTCAAACTCTCCTAAGAAATCTGCTCCTAAGCAACAAGTGGGTGTTGATGTTGGTGTAGATAAGGCTGAAAAAGGAACACAACAAGTTCCTCGTTTTCAAAGAAATCAACAAAGATTTCAGCCTGAATCTACATCAGGTAGATATGAGAGACCTAGAAGCAATTCACCAAGAATGAACAATTTTAATAGTAATTCAAGTAATTTCAAAAGTCAAGGTCAATATCAAACTCGATACCCAAATAAGGGTAGTCGAAATTTTTACAACTATGGATTTAGAAATTATAAAAATCAAGCTTCTCAGAGTCAATCTAGAGTTCAATCGAACTCAGGTTATGTGTGTCAAAACTCAAGGTCTCAAAACCAAGTTTTCCAAAGGTCATAGTCCAAACATGCATAGGAAACCTCAGGACTAGAGACCTCGTGGAAATCAAACTCCATTTCCATCAACAGGTCCTAGATCCAAGACTCCAGTTAGGAGTGATGCATATTGGATGGTTGTTCCTGTAGTTGATGAATCTGGAAGACCCAAGACCATTAAGGCTTGCGTCCCCCACTCTAACTAATTTATTGGTTGGTGTGTGAAGGAACTGCTAAGGAGGATTATCAACTTGTGGTACGTTGATAGTGGCTGCTCCAGGCACATGATGGGGAATGCGAGATTGTTATCTGAGTTTGAAAATTATGATAGAGGACATGTAAATTTTGCTGTTGTGAAAGATGGTAGGATTACAGGTCGAGGAAAAGTGACCAATGGGAAGATCACTTTGGACAAAATGAACTATGTTGAGCAGCTTAAACACAATCTGATGAGCGTGTCACAAGTCTGCGATAAGGGTCACTCGGTCCATTTTACAAAGTCTGAATCATTGGTGTTGAAACCGGGTTTGGCTGTTCCAGATGATTGGATAGTGATGAATGCACCGAGGAGAAATGACACCTATGTCATGGACATGGGTGCTAAAGATTCTTCTGCGGTGGTGGCGTGTTTATTGTCAAAAGCATCTGAGGCTGAGTCAATGTTGTGGCACAGACGCATGGCCCATATTCACTACCAGAAAATGAGTTATCTTATTAAAAATGAGTTAGTGAAAGGGGTGCCATTGTAGAGGTTTCATGTGGAAGATAAATGTCTTTCGTGTCAAAAGGGGAAACAACATAAGAAACCTCATAAATCTAAAATACTAAATTCCATAGATGCCCCTTATGAATTACTTCACATGGATTTATTCGGTCCAGTGAATGTAAGGAGCATAGGTGGAAAGTACTATTGTTTAGTTGTCACATATGATTACTCACGTTATTCTTGTGTTCTCTTTTTAGGTACAAAAGATGAGACAACAGAGCTGTTGATAGAACTCTTTACAAAATAGGAAAACATATATGAAGAAAGGATCAAGAGGATAAGGAGTGATAATGGCACAGAGTTCAAGAATCGGATTCTAGATCTTTATTTTCTTCAAAAGGGAATAGAACATCAATACTCTGCTCCTTATACACCTCAACAGAATGGATTCGCTGAGAGGAAAAACAGGACGTTGATTGAAGCCACTAGGACAATGCTTTCAGATTCCAAACTTCCAATTCTTTTCTGGGGAGAAGCTGTAAATATAGATTGCTATGTCCTAAAAAAAGTTTTAACCATTAAACGTTTTAAAAAAACATGCCATGAATTTATGTTTAACGAAAAACCAAACTTAAAAGGCTTTGAACCATTTGGTTTACCCTGCACAACCATGAGAAATAAAGATAAGCAAAAATTCGGTGAGGTGGCTGACGAAGGTTACTTTCTAGGTTATGTACCCGGAACACCGAATAAAAGGGTTTTTAATCTAAAAACTGGTAAAATTGAGGTTGTGTTTAATGTTGAAATTACTACATATAAGCCTCAACAATCAACAAGTGGTCCAACTATATTATATGATTATGAGTGTTTTTTTAAATCATTTAATATTCATGAGTTTTTAAATGCAGATGACTCTCAGTTGATCCAAACCATGATTAGTGAAGATGAAGAGGGTGACTTCATGCCTAGATCGAGTATATCAATGACAGATGCTCTGAGAACTTCCTCAAGTGTTGCTGATCTTGATTCAAGCGATAGTAACTCTGAACCTATTCAGGGGGAGGAGTTCACTAATCCGTTTATGAATCAGAATATTTTTTTTGGGGGGGGGGGGTTGGATCAAACCTGGGTGAAAATTTAGAAGTTGATACCACTGCTACTACACGAGCAAACAGAGATCATCCAGTTGACATGATTCTTGGAGATCCTACTTCAGGTGTTTAGAAAAGGAGAAACATAGCAGAAAGTTCAGGTCTGTATGCTACGATTGAGAAGACTGGGGTTATGAATGAGTGCTTGTACAGCTACTTTATTGCCTAAGAGGAGCCGAAGAATGTGCACATGGCTCTGAAAGACAATTCATGGGTGAAGCTATGTAAGATGAATTATCCCAATTTTAGAAGTTGAAGGTTTGGGAGCTAGTTGATCTGCCTGAAAGTGAAAAAGAGTTTGGCACTAAGTGGGTGTTTAAGTGCAAGAGGGATGACAAAGGAATTGTGATGAGGAATAAAGCTCGCTTAGTAGTTAAGGGGTTCAATCAGCAAGAAGGGATTGATTACAATGAAGTGTTTGCACCAGTGGCAAGGTTGGAAGCAATTCGTTTGTTCCTAGCCTTCGCATCATTCAAGGGCTTCAAAGTTTACCAACTAGATGTGACGAGTGCATTTCTTTATGGGAAAGTCCAGGAAGTGGTGTATGTCTCACAATAAGATGGGTTCATTGAGCCAGAATATCCAAATCGGGTTTACAAACTGGATAAGGCTTTGTATGGATTGCATCAAGCACCCAGGACATGGTATGAGACACTGTCAAAACATTTGTTGAAGAATGGCTTTGAAAGAGGTCAGATTGACAGTACACTATTCATTAAACGAAAAAAGGAAGATTTTCTTCTGGTACAGGTATATGTGGATGACATTATCTTTGGGTCATCAGATGAAAACATGTGTCATGAGTTCGAGAGGGTAATGAAGAGCAAGTTTGAAATGAGTGCTATGGGTGAGCTGTTCTACTTTCTGGGATTACAAGTTGAACAGAAGAAGGATGGGATGTTTATACATCAAACAAAGTACGTGTACGACATTTTGTCTCAGTTCAAAATGGAGGATTGCGCTACTTTCAACACACTTATCTGCGAGAATCACAATCTTGGCCCAGATCATGAAAATGTGGAAGATGTTGATCCAACTCTGTATAGGGCAATTATTGGTTCGCTAATATACTTGACTGCTTCAAGACCAGACATCATGTTTGCTGTATGTCTATGTACCGGATATCAGGCTAATCCAAAAGTGTCACACATGAAAGCGGTGAAGTGTATTCTTCGTTACTTGAAAGGGAGACCTAACTTGGGTTGTGGTATCCAGCTGATAGTGATTTGAAGTTTGTTGCTTACACTGACTCAGACTTTGGAGGATGCAAGTCTATAAGAAAGTCTACCACAAGTGGTTGTCAGTTCTTAGGAGGGAAGATTGTGTCTTGGCAATGCAAGAAGCAATCTTGTATATCTACCTCTATGTGTGAAGCTAAATATATTGTTGTGGGTAGCTGTTGCTCTCAAGTTCTCTGGATACAACAGTAGATGCGTGATTACGGTTTGGATTTCACTCGTACTCCTACAATGATAGACAATAATGCCACTATATCAATCACAAACAATCCTATAAAGTACAGTAAAACTAAACATATTGACATTCATCATCATTTTATACGGGATTGTGCTGAAAAGAAACTAATTGAACTTCATCGAGTCGACACACTAGATAACCTAGCAGATCTTTACACAAAAGCTTTTGATAGGGCTAGTTTTGAACATTTAGTCGAACTTAACGGGATGAGGAATCCTGAATAACTAATTTTTCATAAGAATTTTGTAAATATTTTATTGCTTTCTTAAAAATCAAAAAATTAAATAAAAAAATAAGAAAACCATAAAAATCCAAAAACATTGAAAAATGATAAACACAAAAAAATAGAAAATCAAAAATGAGTTTTCACTGTGTGGAAAAGAACAAATGATAGTACATCAGCAAGTTAGCCTGTCACACTGAAATTGAAATTAAATTGCTTAAGTATGATAGCAGCTTCATCATATGATGTACCAGTAGGCAAATAGTGTGACATTTGTGCCTCCACGGCCATCAAACAAATACCAAATCAATGAAATATTGTATTTCATACTTGGGATTTGTATAAATATGTGTATCATTTGCACATATCAATTCTCGTTCGATTTCGAGCTCTAAATCGCTTTCTGGAAAGTTATACGCGAACTGGTGCGTAAACATAATCAGTTTAACGCGACAAACACTCCGGAACAGTGACATAGGCTTAACATACCTTAAATAACCTTTACATAACTTAGAAATAAGTTTTGGAAGGTTTGGTGTGTCGAAATCAAGTTTATTCGCTTACAGGGACTAATTTCGACAAACTACGAAAGTATGCCGATTTGTACTGTAACGAACATTCCGGAACATGACCATAATTTAAACATACCCTAAATATCCTTTGCATAGCTTAGAAATAGGCTTTGAGGGGTTCGATGTGTTAAAATAAACTTTTTGGTCATTCAGGGACTAAAAGCGTCAAAAGTGCATACGTTCTGAATACATTCGGACATCCAAAACTTTATGTAATCATTAAAATATTTTATTTTAGTGATTGGCATGATAAAATTCCATTCGTCGCGTAATTTGGATCGTTTTTGCGTTCGTTACGACTTTCGTCGTAATTAACCGAACAACGCAACCGTACGACCAAACGAACCGACATCTGAGATATTTTTGAGCATGTTTTGAGTTCCCTATACTTTAACTTCATTTTAGAGCCTTGAAATGAGGTTAACGGGGCTTAAACGTGTCAAAAATGAGCTGAAATGCAAGATTCTGAAGTTCAGGGACCAAAATTGTCATTCTGCCATAGTTATCTTAGGAAGGGACCAAAATGAAAAATATAAATTCCAGCTTGTTCCAGCTGTTCCCCTCATTTGCACATGGTTTTAATGAAACTATGGGCTCCCATGGTTTCACAAAACCATGGGCACATGTGTACGGATGAGATCGAAGCTCGTTTTACGATGAACGATCCTAACGGTTCTAGTTTTCCTATATATACCCATCTCCTTTCACTTGCAAAACCCACAATGATCTGATTTTGGCTCTCTAAGTTGAAGTTTATGCTTCATACCTGAGAGTAAATCGGATCATAGCTTGCGGGGACCTTTTGTAAGTATTCTTTCGTTCTTTTATCGCTTTTCGAGTCTGAAAGTCAAACTGCGTTTGACTTTCTGCCTTGACCAGTTTATGGTCAATGCGAAGTTCGTTTGAACTTCATAACGTGAGCGTAATCACGATGGTTATAGTCCCTAGTGACTATACCTACTGATTACCACGTTATCTAGGTGTAGTGACGAGTCGTAGTTTAGGCCAAAATGCGTATTCTTGCGTATTTTGTAACCAAACTACTTTTGGGTATCAAAACCGTTTGTTTTGATACCAAACCTATTTTCTAACTTAACTAAACATGTTTTAGCATGTTTAGCTCGTCACTTTTAGTTTAGTGCTTGTGTAGAGTCGTAAGTCAAAGCGGACTAAACACCCGCTTAGACTTTCGAACTAGACCCTTTTGGTCGATCATTAGGATCCGACCAAGCATGTTTAGTGACCATAGTTGCATAGGGAATAACCTTCCGAGGTTATACCTTATGGTCACTTAGGTTTAATTAGTTGTATGATAGGTAGTTTATATGCCTTAGGTAAATGACCAAAATGCCCTTTTCATGCATAATTGGTAATTAAGCATATGTAACATAAACTTTTGTCACTTAATCGATTATGCAACATGTTTAGGCATATAATACTTGTCATAGGACTAGTTAGACGTCTCGAACGCGCTTTGCGTGCATGACGCGTTAAAGTAGCGTAAGCTACCTTAATGGGTCGCAATGGGTCGAAAGCCCTTAGGTTAGGTTTCGATTTAGAATGTAGGCTTTGTTAAACCATGCCATATGAGTTCCAATACTCATTTGGTTTCCAAAACCTCATCCTATCCGATCTTCCGACTTAGGTCCGGTTTATTTATATAGTTATTAGGTTGCCGATTAATTATGTGCTCCCTCTAGCTTTGCTTGGTTGTTGTTCAAGACCTCTAAGCATTCTCAGGTGAGTACATAGTTCCCCCTATTTTACTGTTTTCAATTGTTTTGGGGTGATTCATATGTGCTAAATGTTTTCGAGGTTTTAACGATGGTTTTCAAAACGATTTTCGATATTATAACAATGGTTTCAAAAACGATTAAAATGGTTTATATTAAATTAATAACGATTTCGATATAGTAAACAAACTTGTTGGTTGTATTTACATAACGAATAATATCCATTAGTTTTGGCCGAACCGACCAGTATTAGGTTATGGTACCATAGGATCTGACAAATCCCGTTATCAGACTGCACCCATGGTTATGTGTGGGTTAGGTGGGTAACGACTGAATCTGTGATTGTTAATTTACCCTTTGGTGGTTTATTAATGCGAGAAGCGATAGGCGAGTTGCGAAGGTTTGGATGTTATTAGCGAGACAATCAAAAGTAGTTTTCATGATTTAAAACGAGAATGATTTAAACGACTAAAGCGATTTTTAACGAATTAAACGATTTGGGTAAACGATTGGTTTTTGGTTAGTGTTTAGATAACGGGACGGGTGTAATGTGATGAAAGCATGGTGGATACGCCGGTGGTACTTCCTATATATATATATATGTTTTCATCGTATTACATACCGTGGCGTTATTTAGTTCACTTGGGTAAACGATTTGAAACAATGTCACACAAACGAGGTTTTCGAAATGATATAAACCATACGAGTTTTATTAACGAGATTTATTAACGAGTTTTATTAAAGAGATTTATTAACGAGTTTTATTAACAAGATTTATTAACGAGTTTTATTAACGAGAATTATTAACGAGAATTTTATTAAATAAATGTTTTGGGTTAAGAATCATGGCTACGAGATTTTATAAATTATAACCAACTTGATTTGAGTTGGTTAATTATGTCGCAATACAATACTTTTCAAAACAAGGTTTTTAATTAAGTATTGCAACATGTAAACTAGCCATGAATCCGACACTCTCAAAAACCTATGTACTCGCCAGCATTTCTGTGCTGACTTTGTTTTCACATATGTTTCAGGTGTTGTTGAATGATGTTGATTGCTAGGATGCATGCTCACATAGGACTGGACGAGGCCTTAGTGACTTAATAACAATGATAGACTACGTTTAACTTGTTTATTTAGAATTCCAGACGATGTAAATATTTAATGTTTAATAAAACGAAACTTCAAATTTCCGTGTGTTTTGAAACAATGATTCTGTTACAACACTCCCCGACGATTCCGTCGCGATTTGTTGTTTTATGCGGTCGGGGTGTGACAAATAGCATGAAATAATCAACTTATGAATGTGTTATAAACCTAACAAACTGAGTATGAGTGGGTAACACATCAGTGGTGTATGGCTTAATGACTTTAAATCTTGCGTTGATAGATTGCCAAAATCTGAGGTTTTGGGTCTTTATACTGTTATTTCATCCGGAGATATCAGGGTTGTCCTTCTGCTACATCCAGATATATGCTGACCTAGGCACAACCAGGATATCTTAAAAGAGCTAAACTGCCGAAACCTAGAAATTGAAGAAGCTCTCCTAGAGAGTCATTCAAATGTGCAAAATGCATAAATCGTACCAAAATTGGTATTTGTCTTAGCCATCATTAGATATTGGTCTCTTTGTTGTACGGAAGTACTGACCTGGTCACCAATTATCTATCCTTGTAAAACAAAATGGATGAATTTGGTATACTCGCCTACTACGAGGAACCTTTGTGCATACCTTGATCGCGGGGGTATGTCATGAAGTGGGACATACTAGTATATCAGTATAATATTACCTTAACGTATCACACAGTAATGGAACTTGAAATGTTCATGCAGTCTATTTAAGTGGATAAACAATACTGTAATCTTCTTGGACTGCTTTTCATGAAATTTATATAAAGAATTATCTAATAGTGTGCAAACAGTTTGATTTTGCTGATATGATTTTCTTACCGGTGATTCTCACAAAAATAGAGTGTTTATTGCTTTTGTTATCTACATGCTTTCAGAAAATACAAAAACCAAAAAGATTGTTCATTTTCTTTAAAATTCTTAATGTACGGAAAACTGTTATTCTCGGAGGAGTTGTTACCGATAGGGGGAGACGGTGTAAGAAAGTGAATTCAAAATTTTAAATCTTGCAGGTTCTAGGGTGTTGGACAAAATTTTTCAGTGTGGTTTGGTAATGAATTGGAATTGCTTAATCTGTGATACAGTTTAACTATCTCTTGAATAATAATAATTTATTTAAATTTGTTGAAAAATTCTTATGATTTCTCGAGATGTTTGTTTTATAGTATACAGATTAAAGCAGTGTGTTTTTGAGAAGTTGTTGTAATGAGATGAGGAGGTTGTTGCTGCTTAGAAGAATCCTGCTTCCACAATGCAGAATGGGTGATATGAAGACTTACTTGGATTGCTGACTCAAAACTTGGAAGATTTGGTGATTAGATGCATCAGCTTAGGGGGAGTCTGTTGCTGACATAATTTGTGTTGAAGCTGACGCTATCCAAAGACCAAAGACTGTAAGATTCGGAAGACTAAAGTTTCCTTTGCAAGCTATTGTCAAGGGGGAGTTTGTTGGTTCATGTTATGTGACAACAACTTTAACTTGGTCTTTGGATATTTTACAAGGCTCGAGTTATGTGAAAGATATGGATTTCGAATGGGTCAGTCTGAGTTTGTGTTGTTTAAGTCCAAGTTGGTCTAGCCCGAATTCGTTTATAATTATATGTGGGTGTCACACCCCAAAAACGTCGCAGCGGAATATAAAACGTAGTGGTGACGGAAGCTGGTGCCCATTTATATCTTGATGATCGATGCATTAAATTGTTGGACATTTTAGTATGTTTTAAATGTAAGTTATTTAAACATTACGTTTTAAGACACGACATAACCAAGACATAGTTAAGTTGTTTCGATCCTCACGGATCTTATTACATTCGTCTCAGAAAGTTTTAAAAATCAATCCAACATTTTAAGTAACAAAACATGCATCAACATCCACAAGATACGCCATAATTTCCCGAAGCCGAACTCAAGTACCAGTAGAACACGTTAAAATCAAGTGTTAACACAAAGGAAGGTGAGTTCACAAATTCACTTACAACCAATTTTTATTCCAAGGAAAACTTTCTGATTAGGTGTTTATTTGAAAACATCCATATAAATTTTAGAAAGTCCATTTTACTTCCTTAATAAAAATCCATGGGCCTTCCGCCGGTTCATCAATCCGACAACTATAATATTTATATTGCCCAGGTTTTGTATATTAAATTATTGCGTCAACTTTCAGACTCGTATGTTAGCTAGACGATACGAACTATATATTAACCATGCAGGGATAATCAAAGCTAGACAATAAACAGAATATTAATTCGTCGTTTGACATTGACACGGGGCGACCGGTCATGACGGGGTTGTCAACCCGATAGATCTACCAACAATTCATCGCGTGCAATACTTAACTGATTAAATGACATCATGGGCGCAGGGTTCTTTCTCGAAGAACAATATGATGTCTGCCTCACGTACAATATATATATCCTACTAATATGACAATTTAATACACGACGTTATACGAATTCCTCTTATTCTCCATCATATGAGACCCAGTCAAGAATTCGTCCCCAACCGTACGGTCTTGTATCACTTAAGAAATACCGTACATACAATATTCATTCATCAAAAACGTTTTATTTCGAAACGTATAACTTATCAAATCTCATATATTTTCAGCGAAAATATATATTTTATATTAAAAGGTATGTTTTATTTCGAAAACATTATTAAACCCTTTTAACGACGTGTTCTACCCCCAAAATATGTACAAAGCAGTAAAAAGAGGGGTTTAGTGACACTCACATTTGGGTGCGTATTTTAATATCGCAATCCCAGAGATTGATTTTCTACATGTCCTAATATAGGAACGATTCTAAATCAATATACATAACACAAAAATCCTAAGTTTCTCTGTTTCTTAGAATTATCACATAACTTTGAGATTAGCTCGAAAAGTTGTTATTTTTTGATTATGTTGGCACGTTAATATATACATGAGTCCATATATATATTTATGATTTTGTGACTTGAACAATTTTATTGGTGACCATTATTGTGTAAATACGTTAACTCTCCCGTTTATACGCAATATATCTACGGTTTGCACGTCGTAATATATATACATAAACGTTCACATAATTTAACACCGTAACATGCGAAATCTTGTTAACTTATCTATTTTGTCATTTTTAAAGTAAATATACATGAAACATCTCATATGTACCAAATTTCATGCTCGACAATCAAGTTACACATTTAACGCAAATTTTTACCGTTTCTACCGCACAAAACGCACAAGTATACATGCATAGTCTAAATTTCCCACTATCAAGTTAACACTTAACATATTATCACATTTACATGTTTAAATCACTTAACACATTTTATCACATAAGGTTCACTCAAAATTTACCCATACCAGTGTTCATCGAAAAACGCGTATTTTAGCGATTCGGTAACGATTTCGGGCGTCGGAAGTCACGTATGACCAACCAAACACCAAGTAAACTTAAAATTAGTTAAAATACTTATTTTTAAACTAAAAATATTAGTTTACTTACTGATCTAAATCAGTTTTATAAAAATCACTCGAAAAGCCGATTTTTGACCGTTTTAACGCATAGTTTTGCGTTAAACGTTACTATAACCATCCCAACTCGAAAATACTTGATATTTTAACACAATACATGTTATTTACTGATTAAAATAGTGGTTATAATCAGATTAGTGCAGTTTTTGTGTAAGTCACATAAATCCGGTGTTTTCACGTATTTTACAACGTTTAATGCACCAAGTACAACATGCAAAGCTAGTAAACATTATCACAAGTTTATATATCATTTAAACACTTCAAAATAACCTTATTTTAGTGTTTATATTCTGATCAAAATTTATTTTTATCAAATCTTATTCAAATCATCATTTCATGATCATATTCCAACATGCATGTTCTAGTAAATGCATCTAATGCATTCATATAACATCATCATCTACATTTATATTCTAATCATACTCAAGAACACCTTAATATCATATTTTTTTACATAACACAACATATATCATCCATCATCACATATTCATTCATACATAAATGCTAGTGTTTTTACATGCATCCTACTTTCCAAGTAATCATGTTAATCAATAATCTTTTAATTAAAATCAAAACACAATCACCTACACATACATACACACTCATGGACACATATACATGCATATATACACACATTTATTTCATTTAAAAACCCATTTGTTTTAGTTTTCAAGTTTGTGATTAAACTCAAGAACAAGAGAAACTTCTATCATTATCAAGAACATCAAGAATCAAAAACAAAGTTTCTAAAATAAATTTTATACCTTCAAGTTCTTGAATGGTTTTTAGTAAAAATTGATGGTGTGGGTCTTGATTGTTGCTTGAAACATCACAAAATCACTTCTAAACCACAAAAGGGACTTGAAACTTCTTTGATATGAGTATGAATCCTCAAGATTGAGTTGAAAATAAAAATTGGAAGTGTTAGAGGGGTGTTTTGGCCGAGCTTTAGAGAGAGAGAGAGAGTGAATTTGGGTTTTTGATTTCATTCTTGGATTTGGATAAGATTATAAAAGGTTTACAAGCTTCCTTTCACTACTTGTCTTTCCAAGAAAGCATGTGTCATACATGCATGCAAAAAGGAAGAGGGTGGGCAGCCATGAGGCCACCACCTATCACCATACACACATACCCATTTTATACATACACTTATATATATGATCTAGTGTTAAAAACAGGTATTTTACTAGATACCGGGTATTTTATCTGACGTTTTAATCCCGTTTTGGTGCGTTTTAAATTATTTTTAACACTCTACAAAAATAAACTCACCAAAATATTATTGAACAAAATTGTGTTTGCCGGGACTGGCGACGTTGCCGGTATTTGGCAGTATGCGCGCTGTGATGCGCTGTACGCGCTTAAAATCGCAAAAATAGGGATTTATGCGTTTTTATTTATTTTTATCATTCTATAGTAACAAACTCATCAAATTATTACTAAAATTATTATCAGTTGTCTTGACAGGTTGTGTTGACAGTATTTTGTCGGTATACGCGCTGCATTGGGCGGTACGCGCTTAAACTCGAAAAATAGAGTTTCTTAGCGTTTTATTTATTTTTCCTCAAAAATATGATTAAAATTATTATTCTAATCATAACAGACTATTTTTAGGATTTTAACACTGATCGGGTGGTCACCGACGTTCGTTTCGCATTTTAACCGTTACGCGATAAGCGTGTATCTTGTTGTTGCCAATATTATTTTTATCAAAGTTCAATTTTACCAACACATTAAATTTCACATATAAACATCATAACCAGTCAGTTATAGCCTTGATACCTATTGACAACACGTGTTACAATTGTACGGTACGGCCTGAAAAGCCGGGTGTCACAGTGGGCCTAGCCCAGTTCGAAATGTATGGGTGTAGGTATACAAATAGCTTGTTGCTATAGGGTTTAGGTTAGATGTTTTGCAGAAGTTTCAGAGATCGAGAGAGTTAGAGAAAACACAGAAAAAGGCTGTGAGTTCTTGTGTTCTTGAGTTGTTGTAAACATTACGTTTGATAATCACAGAAGATTAGTTTGTGAATTGGTTTTCGTGTTCTTCATCTTTATTCTTGTTTCTGGTTCATCGATTGATCAAGGGGATTCCGCATGCTTTATTGATTATCAATCTTGTAACGATCCACGGGATAGGGACCTACAAATCCGCACTGAAAGGAATGGATAGAATCTAAAAATAACAACCACCCTAAATTTAAATCAACAACATCTAAACATGCGGAACGATAAAATTGGGACAAGTGGTTCGGGTTCTTGATTTGGGGACTTTTGTATAGTCTAGTTTATAAATCATAATCCTAGAAATAAGACTTTGTTAATAGCCTAGACGAGATAATTATGATTACAGCGAGATTAATATATATGTGTGTGTGTGTGTATATATATATATATATATATTATAGATGCATATGTCTGTAGCTTTCGTCTGTATTTAGTCTATATTTACATGTTTGTAGTCTATGTATAGTTTTGTATATGTTTTGTATCAAATCCGGAACGAAATAGAAAGATAGGATGTTTTGTAAGTCCATCCGGACGGATGGAGTCCATCTGGACGGATGAACATAGTCCCATCTGGACGGATAGCCATCCAGTCGGATGGGCATAGCTGGTTTCTTCCGAATGGAGCGCGCCTATAAATAGAGGGTCTTGGCTCTCATTTGAGACACTGGTTTTTTACACCTCTGGCGGAGCTCTTGCAAGTTCTCTCTGGAACTTTGTACGAATCAACATCTTCAATGAGAATGAACATGTTTAACGGTGTCTACGTTATCTATCTCTCTCCTACATCACTTTCGGATTCCGCACGATTGTGTTGTTGCTGATCTGACCTGAGCGTGTTCAAGCAAACCGAACTCCCGGTCCTCACAAGTGGTATCAGAGCTTGGAAGTCGGATTCGGAGGAGATCTACAACAGTTCTACAGAGATTTTACCGATTTTCAGAGATTTACAACTATTTCTACCCGAGATTCTACCATTTCTCTCATTTATATCTCTGATTTCTACTCATTTCTTAGTTTTTCATCTTACACATCTAAAAATCTAAAATTAACACAGATTTCATGAACAAAATTGCTTAAAATTCACACATATTGTGCGCATTATACTAGAGAACAATCCTACAAAGTTTCAAACCTGAATTCAAACTAAATCGTATCAAAATTTGTGAAAAACTATGAATTTTCGAACACACGTTGCTGACGTCATCATCCATCCGGACGGATAGCCATCCAGACGGATTGATTTGTTACTGTTTGAAGTTTGAGACACTTTGTTCTTCGTTGTCCATCCGATCGGATAGCCATCCGAATGTTTGACCATTCGACAAATCTCATCCGGACACATCCATCCGGACGATATCCCATCTGGACATACCCATCCGAACACATTCATCCTGTTGATTGTGTTTGTTGACCATCCGGATGATTGGACATTCGGAAAACAGTGTTTGTGTTCATTCTACATTCAATCAAGTTTAACTGTGTTTGATTTTTCAGGAAATTGCAAAGATGGCAGGTGAATTTCTGAACCCATTCTCTGACGTATGACTGGCAGTATTTCGCAATTGTGCTAAAGAATACTAAGCCCATGAAGGAAATTAAACTCAATTGGTTGATAGAAAAACTTGAAGGTCACGAACTTGAGATCAAGAAGCAGAGCAAGGTGAATAATGCCAATTATCAGCAGAACGTGAACTTGTACTACCGAGGAAGCATGATTTCCAACGCTTCATCGCCAAAGACAGCCTTTAGTGCTGAGAATTAGAACACTAGTGCAAAAGACAACTCAGGAAGTGGATCATCGGGTTCGAGTGGTTATGGTTATCATGGTTCCGGATCGAGTACACTAGCACAGTCTGCTTCAAACACTCAACAAAATCAAAATGCTCCGAATGCAAATGTTTTCCAATGCAACATCGCTGTCAATCTCAATAATGCACAAAACTTTAACGAGGAGAATGCAAAATAGCAGATGGTTTTTTCTGGCTTCTATTCTAGAGTTATACGAGAGCCTTGTAGCAGGATAGATCGGGAACACAAATCTGACAAAAGAAGACTATGATCAGATCGATCCTGAAGAGATGGAACTCATAGACATTAGATGGTGTATGGCAAGTGTGATCTGCCAAGTGCAACGATTTATGGAAATTACCAGTAGACAATCAATTGGTGGGCCGTCGACGAAACTGGGCTTTGACAAATCGAAAGTGACCTGTTTCAAGTGCAAACAAAAGGGTCATTTCAAAAGAGAGTGTAGAAACTTAGTTGCTGATGAAACCACTAACCCATTTCACGATGATTACTATCGTAAAGCGGTGTATCACAGAAACAGAGAAGAGCCACCAAAAATGAAGCAAATTGAAGATAATCCAGGGAAGGAGAAGTCGAGGGCACTTGCAGTTATCCAGGATGACGTGGATTTTAACTGGAATGACTTTCTTCCAGAAGAAGATTATATTGGATCTGCTTTCATGGCCCAAGTAGAATCAGAACCAGTGAAGTTTCATAGAGAAAGAGAACTGGCACATTTTCGAATGAAAAGAATACGTGAAGCTTACAAAGAAGCGGTGAAGGCAAAGAGGTGGGATCCTGATAGAGAATGCTACCTAGATCCAAAAGGGAATGTTTGTATAGACCCAAAATCAATCAACTTTGAGGCTCTTGTAAAGTTAATTCCAACGGAAGAGGAGTAGATGAGAATAGATGCCGAAAAAAGGGCCGAAAAGGAGAGACTAAAACAGGCCGAGAAGGAGAAAATTGACAAGTCTGAGAAGTTGGAAGAAGGAATCATTGATGTAAACGCAGAAATGACAGCCGAGAACCTAAAGAAGATGGCTGATCAAGTTATGATGGCGAAAGCACTTGAGGTAGATACCAAATCCGCCTCTGAGTCTAAGTCATCTAGCAAGGTCAGTTCTATTGGTTCAGATGTTGAACCAGGTAAGGCTGAGAAAGAAAAGACTGAAAGTGATTGCAGAAATTGCATGAAGGCATGCAAAGTCTGTAATACACATGAGTATCTTTTGAAATCTCAAATCCAGGAGCTAACAACTAAAATCAATATTCTAAAAAAGGACATGGTTAATAAGGACAAACTTGTGAAAAGTTCAACAGAAAGAATAAATGAGTTAAAAGATAAAATCAAAAATGATGTTGAACGTTTTAAGAAAGAAAATGAAAAATTTGTACTTGAAAACAGAAAAATAACTGAGGATTTTGATAAACTGAAACGAACAATTAAAGACTCAGATGAAAGAAATGCTAAAACTCGTAAAGAAAACATGAGTTTGACAGGTGTTCTTCAAGAAAAAGAAAAACAGATAAATGCTCAGCTGGATGAGATTGCTAATCTAAAGCTTCAGTATCAAGAAGCAAAGATTGAAAATGAAAGAATAAATTTGAAACTGAACAGTTACACTTCCGCCAACTTTATTCTTCAACACATCGTTCCAAAAGCCATTGGGAAGAAAAAAGATGGTGAAGATGTATACCAAGATGGAATTGGGGTAGGGTATCACAAAGTTCCACCACCCATGAGTAACAACTTTACTAAAAAACAGTGTGGGTTGGTTAAAGAGTCAGATTTGAATGAGAAAAGTGAAGTTGATAAATTACCTGATAACATTGATATCACTTTTAGTTCACAATCCGATGAGGAGCGCATAGAATCTGAGGTTGTGAAAGATGTAGTCAACAATGTTTTGAAAACAGACAGTGATTCCACAATGTTAAACGAAAATGATGATTGTTTTCTGAACAATTATCTACCGAAATCCAAGTCCAAGAACAACTTAAAGGACAAACCGACTCTTGTCATGTACAAGATGAATGGTTCCGATAAGTTGTATTCGGATGAGGATTTTCCAATTGAGAATGTAAATGTGGACAAGTAGGAGAAAGTGTTTAAATTGGTTGAGATTGATGTATCAGAGGTTAATGAATTATCAAATTCAAAAAGATTTTTGAATTTCCAAAAAGGTAAATCTTACTATAACAAACCCAAAGTGCCACCACGTTTTCAAAATAACAATCAGAAAGAAGTTTCAATGGGAAACGGGATGGTAAGAACTATCAAAGAAGAAATTTTCAAAAGCCACAATTTGTAAAGAAAACAACTTTTGTGAGAAGTCCGAGTTCGATGAACGAACAGGAGTCTGAGATCTTTTCGAAAACTAATGAAGAGTTTTTCGCAAAGAAAGTTTCACAGCCACAAACTGAAGGTCAGAGTCCAGTTGTTGACACTCGAACATGCTTTAAATGCAACCAGATTGGACACATTGCACGAAAGTGATTGTTGAAAATCCCAGGAAACCGAATGATACAAAAGGCATGGCGCCTATGTTTATTGAGAAGAAGATTCCAAAAACTGAAAATGCTAAAATCAATTCTAAACCAGTTAAACAACCGATTAAGAAAACTGGTGAATCTGCAAAACGTTTTACTCCACCACAACAAACATGGATGCCAAAGTCTTAAGTCAAGGCATCACTTGAAGCAAAACCAAAGGTTTCGGTCAGTGCTATAAAAGAAAAACAAACTTCTTCAACCAAATCGGTTGAAAAGTCTGCACCTTTGGATTTCTACCAAAAGTTGGAGAAACAAACTTCTTCGACCTCTTTGGTGAACAAGTATGTTCCCAACAAGGTTCAATCATCTGTACAACCTGAAAAAGATGAATTTTTCTTGTATAAAGAAGTTGAGGTTGGAACAGAAAAGAATTTAGAAATGAACGATAAGAATTTTCCACCACTTTACACCATGAAAACACACCTTAAGGTCAAGCTACCCGAGTCAAAAGAGGCTTGGGTTGCTTCATCTAACTAATTGCATTTGAACTGTGAAGGAGCTCCCGAGATCGATATCAAAATGGATAATGGATAGTGGAGCGTCCAGGCACATGACGGGGAGGAAAACCCTATTATATGATGTAAGAGGTTTTAATGGAGGGTATGTTGGTTTTGCCGGAAACCAAGGTGGAAGAATAATTGGAGAAGGCACTTTATCCAATGGCTGTGTCCTTTGAAAGAGTCAATTACATTCTGGAGCTGGAGAACAACTTACTGAGCATTTCCCAGATATTGGACAGAATGTATACAACTCATTTCACCGACAAAGAGTGTCTAATTCTGAAGCCGGGGTTTGTTGTCCCCGAAGAGTGGATCATCATGCGAGCACCGAGGGAGAATGATTTATATGTTCTCGACATGAGCATAGCGACTACAACTACTAGTCATCCTCAGTGTTTCGTCTCTAAGGCTACTAAGAAAGAGTCAATTCTGTGGCATCGAAATATGGGGCATATACACCAACGGAAGATGAACCATTTGGTACATAATGATTTGGTCAAAGGTGTAAATTTGAAAAGCTTTCACTTGGAAGGTGAGTGCATAAGTTGTCAAAAAGGTAAACAAACCAAGAAGTCACAGCCCAGGAAGATGGAAAACTCAATCTCGAGACCGCTAGAAAGACTCCACATGGATCTCTTTGGTCCTGTGAATGTGAAGAGTATAACCGGTGATCTATATTGCCTAGTGGTTACAGACGATTATTCGAGGGTCATGTTATTGAAGTCAAAAGATCAAACCTATATGAGTTTGGTGAATTTGTTTCGGAAGATAGAGAATTTGTACCAAAGGCGTATCTGTAGACTTCGAAGCGATAACGGTACTTAATTCAAAAACAGTCAAATGGAAGAGTTCTGTGACAAAAGGGTATTTTGCAAGAACTCAGCGCTCCGTACACTTCGCAACAAAATGGAGTGGCATAGAGGAAGAATCGGACACTAATAGAAATAGCACGAACAATGTTGGCCGACTCAAAGCTTCCTGTGAATTTTTGGGGAGAAGCCATATCTGCTGCTTGCTATACTCTGAATCGGGTTTTGACTGTGAAGAAACATAACAAAACATGTTTCGAGCTGCTAAACAAAAGAAAGCCTAACTTGGAATATCTAGATTCGTTCGGGTCGCCCTGCATGGTTTTAGATCCTGATGGAAAGTTTGGTTCTAAATGTTTGGAAGGAATCTTTGTAGGTTACTCTAGTCGACTTAGACGAGTATTTGTTCCAAGTCTTGGAAATTTTTTCTAAGCTCAACATGTAGAATGTCAAGGTCATAACATGCCTACACAGAAACCTGGTGACTCATGGCGATTCAATTATGAAATGATATAGGAGTCATTCGATCTTCCTGAAGAACCAAAGTTTATAGAACAAATAAAGTTGTAACAGGAATATGAAGCTTCCCAGATGAACTCATGGCCGACCAAGTCTTCCAGACGACAGCAGAATGCTAATGACAATGAAACTGGTCCAAGTCAAAGTGACGCAAATGTGCAGCAAACTCAAACAACTTCAGAACATGAACCTGCTCAAGAAAATCAGACATCGGTATTTGATGAATCAGAGTCTGACTCAGATAGCCTGACATTTGACAGTGGTGATTCAGAATCTGAGGGGGAGCAGATCCAGTCATCAGATCAGACAGTCCAAGTTGATGAGCAAGTTGCAGATCAAAATGTCACTAATCTGGAAAGCGAGGTGAATGTTCCTAGTGAAGTTATGCCGAGGACGCTATCATACCATCCTGAAGAGCTTATCATTGGAGAGTTGCAGTCTGGAGTTAGAACAAGACACCAAATCAACCAAGGCTTTGCTTGTTTTATACTAAAATTGCACCGTTACAAAATGAATTTTCACTCAGTTGCTTTATTTCACAGGTTGAACCGAGAACTTACAAAGAGGCACTAACAGAGGAGTCATGGGTTAACGTTATGTAAAAAGAGTTAGGTCAGTTCGAGAAGCTTGGTGTGTGCAAGCTAGTGGATCTTCCAGATGGTCACAGAAAGATTAACACGAGATGGGTATTTAAATGCAACAGGGATGATAAAGGAGTGATCGTGCGCAACAAAGCTCGCCTGGTTGTTCAAGGTTTCAGTCAACAGGAGGGGATAGATTTCACCTAGGTGTATGCCCCAGTTGCTAGACTCGAAGCCATTCGCATCTTTCTAGCATTTTCATCATGGAAAGGGTTCACAGTATATTAGTTAGATGTAAAGTCGGCTTTTCTATACTATAAAGTGAAAGAGGAGGTCTGTGTCGGTCAGCCACTGGGCATCACCGATCCGATTCACAAAGATAAAGTCTATCTCCTTTACAAAGTGTTGTACGGGTTGCATCAGGCCCCGAGAGCCTGGTATGAGACACTCTCTCAGCACCTACTATCCAACGGTTTTATTCGAGGGAAGGTAGATGCCACTCTTTTCACAAAGGAAGTTGCCGGTCATCTGCTGATAGTACAAATCTATGTCGATGACATTATTTTTGGGTCTACAAATGAGGAACTCTGTAAAGAATTCGAGAATCTGATGAAGCAGAAGTTCGAGATGTCTTCCATGGGTGAGATGAAGTTTTTCCTTGAGCTGCAAGTCGATCAAATGCCAGAGGGGATCTTCATACATCAGACAAAGTATGTCTACGATGTTCTGGAGAAATTCAGTATGTCGGAGACTGCACCTATGTCCACCCCATTAGCAACTAATCACGGTATCAATCCTGATTTCACCAGAGAGGAGGTTGACGAAACATTATACCGTTCGATGATTGGTTCGCTGATGTATCTCACTGCATCTCGACCCGACATAATGTATCCAACATGCCTCGCGGCCCGTTATGAGTCGAGTCCAAGAGCTTCACATATGGTCATCGTCAAGCGGATTCTACGCTACCTGAAAAGAACTCCGAGCTTAGGGTTGTGGTATCCAAAAGATGGTGATTTCAAATTGGAAGGTTACTCTGATTCTGATTTCAGATGCCGCAAATTAAATTCAAAGTCTACAACAGCAGGATGCCAGTTTTTCGGACCATGTTTGGTGACTTGGCAATGTAAGAAGCAAACTACCGTTGCACTTTCAAAGTGTGAAGCATAGAATATTTCAGCAAGTAGTTGTTGTTCTCAGATTCTGTGGATCCAACCGCAAATGAGGGATTACGGTTTGCAATTTCTTACTACTCCTATCTTTGTAGATAATGAGGCAGCAATCAACATAACTAAAAACCCGGTACATCACGCTAAAATGAAACATATTGAAATTCGACATCACTTCATCCGAGATTGTTTTGAGAAAAAGTTGATTCGAATTGAAAAAATCCACACCGGAAAACAAAAGGCTGACCTTCACACAAAACTGTTTGATAAAACACGTTTTCAGTATTTTTTTAAACTAAACGGTATGAAGCTTTTGTCGCCAGGGAGAGATATAATTGGCGTTAATGAACAATCCAAAGCAGAGGACGTTGGGAAGCAATCTGCTCTAGTTTGTCACATTTTTAGATGTTTTGGTCTTTAAGGGGATATTGTTTATAGAAAATCCAAAAACATTAAAAAATGTAAAAATACAAAAACAATAGAAATTTCAAAATGTAAAAAACAATAGAAAACCCAAAAAGAGTTAGTGTAAAAAGAGGAAATGATAGTACATCAGCTAGATTGTCGCAGTACGCTAAAGATTTGTAAAGATTAAAAGTGTTAAACGGTCTCACTGATGATGTGTCGATAGGTTTTTACACATTTAGTAAGCTGTATTCTGGATATAAACCTAAATCATATCTTGCTTATTTCGTGGGGAACATCTCTCAGATATATAGGTAACCCCTGAAATCTTGTTTGAAAGATTGCCTGTTTCTGAGATACGAGGTCTATATACTTAGTGATATCTAGGGTATTATACCAGAACTTCTGATATTGCGGAAGCAATGGCCTAGTCCTCGTATAATACTTTATGCGCTTTAAATATTAAAGCTTTCCCTCAGCATAAAAATTGATAAATATCGAAAGATACGAATCAAGTGTTGTTGTAAAGAAGATCCCTAAGTGGGACATACCCAAAGTCGAGCCATCATCTCTCTGTCTGAATGGAAGTTCTAACATGAGCTCTCATGGTCTCGCACTACCCAGAGAACATATATCATTATAGTATATTCACCTGTAAGACTGAATATAGGGAATCTGGATACGAGAGTATATTCTGAGGTGGGACACGCGAATAAGTTAAGTGCTTAAAGCACTAAATCCGTATCCTGAATCAGTTGAACTTTGTGTGAGAATTTAAGTGGATCAGTATATCAACAATCTAGGTGAATCGTTTAAAACTTAAAGTGAAATGTAAGCTCAACGGTGCTACTGACACGTCGGTAGCTGATATGATCCTCTAACACAGCTCACAAAAATATGTTTGTAAATAGTTTCCTGTTATTTCATTTCAGCTTAAACCCAAAAAGATTTTCAGTGCGTTTTGACATAAAGTTTTTAAAATACAAAAAGATTTTATATCTGCATTATTTTCGAAAAACCATTGTGGAGAGTTGACCTTCAGAATCTCAGATGCAGAGAAAAGATGCTGAATGACTGGGTGGGAGCTTATCTGAAGTTTGGGAATCTTAAAAAGTCAAACAAGTTCATTAAGTTGAAACTTGTATTTTTCAGAAAAAAATTGAGAATTTGATCAAAAATGTCAGTTGGTTTGAAATCGGGTCAACCAAGGTCATTAACTTGGACTTGGTCGACAAATCGAGTAAACAGGGTCATTAACTTGGACCTGAATACTTGAGTGGATGTCAAAATCCGATAAAAATGGAAAAAGTTTAAAAAATTTTGAAAAGTTTGGTTTCGAATAACCATCTGAGTGAATGACCATCCGGTCGGATGACCATTCGACAACTTGCCATCCGAATGGATGTGGAGGCTGTATATATCCATTCGACCAAATGTTAACTCATTCGATCGTATAGCCATCTGACACTTATCACTTTTTCTCTCAATTCATACTTTGATTCTGAGCCGTTACTCTACCGGATTTCTTTCCTAGGCTTGTTTGTTTGCACAACATTCACTATGGTGAAGGTAAGTTCTTCTGATTTCATCGTTTAATACTCGTTTTTTATGTTTGAACGGCCGACAGTTACGTATGCTTAGATCTAGGGCTTGTTTGGTTGTTTGACATGAAATTTATCATAGATCTGCAATTATCGGATTTAGATTTAAGATTTTATGGTCAATTTCATCAAAACATGCTTAGATTTGAACTTAGACACCGACTGACCGACAGCCGACATATATTTTTGTTAGATCTAGGGTTCATTAGGCAATTTTTGGTGAAATTGATCTTAGATTAGGCCTAATCGGCGATATTTTTAAGAGAAATTGGATTCAATTTTGCAAAACTTGAAAAATTTGAACTGAATGTGTTTGTTGTTCTTGAATGTTCAACAGATTCTTCGGATGACCATCCGAGCGGATGACCATCTGGATGGATGACCATCTGGACCATGATTCATTCTCTTATATTTCCATCCGGACGAATGGTCATTCGGACCATTTGTCATTTGGAACTTTTGCCATTCGGACCATGCCCATCCGGACCAAGTCCATCCGGATGGAGTGCATAGTGTAAAAGTGTTAGAAAATTTTCACTGTGTACTATGTCTCTCGATAAACGTGCATATTCTGATAATGAAAATTTTGCATGCAAAGGTTTCTGTCTTTCATAATAAACACAATATTTGCTGTGTTTTGGACGAGAAATATCCAAACATAGAACCGTTCAAAGATGTAGTGCCGTTCTTGAAAGACAGTAGGATTTATAAGGCTTTGACAGATAGACATAAGTGTTATGGTTCGCACGTTAGATTTGTCTGGAATGCTGCTCACTATGTAGAGGACGAGAAGGCAATACATTCAGCGGTGAGGATCAAGGATGAGAACGACAAGGACGTTGATATTCTGGTGAAGATCACAGTGGGTGAGATAAGGAGAGTGTTAGACTTGAAGGATAGCGATGAAGATCCCATCATTGGTTAGGAACGTTTATGCAAATAATTTTGGTTAAGAATGGGATATGTCGGGCACATCAATGATCAAGCCTGCACGAAGTCGAAGTTTTG
Organism: Helianthus tuberosus; assembly: GCA_030545235.1. Lineage (NCBI taxonomy): Eukaryota > Viridiplantae > Streptophyta > Magnoliopsida > Asterales > Asteraceae > Helianthus > Helianthus tuberosus. Next base: position 69,541,948 of record CM060452.1, on the reverse strand, counting down.
TAGACCGTATAAGTTCTTAGTGCACTATGTGATACATGCTTTAGGGCATAGGAAGGGTGCTTATGATGAAGCTTCAGATTATATCATGAACATCATTTCTAGTATAGTCCTCAACAGACCTTACAACATTTCACAAGTCGTATTTAATCATATGTTGGACAACATTAAAGGTGAAAGATATGTGTAATATCCAAGGTTCGTGCAGATGCTTATAGATGATCAAGTGCAGAATCTGCCGAAGGATGATGGAGATGAATTATAGTTAGATCATATGGATAGTGAAACATTGAAGTGGTTGAATGTATATAGAGGAGTTAAAAAGGAAAATGAGCCGAAGTATAGACACAAGTTTGCTGCTATAAAGAAACGAGATTATAAAGCTCCAGAGGATGATAAATGAAGGCATGCCAATAGTGGTTCAGATGACAAAACAAAGAGAATGGAGCAGCTTAATCTCAAAAAGACAAGATGGAGGTTTGTGAAAGAAGAGAAGTCAAGAAAGAGAACTCCAAAAGTGACAACTCCAAAAGTTGTGAAAAAGGGTAAAACAAAGAAGCAGGAATCACCACAAAGGTTGGTAGATAAATCATTTGAATTTGTTATTGAAAATGTTAATGTTTATGTTGCAGATTCAAAGAAGAAGAAATCTCCACCTCACTTGGTTGATGAGCCTGTGATTCCTCCACAAGAAGTGATTAATCAAGGAGTTGATCTTCTCAAAATGTCATTTGTGATTATGAAAAGTTATCTACTACTCAAGGTGCTAAAGATGCTAAAAAGACTGCTGAGAATGTTGAAGCAGAAGCTGGTGGAGAGAGATTGAAAGAAAAAGTTGTTGAAGGTGAGGTGCACACGGATTCAAGCGAAACTGAAAGCGACATCGAAATCACAAAGATGGCACCTACTTCATACAAAAGTGGAAAGTTCAAGTTGAAGAAATCTCTAAAGAAGAAGAAAGCTTCAGATGAGGAAGATGCTACTTACGAGCCAACACCTGCTGAAAAGGAGAAACTAAAAAAGAAAGGAATCAGAAAACGCAAAGCACGTCCAACTGGTGAGTTGCCAAGGAGAATCAAAGCTAGAAAAGATACAACATCTATTCATGAACAGGTTGAAAGAATTGAAAGTATAGAAGTGGAGATTCCAGAAGTCAGAATTGCAACACCTCCACCTTCTCCTATTCATCAATCAATTCCTATTCCTAAAGAACGTGAAAAGACACCAGATCAACCACCAAAGTCAGTGGAAGAACCAACTTCAGCGACGAAGAAACCTCCAACACCTCAAAGTTCAAGCCATGGTTTTCCAAAGGTTCCTTCTGATCTTGGTAGTGGTCCAGTGGGATTAGAAGATTTTGGTGACATGTTTAATGATGCGAAGGTGAATGCTCTTCAAAGAAAGATAAGTATTCTTGAAAAAGCTAAAGCTAAATCTGAAACAGAGCTTAAGAAAACGAAAGATAAGCTCAAAGATGTTGAAGCAGAGAATGTAGCTTTAAGAAATGAAGTTGAAGAGCTGACAGATGTAGTTGAAGAGCTGGCAGAAAAGATTATGGATGTTGAAGCTAAATACAAAGCAATAGATGAGTCTAACAAAACAATGATGGAGATGTTTGCTGATCTGCAAACATCTACTTCAAGTGCAAATGAAATTCTGAAGAAAGACTAAGAAGCGTTGAGAGCAGAAAAGGAAGTCAAAGATGAACAACTCAATATGTTGTATATTGAGATAGAAAACCGTCTTAGAGTTAATGTTCAAGCAGCTTTCAACGAAATAGAAATCCAAAGAGCTGAGGCTCGGAGGATGGAAAAAGAGAAAAAGGATGCTAAAGAGGCTACTGAAGCACTTAAAGACAAAAGAAAGGGTCTTGTGATCGATACTGAAGAAATTCTTGGGTCGAAAAGTCAACCAGAACCATCACAACCGGATGTAGTGGTAAATGTCTTTAATGTTGAAGTTAATGTTGAATATGTAGAGATGAAGAATGCAGAGGTTGAAGTGAATGTGGAAGATGTTGAAGTAAACCTTGCTATTATTCCTGTTGGAGATGTGAAGGATGTGATTCATAGTGAAGAAGCTAGTCTTAGAAGGATCGAAGTTGAACGTCGTCGATTGAAAGCTAAGTTGAACAAATTCAAAGTTGATGATGACGATGAAGAGTTAAAATAAATGTTTGGAGATGAAGATGAAGATGATAATGACAAAGATGATAAAAATGACAAAGACGACAAAGATGATAAGGGTGATAAGGGTGATGATGATGATGATCATGACGGTGCTAGTGGTTTGTTGATCACAGAGCCATCAGGTCCAAATAGTATTGAAGATTTCTTGAATGATGAACTAAATGAGCAACGAGAAGAAGATCAACATCAGGGGGAGTCTTCAACTGGAACAAAACATGCTGATGTTCATCAGATATTGCTTAATCTTCCTAAAGTTATTTACTTGAATCATACTGAGGAAGAGGGGAAGTTTGTAGAAAACTAGACTAGGGAGTCCATGTTGGATAGTTTGGATATGGAAGAAGATAGATTTAAGTTTGATATTGAAGAGGAGATTCCACCAACTCCAGAAAGGGGGTATACTTTCAAGTTTGTGAATGAAGCTGATAACTTTAATGATGTAATCATTGAGGAGGGTTCAGATTCTGACCAGGACACACCATTTCATTATACTGGTCAAGATGATGATTTTCCTACCTTTGATGAACTTTTTCGATCTCACAATGAAGATGAAGTGAGGAGGAAAGTAGTTGAAAAGATTGCTACTGAAGGTGTTCCAGAAACTGTATCTAAAGAAAATCTGTTAGAAGAAAGAAAGAGATGGTTTAAGGTGATGCCTTAGGAGAGGAAGTTCAAGAGACCGTTATAGTTCTTCACGAGACATCCAGATAAGTCTCTTGGTGATATTTTATCATGGGGGTATTTAGAAGATTTGAAGGTTTATGCAATTAAGAGAGAGTTTGGGGTATAGTATTTTGAATTCATGTCAGATATAAAAATCTACCTTGGTGGGATGTAGAGGAACTAGTGAAGACGAAGAATATCAAGCAGTACTATTACGGGTCTGAGGTGAAATGTCATGAACAGAGGTTGTGGGATTACATAAAGCAACAAGCAAAGCTAAACTTTCCTGATTGGAAACCACACCAACCAAAGCAGATAGTGAAGATTGATCCTGTCACTGGAGAAAAGGATATCACGCTACAAATCAAACGTCCAAGGTGTTTAAAGAACATGCCTCTACGCGAAATGGAACAAGATTTCCACAAAGATTTCAAAGGCTGGATCTTTAACCCAAGTACATGTGAAGCAGTGATTACTTTATTTGATGCAAAGATAGAAGACTGGAGGCACATTCATGTGTTAGATCCTATGTGGTTGGTCAATTTTTCAAAGAAAGACATAGAATGCTTATTCTTCAACAAGATTGTATACAATGAAGTCAATAAAGTTCAAGCTCAACAGTACTAGAAGTTGGTGAATGTCTGTTTTGCGAAAGACATCAACTCAAGACGTTAGTGGGAGTCAACGTTTAGAGATCTCGAGTGGAAGAATTTCTAAAGAAGGAGCGTCGCAGTGAAAGGATGAAAGAGATAAGAGCTAAAGTTGCTGAACGTGCAAGCTGGAAGTTGAAATGGACTGAAACTGATCAAACACCTATAGAGTCTCAAGAGAAAAAGATTCCGAGGTGGTCTAAAGTTAAAGATGGTGATCCAGAGTATAGGAAATGGTGAAACAATGTTGGGAGACCCCTGAGGCAGAAAATGTTAGAGGAACGAAAAGAATATAGGAGGAGGAAAGCAAGAGACAGAAGACGCAACAGGAAGGCACGTTGAAGACTATATAGGAAGAAAGACTGCAGCTACATCCAAGGGGGAGTCTGTAGATGCATATACCTGTAGCTTTCATCTGTATTTTAGTCTATATTTACCTATTTGTAGTCTATGTATAGTTTTGTATATGCTTTGTATCAAATCCGGAAGGAAACAGAAAGATAGGATGTTTTGTAAGTCCATCCGGACGGATGGACATAGTCCCATCCGGACGGATAGCCATCCGGTCGGATGGGCATAGCTGGTTTCTTCCGGATGGAGCGCGCCTATAAATAGAGGGTCTTGGCTCTCATTTGAGACATTGGTTTCTGACACCTCTGGCGGAGCTCTTGCAAATTCTCTTTGGAACTTTGTACGAATCAACATCTTCAATGAGAATGAACACGTTTAACGGTGTCTACGTTGTCTATCTCTCTCCTACATCACTTTTGGATTCCGCACGATTGTGTTGTTGCTGATCTGACCTGAGCGTGTTCGAGCAAACCGCACTCTCGGTCCTCACACACACACACACAAACATATATATATATATGTTTGTGTATATATAGGGGATGGATCATGAGAAAACTAGTTTAAATGAGAAAACCAAAAAACTAACTAAAAAAGCCAAAAAAACATACCAAATTAGTTTTTTTTAATTTTTATAAAAAAGTCGCAGATTTTTATGCTTGGAAAAAAAATTTCAAAAAAAATAAATAAAAAAAAAATATTTTTCGTTGTATTGCACATGTGCACTATTACGGATATAGTGCACATGTGTAGTACACATATAATACAAATGTGCAGTACAACAAATATTTTTTTTTTTTTTTTGAAACATATTTTTTGTTTATAAAATCTAGCGATTTTTTTATAATAAATTGTAAAAAAAAAAAAATTTGGTATGTTTTTTAGCTTTTTTTTTAGGTTTTTTTAGTTAGTTTTCTAGTTTTCTCATGATCCTCTCTCTATGTATGTATGTATGTATGTATGGAGGGGGTCATTTGAGAAGAAAATTAAGTTGAGAAGAAAAAAAAATAAAGGCTACAATTGTAAAATATTAAATATTTTTTCTCTCGTTTCATATATTATTATCTTTGACTTAGTCATAAAAACTATCATCCTGGACACAAACTTTTTGCTTACACAAATCAAAATTTATCCTACATATATTGAAATTCATCTTACACTTTATCCTACACTCTAATTTTTTGAAAAATAATTATATATTTTGAAAATAAGTTACAAATTTAATGTAGTTAGCTATTAAATATGAAGACTATAAATTAAGGATCAATGTAAGTTTATCAATATACCCTTAGAATAACAGTAAATACAAATATTAAATAAATCAAAATGAAGTATTGTTATTGGTTGAAATATCTAATCTAATACTAACAAAACAGTCTTCTTAATTCCACATGGCATTCTCTTATAATAAAAGATTTCATCAAAATGCCATGAGTCAATTTATCATGTTAGCTCAACCATAATAAATAATAAGTAAATTAATACAAAGACTATTAAATGGTTTGATTATATATATATATATATATATATATATATATATATATATGTATGTATGTATTTATATATGTATGTAGGGGAAAGTTCAAATGAAAACCACTAGTTATTGTGAAAACTCGAAAACTAATTAAAAAAGCCAAAAAAACATACCAAAAAAATTTTTTTTTTTTTTTTTTTTTTGCATAATAATTTTCGCAGGATTTTTTATATAAAAAAAATTTTCAAAAAAAAAAAATAAATAAAATTTTTGTGTAGTGCACATGTGTAATACTACACATGTGTATGTGTACTACATATGTGTATTATTACACATGTGTACAGTGTACTACAAAAAAAAAATTCAAAAAGTTTTTTTTCAAATATAAAAACCAGCGATTTTTATAAAAAGAATTGAAAAAAAAAATTGTGTGTTTTTTAGGCTTTTTTTAGTTAGTTTTCGAGTTTTCACAATAAAAGTGGTTTTCATTTGAACCATCCCCTATGTATGTATATGTATGTATATGTATAGGGTAGGGTTTTATGCGAGAACCACCTTTATTACGAGAACTGCGAGAACCAATGTGAACACAAAAAAATACCTAAAAAATCCAAAAAACACACAAAAAAAATTTAATATTTTTCTAACAAAAATCAGCATATTTCATTACCAAAAAAAAACTTTTTTTCGAGTAACAGTTATGGATGCACATGTGCATATATATCATTTCTTGAATAATGAATGATAGTTTGAGGCTTAACAAGCTAGGTGGAAGCCTGGGAAGGAAGCGGGTCAGAAAAATCAAGTGTGAAAAGAAAAGCATAGTTTGTATGCAAGGTAAATAAAGCTTACGCCCTTTTTTATTATTTACAAAATACTTACTTGTGAGTATTGAATATGAATTATACTAAGTAAATGAAATAGGATGTTCCGGCACGATATAATGCGAGTCGGAACAAGTGAGAATGGTAAGAGACCATAAATCATGGTAAAAAAGGGTAAAAACGGTAAAATAGTAATCCGGACATAGATTAACGAGTAGTTAAAAGGGATTTGAAAAGACACGACATGGCGTAAGTCATAACGGGTCAAACAAAACAAGAAACGACTTTTAAGTAAGATGAATTCAAGGAGTAAACCGGGATAGGTTAAAGGGGTGAAATGGTAATTAAATACCATCTCTTAATGATAAATGGTCATTTAGACTAAACGGGTCAAATGGTGTTGATAACACCATTTGACAATAATGTCTGATGATCGCTTGTTGAGTTTTGTGATCACAGGAAAACATATGGGTCGCGTTGCTATTAACTAGAAATTAATAGTGAAAGGGATTTAAACGGGTCAATCCTATGACCTGAGCCAGGTATGCATAAGTAAGACTAAAGCTAAAAGGTGTAATTTTGGTCAAATATGTTGTTGAAAGTCCTTCATCGCAAAAGAAGAGACTAAGATTGACCAAAACGCCCATGAACATTAAACCGGGCAAAGGGTACCCTTATGAGTCGTTTGGAAATAAGTTTTATGATAAAGTGAGGCTTTGATAAGTGTATAAGTATAGGTATAAATCCTTTTTGGGTCAAATACCTCAAAATGGTTCTTGTCGTAAATTAACAATTCGAAAGGGGTAAATTCAGAATAAACAATTTACATCATTTAATCCACCGCAAAGATAGTTGAGGTGGAAGATAAGTGAATACCTTAACGTAGAAAAATGTCGTGTGAAAGGAGAGAGTGGGATTTAAACTTAAATGTTTAAATCCTCTCTAACGGGTTAAAATGAATTATTGTGCATAGCTTGATTATTGGTCGCATAATTCATTAAAGTTATAACTCACGAGTTAAAGATTTTGAGATAACAAATATTCCAAGGTTTTATAATGATTTAGACGCAAGTGGTTTAATAAATCATGAAACTGGTCAAAAGTGTTTTAATTGAGTTTTAAGCCGAGAGATTGAAATCTAGAATTTTGTGCATTCAGATATCGGGTTTTAACTCCATGTGATGGAGAATTAAATTACGATCATGTAGGAAGAAACGGATCGAAAAACGGATATATAAACTAAAATTTATGCACGTTTTTGTGCATAATAAGATTGAGTATATAGAGCTGGGAATCTGCAGCTCCAAAGAAAATAACTTTCTGTCGAAATGGTGGGGTCGCGCTGCGCGACAGATAACGGAGTTCATCGTCGCGGCACGCGACCAAGACGGTTTAACCCGTCGCGTGACGGTTGAACCCGTCGTGGGACGTGACGAGTGTAATAGCTGGCGAATTATTTGTTTTGTTCTGTTCAACTTAAAGAACTTGTTAAAATGCATACTAGAACCATCATAACTAATGATTACAGTGTTTTGATCATAGGTTATTGTTACAAGGCTCTCGGATGACGATCAAGCAAGCTGAAGAACCGAACACGAACAAGATACAAGCTTCCGCGTTACAATTCGTCGTCTCGTTATAAATGGCGAATATTTGTATATTAAGTTGAATTGTTTAAATCATAAAAGGTTTTAATAAACCCGTATTTTCAATGTATGTGTAATCGTAATTATACGTTTATTGTCGACACTTATACGAAAACTGTAAAATAGAAGTAAGGGTCTTACAAGTTGGTATCAGAGCTCAAGGTTAAAGAGTAAAGTGTTCGGTTCGAGACTTGATCGCATAATCCGGTAAGTTACATGTATATTAACGGTTTAGCATGATTAAAGTGTTGTGAACAACACATAGGGTTATCTTGTAATACACGTTACCCTAATTAAATGATAGATATTGTTAATGAAATTACGTGTGTTGACACGTATAGTAAAAGCCTTGTATTATAATAAGGGCGTTTATTGATATTGACATTACTAATCTTTGTAAACGTTTTAGTTGAAGGAAACTCGCATCTGAAGATGACGAGAGTTTAACAAGTGACAGATTTGACAGATGAACAGTCCGAAGTATGACAAGTAAAGCATGCTCAATAAGGACCTAAATCGCGTAACGATAATTGGCAAGGATAGCCCGTTAGGGCAAGCATTTACCAGGTGCACGTTTTAAATTCATTGCACGAATAGTAATATGCAACAAATACGTAGAGACTAATTGTTGCATATGTAGGATAAAACTTGGAAAACGTAAATAGGATACCTATCCAGGATGATGTTTCCAAGAGAAAATAAGTAGAAATATGTGATTACTTTATTTGATGCAAAGATAGATGACTGGAGGCACATTCATGTGTTAGATCCTATGTGGTTGGTCAATTTTTCAAAGAAAGACATAGAATGCTTATTCTTCAACAAGATTGTATACAATGAAGTCAATAAAGTTCAAGCTCAACAGTACTAGAAGTTGGTGAATGTCTGCTTTGCGAAAGACATCAACTCTAGACGTTAGTGGGAGTCAATGTTTAGAGATCTCGAGTGGAAGAATTTCTAAAGAAGGAGCGTCGCAGTGAAAGGATGAAAGAGATAAGAGCTAAAGCTGTTGAACGTGCAAGGTGGAAGTTGAAATGGACTGAAACTGATCAAACACCTATAGAGTCTCAAGAGAAAAAGATTCTGAGGTGGTCTAAAGTTAAAAATGGTGATCCAGAGTACAGGAAATGGTGAAACAATGTTGGGAGACCCCTGAGGCAGAAAGTGTTAGAGGAACGAAAAGAATAGAGGAGGAGGAAAGCAAGAGACAGAAGACGCAACAGGAAGGCACGTTGAAGACTATATAGGAAGAAAGACTGCAGCTACATCCAAGGGGGAGTCTGTAGATGCATATGCCTGTAGCTTTCGTCTGTATTTTAGTCTATATTTACCTATTTGTAGTCTATGTATAGTTTTGTATATGTTTTGTATCAAATCCGGAACGAAACAGAAAGATAGGATGTTTTGTAAGTCCATCCGGACGGATGGACATAGTCCCATCCGGATGGATAGCTATCCGGTCGGATGGGCATAGCTGGTTTCTTCCGGATGGAGCGCGCCTATAAATAGAGGGTCTTGGCTCTCATTTGAGACATTGGTTTCTGACACCTCTAGCGGAGCTCTTGCAAATTCTCTTTGGAACTTTGTACGAATCAACATCTTCAATGAGAATGAACACGTTTAACGGTGTCTACGTTGTCTATCTCTCTCCTACATCAATTTCGGATTCCGCACGATTGTGTTGTTGCTGATCTGACCTGAGCGTGTTCGAGCAAACCGCACTCCCGGTCCTCACACATACACACACACAAACATATATATATATATATATATATATGTTTGTGTATATATAGAGGATGGATCATGAGAAAACTAGTTTAAATGAGAAAACCAAAAAACTAACTAAAAAAGCCAAAAAAACATACCAAATTAGTTTTTTTTAATTTTTATAAAAAAATCGCAGGTTTTTAATGCATGGAAATTTTTTTTCAAAAAAAATAAATAAAATAAAAAAAATTTCGTTGTATTGCACATGTGCACTATTACGGATATAGTGCACATGTGTAGTACACATATAATACAAATGTGCAGTACAACAAAAAAAAAAAATTTTGAAACATTTTTTTTGTATATAAAAACTAGCGATTTTTTTATAATAAATTGTAAAAAAAAAAATTAGGTATGTTTTTTAGCTTTTTTTTTTAGGTTTTTTTAGTTAGTTTTCTAGTTTTCTCATTTATATGTAGTTTTCTCATGATCCTCTCCCTATGTATGTATGTATGTATGTATGTATGTATGTATGTATGTATGTATGTATGTATGTATGTATGTATGTATGTATGTATGTATGTATGTGTGTGTGTGTTTGGAAGGGAGTCATTTGAGAAGAAAATTAAGTTGAGAAGAAAAAAAAATAAAGGCTACAATTGTAAAATATTAAATATTTTTTCTCTCGTTTCATATATTATTATCTTTGACTTAGTCATAAAAACTATCATCCTGGACACTAAAACTTTTTGCTTACACAAATCAAAATTTATCCTACATATATTGAAATTCATCATACACTTTATCCTACACTCTAATTTTTTGAAAAATAATTATATATTTTGAAAATAAGTTACAAATTTAATGTAGTTAGCTATTAAATATGAAGACTATAAATTAATGATCAATGTAAGTTTATCAATATACCCTTAGAATAACATTAAATACAAATATTAAATAAATCAAAATGAAGTATTGTTATTGGTTGAAATATCTAATCTAATACTAATAAAAGAGTCTTCTTAATGCCACATGACATTCTCTTATAATAAAAGATTTCATCAAAATGCCATGAGTCAATTTATCATGTTAGCTCAACCATAATAAATAATAAGTAAATTAATACAAAGACTATTAAATGGTTTGATTATATATATATGTATGTATGTATATGTATATGGTATGGTTTATGCGAGAACCACCTTTATTACGTGAACTGCGAGAACCAATGTGAACACAAAAAAATACCTAAAAAATCCAAAAAACACACAAAAAAAATTTAATATTTTTCTAACAAAAATCAGCATATTTCATTACCAAAAAAAAACTTTTTTTTCGAGTAACAGTTATGGATGCACATGTGCATATGTATCATTTCTTGAATAATGAATGATAGTTTGAGGCTTAACAAGCTAGGTGGAAGCCTGGGAAGGAAGCGGGTCAGAAAAATCAAGTGTGAAAAGAAAAGCATAGTTTGTATGCAAGGTAAATAAAGCTTACGCCCTTTTTTTATTATTTACAAAATACTTACTTGTGAGTATTGAATATGAATTATATTAAGTAAATGAAATATGATGTTCCGGCACGATATAATGCGAGTCGGAACAAGTGAGAATGGTAAGAAACCATAAATCATGGTAAAAAAGGGTAAAAACGGTAAAATAGTAATCCGGACATAGATTAACGAGTAGTTAAAAGGGATTTGAAAAGACACGACATGGCGTAAGTCATAACGGGTCAAACAAAACAAGAAACGACTTTTAAGTAAGATGAATTCAAGGAGTAAACCGGGATAGGTTAAAGGGGTGAAATGGTAATTAAATACCATCTCTTAATGATAAATGGTCATTTAGACTAAACGGGTCAAATGGTGTTGATAACACCATTTGACAATAATGTCTGATGATCGCTTGTTGAGTTTTGTGATCACAGGAAAACATATGGGTCGCGTTGCTATTAACTAGAAATTAATAGTGAAAGGGATTTAAACGGGTCAATCCTATGACCTGAGCCAGGTATGCATAAGTAAGACTAAAGCTAAATGGTGTAATTTTGGTCAAATATGTTGTTGAAAGTCCTTCATCGCAAAAGAAGAGACTAAGATTGACCAAAATGCCCATGAACATTAAACCGGGCAAACGGTACCCTTATGAGTCGTTTGGAAATAAGTTTTATGATAAAGTGAGGCTTTGATAAGTGTATAAGTATAGGTATAAATCCTTTTTGGGTCAAATACCTCAAAATGGTTCTTGTCGTAAATTAACAATTCGAAAGGGGTAAATTCAGAATAAACAATTTACATCATTTAATCCACCGCAAAGATAGTTGTGGTGGAAGATAAGTGAATACCTTAACGTAGAAAAATGTCGTGTGAAAGGAGAGAGTGGGATTTAAACTTAAATGTTTAAATCCTCTCTAACGGGTTAAAATGAATTATTGTGCATAGCTTGATTATTGGTCGCATAATTCATGAAAGTTATAACTCCCGAGTTAAAGATTTTGAGATAACAAATATTCCAAGGTTTTATAATGATTTAGACGCAAGTGGTTTAATAAATCATGAAACTGGTCAAAAGTGTTATAATTGAGTTTTAAGCCGAGAGATTGAAATCTAGAATTTTGTGCATTCAGATATCGGGTTTTAACTCCATGTGATGGAGAATTAAATTATGATCATGTAGGAAGAAACGGATCGAAAAACGGATATATAAACTAAAATTTATGCACGTTTTTGTGCATAATAAGATTGAGTATATAGAGCTGGGAATCTGCAGCTCCAAAGAAAATAACTTTCTGTCGAAATGGTGGGGTCGCGCTGCGCGACAGATAACGGAGTTATGTGTGACGTATAAGTATATATAACTTAGTCGCACAACGTATACTCGATCGCACAACATCCTCCGGGTCGCACAACTCCCCTTTGATGTGGACTAGTCCACGACCCAATGAAACCCGAAAGCTAGGTTCGGCCCACATGATGGAAATACACACATGATTTGTGTGTAAACCCCAATCATTATCATCACACAAAAACATATGGGCAAACCCTAGCTCTCTCTTCTCCCTCTCTTTGAACTCGACGGCAACCCATCCTATCGAAGCTCTCTTCCTCTTCTTCAAAGTCCGTTGCTCTTGTTAGCAATACATAATCACTCGGTTAGTTATCATCTCCTTAGTTGAATGCTTGTTGCTGTGATTGACTTTATGCGTAATTATTGACTAGGGTTAGAACATGATAATGAAAGTTTATGATAAATTTATTGAATCGTTCAGACTATGAGATGTTACTAAGAATCTAGGGTTGTTTATAGGAGAATTCGATGGTTAGCATGTGTTGAATCAAGTTAGTGTTAGTTGTTATGATTTCATGAACTTTAAATGATGTAATCGATTTAGATCATGCATGTGATAAACTCCTTGTTAATGGTGATGAATAATTTTTAGAATAACCATGTGGATTGATTTGTTTGAACATGAATCATGCTCATAAAACTGTTAAAGGGAATGATTAGAGTGCTAAGTAAAACATGAAACACATTCTTGATTATGTTGTAAAGATGGAAGTGTTTAGGGTTGCAAAAGGAAACGGTTTCAAAATAATAATAGATCCTAAAAGTTAGGACGGTTACAAACTTAAGTGGTCCTTTGGTCAATCGTACAAGGGGGGTATCAATCTGGTTAAGCAAACCTGGTCGCACAAGTTGTTACGGATCGCACAAGGTGTAGCCTAATCGCACAAAAATTGGGCCGGGTGTTTGGGCTGGATCGCATAAGCACGGGTGACACATTTTGGCCCAATCGCACAAGACATAAGGGCCGAATGGGTTGAGGATCGCACAACCCAATTGAGTCACACAAGGCCAACCGGATCGCACAAGGCCCTTCGAGTCGCACAAGATCATCCGGATCGCACAAGGCCTTGGGCTGTTGAGGTGTGGGCTTGAATGTCTGGGCCGCACGTTTGTGAATTTGATGTTTAGCATAATGCGTGACGTTTGTTTATGAACTAGCATGATAGTCTTCACATGCTATGTGTTGTATAATATGTGCTAAATGATGTTACCAGTTAAATTATGTGGTTAATAAGTAAACAAAACTGACGAGTATTGATAACCATGTTAGGACGTGGTTGGTAGATCAACTGTGAACAAGTAATTTACATTACCGAGCAATCCAAGGTGAGTTCACTGCTCTTTTTCCAAGCATGCGTCCCGGGGAGGGACATCTGGTAAATATTCTGGGGAGGAATATTGGGTAAATGGGTTTAACTGGAACGTTAAACTTGGGATGTTGGTTAATACACTCATATATATCGCTTAAGTCCCATCATATACCGAATTAGTTGTCGGGGAGGCAACGGGGTTATTAGTTGATAGCGCTATTAGGTTTGGCACCCTCACACCGTATCGGGGAGGACAATCATGAACTAATTACCTTAACCACTCGACCAATGTTTGATAGAGCATTGGGAAAGGGCAAATAATCTGGAGCCATCTTGCGGTAATCGAGTTATTAACGACATTGTGTTTTGAAGTACTTAAAGCTTATACTGGGTAACTAAACATTTTAACAAACTTTGAACTCACCAGTGTTGTCTGATACACTTGTCTGCATGCTTGCAGGTCGTTAGAGTCATGGTTATGGAACTTGCTATCTGGGAGTGCTGGAGTGGTCATGGGTCGAGTCTCTTGGATACATGTTCATTGGTTTCGTACTTTTGTTTTAAAACATTTGAATAACGGTTTACATTATGCTTCCGCTGAACGTATGGATTTTTAAGTTGTGTTTTGAAATGACTTTATGAAATAAAAGGAAACTTTTATTTAATATCTTGTTATAGTTCAATGTGATTGGTGGCTGGATCCTGGTACGTCACACGTCCCGCGGTGTTTCCGCATGTGGTATTTTGGGGGTGTGACACCATGAACTTCTTATAATGGACGCATTTACATCTGATGTAGTAAGGATGGGGTGAATGGGACGAATTAAAAAGTACCCAAAAGGATCAAATAAGTAAAATGTTTGATAATAAATGTAAACGCAAGCCGGGTAACGGAAGCATATTACATTTGAATAACGAGCCCGAGGGAAGGGACAAGAATCAAAGTAAATGAAAATACAAACCGACTAATAAGAATGCTAAGGCATAGGGATAAAGTTTGACTGTCATAAGTGATGAAATTCACACGGACAAGTCAAACAGATTGAATAAAGAATAAAGGACTTGGTTGAATAAAAGCGATGGATTTTGCTAAGACGACCAAATAAATTGAAACGAAGTCGAAATGCATACCAGAATGGTTGCTTTGATGATGACTTCGGTAAAATACTCAATAGATGGGTAGGATTTTGAGTATATGTGTAAACCAAGAGACGGGAACGTGGATTAGAAAGTCAAAAGACTCGGATGATGAGTTATGACTAAAAGACGGTAAGATTTTGCAAACAGAAATGTTGATAGTTACTTTCAACTATTTCGAAATTGAACAAGTCGAATAAAGAATGAAGTTTGACATTCATAAGTGATGAAATTTCACACGAAACAAGTCAACCGAGTTAAATAAAGAATAACGCTTGATAATGTAAGGAAAACGCAAACCTGGCAACGGGAGCGTTAAAAACATTAAGATAAAAGAACCCGCGTAACGGGTTATAAAGAAATAGAGGCATAAACCGGATAACGGTAAGCGTAGAACAAACCGACGTGTAAATGGCGTAAGAAGTCATAGAGTCAGAAGAATAGTCCAAAAAGAAAACGAATTTAGCCTTAGACTACGGTCAAGGTCAAATGAATTTCAAAAACGAAAATAAATGATTCCAAACATAACAAGGGGTGCCTTAATGCTATATATATATATATATATATACACACACACGCATTTTAATGATGACACGAGTAAAAGATGAATCTACGGGATCGTCATAACCTTCGGGATTATAAGCAGTATTAAGGTCTACGGGACCAAAATGACCCTCGGGTCACGAATAGAACGAAATAAACTTTAGAGGCCTCACAAAAAAGGGTGAAAGCCTAAAGAAATGGCCTATGAGGCTAAGTGAAAGAACCTATGGGTCATTTGGGGTAAAGCGTGGGAACTTATTACAATTCCCCGCGTAAAATAATAACGGAAAGGAATAAATCCTTGGACGTAAATTCCTTGATATGAGTAAATGACGAAAGACAAAGAGAAAACGTTAAACTAAAAATTCAGTTTTTAGTCAAAAGCAACGTTTTAACAAACATAAGTAGTATGAGATGGTTTAGGAAATCATAAACACACATAAGGCCGGAGATGGCGATATGGTATACCCGAGTGACAGGGTATGAAATGGCGGTGACTAATCAGTCTAGCTGGTAAAACCTTTCAAAGTCAAATAGTGTTATGACTTATACAAAGCGCTTGTCAATATAAGATTAGCATGGAATAAGCATGTTGATGGACTAATACGACCGGATGGTCAAATGACAACTCGGCCAAATAGGCGACAAAGATAAGAAATACAAAATGAAAGTTACGGTCCGTAAGGACTTACACATGGAAGACGCACACGTCACTACAAATGATAACTATTGACCAAAAAGAATGAATGCCTTGAAAATGAAACTAAGTCCATTTGGTTTAAACCAATGAACTACGTAAATAAGGTTTCGAGGAGGAAACCTCTTTAAGGGGGTAGACTTGTAACACCCCGAAAACGGGTTTGGTGGTCAAACCACGTTAATATTAAAAAGACGGGTAAAATGCCCTTAGTGGTAAAATTAACCTGGTGAATATTAGGATTTAAATAAATAAACCTAATAATTAAATAAAAGGTGAGCGAAAGCTTTTGAGAAAACAAAGTTTGTAAGAGGCCGAGTTAACGGGACTTAAAATAAAACAGGTTATAACTCCCAGAACCACTAAGTTAACTAGGAATAATTAACCTAGTTAGTAATATGTAATTAAGTGAATACAATAAAGAAAACAAGAACTGGTGAACCTTTTTATAAAACGTTGGAACTATAGGGACCAAAGTTGTAACAAAGGAAACTTAAGTTTTAAAAACTAAAAATTTACACACAACACACACAAGGTGTGTGTGGATCGTACATCAGGAGACAAAAAGGGGAGCTAACCCTAGTTCTTCAAGAATGTTCAAATTGAAGGGTTATTTGGGGCTTGATGTCATGAATAAACATGAATAAATGATCACCTACACAAGGGGATCATGAGGTATGTCTTAAAACTTTGATTGGTGAAAGTTGTAAATCGAGACAAGTAGGTTACTTGCAAATAGATTGTTGGATTATGATCCAAAGTTGAAATTGAAATGTTATGTATGTTTAATTTTGTTAGTTATGATGAAATTATGAAGTACTTGATGTAAGGTTACTTGTGAGTGATTAACAAGTAAACTAGGAAGTGGGTTTTGACTATATAGTGAAGATGATGATATACATGTTCTTAGAATCATCATAATTGATAGTTGAAGCGAGATACTTGAATAATTTATAAGTTCGAGTGAATGCTCATACATGTCTTGAAATGGGTTTTGGTATATTATGATGAAATTGGTAATTATGTTCATGTAAATAGGTGTATGAAATCATGTTATCTACTAGTTGATATGTAGAACTTGATTATATTAGGTGTTCGGATGAATGCTATTGACATGATGAAACGGGTTTCACTTATAAATGAGAACCCTTAGTTCTTGCAAAATGGATGAAAAAATTAGCTTTGATAATCACTTGAACTAGTTAAAGTGTTAGAAATGTAATGAACTTGGTTAGAATTTTGGTTAAAAACGGTGGCCTAAAGATAACGCCTACCGGGTAATTAATGGAATGCTTAATCTAGTTGTTGAACTTGATTGTGCATTTCATATGTTAATAGGCGGTTGACTTTTAGAAAGTCAAACTGACTCATAATACGATGAATGATAATTGTGATATAAAATGCGTAAGGTGGAATAATCGTTTTAAGTTATGATTAATCTAACCACCTTGTGAATAATGAATGATAGTTTGAGGCTTAACAAGCTAGGTGGAAGCTTGGGAAGGAAGCGGGTCAGACGAATCAAGTGTGAAAAGAAAAGCATAGTTTGGATGCAAGGTAAATAAAGCTCACGTCCTTTTTATTATTTACAAAATACTTACTTGTGAGTATTGAATATGAATTATATTAAGTAAATGAAATATGATGTTCCGGCACGATATAATGCGAGTCGGAACAAGTGAGAATGGTAAGAAACCATAAATCATGGTAAAAAGGGGTAAAAACGGTAAAATAGTAATCCGGCCCTAGATTAACGAATAGATAAAAGGGATTTGAAAAGACACCACATGGCGTAAGTCATAACGGGTCAAACAAAATATGAAACGACTTTTAAGTAAGATGAATTCAATGAGTAAACCGGGATAGGTTAAAGGGGTGAAATGGTAATTAAATACCATCTCATAATGATAAAGGTCATTTAGACTAAACGGGTCAAATGGTGTTGATAACACCATTTGACAATAATATTTGATGATCGCTTGTTGAGTTTTGTGATCACAAGAAATAACATATGGGTCGCGTTGCTATTAACTAGAAACTAATAGTGAAAGGTATTTAAACGGGTTAATCCTATGACCTGAGCCAGGTACGCATAAGTAAGACTAAATCTAAAAGGTGTAATTTTGGTCAAATATGTTGTTGAAAGTCCTTCATCGCAAAAGAAGAGACTAAGATTGACCAAAACGCCCATGAATATTAAACCGGGAAAACGGTCCTTATGAGCCGTTTGGAAATAAGTTTTACGATAAAGTGAGGCTTTGATAAGTGTATAAGTATATGTATAAATCTTTTTGGGTCAAATACCTCAAAATGGTTCTTGTCGTAAATTAACAATCTGATAGGGGTAAATTCGGAATAAACAATTTACATCATTTAATCCACCGCAAAGATAGTTGCGGTGGATGATAAGTGAATACCTTAACGTAGACAAATGTCGTATGAAAGCAGAGCGTTGTTAGGTGCTCCATTTTATTTTCCCATTGAGGACGAACCTAAACCTGTGCTCGAGAGATAGCCTGTCCATACACTGATAAGGCATGTGTAGATTCTCGAGAAGAGAGGAGCCATGGTGGTCCTCCCGGACTGCCCGGATCCCACGAGTGAATCAAAAGTTGGATCTACATTGGATCTCACCTGAAGCGCCCCATCTATCCTCCTGGGGAGAAGTTTGGTTTCAAACCCCAGTTCGAACAGGAGGAGTACGCCATGCTAATGTGCCTTGGATGATCCACATCTCAGGGTCAGGCACCGATGAGCACATTGAACTATCCATGTGGCTGAGAGCTGTGAGTGGGATTTAAACTTAAATGTTTAAATCCTCTCTAACGGGTTAAAATGAATTATTGCGCATAGCTTGATTATTGGTCGCATAATTCATGAAAGTTATAACTCACGAGTTAAATATTTTGAGATAACAAATATTCCAAGGTTTTATAACGATTTAGACGCAAGTGGTTTAATAAATCATGAAACGGGTCAAAAGTGTTATATGAATTTCAAGGGAGAGCTTGAAATCTAGAATTTTGTGCATTCAGATATCGGGTCTTAACTCCATATGATGGAGAATTAAATTACGATTATGTAGGAAGAAACGAATCGAAAAACGGATATATAAATTGAAAGTTATGCACGTTTTTGTGCATAATAAGATTGAGTATATAGAGCTGGGAATTTGCAGCTCCAAAGAAAATAACTAATTATCGAAATGGTAGGGTCGCAATGCGCGACAGATAAGAGAGTTCATCGTCGCGCACGCGACGGTCGTCGCGGCACGCGACGAGTGTAATAGCGGACGAATTATTTGTTTTGTTCCTTTCAGCTTAAAGAACTTGTTAAAATGCAGACTGGAACCATCATAACTAATGATTATGGTGGTTTGATCATAGGTTAATGTTACAAGGCTCTCGGATGACGATCAAACAAGCTGAAGAACCAAACACGAACAAGATACAAGCTTTCGCGATACAATTCGTCGTCTCGTTTTAAATGGCAAATATTTGTATATTAAGTTGAATTGTTTAAATCACAAAAGGTTTTAATAAACCTGTATTTTCAATGTATGTGTAATCGTAATTATACGTTTATAGTCGAAACTTATACGAAAACTGTAAAATAGAAGTAAGGGTCTTACACATACTACCAAATCTATGCCAATATATTCCGCGTATCAAAGCTAAAAATAACACACCTAAACCAATTTATCTATAAACAACCCTCAAAATATCATAAAAACATATTGAAGCACGTTGTTTCGGGTTGCCAACTTTTACAAACGTGTGTAAAATAAACATTTTTACAAACGTATGTAAAAATAAATTTACATTCGACACCAAGATCAAGATTCATATACCTTATGTAGATAGAAACGTGGATTTGGGTATTGAACCCATACAAAGCCATCACCATCTGAACCCCCACGCCACCGCCAGAACCCTAGCCGCACCGTTTGAGATGTGGTGGTCCGATTTAGGGTTTCGATGTTTGATATGTGAACCCTAAAATGGTACAAAACACCAAATTATTACAGGTAAATATTAGCAATAAATAACTTCAACATAATATAGCACTATAAGTTATCTAGGTAACTAATTTGTATCATTTTAGATTTTCTAATAGAAATCCACATCAAACAAACAGATTCCAAATAAATCGCTACTAGGCAATAATCACAACCCCTCTAAGCTAAATTTTACTACCCAAACATGATTCCAAAAAAATAAAAACAAACACACTCCCGTCCAATATACCGTTAAACCCGACCAGTATGTCTTAGTTAGCAATCTATACCACATCAACTAACACAAATCAAACCAAATCCTAATTCATCCGCCTAAAATCTAACAACTAGTTATAGCTATAACTTATAAACAACATTCTAGTAAAGCATAAACTTAAAAACACATATCCGTATCGCGCTAGTAATATCGTAGACAATAATCGCAGCCACAGCACCCCGGTAATACATCGGAGCCAAACTATGATACCTCTCTTGCCCTACAGTATCCCAGATCTCAAACTTCACCGTCGCATCATTCACCGCTAACGTCTGCGAAAAAACGCGGCTCCAATTGTCGATTCCTGTCAAAAATCATCAACAAAACTGATCAAACAACTCACAAAACTCAAACCGTAGAAAGTCAACGACAAAATCAAAGACCTAAAACAGCAAAAAAGTCAAAATCCAACCTGAAATTCTAGAAATTGGCCTTTGACAAAGGATGATGCCGTTAAAACTTCTGCAACAAGAGAAGAAGGGTCTGTCTCTGGCTGATGTGTGAAAATCCCCAAATTTTTTCTGTCAACAAATTACTTCTTTAATCAAATGAAAACCTGCTAATTACAGGACCACAAAAGTTCCACTCTTTCTATCTTTTTTCTTTCAGGTAAACCATAATCTTGTTCATCAGTTCTTCAATTCAAATTTTTACTTTCATATCATGTATCCAAGTTGTTCTTATGAATTAAATATTTGTTTTTTATGCATAAAAATATTTTCTTGTAAAAAGTCAGATGTGTTACCTTTCGAGTAGATTAGAGACGATTCCGGCGAACATCCACCATGGTTTCCGGCTTATACTCACTGGAACCCGGCCCACCGTCTGCCGGTTGAACCGGGTTATTGATTCTCGACCGGGGATTGTTATTGGGGTGTAAAGTGACGTGATTTCATCTGGGTTTTCGGTTGTGTTGAGTGTAGTGACTGTGGAAATTGGGGAGATTGATGGTTTGAAGGTGACGATGGTGGATCCGATCAAGATTCCGATTAAGATTAAGAAAAGACGTTTGTTCTTTGAGGATGAAATTGATGGATATGTAAGATGAAGATGAAGAGAAGACATGTCTGAAGGAATTGGAGGATAAGTATATTTAGGGTTTGAATGGCTGAAAATGGGTTGGGTGTTTAGATCCAGATCTAATTTGCTTAGGAGAGAGAGTGACATGATTTAAAAAGAAAGAGAGATAGAGGTGTCATAGGAAAGAGAAAAAAATGAGTTAAATGTCAAAATTGCCCTTTCAGATGTCTTTTTTTCTTTTAATGACGTGGCACACTCTAATTGGCTTAAATGGGTTCTCATGGTTCTCGCAACTCGGGTTTGTTCCCTCTTGAACCGGATCATATATATATATGTGTGTGTGTGTGTGTGTGTGTGATCTGGTTCATGAGAAACTTGAGAAGCATTCTGGATATATATATAGGGTAGGGATCCTAAGAGAAGTCCACCATATTTGAGAAACTTGAAAAGCACTCTGTACCACACATTTTCCTTAAGTAAAAAATGCAGAAAAGAAGGTAAAAAAATGCAAAAAAATTTTTGTGGAAAAATCGAAGCTTTTTCTTTAAGGTTTTTTTTTTAGGGATTTATACACATGTGTATATTGTTAATCTTTTGACTACACATATGTGTATATTGTCAATTATACATATATGTATATACATGTTTAAAATTGAAAATAAGTGTTATAAACCCCTAAACCCTAAAGCTAAACCCTAATGCTAAACTCTAAAGCTAAACCCTAATGCAAACCCTAAAGCTAAACCCTAATGCTAAACCCCAATGCTAAACCCAAAAGCTAAACCATAATACAAAACCCTAATGCTAAACCCTAAATACTACCCTAAAGCTAAACCCTAAATACTAATGCGAAACCTTAAAGCTAAACCCTAATGCTAAACTATAAATACTAGTGCTAAATCCTAAAGCTAAAACTAAATCATTCACCTCAATCAAAGATTTATAACACTTATTTTTCAATTTTAAACATGTATATACATATATGTATAATTGACAATATACACATATGTATAGTTAAAAGATTAACAATATACACATGTGTATAAATCCCTAAAAAAACCCTAATAGAAAAAGCTCTGATTTTTCCAAAAAAAAAAAAAATTGCATTTTTTTACATTTTTTTGCATTTTTTTGTTTAGGGAAATTGTGTGATCCAGAATGTTTCTCAAGTTTCTCAATTAGCCTACTACTTCTCACATGATTCTTATCCTATATATATATACATGAATGAGATCAAGAGAAAACGATTTGAAATGTGAAACCATGAGAACGATTTTCAGTCATAAGATCTTCGTGATTTGTGGCTAACATGATGCGGTGGCATTTTTGTAAATAATGGGAACCTTAGAACTACCAGGAGAGGTAAAATTGGAAGATCCAAACAAGGGTGCACATGCTAATAATACATCATTTCCCCCCCCCCCCCCCCCCATCATATTTAAGTGCCAATAATTTTTTTATACGTGATTATTTTTCTAAAAAATTACACTATAAAACTCAACTTTTTTTTATGTTTCCAATGAGTATATTATTGATATACTTTTCGCAAAAAAAAATGAACCAGGTTTTTTATGATGTTTTTCTAAACTAGGTGTTTTATCGCGTTTTTAACTAGTTATTTTCATGGCGTTTTCTAAACTGGGTGTTTTTATGGCGTTTTTACCTAAGTATTTTCATGACGTTTTTCTGAACTGAGTGTTTTTATGTCGTTTTCAACCGAGTTTTTCATGATTTTTTTCTGAACTGGGTGTTTTATAGCGTTTTTAACTAGGTATTTTCATGGCGTTTTCGGAACTGGTGTTTTTATGGCATTTCAACTGAGTTTTTCATTGTCTTTTTCTGAACTGCTTGTTTTATGGCGTTTTCAACTGGGTATTTTCATAGCGTTTTTCTGATTGGGTGTTTTTATGACATTTTTATTTGAACACCCAGTTCATGTCATTTTTTTATTTCAAAAGTATAGCAATAGTATACTCATTGGAAAGATAATAGAAAGCTCGATTTTATGGTGTAATTTTTTTTTTTAAATAATCACGTATAGAAAAATTACGAGAGTTTAAAAAAGATGGTGGAATATGCATGTGACTTGCATGTGCATGGTCTTTGGTATGTGAGTGGCATCTGCATGGGTTTTTTGACAATATTACCCTTAGTGTAAATTAGCATCAACGCCATATGTCAACACCAAAATTGTTCTCACTGTTTTCACACTTTTAGGAAAGAAGATGGGATAACCAAAAATTGATATATCCATCACTATATGACGTAACCAAAAATTTAAAACCACATCATGTTTATAATTTGTTATTATCGTTTTCACAAATGTTAAATATATATATATAGGGTGAGGTTCCTCTACAAAGTGTGTTTTTCCTACAAAGTGTAGGAAGTGATCTTGACCATTGGATGAGTGTGTTTGATTGTTGAGATCATCTTGGTGGCATTTTGGTAATATGTGTGTCTTAAAAATAGGATGATTTAATTAATTATGGCTAAATGTGTCATTTAGCTTGTTTTAAATATGGAAATGACTTTCATACCATAAACCACCCCACATTTCTCGCAAGTTGCGCTCTCCCCCCCCCCCCCCCCTCTCTCTTCCTTTTCTCCTTCGCGAAGAAACACAACGTCAAGAAAACACATCGTAAATAATACAAGAAAACATATCGTGAAGAAACCCAAGGAAACATATCGTGAATCATACAATATAATACAACGTCATTTAACTTGTATCGTGTGTTATACAATATAACACATCGTGAAGAAACCCAAAAATTATAAAACAGAACGTCAAGAAACCATAAAAGACATGTCATTTGTGAATCATAACTGATATAACACATTGTGAATTAATTTGTAACTTGTAAAACACATCGTCAAGAAATTACAAGTACATCTCCTTCCTAAAAACACAACGTCAATAATTACAAATACATCTCCTTCCTAAAACCTAAACTGCTATAACACATATCATCAAGAATCTATTCATGAAGGATTGCAACTGGTAAAAAACATCATTAAGAAATTGTTCATGAAGAATTGTAGCAGGTAAAACACATCTACAAACACATCTCCTTCCTAAAACATAAACTGCTATAGCACATTGTGAATTAACCTGTAACTGGTAAAACACATCGTTAAGAAATTGTTCATGAAGGATTGCAGCCGGTAAAAAACATCGTCAAGAAATTGTTTATCAAGGATTGTAGTAGGTAAAACACATCTTCTTCCTAAAACATAAACCGCAATCAACCATGGCATTGAAATTGTGATTTTTTATTAGTAATATGAATCGATCGGAAGAGATAAAATCTAATGGACTGTGTTTGTGAATTAGCGATGATCTTAGTATAAAACTATAACCGCCGAATTTGAATTCAAACAAGATATTCAGTTACCAAAAATATCTCCAATTGGTTTAGAAGATAAAATCTTCCATAAATAAAATAATTATCCAATTACAAGTTTGTCCTTTTGCCTAAAAATATTAAATGCCACATGTCAAATGGAGAATACTTCTTACACTTTGTAGGAAAAGTTAGCTTTGTAGCCAACTCCTATCCTATATATATATATATATATATATATATATATATATATATATATAGGAACAGGATCAAGGATCAGGAGAGAACGCCTCAAAGTGTGAGAACGATTCTCAGCCACACGATCTTAGTTGTTTGTGACTGAGATTGATGCGGTGGCATTTTTGTAAATAATATGGGTCTTGGAACTACCAGAAGGGGTAAAATAGGAAGATCCAATCAAAGGTGCACATGCTAATCACATGCCATTTTCCCCCATCATTTTTAAACGACAATTACTTTTTATACGTGATTATTTTTCGAAAAAAATTACACCATAAAACTCAGCGTTTTTTTATCTTTCCAATGAGTATACTATTGATATACTTTTCGGAAAAAAAATTAACTGGGTTTTATGGCGTTTTTATGAACTGGGTGTTTTATGGCGTTTTAGACTAGGTATTTTCATGGCGTTTTTCTGAACTATGTATTTTTATGGCGTTTTAACTAGGTATTTTCATGGCGTTTTTCTGAACTGAGTGTTTTATGGCGTTTTCAACTGAGTTTTTCATGGCGTTTTTCTGAACTGCGTGTTTTTACAGTACAAATTATGATTTTTCTGAGCTCAAAAATATTAATTTAGGCGGATGGCTCAAAAAATGGGTTTTTTGAGCTGTTGTAAATTATAGCTCAAAATATAGTTTTTTTTTGTTATGGCGTTTTAACTGGGAGCTCTGTGTGTCTTCATTTGAGTATGAATTCTTTTATTTCCAATCACATCCCCCCCAAAGCTGCGTGTATGATGAAACTAATTAAATATTTGTGTTCACACTATAAGTTACACTTTGGACCCTGAAAATATAGTTTTTTTTGTTATGGCGTTTTAACTAGTATGAATTCTTTTATTTTCAATCACATTCCCCCGTGTATGATGAAACTAATTAAATACTTGTGTTCACACTTGTTTACACTTGTTCACACTCTAAGTTACACTTTGGACCCTGAAAATATAGTTTTTTTTTTGTTATGGCGTTTTAACTAGGAGATGGCTCAAAAAAATGGTTTTTTTGAGCTGTTGTAAATTATAGCTCAAAAAATAGTTTTTGAGTGTTTTATGGCGTTCAAAAAAAATGGTTTTTTTGTGCTGTTGTAGATTATAGCTTAAAAAAATAGCTTTTGAGTGTTTGGCGTTTTTCTAAATTGGGTGTTTTTATGGCGTTTTATTTGAACACCCAGTTCATGTGAGTGAGTTTTTTTGACAATATTACCCCTTAGTGTAATTTAACATCAATGCCACATATCACCACCAAAATCGTTCTCACCGTTCTCTCTAAATCCTGACCATATATATATATATATATATATATGAGAAGGATCCATTAGGAATCACCTTTTATTGCGAGAACCATGAGAACCAATGTGAATACAACGAAAAATACCTCAAAAAATCTAAAAAAACATACAAAACTTTTTTTAATATTTTTTTATTAAAAATCACTACTTTTCATCAATAAAAAAATTTTTGAATATGAAAACTAGAGATTTTATTAAAAAATAGTAAAAAAAATTGTGTGTTTTTTAGATTTTTTTGAGGTTTTTGCGGGGGTTTAGCTTTATGGTTTATTTTTTAGCATCTAGCTTGAGTGGGGGGGGGGGGGGGTTAGGTTTTTCTAGGTTTAGTTTTCTGGTTTAGTTTTTAGCATTTAGTTTGGAAGGTTAGGTTTTTTTAGGTTTTTGAGGGGTGGGGTGGTGGGGGGGGGGGGTTAGGTTTTTTTTAGGTTTGGGTGGCGTAGTGGGTTTATTTTGTTGTGTTCAGATTGGTTCTCACGGTTCTCGCAATAAAGGTGGTTCTCGCATATATATATATAGGGGAGGGTTCAATTGAAAACTCGTTTTATTGTGAAAACTAGAAAACTAACTAAAGAATCCTAAAAAAACATACTGTTTTTTTTTTTTAATTTCACTACTTTTTATATATAAAAAAGACCTTTTTTCAAAAAAAAAATTGTAGTGCACATGTGCAGTACAAGTTTTTTTTTTCTGAAAAAAAAAAAAAATTTTACATATAAGAGTAGCGAAAATTTAGTAAAAAAAATTGTATGTTTTTTAGGTTTTTTTTAGTTAGTTTTCAATTTTCACAATAACTAATGGTTTTCAATTGAACCTTATATATATATATATATATATATATATATATAATCTTAGATCATGGACTAATTCCATTCCATCTTCTGCTTTGATAACACTTTTCAAAATAATAAAAATATTAATTTGAAATAAAATATACTAATTCTTTTGTATTCAAAAACAAAAATCTTACTTTGTAAACGCATCATTTAAAATGAGTAATTTTATATTTTTTTCTTTAATTTTGTATGTATAGTTCATATTAAGGTTATATGTATTCATATCAAAATTTTTATTTATTATGTGTGATGCAAGAATTAAGAAATAATATGAAATAAAAAAATAATTCAAAATTTATAATCATTATGTCATTTAAACGCAATCAACCTTAACAAGTAACATATTTATTTTAATAAAAAAACTCATTTAAGTTTATATAAATTGAAAACGCATTTTATTCCAAAAGTTCATATTAAAATTTTTATTTATTATGTGTGATGCAAGAATTAAGAAATAATATGAAATAAAAAATAATTCAAAATTTATAATCATTATGTCATTTAAACGCAATCAACCTTAACAAGTAACATATTTATTTTAATAAAAACTCATTTAAGTTTATATAAATTGAAAACGCATTTTATTCCAAAAGAATTCGATCAACTCCATGATTATCTTAAAGCCTTTCATTTTCTATCCTCAAACCCATGTAACACATGGGTCTATAACCTAGTATATGTATGTGTGTGTGTGTGTATGGTGGGGTTCTAGAGTGAATAGTAGTGTATTTGTGAACTGAGGGAACAAATCATGACCATTGATTTACATCATCAAATCGTAAATACACTAGTGTATTTTCATTATCGTAAATACAAATCAAATCCATTCCATCTTCTGCTTTGATAACACTTTTCAAAATAATAAAAATATTAATTTGAAATAAAATATACTAATTCTTTTGTATTCAAAAACAAAAATCTTACTTCGTAAACGCATCATTTAAAATGAGTAATTTTATATTTTTTTCTTTAGTTTTGTATGTATAGTTCATATTAAGGTTATATGTATTTATATCAAAATTTTTATTTATTATGTGTGATGCAAGAATTAAGAAATAATACGAAATAAAAAATAATTCAAAATTTATAATCATTATGTCATTTAACGCAATCAACCTTAACAAGTAACATATTTATTTTAATAAAAACTCATTTAAGTTATATAAATTGAAAACGCATTTTATTCCAAAAGAATTCGATCAACTCCATGATTATCTTAAAGCCTTCATTTTCGATCCTCAAACCCATGTAACACATGGGTCTATAACTTAGTATATGTATGTGTGTGTTGTATAGTGGGGTTCTAGAGTGAATAGTAATGTATTTGTGAACTGAGGGAACAAATCATGACCATTGATTTACATCATCAAATCATAAATACACTAGTGTATTTTCATTATCAAATCCTGGCAATTGATTTACACATGTGTATACACTTGTGTATTGATAGTCAAGGGATAGGATTAGCTCACTAGTGTTCACAATCAATGGGGTTATTCACAAATGAACTATCCTTATATATATGTAGGGGATGGATCATGAGTAAACTAGTTTAAATGAGAAAACCAAAAAAACTAACTAAAAAAACCTAAAAACATACCAATTTTTTTATGATTTTTATTAGAATTCGATAGCGTTTAATATATAAAAAAACTTTTTTTCCAAAAAAAATTTACTGAACATGTGCAATAATACGAAAAATCCTAAACCACCTAACCAAACCCCCACCAACACCCCCCAAAAACCTAAACCTCCCAACCCACCCCCCCCCCCCCCCAAAATAAATAAATAAATAAAAAGAAAAAACATAAAACTAAACACTAAACATAAACCCCAAAAAACACCTAAACTCCCCACCCGCACCCCTCAAAAAACCTAAACCCCCTCCCCCGCACTCCCCGAAAACCTAAACCATCTCCCCTCATACCCAAAAACCTAATTCTAATCCTAAACCTCCAAAAAACATAACCATTAAAGCTAA